>CM029128.1:16632103-17959603 GCA_016859345.1 Istiophorus platypterus | reverse complement strand
TTTTTCCTCCCCACGATTAGCTTTGCTGTCTTTATTAGCATTAGAATTCAGAGGGAACCCTTCTAACTCTGTGCGCGTTAAATCGGTTAAGCTCCTTTCACAAGTGCACTTTAATCCATAAACATTCTGGCAATTTTACATGGTGGCATCATGTGTGAACACAATCCGCAGTCCATCAGCATTGCTCTGGCAATTTTTCAGATAAAGACGGAGTGAGATTTTCATAAATCTGTGAGCTAAAGCAGTAACATTCGCTGTGCCACAGGGAGGTTACGTCATCCTTCTGATGGGCAAAAGTCAGCTGGGGAGGATGAATCATTGTATCTCTGCTTTGAATGTATTTCTTTGATGATTGGTCGTGTCAACTTTGGTGCAATGAGACAAGTATCTGTAATATAACATTGCTGGAAAGCAGCTGTCAGCAGTTTGACAAGAGCTTCAACCTTCTTCTAATCTAAAAAAAGCTATGTTTTTGTAATATGTATTTGTGGGTGTCGGGCAATTTCTCAACTGTCCTTTTAATCTTCTTTGACAACATCGTTCTCCTCTACAGACTGTGGAGTACAACATCTTTGAAGGCACCGAGGTGCGTGGCGGGCCCCTGGTGGTGATCAGCCAGGGCAAGATTGTTTTGGAGGAGGGGACCCTCCACGCCACCGAGGGCTCGGGGCGCTACTTGGCCCGTAAACCTTTCCCTGACTATGTCTACAAGAGGATAAAGGCTCGCAGCAGGGTAAAGTACTGTGATTTTTCCCTGCTAGTATCAGTGTTGAAAGGGTATTTTGACATAAATGTTGCTCTGGACACCCAGCAATTTTTGAAATGATCTATGATTGTTTTTTGGAAAACTGGAGGGATCTTGTTAAGGATTGGCTCTAAATGTGGCTGCATCCTTCTTGGAATGTACTGATGGAATATTTCCTCGTTAGTTTTCACTGCCATGATTTTTTGCTTCTTGATCCCAAAATGCAGCTGGCGGAGCTGAGGGGTGTACCAAGAGGACTGTATGACGGTCCAGTCTGTGAGGTGTCAGTCACCCCTAAAACCATGACTCCTGCCTCCTCTGCCAAGACCTCGCCTGCCAAGCAGCCCAACCAGCCGGTCCGTAACCTGCACCAGTCTGGATTCAGTCTATCTGGTCAGTGATTGTTCTGTTTTTTGCAGTATTTTCCCTTTTAATCATCTATGCCCCAAGTCAAAGAAACTCACTGAGACCTAGTAATTTCTCTCCATGGTGTTTGAAATTCTGTTTAACAGTAAGCTTTTATTAACGTTATTTAATTAAATAGTTAACTGAATCAAATATGCTAGCAAGTCAAAAATAAAGAAATACACCTTTACATTTCTATAGAAACATGGCTGATAAATTACAGGTTGTAATTTTTGCATTCGTAAAGTCGGAAAAGGATGAAATAACAAACCTCCATTCTACTTTACCTCAGTCATTTTAAGAAAAAATGAATCAGTAATTCTTAGGCTTTGTCTTTTAAAACTACTCTTAAAGTACAAAGCATGAAACCTTCAGCAGTGGAGGGTTGAGGTGCTGCTCCACAGTGTTATAAATTGAGCTAAACTATGCTAAGTTTACCCTCCGGGAAATCTTCAAACTGCAAGCAGATACATAAAGAGCAGCGTTCAAGAAATTTGTCAAAGGTCCTGGTCCACACCAGCATTTATGAGAAAGTATACATCAAATTCAGTCCGTTTCAACAGAGTGTCCTTTAACAAATGGATGCTTTCATAAAATCAACGCAGAGTTCAACTTAGGTGACGTTTGACATATGAATCCACTACACCGGTGACTTGCAGACAGTTTATAACCATGGATGTATTATAAGTGGATACTGCAATCCATGATGACACCGATACATTCAAATGAAAGCTGCTCATCCAGCACATACTGTAAAAAAAAACAAAAAAACCCTCCAACAGCAACACTGACAAAAACTAAAAAAAGAAATTGCCACAGTACCACAGTTTGCCACTGGGACAAATTCAGATTAAGCAAATAAAAGGTCTGGAATTGATTCCAAGTGTTGACTTTGTATTTGGTAGCTGTTCATGAGCACTTTTAATGTGTGGTGTTGATGCAATTGAAGGAGGCATTCTGTGAAAAATACTAGGAAAACAAGCCAAGAGGTTCTCGAGGCAAAACATGTAATATTCTACAGCGGCAAGTCAGTAACCAACCTCAACCGACGATGATGCGTTTCACTTACTGAAGACAAAACTAAGGGCAGAAACCCACAAACAACTGAAGGCAGCTGCAGTAAAGGCAGAAAAGCATCTCAAGGGAGGAAACTTAGCATTAGGTGATGTCCACAGGTATTAAATATAATGCTTATATTTAAAGTGATTTTCGTTTGTCTCATTACTTCTTAGCGCCTGAAAATGAGGGACTATGTATAAAATAGCTTTAACTGCTAAACAGTTAATGTGATATTTTTG
Organism: Istiophorus platypterus; assembly: GCA_016859345.1. NCBI lineage: Eukaryota > Metazoa > Chordata > Actinopteri > Istiophoriformes > Istiophoridae > Istiophorus > Istiophorus platypterus. The sequence continues at coordinate 17,957,155 of CM029128.1, read as the reverse complement.
TGAAACCCCTTGAGCTAAACCTGAAAGTTGACTCTTCAATAACATCTTGATTTGTTTGTTTGAAATCTGTTGTGGTTGTGTTCAGAGACAATATTATGAAAATGATGTCAGCGTAAAAATACTTCTGTACCTGACTGTATATCTTACCTGGTATTTCTAAAATCACATATCCAGCCATATATTATAGAATTTTAGGAAAATACGACTGTAATAGAGAAATTAAAGATTAACTAAATGGGGTTTTCACAAACTGCATGAATGTTCATGTTTTGTATTATGTCATATTTTAGAGAGGTCCAGTTAAGTCCAGTTAAAAATTGACAATTTTTTTGTCCCAAGCAAGCTAACAGGCTTCTCAAACAAAGGTTTTTCTCCATCACTATTATGACAAGGCCCAATGAGTAATTTGGAAAATTGAAAAAATTACCTCCAAAAACCCAAAAAATCAATTCTTACTTTGTATTTTGTCAGCGTGTACAACGCAACCTTAAATAACCAACGTTTCATTGCTCACACAGGTGCTCAGATTGACGACAACGTTCCTCGCCGGAACACCCAGCGCATTGTGGCACCTCCTGGTGGCAGGGCCAACATCACCAGCCTGGGATAGACCTCCAACCTTGACCGCTCAGGAGGAAATGAAGATCTGAGGGAGGACGGCCGTCGGGAGCCGAAGAGTCGAGGAGCCACATCGCAACATCGGGAGTCTCCTCCTTCGCAGCGACTGATGGGGCCGTCTGCCAGCCTCGATCTTTAGCTTTCTCCTTTGCTGCTTTTTCACGTACCCACTCTCCTCTCCCCCAAAACCTGATCCTAGAGGACACAGCTAGAAACAAAAAACAAAAAAAAGTCTGCCTCATGATGAAAAAGAGAAAAAATGAAAACACTCCTTATTTGAGCACTTTTGACAGCATTATTTAGTTGTTTTTATACCATACTTTCTCTCTGCCATGTATCCTATTGATTTTTGTTGTACTGTTGTTTTAATAGAGGATTCAAGTGAGACTAAACTAAATTAATACAGTTAAGAAAAGAGGGTGATTTTCATGAATGATGTCCGTATTATTTCTATTTTTACTTTTCATTTTGGGAGTAGTTTAAATGGAGCATAGTCACAAAACCAGTATTGCTATTTTCTGATTTTAGTTTTAAACAGGCCAAACAGTAGGTTCCTTGAAATTGAATAGTCTTACAGTTTATTCAGCTGATAAGAATCTAATACTTCCTTCAAGCTGATGACTATCTGTGATTTGTATTATGTTGCATTTCACTCGCTTCGTTTTCCAGGGCGTCGCCATCTGTCACACACTGCTACGAACAATATCTAACTGATTATTTGCCATGAGGATGGCCTTAAGATTTGAAAAACTGAGAAACACAGCAATTTTTTTATTAGAGTTATTGACTCTCGCTGCTCTGGCTCTCATCTCGTGTTCCCCCACCTGTGGCTTAGCTAAGGTACAGAAGTAAAAAAAACATGTTCCATGTTTGGCAGCTGCCCCAGAGCTTGTGAGTTGGCAGGAAAAAGTCTTGTGGAGCAGAGGGAGCTTTGGAAAAGTAGTAAATAGAGCTTTATGCCTCATCTCTGAGCATTAGGCCATTGTCAAGTGGGAGGATTGAAGGAAAGATTTAGGGAGGAAATAGAAAGTTGTATTCACTGTCACATCAAACTCAACCTTTCCTTGCCTTATTGCTTCTTAACGCTGTCCTTTTAGAGAAATTGGTGCAAGGAAGGTGCCATTCACCACGCAGCTACATATTTTCCGTTTCATTTGCATTTCCTTGAAACACAAAGGTCCAAATTCTTTCGATTTATAGCTTCTGAAGCATCAGATAAACCGTCCATCACCAACCAGTGCATTTACATACAGAATGTTTCTCCTCCTCCAAATGTGACTGTTTTATACTCATTAAAATCCCTCTTTCCTTTCTACTCTTTATGTGCCTGAACCCACAGAAGTTGTACTGATAGTTTGATTTTTTTTTCTTGTTTTGTTATTGTTATTGAGGTAAGTGAAAGGGTGTAAGATAAAAAGATGTAAAATAGCCAGGATTAACCGATTCAAAGGTGCCAGATTTTGCGCTTTCATTGGGCCTATTCTGCTGGTAGAGCCCCTGTAAAGACGAAAAATTGCTCGATATCTTGAAATGTTCTAATGTTTTAGAGTTTTTAACTTGTTGTCAAACTGCTTTTTAGTGTCATTCTGTATCTAGGTGCCTAAGGGCTGAGCACTATTGATTTACGCTTGAAAGTAGACATGAGCTAATGTACTTCTGACTAGTGTGCAGTGTTGATGTGTGAGGGATGGGACACACACAGCAGTCTCCTGTACAGCACTCTTTACTGTTGTAGACTTGATGTCGCTACGGGCTGTGCTGAGCACTCATATGTTCTTGTTCCTTTTTTTTTTTTTTGCATGATCTGGCTTTCATTAAGCCAAGCAACTGATTTCCTGTGTTCCCTCTTATGTCAACGAGGTCTTGGCCACCAGTCACCATCTTTCTGCAGCCTTTTTTCTTCCAAATTACTCAACAAGGAGCAACAAGCTCAGCCTGACATGGACACAACCAGGGGCCAGGTACATAAATGTAGATTAAGACTAGTCTAAACTCTGAACTGGGCTGAAAGGGGGTTAATTCTAATTACCCCAGTGATCATAATTGTGACCAAACACCAAAAACTGTCATTGCAAAAAAAGAAAAGAAAAAAACAACCAGTCAAATCTATCATTTATAATTTTTCCATTTTCTACTTATATTCATAGGTCAGTCACTTGTAAAAAATGTTTTAACCACTGCGTAAATGGTGTGGAAAAGCCAATTATTGATAATAATAATAATTCTTAAGACCTTAACTAAACAATGTTTAACTGTCAATTATATACCACAAACTAAACATAAGGAGTCAGACTCCCAAATTTGACTCAAAAATACCGAGGACATAACCTCAGTGTCCTCAGGAGCTTCGGCCCTGCCCATAGCACACGGTGCAGTCGGCTACATGCTGTAAATCAGTCTTCGCTTTCACTGTCAAAGCAAGTCAGACTCAAAATGACACTCAAGTTGTCTGTTTATGCAGCTGGCCCCTAACTCACACTCATACACATACATATATATTTATATATATATACAAACTTACACCATCCCTTTGTTTGTGCTTTCAACCCCAGTTTATCCAAGCTTCCTCCCCTCTAACCTAACTGGAGGCCTGTAGAAGGCAAAGACTATCAACATTACAAATGGTATATGTATGTAAGGAATCCAAAGCATGGGGGGGGGGGTGTAACAAATGCATGTCTCTGAAGCATTCACAGAGGAGACGAGATAGGGATGGGAAAAGGAAACTCGATCTCCACGGCAACTTACACATCACACAACACAGTTCCTGTAAGTCAGGAGTGGGGATTTTTACCCCGTCTGCTTAGACTTCCCTTCATTCACTGTGGTCTGCAGTTGCCTCTCTACAGACGCTATATCACTCACTACTGCTGAGCCATGTAGAAGGGTGAGGTGGGGTGAAGTCCTCTAACACTAATTTAGCTGCAAGCATCGCTGAAGTGAGAGTAAAAGTACGCTCCTTGTATTTCTGTACTTTCTGTCACTCCTTCCTTTCAGTTTGTTTCTTTTAATCTTCCTTTCATTCTCCCTTTTCTTTCTCTCCCTCCCTGGCTCTTTCCTTGTTTCTGGCTGTTGCCGTGGTGACAGACCCCTCCGCTCTCTCTGGGTTCTGCTTTTTGTTTGTCATGGCAACACTTGACAGATTGGGGGTTGCCATTAGCAACCGGTCCTGACCTGGCACTATTAGTACAGCTTTGCTTGCGCACACACACGGACACACACATGCACGCAAACACACACGCGCGCACACACATGCACGCACGCTCACGCACACGTTTTTCTAATTAGTCTGTGACAGTGCTTCACCATTTCTGAATAATCCTGTGCTAAGGTGCGTGGAATCCAAAATCCTCTACTGCTTAGGAAGAATCTATTAGAGTTGAAAGCACACTGCAGACTATGGTAGTAATACACACACACACACACACACACACACACACATTCACACCCACACTAAACCGAAAACAGCCGTTGCAGCACCGATGCCTGAAGAATTGACTTGGATTTCAAAACCCAGCCGTCAACGCTGGTGTCCCATGCCTCAGTTTCCACACATGCGCACGCACACTGAAACACACACTTATACTCCTATAACGCTCTGTCAGCTTGGATGCTTTTTCTATGCCTAATTATGCTAATGATATATGAGTGATATGTATGTACACTACGTGCTGCAGACTGAGAGGAGCTTCTGTCCGTTCTGAGGCTGTTGATGCTGTTGAACACCTTTTTGCCCCCCTGAACCCATTCGCCCCCCCCCCCTCGCCCCCCCCTCTGTAAGCATTTCCCCCCTTGTGAAAGTGAACCTGTGTGATGGTATTCGTCTTGGTGGCTGTGGGGTTTCTGGGATGCTTGCTCACTATGGAAAAAGTGTCAAATCCCATGGATGGTGATGTAAAAAAAACAAAAAACAAAAACAAAAACAAAACAAAAAAACAAGGACTTCAAAGAATAAAAAAAAAAATAAGAAAAAAACGAATCAAATCTCTGCTTCTTTTTTTGTGACTTATGTCAGAGGCTTTGAGGTATAGAGAGAGACAAACAGAAAAATATGACAAAAAAAGGCTACACTGTCTCAGTACCACTCAGTTGGCATCAGGTTTGGACCAATTACTTTTTCTAGGTAATGCACTATATTCTAGAGGTCTTTTAGTACACATACAAATCAGTCTCTCAACCAGAGCCGAACTAAGCATACACAGCCATTATTGTCAGTGACATATCAATAGTCCATTGGATATTCCCTTACCGCTGACTGAAAACGCCAGAGTCTGCTCAGTTGTGATGGTGTATGTTACTTGTTCAAGGCCTCCTAAAAGACTGCGAAGGCCACAGAAACAATAGACAGTGATTACATAGGCTTAAGGGCGTAGTAAGCATGAAATGAACTTGGCCCACGTGTCTTCCAACCACATCTAGAGGTGAAAAGTGTAAATATCTGTTCTGAATGTCAACCCCCGAAGGCAGGACAACAGCGGACAAAAAGGTGCTTTCATGCAGAAAGTCTTTGCCGGCTAGGACAGGGAGGACAGATGCTGCTCTCCTGAACGCTACGGCTCTTTCCCCCTGCGTTCAGGCTTTATTGCGGCGCAACTTTTTCAACTTGCTGCCAAGGTTGGCGTGACCATGGCAACCACAGAAACCACACCGAGGGAAATGTTGCAGGGGCATATTTCACTGTGTCTGAGCTGCTTGAATGATTCAACTCTTCCACAGCAGAGAAGAAACATGAATGAAAAACTGTGATCAACATTTGCTTCAAAGTACTACATGATTATACACTCTGGGGCAATAAATCAGGTTTATAATACTAGTTAGCACAACTTGCTGTATCAGTCATGTCATATTGCTATAACCATTTCCTCTATTTAAGATACAACCCACTCTAGCTGTGTAATGAGGTTATACTAAGCATCAGGTAGACATCGCACTGTCCTACCTGATCTTTACAGAAACTCTTAACAGTCTTATTGGGGTGAACTGCACAAATACCAGTAACACTGCAATCCTTTGGAAAGTCCCTCTTAAGGCGTTCATGACACTGCTGGCAAATAGCTGCGTGATGAATGAAGAAAACAACTTAAAGACTTTATGCACTGGAATGAATGAAATAACCTGCACCATCAACAGACAAGTGTCTATGTATCTTGAACATAGAGTGAGAAAGTCCTGCCAAGAACCAGAACTGACCAGCTGAGACCTTTGTTTGTGCAGCTTGCATGTATTTTTTTCCATTTTTAGAGTGTTTCCCATGTGATTTAGGCGAAAGGCCGAGTTGCACGTAGATGTGAATGTGTTTGCCTTTCCGTCTGTTAGTCCTGTGTAAAAATGTCTGACCCAGGGCCCCTGCCTGGGATAGTCACTTGCCCCATGCAACCCTTGGCAGGATAACCAAGTTATACAACGATAGGATGGATAATACTTAGTTGATCCTTGAGGGAAAGCCAATGATCCAATACAGTTTCTATGTTCACTTGAAAATGTGGGCTGGTAACACTGCAGGAGCGTGTTTGTACCTGCAGTCAGTGGCACCAAGTGGCATCAAACGTTTTGACACTAGATGGCAGTGCTGTCATGCATTTTATTCACAACTGCTTCCTTCCTGTGTCACTATCTTGTCCATGTGTACAACAGAGCAAAACTGTGAAAATCCTACTGGAGAAACTGTACATCGTAGCCCACCCTCTCTATGGCAGCCATTGAATGGGTCATGGCACTGACCTCATCTAAACCATCTTTAGCGTGTGTGTATTCACAGTATGTGTGTCTGTGTAAAGGTGTTTGTGTTTGCCTTTACTATATGTGGCTTTGAGTTTGAGATGTGACCGCCAGACACACACTATCCATCACGCAACACCACATCCGTCTAACTTAAAAAGGGAAAGTCTTTCTGCGTTATAACATACACACACCAGCCCACACACTTACTCTCTTAGAATAAACGTGTTATTTGTGTGTCTGGTTGGGAAGGCCAATATTTGTATGGTTTGAAAAGAAAATGAAACATTCATTTGAGGATTCAGAAACAGACAAAATGGAAGCTCTGCGCTTGCAAAAAGCATCATTTTTAATTAAAGCTTCTGTGGAGCGCATAAAACAAAGAGCACATAGAGACGGACAAAAGGATGAGCTTCACAGACGCTGCACCACATCATGCAGAAGGGTGGATTAATGCCTTTTGAACTCAGACTCTGAGGGTTTATTGCTTCAGCCGGTCATCAGCTGCAGTCATTGTGGGGTTTTCAAGTGTAATTTCTTTTTTTCAGCTAGTGAGTAAAAATGATTTTGGAAGCTTAGATTTTCTGTGGCACATTTTATTTCAAATCATTCGCCTTAATCCATTAACTGCCAAAATAATAAAACACATTAACTGGGTACAGTGATAGTCATCTTTGGTTGGTACAAAATTTAAAAAGAAAATGTGAACAAAGTTGACAGAAATATAACCAGGATGTACGAACTTTTTGAGATTTAAATGAAAAGCACAATTTTTGTTTTCTTTTTCAGGGTAGACATCTTCTTCAGATTTAATACCAGCATGCATTTTGAGAGAAAATTTTTAAGGGCTAAACTCCAGATGTCATGGGTTTTCATTAGGAGAGATCAACCTTATTCCACAGTATCTTGTGAGGAATTAAAATCCGAATGTTTTTGTTATGGAGGCTATTTTGCTGCTGTGGTCCTCGCAGTGTGCAATAACGTAACACAGCGCCCTCCGGTGGCTGCTTCAAGTCGGCGGAGCTATATGACAGGATACACAAATTTTTGCAAATCACAGCTGTTTTCCACACTCACTGTTTCTGATGTCTGTCTATCATGTGAATTAACTTTTTTTTTTTTTTTTTTACCCACACATTGTCAGGAAGCTGGAACGAACTATGAGGTCAGACTGGACAGGTCAACCCCTGAGGTGACACACTCACAACTGCGAACATGTTAAAGTCTCCATTTCACCCACAGAGCTATATGTCTTGGGACTATAGAAGAAAACCGGAGCAACCAGAGGGGATCCCGCAGACTCTGGGAAAACTCCCCGGACAGCTTGGGGTTTAAATTCAGATCTATAAAAGATATAGCTGAGGACACTTGTAACAGCTTGATGCCCCCATGGCCCCTGAAAAACCATTTATTTCCTAAGATTCATCATTGTCATTCACTGTTATTAATTGCTTGCTCATGGGGGAATGTTGGGTCTCTGTAAATAATAACTATAAATAGTCTGGTCCAGACCTGCTCTATATGAAAAGTACCCTGAGATAAAGTCTGTTAAGATATGGTGCTATATTAATAAAGTTGATTTGAAAAGAATCACTGTATGTGGGAAGTAAGGAACTGAGTTAATTAGTCCAGCTCACTGTGTTAAGGCCATGGACAGATATTTCACTTGTGTTGTGGTGGTAAAAAGTTTGTACCTTGCTCCTTTGCATAGCTGTTGTGGGCTTAGATTCGTGGTCACCACCAGGGACGCTACAAGGATAAAAGAACTAATACGACATTGTAAAAATACTCCTCTTAAAAAGTCCTGCATGAAGATTCCTACTAGTACTTCCTACTAGTTCCTACTAGTAAAAGCACATAAATTTTATCAGCAAAATGTGCTCAAAGTATCTACAGTAAAAGGATCCAGTTTGCAGAAAAATCTCCCCTGTAAGTGGCTTACTATTATGGAGCATGTTAGATTCCTAATACTAATATATCAATGTATAAAAATATCACTGGCCTAGCTGGTAGAGCTAGTTTTATCTACTTACCGCTCCAAGAATCACAATATAAATCCAAGGGACTGTGAGATGATTAATGGAATAGGAGAGAGAAAAAAAAGTTGAAAAAGTTTGGACTTTCTCTAATCCTCGTCTTTGTTGTGAAATATTGGGAAGCTGAACTCTCTGGACCTCAAATTTCTGTTTCACCGAAGCCATCTGAAAAGTTTGGAGGGGGAATGTGACTCTGTTGGAACTTACTTGCAAACTCATAAACATCTGAAATTGTGATGTCAAACCGGTTGGGAACCACTGGTTTAATCTTTAAAACTGTATTTTATCGGCTTATCATATGTTGGGCTTCATGTATAGTCACAGTCAGAAAAGAAACCAAAGCTCTGATAAATGTAGTAGAGTGAAATCTATAAAATTAATAGTAATATAAAGTTGCATAAAATGGAAATATTAAAGAGATAAATTCATATAATACACATATACAATCTAAATGTAAAGCTCCTTGACTTTGTATGGCACCATGGATCAAGCCAACTGCTTGGCAGATTTTCAGATTTTAAATACCAGAATTAATAAAAACAAAGGTTAAATTTTTAAATACCCAAACACCCAATAAGAGGTTTATATTAGAAAGGTTTCTGTAATCGAACTAAACCTCCCACACTGTCCTTTTCATTAAATCTTTTTTTGCAGAGCCTCAACATTGATTTCCCCTGATTTTCTGAGACATGAAAAGGTCCTCATGAAGTACCAGTTTTTTTCCCCACATTGTCAAGGTTGACATGAATTTTATACACAGACCTGATAACGAGCTGTTATCTCAGTGTTTACTAAGAAGGAACACTTAAGCTGTCCCAGTTGTTAGAGCGGTATAGTATTTATCGGGACCACTGACCTAACAAGTGTATCGACCTTTGGACAAGTGTACTGACCTTTTCAATTTCAGTCTGGCTTTCATAAATGAGTCCAAACATGTTTTGCGCTTGGTTTCTGTCTGAGGTCAAACTGTGGCTGTTGAAATACAGACCACTGCATTAACCCCACAAGCTTTTACGATAGGACCGTCACTTTGCGCCAAAGAAACTCAAGACCTTCAAGTCCGTGGCTCTGCTCAGGTACTGTGAGATAATGACAGCTGAATTTAAATAAAGATTTTACGTGAACGCATCATGTCTATGGCTAAATTTGTGACAAGGTGTTGTGATGAAGTCAAGAGTAATCAGGAAAGAAAACTCAGTACAGCAGATGGCAGCTGGCTGCTGTTAAGACAAACGTTCAGTGACATCAGTATTAAATGCCTTATTTGGTATTGACTGCTTTTCACATGTGGGGGATTTTAGTCTTTTCTAATTGATTTTTTATTCACGGCTGCCAAAATTCAAATCAGTAATTTCAGGTCCACGCACACACACCCTCACAGTCAGCTTTAATTATTCCAAATGCCAGCACTGAAAAGGTGTCAGGAGGAGGTAAATTCTTTGTAATAAAAAGACAATTTCCTCAGAAAATGGAAATATATTGATCTTGAAAGTTGCTTGTGCTCCTGTTCAGGGGCTGTTTACATCCTGGCATTTCGCCTGCAGATGCACCGTTTAGCTTCGCTGTCAGTGGAACAGGTGTTTAAGATATTCTGGCTGATTAAACCTCTGCTCAGGCTGAAGTCTGGAGGAGGAGCTGTGTAAGCAATTAAGTGAGGTTATAAAAATTAATGTACCTGTAAGAATTATAAGGTTGCTCATACATGGTCTGCGCACAGCCCTGAATTTAGGTCTAATCGGAGAAGGTGTTAAGAGTTAAGTTTTTTCAAAAGTAGATTTTGTTCACAAATTAGCCAGCCTGAGTTATTCTCAGCCCCGAGATACATAGCGTAAAATATGGACATGATTTCTGCTTTTGGAAAATAAATAATATGTGATAAGTCTATCACTTATTAAAAAGGATAATGCCATCATACCTCTTCCCTCTACTACAAAGGGATGAGAAGAACGCCTAAAAAAAAGCGGCTTCTAAAAATGCACAATAGCGTATTTAGCTACAACCTTGTCTGTCTAAAACCACATGTAAATCAGTTCTTTTGTACTTATCCTTGTTTGGTAGCCGATGGAAAGAAATACAACTCACACAAACAATCCCTTTTTTGTTTTTGATTTATGTTTGAGCCCCTGAGCTCCATAACATTTCAACTAATGTCAAGCTAGCTTAGTTTTGCATTGCATGCAAAGCCACTTCTTCAGGCCGCCCTCCCGTCCCCCAGTAGTAAAACACTGAGGTATGATCACATTACTCCAGCTATTGTGCAACAGGTCGTCAGACCATGTCATTTATTTCACACAAAGCTCTTAAAAAAGGGAGGACATCTGTAAAGTTAGCTACTTAACCCAAAGTTGCACCAATAAATAAAACAAGGTATCATGTGACTGTGTTAGCAACTGTGTGTGTGTGTGTGTGTGTGTGTGTGTGTGTGTGTGTGTGTGTGTGTGTGTGTGTGTGTGTGTGTGTGTGTGTGTGTGCTTGCACCATGATGGGAATACTAAAATGTTTTGGTTGTGGACTTACAACATAGAAACATATAATACTGACTTGCACGGCCACTGAAATGTTTGTTTAAATGATGAGAATACTGACATAAAAAAAACTTGAATATATATTTCAGTGTACTTGTAAAGCTGCATAATTGAGTTTTGGCTAAGACAAACACCAAAATAAGCTAATGGGCAGACAGACATGGATTTTATCATGAATAACAATAACGATCACTACATATTAACAAACATTTAAAACGTTCAGCAGACATAGAGCAACATTAGCAGATGTTAGAGTCGTGTGTCTGTTCACCCGATGAATGTCCCCCCGGCGGGAGGTGCTCAACTGTCTTGACCACTTTCCTGTTTTTCCGCTGGGGTCTGGGTTCGGCAGGCGGTCTTTGGGTTTACCAGAAACATTTGGCTGAAAACAGCTGCCTGCCGCAGCACTGAGACTGAACCTTACAGTAAACTGTAACAATGAGCTGAAAGAGGCTAATGAACTGCAGAGTTAGTGGTAATTCTTCATGTATTCATAATTTTCCCCTTTAACATTAAAATAGTCATTTGAATAATTAAATTCTCATTAATGCTGCTTTTAATATTATCAATTTTTGTACCAAAGCATGAACTTTGTCCCATGATTCTCAGATGGAGCAGCACACTACTTAATTCCCATCAATTATTCTGCTTCGTTTATGTCATAGTACAATCTTCTATGTAGCTATACTGTCCAACCCATTCTTGCTAGTAAATTAAAATATGCTCTATAGGGAGAACATTTCTAAAAACATTTGGCTTTAAGCACTGGGAACTGTCAATTCAGAAACCAGAAAAGGGGCTATGTCCAGTTCGCGTTCAGACTTCATCACCTGTGGTGTTACAACATACCATGTTTAGTGAGACAGAAAATCATATGTTGTATTGTAAAATAATTTGTTGTATTCAACAGTTGTTTTCACAAGTAGGCTTCTCATTTCAACACATATGCTCAAACATTAGTGCAGACACCTGTGTTAAGCCATTAGACCTTAGAGCATTTTGTGTATGAATGTTTAGTAAGCTCTTAAGCAGTGGGTGGAAAAGGTGTGGTAACAAATCTGTTGTAACTTTTCCATATACTTTTACAAGCTATCAATGCAGTCAAACCTGAGCTCAGCCACTTGGAGGAACCGTAATGAGACAAGGCTCTCAGAACAAGTTTCAGGGAAGTCACAAACCATATTTTCCTCATCGCAAATAATGAGGCCTCTTTGACTTCCTGATGCAGTTGCAGTTGTTGTCATCTGTTTGTTGGCTGTTCAACATCGTTATTAATCATGATCACCATTTATAATGAAATGTCACTTTGCCAAGTCAACTGATTAGGTTAAGCAGCTCGAGCTTGTCTTTCGAGTAATGGGAGCCCGCATCCATTTATCACAACAGTGTCTGCCGCAATATGAAAGGTGCCGCAACACTGTTTGAATCCCTTGGTGCTTTTTGAAAATGATAGCTACATGTTTAATAGGAATTCTTATGCATTTTATTTCCATGAATAATGTCTGAACTGATGGAAGCAGACACAAAATGCCCTGAATGCTCCTTCACAAACATGTTATACCATGCACCGCATTCAAACAAATACAGGTGTACACACATAGGTGTACAAATTTATTTGGACTTGGATGCGCACACACACACACACACACACACACACACACACACACACACACACACACACACACACACAAACACACAAAAACACCCTTACACACACACAAACATACACACACAAACACACACACACACACACACACACACATTCTGGCTCCACTAGTGTCCCTCCAGTGCTGATCTTGTGATATGAATCATTAGTTTTCAAGATTTTTGGCAGCAGCTGCTGTGTAAAGCTGTGAATTTAAGCAAGAATTGATTGCGTATGTTGGTTTGACATTAAAACTTGACTAAAATCATGGGGGATGGAAATAGATATTCAGTGTGTTTACATATGAAACAGACATTATGCAGATTTTAAGGAGTGTATGAAATGTTTATAAGAGTCGATGTGTGAAATGTCATGGTAATTACTAATTTATATATATTAATGTATATGTATTGCGTTCACTCATGCCTCTCTAATGAAATGTCAGCATATAGCAGAGGGAGATATCTCTGCTACTTGTTGTCTAATGCAGCATAACATTGAGTCCTTGGCTACATAATCTCTAGAAATGAGAGCTGCATTTTTATTAGTTTTCTGAGACTGTTTAGTTGCTACATCAGTGTAAACTGTAGGAGCTTACAGAGTTTACAAGAGTTTAAACACAGACATTATTCTCCTGTGTAAATTCCAAACAGCAATGCAGAATGATGGAAACTCTTCTTATTGTGCCCTAACCTTAGGTGACAGCGAAATGAAAAATCGTTTGTCGTCTAGAAATTCTTCAACATCCTGCATTTCACAGATAAGCATTCTCAGGTATTCATCACTGTTGTGATGTCTGTAGGGTAAAAATGCCTTTAATCCAAGGCCAGCAAAAGAAAAACAACTATGTGAGTAGCAGGGGAAAGCAAAGGATTAAGAGCTTAGAAGAAACGTGTGACAACTTTTTTAGAAAAGATAAGACACAATGTTTTCTTAAGGCTATTAATCAATGTTCATGACATGTTTTTCAATGAAACACTTGCACTATCTTGACACTGGGTGAATAATGTATTCTTATGAGTTTTTTGTGTGACATGATGGGCTTTGTTTTGCTAATTAATGACCACAGCTCATTTCAATAAAGACACAGAGTTTGGTTGTCACACCATAGACATCCATATAGCGCAGTCCTATAAAATAAGCCCGCAATGAAATCTACCCTTTGTAAAGCTTTCAGCTTTGGTTGTGACTATTCAGATGTGTTAATTCATAAATCTCCTGGCCGGTATTGAAGAGTTTTCTTCTTCCTCTTTACTGAAAGCAAATTCTATGACAACCTCTCACCCTTTTAAAGGTTGCAGTAATGCTGTAAATTTTTATAGCTTCGATTGCAGCAGTTTATTTTTTCCAAAACTGACATTCCTTTCATAATGTCACCTTTTATATTCAGCACCTTTGGGTGGGCACAAAGGTGGCTACACTGGAATTTTGTGAACTGAATACCAACGATCCCACAGTAATTTCCTCTGATCAGAGGGCGACGAATGGAAAAATCATGTCCAGCCTTGGACACTAAAATAGGCACGATTTACAACTGCATTAATCAAACTCCCATTGAAACCTGTGCCCATACAGCTTTTTTGGTAATGATGGCTTCTCTTGGTCCAAAAGCTGAAGCAGAGAGGTTATTTATTTCTTGAGACATAACGTCAATAATTTAACCAGCGATGTTGGTGAGTAAATGACGTTTTTATGTTACTATTCTCATACAGATAGAAGACTGCAGGATGCTTTGAAATGAGTGCAGTTAACTTTACAAGATTAAATTAAAAAAAAGAAAACAAAGTGCAAACTCCAACACCCATTTTCTTTCCTGCCAGTAATGTTTCATATTTCATTTCAGTGAAGTAAGTGCACCTTGTCTCTTTATTCAATCAGAGATCAGTTTTGAACAGATAATCGATTCTGAATGGAGTAATGAGATTCTCTGTCCCACCTCCAGTTTTTGGCCTCCTATAGCTCATTGTTTTGGTTTTATGGCACTGATAAATTAACTAACCACCCAGCATCAAATGGCTGCTGGAAAAATTATGGTTCATGAAGAAATTGGAAAATCTGTTGGATATCTATTCATCAATTTGACCGAAAGAGGACTCAAAATGAGATGGTAATATTGTTCTGCTGAATGTGTATGTAGATAATTGTCTGTTGCCAACCATAAAAGGCATTATATGGTGACAATATGTCGAGGCTGTGTGTCTGTCAGCTGGATTCGGATATTTTCTGCCCTCTAATGGCCAAGATTCAAGACAACATGCAAGTGTAAGTTACAGAATAACAAAGACATCCGATAATTGCTGATTGAATTCTTCATGCATCAGTTTCAAACAAACACAAAATGATGTATTTTTCAAGTGTTTACAGAAGAAAAACACAGAACTGAAAAACGTAGACCATCACCAAGACTGAGAGAAAAGCATCTTCCTTTTCATGTATGTAACAACAACACAGTGGTGTTAAACATTAAAAGCTGATTTAGCACATCTTTGGTACAGGCACAGCAAAAAAAAAAATGAACATTTAACGCTTCAGAGGGCAAGAATGAAGGACTTTTATTAACCTGTAATATATTGTACTATGTTGTAAGGATTTACTGTCACTTCTCTGTGACTGATATTACCGTTTAGTCTTTTTAAAACAGGGGTCACATATACCATACACACTCCTACACCAGCTTCCACTTTCTCAACAGTGAATGCTAATTATTCTGGAATTTATGTACAGTATCTTGCCCTTACAGGATTTTGTGCATCTACTGAAAGACCACTAATGTTTAAAGAGATCATGTCTCTAGGTTTCTTTTTAATGGTGTCATTTCAATAAGATGCTGTTTTCTCTGTTATTTCTTGCTAATCAAAGATAGTTATTCCTATTAACCTTGTGTACATTCTCCCTAAAAAAAGGTTTCTGGTACTTTTTTAACCACAGAGTTTTGTTCTATTTTCCTCCAAAAGTCTCTTGTGTGGATTCATACTTCACAGTTATGCTTACTGGCTGCTGTACAGCTCTTCTTGAAAATTTTGACATTAAGTGCTCTGTTTGTGCGCTGCTCAATAATAGCTGTTGAATGTAAACAAAACATTATTCAGTCACTTTTCCTAATCATACTTTTCATGATGGCTCATATCTAAATGGAAATGAAGCCTCAAAGCAACAGAGTTACCTTCTGCTTCTTTGGTAGAGAAGTCGCTTTCAGTTGGCCCTGCACTCTGATACCTCTGAGGAACATACATAGTGTGTACATGTAAAAAGTGTACATAGGTGTTTACCCCAAGGCGAAAACCCAGGTACAAGAATGGATGCTGAGAATTCCTACAGTGCCTCCAGTGCCTCAACATGCCAATCAAACAGCCTCTCCTTTGATGGCAAGAGAAAGTTGTAAGACCTTAGTTGATCTGTGAGTGGAGGAGCTCTGTGGTTCTGGAGGTGAACTTGCTGAAAAACACCACGCCTTCAGCAGACTCTTTCTCCGGTTTTGTGCCCTTTGAACCTGACCTGGACCACCAACACATGACAAAGGGGTGGAAAGTGTCCTGCAGCAACACCACGAGGAAACATTGGCGACGTTTTTGGCCGAGGGATCAGAGGTAGTCGTTGCAGGGCCTGAGCTAGAGGGGTGGGTGTTGATGTGTCCTTGTGGCTTGGGAGTTCTCAGGCAGCGAGTGCGGAGAACATTGTGGAAGGCCTTCTTGAACTCCTGACTGAAGCATGGGTAGATAATGGGGTTAATGCAGCTGTTGAGGTACCCCAGCCAGAAGGTTATTTTAAAGATGGTTTCAGAGGGCTTACAGGATGGGAAGATGGATCCTGGAGAACACACACAGAAAGACACATATTATAAAATATGAATGAAAAGAGACACTGATACTTCATGGTCCAGAAAGCACTTAATCCAATACATCTGCCAAGGCTGAAAAATCCTCCAATTTTACAGTATTTTAATAAATTAATTATATTAAATGTAGCGAAACCACTGAGTTATACTAAATGACCAAAAGTATGTAGTATTAGTTCCATTAAAGGAAAAATCTTAATGCTACAGAAAAAAATGATAGTTTCCACATCACTGTGCTTCCACCTTGGTGGCAACGGACCTTTTTCTGTTTCAATGTGACAATGCTCCTGTGCAAAAACCCCAGTCTATAAAGAAACGGTTTTCCCAGTTTGGTGAGATACCACACCCACCACCTCTGGGGTGAACCAGGGCGCCGACTGTGAGCCGTGCACGAGCATGCGGGTGACCTCATTTCCTGTTGTTGATTTCACACTATTCCACTGATTTAAAGCTGGTGGTGACATGACAAGAAACATGGCAACGTGCCAACAAATGCAAGGAAGGAAGGATACTGCTAGGAAGGAGCCAGGGATGTAATCATGGATTTACTGAGAGTACTGGATATAGCACCTTCACTCGGCCCAGCTAATCCCAGTTGCCACTCATAGATGGATGGTTGCCTCTATGGTTAAAACCCCTAACACACAACCAGCTTTGCTGCTCAAGAGCTCAGGAAGAATAGAGAATAAAATATTCAGTGGTGTTTCTAACTCAGTCTGAGAATCTCAGACTATCATTGCCTCAGAGCTTGAAGGAGTGCTGCACTGTGAGCCCTGAAGGTCTGTCTCAATTGAAATGCATAACTATTCTCCAATGTCTGGCTGCCTTGGGAGGCTACAGGATGGCTGAGGATGCCTCCTAGCATTACAGCCCATTAAGCCTCATGCTTGTTATCTATAATAGCCTTCATAGGAGGGAGAAATATTTTAGATCAGTCCGTTTCATCTCACGGCAGAGGCCTATTCTGCTCTGGTCCGATGTTTTATTTGTTCTGTTTGGCTGCTTGTAATTGAATTTCTTCATGTCCCTTTTGAGAAACTCCAGTAGTATAGTCGAGGCATTGTGGGGAAGGACTAAGAGTAAAACATATCATCAAGCAAAATTACTGTATACAAATGATACAGCGCTCCACAGATTTTGTATCACCGTAGTTGTAGCTACAGGGATAACACACAGGAGGGCTGCTCTTAGATCTACAGAACAAGTTTATATTTGTAGCTATGATTGCAGTGTGGCTCCGGAATGAAATATCTTAACAACCATTGGATGGAATAGAATCTGGTCCAGATATTCATGGTGCCCGGAAGCAGAACTTTAGTGATCCCCTGACTTTTCCTGTGGCACCATCAGCAGGCTAAAATTTTCACAGTGTCTACTGTGATATTTCTAGTGAATCCCGAATCCTGTCTACTGAATCCTAATGACTTTGGTGATCCCCTGACTTTTCCTCTGGTGCCACCATGAGGTTGATTTGTTTTTCTGAGTGAAGACAATTATTAAATGGATTACTAAAATATTTGGTAGGAAATTCATGGTGCCCTCGGGATTTAATGTAATAAACTATGTGATCTTTTAGCTTTTCATCTAGTGCTATAATCAGATTCAAATTTAAATTTGTATGACTAAATACTTGTAAACCCCCTGTTTAATGCTACATAATATATGCTAGAACAATATAAATAGTACTTTGAAAAAATAAATTCCTACTTACAGTCTGCTTTCAGAACAAATGAAGTCCCTCACTTGACTGGGATGAAATTATTACTACTACTGCTGATTAAGACTAAGGGATACAGCTGAAAGCTTTGGAAACAGATACTCAATTGGCCTTGAGTCGGTACTGTTTGGTCAAACTATAATGACTTAGATTTACTTATTGTGTAGTGGTAATCCCTGTGATAAAAGCCCTCTTAATCAGTTTAGGAGAAACAATAGCTTCCAGTATTTTGTAATGCCTAAGACTTTTGTTTACATCTGGATTACACCTTGGGGCTTTATTGTGGCTGGTTAACAATGTAAACACTAGACAAAAGAGAGAAATATATCACATAATATTCATCCATTTGATGTGTTTAATCCAAACCTCCTTCAACTTGTATAATATATAGGTCCCTCCTACAGTGAGTACAGTTAGTTTGTGTAACCCGAATACATGTTTCAGCAATAATCTCAACATCTGTATCCTGGGAGGTACAGTAACTGCTGACAAACTATCAGCCTTAAATACACACTGGTCCATTCTGACAATCACTTATCTCAGTCAAGCCATGACAGTTATTTCAGAAGCAATTAAGATGTTAGATTAGGTTTCACAATGGTTGGTTTCTGTCCTCGCTTACATCTATGATAACATCACTGTTATCATCTTCTTTGACAGAGTCTGACAAAATGTAGGTATAATCTATTAAAGATAAAGTCAAAACTATCTGGTTAAGTGGGCATTAAACTTTTTCCTGAGGTCCAGATATTAGCTGGAGCTCATATCCACAGTGAAATCTTACTTTGACAGCAGAAAAAACCTTAATTAGTTCATTTTCTATTAGGTTTGTCTTCTGCTAAAGTTCTACCTAACATTTTATATATTTTTCAAGGCAAGGTCAGTTTATTTATATAGCAACATTCAGAGACAATGCAAAGAAATACATTAAAAATAAGACATTAAAATTGCATTTAAAATACCAAAGGAACAGAAACAGAGGCAAAAGCAAGCAAATAAATATTTAAAGTTTAAGAAGAGTTTACATATTTAATTTACTCTGAAGCAGCATCAAACAAAAATTCCTTAAGCCCTGACCGAAATGAGCTGACGGTTTCAGCAGACCTCAGGTATTCAGGAAGGGTCTGCCACAGGTGGGGAGCACAGAAACCAAAAGCTGCTTCCCCTTGCTTTGTTTTGACTCTCAACGCTAAATAAACCTGTCCCAGGGGACCCGCGAGGTCTGGAGGCTTCGCAAAGTACAAGTAAATCAGAGATGTATTTGGGCCATTTAGTGCTTTTAGACAAGTAATAGAAGTTTAAAATCTATCCTTGACACACAGGGAACCAGTGCAGTGATTTAAGGACCGGTGTAATGTGCTCCACTTTCTTGGTCTTAGTGAGGGCTCTGGCAGCAGCGTTCTGGATGAACTACAGCTTTCTTTGTTTTTTAAGATGGTAGTTGGCTGATTTTTACTTGCCTTTAAGTGGCTGTTGAGATTTAGGTCAAGGTCCATAACTGCACCAAGATTTCTGGCCTGATCTGTAGATTTTAGTGTCATTGATTCAAGGTGACCACTTAATACCAACCTTTCTTCTTTGGAGCAAAAAAAGCAATTGTTTCATTTTTTCCTGAATTTAATTGTAGAAATTTCTGGCACATCCACTCATTCATTTGAAATGCACTTATTCAGAAAATGTATGGTACTGTAGTCACGTGGGGACAATATTATGTAGAGTTGTTTGTCATTTGCTCAGTTATTGTAAGAGATGATATAATATTTCATAATCTGAGCAAGCGGGGACATGGAGATGTTGAATAGATGGGGCCTAAGAATAGACCCTTGAAGAACTCATATGTGATTTTTGTTCACTCAGAATCCTAATTACCAATTGACATAAAATAGTCCCTGATTTGAACCAATTTAGCAGAGTGCCAGAAAGTCCCAGTCACTTTTCCATCTTATGGTCAGCTGTCTTGAATACTGCAGTGAGATTTAATAATACCCAAACCCAAATTTTTGATGTGTCATTCAGATGAATGTTATCATGGAATCATGACAGAAATAAATTGCTGAAAAACAACCCTTTCAATGATCTTTCCAAAAAAGGTAAGTTTGATATGGGCCTATAGTTATTTATTACCGAGGCATGCAGACTTTTGAAAAAGAGATTTAATAACTGTGGTCTCTAGGGCCCTTGGTAAAAGGACTGACTGAAGAGAACTACTGACTATCTGGTACATCTGATGCTATACAGTCAAAATCATCTGAGAAGCTTTTATTAGTCTCAGAGAAAAGAGACTGCCTCACCCCGTTTACTTCCAAGCGCTAGAGCAAAGGCTCTGTTTATAGATGTCATACTCAACCTGGAGTTTGTTTTTTTGCCAACTGTGTTCTGCCTGTCTACACTGTTTTATTGACATTTACCAGTGTGGCTTTCCTCCATGGTGTTTTTTTCTTACCAGAGACAACTTTAGTCTTCATGGGAAGAAAGGCATCAATAACATTCATAACTTTAGAACTGAGACGTTTTGAAGATAACTGACAGGAACTGAAGGCAGAGCTGGTGTGGTTGCAAAAACGCGGATGAATAATGTGCAGGTGTTTCCCTTGATATAGTGCTTTCTGTTTACCTCTATTTTAATTCCACTGGTGTCAGTAGAGAAAGTTTGCACTATATTTATGGAGCCTGTAGATGTTATTAATGTTGCTTAATGAGAGGATCTCAACTGAAGCACCCCATATTCAAAAGAGACAAATTTTCAATATGAGTGTGCATTGGCAGACATTATTAAACAAAGTGATAACTCCCTCTCCTTTGCTAAATTCTCTAACCTCATTGAAAAAATAAAATTTTGGGGTAGCTGATTCAATAAGGGCTGCTGTGCTATTGCTTTCATTTAAACAAGTTTCAGTTTTAAACATAAAATTGAAGTTTTTCTTGATTATTAAATCATTAATTAATAGTGAATTCCCAGCCAGACACAGCTAAGTCTAGTGGACAAAAGGCACTGCCTATAGCGAGTGCACAACTGGAGTCAGATTAGATAAAGTAGCGTTATGCCCTAAGTACCTCTTTGTTCAGCATAAATTACGCCTCTATAAAAAAAAAAATGGATCAAAGTGTTCAATATGCTCTCATTATTACATTAATTAATTTATCAATCATTTAAATCCCCTTTTTAGATTCAGAGAATATAACAGTCTTTCAAATCAACATCAGATGAATCACTGTAAGGCCCCAGTTTGTGTCTTTCATGTTTTATCATTCAAACTGTTTCCCTCTGAAAGATAAATCCTTCATAAACCCAGATTGTTTTCCATTAATTCCTGCTGGTTTTCAAAGACAACTTTAAATCGTTTCCTAAATTCCAACACTTTTTATGCAGCCAAGGACGGTAGTGATATATCTCCTTGCTCTATGTGTTTTTTATAGGTATATTAATCTACTGTATATCTGTCCTGAAAAGCTGTTTAACTTAGGGAGTTTCTTAAGTTTTTTAAATTGTTTTTGAATTCTAAATTCTGCTAATTTAAATTTCAATACAAATTTAGTTTTTTCATACACAGTATGTTTAGTTTTTCTAATAATGACATTCATATACAGATTATTAGCAATTTAGGAAACAAGTTAAAACTCTTTTTATTGTGCAGCAGACAGAATATTTATATCCAGTAATAATTGTTGTCTTTTAAAGATTGCCAGGGAATTACCCATTCATAAAAATAGACACTTAACCTTTCTACTTGACTGTAAAGCGAATACACCAGAGGTAAAAGTGGGGCTGTGCCAGGTTCAGAGCAGAGAAGGTCAGAAGGTACTTACCAATGGGTAAAACCAGGAAAAAAGGAAGCCAGCACATAATGAAGCAGCCAACAACGATGCCAAGAGTCTTGGCTGCCTTCTCTTCTCTTGAGAACTTCAGCAGCTTTGGCAGGGAGAAAGTGTAGCGTTTATGCCTCTCTGTTGCCCCCTCATCCTCCTGTTCCTCTGTCTGACCAGCGTTCCCTCGGTGTATCCTCAGCATCACCCCCTCTGTCTCAACCCCTTCTCCCTTACTGCCCTTCCTGATGGTATTAGTCTCTCTCTTCGCCACAGTATACACACGGCAGTACATGGCCAGGATGATGGCTAAAGGTATATAGAAAGATCCTAATGCTGAGAACAAAGCGTAGCCGGGCTCTTCCGTAATTCGGCACACCGTCTCATCCTCGGGCTCGGGCTCCTTCCAGCCAAACAGAGGGCCCACAGATATAGCTGCTGAGAGTCCCCAGAGAGCAGCCACCGCCGTGAGGCCTCGCCGCCCTGTGGCTATGGCAGGGTAGTGCAGAGGGTAGCTGACAGCCAGGTAGCGGTCGATAGAGATCACGCACAGGCTGAGGATGGAGGCTGTGCAGCACAGAACGTCCAGAGCGGCCCAGACGCTGCAGAAGGCACGGCCAAACACCCATCTTCCCAGAGCCTCTGAGGTGGCAGAGAAGGGCAGGACGGCGGAGCTGAGCAGCAGATCTGCTGCCGCCAAGTTGGCAATGAAGTAGTGTGTCACGGATCGCCAGTCGTGGTGGAACAACACTGACAGGATGACCAGGATGTTGCCGAGGACCCCAAACACTGCAAACACCACCAGCACCATCCCCAAAACTACCACCTTGGTTACATCCAGCTCTGGGTAGGTGGAGGTGCTGCAGTTGGGACAGCGATCTGCAGCAGAGAAAAAGCTTGTGTTCTCACCAGGAACCATTGTAATGTGTTGGGTGTATTTAAGATGTTAAGGGTCACAGAGATTGGTGACACCCATATTTCATCTGGTCCAACCCTCTGCCTTTTTCTTCTCCTTGTAGTACAAGAGATAAAAGCTCTTCCAGTTAATTTTTAGACACTGTGATTCTTGCCAACACTTTGCTGATCATGTTGCCTTGGCCAGGGTTCTCTGGCAGAATTTTAGTAAGAGAAGCATCGCCAAAGTTCATCACTCTTTCTCCATAAAAGCTTAAAAGAAATCACAAATATTCATGTTTTAAGTAGCAGGCACTGATGGGTTTGGAATGTCAGGTTGAGCCATACTGAAAGGCTACAGTGCAGGGAACCTGTTTAAACAAGAAAATAGAAAAAGTTTATTTAAAATCACATTCATAATCCAAGGTTTTTATATATACCCAAAACAGGCTGATTACTGATTAAGTGCTGTTTATTCTTTGGTAAAACAGGAAAACCAAAAAAATGACACATGAAATAGAACATATTAAAAGGTAAATCACTAAAAAAAGAAATCATTAAACAGCAAAGGGTAAAATTATCACTCATAGTCTGCAGTCTGTCTTTAATTTAGTCTCCCTCCATTACAGCTGTATTGGGGAAAACCGGGGTTATGCTTAAGTTGCTGTCACATTTTCCTTTTCATCAAAAAAACATTACAGCCTGTCTTTTTGCCTCTGCAAGTAAACCACTGCCATATATATAACATCCCAGTATACACATATATTTTTGCTTAACCTTGATTTAACCGGGCAGATTGATTAAATGAAAATATCTCTTCACAGTGATAGCATTCACACCACAACTCAGGGGAAATCATGATCCTTTGGGGCAAAAAGAAAATCATCTGTGGCATTATGAGAAAAAAAAAAACAAAAAACAAAACAACAAGCCATGCAGGGACTACAAAGATAAATGAAAGCAGAGATACAGCAGAGCAGACATTCAACCTGAGCTGAATGGTGATAACTTCCTTGAAGGTCTTATGCCTGCAAACTCGCCTGTAACTGAACTGCTGGATGGCAGGCAAGGAATTGAGCCTTGAGGAGGGCATAATACTACCGTAGGAAAGGCTTTGGCTGCCAATAGACCCACTCAGTGCCTCTCTTGGTGTACGTGTTGGAGATATGGGATGTCACTGAGTGAGATAAATGCCGGGGAGGCAAAAAAAAAAAGAATAAAAAAGCAGCTGTGATAAAGCCTTTCAAGGGGCAGAGTTATGTTTGTCACATGCTCATGCTGGATCAAAGGCTTTCACTCGCCGCACATCCTATTGCAATGTGGAATGAAATTTGCCGAAATAAACACTTGATGCTGGGATTTCCACATCAGTGGCCAGAGGGGAAATTGAAATGAAACAGGGGGGGAATGGATATCAGATTGTTTCAGCAGAATAGCTCAAATGCAGTGATATTTAAAATACAGTCTTGGTTGTAATGAGATTTCTCAGTGTGTTGAAGAATCTTCAGAAAGAGATTAACCGCATCTAAAAATTTTATACCCTCGGCCCACCTGTGTTTGAGGGCTAGTGTCAAACAGCACACAGATTTACACTGACCAGAGGTAATAAAGTAGAGACATTTAAACAATGGTAAAACAACACTATGCAGGAAATGAAAGATGCCACGTAGTATTCCTAATGTCTGCGGGACTCAGGGCAGTGCAATCTATATCAAAGACAAGTCTTTCTTGTTGTTAAAAACCAGAGCAGCAGGGCTGGGGCAGGTGTCACGTTAATGTTCTGAAGCTGAAGATGCAAATGTAATGAAATGTGTGTTATGACACATCACATGCAGAACACAATTTATTTGCATGAGCTACATTTGTGCCTGCTAAAAGGCAGGAAACACAGCCTAATCTCTAAAGAAAAAAACTCTACATGTCTTTTCACTTCATGTTTCATTCATGCATGTATTAGTATGGAAGGGGCAGCAGGGTTGATAGCAGCATTTGTGACAAAATGATGAAGCGATGTAAGATGTGTTCAATGACCTTTTCAGTCTGTTCTTCTATTGACTGCCATTTCAGCTCCCTCCCTTCCAGCCTTATCCTGTGAGTTTTTGGCATTTTTTATTTTATTTTATTTATTTTTTTCAATTCTATTTTTTTTTTGTCCTCCAGGAAAAAACAGGACAGAGAGAAAATGCAAATGCTGTTGAGCAGCTTGTGTTGAGCAGTCGGGAGACAGATGTAAAAACAAACATGGCATGTTTTTACATCTAGACAGTGGAGGAATGATCATGCCTGTGCATAACTGCAGATATGAAATGAGAGTCTGAGGCAATGTGGCCAGGTTCTACAGTACTAGTAAGGTTAGTAAATCTGCAGACACAGAGTAACACTGTGAAAATTGTATGTAGAATATACAATAATGTCACTGATCATACTGATGGATTAGCCTCAATCCTTGTTTCCTATAGGAATGAGAGCATCAAAATGTCAAGGAGTTTTATCAGTCCATCTCTGGAGAACAATTATATTCCAATAATCCTAACTTATGCAGTGGAAATGCCACATTTTGCCTTTATATATGTTTTTCCCATATTTATATATTTGCCACTCAAGCTTCTTAAATGTGAGGATTTGCTGTTTTTCCTCTATTTTACATGATTGTGAATTGAACATGTTTTGGTTTGGGAGTGTTGGTCAGATAAAAAAAAGTCAAAAAAGACAACTTGTGATGGTCTTAGACGTTTTTCTTACATTATTTTAAACTAAGAAATCAATGTGGAGATGAATAGATAATGCTAACCATCACTCGTTGCAGCCACAAGGATTCTCTTTCAGCTGACCGGCAGTGTACACTATATATCCCTTGGTCTCCCAGGATAATATTTGATTAAAAGCTATCAGTGAACTTCATTACGCCCCCATTTACATCTGAAAACCAAAGGTGTACCACTCATGGTTATTGCATTAGTGGATCTCGTGGAGATTTTTTTCCTCAGTCTCAGTGACCATACAGAAGAAACAAGTCAACCAATTAAATCTATAATTGGAATTATAATTAGGGTCTTGTTTTAGTAAAGAGAATATTAACAAGCATATTAAATGGCCTAATGTAGCCTGACCATGGGCATATTAATTTAGAACAGCAGTTTATAGGCAGAGCACAACATTATTATTGCTACAAGGAAACATCATAATAATATCAACATTAGCCTCTCTGTCACTGTTTTGCCTATGCAGCAGATAAGGCACTCCTGTTGGTAGAAAAAATTTAAGTTTGAGCACTTTCTCTAACTCATTTACATCTGATTTATAACTGTTCTCTGTAATTTTTTTTGCAGATGGGCTAAGGGTGGGTTTAAGTATGATTTTTATTCTTGCTTAATCTAACTTTTTTGACATTTATTGATTTATAATTTGTACAATGGGAAAAAGTTCCTAGAGGCCATGGAGACAACTTTTTGTTTTTAAAATGATATTAAACAAACAAAAGCAGCAAGTCTTCAACTTTGAGAAGCTGGATCCAGCAAATGTTTGATCATTTTTCACTTCACAGCTAACTGAGACAATAAATCATTACTCAAAATTGCTAAAATCACTCTTCATATTAAGATATCTAAAACATTTCTCCACAACACCACTGCTATGATTTCCGGAAATCAAATGTAGCATAAGTTTCATGTCACAGCATCATAAGAACAAATAAAATCCAGCAAATAAGAACTAGCACGAATCTCCTCAACATCCTAATCTATTCTGCTGGCAGAGTGAGCTACTGCAGAGTTCATCTATCATTTGTTTTCACAAACACTGTAATAAAACTGTGGATGTCAGGTCTCCAGAGCGGTGCACTACTATGATGAATTGAAGCCTATTTCTAAAATGGTGCATTCTCTCTTGGGGGGAACAGTCATTGCCAGAAGTTCATAACTCAATACCCCATGACATTAATCGTTATGCTTTATCCACCTTGAACATTTGCTGAACACTGCCCTCCAGAAAGGACGAGAAGGCTTTTTTGTTTAGTGTTTTCATTCATCCAAGGAGGTTGTGTTGTTCTCACTTGGCAGATATATGCCAGCTGATGATGTTTAATATTCCTATGCTTAAAACCCCAACTCTAAACTAAAACTATAATAAAACATAATTTTCATTATATCCATAAAGTATTTAGATTTACTTCCCTTTCCCCATTTGTGTGTTTTTTATATTAACATGGCCTACCTGTTGAGGGGAAATGTTCTGAATATTCATGTCAATGAAGCTGCAAAGAGCCACAGCCTATAAATCTTGCTCATCATAATTATGAAACACTGCTCTTTATTTTCATCACGTTTGACTACCTTTAAAAATATACAAGGAATAAATAAACACTGAACATTACACAGCATGAATTAACATTGGCAATTTTCACAATGTGCTCATCAGTGGCCTATTACAGAAATCCCTGGGTCCTTCATCTGATTAAAAAAATAATCAAAAACAATTAGAATGTTACATTATGGAAATTAAAAGTCTCTCAGCCTGTGAAATAAGCAGAAGGGAAAGGAAAGCAAGAAGAGTCTTACCTTCTTCAGAGTGCTCCTGTCTCACTATTTCAAAAAACGAAAAAAATCAAAAAATAAAATTAATTAAAAAATCAGCTAATTTTCCTCTGCAAGGAGTCAGAGCGAGTGGTGTCCGCCACAGACGGAGCAGGGAGCACGGAGAGCCAAGTCAAGCTCCCTCCCTCCTGCCATGCTGCTGCTGCTGCTGCCTCCTCTGGAGGGGATTCAAGTCACAGTGGAGCGTCCCACCTGATCACAGGCCCCGCCCCCTGCCCCGCCCCCTGCCCCGCCCCCCGCACGCACCGCTCCTACCTTTTTATTAGCGGCCACGCGTGTATTGACGCAGTGACCTCGGGCCAAACCACCGGGCCTGTTCCGGTGCCCCCCCCCTTCATTATTAGTGAGGAACAAACAGGGAAGGGGAAAAAAACAAAAACAAAATAAAACCCTGATAAAACAACTTCAAATTTGAATTAAGCCAATTAAAAGTTTAGTTGGCTAAAAACATCTGCACATCCCATGATTAAGCCCCAGCTTTTTTACTTCAGTCTTTTAAAGGATGGGCCTGTAAATATTCTATATTGTTTATATTGTCAACAAATCTAAATTAAAAAAATATATATATATAAATCCAGCTGTTTAAGGAAATTATTTACACAAATAGAATTGTGGCACACTTTGAAAGACTCACATCACACGACAGCAGTAATCGATGGGCTTGTGTCATAGGCAGGACAGGGGAGTCAGTCTTTCTCTGGCTGATTTTAGAAGTGGCTTTTCTTCAAACACTTAAACACCATTTGTTTGTAGTTTCTGCTTCACTGGAAAGATTAAATAGGGCAGCAGATGAAAACGTCCAATCTGTGTGCAGCGATAGGGAAACTGTAACCTTCCACCATTTATTACATGAACCAAACATAAACGCCATATTTCCATCTCATTTTCTACGTTACTTTTTTAGTTTTAGGATTTACTGGAGCATCGTTGCATCCTATTGTCGCATCCTCTTCTTCTGCAGTGATTAATGGCATCCGACTGGAGAATTGGAACCACCAGTTGTTTATCTCAATGTGTCCAACTCTTCATATTCACATAACAGTAGCAGATGGAGATGTGCATTAATTAGCATTTTGTTTCGCCAATTTCTTGGAAAAATAAAAACAGTGATTTCTTATAACCATGACCACAATCTTTTTCTGAAATAAACATGGTAGTTTATGTTCCTAAAGCCGACCCAAGCCTTACCATAGAGGTGTTGGAACAGAATACTCATGTGGGTTGTTTGAGCAGGCAATGATAAAAAACCAAGAAATATCCAAAACTAATTGACAAGGTGCCATTAATTTTGTGTCAGGTTTACACTCCAAAATTGCTATGAGCTTTCCCACTAGCACCGACATCATGTGAATCTTTGCACGAAGGATATTTCAAAATGAGTTTTGGAGGACTTTTAGGCAGAATATAAGGGACATGTGATGCTCCATATCGCAGCATGGATACCTTATATAGCATCGGTACCAGTGGTGCCTTCAGCCTTTTCCTTTACAGTGGGATACCAGACGCACTGAGGCAGATCCTGAATAGGGTTGGGACGTTTCAAGTACATCAATAATACCTCAAGGATGACAAATAGGCCATTTCTTCTCCCAGGTTATTGTTTCAGGTTGTGTTTTGGTCTCAGATAGTACTTAGGGCCCAGGCTACTGTGTGTGGTTTTTCCCCCCCGCTTCTGTCTCGAAAGCCAAGGTGATGCATTCATCTTTAAATGACAGAGTTGTCTCATAAGTCTGCCACCTCTGGGTGTATTGATCCAGCGTATGGATCTTTCCAGTCCTTGAGGCTGTCCTTTAAAAGCTCTCCAATAAAAAAGGATCAAAGTTTGATTTTAGTGAAATAAAAGTTAGCACGATAGCATCAGCAAACACTTGGTTGTTTATTTTCTTTACATAAATAATATTCATTCAACTTTGTTTCACTTCATGTTTTCCCCTGGTCGCCGACACCCTCCCTGCAGTGGCTCGATGGCTCCTCAGCGGGGTTCTCCCCTGAGTTTGAGAACCACTGGTCCAGACTGAAACAACTCAACAGCTACTGAATGGACTGCCACAAAATGTTATGATTCTCAGATGATTTATCCTCATGACTTTGATGATCCCAGGACTTTGACTTTACTTTGTCTTAACATATTAACACGCTTGGCTAAGACATGGTGAACATTATACCTGCTAAACATCAGCATGTTAGCATTTTCATTGCAACCATGATAGCAAAGGCTACTGGTGTTGTTTGACTCAAAGCATCGCTGTACTTCATTTCAGCCTAACGAAGCTGCTATAAGGGCTGTTGACTTTCCTAGAAATAAAAAATTATTAAACTGAAGACATAGGAAGCACGTTTGAAAGATGAGGCTAAAAGTGTGTCAGTATACAGTATAACTGAACTAGAATGAACTTCAAGCTCAAATGTGACCATACTGTTTTATTTATATAACCATGTGTTTATTATTGTAACTGCTGATGTGTAAGACTGCATTACTTTTAGATAGTTGTAGCTTAGAACTGACACTTAGGTGAAGTTCTGCATGTTCTGTTTTTACTTGAATTTTATTTCCACTTGTAAAGTCTCATGACTAATTAACGGTGTGCATTTACAGAACCTGTAAACGCTGTGATAAACGCAAGATAAGTCGAAAAATGTTTGGAGAATCATGAGTCATGGTATATTTGAGAAGAATGGTGTTCAATAGACTTGGCCAACAAACTCAGAGCACCCCCCCCCAACACACTACACACACTACAAACCACCCACCAAACCCTCCAAAGACTTTATAAAAGCATCTAAACTGAAATAAATGTCATTTAGTGTGAATACTCACTGTATCTGCTTAAGAAGTTTTGACTGATTTGACACTAAACATGAAAAACACACACCTAGTCTCAGGGCTAATATCTTCAAGGAATGTGTCAAGTTGCGCTGAGTGAAGATCTAAGATTCATAAACACTAAGATGCCAGAGGCTGTTTTTTTGGGGGGAGCGGGGGGGGGGGGGTTCATTTTAGATAATCTCTCTGAACTTGGCTACTCATTTGCATAGACCATGATGTTCTATCAGATGTAGACTATGAGGAGTTTTGTTGAACAACCCCATGTTCCTGCTCTGAAATGACAACTTGACAGTTTTTTGCAAAAGTTTAGAGAATGACTCAGGTACTCAAACTGCACTTTAGACTCCAATATGACAAGTGCTTCATCTTCTTCCTGTCTTTTCCGACTCGCCCTTTCCTTGATCTCAGCGATCATCAAAGGTGAACCAGTCTGCGAAGCTGTGATTTGCTGCTTGCCAAAGGAAACTCACACGGGTGCTTATGTAATAACAGAAGGGTTTGACTTTTTTGCCTTGAAATGCTCTCTGGTCAGTCTTTTGTCCCATGAACAGGCATTTTCTTGTTTGTAGATTTCAGCTCCTGTCTGCAATTTTATTGTTGAACTTGTGCTACCTTTCTTGAAAAAAAATAAAATAAAAGAAGTATAAAATGTATAGTTCTCACCCTGGGCAGACAGAGAGCCATTACTGTGCTGTAGTGCTCACGGCTTCCACTCTTTACTGATGTTCTCTCACATTTGCCAACTTCGGACATTAAACTGATTACATTTTGGGAAAAGCCTCCTCTCCTTTTTTTTATTGACGGGGGAATGCAAACATGTGGCTCCAGCCACCGCTTGGCAGAGGGAAATACATTTCATTGTTATCAGCTTCAGCTGGCTAAATGCTAAATTATTCATGGGGGGTCAGTGGGGGGGGGGGGTGTAAAGGCTTGCTCTCATGAGATTAGTACTAATTCTTCATCCAGTTTGCTGCTTGAATGCAGGAGTAAGGATTGCTAAACACCAGCATCCTGGATGATTTCTTTAATGAGAAAAAGAGACATGACGTTTAGAAATTATTTACAGAACTCCTTAAACTTTGAATATATGCTAAGAAATGATGGTTACTTCCAACTTTACTGGAGGGTGAAATTATAGATACAAAAGACATCAAGCTGGGAGAAGGTGGATGGTGTTTATCCTGGAAAGACTTAAGTTTTACTATGAAAAACAGAATCTAGAGTATGTTTACCCCCATAACATAAAATAGTGTTTGTCTTATTTTCAGTGTATTATAAATCTTATGGCCGGGGGAGCTTTAAAATGTTTTATAGCCATTGCATCTCTTTAATTCCAATGAAGATCTCCTGCATATTCAAGCATTGTTTCAGGCACCTTTGAAAATATTAATATCTTAATTATATCCTCCAGATCTTATTCCTTTATCCTGCCTTAATGAGCTCTGTGTTGGGCAGTTCAAGTTCAAGCCCCAGCAGAGACAATGAGATTATATTATTTTCCTCTATAATATGCAAATTTGATGCCTTCCGAATGCATTTTTTATACAAATGTCCTTGGGTGCTACACTGTCTAAAACATCATTAATTTTCTAAATATCTGTAATACATAAAATATAATATCGCATACTTAGGCCTACAAATAAACTATTACCTATTACTTTTAGTGTGGCGTTTCAGCCTGTTTGCATAATCATAAAATTGGTATCCTGGCAGCAACTGATGGCAAGCACATACAAGTATAATTTTATTGCTTTTTCTTGAAAAGCTCAGTGCACAAGGCTGTGAAAGGGGGCATGATACTGCAGTCACACTATCTCTGCAGTGGGTGGATATCTATTTCCCACACCCAACTTAAATTCTTAAATTGCAAGAAGAAGACGTAACAGAAACCAAGGATTTTTGTCAAAACTGCCTTCATCAATAATGGAAAGTTGGTATTGAATCAATCGTCAAAGCATTGAATTATCAACTGACTCTGCATTTCGGCCTCTTTTAGCTTATTCTTCTGGTTTTTATGGCAAGCAATAGTCGGACAATGTTAGCAAGTAGCTGCTGAAGAAAGAGGAACATCTAGCAGCTCAAGAGCGAGATGTTTTTCTCAAGAGTCGATGGAGACCAAAGCAAAGGTAAAACAAGATGATAACATGTCAGAGTGTGTGTCCTCCGCCCCTCAGTGGCCAAAACTCAACTAATGCAGCTCTAATGTCGCAGGCAGGGGGTAGCACAAATTAATATGAAAATATATAGTTTTGAAAATAGTCTTATTCAAACATCATACACCTGGTACAATGTCTCTATCATGCACTAACATGCTCCCACCATGCTCAGCTGTGTGTGTGACAGTCGAGCAGGACACTGAACAGGAGCTTGATCTCTGAAAGCTGAATAAAGAAACTGACACACATTTCTGTGCAGCCGTCTCAGAGCACAGCTCATTTTTAAAGGGAGACTGGTGATGCACTTACATCCATCAAATGTATGACACACTCTTTTCCCTTGCTGTGTAGACAAAGCAAGGTAGGGGCTTCAAAGAAATGATGTCAATGTTAATGCAATTTTCTGTGCTGGGCAGGGCTCTGCAGAGGATGCTGGAGGATGCCTTTGATACCGGGGGCTTGTTTGGGAAAAAGATATGGTGGGTCCAGTTAATCATGGGGTGCACTTAGAGATGGGCAAATGGAATTTGAAATGAGCACTTTTGTTTCATTAACTTATAAAGCCTCTGGGGTTGACAGAAAACCAGGATGGATACATCAGAAAGAGGGAAAAAATCAAGTGGAAATTAAATGGAAAGGCAGCCCATGGCATGAAATTAATGAGAGGACTTGGCTAAGCCAACTTGAGGAATGTTCTCTTGATTTTTGTAAATTGTTGGGTGGCTAATTATCTGAGTAAGCAAAACAGGTAGCTGATTCTTTCAGTTTGTACATGTCAGTCTTGGACCATAAAATAAATCTATTTGCCCAGGGTACATATAATATTCACTTTGTAACAGGATTTGTTAGAAGTTTAGGTCTGAGATGTGGTGATGATTAAGAAATTTTAATTATTCTAAGGACACTAAAGTCCCTAATATTGACCGAAAACACTGGTTCATGTATTTGTTTGTGTTCATTTCCTTTTTCATTTTTATGTGAATATATTCACATGATTCATATAAATTGCATAAACAATTTTGCTGACACAAACACATGACACACACACACACACACACACACACATATGGACAGGTCTGTATATCTACATCACACTAGATGCATTAATCAGCAGTATCAGCACATTCACTCAAAATTGAAATGGATGTCTAAATCAACAGTCCTGCAATAGATTCTAACTTCATGGATGTCACGTTCTGTTTTTGTTAAAATTGAGAGAGAGGCGTAGATTCAACTTTATAGTCATTTTGGAGGCTGTGGTGGCGGCTCTAATGGCAAATCTGTCTCCTAGTAATAATGTTTATATAAAACTAATTTGCCAGCAGCAAATACATTTTGAAAGAAATAGAAATGCTACAGGATTACCTAGGCAATGTATTTGTTTTCTGATAAAAGTCTAACAGAACAATATCCACTTGTTGTGACTAGAGCATTGTTAAACTTTTTTATGGTTATATCAAGGCACTCACAGCATGTGATTAAGGATAGGGACAGTCTAGGCAAAAATACAGCCTGAGCTACAAAAGGGATCCAAGGCAAGTTTCTTTAAAGTACCAGTGTGTAGGATTTATTGGCATCTAGTGTGAGATTGCAGATTCCAACACACTGACTACTCCTCCCCTCGCCTCGTCCTACCCTTTCTAAGTGTATAGGAGATCCTATGGTGATCCTATGGCCCTCAGGTAAGGTAAAAATGGGTAACTGGCTCTAGAGCCAGGGTTAGGTTTGTCTATTCTGGGCTATTGTAGAAAAATGGAAGATGACCTGTTCCATGTAAAGATTTAAAGGGCTCATTCTAACATAGCAGAAACACGACTTCTTCTTAGTTTCAAATGATTATAAACTAATGAAATGACAAACATGAATAATAAACTCCATTTCTGCCAATTGACCTCATAAATCCTACACACTAGTCCTTTATTTGTCGGCTGTTTTGAAACCCTTAACCTTGAGTGCTCACAACATACTTTTAGAGTTTTGTGGTGATGAGACGAAACACCTTTGCGGTGCAAGAAAAAAAGATGAGCGAGCCGAATAAAACAATACAATGCAACAGTTGTTACATTATGGGCCTGCCAAGGTGAACAGGATGTTCTGCCAACTCTGCCACAGCAGGCGAGGCACCTTGTACATCTCAGAGTTTTTTTTTCTTTATGACTGCTGGAGCAGCAGGAGCGAACATCTTGTGAATAGGTGCAGGCTGTGTAATATTTTCCATGGTAGCGGGAGCACCTTGGCATCGACTCTAGTATTAATTTTCAGTGGCAACTTTTCTGCACTTTCTGATGACCAGAGCGTGAAAAGGGTTTTTGTGTTATTAAAGTGCCACGATATTCTTTTGATAGATGGTTTGCTGCATGTGGACTGTGTGCCTCAAGACTTTTTGGTTATTTGACCGTCTCTATTTTATTAATTATATCAGTCCGCCCATTAAATAATGTAGAAAGTTTGGGACTGTCAGAGCATTAAAAAAAAAAAAGATACTGGCAGCATAGTTGACCAGTGGAGTTTTTAAAACTCTGGGAAACCACAACTTCTAAGAGAAGTGTTTTTCTAGGGCTCCCTGGTCCATGGTGAGGAATTTTTGAATTTTAATACTATCCATCCATTTCTCAGTTGAGGAAGGTCTAGTGTCTAGTGATTTAATATGAAAGAAAGGAATGTTGCTGAGATGTCATTTGGAGTGTGCATTATATTTTATTCCATGAGAAATGGCTTGGCTGATGGTAAGGACATTAAGCTTTTTCCTGCAGTTTTCTTATTTGACTTGCCAGGTTCTATTTGTATTTCTCATTATTTTCAAAATAGAGTAGTCTTAACTGTGTTATTTCTAGTAGAGAGATAACGTAGAGTTCATATTTAGGCACATTAAGCTCTCAGCATAGGTCCCTGCTTTCCTGCCATCAGCAGAGAAAAGACAGTTGACTCCAGGCTGAGACTGTTTGCTCCCTCAAATTGTAATTCTTTTTACTCTTGATACTGCCAGCGGCTTCCCTAAAGAGTGTGGTGTGGCTATGATTGATAAGGAGTTATTTAGATTTGTGCATATGAATAAAGGATGGTCACTGATTAAAATTGCAGTCAAATCATGATCTACACTGTGATTCAGTGGGTTTTGTATTTTCATAAATCAGATGTGACATGGAATTTTTCGAAAGTAGATACTTTTTATACTAAGTAAAATGCCTTTGTCACCTCATCTTTTTTTTCAGCAATTCTCACAGCATGGTTCTATATGGATGGCATCATTAGTGGTTGGTCAGTTTCAGTCTTTAAAATATCCTAACCACCTTTAGATGTTCATGTTCCCCAGATGATGAATCCTAATGACTTTAGTGATCCTCTGACTTTTCCTCTGCTCCACCAGCAGGTCAAAGTTTTCCTTTTTCCATTCAAATATTTCAACATTTACTGTTTGGATTGGCACAAAATTTTGTACAGACATTCATGGTTCTCAGACGATGAACCCTAATGACTTTGGCTCCCAGGACTTTTCCTCTAGAGCTGCTGTGAGGCTGACGCTAGTGGGTTTGAGTGAAATGTTGCCTAGCAAATTGATTGTTAATAAATTTGGTGCACACATTCATGGGCCCCCCTCAGGAGGAGTTGTGATAATGCTGGTGATCTGTTAACTTTTACTGTAGTGCCATCATCAGTCTGAAAAATTAATTTCTCCAATACTTTGGTTTATGACCAGATACCAGCAAAACTAATGATTTTTCCATCAGCCTCGGCTGTGCTTTGTGCTATTAGCAATATAGCATGAAAACACACATGTAAGATGTGAACACCACAAACATTACCTACCAAATTTAGGTACATTAGCATTTTCATTGTCAGCATGTTAGTATACTGATGTTGAGGATTAGCATTTGCCTCATAGATGACAGTCTATGCTAATGCTTTGCCTACAGTACAGCTTCAGGTGGCTGCAAGCATGTGTATACACTCTTAGTCCTGTTCTTATATTCAAACCTTGTAGACTATTACCTAAAAGTCATTATATTATAACATACATAAGTACACAACAAATGACTGGAGCTAAGATGTTGCACCTGAAGCCCTTAGGCTGTGAGTTGTACATGCAGCACTACGGCTTGTCTGAAAGATAAATTATTTACAATTGTGTCAAAATTTCAGGATTTCCTGAACCATGTGAACTCTCTTCCTGCTCGTATCTGATTCTGACTCCCACTGATAGAAGAAATACTGCCTGAAGCAAGGTGGCTGATGCAACTGATGGTCTGCATGGGCTGTTAAGATTATTTTAGCAGTGCAGCAATAATTAGTGATGTTTCTCCTCAGTTGATTTGATTTAACTGGAATATTATGCATTTTCTCCAAAACAGCTTGATAAGTGTTTAGGGCACATTTAACCAAAAAGATTCCCATCTAACAAAGCTGGCTGACTCTTTGTTGCTACATGTAGTTGACAATTTAACAAGCAGCCAATTTCAAGTGGAGATTATTGCTTTCTGGAAATTTAACACAGGAGTCTTCACATACACCAGATAATAATGACAGGCAGTGATGAGCTACCTCTATGCTGATGCACTCACATATCAGAAAAGGATGTATCTTATATAAGATGATTGGGTTTTTATCCAGACAAAGGTTTACTCATTTTCTTTGAGGTAACAGTATATTCATTTTCTATCAGAGGGCTTAAAATACAAAAGAATTTGTGTGACTTTACAGAGAGAGTTGTCCTTTAAGAGCTCAAACTGAGGTGACACCATTCAAAAAATAAAAATCTGGTGGAAATATTGATTGAGTGTATTTTCTGAGAATCTCTTCTCAACAAAAACTTTACTCACACTCTCAACTTTCCAAAATCCAAATCAGTTCAACAATGATAGTGTCGCTGAATGTTATGAAAGATAATCTACTTTGTAGAGGGCTAAACCTGAAAGACCGTTTTCTGGAAGTCCCAGATAATTTACTTTCTACTTAACCAGACAACCGCAAAGCCAATTGGGAAACAGACAGGAATGTGATTAATGTGGAGTATGAGTGATACAAAAGAGTTTGCAGTGAAGGTTTTCCTGCGAAGCTGCAAATAAAGAAGAGTGTTGTGGAAAGTTGTGTATTTTGAGAACTACCTGCCGGAAACTTTGAGAGGAGGGTAACATTCATTTACTGTGCCTTTATTTGTCCAAAATGCCTGAACGTAAGTGAACATTACAAACACCTTAATGAAAAAAGCAAAAACCAAGCTGAAATCCATCATTAATACTTTATGAATGGTGTCTCAAAAAAAAAAAGTGCTTTGCTGAAAACTGTTAATTCTGTTACGGTTTTTCATGCAATACACAGAGTGGTAGTTTTGAATAAAAGTATTGAAACACAACTAACAAGCAAAAAGAAAAATATTCACTAGATTACTGTACAGTTTTGAGGTGCTATTACCATTTTATTCTAATTTATACCTCTACTCTCCTAGAGTTCAGAGAGAATTTAATTTTTTAAGTGTCTAAATATATTTTACTCTGTGTATTGTACAGCTGATTGAATGACTGGAGACTAAAAATAGACCAAAAAGAGAAAAAAAAACAACCTACCAGAACCTACTATGAAAAAATACTGCATGCAGACCAATGCTTCATTAACAATCATAGTATACGTTAATACAGTTATGTACTGATAATATAATAATATGATAGTGAAAGAGGTGTTTTTGCTGCAAAAACAGTATTCCTGATGATTTAATTTCCTCTAATTGAAGGTAGCACTTTGAATGATCCTAGACTTGGTGGTTTCTTTTCCCAGTACGGGACCGATGCTCCACACGGGTCGAGGGTCAGGATTCCTCCTCCTCCGCTGCCACCTTCATCAGCCCGAACACGGGTAGACGACTCGGCCCCGGAGCCTCCCAACAGCGGTGCAGGGGGGGCAGGACAGCTCCAATGTGCGCAGGCGCGGTGCGGCAAAACAAGGAAGTCGAAGCAGGTTTCCCCATTAATGAAAACAATGTAGATGTGGCACTACATTACAACAGTCTACGACGGAAAAAACACTGGCTTTTTAGTTTTTATTACCGCCTCAAGTTCAGGTAAGAGACGAGGAGGGGAAAAACTAAAAAAAGACTTTTTTAAATGAACGTATTCGGACTTGTTACTAAAAAATTAGCTTGCTCTAATTAGCGCAACGTGTGGGAAGCTAATGCTCCTTTTAATTGGGTATGAATTTTAATTAGAAATAAATTCATATTGGACTTTCGCTCAGCAATGAACAGCTTCAGTTTGACTTACGTGCTGGTCGAAAGCTGGATGGTTACATGATGTTATTAGTTCACGGGAGCGACTAATTTACTGGTACCAGTAATTAGCCGTATCCCATGTAGTGATTTTTAGATCACGTACTCTGAATGCTAACTTACACGTGTGGTTGAGGATGTGAATCTCTTCGCTCCTAATTTCGTTCCCTGAGGTTGAGGCTTTATTGTGTTTTATAGTCCACAACTTTATGGCAACACAGTTAACGGGAATTTTAAAAGCGTCATACAGCCTACAGATTAAATATGTAACGGAGATGAACGGAGACACAGGAGCCCCAGAGGTTAGTGTGCGTTATCTGCCATATTTACTGGCTATTTATTAAAATATTTGCTAAAATTTTGAATAATGGAAAGAAAGGAAGAGGAGAAATACGGTCGCACCACGGCCGGAGAGCCCACCACCCACTGATGGAGCCCCGGGAGTATTATACCCGTGAGAAATATGACATAAACCATAACCATCACCATCGAAAGTGAGTGAACTCCCAGTACATCGACCATGCCTGTGACTGCAGGGTACAACCAGCTTCAGCATCAGAAACACAGACACAGGATCGAAACTCTAAAATATATCAAATCAATTCTATGATGATGAACCATAGAAAGCAGTGAGATAAATGACTGTAAACACAGCACTGTTACAGATTTTCTGTGAGGCAACCTTGATAATTTGCAATGCTAAATTGATACATCACACGCTCCTGCACCAGCTAATGGTGATCCATCTCTTTATAGCTTTTCTACCCACAATACAAGTAATGGCAGACCCACTATATCAATGATTAAAAAAATACAATACCTGAGTGTGGCCATGAGCTGGCTTATTAGTTTGTGCCTCTCGTCTGATTGGCTATTGCCCCCCTGCACAGTGTCTCTGTGCTACAGATACATTGAATTACATTAGAATATTAATATCCTTATGTATTATACATGTCATTTAGACAGAACATAGTTGTCAAGTAATGTATTTAAGTGCCGTCTAAGTTTAAACAACTACCATATGCAAAACCTATGAATAATGCATAATTAATATATTTTTAAAGGATTTAGAGTAGCCAGGATTTAGAAATACTGTGTCATGAGTCCTATTCCACACCCCTAAAAGTCATTAAGTGTCCATAATGTGTTTGCTAACATTATGTTTTAAAAATGCTCTTTCAAATCTATCTCCACAATGCCACGGTATAAGTCTGGTGTAGTACTAGGAGATCCATGTATTATATTTTAAGTTTTTAAAAAACTGTTAAGTTTAAAGGCATTAGTTTTAAATGTACAGGCACCAGTCTTTTAAACACACCATACAATTTGTGTGTAGCTGTAGAATGTAAACTCCCTCACAGTTTGCCTCAGACTCACTGTTTAGAGTATAGTCAGTGTCTTCAAGCATATGATCAGTAACAGCAGTAACCACAAAGCTTGTATTCTCAGTAGGCTAGTTCATAATGATAAACACCACTCACCAACGTTAGTGTTGAAGTAGCATGTAAACAAACCTAAGCTATAATACTACTTAGTATTTATGCAAGCATTTTATGAATGAAGGGGGCACATGGTATTCTAATAAGTGTGAAATGACATTTACTTTACACAATGACTGAGGACAAACTTAGCTAAGAGGGTGTCTTACAGGCGAGGCATCCATGGATCCAGTAATTCCAGATTTATGTACCTCGTCATTCAATTATTCACTTATTTAACCTGTCTTCTGCTGGTAAACCATCAAAAGACTTGGAAAAGACATCAAATTGATCCATATTCCTGTGTTGTAAAATGACACCACACAAACTGTCACTTTTTGCCATCGGTTCAGCACAGCCCACAAAACAAAGACAAAAATTAAAACAATAGAGATTAGAATTAAATGACTTTCCCCCATCACTGCGTTTCAGGCAGCGTTTTGAGTTGTGTTTAAAGTTGTGTTTATTCCAATTGTTCATGATGAGTATGAAACTACGTTTCATCGGTTGGCACAATTTTAAACACTTTCCTCCATTTTTGCTAAATCCACAGTATTCACATACTGCAGTAAGTGCTGTAACTGCACAACAACCATAACCTGGAGCTTTCCTCATCAAAGAAGGCTCGGTGGTGAGTTGATGTGACAGCTGCCAGCAAAGTAGCAGAATATTTCTGAAAGCTCCTCCATACTTTGTTCAAGCAGGAACAACAGTCTTTATTCATGGATTTAGTTTTCCGTGGGGGGCTCAAGTGCAAGGATGCACAGAGTCAAAATCTGCCAATATAAACAAAACCTAGGCCTAAAGGAAGATCAGATCAGATGTGTAGTCACACTTCTCTCAGTCCCTCTGGGGCAGATCAGTGTTTTAGTATTTTTCTTGTTTCTTTTTCTGTTTCTGTGGATGTTATATGCAATGAGGCAGTAATAATCTATCGTTTTTATGAGCAAACTGTCTTAAATATTGCAGACTGGTCTTGTGTAAAATACATACAAATAAAAGCACTAGATTGATAGAAGTTACTCTCAACAGAAGCCCTACTGGAAACAATTCTTTTCCTCCTGTGTGTGAAAAAGATGTCTTAAAAGGTGCTGTTTACAAATTGGCCAATTGTTGAAATCTTACTACAAAAAAACGGGGCAGCCTATCACCAGAAAACTGAGATGTCCACCTGTCTTATAAGATACAAGGAAATGCACTCTTTTGTTGGCCATAAGAAAGGTTTATAGACAGTTTATACTCTCAGATATTCACTCTCCACATCATTACACCAGCAGCAGCCTGGGCTGGTGACACGAGGCAGGTTGGGTCCATGGATTCATGCTGTTGATGCCAAATTCTGACCCGACCATCTGCTGCCTCAGCAGAAATCCAGTCGTCAGACCAGGCTACATTTTTACAGTCTTCATCTGTCTAGTGTTGGTGAGCCTGTGTCCAGTGCAGCCTCAGATTTCTGTTCCCTGCTGACGAGTGAAACCCAACATGGTCTATTGCTGTTGTAGCCCATCTGCCTCAAGGTTGGACACATTGTTCAATCTGAGATGTTTTTCTGCTCACCACAGTTGTGAAGAATTGTTATCTGAGTTACTGTACCTCCAGCCAGTTGG
This sequence comes from Istiophorus platypterus, assembly GCA_016859345.1. Lineage (NCBI taxonomy): Eukaryota > Metazoa > Chordata > Actinopteri > Istiophoriformes > Istiophoridae > Istiophorus > Istiophorus platypterus. The sequence continues at coordinate 17,915,447 of CM029128.1, read as the reverse complement.
GTGATTCTCCTCTGACCTCTCTAATCAACAAGGCGTTTCCCGACTGAAGAACTGCTGCTTACTTATTTTTTGCACCATTCTGAGTAAAAACTCTAGAGACTGTTGTGTGTGAAAATCCCAGGGGATCAGCAGTTTCAGAAATAATCAAAACCAGGACTTACTGTTTAGACCCTGGTAGATATAACCTTTATGTCTCTTGATGTATTGGGCCATGTATTATAAAAACGAGAACAGCATTGTTAAAGAGTACAGTTGGTGATCAGAGTTGATTACCAATCCGCATCTCTCTCTTTCCAAGCAGCTCCTATGCCATAATGAAGGCAGCTAGAAGCAATATGTCGAGCCCTGGAATGTCTAACAACAAGGTCAAGTATTCACGGCTGGCTGCTGATGAGGATGGTTACATAGACCTACAGGTAAGACACTTGTTCTTCCTCTTTGAGTAACTGCAAACCTGACATAGTCTCAATGTTGTGTCATGCTGCTCTATGGATTGTTCAGTGCCTGGTAATTAGTTAACAATTTACCACCACAAGCGATTCATTTGAGTTAATTCCAAATTAATTACCTCCTGGTAATGTGCCAAAGCCCTGTGTGGTTAAACTACAGGACACATGAGTAGCTGCTTACAAACAGCAGAGCACAGCAGTTCAGATTAATAATGCTCCTGTTTAATAAGGGGCTAATTTTTTTTTGTGATACACTGAAATCGTTCTAATGTTTATAAAAAAAGTGATGTATCCTCTTTTTGAGCACAATCATGAGGCAGCACCACAGCTAAGCTTTACTGTCTGTAATTATTAACGCCAGTAATGCTAAAACACTTCAAAAAGCTAAATGTCTTGCATTTTGTCCAACACCTGAACACTTTGCAGTTCAAGAAAAGCCCACCAAAGGTCCCATACAAGGCGATTGCACTGGCAGTATTCCTGTTTCTCATTGGCTCCTTGCTGATAATCTTCGGGGCCCTTCTTCAGGCAGGAACCATAAAGGTTGAGGTGAGGTTGGTTATGAAATCCGTTCACATGTTTACTCGGTTATAAAATCTGTTCAAGGGAAAAACTATATATTTTCAGTATACTAACAAATTGAAGGAAATCCAACATAGCAAGGTGTTGGGCCACCATGTGCCTCCAGAATGGCTTCAGTACACCTTGGCATTGATTCTCTAAGTCTCTGGACTCTGCTGGAGGGATGGACACTGTTCTTGCTGTTCATCCCATGGCAGAGAAGGCTGTCTCACATGTCAGTCCAAAATCTCCCATAGTTTTTTTTTTAATTCGGTTGATATATGGTGACTGTGAAGGCCAAACATCTGAGTCACATCATTTTCATACTCATCAAACCATTTAGTGATGCCTGGAGCCCTGTGGATGAAGCATCCTCATCTAGTTTCTCCTTTCACTTTTCAGGTATTTTAATTTTTCACCTGTCTGGAGATGAACTGTGGTTGAAGTGTGTACCCAGCATATAAATTGAAATACAGTCTCTTGTTCTGTGCCAAAAAAAGCTTATTGTTATTCATCTCACTTTATCCCGTAATGTTTCAGTTCCTGAAAAGTGACATTAAGTATCCTGTCAGGCTTGTTCCCAGAATACAAGTCCCCTGAAAATCCATTTGTGATACAGATTCTTCTGTTTGGTTTACAGAATTTTTGTTCTTCCCATATTTGAAATTGTAGAGAAGGTTTGTGTTTATGTTTTTGTCATGAGGTCAGAGCGGGATTCCAAACACCTCTGAAGGCTGTTTGATTAATGAAATCTGCATCTCATCTTGGATGCAAGATGTTAAAGGAATAGTTTGAAATTTTGAGAAATATTCTTATTTGCTTCCTAACTGAGAGTAGGTTGAGAATATGAATACCACTTTCATATATGTAACCTAAATGTTAAACCGTTGCTTAGCTTTGCCTAGCATCGCAAAAGGCTAAAAACAGTGGGAAACAGCTAACCCGGCTCTGTCTAAGGTTAAAAAATCTGCCTACCAGCAACTCTAAAGCTCACTAATTGACATGTTGTTTCATGTTTGTTTAACCCATATGAAAACTGCAGTGTAAAAATGATCCTTTATTAACATTTATACTTTATTGACATCTTCTGCTATACCGATGCTTTCTTGACTAGGGCTGGGTCAGCAGAATTTTCCTTTTACGTATGAAATTACCAAATGTTAAATATTGTCTAAGCATAAGCAACTGTAAAGAAATTTGTCAAAACAGTCTAAGATTGGCCACATTTCGATTTAATCCAGGACCTGCTTGATTATAGAATAAGATACTGAATCTGATCATACATCCGATGCCAGCTTTTGCTGTGTGGTTTTATACCAAGCCCTACTTTCAACACACATCTACAGAAGCAAACACAACCTCCAAAACTTGAGCAGTAATTAAAACACTATCTGCGCTGCTAATCTTGTCTTTAAATAGCTGTAATTAAACAGTTGTCCTGATATTTTATTGCTTTACTGCCAGTTTTCTGCTGAGCTCCTGCTTTTCCTGGCCATAATGGTTTGTGTTTCGCTTCAACATAACTAATGATTTTGATATTTTATACCTTGGAGTGCCAACATTGGTGGATCCCCTGCTGTGGCTTCAGCTTCTGAAATTCATGACTCCATGTGGGAGAATATGGAACCTGCACGTATTATATTTGTAATTATCAGTAGGATGTTAATGTGAATGCTTTTTTCCAGTCTGCAGATTGTATTTGCAGAAAATTTGATCTGACGTGAAGGCATTATCAGAGTATTTGAGCCATCTAGTTGCCAGTTAACCCACGCTAGTAAATGGCATATCTAATACCACAAATTACACATGGTTCAAGCAATGGATAATGGAAAATGATAGGATGGTTTTATTACAAGAAGCTGGAGGAGTTTTGAGTTGAAAGAATCTGATTTAATTGTTTTTTTTTTTTTTTTGGTTTCAGCTGTACTGTGTATGCGTGTGTATGTATTGGGCAGCAGTGGTTCTGGTGAACTAGAATCACTTTATTTCAGGGTCTTCAGCCAACATTGTGTCAAGTAAAAAGAAAATGAAACTCATGTTGAAACAACCCTTACCTTACCTTTGCCTTCACAACTTTTTAATAACGCTAACTTGAATATGTGCTCAGTAGAGTGCAGAGGCCTGTACTCTACTGACTTCATTGGAAAAAAATTCAAATTCATAGTAAATGATTTTGATATCCCCCCAAATTTACTGGGTTCTTTCCTGGCACATGCACCATCCCTCCACCAATTGAATGACGGACTGACTGACTGACAAGGCTGATAAGGGTGATCACATATTCTCTTTGGAGAAAAGACATTGAGGTTATTCTCTACTGAAAAACAATCACAAAAATAAAAAAAAAAAAAAAAAAAAAAAAAAAAAATCTTAACACAAGTCAACCCACTACCTTTTTCCGGAGTTTTGATCTGCTCTTTATTGGTTGATGAAGTTTGATCTGTTCCGAAAGATATGGCTTAACTGTCATCACAGGACCTACTGCAAGTTTGAGACCTTGGTCAAGTGATGACATCTAAAACATCTCCATTGCAACTGAGCAAACGCCATTGTCTTTTGAAGACCATGAGATGTAGTTTAAAATCTTGGAAAAAAACAGTAAGTTAACCTTTTGTCAAGATTTGTTATCTGTAAAGTTACAAAATCATATGTTTCAGTGTTTTTTTTGTTTTTTTTTTGTAACTTCTAATGTTTTTTTGGAGAATTTGGATGAACTGATCCTTTAAGTATCACCTGATATATAGATCATGTAGCATTCACAGGCTAACAGTGTTTAAAAGCCTTAAAACAAATGACAATTAGATGATAATATGCAGAAGTGCAATCTTTGAAAAAAACAAAACAAAACAAAAAAAAACCTAAAACAAAAGTGAGTGGGCTACAGTAACTTAGTACACAAGACTGCCATCTGCTGGTGAAATTCAACACATAACGTCTGACAAAAACCATTAGCTGCCCTGTTTGTGAAATGACCAAGGATTTGCATGAAACTGGATCTCTGGCAGATGAAGTCATGATGTCTGTGTGCCTCCTGCACTCCCTTCTCCTTCAGAGGATGTATGTGTCATGCTAGCAGGCGACCCAGAGACAAGTATGTTAAAGCCTGCCGAGTGCATTATGGACTCTCATGCTTCCTGCAGCATCTCATTACAAAGCACATTGTTCCAGTTTTTGAAGGTTTTTTTGATGGTGAAGGGACAAAGTAGTGAATAAATAGTGGGTCTGACACATGAAGTAATAAATTCTTGTAATCCCCTCTGTTCTTCTTTGTTTCCAGCATGTAGACCGCACCATTCCTGTAATCATCATAGGGCTCCTAGTTTTCCTTCCTGGATTTTATCACTTGAGAATTGCCTACTACGCTGCCAAGGGTTACCGGGGTTACTCCTATGACGACATCCCAGATTTTGGAGACTGAACCAAATGACAGCTGCTGATTGGTGGAGAGTTCCCTCCCTTTTACCACACTGTTTACCCTGAGACTGTTGCCTGCTTTTTGATTTGAATTTCTGAATGTATGTAGCAAAAGAAGACACAACTTTATCATGTCATGGTGCCTTGTGTTTATCCACAGATGCACCATAAAATGATTTTAACCTGTTTTGCTGATTTTTATAATTCAGTCTTATTTGTTCTCTGCTCTGTGCTGGATCATCATCCACACAAAAAAAGCTTGACAAACCTCTGAGCCTTTAGAGAATTAACTTTATTGACAGTGACCCAAACACATAATGAGTAGAGGAGGCCATGACAGCACATCTACATATGCTGTTCAATACTTGCCACTCATTTGGATGAGCGGTGAAACATTTTTGGAGTCTACATAGATGCCTTCAGCGAACTACTGCTAGAAAGTCCTTTACCTGGATGACTGAGAATCTTTTTGCTTATTGCACAGTCCTACAGTGTATCTTAAACAAGTATTTATTTGCGATTATAGTCTATGATATGAAAAGAATGAGTGTATGTAGTTCCCCTGAAGGATTATATTTGCAGTACTAAAGACTGGTTACATTATCAAAATACAGTATATTTTTTAATGAAATGTATTACTTATTGTATGATGTATTGGTATTTCTGCATATACTTGTGATTTTAAAATGTTAAAGGAAGATGTATTTTTCCATATATTTGCTTGATTAAAAAATTGAAATAAAAGTAGAAATCTGAGCTAAAATCTGATGTTTGTTTTCTGCGATTATTGATAAAAGTCCTTTGAGACATGACTGGGACGGTAGACTACAGATATGAAATGTGACTCAAACCATCTTCATTAAAAACAAAGAGTTACATATAGATTAATTACATATAGCATTACATATGGAAGAACATGCTAGTGTGTCTAGGGCGACACAAAAACACAAAAATAAATGTTAAAATAAGGACAAAGGAACGTGAATATAAATTCTTGAACTTTGATCAAGAACTTCCTTTCCTGCAATATTCTGAGGGTAGAAAAAAAGAGCAAATAAATCATGTAACTAAGTTGTATTTGTTGTTCAGAGAAGCAGAAATCAGTTGTGTATCATTTATATATCCTTCACAAAAACAAAATCAAAGTTTACTTTTGGTAAGAAATTTTCATTGTTAAGAATCTTTCTCTCAAGATACAAAATGAAAAACGACTTCAGTTCTAAGTCACAGAAAGCGCAGTTTACTTATCCCCCAGTCTTTAAAGACACTTTCTTTGAACATACTCCAGCTACTTTCCCCCGTTTTATTACTGAGGAAATATGCCATTAATAAGTGTTCACTGTGAAGCACAGGTCAGGTCAAACGAGCGTAGCTTCCCCCGGTGTGGTCACAAACAGCAGGTAGAGGACACCCTCTTGTGGTTACCGCTAAGCTGGATACCATCGGGCTGTGTAGGGGCTGGAAAGTCCGCTTTCATCCAAGAACACTCTCATCCGATCTGCACTGGCTTCAGCCTGAGCGTGCTCATGGGAGGGGGGGTGGGGAGGATGGGGGAGGGTGTGTGTGTGTGTGGGGGGCACTTCAGTCCGCTGCGGTGTAAAATCTTCTCAACGCAAGAAGGAAACAGGAGCAGCCAGAGGAGGAGGGGGGAGAGGGGAGAGGGAGGGGAGGGAGAGGAGGGAGAGGAGAGGGGAGGGGAGGAGAGGGGAGGGGAGGGAGAGGAGGGAGAGGGGAGAGGAGAGGGAGAAGGGAGGAGGGAGAGGAGAGGGGAGGAGGGAGGGAGAGGGGAGGAGGGAGAGGAGAGGGAGGAGGGGGAGGAGGAGGGGGAGGGAGAGGAGGGAGGGAGGGAGAGATGGGAGGGGAGGAGGAGGAGGAGGAGGAGGAGGAGGAGGAGGGGGGAGGAGAGGGAGGGGGAGGTCGGACTCCCGGCGGGGGCGCAACGGAGTGCGTCGATGCCTCGCTGTCACCCGCAGGTGAAAGAAAACACCTGTCGCCGCTTCGTCTTTTTGGGCGAGAAAAGCTCGTATCCCAGGTAGTTGTCGCCGCCTCCAAGGGAGCGAGGCCTTCTCCGGGTTCCTCGGTCAGTGACCCGGTGTCCGCACGGAGCAAAGTCTGGCACAAGACGGACTAAACAATGACCACGCCGAGGATGTGTTGTTGAGAGGGAATCCGACAGCAGCCGCCAGACACCGAGCCACAGGTGGGTAGATGTGATAGTAAAAGACGGCAGAAACCGGAGTTAATGGCTGGAAGTTTCTGACGAGGCGTTAATGCTCTGAACTCGTGCTGAGGAGAGCGAATTTCCTCTCGATCCTCTGAACTGTGGCCCGCGTCTAGATATGAGCAATGACGTTTCCACGGGGGCTTCTCATTATAATGTGGAGTGTGAAGCTGACGGGGACTTCGTGAAGCTCGAAGTCAGCAAGCAGCCACTTCTTCAGGAGCAATTCAAGCCTCCAAACGCCAGTTAGGCCGCTGTGTGTCACTTACATGTCGTTTTCCCCTCTGGCCTTTATTGTTTAATTAGTTTATGAATGTTTGCCGACCTTTAGAACAATGATTAAAGTATTGGAAACGCTACAACTGTGGTAAAACAGGGATAAGATGGCATATCTCTAGAAAACTGGAAACTTGGCTTGAATGAGCTGCTAAAAATAATGCTGGGTCTATCTTCCCCATCAATTAGAATCATATACAGCGCTCTAGAAGATCCAGGGTTACAAACTGTAGTTTCATGTATTTTCTGTACAATTATAAAGGTATTGTTTGAAAAAATTTCCCATTCAGAGGAACTTGCATTTACATTAGGAGAGAGGGAGGGAGGGGAGGGAGGAGGAGGAAGGGAGGGAGGGAAGGAGGGGGAAGGAGGAAGGAGGAGGGGAGGGAGGAGGGAGGGAGGGGGAGAGGGAGGGAGGAGGGGAGGGAGGAGGAGGGAGGGAGGAGAGGGAGGAGGGAGGGAGGAGGGAGGGAGGGAGGAGGGGAAGGAGGGAAGGGAGAGGGAGGAAGGAAGGGGGAGGAAGGGGGAGGAAGGGAGAGGGGGAGGGAGGGGAGGGGGAGGGGGAGGGAGGGAAGGAGAGGGAGGGAGGGAGGGAGGGAGGAGGAGGGAGGGGGGAGAGGAGGAGGAGGGAGGAGAGGGAGGAGAGAGGAAGGAAGAAGGAGAAGAGAGAGGAGGAGGAGAGGGAGGAGGGGGGGCAGGAGGAGAGGGAGGAGGAGGAGGAGGGAGGGAGGAGGGAGGGAGGGGGAGGGAGAGGAGAGGAGGAGGGAGGGAGGGAGGGGAGGAAGGAAGGAAGGGAGGGAGGAGGAGGGAGGGAGGAGGAGAGGGAGGAAGAGAGGGAGAGAGAGGGGAGGGAGGGAGGGGAAGGAGAGGGAGGGGGAAGGGGAGGAAGGGGAAGGGGGAGGGAAGGAAGAGGGAGGAAGGGAGGGAGGAAGGAGGAGGGAAGGGAGGGGAGGAAGGGAGGGAAGGGAGGGAAGGAGGGAGGGAAGGAGGGAGGGAGGAGGGAGAGAGAGGGAGAGGAAGGAGGGGAGAAGAGGGGAGGAGGAGGGAGGGAGGAGGAGAGGAGGGAGGAGGAGGAGGGAGAGAGAGGGAGGGAGGGAGGGGAGGAGGAGGAGGAGGGAGGGAGGAGAGGAGGAGGAGGGGGAGGAGGAGGAGGAGGGGAGGGGAGAGGGGAAGGGAAGAGGGAGGAAGGAGGGAGGGAAGAGGGAAGGGAGGGAGGGAGGGAAGAGAGAGGGAAGGAGGAGAGAAGGGGAGGGAGGGAGGGAGGGAGGGAGGAAGGGAGGAAGGGGAGGGAGGAGGAGAGGAGAGAGGGGGAGAGAGGAGGAGGGAGGGAGGAGGAGGGAGGAGGGAGGGGGAGGAGGGAGGGGGAGGGGAAGAGAGGAGGGAAGGAGGAAGAGGGAGGAGGGAGGGGGAGGAGGAGAGGAGGAAGGAGGGGAGGAGGAAGGAGGAGGGAAGGGAGGGAGGAAGAGGAGGAGGAGGGAGAGGAAGGGAGGGAGGGAGAGGGGAGGAGGGGGAGGAGGGAGGAGGGAGGGGAGGGAGGAGGGGAGGGGGAGGGGGAGGGAGGGGGAGAAGGGAGAGAAGAGGGAGGGAGAGAGAGAGGAAGAGAAGGAAGAGGGAGGAAGGAGGGAGGAAGGAAGGAAGGAGGGGGGAGGGGGAGGGGGAGGAAGGAGGAGGGGGAAGGGGGAGGGAGGGAGGGGGAGAGGGGGGGAGGGAGGGAGGGAGGGAGGAGGGGGGGAGGGAGAGAAGGAGGGAAGGAGGGGAGGGGAGGGAGGGAAGGAGGAGGGAGGGAGGGGAGGAGGGAGGGAAGGAGGGAGAGGGGAGGGAAGGAGAGGAGGAAGGAGGAGGAAGGGAGGGGGGAGGAGGGAGGAGGGAGGAGGGAGGGGGAGGGAGGAGGGAGGGGGGGGAGGGAAGGGGGGAGGAAGGAGGGAAGAGAGAGGGAGGGGAGGAAGAGGAAGGGGAGGGGAGGGAGGAGGAAGGAGGGAGGAAGGAGGGAGGGAGGGAGGAGGAGGAGGGGAGGAGGGAGGGAGGGGGAGAGAGGGGAGGAGGGAGGGGAGGAGGAGGAGGGGAGGAGGAGGAAGAAGGGGAGGAGGAGGGAAGAGGAGAGGAGAGAGAGAGGAGAGAGGGGGGAGGGAGGAAGGGAGGAGGAGGAGGGGGAGAGGGAGGAGGGGAGGGGGAGGAGGGGGAGAGGGAGGGAGAGAGGGAGGAGGGAAGGGAGGAGGGGAGGGGAGGGAGGGGAGGGGGAGAGGGAGAGGGAGGGGAAGGAAGAGGAAGAGGGGGAGGAAGAGAGGGAAGGAGGAGAGGAAACGCTACAACTGTGGTAAAACAGGGATAAGATGGCATATCTCTAGAAAACTGGAAACTTGGCTTGAAAGAGCTGCTAAAAATAATGCTGGGTCTATCTTCCCCATCAATTAGAATCATATACAGCGCTCTAGAAGATCCAGGGTTACAAACTGTAGTTTCATGTATTTTCTGTACAATTATAAAGGTATTGTTTGAAAGAATTTCCCATTCAGAGGAACTTGCATTTACATTTAAGCTTGTGATTAAAAGAACAAAGTCTCAGCTTATAAAGTCTTTAATTTCTTATCCTATTCACTATATTTAACAATATAACAATATAACTGACATGTATAACTTTTCCTCACAATAGGGCATTAAGTAGAGCCAGAGCGCAGAATATGAAAACTTCTTTGTGCCGCTGGAGACCTGAGTCGATCTGAATTTCATCAGTTATATGAATAATACTGACAAGTTCCTCCTGACAAGGTTCATTTACTGATTTCAGTTTCAATCTCCAGTTTGATTGAGTCTGCTGAGGTGCCAGATGAGTGTAGTTTCCCATAATATAATATTTTTTTATAAAGTTTACATCCTCAGGGGGAGCTGAGTGGAAATTAATTTAGCATACTTTTTGGTGAAAGACATGGGTTTGCCTGACACCGCCAAATTATGAAGGTGCTCTTCACTTCTGGTAATTAAAGCAGACGGAAACAGATGTAAATTATTACCTGCAAAACCCTCTATAAAGGGCTAATCAGTGTTCTTTGGGTGGTTTATCCAAGTACATCGCTCTAAATTTTTAAGAAGCCTGTTAAAGTGCTTAGATCAAGAATAGATTTTGTGAGAAGAGATTCATTTGGGAATTCTGGGAATTCTGCACCGAAAAAAACACAATAAAGTTTGGCAGTACCGATCCTTCAAAACAACTGAAAACTCGGCTTCAAATAAGTGTTTTTCTGCTACACTGATAGTCACCAAGCAAGCAAAAATTAGTTTAAGAGTATTTTAGGTATTATTTATTAAGAGAACATTTCTAACTTTGCGAACAAATAGCAATTTCATGTAGTACTCACAACTCATATTAAGTAACTCGGGGAAAATTGTTTTTCTGGGCCTGAGAGGTAAATAATTTAATGTGTTTCTTCTTTATCACAAGACTGTTTTCTGCTACAACTTAATTGCTTTACAGTGGACATTACTGGATTTACACCATCCAAATATTAAGTTGTCTCCTGTCTTGGGAGCAGGATTTGAGTCATATGACTTGGATTCACGCCACATGACTTGGAGTCACGCTAGTCAAATCTAATGACTTTAGACTTGACTTGATAAAACCAACATTGCTCTAACTTTTGAATGACTAGATCTCCTTCCAATCACAGATCATTGTTTTTTCTCTACGTTTTATTTTTTTTTATCATACTCACTGTTAATATATATCTATTAAAATGTGAGAGCTTTGACATCTTGCCTCTGTGTATTGTCAAGCTATGAAATATCTGATTTATCGGTTGCCATGAAGCTTTGGTTTATGACTTAAAACTAATGACTTTCAAATTAGCCTCAGATGCACCTTGTATTTAGTGCTAATTGTGTCAGCATGCTAACAAAAAAGTAACAAAAAAAGGAGAACGTGGAAAACTTTATACCTACTTAACATCAGCATGTTAGCATTGTCATTGTGAGCATTCAAACATCAGCATTTAGCTCAAAAAAACTGGTTTGCACAATCTCACAGAGCCACCAGCTTGGCCGTAGCCTTTAGTAGCCTTTAGTAGCCTTTAGTAGCCTTTAGTAGCCTTTAGTAGCCTTTAGTAGCCTTTAGTAGCCTTTAGTCGCCTTTAGTCTTGTTGTGAACTTGTAGGTTGACTGCATGTCACACTGTGCATGAATAGTCTGATAAACTCCTCTGTGTAATGAAGACCTGGTGAACTGTAGTGCTGGGATATTAACAGAATAAAATAAGTGCATGCAGGAGCACGTGTCAATGCCATATTCAAGTTGATTGGATTGTAGACATGGCTTGTAGCAGGAGTCACATTTTGACAGATTGGTCTTACATTTCTACCGAAAAGTGTTTGGTAGCCAAGCTGTAAATCAGCTGTTGGTGTCTGCGTCTCCTGGTGCGATCTAGGATCTTCACTTTGGGTTGGCACCTAGATATCTCACCAGATTTCTCTCACGACTGTAAACTCTGTTTTGGAACAGCCCGTAATCTCACGGTGTAGTGGCCTTTTAGCCTGACTCTCAAGTCTCAGTAGAAGGTTTTCCAAGTGACATCATCAGTGAAATGTGAGCACAGATATGGGGTAGTAAACAACCCACAGTGACTGGGAGCTCATGAGGAGATCAACAGGGAAAATTTATTTTTGTGCCTAAAACTGCACAAATAGCAAAACTAATGAGTGGAAAATGTTTATTCTCTGAAGAAGGAAATCTGCCTGTTGGCTCAGGGATGAGAATTAGCTGTCAGCTCTAGTGATCTGGTCAGAGCTATGAATTTTATAGCAGTGGTGGATGATTTTACACTGAAACTGCAGGAATAAACAGCAGTTTCAAAATGTAAGACAGCTTTGTTACTGTGTGTGTTTAATGAATACTGCATAGGCTCTGTGTTTTACATGCGTTTAGGGTTTCAGTTTAGGAACCAGTGACAGCTGATAGAGGAGCAGGCTAATGGCCTTGGATGGAAAATCACATTGTTATGCTTTTTCCTGAGCAAGAAAAAATGAAACCGGCACAGAGTGTCTCCTTTCATGATCCTGTGTGGCTGATCAATAATACCGATTGAATCCTGTACTGACGCAGTTTCCCAGGAGTGAGGCTGCGTGGTTACACTGCAGCTTACACTCATCTCTCAAATGAGTTTTTGAATTAATGTAAGAGCAGGATTTTCATACTTGTCAATGTTATGAAGATAATAACCAGAATGAGAAATGAAGAAGCCGCTTGGATGAGAAGTGGAATGACTTCGAGATCCACAATTAAGTCTAGTTTCTCTCGATTCAACTCTTCTTGAATAATCATGACCTGGATAGCTGAGACAACCAGAATGAGGGACCAGGGCTCGTAAACTGTATGACAATGTTAGCCAGAGTTATGCCAGAGTTCTGCCAGTTGATGTCTTTGGACATGCGGGTCATTTCTCTCTGCCTGTGGAGCTAGATTTGTGCAACGTTTAGCATCATCACCGCTACAGCTGCCATTTCTACCAGAGTTGACAGATGTTTATTAAAGATGGTGTGTGGTTAAAACAGTAGATCAAAACCTAGAATATGGCTGAATAGCCCATAACTATTTGCTTCTCTCCTATGGTCTGTGCTCAGATTACAGTATTTGAATACAGCTGATTTCCAATAAAGCTGTGCCCATTTATATGTTCATCTCTTTCTGTTGTCAGACAATGGAACAAGTATTAAGTAGTGACTAAAACTCAGCCCATATTGACAACATGTTAAGTAGCAGTCAGTTCCACACCATTTCCAAGCTACTGCTCTGCTGCTAAGAATCCTGATTTCATAACCAAGTCTTCTGACAAAATCACCGTACACATAAGTCAAAGACAAAGGATGTGCTGTTATTAATAAGATCAATCAGAGAGAAAGTTTGAAGCTCATTCACTTCTGTGTCAGCTGCGGTTTGGTCAACTGAATGAGACACGTAGAGGGCTGGGCCTGCAGAGGGAAAGTCCGACCCCTCGCTCTCGAGCGATACTGTGAACTCCCTTCTATGGAAAGTAGAAAAAGTTTTTCCAAAAAGTGACTTGATAGGTCTCTAGGTGCTTTTGTTACGCAAAGTCATAAATGGGTGTGAAAAGTGTATAAATCCAGTGACAAAGGTGCTAAGTGGGCAACTCTGTCTGTAACCATCCCCCTGATGGAGTATTAGAAATTGTTTCTGTCAGTTCAATTTGAAAGCGCAATGGCCAAAAGGGAAACCTCAACATGGGAACATGGTGTCACTTTATCACTCAGTCATTCAAAGAGTCATGCAATGCAAGAATGGGTGTCACATACCAATTCACCCCTTAGTAATTTCACAGGTTCCCTGCAAGAGGCTTTAATTCCTAAATAGGGAAATTGTTCGTATATAAGCCGGTATGACATTGTTGAATCCTGTTCCCTTCCCCAGTGCTGCATGTGCATCCTTGATGACTGTTAAAGGGAAACTTTTGTGCAGCTCTGTCAGAATGTAAAGTTTTTTAGTGGTACTTTTGGAGAAGTGTTTGTCTTTTGATTTTGTTAGTTCAAAGTTAAATACAAAGACAATTTTTCTCAGTCCTTTTTAGGTCACACCACATTAGGAGTTTTTGCCATTTTTGCCTTTAACTTTCACTGTGCTCAGAGGTTAATGTCCAATTAAGCTTGTTGGCAGACACGGACAGCCTTGAAACAGTCCTAACCACTGACCAAATATCACGTTTCACATTCCTGGAACATTATAAAGGACACATTTGAGCATAGGCACAAACAAACATGGACCATGGCAATGCTTGTTTGAAAGAGATGGAATTTAAACAGAAAACAAATGTGTAGTAGCCACTTTATCTTTTGGTTTCAAGTGTTGTGGGGTAAGAGGGGGCAGAGCTGCTGATAAATCTGTTACTGTGCCTTGGTCGCAATTAATCAGCTGGTCCCCATTTCTCTCCTTATGTAGATTAAAACAGCAACAACACAGAATTTCAACAGCATGCCTGTCACTGACATTTCTATTTCTGTCAGCTGATAAATCTGTTTGAGACAGCACACTTTCTCTTGTGAGCTACTGGCTCATTTATTACAGCTTTAAACATTTTGCAGAGTGTGGTGTTGTCATCGCGCTTATGTTTATTCATGTGCTCAATGTCAGACGAAGGAAGAGTACATCTGAGGAAAATGTCTAGGGACCATCTGTGTTTCCATGGCTGACTGTTTCACCTGTTCAGGCCGTTTTGTTTGGCAGCTCTCTGAGTTTTTGGTTCAGATTTAATGACAGAAAATGTCCTGCAGCTTAACGAGATTTTGTTGCCTCTCATCTTTCTCCTTGCTGTGTTTGCCACACTTCCCTGCTCTCTCTCTGTCCACACAACTAATTTTTTTTTTCTCCACTTTTGTTCCGCTTTATTGTTTTGCTATTTCGCCAGACAAATAAGTTTCACCTTGACAGAGCAATAGAACGACACACAACATTTTAATTAGTCTATAGCTGTCTGTGTTTTGACGGCAGTTGAAGACCAGAAGTGTCAGGTTATATGTCTTTAATCAGCGACATGAACGTCATTACAGGGTTTTCAATCCTCATCATCGCCTTTCTTAGGAGTTAACAAGCGGCAGTCGATAAAGAACGAGGAAGAGATGCTGAGCATCTGTTCATTATGTGCCAAACCGGGAAGAGTCGTGGCTGTGAGTCTCTGTGTGTCTTTGTGAGTGTATGTATGTGTGTGTATGTCTGTGCACTTGCTTGCTTGCTGTTCTTTCATCCTTGCCCGCTGTGTGAAGATGAGAAGCAACAGAATCATAATGTTGAAGCTTTACCTTGGCTTCTCAGGCTGAGTCTCAGCAAACACTCAATGCCTAATTCAAATTAAATAAGTTCAGTATAAACTCTCTGTTGTGCTGCTTTGCATAAAGCCATGCAGGTGAAGGGCAGGGGACAGAAGTCTGCTGATGTTCCAATAAACTGCAGTCGGCCTACGTGCCAAAGATTCAGGATTCTTTTTGACTTTTACTTTGATTTTGTGGAAAATCTGTGTGTGTTGTGCTGTTTGCTGAGGCATGTGAGTGTGTTGGAACAAGTGCAGCAGCTGTCGACAGCCTGCGTAATTGTTTTTCATAGGTTCAGACTTTGCTCCAGCCATGAAATGAAAGCTCATAGAAGAGCAGACATGGCCTGTGCTGCTTCTGGGATAAGAGTGTGTTTATTTTTCATGTTCAGGAAGTGTAGAGATCACTGACAACTACTGTGACACTATCAACCTGACCAGCAGTATGTTCTAAAGTCAACCTTCTAATTAATAATGTACATTTTGTCTTTGTATGTAGAAGTTTGAAACATAATCATAGGTAGACAGAAAGACAGTTAATATGGACAAGAAACCTCAAGTTAAAACAATAAATCCTTTTACGAACCACCAGTGTGTCCAAAATTCACACCAAAACAATGAAGAATACAGCATAAGGTTTACAGCGCTGTTTAGTTTGTATATCAGTATTAGTTTTTCAGCTGGACACGTAGAGTTGATGTCATTCATGACTAAGGTGATGGTGTTATTATTACTGTGAATGTTGTTGTTGCCTCTATTATAAATCCTGCTGCATGTTGCAATGTTTTATAACTATATGGGCAATAAAAAACACATTTAATGGTGGACAATAAATCTGTATTGTATTGAACTCTTAGTGCTCATGTTGACATTGTGCTGTTGTTGTAGAGACTGTTACTATTTTGAAAAAGCCAGAAATAATTCAAGCTGTAAATTGTGGCTTCCACTTCAAAATGTGATAACTTTGAGAATAGCAAGGTATTTCTCCCCCTAGGGTTTATAATTTTTTTTTTTTACTCTTTTTATATGAGCTGTCATTAGAGCTGGTTTACCTCCACGAACCATTGTTTCACTTCTGTCCTGCTGTGAGCTGCTCCTTCATTTCCGTTGCACCTTGCAGTGAGGAACAAAAGTGTCCATCAACACCACAATCAAGACTCAGACTGTCGGCAGTGGGAAGTTTCCCTTATTTAGTCAGTTATACTGAGGAACCTCCCCCAGCTACACAGCAGTGGTGGCAAGTAAGCGCGGACTTTTATTGTTACGCAGAGGAATATTGCGGTGATTTTCTACATTTTAATTTCATGCTGCATCACCCTTCCACACCTCTACATGTCCTAGGGAAACGCTATCATCTTTACTTTACATTTAGCTAGAGTTGTTACATAGCTAAAGATGATAGTTACTGTGCAGATAAAGATGTCAGATACAAAAAATATGATTAGTTTATAAGGATGTTGGAAATTCTTATAAAACTTTTGAGAGAAGCAGTAACACACTCTAAGAGAGTTAAATTCGTCAGGAATAAAGTACACTGCTGCTACAGTCAAACTTGGTCTGTTATATGAGGTTATATGAGCAGGTTATAGTGGCTACTGTTTGCTCATGTTAACTGAATTTTGGCTAAATGTTTAACAGTTATTTAACATTCAGCAACCAGTAATTTTCATTTGTAGTAACACTGGTTGCTGTTGAGCAAAAGTTACATAGGCTTGATTTAAATGAAGAATGTGAATAGCGGTTCTACCACCGCCAACGTAAACATGCTATACACTCAACAGAGCTAGTTTCTGGCTTTTATCTGACCCACTATTTGAGGTTTGTCTCTGTGCCTCTAGCATTTGTCCGTGCTATTAAAGATTAGCCATGAGGTGTTTTTGTTTTTAGATGTTGGTGCTGTATACAGCAGGTAAGGCCACCCTGCTGGGTGCGTTATGGAGCTGGTTTC
Source organism: Istiophorus platypterus (assembly GCA_016859345.1). Taxonomy (NCBI): domain Eukaryota; kingdom Metazoa; phylum Chordata; class Actinopteri; order Istiophoriformes; family Istiophoridae; genus Istiophorus; species Istiophorus platypterus. The sequence continues at coordinate 17,898,777 of CM029128.1, read as the reverse complement.
AGCCCACTGACTGTCAACTCTGACCGTAACCATCAGCAGCTGTGGTACACTGTGAATGGTGTGCATGATATCATGACAAATGTGTAGAAAAATGGAAGATCCTGCATTAGCATGTGTGGTGGCTACTGATTTAGAGAGTCATTTTATACAGCAGCTGATATTTTCTACCGTAGATGTTGAATGGCGGTAAAAATGTTTGTGTGTCTAAAATCTGACCTATTGTGGTGTTTTCCTCACTCCAGTTTACACATCTGATAAATCTTGAGCAGGGATTGTCTTGACCGGATCAAATCGGTGGCTTGCGTCTTGACATTAAGTTGCACTCCTTGACGCCTGGCTGTAGCCCGCGCTCCCATCAGCTCAGCTTATCTCCATCTTTGAGTGCTGAGTCTCCCGGCTGCTCGAGCCAAATGTCTTCATTGATGTGCTCTAAATAAAACACTTAGATGTCACTCCGCACGTGACTCTCAAAAGATTTATGTGACATTTATGACATTTACTTTCAGAAAGGAATATAGGGCCAGGGAGTTTTCTGGCAGCAGAGACAGCTCGGCCCATTTGGGTAATGACATGGGATGAATTCCAGTTATTGGAAAGCTGTATAAAATCTGAACGCTCCTCTCCCCCATCTGTAAAACTATGACGGAAGTGGCGGCTCTTTTTAGTTTGGAAATCTGTCACAGATGGCTGTCTTCTTGTGCAGAGCCAAGGAAGTAATGTGATTGTGACAATTGTGTCTCTTTTGCCAACAGATTGAACATGCTGCAGGTTGTATGAGTGACAGATATGGGGCCAGTGAGATCATATTTGCAGACTTTCACTGTGGTCGCAGCTTTTTGCCTATTTTGTAAGTACCTACATTGTTTTTATTCGAAAGATATTTTTGCATTTTGCATCCGTTCTTTCAGCTAATTCTTTCCAAGATATGTGCAACCAAATGTCCATGTCAATCATGATTGTTTTTTAACAAATTAACCGAAAGCTGAACTGTCATTTTGCTTCTGATAAACCCAGCAGTGACAGTGGAAGGCGTGAGGCCGGAGGTGCGTGGAAAGGTTGGAGGTGTGGTGGAGTTGGAGTGTAGTTTTCCTCTGTCAGACCCAGCTGCTGTGTCCTCTGCATCTCTGCATGTGGTAGAATGGGTTCGACAGGGACTCGACATCCCTGTTTTGATCAAATTTGGATCCTACGTGCCTCGGGTCCATCCACAATATGAGGGTGAGCATCTGTCATATTTATACTCCAATTAAAAATTATAATGAAAAAAAAAACACTCTTACTGTTCACTGTGATTGTTATAATTGTCTATCGCTGTCTGCTCTATATGTAGAGTATGATTGTGATTATTTTTACCCTGGGCTATGTTTTTATGTGACATGATAACGTTTAACTGTGTTCAAACTTTGGTGCTTCATGTACTTGTATTGTTGGTGCTCTTACTTGTTTACAGACCTTGCTGTCTTGACGAGAGAAGGTGAAGTAGAATAGCACACTAAAGCAACATGATAACACTTTAACATGAAAGACGAACCTGACGGAAACATCCGCATTGCCAATATTACCAGCATTTTCTAGTTTATCATACCATAGAGATATATGGCATATATGGTGGTTGGTAAGTGACATGATATTGCAGCACAGAGATGCCATATTTGAGGTAATTTACGAGCAATATCACTATGACATCCACATTTGTCCCGCAGAGTTCTTACAAATTTCTGTCTCATTTGTTAAAAATGGCCTCTGTAAATATCTTTGTCACGATTTGTTCATAATCCAATTTAAGGGATTTTTTTATTCAACTAAAAAAAGGTCAGATAAACCCTTAGGTAGATAGGTATCTGGTAAATAACACAATTTTCATAGTTTTGCCTCTGTAAACAAACACAGTGGATTTAAAAGAAACCCATCAAGATGTGACTGAAGAGTCAACTTTCCGCTTTAATTCAAGCGGTTAATAAAAATATCACATTTACTGCTTAGGGATTACAGACAATTTTATACATAGTCCCTCATTTTCAGAGGCCCAAAAGTAAGTGGACAATTGACTGACAATCAGTTTCATAGCCAGGTGTGGCCTGTTCCCTCGTTATTTCATGACGAATGAAGCAGATAAAAGGTCTGAAGTTGATTCAAGGTGTTGACTTTGCATTTTCAGCGGCTCATGGGAACTTTTAATATGCTTCCAAAGAGGTATTGGAGCAAATGAAGGAGGTCATCATTAGGCTGAAAAAACAGAACAAACATAACAAACAAATGGTAGAATCTTTAGGAGAGGCCAGATCAAAAATCTGTTTCTAAAAAAGAAGAAATGTCCTAGTGAGATCAGCTACACCAAAAAACCTGGAAGACTAAGGAAGACGACTAAAGTGAGTTATCACAGAATTCTCTCCTTGGGGAAGAAAACTCTTCTCGAAATCTTTTTAGGTCAAGAACATTCTTCAGGAGGAAGGTGTAACATTGTCAGAGTCTACAAACAAGAGACGCCTTCATGAATCTAAATACAGATATTTAACACAAGGTGTAAACCACTGGTCACACTCAAGAAGAGAAAGGTCGGATTAGACTTTGCTAGAAAACATCTAAAAAAGTTCTGGAACAAGATTCCTTAGGCAGATGAGATCAAGGTGATCTTGTACCAGAATGAGGTGAAGAGAAGAGTCTGGAGAAAGAAAGAAACAGCTCATGATCCAAAGCCATCACATCTCTCAGACATGGAGGAGAAAGTGTTATGGCTGCCAATGCAAATGGGTCACTGGTGTTTATTGATGATGTGACTGCTGATAGAAGCAGCAGGATGAACTCTGAAGTGTATAGAGCTTTACTATCTAATCAGATTCAGACCAATGCTGCAAACTGATAGGAAGGTGCTTCCCAGTACAGAGGGATTATGACCCAAAACATACTGTGAAAGCAAAACAAGGGTTCCTCAAGGCAAAAAATGGAACATTCTTCAAAACTGAGGGGAGAAAGACGCACAAACAAGCAGCAACTGAAGGTGGCTGCAGTGAAGTTCTTGCAAAGCATCTAAAGGGAGGAAACTCTGCATTAGGTGACGTCCACAGGTTCCAGACCTCAGGCAGTTATTGACTGCAAAGGATTTTCATCCAAGTATTAAAAAAAATCCTTAAATTCATAATTACCTTGGTTTGTCCAATCAATTTTCAGCCTCTGAAACGAGGGACTATGTACAAAAATGACTGTTATTCCTAAGAAGTTAATGGAAATGAAAATATAATTTTTTTTTTTAACTCCTTACATTAAAGCTGAAAATATAAACTTCAGCCACAACTTGATTTGCTGGTTTCAAATCTGTTGCAGTGTACAGAGGAAAAATTACAAAAATAGTGTCACTGTCCAGATACTTATGTACCTAACTGTAAGGTATTAGGGAGGTATACTGATAATTGTCTATGTGTTAAAGTAAAAAATCATATATATTTGTGAATTAAACTCGTCATTACAACAGAAATGTAGAATTTAAGGCCCGGCTTGAAAATAAATGGATTGAGGGCTGTTATGCTCCAGTCCAAGTTTCTCCCACTGACAGAATGTAACCAGTATCTGGGTCTCAGAGTATATTCAGCACCACACCTTGATGGCCTTTCAAACCAGCCTCAGTGGGAGCTACTTTTTAAAGGAGCTGAAACTCTTGCATTGCATCATGATCTATTGTGCACTTTCTGCCTACAGCTCTGAGAACAAAGGGAATCTGTGGGTAAAAAGATACCCAATGGACCAAAAATACCTTTGTGTAGCTTCTGTTATCCTTTAAAGTCACAAACAATGGGAATAATATGAACAAAAAGAAAAGCATGTCTGGGTGGCTCAGATCTTCCTTTTGTCAAAGTCATGTTCTTTTCCAAGGAACTGCCTGAAAAGAAATTTGGCCTATGGACCTTTCCAAAGGCTATTTCACTTTCTGCAGGAGCAACCAGTATGGTTTTGGCTAAAGTTCAGTACAGTTTTAGAAAGAAACTGCACCTCAAAGACTGAGGTAAGGTAATTCTGACTGTTTAACATATAGGTGGGAGCAGAAAGCTACTGAGCACTAAGTAGTTAATCTTGTCATTTATTTGGTAGAGAGCAGATATCAACAATCTACATTTCATATTTTAAATACTGCTAAAACAATATGAGACTTAACCTCTTAAACCCTACTTACCCACCGTTGCATCAGTCATTACATACTCGCACTCTGCTGCCAGCCATCGTTCAAACCCTCACAAACTGATTTAAAATTCTAGTGGAGCTCCCAAGGTTTCTGAAGATACCAAATATGTCAGATTTTTGGGGCGGATGTGTACAACTAAATGTTTGTAAAAATAGTGTTGAATTGCCAGAAAAGACCAAATTCCTTCTATGAAATTTGTTTATAATGAGAAAGATATAGGATATTACCTGCTTTATGCTTTATGTCACTATATCAGTATACAATCTAAAAAAAATGTAAGTTATCAGATTCATTGGTTTTACTCACATCCGGTAAAATGCTGTAATCAGTGCATTCAGGTGTGTGTTTGTGAAAGCCTCAGAAGCTGCTCTCAGCTGGGCCGAGGCCTTTCTCACTTGAGTCGGATGCCACTCCCTTGCCAAGGAAATACGAGTCAGACATTTACATAGCAATAAAGTCAGGGTGAACCTTGGCTGATGAATTATCGTAAGTGGGAGAGGTGCAGACTTTAATTCCAGCCCGGGCTCATAAAAGACTGTAGCCTTTTGTCGCTGACTCTGGAGACAATCCTTCAACGTACACTGATGTCACACCTCATTACACTGGATGTTACTTTCAGAAGAAGCGGGGCAATATACTGGTAGTAAAAACCCTAAAATTTGCCTACCCTATGGCCCATGAATTGCACCTTTTGTACTTCACTCGACCATAAAGCAGCAGAATAGAAAAGCACCTTCTTTAAAAGGACAGGTATGCTAATCACATGCCTCTCCAATGACAACAGAAAGCTGCTGTTCTCTGTGGATACAAAAGGTTTGAAAAAGATGCTTTGTCCAATCTCATGGTGATTGGTCAGGCTTTCTCACAGGTACTGGTTTGTGTGGGAGTAACAGGTGCAGCATGGGAACCGAAGGCTTTAGTGGTGCAACGACGGGTGTGGATTCCACCTCCTTAGGCCATGAATCGTCTCAGGTGTCTCAACAGTCTGGCTACAGGACCCAGAGTCCGCGAGAATTTTTTTTACACGGCGTGAGTCACTCTGTCGAGGCTCGGTTCCACCTCCGCCCCCCCCCCGCCATTCCTTCCTCTTTGTCACCTTAAATGGATAAAAAATGAACTTTTCCAATCGCAGGCCATGTCCTCCATCAATAATCTTTGTGATTGACCTCGTGTGTAGCTTTACAAAGTGTGAGATACATTAGATTTTCTTCAGATTGCTCCCCAGAGAGAGCTGAGAGCTAAAAGGGTTTAAATGTATTTGTTGTAATAGAGCAGTAAAGATCAAAGGATTAGCATCGGCTCTGAGCACAGGATGGAAAATCCCTCCGCGCCCATACAGCTGCTGACACCATATAAAGTAAATACAGCTGTATAAATCCAGTGTTTCCGTGAAAATCCCATCACAATCAGCGGGCGCAGACTGTGTGCAGGCGTTAACACATCACAGACAGCTAACATGGCTAATATGCTTCCTTTCCCACACGGACAAACATGAGAGTTTGAGCTGGGATTACTCATGTTCGTTACAGCGGTGAGTAGGCCTCAGCCTCTGATGGCTAACGGAGCCCTCAATTCAAATTTCAAACGATGACACAGTAGAGCTTAATAGAACGACGAGCAGCGAGGAGTGGAACCTTATCCGCTTCCTTCTCCAACCGACAACCTGAATGCCTCCGCGCGGCGTGCCAAGAGCTGACGACATCCCTGAGAGGCGTTTGTGGGCTTCCTGCCCGTGAATATCACATTCTCAGGGACATAAATGCCCGGGTCACGCGGAAGGGTATTGAATTTAAATAATTTTTCACATAGAGCCCTGTCAAACCAAACAAGACACTTTCCAGATCATTCCCCAGAAGACATTTTTTTTATATAATTTAAAAACTTAATTTCCAAAATGCTACAGATCCATTTCAGAAGAAAGAAAATCAATATCTCTGGAGCATCCTTCAATCTGAAGAGAACACATTGCATAGCCCTCAGCGTGTTCCTTTTGTCAGTGAACGGCCAGCTTCTTAATGAGCTTTATAAAAGACCTCAACCCAGTAACTATTTAACTATTTAATAAGAGCAGCGACTTTGTTTGAAATGTATAATTTTGAAGTTAAATGTATTTTTTGTATTCTAAAGCGTGATCCATGATCATGAGTCACAGTGCTTTACATTATGGGATGGTTAAAAAAAACCAAAACAAAAACAGCTATGGGAATTAAATCAAATAAAGCTGTAAAGATATAAAAGACTAAGCCGTGCGGAATATAAAGCACAATGAGGCATAAAACATACTGAAAGAAGCAACTGATTAGAAATTGGTTTCAAGAAGTATTTTTCAAAGTAGATGTGATTGTTCTGTGAGTCTTGCATCAAAACACTATGATTTCAATTAATGTTACACAAATGTTTGTAATTAGTAGTTCAGTTTGATGAGTATTATTTCTAAATTTTCCCTCGAAAGCAGTTGTCCAAAGAAAGACGATCAACACCACAGTCAGTTATCTCTTCTACTCTAAAGCCAGCAGAGCTTTTTTTGTCTGCTGGCTTTTCTTTTCAGGCTGAACCTTTTCAGGGTTGTATTTCATCTGCACTGAATGGTTTTGTGTTTCTCTGTCACCTTAGACCTAATTTGGGTATGAAGCCTTCGGGGGCTTCATTTGGAAACGGTTTGGCAAATAATTACATTTCACAGTTGTGCGTGGCATGTCAGTTGGTGTTTGTGAACCAAACTGATAGAGGATGTTGTTTAGCTTGGACCAGTCAACAAGCTGCTCTTCAGCTAATTTAATGGAGTCAGGGAGCAGGGGGAAGGATTAGCCGTGCAGATGAGGAGTGTTGTTTGTGGGGGTGGCGCCTCTACTTGTTGTCAGTATCATTTTCAGTCCCTGTTGTTGCAAAGTTATTTGGTTACCTGCGCTCAGTTGAATAATGCTAGTCTCTGTTTCAGCAGAGCTTTTATTTTGAACTCCATAAGCTCCCATTAATAATAAGAAATTGATATAACTATTCTTGCTGCATTCCCAGAGCAGATAAGGTCTGAATCACAGTCAGTGTTCCAGTTCATCCCAATGGTGTTGAGGAACAAGACAATTCCCCACTCTGCTATTCTTATAATAGACTATGTCAACTGTCATTCCTTGAAAATCTGTTAAACTCTTAAATATAATTTTTATTAGTGCCTTATATTATTAAGACACATAGATTTAAAAACTGATAACCACCCTATGCTTTACATTTTTAGTTGTTTTTTGTGGGAAGGATTGAAGATTGCACTGCAGAGTTAAACTGATGTAAGTTCCCCACACCCTTGATTTGTGTTTACAGAGCTGACTAAAACTTGCCTTGCCTGCACGCGCACACTTGTGTTTACGCTCTCGGACGTGAATGGCACAAACACCAAGACGCAGACTGTGTGTGTCGAGAGAAAAAAGATCTGAGTTCCCCTCTTCGGTTTCCTTCTCTGCCTGGTCTACCTCATAGTCATTTTACCTTGCATTCAACTCCCTTGCAAGTGTGCATTTTTAACATGATAGTAGTCGCGGTGTTAGGTCACGCTCTCATTCCACCTCCACCCTCCCCTTTTATCTGTCGGACCACTCCCAGTCACGTTCTCACCTCTAAGGTGCTGTAGTGGCCTGAGCCAGTAAACATGAGAGTGGGGGGGGGGGGGGGGGGCTGCCAGGGGTCAGAGGGTAGGATTTTGAAATGCACTAATCCCCCCGAGTGGATGCTGATGTGTATTTTGCTCTACTTTAAACCCTCCTCCCCTCATTTTCCCTGTGGATTTAGTCCCCTTTGGTGGCTTGGAAAAGCAAATAGGGTGTGTTATCACTGCCAGCATGCCTCACTCCAACTTCCTGGTTCGTTTTGACTGTCAGGACTGTCCCTCTCTGCCACAGTCACCAGAAATCAGAGCCTGTTAATAATTACTATCACAACAGACGTCCCAGTTGCATTGAGGCTTCCACACTGCTGCGTGTTTGCTGTTTACATGTTTTCATTTCTGAGATGGTGCAGTGAAAGGACTGTGTTTCCTTACATAATCCTTTCATTGACCGTTTCCATTCAGCCATGCTTTCCCATGATGTTAGGTCAATGGACAATTGTCTGTCTGATTGTGTGATAAAGTTGATAACTAGATGGACACAGAGATGTGGGCTGCAGACTGGGAAAAATAAAAGGCTGATGTTGCGAGCTCCTGCTCCAGCTCGAGGGAGCCGTCACCTGGCAACCAGGAGATCACATTTCCAAGTTTGTGTATGCATGTGTTTGCTGTTATTTGTGCTTGTGGTGCATGCGCTGCTGATGTGGTTGTTTCAGGCAACGTTTGAGGACAGGGTTTTTTTTTTTTTTTTTTTTAAATTTTCAGCACAACAAAGCACCACACTCGAACAGTTACACACCGCACCGACCTGAGAGATGACAAGTGAGATCAGAATCACCTTCAGATGGCCTCTCTCTTGCCCCTCACATCTGCCCTCTCAGGTTGTTTCTTGCTCTCTGTTTCTGCAGGGAGGGTGTCTCTGGTACGAATCACCACCCTGAGGCTGCAGGGCCTGCAGCTGGATGATCAGGGCTTGTACGAGTGTCGAATCCTCTTACTGGATAAAGCAACAGATGAGCTGCGAAACGGCACCTGGACTCTGCTTTCTGTAACTGGTGAGGTTTGTGGACTAGTGTGTGTGTTTGTGTGTGTTTATTTATTTTTTTTGTATGTCATTCCGTTAAGGCTGTTTTCAAAGTGGATTACAATTTACTTCATAAGACAAAATCAGCGATTCAAACTTTAAATAAACTTTGGTTCATGATAAGGGCCCTCACCTAGTCAATCAAAACACAGGGAATCAGGATGATTACTCTTCAGTGCAAATTCCTCAGTGTACAGTAGAGAAAAGCCAACCTCAGGCTGGGTTTCCTACCTTAATGCTTTTTTGCTACTTGTAATGACTAGTCAGACATGTAGTCTTGCTTACCTATTGTTTGATAAGATAGGCCCTGATTCAAATCATAAATTCATTAATTTAGTAGCATTTTATTAACACAAAAAAATAAAACAAAGCAAATTTGGCTTCCATTGTTGAAAAAGTAGCTTGTTGTAAACCATTTTTTTCCTTTTTTAAATCAAGTCACACCTTTCAGTTAAATAAACTTTTATTAATTCTTCGGGAAGGAGAATTTTACCAGTTAACGGCGAAGCAAAATTATAATTCTCCTCTCTTTTATTGTGTAAGGAAATATAAACTACAATGATACTGTACCTATTATGCACAATTTTCCATTTTTGGAAGAGGACTAGCATTTTTCTACATACACTGCACAAGTAATGTCTAAGCTTCAAGCCTCTGGGTGGATGATGCCCATGGCAGCTGCTGACTGACACTTGAGGGCCATCGTTGCTAGGAGATGCCCTGTATCCTCTGAACATCAAGAAAAGACATGATTTCCCCTTTTTTAACAAGCTCACATTTCTATGGTTTTAAACCATTTAGGGTGTCTGTCTCTTAACATTTAGCATGTGGGAGAACCCACTGTATGTTTCAGTTTGTATTCCCAAAGGAAGATGGAAGCTAGAAAGCTAGACTGATTAGCAGAAGGGGGAAGTGAAGGACTAGCTCAACAAGATTAGAGCAGATTACCACTAGACTGGATGTTAATTTTCAGTGATCTTTCAGTTAAAGCTCTGACACTGTGAGTCGGGACGAGAGAAGAACACTCTCACTTATTTCAAACTTATTATCTTTTCCACGTTCCTTTATTTTGTCACGGCAGCCGATAGCAGTGATAATGACTACTGTATAGGGGCTACAGTAAACTGTATACCATACAACTTAAACTTTTCAAAAAGTTATTACAAGTTTTTCAAAAACTTTTTTAAAGACATAAATGCCTAAAACTCTAAACTGGATCAGTTAATTTGGAAAACTTTGACTTCACAAAGATTTTTGAAAAGAATCCTCTCTGACTCTGAGTTATCATCATACTTATTGACAGGTTTAAATAATACATCTAAACATAAAATATGCATCATTATTTTTGTGCTTTGAAGTTTCACTATATTTGGTAAAACCTTTGCTACGACTCCACGTACAAACATACAGAACAAAGTATCGGTGCACCGTGCAGATCAAAGGGCGATGAGACAGTTTCGGCGAGCTGGTCTGTGTGAGCGTCAGCTGAGGGATGAGAATTATAATAGATTATGACTTGGTGCTCGGGGCCCTGGATATAACGTCTCTGACATGCCCTGCAGGTGCACTCCTCACATCCTGTTGCTTGGACTCTTCCTCCACATAGGAGATCGTCAGTATCTTTCATAGTCTGGAAATGAGGAGCAAATGGAATCTTAAAAAAAAAAAAAGCCCAGCCGTCTGATGGCATGCAACTACATTTGTTTAACATGCAAACTTTTTGATTTATTCTGCAGGTGCTTTTTGTAATTTGAGCAGAACTCTCCTGTCTGCAGATACTAAAACAAACACGTCAAACTTCACTTCAGATAAAAAAAAGGGAACAATTACTCTCAGTCTTGTAAAATGAAAAAAACACTGAAGCCTATTTCAAACTCCTAATCAAAATCTGTTTATTTATTTCACAAAGGTACGATGAGGATAGAAGCCCTGAGAAATGACACTGGAACGCTAAAGTTGCGAGTGGCTTGTTTATGTGTTTATGTGTTTGCAGACGTTAAAAGGCTTTCTGTGTGCTTTGTGACGAGATCTGAGGCCCAAAGTGGCAGCAACATGTTCATGTTAGCAGATCTAAAAGACAGTGTTTGTAACTGACATTTTCACTTCGGGATGTGAAATAATAATGTAACTTGTTGTCAGTAAACTGCACACAGGCTGCTACTTTTTAACAAACAAGGCCGAGCTGCTGTCATGCTATATATGAATTGATAAAAAAGGGACGAGAGACACAAAAGATTTGCTGTATCTCCTTCAGCTTTTTCTTCTCAGTTTTTTTTTTTTTTTTCTTATTGTAGCTGCTCGGAAGACGGCACGGACCTTTTGAGATTTCTCTTTTGCTGTAGGCAGGAAGTGTCCATATTTGAGTGTTTGTGTTATTCACCTAAAAGGGAAAAAATCTATTTGAATAGCCGAGTTTTCTGATTTCAGTGTATTTTTATAGAAAATCTTGTATATCCTATCTGTATATGCGTATGGATGCATTAAATTAAACATTCATCTCAATGTTCCCGTAGCTCCACCCACCTTCACCGAAACCCCGCCTCCTGTGGTGGAGGCTCTGGTCGGAGGTCACCTCTCTCTTGCCTGTGTTGCCCACGGCAACCCTCCTCCAACCATTACCTGGCTGAAAGATGGCAGCGTGATTCAACTAAATTATCAGGTATTTGTGAACTGGTTAAATGATTTTGTAAGGCTTTTGCAGTATGTCTGCTAAAATGAATACATTAATTTTTTTATGTCTGTTTGTTTATCTACCATGGCCACCGTATCTTTTTGGCTATGTTACCCGCTGTAATTTTCAAGACTGATCTATCAGTTTGTAAGCAACGTTTTACCTTTGTACCTGGTTTGAGGTGGAGCTAGTTTTAGCTTCTTTATTTGAGTCAAGTAGTTTAGTCTTGGTGGTTCCCAACCTAGGCCAGTTCGAAGGGTCACAAGATAAATTTGAGGGGTATTGAAGTGTTTAATGTGATAGACAAATTCTGTTAGTCCAATCTGTATTAAGCTTTTGGACTTTTCTCTGATATTTTCCCTTTTTTTGTGAAATACTGACTGATATGATTATTTATTTAAATCTAAACTCTAAAGCATCTAAAATCTTTGAAGTGGAAATCACTGAAAAGACTCACGGAAATCCGACATGTTAGAAAAGCCCTGGCTAGACACCGCTGTTCATTTTAATAAAATGTCATGAGCCAAAAAGGTTGGGAAACAATGGCTTAACATTATCGGCCTTGAAAAGAGTGACAGGATCCGAGCTGAACACATTATACCTTAGCAGGGGCTCCGTCGGAAAATCAGGATTTTGTGTGCTCCTGTGCACTAGTGAAGACTTAGTGAAGTTCAGTCACATCACATCTACCCACATCCGGACTGGCCTGATGGAGCAGATTAACAGATTACCTAAAAATAATTTCGGAATCATAAATATTTAATGTTATGGAAAAAGAAATACTTAAGATTTGAAGCTATGTTTTCAGGGGCTCTAACATTAAAATCTGTTAAATCTAATTAGTTGTCAGATAGTGGAGTAAAAAGCACAATATGACATTTGCTACTTGTGTGTATCTGTCTCTCTTAATTTCCATCCAAAGGCATTTACATAGTTACTATGTATATGTGTGTACACATATTTGTATTGTTTGCATCCTGCCACCTCGTGGTTTATCTGTTGGACCACATTTGCCAGGAGGGAGCCTTATCTCTGCGAGGAGTTAGGGTGCAGTCAGCGGGCCAGTACACCTGCCACGCCTCCAACTCGGAGGGAAACGTGACTCGCATGACAAACGTGAAGATCAAAGGTCAGTTGTTGCCTGACGGCCTGCCTGTCTGTCTGTCTGTCTGTCTGCTGCCTGCCTGCCTACCTGCCAGTTCCTCCAGTCTCTGAAGTCTGTGAGCCTGACTGGATGGGAGCCACCGTAATTTACATTTTTCTCATGTTTCTTCCTCTTGCATCATATGACAGAGTGGTAACAGAAACTCAAACTGAATTAAACTCTTGTTCTATCCCTGTGTAGATAACATTGATATCATGATATGAGACAAGATATCATTTGGGATTTTGGTGGCGTCACTTTATTGTGACAAAGCTTAATGTTTTGCTCAGTTTTTTAAAGGCTGAAGACAGTTTTCAGAGCTTGTTAGGCTTCTGTAGATGAGTGAAATGAGAAAATGTCTCTATTTGGTCATAAAATTCACATTGCTATTTTCTTTCTTCACAAATGTTCCTGTTGAATGATAATTGCAATCATCTCTTGAGCTGTCTGGTCAAAAAAATGATTTTTTTTCCCTCAGTATTTACCAGTCCTGATAGACCTTTGACAGATTTGCAGAAGTCTCGAGCCACAGATTTAAAAATAGGCAGCCCAGTTTAAATACAGTTACGTGTATAATTTACAAATGTGCTGTTGTTTTTCATTTTCATTATACACTGTGGAATTTATTTCTGACATCCTCCTCTACTCCTACTCGTACTCCTACTGCTGGTTTTCTCCAGAGATCCAGCACTCTGCTGGAGCGTGGTACATGGGGAAATATTTTGATTTTAGCATAATGTCTCCTTGACGTTTCACTTCATTTTTGAAACTCACAGTTGCAGTGGTCACAAATTTTGACAATAATCATCATGAGCACACACTGTCCTAATACTTTTTTAGTCTAAGTCACGTCATCTGAGCTTTGGCTGCATTTTTCCACAGTGTTGCCACATGGATGGATTACAGTAGACTAAAAGCTGATCTGGCTGAAGTCAGTGTAAAAGCCTTAAGTAACCCCTAAACCGTCACTCATGCATATATACATTGAGCATTTCAGATTATGAACCTGATCAGTAATGACTGCTGCAGAGATCAAGTACTTATTTATACATGAGACATGTGGCGTGTTGAGCCTCCTTTATTGGCACTTTGCAAACGGCACGTGTCAGTGCTCGGGATGGCGGAAGGAAGTGATGATTATGACATCGTAGCACCACTCTGCAGTAGATGTATCTGGTTACTTTCCAAGAAATTACATCTGACAGCACAGAATCTCAGGGATATTGTGATATCACTTGTTATTATGACTTCTGTTTCTTACTGTATTTGAAAAGGTTGCGTGACCTTTCTCACTTGATTCAACATGATTGTCAAGTGAAAATCATGATGACCTGCGCACCCTATGTGCAATTCTCAAATCTCACAGCACTGCCCCTCACTTTCCAGTTGCCCGATCCAGTTATTCACTGACCGAGTGACTTTATCCACATGTTTGGTAACATTTTTCGTTAATTTTCCAGGAAAAGAAACTATCATAAAAATACCAGGACAGCATAATTAGGAGTGTTTCAATATCTAGTAAGGTGTAGAAGGGTGTTTAATAATTGAAATCGTTCTTAAATTGTATTCAATACTTGACATGACATTTATTTTTAATGTACCTTTACATTTTTTACATTTATCCCCTCTGCAAAGACATTGTTATAATATTAATCTAAAAATCCTCATCCGTACCCAAAGTCTAACCTTCATGTAGCTGACTAATGAAAATAAGTGTTAATTCTAGCCCCTTATGGGCTTAAGCAAAACTGCAGTAATATACACCGTACTCAGTCATGATAGAATTTTGATGGATATCTTTGAGCTACGGTCTAAGAATTTATAGACTAAATGAGTAGTTGATAAATTGAAAAAATAAACAAATTAACAGATAAAATAGTTCTCTTTTTATGAATTAAGTCGATGTATTTTTTTTAACCTGCCTCTCACTAGGTCCGCCCGTGATCGTCGTCCCCCCCAAAAGCACCTCTCTCAACATGTCCCAGAATGCACTTCTCCGGTGCCAGGCAGTGGCGGACCCCCCAAACATGACCTACGTGTGGCAGAAAGATGGAGAAAACGTCTACCACACAGAGTGAGTGCAATTATCACACTTTGATGTTTCATGTAGTGCATTTGAACAGATAGAATAACATTTTAGTAGTAGTCACATGTAGCTTGGAACTTTTTAAGGAAGGTTACAAAACAGTCTTTCAACAAGGATGTGAAAAAAAAAACAAAGAAAAAAAAAAAACAAACAAGCCGGACAAATCTGGAAGCAACGTTTCTTAGAAGCCTGTCTGACAGGTACATGTGTGCCGGTGACCTGAATGATTTAATGACAAATGTTGAGTTTTTCCTCTGAAACTGACTTGGAGTAAATTGAGCGACTTTAAAAACAGGGGAAGTACCAGCTTTGCTTGGGTCTCGTACATGTGTTGTAGTTTTTTGTGTTGTGGTCCTCCATCTGATGCAGAGCCACTTGAGGACACAAAATGCACTCATGAAATTTAATTTGAGTCAAAACCATCAATTTTATATGCTGTTGTTACTCAATAATTTATTCTTCTCTGAAAACCCCTGCCCCTCAGGTATGAAAAAGTCAGCTACTGTCCCTTTTTTCTGAAACTCCTCACGCCCTCATCAGTCTACACTCAATACCCCATAATGAAGAAATGAAAACAGAATTTTAGATTTTTTGGCTAATTTATTGAGAAGGTAAATTTGAAATACCACACGGACATAAGTATTCAGGCCGTTTGCTTAGTACATAGTTGAAGCACCTTTGGCAGCGATTTTAGCCTCGAGACTTCTTGGCTACGATGCTACAAGCTTTGCACACCTGGATTTGGGGATTTTCTGCCATTCTTCTCTGCAGCTTTCATGTGTCTTTCACTGAGGAGAAGCTTTTGTCAGGTCACTCTGCTATGAAGCCCAGATCGTTGCTGCAGTGGTGGTTGTCCTGGAATTTCCTCCCATCTCCACACAGGAGCCCTGGAGCTCAGCCAGAGTGACCATCAGGTTCCTGGTCACTTCTCTGACCAGGGCCCTTATTCCCTGATTGCTCGCTGTGGCTGGGCGGCCATCTCTAGGATGAGTCCTGGTTGTTCCAAACTTCTCCCGCTGAAGATTTATAGAGGCCACTGTTCTCTTGGGAATCTTTACTGCAACAGACTTTTTGTAGCCTTCCCCAGATCTGTGCCTCAACACATTCCTCTCACCTGTCTCTGAGGTTTGGAGGCACTTCCTTCGACCTCTTGTCTTGGTTTTTGCTCTGACGTGCATTGTCAGCTTTGAGACTGTATATAGTCAGTGTTTACCTTTCCAAATCATGTCCAATAAATTGAATTTACCACAGGTGGGCTCCAATCAACGTGTAGAAACAACTCGCGTAGTCATTAAGGGGTATTGAGTGTAGACTGATTCGGGAAAAAACTAATATAAAGGATTTAGCATAAGGTAGCAACACAACAAAATGTGGAAAAGGAGGAGTCTGAATACTTTCTGAATGCCCTGCAGCTAGTGACTCTAAATTTTTGATAATGCTACAGAGATACCAAGGAAAGCTCCTTGGGGAAATACACACACTCCATATGCTTTTATTATTCACTCCCATGGGAGTGTCTATGGTGATTCTTTCTTTGATTGCCACACTATGTAGAACCATATTAAGCAGAACATGATCACAATTAACAATAGATGATTTGTGAAATAATTGTTTCTTTTCACCTGGAGTTACCTTTGGCTGTACACAGTTTTAAACAGGTCAGTGCTGGTCTAAGGCCCACGTTGGGGAAGTCAAGCATGAAAGGTTCCTTTGGTAGATCAGAGCTAAAAGAGCAAAAAGAGCTTTACAGTAATCAGATCTGCTAGTGATGAGAGAATGCTTTATTCCTCCAGTATCTTCCCAGGAGAGCGAGACCTGTTCATCAGCAATATTCCTGACATGATAAAAAGGTGGAATTTTTTTTTTTGCTGCTTCTACTGTGAAATTTAAAATCAGCATCAAAAAACAAATCAAGGTTAGTAACTTGGGACTTGACATTTTATGCCTTTTTAGTTACAGCACAACTTCTATTTTTGGATTTTTGTCGCAATGTTTTGCACAGTTGCAGGGAAATACTGTAACATCCATAGGTTTATTTAAACAAAAACATCATACCTTCTATAGGTGAACAGTTATGTATCGCCTGGTATGAAATGCTAAAAATACATAGCTATGGATGCATTAGTTGTTCCAGTGGCAGCATGTGAAGGCTGAATGACGTGTGCCAGAGTAGAGCCTTTGTGTACCCAACAAGCTGGGGTGAGTGATAGGAATAAAATCCACTATCAGGAACATCACCACATTGATGCAATAAATAAAACCAAACAAACAAACAAAAAAAATTCAAGTATTGCTATATATTGCTCCAGATTTGCAACAATGTCCACAATTTACCAACACAACCAGAAATATTAATACAGAGTAATCTCTGCAAAATCTCTTGCATTTACAAATATATATATATAAGATTGTTTGTTTAATTTCTATTAGTCACATTCGGCAATGTCCTGACCACATAGATCTATATTAAGCGCCAGGTGTTTCTCTTTTTTTACATTAACTTATTTCTAATTATTTAGTTGAGTTGCTCTTCATCTGTTGCTGTCTCTTCAGAATGATGCCAGGGGGCACTGGGATGTCCTGTTTTGTGAATACAATTCCTCCAACCTCACACCTCCTTCTCTCATCCCTGCTGGGAGGAGGCAGGCTGAGAGAAATAGATGCCAATTGAAAGCACAGAGAGTGTTTTAACTGTGGTTTCCCCTGTAACCTGTGTGATTACAGGGGAAACCAGAAAGATGTCAGGTTTTAGTTTGCTGTTAAAGTTGCTGTTTGGTATTTTCTTGTAAACAAAGTAATCATTACATTTAGTGTTACTTACCAAAATGAAACATGTGTATCTTTGAAATCCAGCGAGGTGTTGAATGCACCCCCCCCCCACTTGCAATCAAATTTTTAAAGTTTTGCATTTTTTACATTCATGTTTATCAGCTTGCAGTCCTCTTCACTGTTTGTTAGGACTTTGCTACATATCTTTGTGTGCTGTTGCCACAAGTTGCCAATCAGTTGAATACAAGCATGTGCATTGACTTAACTGTGTGTGTTAGCGTTTCCTTTTGCAGGATACAAACAACATTGCTCCATAGCATTATTTCTGACCAAACACTCCACAGAGCACCTTTAATTTAATCTTTACTGTTAGTAAGAGAGTGGTCATTCAATTATTTTATTGGCAATTAACTAAATGGCTATTTGTAATGTGAAAATGGTCACATAAATGCACAAAGAATAATAACCTCTGCATACCTCTGCAGCACTACAGAGCTTTTTAGCCTGTTTTTGCTCATTTTTTTACTTTACAGTTCAGTCTCTGTACTGTCATCAACCCCGTTCCCACAGGGTTCTACCTGCTCGACACTGAGTGACAGAAAACATTTAGCGACTGGTTTGCGAAGGAAGTAGAACTGCTGTAATTTACCGGGACAGATAGGACCCATAACTTAAGCTCAGAGACAGAGGCAGGATGATAGGGGAAAACACAATGATTTTAATAATTTTGATTTTCAGGTAGTTCACTTGTACAAGGCTAAGAGCCAGGCAGGCAGACTTAACAAACAGAATCAGCAGACACGTCCCCTCTTTGGTCCACCAACGGCAAGAAGAACAAAGTAAATTGCGGAGAAGGGAATCCAAGAGTCCAAGTGGATACACACACTGTGTTCTGTTGCAGATGGAAATACATATTAACAAGCATACAGTCTTAGTCAAAATCTTCAGGGTAAGTGGTCAATCGTTTTACCACAAGAGGAAACGGACAGCTGGACGAATACTGGTGGTCTGGCCCGGTCTTGTATGCTGTGAGTAGGTGAGCTCAAATTGGAGTGGTTGATGAGGAAATAAGTGGCAGCTGTGCAGGTGAGACAAAACCAGTGCAGGCCGGCCAGCCTCGCCCTGAGGAAGACACAGACTCAAAGACGGGGAGAGACAGACGAGAGACACGAAGGGCAGGGGAGAAACTCATGACACAGTGGGATGTGAGGAGGGAGAATGCAGAATCCTAACAAGAACAGCAGAAGAGCCAGATATTTTCTTAGGACTTATGGGATATGAAAGCAGTGATTAAAGGAGAATGACTATTGACCTTATGTCCATTTAGTAGACAGACACACTACTCCAAATAAATGCTAATGTAACTCTGTGGCTGCTGGATATGTAAATAAGCGATCGTTCCCCAACATGTTGGACAGAACAATTTTATAAATGTGATACACTAGATGTGCTGACAACATACATTATCCCTACATTATTTCTTAAGAAACTGACAAAAATGTTGAAAAATTCTCCATGTTGCATTGTTAAAGAAAGGGATTTAAAAAAAATTCTGGATCTGCCCCAAAATTTAATGGGATCTTCTCTGGCCCACGGCCTATCCCTCCACCATGTTTGGAGCCAATCGGTTCACTACTTTTTCATTAATCCTCCAGAAAAAAAAAACAAACAAACAAACGGACACAGGTGAAAACATTTCCTCTGCCAGAGAAGACAATATGCGATAGTGTGCGCCAAAAAGACAAAAAATCAATCAAAAACAATGCATACATAAACAATGGAGAGAAAATAAATGTCTCAGTCATATCTCTTTTAAAGTGAAAAAAAGGGATTGGCCTTAAACTGAAGCACTGAATGAGCTTTTCTGTAAGGGAGGTTTCACATGGTTCGTGATGGCTGGCAGATCATCCACCAGACCATTGAACACCCTTAAAAAAAAATGGAGGCTGGGATAGGGTCATTTGAGCAGGTGAAGGGGTTTAATTTGTATTACTTCTCATGAACATTTCTCTATTACACATTATTATTCATTATAGTTTCACTCCGGTTAATACTCAACCTGATTTTGATGAAGAGAAAAAGTTTCAGAGGGGCTTTTTGGAGCTGATATATAATGCTTTTAACAGCTGAGTAGAGCGCACAAGGATTATTCTGATTATCTGTTACTAATTTTGGGGAATAAGCTCTTTTGTAATTGCTCTGTTAAAAATAGTGAGGTGCTCTTTGAGGACGTGAAAACGGACTCTCTGTACAGTTTCTCTCCATCCACACTCCTGCAGTTTTTTTAGGTTGAATGTATCCTCAGTTTTATGGTGGTTTTTGGTTTTAGCTCTGGTTGTTAACATGTGTGGACTATTCGAACATTAAAACATCAATGTAAACGGACGTCTAATTTTCATCTTCCGTCGGCATCACTGACAAACAGCTGGAGATAATTAATCAGCTGTTGCTAATTAACTTGAGCAGTGTCAGTTAGTTGCCAATTACGCCGACATGAGACTTTTGATCGTCGTCCAATTAATGTGCTATCTGCAAACCTCTGTCCATACTTTGCCAAATATCATTTATTCGATATAAAAAGCTGTCCTCTGTAGGACTGAACTCAGAGTGAACTATAGAGAAATGTATCACCAAACCCTGTCAATGAGCTAGAGGAGGCTAAAGAGCTCAGTTGGGGATAATTATTTGTGAGTTTGTTGCTGTTGGGGATCATTCTTTGTGAGTTTGTTGCTGTTGGGGATAATTCTTTGTGAGTTTGTCGCTGTGCGGGACGCCTTTCACATTAGTCCGTTGATTCATTTTTCAAAAAAAAATATTGGTAAGTGGAGTTTAAATAATGGCAGCATTCAGTCACACAGGTTAACGCTCATGTACACAGAAAGAAAAACATCGTAGTGATGAGAAATATCCAGGTCGCTTTCAGTACATGAGTCATCTGACCTTCATGATAATTAGCCCGAGTTTGTTACTGTGAATCTGCCCACAAACTCACATCGTCAGCTTGCATATGTAACCTGTGCGTGAGCTGGGGCAGCCTGCTCGAGTCCTGAGGTTTTCTCTGCAAGAATGTATAAAAGGAGTGGGCACTTATCCTAAACCTCCATCTGCACACTGGTGAAGAACTCCCAGGAATTTTTTTTTTTTTAAAAACTCCTACACTGTTGATTCTCTGAGAACCTCTTTGACTGGACTCGAATGGAGGAGCTGAATTACCTCTCGCTTTTGCTCTGAAGGAGCTGGTTTTTCTTCTGCGTATTAAAAGAATTCCCATGTGTTTCCCTCAAGGTCTTTGAAAATGCGAGTGAGGATCATGGTGGATGGGACCCTGCTCATCTCCGGCCTCATCCCCGAAGACTCGGGGAACTACACCTGCATGCCGACCAACGGCCTGCTTAACCCGCCCACCGCCTCCGCAAACCTCACAGTGATGCGTACGTTTCTCTGAGTAGTCTGTAGTCCTCTAGAGACACCAGATATTTCTTTCCCTTTTGATATACTCTAATTTCTTCATTAATTCAATTTATTATAGTTCAACAATTAAATCTGCAATCAAAGGGATTTTAAAAAAAGATATTTTTTCCTTATTATGAAACATATTTCCATCAATAATTACATACCGAAGTATAAACAAGTGATCATCAACATATAAACTACCATTTGCTATTATACATCTTAACCATAGAATATTACACATTACTGCTGTATTTTAAAACCTAGGAAAACTTACAATAAATTAGGCTACATTTTTCCAGATCTAAAATACTTTAAAAGTAACCTAATATCAGGCTGTAAAGCTCCAGTTAACTGCCTTGCCATTACAATAAAAATGCCATAAATAAATGCAGAGGGGATCATACGCTGAAAACAATAGGTGCTGCTTGTTCAAGTTCCATAATTTACCATTCAAGAGTTTAAAATGCCTTCACCTCCTTCCACAGTTTTGAGAGATATCTGGCTGGGAATCACGTTAACAATATTCAGCAACTTTTATTCGAGCCAAAATTTGTGAATAAAGAAAGAGTTAGTGGCCAAACATTTTCTATGGAGATTTTAAGGATTTTCTTTGGTGCGTTGGACTCAGCTAAAGTCACAGTAACAGACTAAACTGAAGAAATGTGATAGATGAACCGACTTTAGGATTTTGTAAACGTTGCTTTATCAGTTAAGTTAAGCAGAGTTTACAGAGCCCAAACCATACATCATTTAAAGGTGTATGTATTTTAATGTACTTATGATAAACAAGCACTCTCTAGATTATAACCTAATCATAACTGAAAATAATGCCAGTTTACACCTTGTTTATAAATGTAAACGATCCTTTAGTGAGATCAAAAAACAGTAACAACTGTGATTTATTTATTATAAAGTCAGTAACAGCTGTGAATGTAGGATTTTCCTTTGAACATTTTACTGTTGCTTGTAGACCAATAAAACCCTTCAGTCAGTCAGCCGTTAAACAAGGAACAGCACTTGTAGTACAAACACAGGCACAAAGGAAACAGATTACAACAAAGCAATCTGTTCTCAGAGTGAAACAGAGGTTATAGGTTCTCTGCACCAGTACATGTAATTCCTTGTGGTATTCTTTCCTGCACTTAGACCCGGCCCAGGCTCTTCAAATGCCCCAGGAAACGTACGTGCCCACAGGTATGGATGGCGTGGTCACCTGCCCCGCGGTGGCTCAGCCGCCCCTTCTCCGTGTGGACTGGACAAAGGACGGAAAACCACTCAACCTGTTCTCGGTAATGAAGCAAAATGATCTCAGTCCATGTTGGCACGGTCACTATAACACTGCCAGAGCTTTTACTCTTTGCCCAAACTCATATTGATGTCCTACCACTCTATTTATTGATTCCTGAAACTACAGACATTGCAGGGGACCAGCGGCCTTCATTCATTTTCTTTTAGCAGAAACATGTCAGACACTGTTGCTAACTTCTGTGTAGGCGTCAGGCATCTATAAAGCAACCGTCATTAGCAGCCTGTCATGCAGAAGAGTCAAAGCACTCAACTTGCCTTCAGTACAATGGTATTCTTGCTTGTTCACTGTGAACATTGACGTAGATGTTATGACACTTTTTTTCCGAGAATTTTTACAGGATGTTTCCAGTGTACACTGATGGAAATATCCTTTCAGGTTTTTAATAGCAAAGTCATTCAATCTTATATCTTAATGGACAGGGATGATGTGTTCACCCTTAAAAGCTTTTGAAGCTGTCCCCAAGGGACTCCTTACTGCCCCCTTCACTCTTGTTTTTTCCTTTTTTTCACTTTCGCTTGAATCTACCGCTCACTTCGTCTGAGGAATGGGGGTGGGAACCATTTTAGATGAGAAGCCGAGAGTTCGACATGCCAAAATTTTCTCATGTTTTGAGACTGGAAATGCATATGCGGTGTCCATGGTGGTAGCTTCTAAAACTATTTTCTTTGTTTCGAGCACCAAAAATCCACCCACATCCTCCTCCTCCTCTTCCTCTCCTTCCCATGCTGTGTTGACCCCCTCCTCAACGCTTTGGTCTGAGCGGTGGACATGATGGTGGATGAGAAGCACCACAGGAAATGTGATAGATTCCTGTAGTGTTGGACACAGGCGTTGTCAGGCTGTTATTCTGCCAATTATTCCAATTCCGCCCTGGATGTCACAAGCTCTCATACCCACAGCCTCATTCTGGGGAGGATAATAGCAGTTTTGACTTCACTCAACTGAGTTTGAGCCTTTTGCGCAGGTAAAGCTCAACACAAGCCCTCTTACTGTGGCTAAATGGGAAAAAAATGACTCGAAAATTCACCTGCTTTTAATGTAAATGTTTCAGAAAGTAATTTTGAAAGCACCGCAGAGCATTTCTGTCACGTGTTTTGATTCACCACAGGAATGATATGGAGAATATCGCAAAAAGGCTTCTCTAATCAGAAGAACAGAGGCTCAGTTTATCGTTTACATGTATTTTGGATATCATCTTGCAAAAGCTGACAACACTAACAAATAATACACGTTTTTAAAGAGGTTTTGGAAATAATCTGCCCATTCGGGATTTAAGTACTTAACCACTGCAGGACTGTGGCAGACAGATATCAGAAACATTATTTCTGTAAATCCTTCAAACATAGCTGAGGAGCTCATATGTGGCTTTGGAGCAGTTACAGATTTCCTGCCTTTTAGCACATTCAGCTTTCAGCACACTTCTGACTTTTTTTTTTTTGCCCTTAATGTTATGTATCATACAAGACTGTGCTTAGTTTCTTCTATTTCTAACCGTCAGAGTGGTTTGAGAATTATGCTTTTCTTATAGTATCCAGGATGGACCTTGACCCCGGAGGGCTCTTTGTACATGGCCAGAGTCAACGACGACGCAGCAGGCGTGTACACGTGTACACCCTACAACAGCTACGGCAGCATGGGTTCATCTGGGCCAACAAATGTAATTCTACAGGTTAGTGAGCGGAGCGATGCTGAACACTACATTTAAAATACCTATTGAATTTGTACAATTTCTGTATCGTAAACACAACAATGGTTGGTCAGCCATACTGACTGCCACTGAATCTGTCCTTCTAGTTCTGCTAAACTGTCTGTCTACACCACTATGGAGTTTAATTAACCACAACTGCATCTGTCACAGCGAATTAAAAATTTAACGGAAACGACATTTTATTGACCTTTTCACTCTGACGTGTGAGCCCTCTGGCATTAATGGAAGTCAACTCAGACTCACTACAATGGCAGCACTATTTGGGAGTTAATTGTGTGGCTAATCCTTTTGTTATTAAGATAATCTTGTCCAAAGCAGCAGTAATCCAGTCTTAAAATCCATTGTTGGTATTGCTGCAATCGCCTTGATTCAGATATATTGTTTTTGGCAATCCACAGGACCCCCCCTCATTCAGCGTCACTCCAGAGAAGCAGTACAGGCAGGAGGCTGGTAGGACCCTGCTCGTCCCCTGTCAGGGTAATGATGACCCAACAGTAAAAGTGACCTGGACCAAGGTAAATAAGCCAGTACAGGTGTTTTGATTTGCTTACGAGGACTGTCATTCTTTGTATTAGTTCCTATTGAGACGTAGTGGCTTCAGTGTAAAAAAAACAGATATGCACTTAAGCAGGCGGTAGGTAGAAGAACAAATACTTATTGAAACGTAGCTGTAGCACAGATCTAACTGGATATGGATATTCCGATGTTTGATGGGCGATAAACTCTACAGCATTCATCCACCCTTGAAAACCTAAAAGTCGAAAAAAAAATAAAATAAAAAAATCACATTTTCCAAGTTTTAATGCTCTGTCCGCTGTACTTATCTGTGCATCGTAGTAGCTAGCAGAGCGTTATAATTTAGGAGGTACGTGTCACTTGGCCAAAGCTATGTTTAGATTTCCAAAGAAGCATAGTCCAGGTCTAATTTATTCATTTATTCATAACACTGGGCTGACTTAGGAGCGCTCCAATCACATCTGAAGAATTTAATCAAATTCCTCTCATGGTAATGCCCCTCCCTCGTGTTCGGCTTCAATCAGAAATACATTATACTATTGAGGTAAAGGACCCTCTAACTGCCATTTCATTGTGATTTTAAAGAGCAACTCACCCCCCATCCCTCCTTAAAATCATGGTTTTACCACTTTGCAGTACACTGTGACATCAAGGCTGGGTGTGGTGATGCTCTGATGCAACAGAGCAAAATTTTGGCCACACTCAACCACACTTAGTACGATAAAAAAAAAACACAAAATCGAAACTTTTAATCACAGCAACTTTAAAACACTGCAGTTCAGTCTGGGTAAAGTCACTCAGTTTGTGCTGTTTGTGGTTGCTGATAATTGAGCTTGGCTGATAAGAGATCAGTCATCAGTTATATTGGTAATTTGGAAACTTTGATTATTTTGTTCATCCCTACTGTATTGACTGTATATTTAGACAGGTTAAGAGTTTTGTTCCATCTGCGGGTGGTCTGTGTGTTTTTGGTAGGTCGATGCGGGCCGTCCCATCTCTCACTCCATGGGACCCAGCGGTTCTCTACTCCTGCAGCCTCTCACTAAGGACCACCAGGGGGTGTGGGAGTGCAGCATTGCTAATCGTGTAGCCTCGGTGAACGCCAGCACACAAGTCTTCGTCCTTGGTGAGTGCAAACAGGAGGATTCCTATCCGAGAACACCGTAACAACAAGTCAGTTTTGCTATTACGTGAGCTGTCCGCATTTTTATTTTTTTCATATTGTTTTCTTTAAACCCCTATTATACCTTGCACAGGAAGGATGCCTGTGCCTCCACTCCGCCTCCAAAGGATAAATGTGTTACATCTAGAGATGGCCTCTAAACTTTAGTGGTAGCAGGTAGTTGAAGTCTTGGCTGATTTCCATCAACTCCTCTCCATTCCCTCCATTACAGGAACCAGTCCCCATGCGGCTACCTCTCTGTCCATCTCTCCAGGGGTGAAGCAGGCCAACATATCCTGGGAGGCAGGCTTTGATGGAGGATCAGCACAGACATTTTCAGTTTGGTGGGTGTAAAGCCTCCCACTTTCTTCTCGGGCTGTAACCATGGCAGCCATCGACAACGTTGGTATTACTCTATTGATCTCCAGGATGAGGAATTCATTTATCTGTTATCACTTCTTGGCAGCTACAATAAAAAAAATGCTGCTGCAGAGCATAGCTTCATAATGCAGCGGCCATGCTAGCTACAGTAGGAGGTTACTCAAGAAGCAGAGTGTAATACATTTGTTTCTCGGGAATCAGATCTTTTATATTGGTTTATAAAACACAAGTGTTTTAGATGTTTCTGTGGTGAATTAAAAGAAATTGATGGACAGTATTAAAGGAATTTAAAACTGCAGCCAGTTGGATAAAAATAAAAATGAGCCAGCACCGTGTTGTTAAAAATGTATTCTCAGTGCAGTAAAAAATTCCTGGTATCCCAGTTATAATGCATGGGCATGATGATTTAAAAATCAGGTTAAATGAGGTTTTTAAAATTGGAATTCACTAATATAGGTATTAGAATCGTATATTAAGACTATCATGTTTTTTATGTCAGAATGCAAATGATGGTGTACTGAAAACTTATCATCTCATCTTAATCACATTGTAACCTGGGAGCTCCAGATCAGATGAGTATGAGATGAGGTATCTTAATCCCTGAGAGGGAACTAGGTCATCGCTGCAGCAAAGAGCACTGTAGAAATAAATATAAATGACATCAAAAATATATCAGTTAATCAGTACAAACAACGTTCTTAAGTCTCAGCCACCTCTCGCTCTGAAAGCCTTACATGTTCTGGCTAAAATACATAATACTCAAACAAGAAGTCCAATACTTCTGCTTCCACTGTACTGTAAGAAAATTACCAGGATTTAAAGTGAATGCGATCCCTTTGACATTTCAACTGCAGTTTTAATTTTTTTTCCTCATAAAGGCTAAGAATAATAGTGGAGAGGTTTTGTGGAACACTGTGGCTTCCTACAAACGAAATTTTAAAAATCATGCAGTAGTTTTACAGTTCTGAAAAGCCTATGGGCAAATGTTCACACCATATACTTGAAAAATCAATTGCTATAGTACACTATGGAACAGCATCCACAGATCTGGTTTTGCTCCTAGAAACTGAACCATGTTAATGTGAGTAATATCCTTCCTTTTTCTATTGTGCCATAAAAGAACATATTACTAACTGTTGAGCAAAGACCATCATCTTTAAAAACGAGGAACGGCATTATTAATTTTACATTAATGTAATGTTCTGTATGAAATAGATGTGTTGAACCTCAGCTCGGGTAGGAACATGAAAATTACCATAATCCGATGTTGCAAGCTCTCTATACAGTACCAGGGATATATCAGTCTCTGCCACAAAATCTGGAGCTGATGATGAGTATGAATGATTAATGAAACCTACTTTTCTGTCATGTTTCATAAAACTAGAGTCCCAGAATTCCCCGCCGCTCTTTTGTTCTCACTTCTCTCTCCCTCTGCAGGGTGAAGAAGATTTCAGCGAGTGATAATGATGGGAAGCGGGACTGGATCTCCGTGCCTGTGCCCCTGTCCTCTGGCACCAGGCTGCAGGTGACAGGCCTGTCTCCCACCACCGGCTACCAGTTCAGCGTCCTGTCGCACAATCGAATGGGCTCGGGACCCTTCAGCAAGATTGTCTCAGCACGGACCTTGGGTCAGCACCATCCCCCAGTTACTCTAAAAAACAAAAAAAATCTTTAATCAAATGTTGGATTTTTCCTCAGCATTTTTTATTAGCAAAGAACAATGTACAAAACATTCAGCTGGAAGGCTTTTCATTTCTTAGCTTGCTCAGCGTCTCTTTCATCTGCTCAATGACAAATGTTGCCAGAAGCAGATTATATCAGCTGTGGCTAATTAAAGTTAAATCCATGCATGGCCAAAATGAAACTTGGCTGTTGTGTGACCTGTAAGCCAGTGTCTGTACACAGCCAATGATTGTTGATTTGAAAGGGGAGATCCGCTCCTTATCACCTCTCTATGATCACTGATCACAAATGTTTTTTGTTTTTTTTTTGCAGTCCAGGCTGCCTCAGGGACTGACATAAGAGCTCTTTACTTTATTACTTGATCACATTTAATTCCTAAAACAAACCTAGCTCGCCACATTGCTGGAAGGTCACCAATGTTAGTCCGAACCACCATGGTCCATGTGTACCAAGACATTTGGTACAGACATTCTGTCCCTCTGAGGAAAATAACTTTGATCAACTTCTCATTACACATCAAGCAATATTTTCAAAGCTTGTGACCGAATACCTGCGAACCAATGGCTCTCCCATTAGCCTCAGCTGTGCTTTTTATGTACTGCCAGTTAGGAAATGCCAACATGCAAACACACTCTAGCTAAGATGGTGGAACCTGGTAACACTGTATCTGCTAACTGTCAGCATGTTAGCATTTACCTCAAACTACCTGGGTGTCTAAGTATAGCCTCATCGAGCTGCTAGTGCTGCTATAGACTCTTAGTCTTGTTTGACCGGTTATACAGCAGTGAGCTTTATCCTCAAAGGTGTTTTTATGATCACGTCCACATCATTAGTCTTTCTTGAATAATCAAATCATCAAATTTTCACCCAGGGCGAAATCAGCATTTCAATCCTATTTTCAAACATCCTTGCCACTGCTCTTCTCTTCTTCTTACCTGAATAAGCAGCAACCCCCCCTTTTCTCTCTTAACCCAGCCAAGTGCTTGCTCGTGGGGGAATGTTGGGTCTGTACATGTAACTATGAAGAGTACGGCCCAGACCTGTTCAATGAGAAAAGTGCACTGACATAAGCACTGTTATTATATGGCGCTATATAAATAAAAGGGAATTGAAATTGAATTGAGCTACATTTAAACATGTTTACTCCTCTGCTGTAGCCCACGGCAGGCCAGCGCAATAGATGGCACAGTCTGTGGAAATGTGAGCTTAATGTTGCTTTTGCCCCTGGAAACAGCTAATCACGGCAAGCAGAGAGTAGACATCTGTCAGACATGAGGGAGATCATGAAAATATCTCTGCAGATGCTACCCATTGCTGGATAGGAGTTAAAAAAAAAATGCTATTTTTTTCCCCAAAATATATGTGTTGGGAATCATCCTGTCAATTTCAGTAGGTGGAATCTCCCAATTAAATTTTAATGCACGATCAGTCATCATCCATTCTTCAAGTTCATCAATTTAATTGCCCTAAGAGTAATTGTGAATAAAAATGGTGTGCCATAGTAAGTTGGGGGCTGTTATTTCAATATGGCAGTATCATATTTTTATACTGTTATTATTGTGCCCAAAATATCTGGATAAACTTAATACTATAATAGTAATAAAATGTTCTAAAACATTACTGTTAGAGCTGAAATACAATAAAATGACCTTACAACACATTTATCTTTCTTATTAGAGTCCATCTGGACAGTCAACTGTATATTGTAGGTTTGTCGGATTTTAACATCAATCTCAGTCCTACTCCCCTCACACTCTCAAGGTTGAACATCTGTGACAGTAGCAATTTTCTCCACTGTAATTTAATTTTTCCGTCGGAACGTATCTGGCTGATCCACTCAGGGTTGTTCTTATTCCCTCCGCATCAGATTCTCCAGTGAGGAGGAGTAAACTGAAGCCTCCTGCCTCACTGTCAGCTGATCAGGGCTCAGCAGGTGTTGTTCTGCAATGGTCCCTTCCTGAAGCTCAGCACCCTCCCATCACAGGCTTTGTTCTCCAATCCCGCACTGGGCGAGGGGAGTGGTTTAATTTGGTCGGGGACATCAGTGCCAACAGCAGCGAGATAGTCGTTCCAGGTCTGCACAAGGTAACAAGCCAGTCACACTGCTCCTTCTGAGACTAATCAGTCCAGGGTGCCTGTGGAACGCCCTGGAAATTTTTTATCTGGGCTACACCTCCATGTAGACGCTCATTTATGCAACAGTATATGGCAACCATCACTTCTCTGTCATCTTTCAATCTATGTGTGCTGCCTTTTCTTCTTTCTGCCCCTTTCATCCTCCCCTTTCTCTCCTATATAGGCCTACTTGAATTCAAATGAACTTCATTAGCATTGCAGGCACAGTCCTGTGTTGACAAAGTGTGGTTTCATCCTCTGTCCTCCCCACTGCGTGTGTGTGTGTGTGTGTGTGTGTGTGTGTGTGTGTCTGTGTCTGTGTCTGTGTCTGTGTGTGTGTGTGTGTGTGTGTGTGTGTGTGTGTGTGTGTGTGTGTGCGCGTGTGCGTTTGCATGGATGCTGGCCTCAGGACTGTGTGTATGAGCTGCGGCTGCTATCTCGTCGAGGGGAGTTGCTGAGCGAGCCTAGTCCATCAGTCAATGTCTCCACCGTGGGTAGGTGTTCAAGAGCAACCTTGCCCCCCTTTTGTATTCTTGCCCCACCCTTTGTTTCAACCCGCCCTCCTCTCTCTGTCCGCTTTACAACTCTTTTCTCTGTTTCTTTATTTCCCCATCCCTCCAGTTCCCAGCATTAGACCAAAATTAGAGCAGGCCCCTGGAGAACATTGTCCATAAGAAGCCTGAATGATGGAAATAGCTCCACTAATAACTTCTCAAAAGAGTTAGCAATAGAATTTTTACTGGTCTTTTCTGACTCTTATGTGAATGTATCATGAATGTGAATTAGATGTGGTACAGAATCATCAGACAGAGGAATCTATAACTCCCACTGGTTTTTCCCAAGCACTGTCACTACAATCCGAGCCATAGATTGTATATTGATTAACATATCCCTGCTGATAATCTCAGCTGGACATCTCTCAGTGCAAATTACGCAAAACAAATACCTTTATGATTTCATGATAATGATCATCACAGGGATGTAGACTTTTATGAGTTTCTTTGTGATATAAATGAATCAAACCATATTTTTTGCAATTGTAAAAACTTTTCTCTTTTTAAACAAAAATAAGATTTTAAATTACTTTTCAAATATATAATAAAATAAATAAATTTGAAATTTGAAATTTCAGTATAAATTTTAGAATTTTAATTCTATTTCAAAATATAAATTTTAACATTCTTTTGAATAGATACCAAAAGTAAACTTTATATTTTAAAATTTTAAAAATTACATAAACCATTATAAACATTTACATTGATATATATATATATATATATATATATATATATATATATCTATCAAATTTGTTTTTTCTATATACATGTTTAAAAAACCTAATTTTAAAAAATCTACAACTAAATATAAAATAAAGACAGTAAAGGAAAAAGAAGAATTATATCTGTACTTATTAACTTTGATTTTTTTGAGTTGCCAGTATGGCCTTTTCCCTTTTTCCCTTTTATTAAACTATCTGTGGTTCTTTATGGTCAAAGCTCACTCTTAGTCTCACTACGCTCGCCCCCTTTATTTAATCATTTATTTCACTGATGAAATGATGTCACAGGGATGGAGATCTACCCCGGAACATCCCGGCTCCTGGAGTTCGTCCCGGAGCCCTTACTGGCCGGCGTGCTGGGCGGAGTCGGCTTCATGTGCTTGGCACTGGTCTTGCTGCTGGGGTCCGCCTTTGTCATCAGCCACAAGCGGGCCCAGCACCGCAGACAGAAGAAGGATGGTAAAATGCCCCTCACTCCAGAGACTCAGCAGACACTCACTTTGATGAACTGCATCATGAATATCATCATTTATTCAATAAAATATTGAAGGCACTTTCAATCCATTATATAAATCATACCCCACTGCATGGATTTGGCGCTCCTTCTGTCCCCTGCTCATCCATTCAGTTGTAAAAGTTATTGATGCCATTTACATTACTTGCTAATTAGGGTAATTTCTCATTAGTGGCTGATAAATGTAAGTGTAATTAACTTTTTGGACAAGCCTTGGTGCCTTGGACCCTTTAATGGTCTCTTATTTGGGTTGATAATGTTTTCACTTCTTGGTCAGTGTGGTTGTATCCTAATGAGTCAGATACCATTGCCCCTTTCCCTCCCTTTCAGAGCACCCACCAGCCATCTATAAATGCTCCCCATCAATGTAAGTACCCCTTCATCATTCCATTATAATACCTCCAATTGACTTTCCCCCTCTGCTTGCTGTAAAAACAAAGAATACGGTAGAAAAGCCAGCACCTCAGTTGTTTCCTATTTCAGATCATCTTTATCTCCCTCATCTTCATGGATTGCTGCTGCTTCTCCTGCCACAGCTGCTGTTTTGGTCCGTCTCTCTGTCTACATCTCTCCCGCCCCCTCTTTCTCTCTTATTCAATCTTATTTTCTTGCTCTCTATTTCTCTTCTTCTTCCACCTCCAGTTTTTCTTACAGTTTTCTCTTTTTTTTACCCCCCCCCCTCTCTCTCACACACACACACACACAGAAAGAGTTCAGGCACCGGCAGTCCAGACAGTGTGTTGAAGAAAAGCTTACTTCCAGCCAGCACCCTCTATCCCACCACCTCCTCCTCCTCGCAGACAGACTCTTCCTCCTTGAGCACTGAGATTCATCATTGGCAGAAGCCTCCTCCATCCCACAATAGCAGGGGCCACCTTACTAAGACAACATCTTCTCAAATTTCTCCCTCCATTGAGTTGATCTCCAGAGGTCCAGATGGGCGCTTCATACTTCCAACGTATGACAATGACATGTTGAATGCTCACAGCACGAAAAGTGTAAGGCGTTACCAACCTACCAGAATCCGAAGGTCTGTGTCACTACATTCTGGTGGGGAAGACAGGAAAGAGCAGCCTTTTGTTATTTCTGTTGATCTCCCATCTTGTAAACCAGTGGAAACTAATTCCACAAGCCAAATCTGTGACATGGCCCAGGAACTGCCCCATCATAATTCTTTTATCTTGGATCAGAAGGCAAGCTATGATGCCTTTCCCAATTTTAGCAGCCTGTGCTCAAACAGTAATTTGGCCACAATACCTCATCAAGACCGAGAACTAGCTCCCACATTTCCAGTGCTCCCACATATCCGATCTGGCCTCGGTCAGCCGTCTAGGACCGCCAGCACCCTGGTGCTCCAAATGGAGCACGAGCGCGAGAGAGGGAACCTGAGTCGCTGCTTGAAACTGGCTCAGGAGAGGGAGGAGCTGGAGAGGGAGCTCCAGACGTACAAACTGGAAAGAGCCTCTATGAGAGAAATGAAGAGCGAGCAACCAGACTTGGACAGAAGAGAGGCTATTGACAGTGAGTTTGTCTGGGAATATAAGAGCAGTACCTTGCCGCACATATACCCCCAGGGTTCCAAAAAGAGCTTCGGTCTGTCCCCAGGTCCTTACTCTTCATCCTCTGTCCACTGGGAAGCTGGTCCTCTTGTCTCAACTCCTACTCTGACCTCAGCCAGGAATTGTTTCAGTCTTTCTTCACCTGTGAGTCCCTCCTTTTTTAAGTCTGACCACCATCATATTGCTCCATCCTTCACCAAACAGACCCCACTCCAATCTGAGGAGAAAGGCAATTTTTCCAAAAACAGATTAACTATCCCACATCTCTCCTCAAAGCACCAGAGACATGAAAGTGTAGAGCGAGCACCAGAGGGCTATGATAATTCACCACATTCCACAGTCTTAGAAATGCAAACGAATGATTCATGGTCTGACGCACTGAGACAGAACCGTCTTAGTCATGGCAGCCTTTCAACATTGTCTTTTCATAGCAATAAATATACTGAAAGTTCTAAAATGGCTCTCGATGCAGTGCCAGACCCTTCAAAAGCAGAGGCATCGTTCCCTAGGCCCACTGATGAGGAAGCGTGTGTTGAGATGAGTGTGGATGAGCCAGAGTCGGAGTTTTGTGTCACGCGACCTACAGAGCGAATGCTGCACCAAAGAATCGCCTCTCACGTGCAGCAAGGGCATTCAATGAATGGCGAAGGCTGGTATGAAGACATGACGTGTCGTAGTCCCACTTCTTTGGACCATATTATCAGGGTCCCAGCTTCCCCACAACCTCCAGAACCAGAACTCTGGAGAGCTGGGACCAAAGGTTCTAAATTCTTGGACTCTAAGCAGCGAAGTCAGAGCCTCGACTTGAGGAGACAGAAAAAGGGCAATTTTCTTAACCCTGATGCATGGATAGACTCGCTCAGCCAAGAGAGCTGCTCTGTTGCATCCTCCTGTCATCCAAACACTCTGCTCTGGGAACCCCTGAACTATCCTACCAGGAAGATCTCCAAGTCTCCTGAACATTCTCCTTCTGCTATGCAAGCTGCCTCCCATTCACCTCCTGCTCTGGACCCCTTATCCGAGGCGAGCAGTCCAGAGAGGCCCATACCAAAGCCTACTGTGCCTTGCCCCTTCAAGCAAAGAAGAGCGGTGTCGATCTTTCCAAATGCTGTTAAAAGGCCAATCACCTACCACCAGGAGGCCACGAAGGAAGCTTCCAGATGCTTGTCCCCCAACAGCCATGACCAAGAGGTACTGGAAGTGGAAGGAGGCCATGAGGGAGTGCTAGTGTCTGGGAGTGGCTACAGCAGTTACGCCAGCAGCGGCCGAGGCAGCATGGAGCCAGCTAATGGACGCTTTTCTCTGTGTCACCTTTCCCCAACCCTCACCAGCTCACCTGAGACTGTAGAGGAGAGCCAGGGGAGTAAAGAGGACAAGTGCAGTAACCAAATGGAACCAAGCCAAAGGTATTAAGGATATAATGAAGGGGGGAAATTATGTTTTATAGAAGAAAATGTTGGGGCTTGCATTTATAGAGGATCCTGTGTGGTCGATATAAGGCTTTCAAGGTGAGCCAAATAAACACTGTGTAATGTAATTTATAGATGGAAATAAGGAAAGCAAAGTATTTACAGATTCTGATTATCTGTCCCATGCAAAAAGTCTGCTGTAGGTACACATTTGATCACTGTGATGTAAATGAACGAAACGTCTCATAACAAAAAATGTCTTGGTAGGATGTTAAAAGAGGTATTACCAAACATACTCTTAACAATCTGCTCAGTTAAGCTAAGTATGAAGCACAAAGGAAAAATGTTTGATTAGAAGGAAAAAGCCAAATTGACCATCGTTGAGAGAAAAGTCTCTAATTGACTTCATGCATAGTTCATTTTTAGTGCTTTGCCTTTTGCAGATATTAATGTGTGTATGTATGAGTGCCTTCATCATCCAAACTGTTTATATTTGGTACTAAGTGATGTTTTGTGACCTCTCCAGGAGAAAGGCCTCTGTTGATGAGAATTACGAGTGGGATGCTGCTGATATCTATCCACAGCCTGGCGACCAGAATGGTGAGGATTTTTCTTTTCTTATTATTATTTTGGTACAAATGCTGGTGAAAAAATAGATGAAATTATCTGTTTAAGAATAATTAATTAAGGTAATGCGATGGAGAGTAATACCAGAATGATTTGCTGGGCAATTATTGTACAGTTAAGGACTTTTCACTGTTTCTCCAAATGGTTTATTCAGTTCAGTAGGCAAATCCTCACCACTTAACCAAGCTATGGGAATGCCATGCTCTCTATTGGATCGGAACATTGGTAGGGATACTGCAGGTCACTGAGCAGGGATGTGGTTGAACTGATGAAGGGACTTAGTAGTCAGTATTTTTCATCTCAAAAAAGAAGTAGCAGCATCAGTGCACAAGCTAAATTAGTCACAACAACTTGCTTCCTAATAGCCAATCAGTATTGACTACCATTCTTGACAACTATTTACCTGTCTGATCTTGTGTAGACCATCCACAAGGCACTCTCCAACAGTTGGCGTCAAATACGTCCTCATCTGCAAGGGGGAGCGGTAATATTAGCCCCTTTATTCTCAAGTTCTTGCAGGAACTATGGGGCCATACATGGAACTAGAAGGAACTAAACTTGGAACTGGAAGTCCCTTTTTGTGTTTCCAGCACATCAAAAGCCTCATCAAGATTATTCAAATTTTTGATTAGATTAAAATTGATGGTGGTGTTACTGCGGCCTCTATGATGTTTGATGTCTGATGTTTGAATGGATGTAATGCATGGGTTTAAAGGGGACATGCAGAGGTGGAAAAGGAGACTGAAAAATCCTTAGGGTTCTAGTTACTTATGTATCTGCTATAGAAAACATTTACAAAAAGTATCCGTTTTAGTTTCTTGTTTACTCACTACTTGTCTGTATTGCTTTGTGCTCTGTTTAGACTAATCAGCTGTGTTTTTTTATGGTAATAAAAATCGATAGAAATTTCCAACTCTTATCCTTATATTGCTACAAATAAAATAAAAAAATATGTTCTTTGTAACTGCGTTTTAACTGGCATTGATGAGATAGCATCATTTATTTGTCCCTTCCAAAACCATTACAAATCACTGATGAAATATAAATCTGTTTTATCTAATGCCAACCTTGTGGTTAAGGGAAATACTATGGTTTGGGTTAAAATTTTCGTCAAGGTTAGGTGACCTTCATTATTAGGGTTCCAATTTCCTTCCTACATAGACTTTGTCGCTGTATGATAGCAATACAATAACAATTGAACATAAACATGTCATTTTGTCACTTGCTGAAATGAATAATTTTATCACTTTTTTGGGAGTACAGTCTCATTATTGATACTAGTCACCCAGTCCTTCCCTATTTTGTAAAAGAAGATGCACACATGTTGTAGCTGCTGCAAGGTTTGTGTTGGACCCATGAGCAACGTTATGCACCGAAAACTCTGCCCTGATACTTCCTTAAACATTAGAATCAACAGCCCCCAAAGCAGAGACTTTAATGGCACTAGTTATTATGGTGTAAGAATAAAGTTTAGTCATTGTTCCCTTTGCACGAAATGCAGGTTAATGTTCCTAATTTTCTGAAATGTTTCCTGGGCTGCTGGTAAAATTGCAGGCTCAAATTATATTCATACCACTGGAATTATGTACCTTTCTATAAATTTTTAAATTTATTTCCCATACAAGATCTGACAACTTAAATTCAGGGGTTTGCAGTGGTAGTGTAGTAGATGTGGTGTTAGAGCAACATTTAACAGGCCATTAATGGAACATTTAGAAAATTTGATCTGATCTAGGTAACATGTCACTGTATTTTCAGAAACAAATTAAGAGTAAGGTCAGTTATGTTTTCACTCTTCGGCTTTTCTGAATTAATTCGCAAGATAACTTGCATTTGCACTCAGAAGCCAATATGTAATATCCAAACCTTAACCCGTGAATTGTGCATATCTGTGTGAATTCAGAATGGAGGGGGCCAAACCAGCAAAGCATGGACATTTAATGAAATAACCTCTACTGTAAAAATGTCAGAAAAATTCAAACATAATTTCACAATATTCTTTTTATCCACAGGGCTACTTCCTTCATTGAATCTACTAAAGCATCCTCTGTGCCGCAGCCTTCCCAGCATGCAGTGCTCCACTAAGGCACTGAAAAATTGCACTCAGCTGTCTTTGCTCCCAGGGCATCAAAGTGGCTGCTCCGCTGAGCCAGAACCAGACACTGTGCTGTTCTGACAGCACCAGCCTTCAGTTCATCATACTGGTGTGTCCTTTCACTTATTGACTCACATCACGAGGCGACAAAAATTGCGTGTGGCAGAAAGTGAGCTTTTTTTTTAAACGATTGAATTTTCTTTGTCAAACTAAAAAGTTGAAAAAAAAAAAAAAGAAAAAATACAAAATGTTTTTTTTTTTTCTTTTTCGCATATTCTCTTTGGTCTCTTTTATTAAGCTTCACTTGAAAACAATGGTTTTCAACACATATGGGTCTCAATATAAGGAATGGAAACAGAGAACACCCACACGCAGCGCTTTAAAGGTTGGATTCACTTTGTAACCCATCAGAATCATGCTATTCACCATTTTCTTTGGATACAGTCCACCAATCTGCTGATATCAAAACATTTCCCTGTGCTGAAGAATTCACCATCCTCTCTGGTCTAATTTGATATGCATTCATCATTCAGGAATGACTCAGTTGCCACACATGGGAAAAATGATCTCAGTCATTATCAAGTGACTGGTTTAGGCTGTGGGTGATTACGTTTTTAGATATCATTAATCATCTCTGAGTTTAACAAAAGAGGTGTTTATGGAATGCCAATATGTATGGAAGATGAATAGAATCATAACGGTTATCCTGCTACACTGTTATTGTTTTGCTTTGGTGTAACACTGTTCCTCAGCTTTAATTTCCCAGCAGAAATCCGTATCTACTTTTTTGTCCTTACCAAACTGTGAATGTTCAGAATCAAAAAAATCTTCTCATTCTGTATGAAAACTCAAGTTTCCGCTTCAGGCCATCTCCTTGTTGAATGAAGCAAGATGTTTGAATGTGTTCAGTAATTGAAGAGAGCCAAGTTTACTGGTTCGGTTTGTCCTTGTTTATTTTTTATGGACAGGAAGGGAAATTTGTTTTTATTTTTTCTTTAATTTACCAAGGGTCATTTCACTGAATGATTACTGCTTTTTACTCCAATTAACACCTACTTCATACTTACGTGGTCATTAAATAGGCACCTGGGAAATAACAGCGAAGCTTATTGAGTTAGATACATAAGAATTTGGAAAGTGGAACAATTTTTTTTCTCCCTTGAGATGCTTTGCAGCATCTGGCTTAATCTAAGCATATAGCATAACTCTATATACTTCAGAGTTCATCCTGCTGCTTCTATCAGCAGTCACATCATCAATAAACACCAGTGACCCAGTTCCATTGGCAGCCATAACACTTTCTCCTCCATGTCTGACAGAAGATGTGGTGGCTTTGGATCATGAGCCGTTTCTTTCCTTCTCCAGACTCTTCTCTTCCCATCATTCTGGTACAATTTTATCTCGGTCTTATCTGTCCACAGAGTCTTGTTCCAGAGCTGTTCAGGCTTTTTTAGAAGTTTTCTGGCAAAGTCTAATCTGGCCTTTCTCTTCTTGAGTGTGACTAGTGGTTTGCACCTTGTGTTAAACTCTCTGTATTTAGATTTATTAAGGCGTCTCTTGACTGTAGACTTTGACAATGACATGCCAACCTCCTGGATCTTGAACTGACTAGATGTTGTAAAGGGTTTTTCTTCACCAGGGAAAGAATTCTGTGTTCATCCACTTTAGTCGTCTTCTTTGGTCTTCCAGGCCTTTTGGTGTTGCTGAGCTCAGTGCATTCCCTCTTTTTAAGCACCCCCCCCCCAATGATTAAAACTGAAAGTTTACACTTCAATCACACTTGAATTGTTCATTTCAAGGCCATTGTTGGCAAAAGATGAAATGTGTGTCACTGTCGGAATACTTGTGTACCTGACTGTAAGTGGGACCAGTTGAGTGATTAAATGACTTCCTTGATAGATGGTTTGTCAACACATCCTCCTGGGGCTTGGCAGCAATTCAGTATCATTGTTTATGGACTTGCAATCAAATTGTGTAGTAATTCAATCATTTTTGAGTGCTCAGTCACATGAGTGTTAATATCTGAATAAAATCTGTTCATTTCAATAGCAACCATGTGAATAAATATTCATGGTGCTTTGTACCATTTTCATGTTATATGGGGGTTAATGTAATATATAGTTTCCATTATGTAAAATGCACTATTGTCAACATCCAAGTTGTAATCAAAACTGGAAAACAAGGATTTTTATGAAAGGGCCGATATATATTAGACTCAGTGCTAAATAATATGGTAGTGCCTAAAGAAACAAACGCAAATCCTTCACATCAGATAAACTCCGTTGTTGTATGCGTTAAAACCCAAATTTAATGATATACTCTTTTATTAGCAGTCAACTGTATTTTTATACCTCATTCAACCAACATGGCATAAAAATAAAACCAACTTAAATTGTGTGGTATGTAATTGCTCTTAATTAAATGTTAATCTTTCCCATTTTTACTATCCATCCCATAAGACGTGTAGCATAAATCTTGGTGACAAGCAAATTTGTGTTGTTGACCATCTGCAAACCATCTTTACAGTGCTGACCTTTGAGGGAATGGAAATCGAGGAAACCATCCTATTATCTGTGTTGCACCAGTCACGTGGGGCCATTTTTAGTCATGCAGTAGGCGAGCTAAAGGGTGCCAAAAGAGGAGGGAGAAATAACACCACTCACACAGCACTAAACACTGGATACTGAGAGGAAACTGCAGGCAGAACCTGATGGGGTAAACTATACTTGAGGCTGTCATTGTTAACTAGCTGGCTACTGCTTATTCCATGACCTGGTGGTTCATTTGCTCACCCCACTAACAATCACATATAAGTAAAAGGTGGTCATGTTCCTTGCAAACCTCATAATCTGATTCTCACTGGAATAAGACATAGGTGCACCATCACAGTCGTGTTGTCATTAAGTCTACGGTTTTAACAAAGATAACCTAAAATGATAAAGAATGATCTACACCCTGACATTAAAGGAAAGTAACTGATGTCCAAAGCCAAGCAAATTCAGGCATTTTGAGTAATAGTTATGTATAATTTCAGGTGTTTGCTGCTGGAATGTCAAAGACACCCGATTGACCACACAGTGCTGTACTTTGCCACAGTATATACAGGATAGATATGCACATGAAAATGGGAGTTAATAGTTTCAGTTATGGAACCTATAGTATAAATCTGCACTACCAAATTATAAGCATTGCTGACCGAGCTTTCCTCTCTTTGCCAGAACCAACAGTAACTTCTGTACTGTTGCTATTACTTTACCAAGCTTCCAGCACTAACTGTTTGACGAGGAGGTGCAAATTAATTTTGCCATGCTACTTTCTGGTGTGACTGGGTTGTCACATCCGTGAAGATTCTTTTTTGTTTTAAAGCATAACAGCGGAACACAGTTCATTGCATCCAGGCTCCAGAAAGCATTCAGACCCCCCTCACTCTTGGTACATTTTAATGTGCTTTAATTTGATTTTAAATTGTATAATTAGCATCTTCAACCCCCCAACAATCTATGATAAAAAAAAGAAAAATGACAAAGTGAAGACATTTTTTTGAGAAATTTTCACAGCTTTATTAAAAATCAAAAACTAAAATCTCTCATTTACAAATGTATTCAGACCCTTGATTCTGTACTTTGTAGAAGCTCCTTTGTGTCTACTTGGTTAAATCTTTCAACACCTGGATTTGGGCAGTTTTATCCCATTTCCCCCAGATTTTTCAGATTGGATGGGACTGTTTTCTTCAGGTCTCTCTACAGATTCTGTAGGGTTTGAGTCTAAGCTTGGGCCACTCAAGGACAATAGGAGACTTGTCCTGAAGCCACTCCAACATTTTCTTGACTGTATGCCTCAGGTCATTGTCATGCTGAGAGGTGATCAATCAACCAAGTCTCAGGTCACATGCACTCTGAGGCAGGTTTTCTTCAAGGACCTCTGTCTTTGGCTTCATTCTTCCTCCTCATCTGTCCCTGCCGCTGACAAGCACCCCCATCACATGACGCTGCCACCACCATGCCTCACCGTAGGGATGTTGTTACCTAGGCGATGAGTCGTGCCTGGTGTTCACCAAGCAAAGTGTTGCGAGTTCTACCTAAATGGATGAGTGTTCGTCTCATCAGAGACGGTGGTCTTTTTCTTCATGCTCTAAGAGTCCTTTAAATGGCACTTGGAAAGGGCAGGCTCTCATATGCCTTTTATTCAAAGGGATTTCCTTCTAGCCAGTCTACCATAAAGGCCTGACTGATAGAGTGTTGCTGAGATGGATGTCCTTCCATCATGATCTCCCATCTCCACAGAGGACTTCTGAAGCTCTATTAGAGTGATTTTGGGGTTTTTGGTCATCTCCTTGTCCAAGATCCTTTTTGCTTAGTTTCTCAGTTTGGCCAAACAGCTACCTCTAGGAAGGGTCTTGACCATTACAAACTTCTACCATTTCACAATTATTGAGGGCACTGCTCCTGGGAACAATTAACACTAATCATTTTGGAAATGATTTTGTACCCTTTCATCTATGCCATGCTATAGTTTCATCACAGAGGTCTAAAGAGAGTTCCTTTGACTTTACAGTGTGAATTATTGGACCTTATATACACAGATTTCTATCTTTCTAAACTTTATCCAGTCAGTTCAGTTTCAAACAACAAAGTGTTGAATGAACACATTTGAAAATGAGAGATTTCAGTTTTTGATTTTTACGAAATTTGCTAAAATTTCTGAAAACGTGTTATCACTTTGTTGTGTTATTGAGCATAGCTTGATGGTCAAAAATGGCAATTTCACCCATTTAAAGTTAAATCTGTAACACAATAAAGTGCAAAAAGGGTTCTGACCACTTTCTGAAGCAACTATATGTCCCGTATTATGATAAAAAAAAAATTGTATTGGAAAATAGGACACTCTAAAAGTGATGGTTTTGGCTAAACCAGTGTAGATTAAGATAGTTTCTGTTGGTTCTCGGGTATCAACCCAGCATCTATGCAGGCACAGATCAGCCACCACTCCCCTAAACCCTCTGAGAAAAACATGCTTATGCCTCATGCTCTCTTTTCTTCATGAACAATGGAGGAGAAAGGAAAAATGGGTTTTGCTTGCTGCTTTAGCTTAAGGCCTTCACATTAGTCAACCAAATAATTAACTCAGAACTCCACAGTGTACCAGTGCATTGTGGGGTATCCATCCTATAATTGAAATTCACTCAGAGGCTACATTTACTGCAAATCAATGTTTCACTTCTGTCGAACATTTTCATTTTCTATTGTACACATATTGTACCTCGAGTCCATAAATGATCAAAAGCTGCTCTGGGGATTTGTAGTCAGCACTACTTTTTTGCCTACGTTTTTTGAAAATGAATCTAAATATTGTGCTTCCAGTAAATGATACACAGAAAAGTATATGAAAATATTTTTTGTAAGCCAGAAATAATACTTGATCAAACAAATAATTCTGCCTGTTTTTGACAGTCAGGGCTAAAAGCTGAATAACAGAACCCCTTTGGGGAACTACTGTATGTTGTATGTTGAATGCTCTTGAGGATTTAATCATGAACTATTCTTACAGAGTAAAAAATACAACTTTTATGAAATAGAAATATAGAAAAGTACAACAGGATACACCAGCAAAATGAAATAAAGCCTCACGAAGTAAACCTGTTCACAAAGAGAGGTGGACATAAGCAGGGGCTCATAAAGAAAATTGTTACACTGCTACAGTTTTCAGTTATTGTGTGTACTTAGGGGGATTAGCTTTAAAGCAAGTGCACTTTTATTATGCCCATTAAGCAGTGAATGAATTATTTGCAAATGCCATGAAGTGACTCTCAAAGCTCAAAATTAATCAAAGTCTTATGAAAGGAAATGTCATGTATAAATTGCAAAGTGTAACCATATGGTGCTCATGATACCTTGGTAGTTCTAAACTCGCTGTAATTAGTGAGTAACTGGAGCTTTTCTGGGAGTGAATGTCAACAGAAAACTTTCCCAAACTGGAGTCTCTGTAATCAAAGTAAATATGTGGTTAAAAAATTGTTCAAAATGTTAAGATGTCAGGTTTTTGTGAAAAGTGAAAACAGTCCTAATTGATATTTTTGTCTGCCACAGTATCTTTATAAACTACCAACAGGGTTGTTCTCTGATGCTATATATAGAGGCTTTAAGACTCATCATAATCTTTTTTATCAGTCTACATAAGAATTATAACCAGATTTTTATTACCTTTAGCAGACAGGTTTAACTAATTGTAATTCAAATTTACTGTATCTCCCAGCACTTTCAAAAGCTGTTTTCTCTCCTGCTGCAAGACGGTGCTTGGAGAAGTAAAGTATGTTCATTTGCACCTCTGACAGCTCAAAACATGCTTCATATAATAAAAAAGATTAGTAAAAATGGAGGAAAATGCAAACAAGTTGTTGATTTTGCTCTTGAGTCTTTCCCAAACACTCTTACACATCAGAATGGTTGAGCTACAGATATTTTAATAGTCTAAATCTCACTCCCATGTTTGCATTATTAATTTTCTTAAAATCTGATTAACACTCCTTGTTTTAATTTTCAAATAAATTCCCCAATTTTTTTTTAAAGCCCTTGAAAATTTTCTTAAGATCTAAAGTATTTTGATGCATTATATAGTCACGACTTTGTCAGCCTGGTTTGATCAGATTTGACTGTGAGAAACCAAACGACCCTCCACCTGTCATCATATTCTGGTCGAAATGTTGCTTAACTCTGATTGGTCAAAGTATGTGACATCACAGATTTCCTAACTGGGCCTGCCCGCTTCAAACCAGGAAAAAGATCAAAAAACAAACAGAAATCCCTCAAGTGACATAACAAGAACTGTAGGACCCCATCGCTCAATGTAAAGAAGCTGATTAAGAAAATAGGTTTTCAGGGCCCTTTCAAGTAAAACACAAATAATGAGCTCATTCTATTGTGGTGTTCTCTGGCTGGATTAAACCAAGGTATTAATGTACAACAAAGGTAGTGGTCAATAATCACACCTGAATCAACACTCCCCTTAACAAAATCTTTGGAAATCAGATTCTTTAAATCTAAATCAACAGCTTCTTTCTATTTTTGTATACACTTGTCATTGAAAACGAACTTGGAGGACTTGTTAGAAAGCTTCAGACATAGTTTGTCTGCCAGTTTTTAAAGGTAACAGCAGATACTCCCTCCTCATTGGCTCCTTTCACACGGTGTAAACCAGACAATGTGATCGTGATGGTGTACAGGTACACACTGCCATTCATCTCTTTTGACACTTGAGTGGGCAGCTGGCTTCATTGACTGATAAAATACTTGTTTTCCAATTAATATGAACTAGCTTCCAATTACACTAATTGTATTAGTGCTACTGCAAGCCCCATACTGAGGAAATGATCAGAGGTAATGTCACAGTTCCCTTTTTTAATCC
This sequence comes from Istiophorus platypterus, assembly GCA_016859345.1. Taxonomy (NCBI): domain Eukaryota; kingdom Metazoa; phylum Chordata; class Actinopteri; order Istiophoriformes; family Istiophoridae; genus Istiophorus; species Istiophorus platypterus. The sequence continues at coordinate 17,854,043 of CM029128.1, read as the reverse complement.
TCTGCAATTCCATTCATTTGGACATCTATATCACTTTGACACCAGAGATTACTGGGGTGGGACAAACATGTATTTCTTGTCTCTGGCTTTGGGATAGAGAATAGAGTTTTCACAACGCTGAGAGCAAACACTGAGGACAGTAATGAATGTGCACAAGTGCAGCCAGGGCACGGATACTGCAACAGCTTATTTCAAAGGCGAACAACTGTGACATTCAAAGGACAGTTGCAAAAAAATGCTAACCAGACACTTAGGAAAACCAAAAGAAGTTATAATTGATATTTAGTATGTGATGACAATCTAAAGATAATGTAGAAAGGAGTAATGGACCTACAGATAATTATCACCTGAACTTGCAGATCTGCACCAGACTGCAGAAGACACAGTTAGCAACTAGTCAGTGAAAATAATGGAGTATTTAGCACCTAATAAGCCAGATATTTCTCTCAGGAGTTGATAGAGACTAAAACAGAACTGATAAAGAATGACTATTGAATTCATGGGATGGACAGAATCATGACTCCAAATGAATGCCAACATTGCTCTCTAACTGTTGGATGTGTAAATAGTTTGGTAACAAGTTTGGTAAATCAACTTAAAAGGTGCCGATAATGTCGGCGTCGGCAGCTTGTTTCCACTGCTCCCAAACAGAGATCAGTGGCTGCTGTTTAAAGAAATGTTCAGAAATTCAGGTTAAGTCCTAAGTCATCTCTAAGTAAAAGTATGGAAAATTGTTCCATTATTTTAAGTAATGTCCACCTCAGAGCATGACTACTGATAGAAACTGAAAGTGCGGAGTTATTTTACCTAGAGGCCAAAGCACTAATTCAATTAAAAGCTGACAATCTGAACTTTTCTCTTCAGTGGTATAACATGCAAGTTTTATGAGTTTACAACTCTCTTTTCTGTTAAAGTTAGAACAGAGAAATTTTTCAGCCTGAAATCTACACTCATTAAATCATGACTCATATTATACAGTGCTGGAATGTAACTTCATCAACAGAATATTAAGTGACAGACACTGTAACAGTCCATCTGTTAAGTTATTTAACCAGTAAAAAAGCAAAATATTCACCGGTTTAACCTTGTCGGTTGTTAGGATTTGCTGTTTGAGTTTTATATTAAAACTTAGATTCGGTTTTGGCCTGTCAGTTGGCTAAAACTGGCTATTTATTATATTCTAAGGGACCTTTGTCACTGTTTCTTAACTATATTTTATAGATTTATACATGATAGATTTGTAGATTACCACATTGTTACAAATCTTATACATGGGACAAAACAACCTAAGGGCTTTACTACAACATAGTAATTATACATTGCATGGACACATGATAGGCTCCTAGCCACAGAATGGTGACATTTTCACATTGTGTTCCACTGTTCGAGTCATTTATGTTTCATTTAACCATGCGGACATTCATAATTTTTTTTCTGTTTTTCCAACTTAAAGTGGACCACAACAGGTCATTTATTTTGCACCACTTAAAAAATGAGGATGGCAGCGTTCGTTACTGTAAAATAAGCTGCAACTATTATCTCCCGCCAAGTGTAAAATTAGAGTGATTATCACCAATATTAACCATAGAGATATTTTGGGATATGGATAATTTAAAGATTGAGACCTAAATTTGAGTTTTCAATCAGTCTATCTGCATATCCAGCATTCAGTCTGAGAGGCGAGAATTCACAACATGTCAGCAAAGTTAATTACCTCAACGAATGCGTCCCAGCAGAGTGTGGAATAATAGCATCAGGGGCGAGAATGACTTTTCTCCTGTTGTATTGGTTTTATAGTACAGCAGAATCTTTCTTAACCCCTATTTCACTTTAATTAGGTGTTGGCCCAAGAGACAGACTTCTTGAAAAACATCTGTGTTCTTGTTATCCCACGGGTGGTAACCTTGCAGTAAGTGTTTCTTATTCTCTCAGTGACTGCAAAGCACGTTCTTCCAGAATTGATGACCTTATTATAATGGGTGGATTTAGTGTGTCCTTGAGAGTCCACTCGTACAAAAAGATAATTGAGCCCAATTTTTCACAGCATATAAAGCACTTTTCAGGTTTTTGATTTTTGACAAGTATGTTTGATATAAAATAGCTCCCTTTTCATCAGCTGACATACCTGCAGCTAAAACCTTTGAGGTTTGATCTTAATTTCAAAGTATGCCCTTTTTTAATATAAGGAAAATATATGTATTTTATATTACTAAAAAAATGGGAAAATATAGAAATTCACATGGTTAAAAACGCTATGCTTGTGAGTTCAAACCTGCTGTCAAAGTTGCAACAATATTCAAAACAAAAACAATATATTCAAACAAAAGAGCTCATCAATGTCAAAGAATATGTAGAGTGATTCAGTTTTCTTATTAGGTGCTACTCCTGTTTGTGTTTGAATGGAGAATGTAGTTTTTAAATATTGATCTACTTTTCAAGTTATATTTTGTAATGCCAGACTTTAGATGTGTATGTAAACATAGCAGAGTTTTATTGGAGGACAACTTAAGTTGCTTAGTTTTTTCATGTTTTGTATACTTGTGTGTCATGTAAAATGATAATTTAGAGACAGTTTTTGAATAAATACTACTTATATGCACTGCCTGAATCAGGGTCTCCATTGTTTCAGATAAAACAGCAAAACATTGTTAAACATATGAAGAATTCTTGTACTGTGATATAACGTTGACATGGCCGGAATAAAACGGTGAAATTGAGATTAGTCATCTTTGTCCTGAAGCTGTCTGTGTATTTGTGCACGTGATACCTTTTTACCGTTGGTTATTCAATGTTGGACTGATATAAGCCTCTTTACATGATATATTTGTAAATCTCTTTGATCCTCTGTCATCACTGCCTCTTTGAAATGATCATCATGTTTTCTCAAAATTATTCATAGTTTAAAGCCTAACAGAGCAACACTCTATGTACATATTTTGTCCTATTTTGATAAATAAAGCCTAATTTTTTCCTCTTCGGCAACTTTACATGTTCTTTAAATTACAGTGTTTATCCAAAACTGGATAAAAGTTGTTCACAAAAAACTGATTGGATTCTCCCATACAAAAGAAGTAACACAAATACTTAAACTGATTGGTATTCTGTTACGTTCATTTAGAGTGTTTTGCATACACAAATACTTTCAAAATCAATAGAACTTTGTTGATCCAAATCCTTTGAAAACTTTGTTTTTTTGGGAGAATGTAGTTGCTCACTGGCATAGAAATTATCCATCAAAGTTTATTTGCAAACTTTAGAACACATAGAAATACGTGATGAGTAAATGTAACTTTCAGTTGGGTAGTTTCTAAAGAGGGAAAGCGATGGTTAATAAGATTATGTTGTTTTTTTTTTTTAATTTTCATCAGCTTCACATGACAAAGTTTCTTTTTTCGTTTGCTCTTCATCTCATTCTGATTGTGATCACGACTGTGTGATTATCATGGATCCCTACTGTCTGAATTCACAGTAGTTAAACTATGTCAGCAGGTAAGCTCTTTAACTGGCATATTAAAAGCATATGCTCACTTCTTATTAGATGAATCGTGCAGTGTATGAAATGCCTATAAACACACATACACATACATACACCTAAGCACTTCTCCTTTAAATAGCAATAATGCTCTAAGTGACAAACACCATTTATATAAACACTTAGAGTAAATATTATATGGCAACTCCGTTGCTCCACAAAGTAAAAAAGCCTTTGTGGAGAAATGAAATATAACCATCATTACTATTTCTAGCATGATTACTGACTCTTTCTTTATTACAGTGATGCATAATAAGCCTCTGCAGGCTGTGCTCAACAGTAAGTTTACTTTATGTGGTGTCTGACAAAAATTCTGTGTTGTTTTCGACATCACTGTGAAGCCCCCATGTCCATCAAGTAATTCAAGAACTGCACAAAATGAAAAGGATTATTTAGCCAGTAATTTTCACCTCAGAACCCCTCCGACAGACATATGCGCACCATAAAGGAAAAAAGCAAAGAAAAAACTGAGTAGCTCATGAATATCTATAGTAGCGGTGGGGTTTAGTGGGCATTTTTACACATTCTGTGTAATTACAGCGGCAAACCTGGCAAATGTGTCTTTTAAATATATCACAGTCACACAGTAATGCAGTAGAACAGCAATGGGACTGGCTGCTGTCTCCCCTATACTGGACTAAAGGTGTAGTAACTAATCTGTATAGTGACTATAAAGTACTATATATGGTGTCATACTTGTCTTCCTATTTTTCTAGATAATGGCATCTTGGTAGTGACAGATTCAAATTTTAAGATTTTGATGCATTTCCAGTGTATTTACAGGAAAAAGTGCAATAGTTGGGATTATCATAAGTAAGGGGTATTATGATCAAGTGAACCAATTTGGACCTGGTTTGCTTCAGACTGGGCTAGTTGGGGTCAACCTTCAGCAGATAGAATCTCACACTGGGTTTTGTATAAGGATCTGACAGTTTGACTTCTGCTCCAGTTGCACTTCACTATTCTCATTAAACTCATTCGTAAAATGCTTGATTTTTTTTTACAACTGGAATTGAGGCCAACATCATCACAGGCATTGATGGGATCATTAATAATACTTAAAAAACTGTCATCCAGTTTTAGGTGCAGAGCAACAGCTCAGTTCACCTTGCTCTTGCGAATGAAGTCACCTTCAACTCCATACATTTAACTCTTTATGCTCTTTATTCTCTATCCAACCCTGTCTCCCATTTTCATGTTCAACTAGTTTCCATTAGCAAATACGTTTCATAGGAGACGTGTTTTCTTTAAGCCATTAAAGCTATATATTATTCTTTTTTAAATTAACTTAAGGAGCATACATTTACTGTGAAGATACCTGCAATCGCCTCACTGAGTGTCATTTGTTTCCTTACAATATTCACTCCTAGCAACTAAAACCTGATTAATGTTTCTAGCCAGGCAAGCAGGATGGCTCTAGGGATTGGGATATGGTCTGTTGGTCCAGAACTTTGGTTAAGACTGAAATAACAACAGCTGGATGTATTGCCATGAAATTTGGTATTTAAAAAAAAATATCATATCCCACTCAGGACAAACTCTGAAAACTTCCATAATTTTTCATCTTTTGTTACCACCAGTGCAAAATTCTCATTTGTCATGTACTATTGACCAAATCCTGCAAAATGAAGGGCACTCCTGTCAGTTTAAGCTGTACTTTGAAGTTAGAGCAAATATGCAAACATGTTAAACAAAGAACATACTAAACTTTATACCTGCCAAACATTAGCATGTTAGCTTTGCCATTGTAAGCATGTCAGCTTCATGATGTGCAGACATCAACAACCTATCTGCATAGGTTGCTGGGGTGACGACACGCTGATGATGCAGCCTTCCAATACAGTTGCCATCCCCCAAAGTGCAGGCAGACAATTTGCCATTGTCATTGTGTGTTGTGTTGCAAGTGAAGCAAAAGACGCTGATTTGAGTGGCCAGGGTGTCCAGACTGTGGCGCATCTGTAGAAATCTGATTGGATCTAAGTTTTAAATCCTCTCCAAATGTGGTTTGGAACCAAATTACCGAGATTTTGCTGTCTGGACTTTATAAAATTAATCCAGATACACTCTGGATAAGACAAAAAACTGATTTTGCCTGGCAGTCTCAACAAGGACCAAAAGTCAAGGGTAGCGGCAGATTTAGGTAATTATAAACCTTTATCCTCAGTTTCTTTCCATTTCAATTCAAATTTCAACAGAAATTAACCAGGCAAACTTTGATGACAGTCCAATTCTCTTCAGATAAATGTTTTTTTTTGTGACACAAATATATTATCCACTGTATTTAATCAGTCATTTATTGTGAGCTTTTCTCTGGCTGTAAAGACTAAAAAAAATAATAATATATGAATCATCATATGGGGTTAGCATTCAAGTGTTTTCAATAATCCTCAGGTCTGTTCCTAGCTGAAGGTGTTACTGTGATCCCTAGCGACTTGTCACTACCATGACAGCTTGCCCTCAATTAGATGAGATGGATGCTGCCTGCAGCTGTTCATTTAATCCAGAGCAGCTGCACAACATCACATGTCCACGCAATCTCCATATTACACCTGTTGATTCCCGTCTTCTAGATCCCTCAAAATGCCTCCGCTGACGGACAAGGAAGTGTGCATGAAGAGATTGTCCTTGACAAGTAGTTTGACTTTGCCTCTGATACCTATACTGTGTAATGAAATGGATTTTGTAGGTTGCTGGTGGCGTCGAACAACAGCACACTTACATTTTCCACACATAAACCTCTTCAAAGATAAGAATGCTGCATTTAAACTACGTGATGCCAAATGTGGCAGAAAAAGAAGAGTGCAGTGTTGGTGTGCGCTGTCACACAGACACTAAGAACAAGCAAAAATGTCCTGCAGGAATGCACAAAGGCAAAGCTTGTTTGTTGCCTCATACTTTACAGTGTAACTGCTAGTCTAGGGATGAAAATGCCTCATAACCAAGCATTTTCTAGGATTTATATGAGACTTTTTGATGCAATGCCTGAGGCTTTAAATAAAATAATACAATGATAAAAATTCAAATTGTCTATATTACCTCCAAATACAGCAGTCAATAGGCTATTTTACACAATGGATACTCACTGTTTCAGATGAATAGATTATTCCATTAGTCAAATTGATTACAAATGGGTGAATGGGGTCATCTGTGTTGCCCAAAAAACAAATTAGATAAAAAAAAAGTGTTTGTAATCAGTCTAGTGTGCTGAACTCTATCAAGTTTTATTCACACCATCACAGTATTGTTATTTACTGATTTCTCATTTTATACCACAACTGTTCATTTTCATTCTTATTGTTTGACTTTTGTCACTGTTTACTAATTATTGTTATCTTTGTATTTAGTGTCACCAGTCATCTGTTGTTGTTTGCATTTGCTGATGGGACATGTACAATCTCTACTAGTCAAAGTTTTCCATGGTTGTCCTCATCTGCACTATACCTGGCACTGCTCTTCTGGCTGAAAGAGGGACAAAAGCCATTTGGCACCACTGACAGATAATTCATATTGTGCAGTGCTACAGGATTAAACTAGGAACCACTAATGAAATTGAGCGCAAGACTACTTCAAAGATATTTTCAAAAAAGGCCCCTGAACAATCATAGTCAGAACCGTCTAATATTCACAATTATGGTGTGATAGAGAGGCATTTTTATTAATTATTAAACAAGGCAGTGGCAAAGAAAATAAACCTGTAATAATGCCTTAGATTTTAAAATGGTGAGCCCAGTGACTTGCTTAGAAATCAACACTAACGTTATGACAGTCTATGACACATTCACAATTATATCATCATAGTCATGCCAGTGTGAGCAGATAAAAAGGGTTTTAGGCAAGTTTTGAAAATTCGGCTTAGTTTTTTTTTTTTTTTACCATTTGGTAGGTTTCTACCAACAAAAATTTAGGCCATATTCCAATACATGTGCTCCTCCTGTCATTCAGACAATCTGATTGATATTGACTAGGCACTTAGTTCAATAGGCTCAGCGGAATTTGATATCATGTCAAACCACATGTCATTTCAGTTTATTGCAACCTTTTTTTTCTCATTCCAATTATTAATCTGTAATAAAAATTTTCATACATATGCTCCACTGTCCCAGTTTTTGAGTTATAGCCCCAAATGCTCCTATTACCACTGAGACTACTTTGGACTTTACCTGCCACAACTGTTCCAGATGTTCCATCAGCCCCTGGTTCTTTTCAAACCACACATGCTCTTTCTTTCTGAAGTTACAGTTACCTGCCAGTCAATCAGAAATTAATATTTTCCTGAGCCACGGTATAAAGATTAAATAACAGAGGCCAAGGAATTGAACCCTGGGGGACGTAATCTATTATGGTGATTAGCTCAGATCAATGATCACTAATAACATCAACAGGGCCCCTGCCCGTAGATACAAGATGTTACCATAACAGATAGCCCTTACCATGTTTTGAATGTTTTTGAATACTGTTATGAACAGTATCAGTGTCCATATTTAGCTCTAGAAGCTTTACAACTAAATGTAGGTTGCCATGTAGGTTGCCTGTCTTCTTTTAGAACAGACTAAATAATATCCTCAGGAAAAATGCCCAACTGGAGTGAGCCACTGACTATTTGCAGCACATCAATTGTTAGGCAACTGAGAAAAAAAAGTAGTTCTGTTACAAATGTGGTAAATCTGACCAAAAACCGGGCCTCACTGAGTAAGGTGAGTAAGGTGCAGGAAGATAGGGGGCCAAGGCTGAGCACCTGTTGTTCTACTGTGTGCTAAAGGGGTTATTCAGCAGGAGGGTCATGTACACACAGTTGGGACTGAGGGATGTGAAGGCACTTCCTGTGAAGGAGGACAGGGGTTTAGTTGACCTTCTCTGTGACAATCTGTGGCTGGTCAGACTAATTTACTTCATACATATCTTAGAAACCTCACTGAACTAAACAAAGGCCTCAACAGGGCAGGAAATCAATCGATCTGGAGCTTGAGGATGACACTCACTGCATGTCTGAGGTTACGACAGGCCTGACTCGACTTGTGATTTATTCTTCTCTGTCTGCTTACCATAAGGATCATCCACCCTGTAGAGAGACAGAGGACAGACATGACCGAATATCTTGTTAGAGTGCAGGAGAAGTCGGAATACTACTTTCCAGACTCAGGGGGAACCTCCGTGAACGAGGTATCTATTTCATTGTCCTGATGTCAGGAGATCATTTCTAAGATAAGAGTGCTTACGCAGATCTGGGCTTCCCTGCTGCAGATAATACCTGTCTAAAAAAGTAGCATGTGTTCCCTCCAGTTTTGTGCTTCACATCTAGGGGACATTCAGTGACCGGATCAAAAGAAAAGACTGCACAGTTTTGAGTCTATTCAATGTAATAGCCTGAAGGAAATACTACCGCACTTGTGTAAAGATTATGATGCTCACTTTTTATTGTGGCTGTGTTAGATTAGTTTAGATTCAATTTTATGGTAACTTTGGAGGCCATTGTTTGTGGTAGACTATAGCACTTGAGGAATGCTCTTTACTTCTCTATATTGAGCACTGTATATTGAAATAATGACAATAAATTGAACCTTGCAACTTTGAAGCTTGAACCGTGACGGTGATGTTATGTTGTATTAAAGTGGTGTTTCTTAAGAAACATTTCCCTGATATCACAGAGTTCACAGAGATCAGTCTGTGGCTGTGGATTCTGCATTTGCAAACACAAAATCTGAATACATTTGACAACAGACACTGGCTATCAAATCCAGTTATTTCAAAGTATTATTTTAATTAGAAAGACACTTTTGATTTCCACACAGTGCAGTAATTTATCAAAACAAAACAAAAGTCTCTGGAAAATTAAATCAAATCTGTGCTGAAAACTAATAAAGCATGTTCTTAACTGATAATTAGCTTATCAAACACTTTAATACCTATTCTTGCAGCAAAATGAGGTGTCATGTTAATTTGTTGTCATCCTTTCTATACTGTTGAATTAGCTTGTAATCAAATAGAGAGATAACTAAATCTGGCAACTGAATCAAATTTCAAAATACTTTAAGTGAGGATCATAAATTCAGTCCACCAGAAAAAGACAAAGAATAAATGATAAATATGACTCATGTTGTGCTTCAAGATACATTTAAATCATTGAGCTATAACTGGAGCAAACACAAAGAAATGTGATTCTCATATATAGTACATGATTAGTTCCTTGTGGCTTTTTGATGGTCTGTTTGCTGACGGATGTCTTTTGTTTAGGTATAACAACACAAAACACCTATGAATGCTCGACAAGGTATTATTTTCTGCAAAAAAAAACAATATGTCGACATGGGATTAAGAAGTGATTGTTGCTGGTCTTGCGTTTCTAGTTTAATTTCCCAAAGTTATATGAGCTGTTTAAAATAAGTATTAAGTTGCAGGAAAATGTCAGAAAAGCCATAAAGATCGCAGTTTACGTCACATTTTGTGTCAGCATTTATTTACTTGCCTAGTGGTGTGTAGAAATGCTGAAATCCTGGCTATCTGATGGGTTGCCATGTAAATTTGCATGAACATACATTGTCCCCAGAAAATGAATCTTACTCACATCGGTGATCCCTCGACTTTTCCTCTAGGCCCACGATCAGGTTTTGTGTGAAGGCTCTCAACAGCTATTGGTTGGACTGCCGTGAAATGTGGCGCACTTTTGTGATCACATTTCATCTAGAGCCATATTCGGGTTAAAGTTTCCATTTGTCTTAATACTTTGTTTTAGGAATAAATGCCAGCACATCTAACTCTGGCCCCTCTGTTTGTCGTGTTTACTGCTAATTGGCAAATGTTAGCATGCAAACACACCAAACTAAGATGGGAACACGGTTACCATTATACCTGCCAAAACATCTGCTGGTTCGTTGTGTGCATGTTAGTGTTCTGACAATAGCTTTGAGCTCAAATCATTGCTTATTTTTTATTTAGGGCGTCTTGTTTTGTCACAACATTTTGTTTTGTTTACAATGGGGCACACGTGGTTCAAATTCCAAAACAGTTAAGTGATGTTTTGAGTGTTAAATTCACACTAAATACACTATATTATTTTGCGTGTGATAATGTGTAATCATATATGCTTAAAATTATTCACTACTTTTGTAAACTTAATGTACTCTGAAAAATTAAAATTATATATATACATATATACATATATATATATATATATATATATATATATATATCTCACTTCCTCAAAACAAGTATCGTGTGTAATTAGAGGATAAATCTACCTTCTATTTTCTTCTTTATTCTTCGTCTGCCTTCCGTTTTCATTCTCTCTGGAGAACGTACACCCACACACACATCTGACACACACACACTTTGTCTTGCTGTGTCTGGCTTGTTCTCCGGCCACCCAGGAGAGTTCACTGCTCTTGCTGTTTTAACCTCCAACCTCCGTTGTCCATGCTGCATACGCTGTGTGTCACTCAGTGAACTGTTTGTTCGCCACTCAACACTCACTGCCCCGCTCCTGTCCCCGCATGGCTCCCTGTAGGCCACAAACCGCTGGAGTGATTTCACATCTCCAGCCTTGTCTACATAGGCTACTTCCCCTTGTAGCAGCTGGTAATTTACTCGAGACAAGGCATCTGTGCTCCCATCAGTGAGATAATGCTTTATTCTTCCGCCCACCACGCCCACCCCCCACCCGCCCTGCTCCTCTTCTGTCTCTCTTTTTCCACTTTCTACAGCAGCTCGACATGCTCTGCATGCAGTATGACTCACCACAAGGTGTTATCAGTGATAATACTGCAGCAAATAAAGCCATATATTACTCCTCCAGTATGTGATGTATTTACACCTCACGAGCAGCTTGTAATTAAAAGTCTGTCTGCTTGCTTTGACTGGTCAGCTTCACACAGTCTCCTCTAACACTCCAAAATGTGTACAGTTGCCCTGAGTCTTAAGGAATAACACCACACAATACAGCACATACAGTGCAAAGAGAAAGACATAAATTCCTGTTTGGTTTCATGCCAATGCAACAATTTCTCCTCAAAGTCAAAGACGCTTATGATGATATAATGATTCTGGGCTAAAATCACGAGTATTTCCTTATTGCTAAATTCAATTGCCAAGCATAATATGATTACGTCATCCACTGCAGGCATAATGCGAGGCAAGCGGCGGCATCTGTGGTGCGATGAGGTTGCAACCTCACAAAGTAAAGCAATTTGGTTCCTTGACAAAAAAAAACACCATTATTTTTTAATAGTTTTTTGCTTGAAAATTTATGATGTTATAATGTCAAAGATTATTATTCAGATCTAGTTTTCTGTCACTGGGTAACCCCTTGCTACTTAAAACTCCTCAAATCTCATCATTCCTTTGATACATTCAGTGGCTCCAGTACCAGAGGCAACAAAGCAGCCCTGCAGCCTGATAGAACCTCCATCATGTTTTACTAGAGGTAGGGTCTTCTTTTCCTTATGAGTTCATAGAACATTATCAAGAAAAATTGTGGCTTATCTATGATAGTTATTTCAAAAGTAATTTTGCTGTTTTTAGCATTTCTTTCAATAGCGCTGTCATCCTTAGCCTTCCCCAATGGAGCCCTACTATGTTTAGTGTGTGGTCTGTGGTGAAGGCTGAAGCCACCACTCCTGATTCCTCCAGGTCAGCCTGAAGCACTTTAGTTGTCCTGAGTGGTGTTTTTCATAATCTGCACCAACCTTTGCAGACTTATCTCATTGATTTTCTTCCTGGCACCACGTTCTGGAAGTGTTTTAACAGTTTTATGACTGTGAAACTTCTTGACAACATTACAGACTGTTGAAACAGGGATTTCAAATTCTTTGGTGATTGCATTGTAGTTTTTGGAACCGTTATGTTTTTGATAATAGCATTTGTGCTCTCATAGAGCTATCTTGTCTCCACCATTGTGAAAAGAAACTAGAAATCACAGGTAACTTTTTATGCAGTAAAACCACCATTCATTGTAATTAAGGTCATGCGAACACTGAAACTTAATCACAGGGGAGTCCAATTACTTTTTTAAATTTGGTTTGAGGAACTAATTCAAACTGGTGCAAATAATTTTGTCAGCGTACATTTTATGTTTTTAATTTTTATTTCACTCAAATTTATTTTTTACTTTTAAAATACCATCCACTATAACAATTGTTTTTAGAATTGTAATTTTTTGATTTGATTTCATCATGTTAAACAATTGCAATGTATTTTCCATATCCATAAAACTCACCAATACTTTCCTTGAAAGTGAGTTTTTTCATTTTCTAGTTATAATTTCTGCTTAAAACTTGTACAGGGTTCAGTGACCTCTTTCTTCCTGTTATTACAGACAAGTCTGAGCTAACTGTGACCCCTTGACTTGCTCATGGATGTTCTATCAGGCTGCGATAATACTGAGAGTCTGGAGCAATGCTAGTGGCTCTTGAGCTAAATGTTAATGCTTACATTGTAACATGCTTACAAGGGCAATTTTAACATATTGCATTGCAGGTATAATGTTTATAATGGATACATTCTTGGTTTAGCATACTAGCATTTGCTTATTAGCACTTATAAAATATAGCTGAGGTTGTTTCCTCTGTGCAGAATAAAATGAAATCTGTGTCTTACTCTTGAAAGAATTTGAAAGACGCTTTGAAAGAATTCATGTCAATTTACAGTCATGTCTAAACCATCCATGTGATGCCAGATTTCAACACGTGGCAGTTTTTGAAACGTGATACCATGATACACAGCGAGGTTTGATACCCAGACATATTCTCATACTCTATCAAATGTTTCACTCGCTTTATGGAAATACAAGTTTAAGCACTCAAAAACAAACTAAAATGAATTTTTTTCAGTGTACCAAGCTGCTTTTTTGTGTAAATACACAAAATTTTTATGTACAAATACTGTGCATTTAAATGCCACTAAAATGATCGAGAAAGTTGGATTTCCTTCTGCTTTACACTCTTGAAGACAAATATAGGAATTTTGCAAAATCAACTTTAAACTTTTAGAGATACACAGCCCTCTTGTTTCTTAAATAAATGAGCTGATTCATTTCACGTTTCTGGTGCCAAGAAATGTGACGTAAACTGTGTTTTGTCAGGCATGTATTTTTTCCTTTGTTATCAGTCTCTGCATGCATTGAGAAATATTGCAAGGAAAGCAATTCAATGGATTCCACAGGCTGTCATGGCAAAGCATTGGTGTCTTCATTATTCAAGGAGGAGCAACTCAATCTATACTAATGGCTGTGCATGCTAATCATATGTAGGTTTCTGCTAGTTCCACTGCATATTAGATTACTATGCTCTCACTTGGTTTCACTTCATGTGGATCATCAATGCAAATACTCTCTAATCCACTCACTGCTTTAATGAAATTGCATCACATTAGTAAAGAGTCAAGATATGTAAATGTACTTAAAATATATTAGGTATATATATATATATATATATATATGCCTACATTTTGGAAAAAGATCATATGATAGTCAATAAACTAATAAGCTGTAGAATGTATATTTGTCAGTATATCATAACTAGCAAAGATACAAGAACAGAGTGACATTTCAAGTAATTGTGCATCATGTTGTGTATTTAACATCAGTGATATTTTTAGTAAGTTTTTATTAGCTTGCTGTTCATCCACAGTTAAAAAAGGGTTCTTTAAATTAAGGAAGTGTTGTCAAACTTTCATTGATGTAAAGTTTTTTTAGAGACTGAAAATATTTAGGACAATCAACACTTTTCTTGCATTTAACTCATTACATCTAATTAAAATTGGATTAAAATGAAAAATTGTATCAGTTTATTATGTATATTAAGAAGAATAACTTTCTCGGTTCTTTTGTGTTTTTGAAAAGAGCCAGAGACTAACTTACTCATATATTCGTTTATTCATTCCTTCATTCATTTAATGGCTGATTAACATTTCCGTTCCTCCACAGAATAATGTGAGATGATACACTGCAAACAAAACGCATGCATATGCATTTTCTGAGCATAACAACAAACACATGATGATGTATTGTGTTTCCTAAAGCCATAGTAATGGATGTGAAACACAAGTCTAAGAATATGTGCTTCCTTTCTGAAAATGGAGGATCATGTGTTCCATTCACATGTGGATGTAAGGGTAATGTAAACCAGCACAGATGAAAAGATTTAGGTCTGTGCAATGTATTTTCTTACTGCACTTGTTTTTATGTGTGCATGTATAAAAAGAAACAACTACAACAGATTAATCTATCCATTTAACCATCTATCCATCCAGTTATCTACCCAAAATACAGTGAACACAAACTCCTCATTCCACCTACAACAAGCAGACCAAAAATTTACTACACTAGGGTCCCTGTTCAATCCTAACTCACAGATGAGCAGAGTGAGGCCATAACATGAAGACATGCTGTCATATTTACCCTTTCCTACACGTGAATGACATTTTGAGAGAGGCTCAATTAATGAATTTCTCAGAAACCTTCTTGTTACTTCATGAAGAGCAATAATAATTAACCTTGTAGATCTTGCTGTAAAATTAACTTTTTTTTTTTTTTTTAATTTCAGACATCATAGAGGTTATGAGGTATGACACAGAGTAATTTAGAAATTGAAGTTAGATTAGTGCAGTAGAAAGTTCCTTCCAAAACACAGTGAGTGAGTGTTTGTGCTAAACGACCAAGTCAGCATTCTAGCATCCACACAATGCTAACATACTGAATTAATGGACTTATTAAAACCTAGATGTCACTAGATGACAAGTAACGTGATTACTCAAATTATTACTACGATTCACGGGGGTGGGGGGGGGGGGGTGTTGAATGTGTCCTTCATATTTCATGACAATCATTGGAGGAAGATTTAGGAGATTGACAAAATCATTAATAGAAAACATCGTACTGAATTTGAGAAAGGTTCTTTCACTTTTGTTCATATAAGGATATGTTTCAATCGTATGGGGACCATGAATAACCGTACAGAATGGGATGCCAGTTTTCAAAGGATAAGTGATAACCTATAACTTTAACTGTGATGGTACTAGAGGAAAAGTCAAGGGATCATCAAAATTAAGATTAATCCTCTTTGGACCATGAATGTATGCACATATTTAATTCTCAGAATACTTTCTGAGATATCTCCCTCTTGACCAAATCCCCATCCCAAGAACAATACAACCGGCTAGCACGGACCTCTGTGAAGGGGTGATATACAAGCTTTTCAAGCCCACAGGGAGGTGAATGTTTGATAGTAAAAATGGACTGTAGCTGTTCAGTGGGCTATTCCTTCAAGGTCTCCATCTCATGGGGTCTTTAAGGGCCAACTGAAAGCCTTCCATTACACAAACCGAGATACTGAGAACAAAATGTGCCCTTGTTGGGTGACTGTGTGTGTGTGTGTGTGTGTGTGTTTGGTGTGTGTGTGTGTGCATGGGATGTGGGCAGTGTGACAGCTTGAACAGTTGAGGGTGTCGCAGGCTGACCTTGAAGTCCGTCTCTTCAGACAGGATAAGAGGGTGGATGGGAGCCACGGACAGGAGCAGCACTTGATCTGGCGTATCCTCCGCTCTGTGATGTCTGTTGTTAAATGACCAGTTCACCGGGATTTTCGTCCTCGCCTACACCAGCCCCTAGCCTGACAAGGTGACAGCTCTGTATCAGACGCTTTAATCATCACTGTTATCGCAGGCAGGTAGATGAATATTTCCCCTTTTTGACCGTAGCAGGATCATTAAACAATAAGCCTGTCAGCAGGCGGCATGTTTTGATGGCTGAAGTTTGGTTGGATGCACATGCACACTTGCACATCTATGCTCGCAACACTAAACTCCTTCCCTGTCATATGTGGTTGGATTATGACAGGCTGGCTTAAGGCAGAGGCAATGGTGTTGCAAGATGATGAATATTTTAACCTCTTTTCTTTTGTGGCTCGGTCTTGTCAACTGGAGAAACTTTGATTCAAAAAAACATAAAAGATATGCATTTCTGTTCTGCTAAAAAAAAGGAGTTATTAAATGGCATTTAAAATGAGGGAAATTACACCCTTTGGGGAGATAGATTTAATAAATGCGAACAGAAACGTCTCAGTGTTTTGATTTTTCTTCTGCTCCCGAGGGGGGCTTGAATTTACAGAGTAATTAGTTGAGTAGAATACACCCTCTAATTTACCCCTAGCCCATCCTGCTCTCCTCTGCAGGAAAGTTTACATTTGGTAATGAATTAAGAGCCTTGCGCTATTAACAGGGCTTTTGCTGACATCTCTATAAGCTTAAGATAAGCTGGGCCTAAATCAAGAAAAATGCAGACCAAGCACATTGCAGTCCAAGGAAATCTTAGCAAGAAGAGCTTTCAGCAGAAGATAACAGTAGGTATATTTGCCTTTGCATTACCCATAAAACATCCTGGTTTGTCCTAATTTGAAAATGCTTTTAGAGGGAGTCCTATGAACGTAGAAGAATCCTTTAATGTTGTTGTTTCATAAAAGGAAAAGTGAGTCCAAGTACTGTTAGGTTGTGAAATTATATCTTAAAACAAATTTAATATCCAACTACTTTAAATTGATCATTTGTATTAGATATATGAGAAAAGTTGAACTAAAAATCCCCCATAGTGAGCATTTCCAGTACAGTATCGAGTACAACAGCCATATTGCACTCGTGTGTTACATAACTAGACACAGTTTCTGCCACTCTCTTATATATACCCTGGAGACGGAGGTTCATAAAAAGAAGAAAGTGTTAATAATATTTTGGCTTATTTTGTATAAAGTCACTGATTTTATACTCTCCGGGCCTGGTCCCTGATCTTACTTTCTCTCACACAGACTACATGCCCTACACCCTGAGTACTGACTTGAAAGTACTGTACCTTACATCCATCTACTGCAGAGAGGCAATCCTTGACATACGAGCTGACTTCTGACGGCTGAAATGCAACATGTTCAATCAACTACAGTTTTCTAGCAGACTGCTTTTAAAAGTGTTTATTAGAACAAGTCAGTGTGATATGAGTGAGTGTGAACTTTTCCCACTGTAGGGGTCAAAATGTTAATTATGTTAGAAACAGGCAGTAATAAGGCTGTCATCTGGAGCCTTAATCTACTTTGTAGCCAAAACAAGTGGTGGTGGGTTGTTTCCTGGAAAGTCACAGATTTGATTCACACAACAATAAATCTGTCTAAAGTTCCTTGTTAAAGTGTCCTTGAGCAAGACACTCAACCCCCATTTGTTAATAAGGGTTCTCTGGTTACAAGTACTTATGGGTTTCTCAGAGGAATATGTAATTTGTACCTAACAGTTGTAGGGTGTGACAGTGTGTATACCTAAAAATTCCATTCTACATTCTCATGGTATATTTTTGCTGCAGTGAGTGTCGAAACAAATCAATGTTCTTTTCTGTTTTGTACAAACAGGACACGGTACAAGACGTGATCCAAAAGACATCAATCAAACTGCGACCTTGGATTGTCACTGCCAATTAAACTTAAGGAAGAGAAAATAAAATGGTTTTTATAAAGATTGAACAAGGGATTTTTTTTTCTTTCAGAAAATGCTGCAGCTACCATCTGCAATTTGTTTTTTATTTTTGCGGGTGTGAGTACCTCCTAAATTTTCTTTGTGCTTTGCATTAATTGAGTAAATGCAGAGCACATCAACAAAACACAGGAGTATCTATAAACAAGACACCAATAAATAATAACATTAGTATAGTTTTCAGTTTTTATAAGTTTAAGCAACTACTAAAACTATTTGGTTAAGGTGAGGGAAATATCACCATAATGGTTGAAGTGGCTGTGATCATTAGTTTGTATAAAATATTGGGAAGACAACATGACATAAAAGGAGTTACTCGTAATGAGGAACCTACAAAGAATTATTGCCTGAATCTGCAGCTTCCCTGACTTTGCAGAGCTTTGCAGTGAGTTTCAGCTCCTTGTTTGGATATCAGACCCATAACTGTACTCTTTTGGTTCTGTTATCGCTCTAATAGTCTCATTTACGCTCACAGCAGGCAGCTCTTTTTAGAGAAAAAGCCCCAAAAATCTCATATGCACTACCTGTTCAGCAGCAAACAGCAGACAGACACGGTTAGAGACTAGTTGATGAGCGTGGTGGGACATCGAGTGGATGAAGAGTTGGATTTTTCCCCTTGGACTTTGCAGAGACCAAAACCAGAGCTACAAGGACTTACATTCCCCCGGTGGACAGAAACACTAATGCTGCCAGTGTCTGCTGGATGTGTAAATAAGCAACTGAGTGCCAACAAGTTTTAAAATGATAAGTCATTGTATTATAGCTTGTTCCCACTGTGCCCAAGTTACTATGAAATCAGATACTGTAGGTTTAGGTTAGGAAAAGAAAACCAACACTGACTTTTGATAGAAGATGGGACAAGATCAGTCAATGTATAGACTTTGTTCGTAGCTGTTAGCAGGCTAGAAAGATACATATCACCAGTGCCTTTTTTGGGTGCACCAGACAGCTGTTTTCAGTGAGACAGTACACTAGTGAGCATAGCGGAGCATAGCATCGAACGGGTGAGATATTTCCCTCAGGGGTTGGTGGAGGCTAAAACAGAGTTTAAAGAGAGCGGATACTGGACTTACATTCACCGGGTGGACACAAATGATTTTGAAATGAATGCTCATGTTCTTCTGTGTCTGCAGGGTGTGTAAATAAGCGATTGTATGCTAAAAAGTTTGCCATATTATCAAATTTGGTATTTCAGGTTGACGGATTTAAACCGGATACTAATGTGTCTTCTTTTTCTAGTGAGTCCATGACTTTCAGTGGGTCTATGCACTATATAATATTCTACTGCCTTTAAGTGTAAAATATGTGTGCATTTGTAATGCAAATGAATTCTGCATTGCTACAGGATGCGACACAAATGTCATCAAGTAAGAGCTGAAACATACTTAATTTATTTATTGTATTAATAGGCAGTGGGGAAGCCTTACTGTCCCTAAGTCACTGAATTTCTACCAGTTTCTGCAGCACTGACCCGACCGTGGAGGGGCAGGCAATAAAAGGATTTCCAGAGCTCAACAGAGGATCACATCATCTGGAGACAGTTCTGATAAGGTTTTGTGCTCAAGTGGAGCTCTTTCATTGCACTGATGCAACACAGTGAGGATCACAGTTTACTTACCAGGGGAAAACTGAGAGGAAAGAAAAGCATATGTGCACTGTCGTTTTTGTTGCTTTTTCTGTAAGCTGTACGTGATAAGGTCAGTTTAATACAAAAGATGCAATCTAATGTGTGTGTTTATACTAGTGTATTTTTAAAAGGAATAATGAGTGTTCGACAATTTTAACAGAAAATTTCAATTCACCGTACAAAATTGAATTAAATTAATCGTCACAGAGTACCATAGATACAAACTGACAAAATTCATTAGCAGCTGTGAAACATGATGTTTAAAGCAGCAGTCAAATGAAATGTAGATGATGAGGAAAGCTTGATATTGCCTTGGTTATCATATTTGTGATATCATCAAAACCATGTGCATCAAAATGTGCACCATGAAGATGACGTATTTTCTTGGGTAACAAAAAAAAAAGATTAAATACAAAACAGAGAAAGAGAGGGATATGGAAGCTTTATGTTTTATTTGAATTGCATCATCATTGATCAATATTAATGCACTGACTGGTCATTTGTAGCTGAAATAATGACGCTAAGGTTAAAACCAGGCTAAATTTGCTTTAAAGTCTTTTTAATGTGTAGGGTACTGTGAAAATCATTACAATATCATTTCATGGAAATAAAGTTAGGATTTGTTTTATAATGAAAATTAGTCATCAATGCTGCTGAACAACCGTTAACATGTATAACTTAGAGAATTTTCACTTTTCAAATAAATTCACCCTGGTTTTAGTTTAGACGTCTAGATGTCTTCTGTATCGAAAAATAAACACATCCTTGCAAAGTGGAATTCTAATGTCATATAGATGTCGTATAGACAGTATACCAACATAATGCCTGATAGATCGGTGTATTAGTATGCTGATATCAATGGCAGGGGAACTATTTAGATCCTTTGCCTAAGTAAAAGTTCTAATACACTGTAACTTAAGTAAAAGTATGCATTATAATAAGGAAAATGTACTTTAAGTATGAAAAGTAAAAGTATTCGACGCAGAAAAATGGCCCTGTGACTGTAATACTAATGTATATTATATCATTAGATTACTTTCATTCTTGACTTTTTTTGTACAGAGTATTTTACTGTTGGAATTGGTTAAGGTCAAGCTCATATTTAAATATAGTGCAATTAATTTTCCTCATGGATGAATCTCCTGATTATTTTCTGGATTAAAGGATTCGATTGATATTTTGGTTTTGTAAAATTTCAGAAAATAGTGACACCTTCACAGTGTGTGTTTTGTAAAACCAACAGTTAAAACCTCATAATTGTTATATCCAATAAATTCAAATTATCGAGAAAATTAAAAGGAAAATGAACTAATCCTCTAAATCTGAGAAGCTGGTAGCATGAATTATTTGGTATTTTTACTTGAAAAACTATTTAAACCACTTTTTAAAATAGTTTGCTACTCATACTTTGTCAGTCTTTTTTCACCTCTCCTCCTCTTCCTGTCTTGTATGCAAAAAATTGCCAACGTAATTGCCAACGTAACTAGTAATTAAAGTATGGGGTGGCATGAAAATAAAAAATGTAAAAAATGTAAAAAATGTAAAATGAAAAAAAAAAAATCATCCTTTTGCATCCTATTCACTCTAAGAATGCCTCTCACGCTGCCCATAGACACCTACATCCTATTGGACTTGAACTTTGCTACATGGCACTTATGCATGTTGATCTCTTCCAACTAGATTCTTGTGTTGTTTCAGCTCTCAGATGTACTTTGCTTTGGATAAAAGCGTCTGCCAAAAGAATTGTAAAATTGTAGAATTGTAGAAATGTACATTGTTATATTCCACCACTAGCTGCTAGGTGCTGTAACTTATATTTACCATCCAAAAGATTACATACAAGAGAAAATCTAATTAATTACATATTGAGAATATGATCTACAAATAACTGATAGCAGCTATTTAAAAGAGATATAGAGTAAATCTAATTATTTATTTAAAAGTTTAATATTTGATGGATGATAGGGGAACTGAAAAGAAAAAAGAGAGCTTATTTGAAATTCAAAATTTATATCGGTGAGCATCTGAACAGTCCTGTGCTTCAGTGTTTATCACCTAACAGTGTGTGCTGCATGTTCTCTAAGTTTCTCAGAGGAACCAGCTCATGAAAGAGTTCAAAGAGAACTCAACATCAACCTCAAGATCTATAACCTCAGTATTTCCCTCCTGTTGTTTGCTGCAGGAGTGGCTCATTCATGTTTCAGTCATGCTGCTGACGGTTCACCAAGTCTAGCAACTCTTACCGACTCAAATAACCAACATGTTATATATGCCGGTGATTAGTGAGCAAGTGCAAGTAGCTCACGGCCGCTGAAAATGTCACTGGATCCATCAGTCGGCTCTTATGTGATGTTCAGTCACTAAAAAGTAATCTAAAAAGATGGTAGATACAGTTAGATTTGTTTCACAGGCCTCTGTGTACGATACTCCCACCTCTCTGTATGTTTCCTTCATTGCCATGCACAGTTATATGTATAACTGGATGTACTATAGTGTTACTATTGGGTTAAAATGTGTGCTGGACACCAGTTCATTCAGATATCCTGATAGAAGTTGTATTGTCAATTTAAAATAGTTTCTCTTCCTTTCCTGTAAATCAAACCTTCACAGGCTTCGGTCTGCATCACTCTGTCCTCCAAGAAATTCACTGAAAAGGCATTTTCAAAATCTTTTTTTGTTTCCATTTTATTGTCATTATCTATAGCACGTCATCCATGCAGTGGTGGAACAAGAATGCCAATCCTTTAAAGTACCAATAACATGATCTAAAAATACTTAAGTAAAGTACATTTCAAAAACCTCTTTATTAGTATCATCAGCAGTTATTAAAGTTGATATATTTAGAGGGAGAATGTCTCTTTGGTGCTACATCAAACAGTATAAACATCCAAAACATCACAACCCAGAACTGTTTGGAATCATTGTGTAATCTTTACTGGCACAAGCTCATCATATGTTTACAGATGTTAAATAAATCCAGTGAGGTAAAAGTTTAGTAGCAGTATTTTAAAATGGAGATACTTGTGGGCAAGTGCAATTACCACAAAATTGTACTCAAGTACACTAAACTTACTTATTTACTTTCAACCACTGAATCAAAGTTATGTTTTTCCAAAAAAAAAAAAAATCCTTAGCTGAATTTATTTTCAAGGAAATGATGCTGCCAAGATTTTGATCAACATCCATATAATAACAATTAAAGTACTGTATTTGTGGTTATTTTTAGGAAACTTAAAGTAGTTGTTTGAGGTCAGGAAACCTTCTCAACAACAGCTGAGAAAAAGTAAGAAACAATCAGAATCAACATATACGTACCTTCAACCTGTTTGTCCCTGAGAAATAAATTGTGTTCATCAAGGTACACCCAGTGTGGCTCTTACATGTGTGTGGGCAATAATAGAGTTCGGTGACTCTCAATCACTGGTTGTATCAGGCTACAACTACACGGACAGTTCATTTTGGTCTCTCCAGAGGATTTATTGGCTCTGATAGTAAGACAAAATAACGTGCTTTATCCTTTTTATAATGTTTGCCTGCATTCCTGAAATTCCTCAAATTAATTTAAAAAACACACAATAGTCAGCAGTTACTTTTTTGGCACCTTTAATTGAGTGAATGAGTGCATTCTTTTCTTTCTTTTTCACATTACAAACAGAGGTACCCCCCCCCCTTATTATGGAAACCCAGTGACTCCACCAGTCCACCTTTACATATCCATTTGTTTGGCTTATAAAAATTTTGCCAAACAGATATATGTTAATCTGCCCACCACATTGTTGAGGCAGTTACTGGCTAACTTATTTGATTTTTAGGCTATTCCTGCACTCTACTTCTTTTTTGTTTTCCTTGTTTATGTCTGAAATTTATCATTAAAAAGATTTTTTCTGTTTGTCAAAGGCGCCTGTTTTTGTGTTTATGACAGTCAGTATAGTACAGGACTTGACAAACTACAGTACCTACTGGAGAATGGATCAAATAGAATAGAAAAGCATGAATGCCTAATTACTGTCTTTAGAATTGAGAAAAAAAATCTTTACTTTTGTTTTGTTTCTTGTTTCTTTTCTACCTCAGGTTATGCATTTTAATACTGCTTTATTCCTGTTTTGCACTCACTTAAAGTATTTCTTACATTTTGAGAAACAAATTTACATAAACATGTAATCATAAGGTCCATGCCTCTTCCCACCTTATTTCTTTGTCCTTTGTTTGCTTTATTATTTCCCATTAATGCACAGTTGGATGCATCAAAATTAAATTAGCATGCCCTCAGATAGGCACAGGCTAAAAAAACAGCTCCAGTATTCTCCTTATTTTTGCAAGCTGTGAAACACTGTGTTGTGTGGGGCAATACTTGTTTTCTAAGGAATATCCTTTTGAATTTAGAAACATTTATGTAATCCCTGTCTCATTTGCATGTGTAGTTTGCAAAGGGTGGGAGTGAAATCACTCTAAGAGATGATTGTGTGCCTCCCTGGGGGGGATTCAGAGCTCGACTCCAACCCCACCTCGGCCCTTCAACGGTAGAAATAGATTAATGTCTTTGAAATGCCCTACAGAGTCCTGTTCCATACCCCTGAAAGATATGATGATGGTGCTGTGACTTGAGATGCAGGATTTTACTGATAGTCCTGACACCTGTTTTGACATCAAACTATTCATTTAGATAAAAATGTGAAAGGTTTTTTGAATATTTTCTGCCCAGCTCAGATATATCTCGCACCATATCATTAATCCATGAATGAGTGTACATATTTTTGCTAATGACAGTGAAAGCAAAGCTCCAGGCTTATCTCGCTGTCACCCACTTCAGGATCTGCTGAGCAAGCTTTTTGTTTTTTTTTTTCCCAGGTATAGATGGCTGTAGAGAAGTTTGCTTTTCTCGATCCTGGCAGAAATTGAACATAAATAGCTCAAGGAAATGTGTGATTGTCAACCTTTTATGGTCATTACATACAAAAGTTTTTAGAGGTAGGACATTGGTTATCACAACTGTATATGTCTTTTATTGCCAGTAATTTACATCACAGAGCTTGTCAAACTTAAAGCCTTTAAATACCTCAAAATAACTTCCACTTTAAGAGTCTACTGCAATATAAACTGAATGTACAGAAAGAAAATAGCTGATGTAGTAATAATCCCCTAATATGGCAACTTTCCTGAAATGGTTGTAAGCAATTACAAACATTCAGGATGCCTTGCTGTATAATTGGACAGGCTTTAAGAGAGTTTAAGCAATTAGTGCCAGTTTTTAAGAGAACATGCCTTCTGCATAGTTATATGCGATGTTATGTTGTAATGTTTTATTAATGTTTGAGGGATCATGAGAAATATCAAAAGATTAGGTTTAGGGTGAGTTAAAGACTTGTTTCAGACTCAAATTTCAAGTTACTGACTATGGCCTTGTGTATATTGTGATTTGGTTCGACAGCTGCTATATATGTCTACACAGTAATACAGCACTTAATATATGTCTGTGGAAAAACAGCAGAATCACTTAATTCGGCAAGTGCCCCTAAGTGGTATGTATTGCCATTCAAATGAAAGAGACCTCAGCCATAGTTATTATAATTCTTAACCAGCACCGGATGCAAAAGCAAACTAGAGACCCTGAATAAATGTCCCACGAGAGATCTTGATGTGTTTTTTTTTCTATATATTTTATAATATCAATGGAAATCAAACAAAAATGCAATATTATTGGATAACACTGCTGTTTTATTTGATTCCTGCTGCCTCTTTTACAGCTGGTGTCACATTCATATGCATGCGCACAGTAAAAGATGTTACCTGCACTTTGATGCAACCACAGTCAGTTAAACTAATGTAGGAGAAAAGAGCAAAAAGCAAAGTTGCAAAATAGGACATATCCTCCCGGAACAGGGAAAAGAAGGAAGAAGAAAACAGAAATGAGAAAAAAACAAGAAAAGGTTATGTTTGTTTGACCAATTACAGTATTTTACCATAAACATTCACTGGCTAACCAGATGTGTTCAACAAGCCTTCCCTTCAGTCAAGGTTCAGCTAACCTTAGATAGCTAGCTATTGCATTAATCTAACATTACCTAACAAATTTGACAGTATCTAGTTTACCTTTTATAAAAATCTAAATTTCTCTAGCTAGTTAAATTTTAACGTATTGCTGGGAATATATTTCTGTAATGAAATCAAGTGTCTTCTCCATAAACTTCATAATAATAACAGCTTAAGATTACTTAAATCAACATTTTGGGGTCTTTGCCATATTCAAGTATCACTATGCCCTAATTAGGTAGTTATAAAATCATAGTTCTTGTTTTATGTCCACAAATTGCTTGTTGCTGAGTAAATAATTCATGTTGACAGCATGAAGTCACTCTCTTCCATCAAGTATGTACTCTATATGAAACTTCCCCAGGACTGCTGTTTAAATATATTGGAGCTGGAACTAAACCAACGCCACCTACCCCCACTCGCCCCAGATAAGTGCCAGTGTCAGTGATGATTTTGCCACTGTACGTTCAGTACTGCAATCCACCCTTTTCAGGTGATGATAATACAAAAGTAGAGATTTGTAAAAAAAATTCTCTAATTCCATGCCCTCTGTGAGATAATTTTCATTAACAGACAATTACCACTGATCCTACTTTGTCTTCAGTTTCTGTCTCAACCTCAGATGATGTTTCTCAGTTTGTTGTAGAATATCTAAAGAAATATTCATAATTATAATTATTAGTTTAATTTCCCTGAAGGTCCTTCTACTTCTGTGGTCACTGAGATCAATGTCACATCTACTCCCTCAGCGACCTCCTGCCTTCATCATGGATCAGCAGCTGCTCCAGTTGACCCAGTTGAGTGGTCACTTGTCCAGTCCAGTTCAGAGGTGACTGATCTGGTAAATATAGAGCCACTACCTGTAAAGGAAAACTTCACATTACCTAAAAACAACATGGTGGCCTAAGCTTCCACACCTTTGGACAATAATGGGGAAAAACCAAGTGGAACTGGCCTACTTATTTAAAAAGAAATTATGCAGTTAACTGCTTCTGCTGCAAATTATTCCCTTCAAAGTCCACAAAACTGATAACAGAGAGACAGCAGGATTGGGTGCAGTACTGGAACAGCATGAAAATAGCCCTGATTATTGCAACAACATTGTGAAATGGAGGGATTTTGCATTTTGCATTCTGTCATTCAAAGAGGAAAACGATCGATGAGACAGAAACAGCCCACATGGAGGCAGAGTAGAATTACTGCAGAGATGTTCTGAGGTACTTAATTAGTATTATTCAGTCCTTGGCAGAAAGGAATCTGGCACTCACGAAATCTGTTGACACATTACATCAGGACAACAAGGTGAAATTTTCTATAAGAATTGGAACCAATAGCTAAATTATATCCTCTTTTACGAGATCAGGTGGGATAAATCGAAAGTGGAGCACAGCACACGATCCAAAACGAGCTGATAAGATCTGACAGTGACAAAGTACCGGACAAAATGGTGGCAAAAATCAAAGATTCTAAATATCATGCCATAATAGTTGATTGAACCCCAGATGTTAGTCATCGAGAACAGATGTCTGTTGTTGTGCACACTGCAAGTCTTGGCAGAACACCACGCATAAAGGTACCATCTGAACCTACTGGTCTAGGCTTGTCCACACTAATTCTTAACAGCCTTGAAGAATTTAACATCCCTTTCCAGGATTGTAGGGGACAATCATATGACGATGGTGCGAACAAGTAGGGCAAAAATAAAGCTGTGCTATGCTGTTAGCAGAAAATTCACGTTTTTTTGTACCTCATGGAGCACATAGAGTACCTTGGATCTTTTAGATGGTGCTAAAGCATCCACAGATGACACTTGTTATTTTGGAAATATGGAAAAACTTTACATACTCTTCTCAGGTTCTGTGACAGCTGCATCTGAAGAGCTGAGCTTTTGTAAGCTCAGATTGATCTAGAATTACTTAACTTCCACAGCACAAGAAAGACTGAGTGGATTTTTTCAACAACAAAGTTAGCCATCGGATCTTTACAGTTATGTCATAAAAAATTCAATAAAGCCAGGAAACACTGATTCTAAGGAAAGTGGAATATTGAGGTAATTTGTAAGAGGAAGAAATATGAAGAGTAAATGTCTGAACTGAAATGGTTTATTTCAAATTTTTTGAATTGTTTCTAGCCTAAAAAGTGCTTAAATGATTCAGAACTATCTTGGAGTTGTGATACTTTATAGTCATGTCAAAAATTATTAAATCACTGCAACCCTCGGTGCTATCTAATACTTTGTGGAAGTTTTATACTTGTTAATACCAATTTGCCAATTACTTAGCCTCTTTTATTGGCTTTTGGAACTTGAAAATGTATGAACATTTCAGAAAGCTACGTGGCAGACTAACAGCCAGACTGTTGATATCGCCAAGATTTTTAAAAGTATACAGGGACGCTAAAGGAAAACAGTTAAATACAAAAAAACAAAAAAACAACCATTTTGATGAACTTCTGCTAATCCATTCAAATGTAAAGCTGAACAAGTCAAGATGACCTGAAAGCAGTGCAACCTCAACACTGGCTATTTCCATAAAAGTTAGTTTTCATGCAGTATTTTCCATCGTTTATCATGTTGATCATGTTTAAGTGTGTCAAAAATGAAATAAGAGCAGGCACAGCCCAACATTTTTCTGAAGCAGTGCAGAGAGTTAAACAAACCACACAGCAGTTTCCCTATTTGTGCATGTTACTGCTCTCACAAACGCAACATGACAGGTGTTTCTAATCCAAAACCATAACCATTGATTAACACCTATTAGCCGCCCACTCTTTTGGCAGTGAACATGTAACAGGATAGGGAAGACAATATTATTATGGTTTCATTTACCACACAGCCACCATCTCAGTGAGAGAAAAAAAGTAACGCATTAGTTTTCATGAACTGATTTTAGGCACAATCTGTTGGTTTTGGAAATGATATTTTGGAGTAGTTATGGCCAACACACATGTTTTGTTCATAATATTCTGTTAAAAAGAGAGTTGCATGAGCTGATTGGCACCAGAGAAAAAACAGGTTGACAGCTGGAAGATGCTGACTTTTTGACATTAATACATACAGGTAGAAGTGACTGAGAAACTAAAATTTAGTGAGTAAATGCTACTCTACCTTCAGTTGAGGTCATCAACTTGGAGGGTTTTGTGAGCTCGTGCTTTGTGAATACAAGTCGCCCTTGAGAGCGCTTATTCAAGTTATCCCAATCATATCACATCATTTTATCCACCGATGTGACACTGAAGTATTTTTCACCCTGTTCAAGATTAAAACATGAAAACGCCACTTTTTCTACAAAACAAAATTAAAAAAAAAAGCAGGTTGAGGGCACCATTAATCTGCATCTCCCACATTAACAGGCAGTGTACCCTATTGCAGCATAAGTGAACAGCCTGATGTGTGTAGTGGTGTGTGTGGTTTTTCTGTAGAAGCCTAGTTGTTGTTTTGCACATGATTTAATGAAATTAAAACATAGCGGACATCTGTGTGTAATTATACTTGAAACATCGGTTCATTATTCCTGCTCATTTGCTCCAAATATTTAGTTTGCTCCCATTGAAAAAAATCACCAAATTACCAGCAGAGTGACATTGTGCCGGAAACAGCCATGGCTCTGATACATTTCCACCCAGCAACATCTCAATTTGTGCTGCTCATCTGAATAGACTTTCCCCCCCTTTTTCACCTCTCCTCCCACCTATAAAAAGAGGGGCAAAGCAAATGCCATTGTAGCAGTTGGTAGCAATTCGGTAATTAACCACATAATTAACTGTAATTAAAGGACAGTATATATCCTCAGACTTGTAAATGTAAAGGACCAGCCAAAGAAACCTGTGGCAAATCCTAGCGTGCAGGGGGCAGAAAACGCACTGTACCAGTCAGCAGTTCATGGCAGGGCTCTACTCATAATATATACATGAATAGTGAGAGGTGTTAAATGCTCACATCTGCTTTGGGGCATTTCAAAAAAGCAAATGTCAACAGGTCACTTTGCAGTGATTTTTCATGCCTTTTTAATTTCCTAAAAATCAGAGAAAAAACAGCCTCTCTTTCCGCTTATTGCTTTAATCTAACCTGGCAGCTAAATCTACCGACCATCTTTAATAAAATGTATCCAAACACAAACAAATATATTTAGTTCACCAACATTAGCTTTAAAGAGGAACCTAACACTGCCCTTCAGCCTGTTCCCGGCTTCATACACACATCTGAAATTCAAGTAAAGTGGGGAAATGTCAGCTTCTGTGTCTGAGGATGTGACTTGGTGACATGAAAGCCCAGTGCCAACCCATTTGATTTTATAACATTATAGAGGCACAAGGAGCCAAACCTGTAAAACTTTTTTGCCCACTCAGAATCTTTGATATCACTCTCCATTTAGCTCAGAGAAACTCATGCAGGAAGTACTTAGACATTTAAGATGCTCTTGTTCATTTTTCTTAACCAACCTGCCATTAGGTTTGTTGTCTGTTTGGTGCTGGGCAGGTAGTGTATGTGCAGCCAACATAGTTTTTTCTCCAAAAACAGCTGACTGCTTCTGTTGGGAACTATGGGTAGTGAGAGTGACCCAGGACAGTAAAGTTGCTATTTTTGAAACCAAAACAACCTGCTAAAAGCTGCTAAAATGTTCCTGAGCTGAGGGGAACTGCGGAGTCAGCAGAAAATTCTCTGTGGATTCATCAATATAACACCTTGCAAAGTAGCAATGACTTTAATTCAAAAGCTGCAGATTGAGGTAATCACATAGTTCTTGCTCAGTTTATTTATTTTATGACAAGCGTCCAATTTTATGTGAGATGGTGATGATATCTGAGTCCATTGTGTGATATAATTTTGCTGCAATTTACGTTCATTCCGACACTGCCGGGTTCCTCATGAACGAGGTTACAGAGCTTTTGTTTACACAAGTGGATTACAAAAAAAGAGATCCAAACATGAAATGCTTTCTGTGGGGTCCCTTAGCTTGAAATACATTGCTGTTTTGGCAGGAGGCAACTATCCTTGGCCGAGAAATCCTCCATGTTAAGCTGTGCCCGCTGTCCCCCCTAGGCTGGTGGGAGTTCCTCTGTCCCTTGTTAGTTTCTGTTAAGCAGAAACACAAGCACACAGTGAGCGCTCACTGTTCGCATGTGCATTTGTATTGTATTTCTGCCTGTGTGTCATCTGTTGTATATTTCTGGTTTTCTGTTTGTCTGCACTCCTGTGCTTCTCATATAGATATGATTAGTGCATGCCAAGAAGCCCCTGCTTTTGTTTTGTCTCTAAAAAGCTGGTGGCAGCCTCTGAAGTGCAGGTTAGGAAGCCTAATGTTTATACAGCACTAACATGCAGGAGAACAAAGGACTCCTGGGGGCTGCTGCCTGCTTTCTGCCTGCTTTCTGGCCCATCAAAGGTGAAGGCCAGCAACCAATTCATAATGTGCATTATTCCTGAGAAAAGTAAGCACTGTTTTTTTCTGGGTGCATTGTGCCTTTATTGTATGTATGCAAGTGTGTGTGTGTGTGTGTGTGTGCGTGTATGGATGGGCTAAAACTGACTAAAAATTGTGTTTATGACTTTAACCATTTATGAAAGATATGGGATAAAGCATTTCATTTTTGGGCCAGTACACTCGGTTGGCGTTTGACATTATATATTTTTCGTGTGTGCATATTTAAAAACAAAACAAAACAAAACAAACTTTTTCTTAAATGTCACTGTGGGTCATCTCGAGACCTTGAGATGACAATGACTAATAGAGGAAAAAGAAGGCACAAACATGACACTATTAATGTGAATAGTTAGGCTGTGCAAACAAAAAATAAGGATGAAAGAAAAAATAAATCATAAATTCTCCTCAATATACTGCAGTTTCAACAGCAAGATACTGCTCTGTATCTGCTGCAGAAAAACTAAAAGAAAACACTAACATTTCTTTGTTGCTGCTATGCTAAATCTATAAGTTTTCTGATAATATTGCAACAAAATAATTATTTAGTTAATGATTATGTACTATTAATATCTGTTTGTTAAGACATACTCAAATGCACAAACACCGACATAGCTGAACTATTCCTGATATGTCAACAAGCATGCCTAATACAAAATTAAAACTGAATAAATCTCAATAAATTTTGATGAATTATGAAAGCGTAATCAGTTATTTATATCAGAGTATATCCGTGTTGTTTTTTGAGAACTAATTGAAAAACCACATCTCCTCCCCTAATTAGAGACATCAATTTCACGGGAGGTACAGTACGTCAGGCAGGGTATTCAAGTTAATACTCAAGTCGCACTCTGTACATAGAAACGCTGAATTCAAAAGGCCTATCCACCGCTTAGGAAATTATAATCAAGACTGAGAAGCATGTTAATGAAGAGGCAGCCACAGGGTGAGTGTGTTTTGTTGTCTAGGTTTTTCTCCATAGTATTAAAATCACTTAAACTTCCAACTGCACCATAACTTTTTTAACTATAATTTTATATTCACTACTTGATTATGGTAATGACTTTGAGTTGAAAGGCAGTGAGGGTGTCTTAGGGAATAGGAGAGCAAGAGGTAATTCTGTTTGGGGAATTAGATGCATACATAGAAGTAAAGTAGTAGGCTTAGAGTTGTATATTCTGTCAACATGTGAATGTTGTCATTGATGCTACTTGAGAGAAACAAACAAGGGACCAGATTTAATCCAAGTGAATGATTAAGAGCATTGATTTACCAGAGGCACAACATGACAATGCACTCAAGCTTCATTACTTTTTGAGCAGCAGCGAGATTCGGCGTTCATCCAGGGCAAAAGTGTATAATAATTTCCCTATTTAAGTTCCATTTTGAGTTGAAGCATTCTTTTAAAAAATATAAACAAACAAACATAAAAAATTAAAAAAACATTGGTTTCTTGATTCAATCAGCACATTCCTCTCTGTTTTTTTTGAAGTACTGTGCTCCACAAGTTACTTTTTGAAGTGGTACTAAATTTCATACAATCTTATAAGTCAAAACCTGGCTCCAGAGTGTGAAATTTAAAAATAAAGTAATGGTATTGTATTTATTTTGGAATGGAAGGTTATAAACTCTTCCCACCTTGTGGCTGAAATGATTGCTTGAGGAAATGCAGTAATTTGACTACACTGTGGGGGAAAACCGCACCTTCTGCTGTGCAGTGTCAGCGCCAAGTATTCAGCTGCCACAGTTTAAAAAAAAAATTCAAAACCCTACTGCGCCATGAGGTGGGTGAAGTGGAAGTGTGACTGGGAATGGATTATTTTAAGGCAAAATGAAAAGAAAGTGTTACAATCTTTGGTTTGCAGCGAGGCAGAAATAGAACGAGAGAAGATGAGAAACAGCAAGTAAAAACAAATTAGTAAGAACTGGTAAAACTAGCAACTTGGAATGAATTGAAAAAAACAAGACGATGGGACAGTAAAGAAGCCGTTTCTGGTAACTAGGGAGGGTGCAAATTAATTGCTGGAGTGGAAAATTTTTGATTTCATTGCACATACTAAAGGGGACTTTTTGTATATTTTACAACAGGCCCAGGTGTAATAGACTCACCCTGGAGGAGCAGCTACACTTAGATCGATTGAATATTTAGGGGTTGGCAGGTATCAGTGGAAATCATCAGTGTTTGCTTTTTGCCAGACTCTTCTATCAAAAAATGTCTGAAGGAAAGGACTGTTGATCACTGATAACTCTGACTGACTACATTTATCATGTTGTTAAACCGGTGTTTGTTGTTGACATTTAGGTTACGGTTCCATGTTATCAGAGCAAAGATTAAAATATATTCAGTGAAAGACTTGTGATACAAGGTCATCGTTTTTTTGTTTTTTTTTATTAATATTTAACGCATTTAACATCTGAGGAAATACAGTTTCTGGTAATTCATTTCCACAGGTTTCTTCTGTATTTGTATTGAAACACATGTAACAAGAAGATAAAGTTTAAAGGCGACCTTGCTTGGATTGTTTCTGTGAAGATAAAGCAGCTTAGTTAGGGCCATGAATATTTTATCCCGGGTTAACTCAAGGAGTGGCATAACTGTCATGTTTCATTCAGTTCCCAACCATTAGAAGTGTTACATTAATGTTTTATATTTGGCTAATAACTCCTCTATTGTGATGGTGGTTTGTTTCTAACACAGACACTCAGGATACATATTTTACAACAGAGTTTTTAGAAAGCTGTTGTTTAACGTCTGTTAAGTTGTTTTTTTAAAATCATATTGCCACAATATCATGGTAACCTTATAATGTACATTTTCAGTATTAAGAAATATAGCAACATACTGGAAACAGTCAAAATATTGTTTGAATATAAAATTGTATCCAGCACTTTAGAATTGTATAAACAATAGTAACGAGGCTGTCAACATATCAGAGTGTCCTTTGGCAAGATACTCAGCCTCAAACATCAACTGACAGCATGGGTTAAAAGCACAGAAACTATCACACAATTCAGATTAGCATAACAATATCTTTTTTAGCATATATTGTAAGTAAAGAGTTAAGAGCACATCACACCCTCATATTAGATACTATATTTATAATGTCAGCATGTATGAAAAGCCTCCTTTTCCTCAAAATAAACCAGACACTGATTTGTTTTTGAACTGGAAATCCTAACAAGCTGACAGATAGATAGCTACCACCATATTCCACACTTAGTTACTATTTTTGTGAAAAAACAATTGCTGACACCAGCTTCTGTGAAAAAAAATATCTGTCTCAGCTGCTAGATTCTTAATTTTCCTCACTAGCTAGTAGTTAATGTTACAGTGGGCAGGGAGTGAACACTATGTATGAAAATAGTTGCAAGATGCTGTAAAAGGGGTTGATATGAGTAATGATTTAACCATCTAGTAAATATCTTGTAAAACCGAAGTAATTGGGCAAAAGAAAAAAATCTTTTTTTTTAACATTACTCAGTGTCATTTGATACAATATTAACATAAACAAGACTAGGTCAAAACCTAGCATATGGGTTGACCATTCTTTATTTATTTGCTACTTTCCTGCTCTCTGTGCTCACATACAGAGCAATTCAATGCAGCCAAATTCCCAATAATTTTTCTCATTTACATGCTTTTTCTATTTGTGTTGTTGGACAATGGAACAAGAATGAAATAGTGACTGAGATGTGGCCCATTCACACTATGTGTTAACCGGGAGTCAATTCCAAAACCTCGTCTGAGCTGCTGCTCTGCTGCAAAATCCTGATTTTACAACATTGTCTGACAAAATCACCACACAAATAAGTCAAAGAATTTGACTATTCTGTGATTTTGGTATTATTTACCTTTAAATGACATTTCAGAGAAACTATTAGAAGCTCATTCACATCCTTGTCAGCTGCTGTGTTGTCAGTTGAATATCAGACCCATAGAGGAGTGTGCCTGCAGAGGGAAAAAAAACCCCTCATGCTTATGTGGCAATAATGGCAACTCTCTTCTACAGAAAGTAGCTAAGATTTGGTCTAAAAAAATGTCTCAATTTTTCGCTATTTGTGAAGAAATCCTGCTAAAGTTGTGTGAAAAGTCGCGGAAATCTAGCGACAAAGGCACAAAGTTGGCAAAACTGCCTGTAAATGACCCCTGATGATGCAGTACAAACTGTTTGCAACAGGTTATTTGCACAAGGTTGTTTTAGAAATAGCCAGTAAGGAAAGTCTAACACTTGGCTGGCTGACCAATGGTGTAATGTTATACTGCCACATGGCATTCGGCTGGCTAGTGGTGTAATTTCAACATTCTCTCAATAGGCATTCAGTAAGGGACATTATCGCTTATGGGGCTGGCACCGCTCTTGGGATCCAACAAAAGATACTGATTAATGTATTCTCCTTTCAGGTGGTGATTTCAACCTTCGTTTAGTGCAGTTCCACATTTTCACAAGGTCAGCTTTACCTTGTCCACCTCGAAGCTCTTCAACCCTGTTTAAATGACAATGCCGCTTTAAAGTACTTTTCATGTTCAAAGCAAAATCCCGTTTTTAGCCATATTATGCCCTAGATTAGATAGTAACCATAACAACTGCCAAAAGCTTTCAGGAATGAGACAGTGCTATATCCAGCATCAAATGCAAGGAGCAATGCTCCTCCACATGTCTCCAAGTGCCTGTTTTTTCCTGCCTTGACAACATCTAACACTGACATCTGAGATTAGAGCTGTTTTCCTATATACTGCGCCATCATTGGAAACATGCAATGTTTATGTTACCGTCCTTTCATCCACTGCTTCTACCCTGCACTGGGGATTTTTCCAAAGAACAAAAGGCAATCTTTTGAGAGCTATGTATGAAGTCTCATCATCTTCCAACCCTCACAGGACTCCACTCACCATTAAATGGTATTAAATATTTCATTGTCACTTGCACTGTCATTGACACTGAGTTATGGCTTTGTCTTGACCAGAATTTTATTCAGTGCTTCATGCATGACTGCATCTTCAGTATTCTCTGAATTCATTCAATATTCTCAGAACTATTACACAGTGCCATTGTATATGAAGCATAAAAATAATGTCCTTCATGGGACGATTCGGATGTAAAAGTACAATAAAAATAAAAATCAATTAGTTGTTTTTCACAAGTTTTTTATGCCAATGTTGAGTTTACACTCGGATGTGTATTTTTCACGTGTTGGTGGACAAAAGGGGAAAAAAGCTGCACCAGATGAAAACGAACTTAGTTCCACAGCAAGCTCACAGTGAACCACTCAAAACTTTGATTCCCCAACAAACCAGGAAGGTTCTTTGAGGTTTTTATTCGTCTTTGTAAATATCTTCATGGATTTACACCCCGTAGAAGAATTGTACAAAAATCTGGGTAAACAATCAGTAGGGCAGCTAAAAGTCAACAGTCCATCAGCTCGGTTCATCTCTCTCCTGACCGAACGGGGCTTAAGTTTTGGCTGGACAGCTTAATGTCTGCAGTTGTCTCACCCAGACAAGTAAAATAAATGGGTCTGAATATGCCCATTTATTTAGGGAGCAGAAAGGCCTCGGCAGCAGATGTCAGGCAGCTGCTGCTGTAATGCAGTGTTTGTCACATCAGAACCAAAAATAAATATTTTCTCCACCGCTCTGAAGTCATTCTCTGGGCTTGGCACTATGACTTCAGCAAGCATGAGATTATCCATTCCAATTGAAAGTGAAAGCTGATGAATAACTTAAAAGGTTAAGGAATTAAAGGTAAATCTTATTCCTGTTTGGAAATGATATTATGGCAAGCTAATGAAATGATGGGGCAGTACTTGTTCAGATGATATTATTATAAGAGTGTCGGGGTTGTTTGTAATTGAATTAATCAAGCTGTATGGTAAATATTTTTCAAAATTCTGGGTTCAGCCTTAAATCCTGCTCCATGTGTTGTGTTTACTGCCACTGCAGAGGAATAAATCTCATTCATATACAACACTGTTTTTTTAGCTGTTATCTGGCTTGCTAAAATTAATACTACCAGCAGTCCAGGACAACACGCCGAGAATATTGTTAGCCTGTCGTCTGTCATCTTTTTGTAACTGCGGCTTCTCTCAGAGTTTGGGGGCCGGGGGGCCTTAATGCACAAAATAGACCCCAGATTTTTGCCTGTTAAAAATGTAAACATGAAAAGTATGAATTTTGTTGGAAAAATCCGCTGTATCAACATCATAAGCCAACAAATCTCCATGTGACTCAATGTGTACTGCGCAAAGAAATAATTTAGGTTGTATATTCTCTTTCAATTTAGGGATGCAACTAATGACTATTTTAATTATCAATCACTTAAATTTAATGATTGATTAATTGATTTAATTGTGATTTTTTTGGTTAGTCGCTTAAAGGAATTCTCCAGTTTATTAAAACT
Organism: Istiophorus platypterus; assembly: GCA_016859345.1. NCBI lineage: Eukaryota > Metazoa > Chordata > Actinopteri > Istiophoriformes > Istiophoridae > Istiophorus > Istiophorus platypterus. The sequence goes on along the minus strand of CM029128.1, from coordinate 17,816,540 downwards.
TGGGTTCTATATTTTTAGCTACGGCCATTAATTCTAACTGTCATGATAATGAAGTAATCATGGTTACGGAGAATCACAGAGCAACCAACATTTTCAAAAAAAAGTTGTTTTCGACTGTAGTTTACTGTAGTCAGTGGCGTGATTCTTTCAGGGTAGTCGAATTTAAACTCAGCCTCAGTTTACTGTTGTTTGCCCCACCATATTCATGTAGCTTTGCTTTGGAGAGAAAAAGGATGAAGGAGAGAAAAACCCGACCTTGATCTAAAGCATTGTTTGTATTGGCCATCTGCTTGGCGGTGAGATTTCAATATTACTGTGTTTTTAAAGAATGAAAATGAAATCCATGGGTACAGATTTATACACAGTGCATTGACTACACTATGTATCAATCTGTGTATAAAGTGAATCAGTTCATCATAGTGATCTTCCGATAACTATTAATAAGGACTTACTGTAACATAAAAGCTGCAATTCAATGCAGCTGCTGTGTCTACAGGATTAGACAGCATGTTCAATTTACTTGACTACAGAAGTAACTGGGCCTGATAAATTGGCACTGACAGTAGCATTGGATTCCTCTTCTAAAACTCCTGTCAGTTTAAAGTATTGTCCTGTTTAGAGACTACAACATTCAACACTGCTCTGACTACAATGGCCTTCCACTTATCCATCTTGTCACATTACTCAGAGTAACAAAATCTGCTATCAAATTGTGAGTAAACAGAGATTGTTGAGCTGGCATAGTGGGAGGATTACTCATTTTGCTTAGCTCTGTCAACAGTTTGTAAGAGGCACGATCAAACCGTGAAATCAAAACCATGTCACAGTTTCTCTCAAAATGGTCCGGGTTAAAAATGTTGGCAACACTTTTAAGCACAGAATTTAGAATATTTTCAGGAATAAATGTAAATTAGCCCATTTCGTATAATCAGAATATTTAATAAAATGTCCAAGGTTACTGAATAGAATAATATATAAAAAAACAAAACTTGCATAATAGTGAAATAATACATACACATTTATTGACAGCCTTCGCTAATATCTGGTTCCAGAACCTTTGGTAACAGTGACAACCTCTAAATGTTTCTTGTAGCATCTAGAAGCTTCCTGAACCTTTCTGCTTTTATTTTCTTCCATTGTTTTTCTGTTCATGCTCTTTTAAGTTTGCATTAGTGGATTTTAATGACAGATTTCAGTGGGATTTAAGTCACGAGTCACTGTTGGCGAGTTTACTGGGTAACACATTTCTCTCTAAAACACCTCGGTAATCTTCCGATTTCATCATTCCTTTGATACATTCAGCGGTTCCAGGACTAGAGGCAGCCAAGCAGCCCTGCAGCCTTTCACTAGTTTTTGCAACAATATTATTTCCTTTTTGTACTTTTCTTTCAATAGTGGTGTGCACCTTGGTCTTTGCCCACTGAGTCCTTGATAGGTTTTGTCTATGGTCTGTGGTACAGGCTGAAGCCACCACTCCTGATTCCTAAAGGTCAGCCTGAAGCACTTTAGTTGTCCTGAGTGGTGTTTTTCACAACTCTGCACCAACCTTTGCAGACCTATCTTGATTTTCTTCTTAGCACCACGTCCTGGAAGTGTCTTAACAGTTTTATGACTGTGAAACTTCTTGATAATGAACTGTTTAAACAGGGATTTCAAGATATTTGGTGATTGCATTGTAGCCGTTTGAATTGTTATGTTTTGATAAAACAAAACAAAACAGAGACAATGTTCCTGGTTCTTTCAGACAGCTCTCTTGTCTTTGCCATTGTGAAAAAGAAACTAGAAATAATCAGCAACTTTACAGTAATACCATCATTTATTGGTTTATTCAAGACACGTGACATATGTTGTTCTAGAGCGCTGATTCCTGATCTTTTTTGTTCTCCACACTGCCACACTCCTACTGGATGAGTTGCCCCTTCTAAACCTGACCTGTCATGTTATAAATTAGTTTCCATTTTACAATTGATCTTAAAGTAAATGTTAAATAACACAAAATAAAATTTGATATTGTTACTATTATTTTTTTACAATTAATTGCTTATCAATGACTTTTAGTCAATTATTGTCACTGTTCGTCCATTTATAATAGCTATTTCAGCTCTTTAAGTAATACTATAACTATTTTTTAAAATTGTTATATCTAGCTAATTATTGCCCTATTTTGAAATGTGTACCCATTACTTTTAGTGTTGTTTTATTTTTTAATCTGAGGTTAAGTCACTACAGTTTACTTACTTCACTGACACTCTGTGAATCAAGGTTCAACAGCAAATTCCAGTGTCCCTGCAAATTACAAACACAGGGCACAACCTAGGTGTTGGCCCCTTTTTTGTGCCAACAAACTGTAACCTTAGAAAAGAAAAGCTGCCTCTGCACAATCCCGTGTGCTGTGACTCTGAGTCCTGACCAACATTTGAGATCATATCTTCTAAGGGATTACCACCTCCTTCCTGAAATCTCTGACCATTTGAAGACCTTGTTCTTCCTGTGTGGCTCCCAAATGCCCCCTTAGAGATGCTGGTCAGAAGTCTGAATTCTTTGCAAAGCTTGTTTCAAAAGAATCAATAAGATGTGTCAGTGATAGCTGCTATGAATTAGCCAGAAATGCATAGGTGTAAACATAAGCAAAGCTGTAAATTTGCTGCAAGGTCTTGTCTTCTCCCCATTCCTACTTCTGCCATTGTCCCTATTCAGAAATAGTGTCAATTTTTTTTTTACAACAAACAGATAGAAAGAGCGTGTCCAGAATCCAACAATTCTCAATACTACACTCAAACAAAAGGTGTTGTTAGTAAGTTCCTTCAAAATGTACCATATTCTGAAAATGGCACCTATGAGTATTTTGTTATCCACCACCTTTATGGCTTAGTTAAGACTGAGGAAAAACTGTGAGCATGGTTAAGACTAACTGAACACTAACAGCTAGTGGCATCACGTTTTTACTCACTCAGTCAATTTATTGAGGTAGCTTATCTCAGGATTTTAACCTCACAATTTTTTTTCCTTTTATTTCCCAATTTGACTAAGTTGAGATTTTGACTTTTCCCCCTCTGATTTTAACTTAACTATCTCAATACTGAGTCTTACTATTTCATAATTCTTACTTTGACTTATTGATCTAATAATTGTATCTTACCATCGTGTTTAAGAACATTTTTTACTCGGTGTAAGATTTTTTTTAAATATAAAATTGTATGGCCGCTCATCTATTTGTTTCTTTTATTGGCAGGAATGGTCTTCCATATATCTGTAAATATAGATCTCTTCTGTTTACTGTTCATCGATCTCCTCCACCAACAGATACTTCCACTGTCACTTGCCACATTGACAATGACAATCACAATGACAGGCACTGTAGCTCTCCACCACTATTTGTAAAACTTGGCTTCATCAGTGTGATGGATGAGGTGTCATCCAACCTTGGGCTGAAAGAATATATCTTGCACCTGTTTACCAAAAAAATCTCCCAAGTGGTTTTACAGAACACAGCAAACCTGATAAACAGACTAATAGGGGACTGACTTCAATAACAGATATTTTAGCTAAGTTGACCACTCTGTCCTTAGCCTTATTCTTGGCAGTACCTGATTACACTAATATTGGCAGCCGGCCCAGGGCTGAAGAATCTACTGACTGAGCTGCTTGCTTGATGGAGACAGAAGAGAGCAGGGTGAGGGTGGAAGAGAAAACGAAAGGAGATTAAAACCCTCATCTATTTGGATGGGGAAAGTGAGATCACTGGCAAAAAAAATGATCGATGAGCTCCCTGCCTGCCTTGGTCAGGACCTGGTAGAAATATTGTGAATGCAGAGTTACGTGCTTCATGGGGTGTTTGCTACAGGGTAATACGCTAGACTCTATGATCACACTCAAGGACTTGATGCAATCAGACAAGGGGAATCAGATCAGTAAAATAAGAGCATGGGTGTTTCTCTTTCTGTTTAAGTGATATTCTACAACATGTCTCTTTCACTGTGGTGGACTTATTTTTCCGTTGAAAGTTGTACTTGAAAATTGATATAAGTATAAAAGCTTGCATGAGCTGTGAACTGCTTGAAATCATCAATATACAGCACAACACATTGTTCAAATTGTTCATTGTACTTCATCTTTCTCTACAGCCATCCAGTGAAATGCTGGACCAAGGTTAAATGGTAAGGCTTCGTACAGCTTCATTATTGAAAGTTCCACAGTCACTGCTGCGCTGAGTGGTTGGAAGGAAAAGCTACTCACACTTCGCCCTCCATGGATATTGATTAGACATCACTGCTGCATGTGACTAAACACAATGGCTTAATGTCTGGGGTGTTTTTGCTCAAGCTTTCAGATTTGCTTTAAAACCATCATCAGGAGAAGCTGGAGGCGTCAGGAAACAACAGACACAAGTCAGCTGACTGCTCAGTAGCAGCAGTTACGCTGATGATGGCACAGGCATAAATAATTGCATACTTGTTAGAACGATATACATGTACATACATATATACTGTCCTTTAAAGTACTGAAATAATTCATCAATCATTAATGGATTGAAAATAAATTGACAAAATTATCAATGACATAGTGTCTAATTTCCTGGTTCTATCTCCAGTTCTTTATCTCCAGTGTAACTGACACATCTTTGTGTTTTGGAATTGTAAGTCAGACGAAACATTATTATTATTATTATTATTATTATTATCATAATCATTAACATCACCCTGGCTTTGGAAAATATTGATGGGCATTTTTCACTTTTTCCAAAGATTTTATAGACAAACAAAAAATGATTATAGTCAACAGATTAAGCATAATGAAAATAATTGTTATTTTCAGCACCAATTCTATAACAGAAAAGGGTTAATAGCAGGAAGCTAAGAGGCAAAATTTACCCACGTGCATTTTGCAGTAGTATGTCTGCTAGCTAGCTATTTCCTAAGAACCTAAGTGCAGAGCACAGAGACGGAGGCAAGAAATTATTTATTAACAAACTGATGTTCTCTAAGAGAATCAGGCAGCAGTCTTTGCGGCCAGAGGGGAATTGAGGCTAAGTGAGGAGGAACCAGGGGAAAGGTTGAGGCTCGCAGCCAGAGTCTGAGGCTTGAGACAGGAGTAAGGGAGCTGAGCAGGGCACGGCAAGGGAACGGGTAGAGGGAAGCCTGGCAGAGTGAGTCCAGAGACTGGGAGAGCTTAGCAGTTTTCAGGCAGAGCAGGAGAGGGATGGAAGCAGGAGTTGGGCGGGGAATGCTGCGAGCAGAGGGAGACAAAAATGAGTGAAAACTCAAGCAGGCAGAGATTCTAACTAAGACTAACTGAGTCTAGAGTCTGGCAGCGTGGTGATGCTGAAGCTCAGTATTAAAAGAGGAGGAGATTGGAGATGATTGGCAGCTTGCTGCCCAACACCTGCACACCTGATCCCAGAGAGGGAGCACAAGCAGAGCATGTGACAATGTCAGTTTTGCTCTACAGACGTCATCCATGAATTCCTCTCACACCAAATATATCTCTTCGATTGTTTAGAGAGACTTCGAAATCCGCGTATCAGTAGAGTTTAAGGTATATGTTATTTTATCCTAACAAAAACAGCTCACTTATACCAAGCACCATACTCTGTATCACAAAGTACATATAGAGAAAAAGTGAACTTCCAGGAACATAGACAGGCAAATGGCTACACCTGTCCAAAGATAGCTGGAGGAAGAGGAAGCTAAAGCACTGACAGAACACTTAGTGAAAGCAGACTGACAGCACACTGCAGCAGTAAATTGAAATATAAGATGAAGGAAAAGAATCTCCTACCATAGTCAGGCGGATGATCAAGCCAATCATGTCCATCACACCAGGGGTCAAAGCCAAAGTGCTGCTCCCTGTCTCAAGCATTAAGGATCCTCATCCTAGCCTTTTCCCTCCATTGTTACAGGTGAGGCAGGAGCTTAGAGGCCTTGAAAAAGCCAGGAAGCTCAGGAGGGGATGTCAGGAGTGCAGTGCAAATAGCTTCTGGTAACATCTGTTCCCAGGCAGGCTATGATATGACTGTGATGACTCTCATGTGACCGTTAAGTGCAACCCTTTTCATTGCCAGGTAGCCAAATGGTGAGGCTTTGTCAAACCCGCTGGCGTCTCAGATATATTTGCAGTGTACCATTAGGTATCTGTATACTGATGCTCAAGTGACTCTAATGTTAACGCACCCACGTTAAAGTCCAATGTAAACCCGCCGGTGGCGGTCTGAAATGCGTGAAGTCACTAGTGTTACCATGGCAACAAATGTTAAGGTAGAATTAAACAGACAGAATTAAAGTGATGATCCCTTATATGTAATTGGTTTTTATTTTGTTAACAATAACAGTTTTAGATGTGTTTTTTTTCTGGACACAGCACATTTGTCATTAACACACCTGGACCAGAGCGCGGAGGCAGCATTCAGTGACATTTACTGTAGGTAAACCAACAGTGAATGTCCATTTTGCTGCACCTGGCACTGCTACCAGTCTTCTTGGAGACATTGTGGAGTAAGTTAAACCTTTATTTGTTTCGCAGAGGGTATAATAGGTAAACAGCCATAACAAATAGCCTGTGTTTTAGTGTCTCATGGTCAGGTAGTTACAGGGGTAATGTGATATATGCGATGGGCTGATGAAGCCTTGTTGAAGCACTGAGGTTTTTGAGACAACTGGTTTGAAAGTGTTCCCTTGGGAGACACATAGTATACTGCTAAATTTAACAATAAATACTGTTGTACAAATTGAGAGAAATGGAAACATGATTTTATCTTTTTCTCAACATAATGAGGAATCTGTTCAGAAACTGTTCAAATTGAGCATATTTTCAAAATTTTCATTGTACATGTTTCACTTGTTTTATCGACAATATGCATGCATCATGGGAAGGGCTACGGTTGACTCTGAAGTGGGATCAAGTATGACAATTTACTTTCTTGTGACTTATATCCCTGACAATATAACTGTAGTATACATAAAATATCACATGTTCAATACATTAACATTAACATACCCCCCCCCCTCCCCCCCATTCGCAGTAGGAAGGATTGCTGCCTTCTCCCTGCAGGGAAGATGATACTGACTGCTCATACAAAACAGAGTACCAAGAAACTTAAGAAAACAGCTGTGGGAAAGCTGAGCAGTTTGACCAGTGTGATTAGCTATCCAGGTAATTTGTTTTGTATACTTCCAGGCTCCAACTGTGGAAGCTGAATGAGCAAGGTCAGGATTGGATAGCTGTAGCTAATAAAGAGAGAGATGTAGGAGAGGCAGAGGAGGAGGAGGAGGAGGAGGACAGCAGCCAACATGCTGCTTTGGGAGAGGCAGCTAAGTAACAGGTGAAATTGACAGCAAACACAGAGATAGAGCTGTATATTGTTCATTTGTACAATATATGCCCCCACGCCCCCACCCTGAGCGTGCAAGCATTCTGCTGCATAAATGAGAGATGGCAAAATGCACACATTTACTGAGCGCCAACACAAATTCTTTTTTTAGCAAAGAGTTAGCAGCTTCGCCTTTTTTAGCCAGCGATAACCATCACTATCACTGTTTACAATGATAACCACTGCTGGCACGAGGTCTTATCAACTCTTGTTAATTAATATTTATTCTGGGAGTAACTTGATTTGATTGGAATGAATGGGCAGCATATTGAAAGCCCAGTATCCAAAATACATTTATGCCCAGAATAACTTATAATGCCTGGGTGGAAAAGGACATGCTAAATGACACCCGTCAAAGCTGCAGAAAAGCAGAAATGTTATCATATTTTCTTGCAGACTGGCACATCTTTGCTACGGATTCTTTAGTGCAGTCGATGGCACTACACAAAAAAGCTGGCTCTTTATGCCCTTTAGAACATGATTGATACCACTAACATGCCATATTATCCCATTTCTGCATAGAAAATAGCAATATGTGGTGTGTCTTGTGGAAACATACACTGACTATGTAGTAAGTCCAAATGTAAAATGAGTGGAAAACAGCCTTAGGTTCAAAAAGTTAATGGGAGTCATTCAGCGATTTCTGACAGTGCTATAACCCCAGCGTTGCGGCAGTGTGAATGCAAAGTGTTAAAGGACCATTTGGTGGTGTGTCTTCTCACTCTTCTGCAGTTAAACTCACACAATGTTGTGGAGGTGCACAAGATAATCACTATGCAGGGCAAGCTGGTGCACTGCCACAAGTGGCATTGAAAAAATGATGGTGAAAAAAGTGGACTAGTGTGTCAATATGAAGGCACTTTGCAAAAGAGAGTGGGCTACCCCTTACTTGATTTTAGGTCTTTTTAAGTATATACAAAGAAACCATCAAATGCTCTGTCAATCAGAGGCAGGTAGTGCACAACATACTGCAGTTTTCGAGGAAGCTACAAAAAGACATGGGAAGGAAGGTAGGATAAAACAGCATGGAGAAAAAGCCTGACACTGACTGTGTGGCCCATATCCTAGCAACCCACAGTCATTTGTTTGATCCATGATAACAACAAGGAGGCATATAGGATGGAGGTGTGGGAGATGTACCTGTGATGCGATGAAAATAGCCTGTTTCTCAAAAACAAAACTATCATTGATTTTAGGAACTTTGGATTTTACCTTCACCTCACTATGTATCAATGGTTCTGATGAGATTATCAGATTTCTTTTCCTTTGCTTGGTCTGGCAATAACAGGTTCAATAAAGGCTTTGTAGTCTTGGTTTCTAGATTGTTAGAGAGATAAACTGTTCTCACTGCAGGAGGACAGCATACAGTATCACTATCAAAGATAATGCTCCTCCAACTGATTATTCATTTACCACATTGTTACCATCTGATGGTTGTTAGCAAACTATTAATTCTCACACCACCTTCTTTAGGAAGAGCTTTCTTACACAAGCAGTGAGAATCACGACATTCAGCCCACAGGGTCACGTTAGAGGAAGATACTCCTTCACTGATTATTCATGGATAAAAAAATTTGTGGGCCATGTTAATCTTCAGCTATGCTACAGTTTAATGAGAAAGTTCCACTTATTTGGATAATTTCAGATTTTATATTATGTATATATATATAAGAATCCACCATATCTTATTTTTTTTAAATACACAATTTATTACAATGTAAGTGTTTATATAATTGTTTAATATACATGATTTTTCCTTTTACCATATAAAGATTTACTTTTACTGTATTTGGATGGGTTGGACGCTGTCCAGAAGAACATAAGGATTTAATTGTATTGGAAGGCATTGCTGTACTTTTTAATGTGTGTGACAATAAACTGAACTGAACTGATTCTTGGTCCAATCTGGAACACTTTTGCACAGCAGGAAGAAAAAAATTAACCCCTGCCATGCCCCGCGGCAACTTACATGCAAGCTGAATGCATCTCTATCTATAAAGCTGCTGTTGGCACACATGGTTTATGGGCACAGACTGTATCAAAAATGCAGTCATAGCACATACAGTATATTGGTTTTGTGAATACCAAGGCATTAGCTGATGCTATCTCTAAGTGCATCTTATGTTCCATTCGAAAGTGTAGACAGGTGACCAACTGAAAGGGGCCACAAAACAAAGCAATGGATGGAGAAAGGTAAATGTGAATGCTTCAGTACAGACGGAATCAAGGTGAATGATGTATGTGATGAATCATATGCCGCGACCTTTGCTGTCCCGAGAATGCAACCCTGCTGACCACTTTTAAGAGACAGCACTCTCCACCAGCATTATCAAGACACAAAATGAGGGGTAATTTTTTGGGATGAATGGTGTTCATCAGTAGTTCTACAGACTTTTTACAATCTACGCCAGGCAACTGTCAGGCAAAACACAACATCTGAACACATCTAGTTTAGTGTTCAGTGCTTGTGGTCTTTTTTTTCCACATTGTTTTACATTTTCTGGCCTATATGAGCAATCAATTAATTAAAAAAAAACAATAATGGCAATAATTAAAATACAAGTTGCACCAGTTTAAGCCTAAGTTAAGATAGTGTTCATGTAAATGAACACAACCCACAAATCCTGCTCATTTCATCTTTATCCTATAAGTAACTAGACTTAGATTGTGTCTATAGTTTTGGCACGTGTTAATGTGTACGGTTTGTACAGTATATCCTGGTTGTTCACTTTTGTTTAATTCCAAATTTCTCCTGAGGGTTGTCAAACTGACATGCAAAAGGAAAGTATGTTGGTCCTTTGTATCCAAATCTTTCTTGTAGAATTGATAGTATATTTTAAAGATCAGTGCATGAGTCTTTAAAATCTTTCGCAAACTCCAGTCTCTAAACTATGATGAATTATGGTATATTTATTTTTTCTGATATTTTAAATTTTTTATTTAATTCAATTTGTTTCATTCCTTTTTGCTTTAAATGCTCCACTTTGCCCATCATATCATCTTATGTTCGTGAATAAGGCTGCGCAAGGTTACTTTCTTCTAATCAACTGATTCCATCTGCTTCATTATCGCTCCTTCTCATTCTTTCTGATAATTCCAAATCTCAATTCCCCCGCAAGTTTGGCATAAGAGAACAGCATTATTCTTTCACATTTAATTTATACAAACAGCTAATCATCATGCATAATGCAGCAAGGCAAGTGTGGAAACAAGCTCACAGGCTTTGGATAATGCTAATTGAAATTGAAGTATCGTGTAGACAAATTGTTTGTGACTTCATCCTGTGCTATAATTACTCATGCTAAATCAGGGTGAAAACATGCAACAATGTTAAAAATGCATTCCTTCTGCAAACTAATATAATGCTTTCATTTTTAATCTTCTCCTCTGGCTATGGATCATATATGATGCAAATTGTATCTGTATTGGATACAGAAGAAACTGTATTTTACACATTCAGTTTTAATTATGTCAACTGCAGTTGTTTACTGGTGACCAATGACTACAGTAGCTTAAATGATCAAAGTAGTTTGGCAGGCTGCAAGAAAAATAAAGTGCAGCTTTATCTTCTGTAGCGATAAACTGCTTTTTATCCTATGATCCCATCTGGACCAGTCCTCTACATAATATCTCTTTTTTTGCCCAAATTAAACTTATTTTAGATGAGAGAAAATCTGGTCAGTTTTTAGCCCAGCTTCTTTATGTGCAGTAATCCCACCCAGAAATTAAATCATGCTGTGAAACACACACATGTGATCAAACACAATCGTTATAATAGAATCACAAACATATTTAATTATCTCGAATTTGACTGGAGTGCCATTATCTATAACTGCCTAATGTCACCAAAAACCATGCTCCCAGCTAATAATATCAGCCCATTCATGTAACAAGAAAGTACAAATAATACCATAGAAAATGAGGCACACTGTCAGGACTAATAAGACTTTCCCTACACCTCCCACCCAGACAGCTTGAAGCAAGAAAACACACACACACACACACACACACACACACACACGCACACACATACATGCACGCACACATACATATACACACACACACACTAACACACACTAACACACACACACACACAAACACACACAGACACACATTCAGGCTGAGATTAGTCCAGTTTAAAACAGATTGTTTAGCTGACTGGTCCAGTCAACCGTAGAAAATTAACCCAGAGTAAGTTTCAACCCAATAAACATCCACTTAATGCCTCCATGTCGGATAAAAACCTTCAATAAATAGTTTGCTCTTGGCATCACAGCTGCCTCCTGGTTAGACAACAAAAAGATCGAGTATTTTCTCCCCAGATTCTTAATTTGCTCTGAATAAGAGCATCAGTGGAGATTCCTACAGACATGAATAGAAACATAATTAAAGAAATGAGAAAGCAAATGAATATTTACTCACATGAGCACAAATTCTAAACCAAGCCTAAGACCTTGTGATGCTCAAGCAATGCTGTTAAAACTTTGCTAAAACTCAAAGCTCTTCTGGCTGAGTGTGTGGCGAGGTCCTTTTGGAAGCTTCTGGAATGTGTACTCTGCTCATCTGGCATCCCATAGCCAAAGTTGCCTGCTTTGTCTTCCGTCTTGGGTTGTCTTAATATCTGGCAGGCACTAAGTTAAGCTCAAATTATGAAATTATGTATTTTCCCTGAATCTATGGATTGTTAGTACAGAGGGGGAATCCTGCCAGTTTGCTTCTGCAATGGTAAAATTATCTCACTCATTTAATTCTAAAATGTATCATCCATTTGTGCAATGAAAATTTTACACGGAACGCGGCCTGTGGAGGTCTTTTTGCATGTAGTATTTTCTGGAAGAACTTTGAGACAGTCATTGTTAATTTCTATTCTGTCAAAGGACTGATTCATAATCAATCTAGTTTATATTTCTTAGTCAGATTCTCCAGCTCCTGGTGAAAGAGGGGATCCCATGTCCGATGGAATATATAAGTCTTCCTGCATCTTCTTAATTTACCTCAGGTTCTCCTCCTAGTGGATATGACTAGAGTGCAAACCTGTAATCTGTTAAACTGTAAAAAACTAAATACACCCTAATTTTTAGTCAGTCACAAAAACTGGCATCTACTGCTCGCCATTGACTTTCTGTGCCTTTTTATATCTGGTAAGAAGCTCGGAATAGGTTATAGAAGAATTTAGCTGTGGAGGAGACATGAGCATTTTTGTGAAGATGATAACTCCTTGAGGTGCAGAGTAGCCATGAGTACGTGTCTAACATACTGCAAGTTGTTGCTCAGGATCAAGTATACTGCAGTAATTGGTCCATTTTTTTTGATGTGAATTTCTGGCATCTTTGTTAATGTATCAAACTGGGCTTCTGACATCTGGAAGATCTTCTCTAGGTATTGTTCTCCTCCAGTATCAGCTTGTGAAACCCTCCCTGCTCTTGACACTTTCCTCCTCACAAATGAGGAAATCATCCCTGCTTGAGGGCTGCATGCCATTTCATAGAAAGACTTTCCGCAGGGAATAAAATAAAGCTGAAAAAAAGCGCTGGATTCAAGTTTGATTGGTTGTTTTGTAGGTCAAAAGATGTCTACATAGCTTGGTTAAAAATTGGGCTAGATTTGACTGAAAAGAATTTTCCAGATGCCATGGTTATACTGTACTCATTGTTTCAAAACTATTTCACTGACTATATTTCAGTGCGTAGTTAGCCCTACTTTACATAAAGATAAAGGCACTGAAATGTATCTGAAACAGCAACAAGCTTCTAAAGAGTAAATGTGGTCCATGTGTAACCTGGATGTCCACATGTCTTTTGACCCTCAAATGGTAATAATCTTTATTACTAAAGCACTTTTAAAAAACAAATGTTTGATTTGCAGACAGAAGAGCAGATAAAAACAGAAAAAGAACACTAATGAGAGTTAAGATAAGACATTAAATAATTAGATTACAAGAGAAAAATATATTAAGAAAAACAACAAATAAAATAGGATAACAGAATAATCAGCAGACCTCAGGGTATGAGCTGGAGTACACAGTAGAGATAGAGAAGCTCAGCAATGTAGGATGGGGCAAAGCTTATCTCGGTCTTAAAAATAAACAGTAAAGTTTAAAGTCAGTTCTGTAGTCTACAGGTAACCAGTGTAAATTGGCCAGAAGTGGAGAAATATAGTTCTTTTACAGTTGGAGTTGTTTGATTTATTTTAGTAAATAGATACAATAGTCCAACTGATAGGAAACAAATGCAGGTATGGGTGCTTTTACTTCCTGAACTGAAAGAAAAGATCGAATTTCAGCAATGAATACTGTATGTATATTGAGCTGACAGACTGACATCTGTGTAGCAGAAATGAATGGAAAAGTTAAGGTAAGAATGAAAAATTGTTTGAGTTTTATACGTATTTAAGATGAAAAAAAAATCATTTCCCATCCAAGACTTTATATCTACACGAGAGGTTGCAGGTAAGGTGAGGCCTGATTGTTTCTCTTCAACAGACATATCTTTGTAGCATAAGCATAATAGTGAAAATAAATGTATCAATTGCAAGTGATTTGACCCAGACATGGAAAACAATATAGGGCCAAGGATAGACCCCTGGGGGACCCCAAAGGTAATAGCTACTCTGGCAGATGAAACACAGACACAGAGAATCCTCCACTCGGCCACACTGGAGCAGTTCCTAGCACACCCACTCCTTTGCTCTAGTCAGTGGATTAATATGCAGTGAAAACTGTTACAAAAGCAGATGGAAGGTCTAAAAATAAAATATAAAATATTCAGACAGTACAACAACCAGTCGAATGTCATTCATAACCTTTAGAAGTGCCATTGCTGTGCTGTGATGGGTTTGAAACCCTGACTGGAATCTTTCAGAAAGAGACTACACATACAGAAGTGAGATCTATATGTACCACTTTCTCCAATACTTTGGCAAGAAAAACTAATTTGTCCCCAATCAATGGTTAAATGGTTGAAGACTGATATATCCCTTAACAGCAGAGAAGCATCCCAGGGGGTTGATTTCAACATGTGGATTGTTCTCTTAGCTCCTTTGGATATCTAAGACCAGTTTTCATCCACTGGCATCTAGGACCTCATTCACAAGGTTCGGGTCACTACCCAAGACCATAATCAGGAGCTGATGGCATCAGTTGGTAGCTGCCACCCCTAAAAATGCCTTGCCACCACAGGTGCCAGCCCAGTTTTGGAAAATCTAGTAAAAAGTATATAAATGAAAAGTTGTGAATGTTGGAAATTTACAGGAGTTCAAGTGAACTCGAGGGGGAAGAAATGACGCTCCATATAGACTCCTAGTTCTACCCCTCCCTCAGAACTTTGCGACTTTGTGTGCATCCACCTGCAGTCGGATGAACATACAGTGAAGGAATGAGGTAATACTTACCTTTCATCTATGAAGAAATTAGAATAATCAGAAAAATACAGGGCTGGTCGAGTCCATACACAGAGATTGTAGTGTTTACTAGCCAGCACACATGGCTCACGGCTCCCTAGTATTGATTAAATGTGTGTCATGCATGAAATATCTTATATGCTGGTCAAAGGCTTCTGCTCAATTTACATTTGTGAAGATGGGAGGAAGCTGTAGGATAGACAGGAGGTCAAAAACAGATATTATCCCCGTAAAATAAGAAATAAGGATTGGACACAGGACACGGGACACAGGGTTGATAACAGTCCAATTTTAACTAGCTGCTGCTAGCTGTCCCTGCAGCGGCAGCAGCTCCCTGTGGTTTCTCCCAGCCCCAGCAGCTTTCTGTGCAGCCTCTCCCAGTCCAGGCTGGACACACCAATTGCTGATGATTTTATTCCCTGCTAAATGTGTGTGTGGGGTTGCCAACTTCTATTAGTAGAAATATAATATACAGGTGGATATTGGCGGGGTTGATTTGTTGAAGCGTGTTTTGTTTAGTAATAGTAAATCGTACTTGATTGTGTGAAGGACGGATTAAACCTGACTGAACTCAAATTGCCTGCAGCAACCAACATCTCTGAAACTGCTCATTCTGCAGCCAAATGTCCAAATTTCCATCCAGCCATGCAACTGCAACATACAGAGGCACCTAGTTTAAAAAGGCACTAAAATCACACACTTCAAAAAGCCACTTTATTCAGCAATGGAGTGACACTTAATTTAAAGCTCAGTACCTGAATGTTTGCATTTTCACCACATTTTCAAATTGAAACACAGGGAAAAGGACTTCTGCCATTTAATCAGCATTACTGAATAAACACTGGATAACTTGAATCACTTACCACATTAAATGCTCAGCTTCACCCACTATAAGTGATACAATTGGTCAATATTGGCACCAATTTAATCCCTTAAAGAAAGGGTACAAAATCTACTCATTACTGATCACACTGAATGTTATTTCATAAATCTGTTGGGATACATTGAGGGTCATGTAGGAAGGTTAACAGATCAAAAAAACAGCACATATTTATTAATAGTTTCAACAACATTCAAAGTCAGAATCAGAACAACTTTATCAATCCCTGCAGGGAAATTGCTTTCTTACAGTATCTACAACACACAATTATGAAAGAGGAAGTAAATAAGGCAAAACAAGGTAAAAAAAATTTCCATAAATAGTAATGATAAGAAATTCATAGTAAGTGAATGGAAACATATACAAATGCTTTAAACTGTACACCTTATCAATAATGATGACTATTTAAGGAAACTTAATAATTAAATCAATTTGAATCTTAAAAGTTAAAAAAAACATAAATTAATTAAAGCATGGCCTATGAAAAAATAGATGTATTTGGACAAATGTCTGAAGATTTGGAAAGAAATAAAGATATTGGTTTCTAATGCCAACTTTAGATATTTTTGTTCAGTGTGTTACTCATGACACGTTACACGATAATATAATGTATTTTTGTTAAAATACCTTTGTTTGGGGGCTTTTTCCAAGCAAATACTGATATGTGGGATTTTTTGTGATTCATTCAGAATATATATCTTTCGCCCTATAAAGTCTCCATGCTACCCTCTTGCCACTCCATGAATATTTCTCCAGATCTGCCCCAGACCGTAAGTGAAGGTATGAAAACAGATGGACTGGTAAATGGAGAGCGCCAGCCTCAACTCCTTGCTCTGCTCAACACTCCTGCATCTGCATGACTGGAGATGTAACTCCAAGCTGCCTGTCGATCTTAAGCATCTTACTCTCGCCAAGATTCTTCATTGGGGGCAAGACCTTACTACCAGACTACAGGTGTTTAATACACTATTTCCTTTTATCTTACTCTACTTTACATTTTTTTACTCAACTGTGGTTTTTATGTGATGACTTTTACCTCATGATGTGTATTTTCCTTCTTGCCTGAAGTACTACATTGATCCTTCCTCCAAAATGCATGATTTAATTACAGCAAAAAGCACAGTACAAAGAACAAGCTGGAATTTGTGTCTTGTTTACCTCTCAGCTATTTGCTTGCCTCAGTTTAAACTTGTACCTTCCATTAATTGGTTCTTGAAGTGCATTAATCCCTCTGAGATAGCTTTATAGTGCTCTATATTCAATGGCGGGTATTAGAGAGCCGGCAGCAGCACCTTGCCGCCTCCTCTGAGACGGAGAGAAACAGTGGGTTCTTTCTCCAGAGAACAGACAGCTGTATTCATTAGGGTATTCGTGGGTGCAGAGGGATGGCTAAGGCGGCTCAACGGTATACAGTACGAAAAGCAACAGTTTAACAAAAAAAGGGTAATGCTTGAGCAATTATTCAAACACTGTACATCACACAAATACACAGAAATACTTGTATTAAATAGATATGTCATACACTGAGAAGGTACGTCTGAGTGTCATGTTTTTTCCGTCTATGCTCATTTTTTCTTCCATACAGTCATTTATTTATTCATCTATGCCAATTGTAGTTATGGGTTTTCACCCCAAGACCACATATAGACCTTGCCTAGGCCATTAGCCTGCTCCATTTGCGATTGTCAAGACATTCTGTCAAACCCCCACATCAGTATACAAATTAAGTCAGGAAAAAAAAAAACTGTTTTCAAGCTGCATGTTCTTTTAGATGCCAGGAATAATATGGTTTTCAAAGAGTTAACATGGATGCATTCTGCAGCTGTTGGTCGATACAGTGCTGCCAAACCAAAAACAATGCTGCACCAGCATGCTGCCTGTCAGTGGCTTCACCAGCCTAGTCTCTATGTGTGGATCCTTTTTCATTTTTCCAGATTCAAGCAGATGTCCTCAATCCACACAAATATAGGCACATTAATGCATGTAAGCGCACATACACCCACACACACAATCATTTCTTCCTACATGCCCTCCCTTCCATGGAAAGTACCATTGTGAACTTTGAGCTGCAGCGTGAATTAAATTGATGTGGTGAATAAAGTACACTGTTCACTAACAGTCATCAGCTACCTGCTGAGAGGAGAGACAGTGACAACTGCATGTGTGCATCTGCACAAAGAAAATGAGAGCAAAGGGGACTGCCATCGCTCACTGTGTCAGCAGGAAAATTAAAAAGCAGGAAAGTGAAGGACGCTGATACCCAGAGACAGAAAAAGAAAAGAGACGATCTGTTGGTTTCAAAACAGAAGGAGAGGTTTTCTTACTTTTCTTACTATTCTTTCATAGACACAATCAAATGCAGTCTTTTTATAATTTCTAGGTCTTGAATAATGAGGGATTCTGATATAATGTAGAAATGGACAGTGTAGAGTAAAAGAGCACCACAAAGTGAAGCAGACTGAAAAACAGTGCAGCATAAAAAAATGCATTGGATTTGTATGGCTTGTGTCTAGAGAATACACTGAATGTATCTCCTTCCTCATCTGTTCCCATAATCATTTGTAAAGCTGATTTTTTTAAAAATAATTCTTTTAAATTGTGCGTTGTTTACGTCTTTATATGCTGCCTTGCTTTCTTTTTTTCACTGCCTCCACAGGATAAATTAGAAAGGAAATGTTTCAGTTTTCATCTAGTTTTTAAGTGTGCTTGTAGCTCGTTTAACCTGTGGGTAGGTTAATTTCACGTGTGGCTTTTCTTCAAGGTTTGTTATTTTAGTCTTTCTTGTAGAAATTAGATTTATATTTTACTAACTTGTTTTTCCGCTGCTGACAAACATAATAGAGGGCTGGATTATGTTCAGAGGCAATGTTTTTTTTCGAACGAATGAAGAACTACACTTGTAATCTGTGCTGAAGTCTCCAGGAGGTGGGTGGACATGTCTGGCAGTATACTGTCACACCAGAGTCTAGAGTTCACATCCACAGTCCTGGCTCTGGCTAGGGTAACATTAACATTAACTGAATGCTGTGAGTGTCTAAACATAACCATAATAAGATTAATAATGCTGTAGACCCTACAAGTGGATATTGCACTAAAAGTTGGATATTCTGATAAGAGTATGTTGTCAGTGTCACTTTAATGATATGTTCTGTACAAAACATATCCGTAACTTGCCCCATATATACATTTACAAAATTTCCTCATTATGTTACTAAAAAATAAAATCCAATACCAATTATGTTTCCTTCAGAATGTATTTGCTGTTGAAAATTTGTTGTATATTGGCACAACGTTGCAATTGGATACAGTTCAGAAAGAATAATGATGCAGATTAGTCTTAAAATACAAGTGTTGAAATACAGTTTACATCCTTTATACTGACTATGGGTAACAATGAGGTTAAGTGAGTTAATACTAGTGCTATGTGTTGAGGTGGAGCACTCTGACAAGGCTGTGTTGGCCTGACCAATTATTTCCTGTAAAGAACAGTACTGAAAATAGCTTGTACTGTAGCTTAAGCCTAAAACCACTATTAATTTTTTGGGGGTATGTGTTGAAGTAAGACATTAAGAGTCTATAGCCATGTTAGCGGCTCTGTAAGTCTGTACTTAGGCACAGCAGTGCTTTGAGCTCTATGCTTATATCAGTGTGCTAATATTCTCATGATAACAATGCTAATGTTTAGCAGTTCTGATGTTTAGTGTTTTCACAATCTTTTTTTATATATATATATATATAAATATTTTAGCATACTAATATTGGATTATTAACACTAAAGACAAAGTAGCCCAGAGGTCATGGCTAATCAGAAATCCATTAGCTTTGCAGGTATTTGAATTAAGTTACACTTAATTAACATCCTTTAATGTGTCTGGAAGAAAAGTCAGGGGATCACCAGAGTCATCCATCCTCTGTGGACTATGAATGTCTGTTCTGAATTTCATGACAACCCATTCAATATCTGTTATACTATATTTTTTTATTTATTTTTAAAATTTCACTCTCTATTTCACTCTCTATTACAGGCAGATTTTGTAGAATGATTTGGTTACTGTAAACTGTGTCAATCAGTGTGCTCTTGCAGCATTAATCCATCAGGTGAATGGGGAAATAAAACCTTTTAACCCAGTTAAAAGCACTCTGCTTTTTTTTTTCTAATTGTTATATTGTTGAACTAGACAGATCTATGGTATGAGCAGCTTAATGATGCTTACATTTTACTGGACTTTGTGCAATGATTCAGATCATTGTTGATTCAAAGCAGATTACTCTTGACAGCACTGAATTTTCCCTTTAAGACAGCTCATCAAGAACAACTATTTTCTTTTGTGCCATCAGTGTAAATGAGGAGTCAGGTGTACTGCGTGTCCTTTAGAGGACAAGGGTTAATTCCCATCAGCCTTTTGCATTCAAATTGCTCTGTCTCATACACTGTAAATTTTCAGTGTAAACATGCTGCACAGCATCTACATAACTGACAGCTCAAGTATACTGTACTTGTTTGCTTTGCTTGAATGTCACCATGTATAAGATTGAAGTGTGGGTGTGTGACTGTATCAGTGTGCCGGTGTTATATTAAGAGTGACAGGCTGATCCTCTGTCTCATTAGGTGGGATGATCATCTCTGTCACTCTCACCTCATACTTTCTATCTGCCCGACTGTACAGGCTATTATTAGACACCAGATGAAAGGTTGGACACCACTGACATATCATTATCACACATTAATGAGTTGAAATACCTGAACTTATCACGGTGACATTTGTGCTGGGATTTGATGTGTGTCTGTGTGTGTTTGAGTGTTGTGAATCGGTCATATTTAGAGTGACATGCATGTTGAAAAAAAAAAAGGGTAATAGAAAATTAAATGTCTTTTCCCTGAAAAATACAATGAAATAGCTGTGAGTACTGAATAACCTTTCTGTTCAGACTTCTTGAGCTTTTGTTGCAGAGTGTAGAAAGTCGGAAAGATTGGAAGTAACCAGTGAGAATTTAATTGATGGTTTCAGGGCGGCATTAACACAACACAGTGAGGAATAGTTGTTGAACATAAAGATGGCCGAAATCTAACATTCTAGGAGACCTTTTTCAAATGTTTTGAAAATGTCTGTTGTTGACTAGTGGGAATTTAAACTGGAAACAGAACACAACATAAAGTGCCCAAATTTGATGGTCGTTTTTAAGCTGTTTTAATTATAGAACTGATATATTCAGTATATCAGTTTTTGGCTACTGCAATTTCCCTTTGTAGAATGTGAGACAGTGTCAGAAAGATAAAGGAAGCTACCAAATTCATGCTGTTCAGCAAATGTAAAAAAAACCCCCAAAACATCAGTAAGAATCGGCTGAAAGAGCTATACTGTTTTAAATCAGACATCACACAGCAGTAGACTATTGGTCATTTCATTTTAATGCATCTTGGGTTTACAGAGAAGCAGAACACACCATTCAGCAGCACCAAAAAATGGATAGGGAAGATCCTGAGGGGGGTTGAGGTACAAAGAAAAGAAATCAAAAGAAAGGAGAAACAGCAGTGCAGGGAGGAGCAAAAATTAAGATGTTACTTAATTACTTTTTTTAATGATTAAAGATGAGGGAGAACAGATTCTGCAGAAACTAATGACTGTTGTGAAATAATCCTCAGTGAAAGAACGGATATGCAGCAGCTCTGTTATACAATACAAAATAAAAAAAAGGGTGCAGATTTGTTTTAAAACACAAGTGTACAACATTTAATACGTTTTCGTGAGTAACAATAATAATTATGTAAAATAATGTAGTTCTATGAGTAGAGGTTCTAACCCTCTGATTGACTAGTTAAATGGAAATAGATGGTGATATAGCTTACAAGCCAACATTGTTTTGTTGGCATGCTAGCTCTCTCACTCTGAAAATGCTAACATGATGATGCTAAGAGGGTGTAATGTTTACTGTTTCTAGTGTTTGATAACACAAGATCAAAATTAAAGAGAAATCAATTATATTGTTTGTTAAATATTTCAATCCGGACCAAAGTGTTGGGTCCAGAGACCAGTATTACCATCCACAGAGTTCACAGTGTTCCAAACATTTTGACTCAGGAAAAAAGAAGGTTTCATTGTGTCTGCCAATTTCTTCTTTTCAATCATGTTTATGTGGTGACACCTCAGATTAATTCTTCCAACCCAAAGGGGGTCCCGACCCCTTAGTTGGGAACCACTAATCTAAATGGACCAATGTTGACACTTGCATGTCATTTACTGGTCATCTATAATCATTTTGTGTTGGGATCTTGCATCTTGTAGATTTAATATTCCAAAAGTCTGTCCCCAACTACGAGAGACATTGGCTGGAATATAAAGAGCTTGTGTGTGTCGCACTTCACAATCTGTTACACTCTTTGTGATCACAAACATTTTTTGATGGACGGTAGGATGGTGACTGTTGCTGATTTTAGTAAATACAGTGTAAAATTAAATGTTTCAATCAGCTATATGCAAAGACTTTCTCTGAATACATAGACAGAAAAACAGCAGCTCTGCTCACCTCAAAAGAGATGGTCATATGGTGAATCTTATGGTAAATTAAAAATCCCGACAGGAGACTAAAAGAATCCTGTAGGCATGACCTCATCAGCTTTCTGTGAACACCACCAAAAGTCATTCGATGATCATGGCTGACATCCTTGAAGAGAAAAACTGCATAAACAATTTAAGCTATTCAGAACCTGTGAGTTTCTGGTTTGTATTTACCTTTTTTGTGCCTTCAGGATAATTTGCATAGAATCAAGACCAGTTCTAAACCTAGTGTACAGCTGGCCCACATGTGGTCAATGTGTAAAATTGTGGACACGGTTGAAAACTGTTTTGGAACATCTGTAATTAACTAATTTCAATGGAAATTAGGTAAAGTCGGTTAGTGACAGACATTTGCGTTGAATACTCTGGCTCCACTGTCGCAGCCAAAAGAATATGTAAGTATGCTGCACGGAAATTCATAACATTGCACAGGATTTCACTACTTCTACCACTGTCGTCTCAATCACACCCTGTTTCTTTTCATTTTTGATTACGTTGAGACACAATTGCAGAGAGACACAAAGCGCATAAAGGGACAAGGTAATGAAGGAGCAAAGGAGATCCTCAGGGATGGGCAAAGAAAGCGAACGCAACACAAACACATACCGTACAGCCGGACATGCATACACCGAATACATTGTTTTGAGACCGTCCTTGCCAACTGTTTTACTTTTAATACTATTTCATGGTTCAAACAAGCTTAAAACATGTCTATGAAAAAAATTTATTGGATTTCCTCACAGGAATATCTGATCAAAATAAATAACAAAAGACTTGTTACAGAAGTTCTGCTTCTGACAGCCCCAGGTGTCACATAATATCACGTAAATAAAAAGCAGCTTTGTCAATTTGGGGGTTATATCAAGCTGAGGAGTCGCAGCCAATTCTAGAGGAAGATTGGGGAGATTGCAGACAAAGAACCAAACATAGGCATAACCACGGAGATGTCCACAGGCCACAAGGCTACAGAGAAGAACATGCTCATATAAAAGGGTGATTCCTTTAGAGCCATTATTTGATGTTTGGAGCAGAATCATGCTGGGATATTTTGTTCATGATTAATGCCATTAAATTAATAGTACAAAAAGAGCATCTGCCAGGCGGTGGGTGGTCACAGGCGTTCTCCATCCATTTAATCATGACATGAAGTGTGAAGCAATTTTTAGGGGAGGGTTTCATGAGAAATCTCATGCCAGAGCTGATATTTTTCCTGCGTGGAGAGAATGATAGCGTACTTTCATATTATCTATAATGTTGTTGCTAGCAGCAATATTTGAAGTATGAATTACTGAAAGCATCATTGTGACTTGCCACTGTATATTATCATCCATAGGAACAGAAAGAAAAGTAGGAATAATACAAAGCCTCCACCACCTTGTGTTTACCAGCTGTAGGAAAGTTTTCCTTGCATTTGTGCAACTTTTTTCTAGATTTCTGGTTTGGACTTTGAAAGGGAATTTTTTATCAGTAAAAAAGGCCCAGGGATCTGTCTAACTAGAAAACCCGAATATCAGAGCAGTTTTCACAAAACCAAACAATGACAAACCTGCCTGACTGAACACAACAAGCGAAACCCAGGACTCACATCAGACAGGTTGGAATAATTTATTTAATGTAGCAAGGACGGATGATGAAATGACGAGTCAGTTGGTCACTCACAGGAAAATATCCATTTAAAATTTTGATAAAAACATATGAATTGAAGTCATTTATCAATAACTAATTCAACATTCCAAGTTTCGGCCTTTTCAGATTTACAGATTTGATGCTTTTCTTTTCCTTTTATCCAAGTAAATTAAATATATTTTGGTTTTGGAACGTTGGTCGGACAGGGCGAGCAATTTGAAGATGAAAATTTAGCCTGTAGAACTTATGATAAGCATTTTGACTTTTCTTTGATGTTATAGACAGAAATGAATTGATCGAATATCAAATAATCAATAATTTAAATTAGCAGTCTTTGTAGAGATGTTTTTGATTAGAAGTCTTTGTAGAGATGTAATCTTTCCATCGGCAATGTTACTGTGACTGAGCTCGAAAATGACAAATAGTATTAAGCATATGACTAAAATATGAAAATGTAGAAGTATTAAGATAATCGGAGCAATACACTAAGTAATTGTGAGGTTATTATGACATATTATGTAAACCATGTCGACAGAATGAGTAGACTATGAAAGTGGATATGGAAAAAAAATTATGTGTTCTCTCAAGAAGAAAAAACTGTAATGACTCAGGAGCCCAGCAACACAAAACACACACAAAAGCTGCTACTACAGTTAGGGCTGGGGAGGAGAGCCAGGGAAAAAGTGTATTGGGTGTGAGAGCATAAACAGGCTTATCAATGCCTGTCATTAGGGCACAATGGGGAAACTGTCTATGGATATGAAGCTGTGTCACAGTGAGTCTGGGAGAAGATTTTCTATTTATCTGGTATTCTGCAGGGCTGTGGGGACAATCTGCTGCATCAATCGATGCGGGGAAGTCAGTGATGAAACTTCAGCACATTAATATGCAACAGTAAATGTCCTCCCTGAGTGATAACAACAGCCGGGCTACCTGAGAACCTTGGAAATGTGACAAACATTTCTGATCTATAGTATCTATGATAATACTAATCATTATTTAAAACAAATGAGCATAAGCTCCACTGACCTGCAAACTATACAGTGTTATTTCAGCTATATCTGTCTGATTAGCTCTGATTACCTGTGATAGCATTCATTTTTATGTCAAGTTATGGAGAGGGAATCACGGTAATAAAAGTTATTTCATTATGTTCAAGTCATCTTTCCATAGAGCTAATTGGTGCGGACAAATGTTGTCATCTTTTCCATAAATTAAGTTTAAAAAAAAATTGAACTAGCAGGTAATTTGTTAATTTGTTTGTCTCATGATTTTAAACCCAACCCAAAGAGCCTCATTCACTTTGTGAAGAATTAAATCAGGCTGAACTTTGACACATGAAATTTGTTGAGGCTCCCTCATAAAATTACCAGTGATGGGGGATGCTGCTTGGCTGCACTGAACACAATAATATGAATACGAGGTAATGACAACACAATGTTTGCCAAAAATATTTTTAATTTTCAGCCTCTGGATTGCTTCTTCCATCCCACAGTTTAAATGCTTTCAACCCTTTCCACATTATTTCCTGATGCTTTTTGCCTGAGCACATGACTAACTGTATTTATATAACACTGTACATACCGTACACACTGTATATACTGCATCTCTTAATTTGTTCTATAACATACTTTCTACTGTCTACCTTTTATGCCTCAATATATTTATATATTAGGTTATTTTACATCTGAGTATATTTGAGTCAGTGATATGTAATTTCATGCTGCAATGTAACTTTCTGGTTTGTGATCTGAATGACAAAAAGATAATCTGAATCTGATATGAACTCTAGTAAAACTCAGTCTATCTGTTGTTCAATCCATACCTGAATTTCCATCCAAAATCAAATAAGCTCAAATGATCTCAAAAAAGTTTTTGTTCTGAGGTGGAAAATTTACGGTAATGGTAAAAGGAAAGCATGCAATGGAATTAATGACATCCAGCTAGGAAATCAGTGCCATCAGCTGTTTATCTTGAAAAACCAACAACTAATATTTGCATATGATGGTAACACATTAATTTGCGTTTTCTGTTGCGGATGTTCTTGAAATTCAATTCAAATTTGTGCTTGCTTATGTTGCCTCGCTCAGCTACCTCACCAATCTAACAGAGAGGTAGCTGTTTATACAAAGTATTTTTCATTTTCATGGCCAAAAAGGGATGAGCGATATATAAAGAATGGTCTGATTTTCATCTTATATTTTCCATAACCCAAAATAAAAATCACCGAAAAATAGAAACTAAAAAAGGGTGATGTAAATTTGCCAAAATTTGCCAAAGTTTCTATTTTCAAAGCAAAATTAGCAAAATTAACTCTACAAAATGATATATCCCCTTAGGAATCAGTTTGGGCCATTTTGTCTTGGAAATTTGAATTTCGGACTCTGATTTATGACCTAATAGCCAAAACATTATTTAAGAGCCATAATGGGCAGTGCATCCACCCCTTACAGCCACAAATACACACAAATAAGAGTGAAGAAAACTCAAACAGAATTATCAGCACATTTTATCAACTTCAACATGACTGAGTGACTCTGACACCATTTAAATGGTCCACATTTCAAACCTCAGTGAAGAACAATTTTCTGAAATGATTTGCCTAAAAAGAAATTGTACAAGAACAGAAAAGAGTTCACCTTCAGAAATGTTCAGATGAAGCACATCAAGAGTAGTACTTCTCAGTCAAATAACTTTTAACGTTCAAACACTATTGCTATTCCACTGATCTCTTATTATCATTGAAGAATGTTGCATCTTCTTCAAGCTGTACTTTGCCTCAGAAATCTTTGTAATGTCTGGTAGCTTCCACTTTAGCTGTGGATGTGTGTGTGATGGGCAAGCAGAAATCGGCATTGTACCTGTTTCAGAATATGAAAAAAAAAAAAAACCCAACCTTTTTTCATTTCAGTTTTCTGGTGATTTTATTTTATTTTATTCTATTTTCAGAAAATGAAAATCGAACAACTTTAAAATTTGGATTATCACTTTTCTGACCACGAAAAAGAAATAAATCTTCTCCACCAGTTTTAACTTTTACATTTTAAAATGAAAATGAAGTACTCACTCTTCATTTAGTTTTTAAAAGGCTGTTTTTGAAAGGAAAATCGAATGACCAAAAGAAAGATGGACCCCACTTAATAACTTATTAATACTGAATAGATATTCCATATGCCCTTATTTATTATAAAGGTTAGAATAGAGATCTCTTTGGTTAATGTGATGTAACTTGTTTATACTGGCATTGGAAGTAATCAGGGCATAGGTCTGTGATAAATGCATTATTATGTCACTGTGAGGACCCAAACTTCTTATTCTGTGAACAAATGGCAGAAATATAGCTGAAACACCAAGGTAAACAGTCACGTTTGCCGGAGCTCAGTGAGATAGCATGTGATCAGCTGATTCTGAAAGGGCCCACATTAGATCTGGCTGGCATCAGACATTTTCAGCATATTACAAAGTTGTCATTTATTTCAAAACTGATAGAGAGAGAAATTTTGATGAAACTTAGGGTCCAATAATATCTGAAAAAGTAGGTGGTTTGGGTTTCAGTGAAGCCATTGACAATATAGAGCACAGCATCCTCACTGATCCTCCATTGAGGATTTTAAACTCTCAACAGCGGGCATCATTCGCGGACTTGCCCAAGGTTCTACTCTTGGACCAATTTTATTCTCACTGTGCATACTAGTATTGGACATATCAATACGGTAAAAAACATCTCATATCACTATTAAGTGGATGATAAACATACCTCTCGTTAAACTCGTTTGATCTTTGGTCCATAGCATCATTACAGATACTGTCCTCGCTTGGTTCACAGGGTACAAATGTTAAGTCCCTGGCAAAAAAACATGGGGTAGCTGGATAGTCACTTTATCCCTTGAGCAGAATATTAGAAATAACATGTTTTTATCAGTCAGGAAACATCTCCGAGATTTGACACATACTCAATTTTTATGCCAGAGAAGAAATCTGATATGCTTTTATATCATCATGCCTGGACTACTGTAACTCTCTCGTTACCTGCTAAAACTCCCACTTGGTCTCACAATTGCAACTTATCTGTAACTCAGCAGCCAGATTCTTAAATAATTCGAGAGTTCTTGTCAAATCGCCCCGGTTTTAACGTAACTGCACTGGCTTCCCTTTGATCTCGGAATAAATTTTAAAGTTTATTTTATCACCCAATAGTCCAAACATGGTGTGGCTCTAGATTATTTCAGGGAGCTTTTAAGCATTTACAGCCAAGCCAGACTGGGCTGATCAGCTGATCAAAAACTTGACCAAACTGAAAACCAAGGGTGTCCGTCAATTTCAGGTTATGATACCTTGTCTCTGCCACAACCTTCCCCTCAGCGTGGGATCAGCAGTCTCCACTGTAGCTTGTAAGCACCTCCTTAATATGTCCTGCACTTTAATGATGTTTTACTTCTCTATTATTGCAACACTTTTGTATATACATGAGGTTACTTTATTTTGATTTTTCCTGTGTAAATCCTTTGAGTTAGAGAAATACATTGTGCCAAACTTAAAAATGCTATACAAATACTAAAAAATATATATCAATTATTAGGATTATTGATTTAATTTATGAAGGGCTTGCAGTTCTTCAAATTACATGTCCAGATGGTAAGCCAGCCTCAGGCCATGAGCTTGGCCCTGAGCTTTGCACTTAAGATTCAACTTACATTCAAATTCATAAATGATGATCTCCAGATTACTGATTCAACATACTTGACACTTGTTATTTCTATATTTACCAGAATATCTTGTTTAATTCATCGCTTTTTTTGCTTCGTTCATATCTTTTCTGCTCAATTCAAGGGCAATGACTAATATTTTCCTTTTATAAGATATTATTCAGGGTTCAAAAGGCTGAGCCCTCCAAAAGTTTATACCCTGGACTACTCCCGCAAAGTGTTTACATATGAGTCACTGGTCCTCTCAGCCAAACTAGCAGGGAAATGTTTCAGCCCACTTGCTTACTGAGCAGATCTCAATCACTATAGAGAACACCAAACCGTGAATGCTGTTTTCAGATACATTACTTTAAAAACCTCCTAGAAAATGAAAAATCCATGTTTTGTGTTGTCTCCTTGAATGACGACAAAATCCAACCCTGCTATCTTGTAGTAAAGTACTACTTTCTTTCTAAAACCCATCATGAATTTGGGAGCATACTTAAAATTCCATCCAGTTAAATTTGTTCTTTTTTTGTCCTTGAAGATACACTTCTGATTTCAATACTGTTGAGTTTTAATACATAAAGAGGTTTTTCACTTGTGAGATACTGCTGGTCACCATAAGAAAGACAAGGAGTGCATACTGTACATATTTCTGTCAGCTAATTGACTCTAGCAGGTGCCAGAGGAGTATTCTTATGTGCCACCTCACAACAACATTATCAGTGTTAATGTGACCCCTGTCTGCTCCAGGCTAAAGAATGCACAGCCCCTCACTTGTAGTCTTTGACCTGGTATAGTGGTTCATGCAGGCAACAATAAGACTGAAGACTAATATTCATGTTCCTTTTACAATTTCTATCCAGTCTTAGCCTGGTCTTACCAAATGGTGTATGTTATTTCTCTACTGACTAACACCTAACTCTTGTCCTGGCCAAACAGAATTAAGAACTTTAAATCTGTAGAAATGACATAAAAAAATTTCAACAAAAGTGGTGTATTATTTTGAAGAAACCCCCTAAAATCACATCACTGGTCTGCTTTTGAGCTCTCAAGAAAAAAGAGTCTTCTACATTCAGCTCCACTTCCACATCCCATTTCATGTCAAACTAATTTAGTTTCACCTTTAAAGATGTTGCTAATGCATATACTCAACTATTGTACTTAAAAGAAATTGAGTTCTGATAAGGCCTCTGTAATGTGTATAACATGTAATCTACCAAGCTCCCCAGCTCCACAGGCTCCATTATCCATACAAAATACCATACTTACCAGAATACAACAACAACTTAAATGTGTTCAAAAACAACATCAGCCAAGTAGGAATGAGGTCTATGTTGGACAGTTACATCCAGTTCCATCCAGTGCTTGCCAAAGCCGGAAGTAGTGTGTTCTTCACTGTATGTAGGAAAGTGTACAATGAGGGTTTGGAGGTCGGAGGGTGGACAGGTGTATGGTGCATCAGATATTTATGCAGGAAACCAGAGTTTGTGTCAAGTCACAGACCTGAAAATAACCTTTTTTAACATTCACTTTTTTATTAACCATAACCATGAGCTTTCCCCAACCTAAAACAAGTTAGTTGCTTTACAGCAACTGTTGTTACATGTGGGCACTAAGCCTTGCAGCTATAACAGCTACTTACATGCCCTGACATATACTGAGTTCCCTGAGAAAGGATGTAGCTATTACTTGAAAACAACACATCTCACTTGACTTTAACGATAGCACCAGGCAAAAATCAGGGATCAAAGTTATTACAATTCATCCTCTTGGGGGCCATGAATGTCTTCACCAAATGTCAAAGCAACACAGTAGATGGTTGCTGTGATATCTGAATGACAAACAAGAAACATCAATCTGCTGGAGGCATTAGAGGAAAAGTAAGATGATCACCAAATTCATTAAAATGCATACTCTGGGAATGTTGAATATACAATATTTAACGTATTTTATGGCAATCCTTTTGATAGCCTTAGAGTTATTTTAGTCTGGACCAAAGTGATACACTGACTGAACAACCAACAGACCAACAATTACATCCCTAGACCCATGCAGCTAGCACTGCTAAACATAATTTAGGGATCAGGGTTTTCATTTATTGTCCATAACCATCTCAAGAAAAGGAATATCCCACTAATCCACAGAATGCCAGCTCTCTTGCATGGTGTCTCCTTCTCCCTCCTTTACTGTTTTGGCACCTGCCTCTGACAATCTCATATCAGACAAGACCCACTTTTTGTGGCTGTGATAGTAACCTTGAAAAACACATTTTTAAGGTTCCAGTTCAGGTGGGAATAAGAGAAAAGTAGAGTTATATAGGGGTAAATAAGGTTATACAGCTTTTCTAGACACATTCTGACATGCAGGGTCTGACACATTCTGTTTAATAAGATTTTAAGATGGTGCCAGAATGAAAAAATACAAGGTGTAGTAAGAAAGTTATTAATCAAGTTTGTCACAGTTGAGTCCACACACTTTCTCTCTGTAGAGCCCTGACATGTATGTGCCTTGGTTCAGGAACAAGGCAGCTCCATTCACTGACTCTTACATAACTTTGTCTTAATTGCACCTGTCAGTTCAAGGAAAATTTGCATGACACCAAACGAAGACAATTATTAAGTTCAAGGGATGTCATGAAGTAATGTCCTTTGATATACTGAAAAGATTTAGTAAATTAAATCATGCTTTTAAGTTTATTCAATAAAAGCTATTTGCTCATTGTTTCTACAAAGGAATAAAGCTAAATAGTTGTCTATAAATAATGATTGGAGGAAAAACACAAGTTTTTTCTTTGGTAACATTTAGGGTCAAATTACACTTACAATGATGTCTCTATTTTTATAGTTTTGTAGGTTTTCTCCTAAAAAAACTCGAGCTGAAGAACCAAAAAGCATGTAAAATCAGAATTAGAAGCAGCAAAAGCCCAGAATATCTCTGATATGAAAAAGTGATTTAAATATCTAATTTTGTAAAACAGCTATAGGCTGTTATTGAGATTGTATAATATGCTGAACAAAAGATAACAATCTCCAGAATATCAAAATTATAAAAAAACCTTTTGTGTGCTCATCTCAAACACACTTGGATCCAACACTGAGAAACAGAAAGGACATGTAAGCTTGTTCTTATCAACACCAAGCAAAGTAGCACTTATTGGGATATTTTTCAACTAACTGGGTGTACGATGATGTAATTCTCCCTTTTTCCCCAGCTGTTTACAAAAAGTAATTCATGTGCCAATCCATCAGAGTTTGAAATTTAGTTTTTATAATTCATTATTAGAGGAGATATGCCTATATCTTTCATCACCAGAAACTAAAAAAGCATAGTATTTTTACTGACAGTGTGAAAAACACGTTATCATCTAATGATCGTCTATGGCCATAATGCCTGCTCACTGACAGAATTTGTTCAAGACATGTAATTCCAGATGTTAGTGTGGTCCTGACACCCTGTTTTTATACAATGTTTTCATTATAAACATGACATCAAGGATAAAAAACTCAATGTAAAACATCATTTCAGATCTTAGCAGTAGCTTAAAGTCTGCCAAGGAGCACTATGCTCAGTCAGACGCTGGAGTTGAAACAGCATCACTGCTGAAAAGCCAAGCTGCCGGAGGCACAAATATTCCTAAGTGGCCTGGTGAAAACGTCAGTCATATATCCCGAGATACAGCGGTGGAAGCTACTCAACTAAAACATTTAATTAGAAGACAGGCCACTAGTTTCTCTGATGTTTTCAGGTATCATTTGAACACTGTCAGCATCCATATCTTCATCTAAACCTGCTCAGAGAACAAAACATCCGTAATGACATCCATTGTTTACTGACTGCAAACAATCATATTCACATTATCACAATCACTGTTAAAAGTTTCACAAAGAAATAACACAAGAAACCTCGACAGCAAATGTAGATTAATTTCTGGAAAATTTAGATAAAGAATATTTCTTGACAAGAGGAATGCTTTGATTACCATTAATACCAAGAGCAGTATGATTTTGACATCATTGTCAGGCCTTTACAATATTTAAATAATATATAATCTAATAATTTGCATCAAATAGCTAATGTCATGATTCAAATGATAAATGATGTTAAAACAACAGAAAACTAACTTTGTTGAAGCTGCATCTTTTACAGATGCTACTAAACCAACAGAAACAGCAGCAACAGGTACAGTTGACACTGAAACAAAAAAAGGGTGCCACATTTTAACATTTTGAAATGTGGCATGAATTGAAACTTGATTGATAAAAACTCATCAAGACTAAACAGCTAACTAAAATTTTTTTGTTAGAATGCAGTGCAACCCCATCCAGCAAGCCAGTTCAATGACCAATCAAATACATCTGAGTGCACATGTTTGGTAGATTACTCTGAAATGTAAATTCAGTCTTTCTACTGTTTACCTCATGATTGTTGCAACAAATGATAAAGTGATTGTCAAATAATAACTGTGGTGTAAATCCTTTATCATAATGTAATAAACTACGGCGAAGCACTTTGGTGCTGTATAACCCTTTAGACACACTTCCTGGATTGCATGTCATTTTTCAGCCGTGTGTCTGAAATGTTCCCACAAATGCAGGCAAACACATTTTTTTTTTTTATTTCAAGGCTTTTTTAAAATTCCAAAATCTCCCTTAAAAATTCACAAACAGTCCATTTTTCTCTTGCCTGATTCTGATACAGTTCTTAAATTCAGGGTATTGACTGAGTAAACAAATGTGTAAAAAAATCCAATATTAGTCCCGTTTATCTTTTTTAAATTTAAAATCTAAATATCTACTAGAAATACAGATCACTTACCTACAAGTGGAATGTTCATACAATGCATTTAGCCTTTTGTCATTTCCACTCAAACATTTAATGTGTTTATAAAAGTATTAAATGTGTGCTAGTTACATCTGGAAAGTACTTAGTCAATATAATAAGGTCAGTTTTGGTACTGATATGCATCCAGTGCATCTAATCAGTGTGTGATAACTGTTTGTTACTCCATGGAACAAACACTAGATAAAACTGATAAAAAAAGAAAGGGGAAGTGCTTCCACCCCTCAATCTGATTGTGCTCAGTATTTTTTTTTTTCTAAAGAAATTAAACACATTAAACAAGTGCTAACATGGGTTATAGGAGGATTAAACCCAGAAAAAGAAGGCACATCCCAAATCAGGTATATTGAAAAGAATTAGAAGCTTTTAATCAGAAGTCAGAACAAAAATAAAGACAAACTTCCAGCGCTACTTTTACTGAAAAACAGCCACAACAGGACCCATATTAATGCAAATCCTCCTAGTCCCGCTCCAATTTGTGAACACTCTAACTCCATTTTGGTTCACATCATCCAGTGAAGCCTCAAGCTTACCCCTTTTTTTTCCGCTTACACACATGGGAGCCTATCACTAATTAGCGTGTTCTTTATTAGCCCAATCAACTACTCCCATGGCTCGCCGCCTCAAGCACCGTGCGATGATGCCAACATCCGACCACCGCCACTGCTCACCATGTCCAGTATCAATCCAACATCACTGTGATAATGACTGAGTTGAGAGGTTACATTGCACTTTCATTAGGAGGTTTATAATTGTAAGTCCACTCACTGAGTGGAGGTAGTTCCCATATGTAACGTAAGCAACAAAGCAAAAACCTTGACAAAAAAAACCCTTAAATATGTGAAGCTTTTATGTAGTGAAGCTTTAAAGAGGTGGAGTATGATGAATAATTCAGACCACAATTAGTTTTACTTGTATGACAGAGTTTTACTCAGTCACAAAGATGGAGGAATTTGAGTGCAGTTTAATCCTTATCTGATAAACATAGTCTCAGTTCTATTCATGGATCACTGATTGCACTGAGGGAAAAAGTCTAACACTCAACACCACATAGTTTAAGTGTCAAAAGGGGCATAGTTTTTTTAATGTGATGTTTTGAGATTCTGCAAAGGTATTTCTTGAAAAACACCATTATTTTTTTTCAGTTTAAAAAATTCAGAAAAGGGCTTTGCAAATATTTCCAGTTGCTTTTGTAGTGTGCACTGACTGAATATAGCCTTTGACTCCTGAAAGCATTTTTCCTCATATTTTTGTAGGTTCCAAACAGTTTGTCCCATGCTTTTGCTGAAAAGAAAAACAACAATTATGGCTAAATCTCTGCAAATTGCATCACCATTTCTGCCATAAGCTGCAAAAGAAAACCTCTGTGAAATCCTTAAGGGACTAAGTTATGGTTCATAAGCCTGGCTATAAAGTCATTGCCACGGGCTGCTTTTCAGATGTGGTGAAAATATTACAGTCCCTCTGAGACAAATCACCACATGTACTATATGTGTGTGTGCATCAATTTGCTGGCAAGCATAAAAACAAAAACATAAACCACTATAGCAGGTCTATGAATAAATTAACGTATTCCATGAAATTGCCAACATGTGTGAGCTGCTTCAGTCCTTGGATTTTTATCCTGTCAGAAATAGAAGTAAATGAACTGAATGTTAAGTATCTCTCAAAAGTGCACTGTATGTAAAAATATGTTTATCCAGATTAACAACAGAGATTATAGCACGCTTGTTCTTGCAACAGTGTGTGTATGTACTGTATGATTTATGAAGGATATTAAAACATATCAAGGAAATCCTCAAATTTGTGATGTGGATGAAAAGAAGAGTTGCATTTTGAAGAATGAATAATATAAATATATAGGAGCTCTGCTCCATTGTGTTCAAATCCCAGTTCGGTCTGAAGTGAAGGCTATAAAAGGAAGCTCACCTCTGTACGGCATTTCTGTGAGGAGATGAATTTGCCTTGAAGTCCTGGCAAACATGCATGGAGACAGTTTACAGGGTCAGTTCAGTCTGTGTAGTGTATGTCATATTAGTCATTCACTGCTTACACCCATCTGCTGGCTCATATCCTATTCAACAGCTCCAAAGCAAGGACCCAATGCAATTATATCAGGGCAGTATTCTCCTTTCAGCCAATGTCAAGGAGCGAAAAATCAATGGCTGCTTATCTTGTCCTCTGTCACACGACTGGAACAGTAGTTACGATGGGAGGGCATTAATGGTTTATACTCATGAGCCAGAGGCAGAGCCTGTCATTCCTGCTTGTTCTCAGAGTTAGAAAAGGAGGAGGCATGGCTGTCAGGCAAACATGTGTGAATCACACCGAGGGGGGTTAGAATAGGCAGTCCAGGTTGGGGTGACAGTTGAAATGTTGTGGGCACATTGTTGACTGGAAGTATTCCCACAGGGGATTCACAACTTGACAATTAACTGCCATTTCACTGGCGTACCATCCACCAGCCACTCACACAAAAATGGGGATATTTAGAATAATGAGCATCATCTATGCAAGCTGTCATCCCTCTGGTTATAATCAGAAACGCAGTCGTGCTCCCTCCTACACAGAGTGTGATCTCAGCACACTATCAGCTCACACACTTTTTCAGACCAGACAAACAGTTAGCACCAGTGGAATCTGGAAAACATCTGTCTAACCTCTGTGTAGCAGATTTCACGTATATGTAATTGTTTATCACCTAGCATTGCTGTTTATATGCTCCATAACGCAGTATTTTTTTTTTTTTTTTTTGCAGGGGGTGGGGTGGGTGGGTGTGCTGCTTCAAGATCTGAAGAGGAGATGTTTTCAAAGCAGACAAAGATGAAGAGTATTTTCCCAAAGTATGTTCAAAGAAGTCACATCTTCAGTTGCAGCCAATTAAAAGTCATGGAAAAGTGTCAAAAAATCATTGTGAAGGATGTGGAGGGCTTCAGCATGGTGTAGAAATACTCAAGTTTCTTATTCAAGGTACTTCTTTACTCATAAGCCATAGTATTAAAGATTAAAAATATTATTGTGCCTTGAAGGGAAGACAAATCACATAGTTTTTGGACCAGTGAGTATCAGTATCCAACAATTGTGCTGCAAGGAGAAATGTATTTAATCTTAGTCTCTTAGATTTAAGCAGCAACAAAGACTTTAAAGAGATTTAGTGAAGTTTTAAAACTATTTTTTATCGGTGTACAACACTCACCTTAACCACCCCAAACAAACTTCACTGTATGTTCTCCAGTGACTTGTTCTATTACAACATCTGGGTGCAAATTAGTTTCAGAGCCAAAACGTCTGGCTCACTCTCTGCTTTTTATTCGTCTACACCCTTCTTTCACAGCAGTGACTCGAATCGTAGACATTGAACAAGTGATG
Source organism: Istiophorus platypterus (assembly GCA_016859345.1). Lineage (NCBI taxonomy): Eukaryota > Metazoa > Chordata > Actinopteri > Istiophoriformes > Istiophoridae > Istiophorus > Istiophorus platypterus. The sequence goes on along the minus strand of CM029128.1, from coordinate 17,779,814 downwards.
AAAACCTAATCAGTGGGCTATTGATGCAGAGTGAAGTCTGTTTGATAGGGTCTGCAGGCCTGCCTAGCACCACCATTAACAGACTCTGCTGAGTGCCAATCACATGAAGCCAGCAATATCCCACTCCACTGCTGAGGTGAAGCTCCACTATGACTTTGGAAATCAATGCAAGCCTAAATGCATCACATATGTCCAGTGGCATTGATGGGGGCAGACAGTCATGACCTGGCTTCTACATGATTATATAATTTAACTCAACTGAACTAAACTGAAATGAGAAAATGTCCATGTTGTCTGCAAGGCCACATTGCACATAAGGAACTGATAATAAACAGATTCATTAGATACCATTAATAAGGAGTGAGTTCAGAGGGAAGGATCCTTCTATTACAGGACCGTATATGTAATTTTATGGCATAAAATTGTAGATTTTAAGGAATAATTTCCAAAAAATTAGGAAAACAAATTCAATTTGAAAACATTGATAGAAAAAATAACTAGACAAGTATGGCTGTTTCTGGTTTATCAAGTAAATGAAATACCTGACAATTTGAGACATACTTTATAACACTGGTGAAAAAAAAGAGGTTGTTGTTATGCTGTGCAGATGATATTGTGCTGTTTCAGTAATATTTAACTTGACCAGTGGCAGGCAGAGCAGGAAGAATTTCTAATAGGTGGATTAGTTTACTCCACCACATTTGGATGCTAACAAGCCACAGCTCAGACGATAGCAACCTGCAGTTGTGAACGCTGAGGTTGATTGCGTCAGATTACTGCGCTGACATTGAGCTGATGTAAAGCAGAGAAGTCAGTCTGTTTGAGCCATTTTTATGCCCATAATCCAAATTTTATGCATATAGTACGTCATGCATCATAATGACTACTTATCCTGTTTTCTCTCATAACCTAAATATCCAGGAAATACAGCTAATGTGATGTTCATCTGTGCAACTATATCAAACAGGGAATTGAGCATCAGACATTTATGTAGCCTGATGAAGAGTGAGAGAATGAAATACAGAGGAAATTATGCATGTGAAAAATGTGGATATTATGTGGACACGATTGACAACGTTTCAACTCTTTTAAATGGCTCCTTCAAAATAAGGGTTACAAAATGAGCACAAATGTTTTAAATGGACTATTCATGATGACATTTCACACCATTAACCACATAGCCAAATGTCAGGCTTATGCTTGGTTTTGCTATATGCGCCCCCTTTGGAATGTATGAGAAGCTCTCTGGGCCATAACAGAATACTTCACTTGCACATACAGTGGGCTTAGTCTCATGCATGTGTGTGTATGTGTGTTTATGTATATATGGAATAAATGTGTATACCTGTATGAATGTATATGCATTTATATATGTATATATTTATATATATGCATGGCTAGTATGCATCTATGTGTAAGTCAGTTTCTAGGATGTTTAGGGGCATTGTCTTGCATCAATCAAATTTTACCAAGCTTCAGGCGGCGCACAACCTCCCTGACATTATCCTGTGAGACACCTAGAAAAACATTTTCCCTGCAATGATGGTGAGCAGTCCAGGCCCAGAGGCGGCACAGTGGCTCCAAAACATGATACTCCCTCCAAAGTACTTCCCTGTTGGGATGATCATTTTTGGTTGGTAAGTAGTGCTCTTTTTACGCCATATATAGTACGACATGTTCTTGACAAACAAATCAACTTTAGTTTTATCAATCCACAAAAAGAATTTCCCAGCGGTGTTATGGTGTATCAAGCTACTCTTTGGTGAACTTCAGGTGTACAGTGTTTTTTTTTTTTTGGAACAATGTCTTCCTCTGTAGTGTTCTGTCATGGACTCATGCAATTACGTACCATGATTTGCACATGATAGACTCATAGCCAGAGATGTTTCATTCAGGTCTGTAGCTGTTACTGTCACTGAACAGTCCTTTTCCAATAGGTCAGTGGAGAGAAAATATCATAGAATGTATCAAAAAATCCACAGAAAAGGAAAAGGAAAAGGAAGCAGGCTAAGAACTATGTGACATGTTTTGTCTTACTGTCTATTGATCTCCTCTGCAACACTTACTGTAAGTGCTATTACAGCACAGCACCAACACACAACAAACAGCACTGTCCATGATCCTGAAAAAACAGCTATATAATAGTCATTTGTCTAATTTCAGGCGTCACTGCATGACCTGAGTGACTAATGTCTCTCTCTCTCTCTTCTTTTCCATCAGATTCAAAATGCATCCAGAATAAGCTAACAGATAATTTACAGGCAAGTAACTTCGGAGGGAAATAAAAGAACAGCAGAACAGACAACATTCAATATTACAGCAAATTTATTTACAGGTTCTGATAGTTACAAAAGAGGAGCCAGATCCAATCAAAAGGTGCCAGTCCCAGTTCTAGGCTTTGGATCTTGTTTCGGCATGATCTGGCATAAATTACGCCCTACTGAGCACCCACTTCTACGGAGAGCAGTAACACCACACATTTGCTGCAATTTATTGACACTTTATCTATAAAGAATGTGGATTGATGAATATCTAACCTCTTTCAGATTACTTAATAATCATTTCCAGGTTTATGCAAATCGACAATTCTTGATCATATGTCTTCTAAGTTCTCTTTTTGCAAGGCAAATGGAATAGATGTTTCTTGAGGGCAACAAGCTCAAAATGTTTGAGTGTTTTCATATATCAGTATCTCTAATTCACACTTCCAGTCTGGTTTCCTTGAATGGAGCCCAGGTTTTGCTGAAAAAGATGTAGCCCAAAAATTCTGAGTAACAACATATGATAATACATAGTATGTCACTGTCACATGTTCAACCTGCACTTGGGTTTCTTCCAGGTGCTCCTAAAAAAGTCACCCAAAGTTAGGTTGGTTGGCAGCTCTAAATTGCCTGTAGCTGTAAATGTGAGCATGAATGATTATCTGCTTCGAACTAATTATCTAATCAGGAAATATTGCTGTGACATTTAATAACGAAATCCCTTTCCTCCCAAAAAAGCCCCAGTTCTTCATGGCATGGATTCCACAAAATGTTGGAAACTTTCCATGGAGACTCTGCATCACATCATTTCTGTAGATTTGCCAGCTGCACATTTATGCTGCCAATCTCCTGTGCTACCACATCCCAAGGGGCTGCTACTGGATTCAGATCTGGTGACAGGGAAGGACCTGGCTATTGACACAAGGTATATTGAGTCCATGGATTCCTGTTGTTGATGCCATATTCTGGCGCTACTAACATGCAAGCCTGGCCATTACCTCATTATAATACTACTTTACCACTACTACTACTGATAATATTATGATTATGATTATGATTATGATTATGATTATGATCATTGTTGTTGTTGTTAATAATAATAATAACAGTAAGTGTAGCAGTGGTTGCTGAGCAGGATCATGGGACAGGAGGCAGCATGCAATCACAGTTCAAGACTCAACAGCTCCCACTACAGAAACATCTATAGCGAAAAGGGGAGGAAAGAGGGGGAAGACAAGAAAGCATAAGCACTATGATAGAAAGAAGAGGCCAAGTTAGTAATGAGCATTAGTGGGATACAAATTTATACAGAGGGAGAAGAGGAGAGAGGAGCTCAGTGCATCACAGGAAGTCCCCCAGCAGTCTAGGCAGTGGTTCAAGCCAAGCCTGAGCCAGCCTTCACTATTGACTTTATCAAAAAGGAAGGATTTAAGCCTACTCTTAAACATAGAGAGGGTGTCTGCCTTCCAGACCCAAACTGGAAGAAGGTTCCACAGTAGAGGAGACTGATAACTGAAGGCTCTGCCTCCCATTCTACTTTTAGGAACCAAAAGTACATCTGCATTCTGGGAGCGCAGTGTTTTACTGGTGTGATAGGGTACAATGAGCTCTTTAAGATGGTGCCTGACCATTAAGGGCTTTGTAGGTGAGGAGGAGGATTTCAAATTCTGTACTGGATTTTAAAGGCAGCTACTGCAGAGATGCAGGCACAGTAGCGATCTCTTTTCCCAGTTCCTGTCAGTACTTGGGATGGAGCTTGTTGGGGTAACCTGAAAGGATTCCAATAATCAAGCTCGGAAGCAACAAATGTATGAAGTAGTGCCTCTGCATCTTTTTGAGACAGCATGTTCCTAAATCTTGCAATGTTACGAAGGTAAAAAAAGGCATTCTTTAGAGTTAAAAGACTTATCTTGATAAAAGATTACTAGGGTGATGCCATCTAGACTAACTATATCATTAGAGATTGTAATTCTGAGGTGCTTCAGGCCAAGTTTGATAGCATAAATTGCAGGTAATCCAGGTCTTTATGTCCTAAAGGCATGCTTGAAGCTTGACTGCTTTCATCAGAGTTCATTGACAAGTACAATTGGGTATCATCTGCATAAAAATGGAAGTTTATGGAAGTTTTATCTAACGTAAGCATATACAAGATGACTATAATTCAAGCACAAACCTTGTCAAACTAACTTTTGAGTATATAGAGGATTCATTGTTAACATTTACAAACTGAAATCAATCTGTTAAATAGGACTTAAAGCAGATTAGTGTAGTTCCTTTAATGCCAAATAAATGTTCCAATCTCAATGGTATCAAATGAAGCACTAACATCTAACAAGACAAGCAGAGAGACAAACCTTTGTCTGATGCAGTCAAAGGGTCTTTCAACAGTCCTGTCTTCATGCTTGGCGTCTGCTTTCTCAAGGATCTTAGAGAGAAAGGAAAGGTTCAATATAGGTGTGTAACTGGCTAAAACAGCTGTTTTGCAAGCTTCCTGTGAGTAAGGATAACACCATCTCCTGCCAGCTGAGGACAACAAGTGATGAATTTTTCTCTCTAATATTTAGAATTTTATCAATAAAGAAGCTCATGAAATCATTACTACTGAGAGCTATAGGAATACAATATGACTCTATCAGTCTGGCGACAGTGCTAAAAGAAACCAAGGTTGTTGTTTTTTTTAATTTTCTTCTATTAAAGATGAGTGATAGCCTGCTCTGGCATTGCAGAGGGTTTTCCTATATGTTTTAAGACTGTCATGCCAAGCCAAGCTGGATTCTTCCAGTTTGGGTAGAACATCAACCTTTTGGATGTATGTTTTAATATGCAGGATTGGGATTTAAACCATTGAGGTAACCTTTGTTTTATTATCTTCTTTTTTTAGACGGGCAATACAGTCAAAATTCACCTGAATATTAAGTGAACTACTAAAATTAGTTTTTTTCTATACTAAGGATTAAATTTGTAAAAAAAAAAAAAGAGACAAAACAAAACAAAAAAAACCTGTGAGAACTCACACAGGAAATCAGAGCACTGTCCAGGAGCGCAGTAAACCTTACAAATAGAATAGGTTTTAAAGTTTTCCAAGTTGGGTGTGAAAGACTTAAAATCAGTTATACCTGAGTTTAGGTTTAGTGTTGATTGATAGACTTGAGTCGAGATGGCTGCAACTCCACTTCCTTCGCCAGTGCCTCAACGGATGTGACAATTAATATGACTTGGGGGAGAGTGGATTAATTTAGACAAACATACTCATCATGACACAGCCAGGTTTGAGTAAGATTAACTAAATCAATATGATGATCTGATGTTAGATCATTTACTAATACAGCTTTAGATGGGCGAGAGAGAGAGAGAGATCTAATGTTTTTATTCGTTTTTTATGAATAACTCCTGTGTTTGCTTTTGATTTAATTAATTTAAGTGGTTGGGGGCCAGACACAATCTCTTTGGGGTTTTGGGTGGGTGACTGCTCTAATGGAAAGAAAAGAGAAGCTTGTACGACTGCAACTCTGCCTCCTGGTCTCAACTCTGGGTTGTCATGGTTTTGTTCTACTAATAAACAGATTTTGGGAAATGAGCGCTGCTCCATCCATAGTTGGATGTTTGCCGTCTCTTCTAATCAAACCAGGTCTTGCCCAAAAACTCAGCCAATTATCTACAAAGGCCCTGTTGTTTGCTGGACACTATCTCTATAGCCAGGGGTTGAATGATGACACTAGGCTATACATGTCCTCACAGATTTGGTAGGGGACCAGAGAAAACTACTGTGTCCGACATTGTCTTTACATATACACACACCAACTGAACATTAATTTTAAACTGAATTACTCAAACCAGCCTTTTTGGCACTAACAATCCTGCCATAGTCAAAGCTAGTGAGATCACATTTTTTCCTCATCCTGATGTTCGAAGTTTTCAAAGTTATCAAAGTTATTTTCCCTTTCCCTCACTTCTTTAGGTTTTTCTGTTTTGTACTCTCACCAAAGGAATTATTTTGATGACTAAATTTACTTATAATTAAATACTTTTTATTACAAAGCACTATAACAGTACTTTTGATACTTTTAATACTTTAGTAGAGGTTTCTGAAACTCTAACAACCTCTGATTACAGGTTATTGTATGAAAATCAGATGCGCTACTTTGTCCACCATCCTGACCACCACACCTTTACTTTTTATTTCATTACATGTAGGGAACGCCACTTCCTGCTGTAGCACTGAACATTAGCACTTGATTTAAATCATGAGGTATGAAAGTATCCAAATTAAACAAAATTCCAAGGGATACTGTTAGTGTAGTTAATTGTCTACTGGTTGAAAAAACTTCTAATCTTACAGTTTATATCCTCATATCGGAAAAACATAGAGCTAGAGCTTGACGCATACAGGATGTTAGAAGCTGTCAGAGACAATAATTACGAGTTTTAAAAAACTGCTGCTATTCTACTCTTTCTTCATCTTCTTTAAAATAACACAAAATATACAAACATTACACATTTAAAAAATTAACTTGTCAATGCTCTGTTGCGATCACACTGTGTAATCAAAGCACTTTCTAAATGGCAATGCTGTACTGCAATTTCTGCATCTTCTTCATCATATCTCCTTCTGCCAGGTCATATTCTTTCCCCTTAGGTTTTACCTTGTATACTATTTCCTATTTTATTTTGATGTCATTAACTCCTCTTCTTGTTTAAGACTCACACTTTCTGCCCTCCTGGGTTTCCTGCTTTGGTAATTGTCTGCTATTCCTTATATGTTGCACCTGTGTCCAACAGCCTCCCCCCCAATGTATTTAGTCCCTGTGCTCCCTTCCCTATGTGCCACTCTGTCTTTGTTCCTTCTGACAAGCATTCCAGCAGTCTCATTGTGTGCTCCTGGTTTGTTAGTTTGCTTAGCTTCGACTCTGTTTTTTTTACCCATCCCTTTTGTAATCGTTTGCCTGTTCTATCTGCCTTCCTTTGTACTGACCTGTTGTCAAGTAAAGACGCTCATTTTTGTGAAAACCTGAACCTTGTCCTGAGTGGTACTTTGACTCCTGTTGTTTTGTAGTACCAGTGTTTTATTCTTAGCTGATGTGCCAGGGGCTAAGTAACAACAGGCATATCTGTGATGAGCCGATATTGGCTAGTAAAGGGACTTGGGAACACCATAACCATTGTCTTCACAATTTACCGACGATTTACTCACTTTTTCTTTTAATTCCAAACTAATTTACTTATGTACACACTCACTGACTTAGAGTACTTACAATTAATTGAGGTGGGGCAAAAAAAGATGACGATGCAAAAATTACAGATTGTTCAGGTGAACACTGAGAGAGATGCTTATGCAAGAAAAGAGGGTGAGGGATTTCATAGAAACAGAGAAGGACAGGTCATATCTTTGCACATCAAAAGTGGATTTTCATGTTTGTCTGGAGAGTCTGCAATAAAAAAAAAAGAAAAATCTATTGGTCCATCTGTGAGTTCTTCTTTAAAGGTCGCTGTTCACAGCATAGTAATAAAATGTGTTAATGGACACCGACAGAGACTGAAGTGGGGCCGGGGGTGCAGGGGTGCTGTGTTTGTAAGACACAAAATGACAGAGGTGAAATCTGTCGTGAATTCACTCACTGCTATATTCACCATTGTTTCAGCCAAGATTGGGGGACCCAAGATGAATATGGCAACGAATGGCCACTTTTCTAATCTAGTGTCTAATAGTAAACAGAAATCATCATCAGTAGACCTTGTGAGATGTGTTAAAAAGGTGTGCGCACTCTTTGCTTGCTGGCCTGCTTGCAAAGAATTAAGAAGTCTATAACATATTCTTCCATTTAAATTCCTCTCCATTTCTAGTTGATATGCTAAGAATGCTATGCTTATGTTTTCACAAGGCATAGCTGCTATCCTTTGGGGGTCTCCACAATATCTCTTCTTGCAACAACCCTGAAAACAATGAAGATGAAATGCCCAAAATAGAAACACAGCCAAGAACACCACCACATATAAATGTGAGTAGAGTATACTCACTGCAGCTTTGTGTTTTTCTGTTTATTAATACTCCATATGCCATGCAGATTAAGACTAACTATAACCTGGGGAAACTGGAAATAGAGGTAAAAGAAAAATCTGAGAATAGTAACAGCATTAATGGCTCTGCTGAAAAGAGAAAACGATTTAAATTGTTTAAACATGTTTGATCCACAATAAAGGTGATCAGAACAATTTATTTTGTTAAGAGTTGACTCCAAAAATATTAGAGAGATGTCCAAAAGAAGCACAGTAGGAAATTAAGTAGTTTTCTCACGAGACACCCCGATCAACATTAGCTCCTACAGATTATGTACATAAACAACTACTTCCCCTCAACAGATATGCTTTGCTGGAGAAAAGATGCTGCGTGGACTAAAATATATTTTTTTAAAGAATCAGACAGCCAGTTATATTAAGGTTTTTTTTGAATTATTTAAGAATTAAAAAAATTACATGAATAATCTAGACAAAGGAGCACTGAAACACTTCCACATTTATTTTTCATCAGTCAACATCACGCTATTTTATATTTTCACATATACAGCATCTTTTACATTATAAGATGAATCCACCTTCAGGGTTACATTTTTTCTCTTCATCCAATATTTCATGTCCAGCAGCAAAAACTACTTTCCCATACATATTCCATGTACAGCACATGTCAAAAAAATCTGGTATCAGATCATATTGAGCTCTGCTTCATGCAACTCAGATTGACTGGCTGCGTAATTGGAGAATTTTTTCAATGATGCAAAATTTTGCTGTTCTTTGTAGGCTTATTAAATATCCCCCAGGATGCTCACCTCACACATCCAGTATGTGCAAAATGTTTACAACCAAAGGTTTTCAGTTGTCAGGTCCAGTTTACATTTTAATCTGGACCTGAAAAAAATGTCAGTGGTCCTTGACCCAGACCACCTGGAAGCGACACATCGCTATCGCATCTTGTCACCTGTCGTCAAGTAACAAAGTCAAGCTCCAGCCATAACACCTGCCACTTCCCCGCTCCGGGCGAGAAGGCACTAGAAGGAACTGGGCGCTGGGTGAAAAGGGCACCCAGCGCCCAAAAAAAAAGTGCAGAGGTATGTGAGACTATTGTGAATAAGTTAACAGCCAAGTAAAAAATGTTGTACTGAATATCTGTTTTATTGTGTCATTCAAATCAAATAGCTTTTTTTTTAATCATTATACACATTTTTAGTACCCTTTTCAATGCAATCATTGTGTTGTGTTGTTCTCAATTAACTTGATTTTGATAGATCACCTTATGTTCCACCTCATGTTCTACCTCATGTTACCTGGTGAGGATCCTTGTTGTCCTGCACCTGACTTTCACATTAAAAGGAGGAGAATAGAGAGGACTGGTGCAAAAACCAGCCCAGAATGCCCACAACCATCTTAAGCAGAGGCCTTGGAGTGGACTATGCAGAATATAAATTCATGATTTTGTTTTACTGATATTTTAGACTGTCTGATCAATGGTGGCAGGGAAAAAGATATATCCACCTACATTACACCAGTATGCCCTTTTGAATGTTAATGCCATAAGTACACACCTCTCTCAGATCAACTGTGACAGCTTTGAACTTTATTTTAGGTTATCATACATGAATGTAATTCTAATTCTGTAAAAAGAATAAAATAAAAAAAACAAAACAAATGACGCTGTGTTTGTAAAGCGCTAGGGACCAGGCAGATTAATGTGAAGGTACTCTGGGTCCAGTTTTATAAGCACAACTTGTACTTAACTTTCTATACAAGACATGTTTTTATGATCTCATTTTGAGACAGTACAAACTATGGTCTTGTAGTGAGACAATCACTTGTCACGTGGTATGTATCAGAAAAGAAAAACTTTAATGTGAAAGAAGTTTTCTTGTCCAAGTATTTTTCCTGTTGAACAAACAAACGTAGCTATGCCATTAAGTCCCTTTGCTATTCAGTATTTAATGCCTCATAGATTTTCATTCAACTTCTTTCATGAAGGATTCTGAAATTAGAATGAAAGTTATATTATTAATCTCTAGAATGCACTTTACTTAACATTTCATATAATTCTATTCAAAAATGTTCATGGCCAATTTTATTTCTCTTACTCACTTCATATGTCAATTCATTACCAGTGGCTTTGTTTTTTTTAAGATTTTTTTTTTTTTAAGCAAAAACCATTTTAATTACATTTTCAGCTGTCAGACTGTGAGCATCTGCTGGGTAGAAATCACACCAGACATCACCGTTTGCTACGGGTGAGCTGTCATCAAGCTGTGCTGGCTGCTTCCTTCTCCATACGCTGCTGGATCAAATTCTACAACTCAATATTCTGCAACTAATATCTGATTCCAGTACTATACCAGGAAGCTAGTTTTCTGTCGAATATATTGGTATTTTATTTTTAGTATCAGCTTCTCTGACCATAGAGGCTTAAATCTTTGTGTTGTGCTCCTCCATCCTCAGTGGAATCAGTGACTTCATCCCAAAAAAAATGAAAGAAAGAAAGAAACTGAGCACAGTGAAGTTTGTTGCAGCGAGGCGATTTAACTTCCCCCTCCATGGCTGTGCATCTGCCACACAGACATCACACCATCCCACCAGTCATCACTGAGCGCCGGTGGGTGCAGATAACCAAGTTACGCTGGCAGCAGGGCCCCTTTCAGCTGTGGTTGTAATGACACACTGGTTGCCGCCTCTTCTTCCATACGTTGTTGTGTCTGATTCCAAGGCCTCATTAGAGTAATGTCCAACATTATATAATGAAACTACTTTTCTTTCAAATACACTAGTATTTTAGTGTCAGCTTCTCCCTCATGCTAGATAAAGAACAGCTTGGCAGAGGGACTGTCTTAGCTCCTGAGTTAGGACATGCCTTAGGGCTGTCCTTGGAAGCAGGCCTAAAGAGAATAAGGTAGTACAGCTTGTAGTCTAAGCAAATTGCAAAACTCCTAAAGATGATGTCATCTTTTTTCAGCCAGATGCAGATGTGACAGAGAAAATCACACAGCAGGAGTGCTTTATGTGAAACACAGTGAAATGTACATTGGTAATATGTAGTACTGTAATTCACAAAATCAGTGTAAATAGTTATAACCTGATATTTTAGGTCTCCAGGGTCAATATATGGAATGTTTGAGATTCAGTTTCTGTGCCCCTACCCTCACATCAGCGGGTCCCCCCTATCGGGGAGATTTTGCTGATTATTGCTCAACTCATCAGTGAAGAAAATGTCAAGGAGCCCAAGATGTCTGGTGCCGAAAAGATTTATTGAAGCTTGGCCAAGGAGATTGGAGAAATTTTCGATACAAGCTGATGTACAAGATGCTGTCTCCATTCTGAAGCTCGATTCCCTGTGGTCAGTTTTTAAACCCCTGAAGTATGTGGAGTTAGATCATTGGTGGCCTTCAGTATAACATCAACATGCTCTGACTATTTCCATGGATTCTACGGAGGCAAAAGCAATCATCTCCGCTGATTACTACTGCAACACTGCATCACTTTTATCAGAATGGCTCTGCTTTTCCCACAATAACGTCAGATATCTGACCAACATCTCAAGGAATGGAGACAGTGTGCCTTTAAAAAAGATTTACTGCTGTTTCGTCTGAGATCTCAAGGACCATACTTGACCTGTTCAACCCAGTAGAAAAGTCCCTAACACCCTATATAAAATGGATCTCCTGCTTTTACCTCCCCCTTTTGCTACCGTACCCCATGGGAGAAATAGGCTACAAATAAAGTTCCGTGATTTATCCTTTCCATTAAGTTATGTTCATAAGTGCATAAGATTTTGTCATTTACCTGTTCTGTCAGAATAAATGGGGATCGTCTCCAAAGATATCCTGGTCTGGGCCTCATCATCACAAAACACAACGCTACACATAACCAGTCACACAGGTAGATATTTTAATACAAGGGAGACAGAAGGACCAAAACTAGAACCACAGGATTTAGGTTTAAAATCAATGAAGTTGTCCTTTAAGGTGCATTATTTTTACCCTAGGATCCATAGATGACACTTCTACTTTCGAACAATGTTCAGTTTTTCTTTATCACGTGCCATTCAGTAAATGAGATACAATGACAGAAACGAGGGAACAAATTCAACAATTACTTTTCACATACCGTGTAACATAAGTGGTTTTAGCAGCACTAAGAATTTTGCCAACTGAAAACATAACCTCTGTCTGCAATCAACAATCAGGTCCACAAGCTTTCTGCAGGCAGGAACCATACTGTTCCCCCACGCCAGCATCACACCTCAGCCCCCTACCGCATGTCAGCACCACAGCTTTGTCAGGGCTGGGCAGAATACCTGGCGATGTCTGACTTTTTACCAGCTTCAAAGTGTGGATTCAATCCCACTCCTCATCTGTGCCTTTTTTCTTATTAGGATCTAGTATTTAGAAAAGGTAGCCATTCAAACAAACAGTAGCTTCTGCCTCTAGAGTCACATACGTAAGTGGGATGTGGAAATAAATGCTGCAGTCTCATTAGACTCCACATGTGCCCACGTGTAGCAAAATCTGTCAGTTTTGTAACATGAGCTCCCAGTAGGCAACTGTCAAGTCTCATATGAATGACTTACACAGCTGCCTCCTATGAATGAAAAATGCAGCAAATGTATATGATTTAATTTCAGTGGCAACATTTGGTGCTAATAGAGGAATTAGTGCAATATTTAGAGCAAGGATAATTAAACAGAAGTCCTAGAGTCAAAGCTCCAGGGTGGATTAAATTCTGTTTAGGCTCTAAAAACTTCAAGAATGTCTACAAAAAACACATTTCTGGGATCAGCTCAATAGTTGTCCTTAAACCTGGGCACAAAAGGTACAATTGCCAGGTTGAGATGTGAATGTAAAGGTTACATTTGTTTGTGAAAATGATTCCACTGCCTTGTCTTTTTGTACATTTTAATTTGTAATTATTCTGCTGGTACCTTTATAAGACAATGTCAGCTCGTAATTTCTGTACCTCAGTGTTATGGGGGCAGTTTTATTCAAAACTGAAACACTTGGAGTTGAGGCGTTTACTTCTCTTCACAATGACCATTGCATAATACACCAATCAGATACATATGTATACATGCCCTATATTACCCTTTAAAAAATATTGTGCACTCCTGGGCTAAACAATTCTCTTTTGTACATGTAACCAGAAAAAAATAACAATTACAGAATGAGGAGATGGATTTGGACCTGAGTCAGTGTCTGTGTTTAATGGGCAGGTCAGCAGGGTTAATAAGGGTTGGATTGGAAAGATGAGAGAAAACACGAACCGCTCACTGACAGAAATTTTATTGGTTTTGGGTTTGGTTTTATTGTTTGAGGCACATGTATGTGGAGGAAACTGCTGGAGTCTCTGCTTGTTTTGAAACATTAAATAACCCGATACTGTCATTTAGTTGTTAACTCAGTAAATCTATTTTCTTTGGGGTGAAGTGCTTTAACGCTCAGTGTTGAATGAATGTGTAGGAGCAGTGTGGTGGGTAGTTTTCTGTGGCCAGTGTAGACCAGTCAAGTTACAGGAGGAGGTGGACAATTACTGCCGTTCAGAGATAACAGGGAATCCACTGGCCATGTTCTTCCAGTGACACATGTTCGAATCCATCCTGCTACAAACTCTCTCCTGCTAGAGGAGGCTCTGAGCAAAACACTGAACATTAGATAATGATGTTCATTTTCATAGATAGTTAGAAGTGCATAAGGCAGCGGAAATGATTATTTTTATTATTCATAAATATTCTGATTATTTTCTTGATTCCTAGTTTTGTAATGAAAATTCCAGAACTTAGTGAAACCCAATTATAAGGTGCTGACATCAAAAGTCTTGTTTTGTGGAACAAGAGCCGAATGCCCAAAGATAATCAGTCTTCAGTGACGTTAAACAGCGAAAAGGCAGCAAATTCCCACAATTAAGGGAAAGATGAGATTTCTGTTTGAAAAACTTGACTGAACACTTACTTGATTATCAAAAATGTCTGCAAATAAATTTCTCAATGGACTAGTAGATTCCTCAACTCCTTGTTTCAGAGATGTAAACGTTTGCGGTCATAGGGGCAGTTATGTTTCCACTTCGATGGGGAAACCATGGCGACTCTCTTCAAAGTGCACGTCTTGTCATGTTCCCAGTGAGTGTGTCTCTGCTGGTCTACCTTTGTGCAGCCTGGTCTGATGTGTAGTGAAAGTCATGAATTTGACACACATGCAGGTCTCTTTTTTATTCTAAGAGCAGATGAGAGATTTCTGGCCCAAACTTCACCAACATCCCAGGTACATGAATGAGGGAAAAAATCTGAAGAGTTGAAAACTCCGGCACCACTTGTTGCAAAAAGAACCACTTTATTGTGAGACTTCTTTACTAAATTAGCAGTCTGATCCGCATTTAAAATGAGAACTTTGTTTTCTGTGTCAATAATTAAATTACAGTTAAGTAATTACATGTGAGTGATGATAATATTAAAAATAATAATAAGCCCATCAGTGATGAAGGTCACATGGTTTTCCTGCAGCATATAATTGTCCATTACAGAAGCAGATCCTATAGTTTACCACAGACTAAAATGTCATTTGGATCAACAGCTTTTTTTTATGTCATATTCATCCTGTCAAAATATGGTTTTAAGTTCTTTTTCATTTAAACCGTATAAAAGCAATATTTGATATTGGACACGGTACCAGTGCTTCTACTTTATAACTTAATGTTATGCACTTGTAGTTTTATTGTGATTGATTATTTAGAGAGGCTGACACATTCAGAAATACAACTGAATTTTTTTATTTTTATTTATTATTTTTTTTATTAATTTGGAGCAGTTTTACAGAACTCCCCATTTTTATGAATAAAAGACAAAAATTAAAAAGAGCCATGTTTAAATATTTGCTCTAGCTTTTCGGACCTGAGGGTGGCTCCGTACATTAAGGATTTTATTTTGATCGAGCTGCTCCGTCACCTCATTCACCTTCTGCTGGTTCTTGTGCTCTGTGAACTCCTGCTCCTTCTTGAATTGGAGATGTTGCTTTAGGTGGGAAACTTCCAACTCATTCATTGTGATGGCGTCCTAGCACTTTATATATTCATCCTCGAACTGCCTTTCTGATCTCTTGAAGCTCCTCCAGCCTGCCAGGTTTCAGTTTAGCATTGTGCACCATGTGGCAAAAACTTCATCCTCACAGCCTCCATTTATTTCATCAGGGCTGCCATCACACCGAAAGTGCACCAGGTGTCACAGCATGATCTGAATGACTGTCGTCTCTTTCTCTCCCTCTTTATTTTTTAAGAAACACATTAAAATGCATCCAAAATAGTGACTTAAAAGATGTCGGATCCGAGAAGGTCCACAAATGAAGCCCTGGTGATAACCCTTCTTCTTTACCCTGAGATGTTTGTATTCTTCTGATATTGTGCTTGTCACATGATAGAAACAACAACATCAGCACTCCCACTAACTTGCTTTGAATTCTCTGAACAGTGACCTGCTCTGTTCACACATCAGTCAACCAAACATTAAGTTGGTGGGAAAAATAGAGGAAAAGAAGAGGAAATAAAGGAGGGAGGGTGGAGAGATGGAGAGCAGAGATGAGAGGAAGCAGATGGGGGTGAGGGAGGCAGGTGAAAGGTAAAGAAGGGGGGCAAGAGGAAGAGGTCTCTCTTGCAGCTCTCCTCTCTGAGCCCTGTTCCGAACTTCTCCTCCAGAGTGTTATACTTTGTCTGCCAAGCTTCCTCATTTAGGAGGTTTTCAGCTTCTCTGCTCCTCAGCTGGTTTGTGGTCTGTGTGAGTCTCTCAGAGAGATTATCCTTCTCCTATTTGAGTTGTGGGATTTTATTTTGATCGAGCTGCTCCGTCACCTCATTCACCTTCTGCTGGTAGCCTTCCAGCCGCCTGCTGCAAGCAAGATAATTGTGAATCCTTCCATACGTAGATGACTGACTGTTATGGACAACGACACAGACAATCAGGGACACAGAGCATCAGTGTCCCTGAAAAAACATGGAACCCAGGTTACTGTCAGCAGACAGTATCCATCTACATTCCTTTGGATTCTTCCCCATGTGTACAGCAGTCTTTTACCTCTCAAAGAATTAAATAAATAAATCAATCAAATATTATTTTCTATCTTACAGGTCCTTATTGAATCGACGGGGCATGTTCATGGCTCACCCCTCACTGGTTCCATTGGACCCTCGGTCGCTTTGGATTCTTGAGATCAGGCTGATGGTCTGGATGGAGCCCACTGGCACAGATTATTCGAGGATTATGGTTCAGTGTCCCATTTCCCTTTAGCCTTATCAGCGTAAGAACGTAATACTGTAAAACTGTTAGAGATGTACTTGTCTTCTGATTCCAAAAGAAATGTCACCTGGGCCTTCGGGTCTTTTATCGATGGCTTGTGGCATATGCATTGTGCTCTAATAGTCTGAAACTACTTCGCATTCAAGCTGACAGTTGATTTAAATAGCGATTTATAATTCAGATATTTGGCCTGCATGGGCATATGATGTTATATTCAAGTCCAGTTCTGGTAATGATCCAAATTCACACAACCACAACAGATACATACATAACATTTGTATCCATGTTTACTTTGAAAAATTACATAATACACAGTAATTTAATTTTTGGCTGTCGGTGATGCATATTGATAAAACTTCAGTGGATTAGACGGGTGGTGGCTAATTATGATAATGTGACCTTATCTGCTTGACTGATCACTGCTTATACTGTTGAATAACTGACATGCATGTTCACAATGTATGTCAAATTTAACTCGCACCATTCAGTCTAGAAAGAAAGACATTGGCCCTGAAGCCTCAACTTGTATATTCAAACTGATTAAAAAAAAAAAAATGACATACTCAGACCCAAGATTATGCAACTACATTTTTTATTTTATTTTCCAACCTTTGATCTTAAACTCTATTTTTTCATATTTTATAACATTTGTTTGTATGGGAATCAAGTTTTATAAAGTATTTCCCTCTCGTCATACTGTATTTGTTGCATCCTTTACATACATACCATTCCAATTAATTGCAATTACTGTATAATCAATATTGCCTCAGTTGTAATATGCAAGAGGTTCACAAGCACATGTGAAATGTTAGCCAAAGATTTGAATTTGTATCTGACTGGAAGAAAGTCTAATATTCTTAGTTACATTTTTCTATTTTGATGCATGACTAAATGACCAACTCCTCCAAAAATTTAAGTAGTAAACAATTCAATCGAATTCAATTTTAATTATATAGCGTCCTATCATAACAGACGTTATCTCAGGGCACTTTTCAAATAGAGCAGGTCTAGAACAAGCTCTTTATAGTTATTGTTTACAGAGACCCTATATTCAGGTTTTGTTCAGCACCATCAATATTCATTTATTATACTGAATACACTGTATACTCTGTATACTCACTGTATTAACTGTCCACTGTAATTTTTAACCATCATCTGTTCAGTTTTGTTTTCATTATTCTATTCAGCACACTGTGTCCGCATTAGGAGGTTAACTAAAACAATGATGAATTACAGAGTAAATTACAGTAATATTTTAATAAATAACCGGTCGTTGCAAGGACATCTTAGTCATCACTTCTCCTTTTCGGACAATGTGAGTTAATGGAAATGATGTCCCTAAATCCTGTCTGTAATCACAGCATGACATGCTGGATGAGCAACACCTAGCCATTGCTGTTATGCTATGTGATTTCTCCTTGCAGAACTCCATTAAGCTTTGTTATGAGCTATGGTTGATTTTTGCTGCAGTTATTTGACCAACGATGTCACGATGTGTTACACTTTTGCAGTGTAACACACTTTAAAAGTTTAATTTTAAAAGGTGCAACCTTTGGCCCTCTATGTGAGTAAACACTATAGTGCATTGTGGTAAGTGCAAAAATTAGGTGAAGTATCCTAAAGGACTAATTTCAGTGATTTATATACATTTACAGTGCAGACACAGTAATGTATGCAGTATATGCAGCATTTTCCTCTGATTTGAGCTGTTAATTGTCGCTGAAGAAAGTCAGAAAATCAATGTCTTTGCCCATTTACAATTTACCCTGTGAGACTGGAGAAATTAATATCCTAAAATAATGACATGGAAACTTGTAGACAGCAGTCTGCTTGAGCATATAGCTGTGGATCCCTGCTGCTGCCTTTAATTTCAGCCACCTAATAGGGGTTGAGATTTTAGACTTTGGAAACCAGACAAATATAATTATCAACCTAGTAGGATAGAAACCCAGTGGTAGTCTGCGTCTCAAGGGCCATAATTGAAAACTACTGATATGCAGATCTAATGTAGCAGCACGCCACACAGACCTACAGCCGGCTCAGATAATCTAAGAAATATGACAGCGACCGGAATGCTAGCATGTTGAAGCATATGAGCTCGGTTCACACGCAGAGCAGTGCGGAAACCCTTGATTGATCGGTTAGTCCATTGACTGAAAAAGAATCAACAAATGTCAGCAATCTATTAATTGTACAAGCCATTTATCTAGCAGCAATGCCAAACTTTTACTGGGTTCAGCCTCTCAAAAGTGAGGGATGGCTGCTTTAGTCAGCTCCCGACAACTCTAAATTGCTTATCTTTGGTATTTCAGACTGTTGGTGGGGAAAAAACAAAAAAAAAATTGTGTGGAAATTGTGTTGGCTTATTTTTCACAACTTTCTGATATTTTATAGACTAGACAATTCATTGATTAATCTGGAAAATAATTGGCAGTTTGAATGATAATGACTATAATAGTTAGTTGCAGCCAAATATGGGCACCATAGATGGAATCCTTTTGACATTAATTAAAAAGGGGTGGCAGCAGAAATCTCATGAGGCTGATGTTCTAACTTCATGACTATGATGATTGGTAGAAAACAGCCTATTTGTAGCTCAGGCTAGGTGACCTTTTTACCATTATCAACCACTGCAGTTTTGTTGCAATTGTTTAAATTACATACAGGCTACTCACAAATGGTTGCTTTCTGAAGGAGAATGAGCTAAACTGTAATTAATTGAGTATTTCGATACATGTTGATGTGTTCAATGTTCAATGTGGGTTTCTTTAATTTACTATTTTAACACAGGCTTTCCTCCACAGCTTATCTCTCCCAGTTCAGTTATTAATTTCCTATGGCTCTGCAGGAAGCCGATAGGAAATACTTGTGTTCAATCTATAGATTAGAGAGTTGGAATACAACTACAACCACTGAGTCACTGGTTGAAGAACACAGATTGGGGACATGTCAGTGATCATGCCATGTCTCATGGCTGTACTGCATTGTGAGCTCCTGCCAGAGATGCTCTTATCTCTGCCTCTTTAACCAAGAGTCTCTTCCTGTTGAATGTTTGCTGAAAAAAAGTGATTCTGGAAACAAACCTTTGGTCCCTGGTTGTGAGGGACTGACACAAAAAAGCTAATGTTTATGTTTAAGAAAGCATGAAAATGGTAACTTCTCAAACTCTGCTGTAGTTGTGCTAAAAAAAAAATGATATTATGTCACCCAATGTGCATTTTTTTGCATCGTTTGAAAAAATAAAAACAACTAACCAGCCTAGATTTTCACTTTACATCAAAAATCAAATTTAACACAAATGTTACAACTGCATTCTGGATTCTGCATTAAAAATCAAATGTTTCTCATTCTTCTCTTCTTCAGAGTGGTGACTCTTCCATATTAATTTATGCCAGTAATAGCTTACAACAGCAGGGCTGATGTGATGAAGAAAGATGGCTGCCTAGTTGAGACATTTAACATTTGTTATTCACAGCACAAGGTTGTGTTGCCCTAGATATGACAAAAAGTTTTCACCACTGACTTCGACTTGCAGCTGATTTAACAACAGAATCACACGCAGATCCTTATCCTAATCACATCAAAACTACAAAGCACTGAAAATTTCAGAGAAATTTGATGCCAACTTTAATCCTCAAAGAAATAAATGCAGAGATGTCATGAGAGAAAGCTCTTGTTCTTGCCATTCCTCTCATACCCAATGAGGTTTGTTTTCTTTTTTTTTTACTTTTAAAGTAACAACCTGAGGGGCTGTATCATGCAGAATATTAATAGTTACATGTAGCAACACCATAAGTTCACTGACATTTCATCAGAGAAGATTCATTTATAAGTGCAGCTGTTGTCATGCTGAGGTCTAAGAGTCCAACCAGTAGCCAATGCTTTGATTTCATCCTACAAATATGCAGGAGGCTTCAAGATCATATGGATAATTTAAACTTATCTATTCTATCTATCTATGATTATTAGCCTTATGTGAATATGCAGTCCTGGTAGAAGTGATGGCTGCCCCTGAATTCTAAGTACAGAATTTAGAATATCTTCAGAAATTAAAGCAAATTAACCAATTTTGTATAATCAATTTTTTAAAATGTCCGAAGCAACTGAATGATTACAGCAAAAAGCTTTCATTCAAAAAAAAAATGAAAATGCAAACATAAAATTTACGCACAGTTATTGTCACCTTATAATAATTCAAATTAGTTCATCTAACAAAATTTAAAAAAACAATTAGAATCATCTGTGCTAAATTATCAGTGTTCACATGACCTGATTTAACAGATGAATTGTGGATTTACTGAAGCATCTTTTTGTTTCTAGTTTCTCTTTCAAGATGGTGGAGACAAGAGAGCTCTCTGAGAGCATCGCAAATGTTATTATCAAAAAGCATAACAATTCCAAAAACTACAATGCAATCACCAAAGAATTTGAAACACCTGTTTCAACAGTTTGTAATGTTATCAAGAAGTTTCACAGTCATAAAACTGTTATGACATTTCCAGAACATGGTGCCAGGAAGAAAATCAATGAGATAAGTCTGCAAAGGTTGGTACAGATTGTGAAAAACACCACTCAGGACAACTAAAGTGCTTCAGGCTGACCTGGAGGAATCAGGAGTGGTGGCTTCAGCCTTCACCACAGACCACACACTAAACATAGTAGGGCTCCATTGGGGAAGGCTAAGGATGACAGTGCTATTGAAAGGAAGGTACGAAAAAACATGACTAATTTCTTTTATAGATAAGCCACAGTCTTTCTGGGATAATGTTCTATGGCCAAAGGAAACCAGTAGAACTCTTTGGAAATGTAATGCATCAGTTTGTTTATAGGCACTGAAATGAAGTCCATAAGGAAAAGAAGACCCTACCTGTAGTAAAACATGATGGAGGTTCTATCAGGCTGCAGGGCTGCTTTGTTGCCTCTGGTACTGGAGCCAGTGAATGTATCAAAGGAATGATGAGATTTGAGGAGTTTTAGAGTAGCAAGGGGTTACCCAGTGACAGAAAAATAGATTTGAGGCAAAGTTCTAGGGTCTTTCAGCAGGACAGTGACCCAAAGCAAACATCCAGCAGCACAAAAAACGGTGGAAAAGGAAAAGACAACTGTTTTAAACTGGCCAGCAGTGAGTCCAGATCTAAATCCCATTGAAAACATTTGGAGGGAACTTAAATCTGCCATAACAGTGGCCTAATGCAAACTTAA
This sequence comes from Istiophorus platypterus, assembly GCA_016859345.1. Classification (NCBI taxonomy): domain Eukaryota; kingdom Metazoa; phylum Chordata; class Actinopteri; order Istiophoriformes; family Istiophoridae; genus Istiophorus; species Istiophorus platypterus. Next base: position 17,758,049 of record CM029128.1, on the reverse strand, counting down.
AAGAGCATGAACAGAAAAAGCAATGGAAGAAAATACAAGCAGAAAGGTTCAGGAAGCTTCTACATGCTACATTTAGAGGTTGTCATTGTTAGCAAAGTTTTGTGTCCAAAGATTTCACCCGAAGGGAACCTTTCTTTTTTAAGATATTTTTGAAGATAGTCTAAATTCTGAACTTAAAATTTGTTTATTCAAACGGAAGAAAATTTTGGGGCCCTTTAAAGAGGTCAACTAAACAGAGCAGGAATTTTAAATTGTTATCATTGTCTGAGTTTTTGATTTTAAAAATGGAACAATGTAGTTGAGCAGACCAGACTGACTAAACATAGACAACAGATGTAAAAGGGTTTTGTCACCAGGACCAGAACATGTGTAATTTGGGGGAATTTTATGAAATGACTGCTGATGTCATTTTTTGGGAGATGAGTCTTCCATGGCTACATACCACTTCATGAGTCAGAAAAGCTGACATTATTCATTTAATAGTGTCAACTATTGAAGCTGAACTTTAAACACAAAGAACCCAGCTTCACCTGCCGCTGCTCACCCACCTGATCACCTTTCCTTTCAACCCTGTTATCACCGTTCGTCCTCCTTTCCTTAAGTGACATCTCTTTGCTGACACTGCACTTTATTTCAGTTTAACGCTCCTCCTCTTCACCACTTGCATCAAGGCCCTGGTCAAGGAGGAGGAGGAGGAGGAGGAGGATGAGGAGGAGGAGACGAGTGGGCTCCATACCCCTGCTGATTTATGGCTTCCTTGTTACAGTTGCTCCAAGCGTGGGGGCCACCGTCAAACCTCCAATCAGATTGCTCCCTGTACTTGTTTAATGGATTTTATGGCTCTTGTCACCCATAGTCTCAAGTGTTCTTCCTGACAGAGCTACTCTTGACAAGTGTTATAAGCAGGTTCAATTTTACAAAATATAAAAATATCAAGAAAATGCAGCAGAGGCTTCAATTCTCTGTAACAGCACTGTATGATATATAAAGATGTGAAAGGGTGAACCTGGAGGAGTTTACATAGTCAGCTTGTTAGTTGAAATCCATCCAGAAATAAAAAAGCACTGATCTTAGTGTGTGACTGGCTCAAAGAAAATGAATAGGTCTGACATTCAGAGGGTTCTGACCCGTAAAAGATTATTTTGATACTGTCAGTTCAACCAAAACATGCCGGATACTGTAACTGCCCACAGCAGGCACAAACAACTAGTTAGCTAAGAAAACATGCTGTTCTATATCTCTGTTGCTCCATTTGTATTAAGATCTCTTCAGTTCTTGTTGTTATATGGCTTTCAGTTAAACATGCACACTGTGTTTGAAAATTAGACAAAGAGATTAATGTCAGAAAATGAAAGAATTAAAGAAATTACTCCCCTGGAGACAGTGTATTCTTCCAGGAGCACATGAAGCTGTTTGAGGGATGGTTTAAATTTGAAACTATCTGCCCACTGGTAAGTGCCGAGAATTGTCGAGAATTCAGTGAAATTAATAATAATAATGAACATTACACTATATGGCTAAAAAGGAAGTGGACACTCAGGCCTAATAACCATACACGTGATTGTTGCACAAAACTATTGGCATTAACAAAGTCTACACAGTAAATGTTGCTCTCAATGCAAAAACTAAAACCCTTACTGATGACAGCATTCATTGTCTTCACTTTCTCACTATGAACCTCATCCTTTCAGTGACATAATATCATAAACCTTCAGTAAGTCAATTCATAGTGTGACAAGGCTAAACCAAGGGTCAAGTAAGGCTGGAGCTATTTCTCAAAAGGGGGACATTTTTATAATTTAGTATCTTTTTTCATTTCTTGTGTCCCTTATCATCTGAAGTGAGTACCGACTGGAAGACTAAACACCACTCCAGGAATTAATCACAATATGAAATGATTAGAGGTGGGACTAAATCAAATATTTGAAAGTGTTATGGACTGCAGATAGAACTTCAACTGGGTATTTCAATTTAGACAAAAATGTTTTTGCATTATTGACTTTTGTTATTGCCAGAAAGGCGTAATTACAGTTATTTATGATCATACAGAATTATAATCATATTAGGGCTTAAAACAACCATTTGCTTTCTAGTTTGGACAATGACATGCTCTCTTTTTTAAAAATGAGGTAAAGCCTGTCAAACAGCATCCCTGCTCCAATAAAACGCTTGCACTTAGCCTTGCCATCCGCAATAATTATGCAACATGAGGTGGGATCAGGCAGGCTTCCTACTCATGCTATAATGATAACCACATATAGCCCACAGCATATCCTCCACCACACCTGCGTAATGGACTTATGGATAGAAGAGCATGGTAAAGGAGGAGACGGCTCCAGCGCTGGTTTCTTTGTGTTAGTGGTGTTGATGGTGGAAGAAGCGCATCAGCAAGAAAACAAAAGCAAATCTCATATTTGAATATTTGACCAGATCTGCCTGCAGCTGCTAAGCACTGCGTTAAATGCTCCCTGTCTCTCTCCTTTTCTTTCTCCCACATGTGCGCGCCTGCACACGTGCGCACATGCTCCCCCACGCAGCCGTGCGCGCACACGGAGACCTGCTCGCCAGTGCAACGCATAGGAGCCCCTGACGGTGCCCGTGCCTGCCTGCGATCGCTGCCTCGCGTCTCCGCCGCTCCACTGGATCTTTGCGCAGAGGACATTTGCCTCCTCCGACGACTGCATCGGTCCCCGCGGCACAATCCAGCTCGTTCCAACATCTCAACTTCTGCGCCGTGTGACTGTTTTTTTGTTGCGGGCACCTGCTCCGAGACTATGTCCCTGTCAAGTGAAAAAACCCTCCCAGAGCCAGGCGCCGTTTGACTTCCAACTTGGAGCTTGATGGCACAGTTATCCGTGGCGGGTCCGGAAAGTTGCGCTGCGTCAGGGAGCATGGGCGCAAACTTTAGAGGCTTTTTATAAACCAGTGACAGTTTTTAGAATGAAGGCAGGTGAGTCACCCGTCGCCTGAGAGGCGCGCGGAGCTCCACGGCTCTTCCAGGTACTGGAAAAGAAAGGCGACGGGGAGGAAGTCGCGATCTGTGCGACGGATTGCGCTACGGAGGACGGAGGGAAAGGACCGATGAGACAACATGGGTAAGTGAGTGGAGGATTGTCTCATTTAGAATCGATTGCTGCGAGAGGCGAGAGGACGGGGAGCCCCGGGAGTCTGGAGATCATCACTGTTATTAGTTGAGAGCACTTGTGGTCTCTACAGCAACAGAATGGGTTGATTTTCCTCCTCTGGCGCATCCGAGACCGTGAGGACGTGGAGAAAATTATCCCAAATGTTTCGCGGCTTATTTCTGCGCAGTGGGCTGGCATCTGCAGTATTTCAGAGCGGTACTTTTGCCTTGTCCTCTCCAAATATCTTCTCAGATTCTCTAGAATTTGGAGTTAAAGGCGTTATCGCCCCTGAGAGGTGATCCTTTCCTCTTCATGACCAAAACCCAAAAAACCAATTACTGCAGGCGGGAGGGCTCATGCCCCTTCACAGGGGAGAAGAGAGACTATTATACTCTCACCTTTGTGTTGTGTAAGTGATTTAGCCCCAAATCTGAGTCAGTCGTCGTGGATCGGCGCGGTGGTGCCCAATGAGTTGAAGCTGAATTATACTGTTATATTACATTGTTTGTCACGCAGCGTCTTTGCTGTTAAAGCTGCTCCGACAAGTTTATTCACACACAATTCCGACCTGACCTTAAATGGCCGATTTCTGGGGAGATGTTTTCTGTTTTCTGTCCCCCGCCCCAGCCCCCTCGCACCCCCCCCCCCCCTCAGCCTCCCCTCCTCATGTCTTTTTCCATTCACACCTCTGACATGTTTTGACTCCGTCCCACTTCTTCTACCTCCCCGCTTCTTCTGACAGCTCTGGGCAACCTCCAGCCTCATCCCACACTGCCTATCACCTCCTCCATTTTAGTGACTGAGGGTGCTCCAAAGCTCAATTCGCCGCTCTGCCTCACAAACCCACACTTCTCTTTTCAGCGTTTCAGGGGCTCCAGTCATTTTAAATTTCTTTTTTTTTATTTTTTTTTTTATTTGTGAGGGAGCTTAAACACGCTGTGGGTGTTTTAGGATCGTTGCTGGATATGCGATGAAATGGTGCTGTCACTTTGAGGCAGTCTGCAGCTGTTGGATCCGAGCGCCTCACCATGTTTCATGTCCTCTCTTTCAGTGCAACTTCTGTTGTCGAATCTCGCAGTGAAGGACGATTATTCACGCACACACGCACGGGTGCGCATCGCCGCCAACACTTGCACAGAAGTACACGGGGTGTGTTTGACAGGAGGAGGTTAGGTGCAGGGAGCCATTTGAGTTGTTTTTAACCCGCAGCCCAGTGATTCATTTTGTTTGCCTTGACTTCTCACTTGTTGAATTTATGTTGTTTTATTTTTCCTTTTTTTAAATTCCCAATTTGAATGAAAAGCCATCACGAGTTGGAGGGATGCACGCTGCCCACACATCTGTGCACTATTGTGGCATTTTCTCTAATGAGCAGCTCAGTGATGCTAATGAGCACATACTATTACAATTCTAATTATGTCATCGCAGTTACTATCAGTCACACTAAGTGGTTGCATTTGTTAGAATATCAACTCTTCTGACTGGAGCTCTTTCACCATATCCATCCCATCCCATTGTCTTGTGTTCCTCACATAGGGACATTTTAAATCGGGAAGAAAAGTTTGCGCTGTCTTCAGGCCTGAGGGTTTCTCCTTGAATTTGACAATTAAAACTTGACATCAACAGGATTTCGTTATCCTAATCCCTCCCACACAGCAGGGCATTGTCCGTTTTGGCAGTGTTTGAGATTAGCAACCAAAAAAACAGCTGTTCAGAGCAGCGTCTGACTAACAATTATCTCCAAATCAATGTTTTGACAAATCAATTGGTAGCTCAGTCTCAGTGTGAATAATTACCATCACAAATTCCTTCAGGGTTGCTTTCTTTGCCCAACCAACCATTTACAAAAATTCAAAATGGAGAAAAGGAGAAAATCCTCCCATTTGATAATGTCAAACCAGAGAATGTTTGGCATTGTTGCCTGCTAAATGGCTGAAATGATTAACAAAATTCTTAACAATGCTAGCTCATCCAACGTATTAAATTGGACGAATTCTTATCACCTTTTTCTGGCCTGACCTGTGAAATTTATATTAATGCTTCTTCCAAAGGCATTCCTATGATATAGAAGAAAGGAAAAAAATAAAAAACTGACAAATCTTGAAGAATCCAGAGGGCGGCAGCTGTAGCTGGTTCTAAAACAGCTGAAGCCATCAATAAGGATTGTTCTGTCATAGTGAAGCACGTTTTCTCATTGTGAGTCTGACTGAAAGTCCCCATCGCGCGGTTTTTGCAGCGGTTTAGTTATATTCATCTCACCACTACACACACAAGCTATCAAACCGTCATAACACAGCATATCACATTAAACTGTTTCACTGTAGCTCTAGGTTGCTCATTTGAGTTTTTTATCCGTGCTGTTTTTGCAGAGTTGGACTAGTTTGAATGGCACCGCTTCTCCAAAGTTTGTATTTCTGTTCCTCTCCATTTTGTGTTTTTTTTCCTTGAATTCCGAAATAACTGCGAAGGACTTCCTCTAACAATGTATCTCTGCTCGTTGAACTCGTGCAGTGAAATGTGAGCAGTGACACAAAAGTGAGAGCGTAAGCCTGGCAGTAAGCACTGCGAGCTGAGTTTGTACACACAAGAAAAAACCCTGAATCAAGAGGCACGTGAGAATGTGTTCGCCGTTTTTGTATGTTACTGAGGAACACTACAGTTTACATGTGTTTGTCATGGTTCTTTTCATTTGATCACGTTGGCCTTAATTTATTTTGGCTTTATTTGCATACAAGTCTTCCAGCCTAGACGACAAAGCAGTGCCTTCCCAAGCCACATGCAGTATATGTCCCATATGTCATATACGTCTTCCACCTATATGGTTTTAGTTTAGGCAGCAAAAATGATTTAGCTAAGATTAGGGAAAGAGCATGGACATGGTTAAAAAAAAACAGCGTTGGTAGGAAATAAGAAAAGTTCAGACAGGAACATCCTTTGGAATTACTTATTCAGAGTTTGACAAAATTCAGCCCCTCTGCTTAATTAGGACGTTGTGGGTGTGGTTTTATCACATTTAATTGACCTTTAACCAACAATCCCTCAGTTTCCATCATATATTGATTCAAGTGATGCTAAATACCGATTGGTTCACAAAAGTACATGACATCTCATTTTTCCAGCAGAGCTATACACACCTCATACCTGTATGAGAGGTTAGACAAAACAAAGTAAAAATACATAAATCTCTTATGGGAAATAACCAAACTGTTCTAACTTTGGCAGAAAAATGTGAATTCATGCAGGAGCTCACTGCTGATAGAAAGAGGCTGATTTAGAGGTTAGGTCCTCAGGGCTTCTAACAAATGACCAGTGCTGTCATTTTCCTCTGATAAGAGTCGCTTCTTTGTTTAAATTATGGAGCCCTAGAAGGGACATGGAGAAAAAATAGATAGGAAAGGGAAATCTCCTTTTGCATTCTCTTCCAAACGTTTAAACTCATAGGTTCATGTTCTGCCAGACCATGAGGAATATCTGGATATAATTTGTGCAAGTTATATGCTACATTTATTCTTTATATTCAGTGAGCATTTATGGAGACAGTGCTTTTATCCTGAATAATTTGTGCAAGTCTTATTGTTGTTGCTGCAGGTGAAAAGCAAATGTTTTGCAATAGAATATGAGAAACTGTTTTTTTCATTTTCTCCCATTTTCCTCTACATCCCATCCAGGGGCTCCACAGGGAAAGCCAGTTAACTAGTTTATTTCTCAAGGTAAAATGAGCCAGAGGTATCTAAAACTGAAATAAATAAAATCACTCTGATGCACTTTGCAACTGACTAATCACCGTTATAATGAGCTGAATTCTGGTTAAAAGTAAATATTACTTTTGAAAGTCCTGAATGGATGGAAATAGCCTACGACACTTCTGACCTTTACTGATTACCAGCATAGCAAACACATACAAGCCCACACACACACTCGTAATCCATGATGTCAACTGCTCAGCCTTTACAGCACGCTCACCTAACGGGGGCCAGCTTAAACGTCTCCATCTGTGCTGATCTTTTGACATTAGCACTGATATCGATCAATGCGGTTCTCTGCCTCACTGTACAAAAGCTAATCACTTGTGTGTGTGTGTGTGTGTGTGTGCGTGCGTGTGTGTGTGAAAGCCAGCCTCAGTAAAGTTAGCTCATATATGTGATATTATGAGCCTATGAAGAGTTTGAACTGTCACTGTATGACAGTCTGAGTCCGGATGTTAAGTACTGTAGGTATAGAGGCCGACGACGTAGTGATATGGCTGATTTACCAGGTCCAACCAATACGAGAGGCAAACTATCTGCCTCGTGCAGTTCACTGCTGTATGAGGCAGCGGGCTGAATAATGTAAAACAATCAATAGTTTCCTATATAAGTTCACTGTTAAAAATAAAACCACTACAAGGCAGCCCTCACTCCAGTCAAACTGTTCTTCTTAGACGTCGTCAGTTTAAATAGTTACTATTGTGCTTCAGTCGGTTGTGCATCTTTATAGCCAATGTCTAAGAAAGCTAAGTAGCGCAGTAGCAGTATAGAACAACAGATACCGAGGCAAAAATTAAATGTGCATACTGATTCATAACTTTAATTACCTATTGCTCATTCTATATTTCATAGATCATCATCAGGTATGACTAAGATTAATGGTAATATAAATAATTTCTCTGACATCTCTTAAGTACTCTAGATTTGAGGCTTTTATTTTCATTTTTCAAACAATGCCTTAGTTGTTTTTGTGTGTGTTTGTATTATAAAATTCCATGTATACATGTTCCAAATAGAAGGTTACACAACAATGCTTTATATGTATGCATATTGGATATTTATAAGGCCCAAAGTGACTCCAAAGTCAGGCATCTTATATTTTACACTCTTGATAAGTTGAGTATATGGCTTTTACAAATTGGCCGTAAAAGGGTGGTGGCTTCTATGACTGTTCTGTAGACAGTCATCTAAATTGTATCTTGAAATGTCAAATCAATCAAAATTAATGAATCATTTATTTATCAAGCAAAAATACTAAATGTGATCTGGTTCCAGCTATTCTGATATGAGGAAACTGTTGGTCAGACAAAACTCGCGATTCTAATATGTGACCTAAAGCTCTGGGAAAGATCTATTTCCTGACATTTTAGAGAGTGAGCAATTAATCAGTTAATTAAAAAAATCATCATAGTAATTAATTATGAAAAAATCATTAGTACTAGCCAATTCTTTCATTTGACATGTACACACTAAACTACATTGGTGATACCAACCTTAGCTTCCATGTTTTAAATTAGCTTGGAAGGCATGATCATCCCTATACCACGACTTTTGCCAACAAAATACCAGATGTACTCAAATTCAATTTCCCTATGTTCATTTTCTCATGTAACTTTTTTTGAATTTCATTTTTTCTGTTTCAAATGACATGAAATTAGTTCTGGAGCATGAGCAAATTCCTACTGCTTAAATTGCAAGGCAACATCTACATTTACACAGAAAGGAGACTGTTTCGCCAGGCTTGGCCCGGAGTTTTAAAACCCTGACAAATTTTGAAATCGGAAGCACATTTCTCTGATGTCTTAAACATACTCAAATTTTAAGAATACAGAATGGTGAGGAATCCTGTTCCTATTATTAAAACAGTCCTTCCAGCAAAGATAAGGTTGTATCACTCGCTTACGCACACACACACACTAACACACACACACAGGTTGCATTTCTCTCTCCCTCCCTGTATCTGTCACACACTCATTCAGGATTGTTCACTTTCTATCGCACCCTCTATTTCTCTTTCACAATCTAACCTGAGGCTTCTCCAATTTTCTTCATTTTCTGCTGGTTACATTTCCTCTCTCTCTCCCTCCCTCTCTCTCCTTTCCCCTGCAGCCGTCCCTCAGACCCCACAGGCTGTCAGCTTAACTGGGGCTAACATAGCTAATTATAAGAATCCTCTCTTTCTTCCTCCTACCCTTAGTTGATTTGGATGTGTAGATTCATGCAAATATCAAACACTTGTGAAAATACATTTGCATAGCTTTCACTGAGAAGCTATGTATCGCTTTCATTTATATTAGTCTTACAAATAAGCCTTAATTGAAACTCTTTTGCTGGAACTGAAACCAAGTCACTCTAGGTAAAGACATCTTCCTCTAAAATGCAATACTGTTAAATTAATGCAGGAATGCAAACAAACACCTGCATCATAAGAGTCTGGTTATACTGTGTGGTTCCTAAAGGATCTACAACTGCCAGCCAATCAGAGTCAGAAAGCTCAGTGGCCCTGGTATGAACACTTCAGTCGATACACATGTCGGCCTTCACTGCTGCTCTGCACCTATGGTGAAAAGCTAAAGAACATTACAGGCAGTTTGTCTTGTGGATAAATAACCAGATACCAACTATATACCATATGTCTCTACTCTCATTGATCTGGAATCTCAATGCTTAGGCTTAGCAAATCTATACACCTAATCATGTCATTAGGTCTTTAAGTGGTAATAATTTGCAGCATTTCTCTTTTTCCGTTAAAGCGGCCCCCAGTCAAAGCGAGAGCAAGCTGTCTGTCTTCATTCCCCTCGCTCCCTGTAATGCTCGAGCAGGTCACGGGCTCACTAGATCCCAGTTACTACATTCGTCACAAATCCAGACAGAATAACTGAGCTAACAAAATTGACTGCTCATTTCAATTTTTCAATTTTTAAATGGACACTGCACCATTTAAGCTGTATTTTGCCGTTAATGGTGTAATATTAACCAGCTGAGCTCTATTTTCCATATATCTTGTTCCTGTTGTACAGTATAGCAGTGTATTTAGGACTAACTGCTCCTCCTATCTCTGCATGTATGTGTGGTTCCAGTAGTAGTAAAATAAGCTTTTATCATAAATCAGCCATTTTATACTGCTTCATGCTTTTACTATGAGTTGAAATTACAGCTGACTCCAATTTTCAAATTAACGGGCGTAAAATAATGGGTTTTAAGTGTGTAAAAGGTACTTCATTTCAATATTGTAATGCCAGTGTGTCCCATTAATCACTGTTGCATGATGGGCCCTGTGACTGGTAATATGTCACATTCTTCGGTGCCCTGAAAATATTCTTAATTTTATGTAGTTTAAATCTGAGTGAACACACTCAATAATGTAATATATCACACATGCTGCCGTGCCCTAGAATTTTGCCTGCCTAAGCTCGGTCACATGTCACGCACTTGGCTCCGGTGTCAGGGAGGGAGACAGTCTTATGGGAAAGGGAGGGCAGGACGTTGGGTTTGGTTGAAACACTAAGTGCATATCTGATGCTTTAAGGTATATTAAAAAAAAAATTACATTACATTTAATACTGTTATTTATCTACAGACTACAGCCTCCTGGTTCTATGGTGATCAGTCTGTCAATAAATCATACCTAATGTTTGAAAAAGTTATATACATACATACATTTAAATACATATTTACGTTCATTAGATCAACAGAATGCACAATGTATACACTTTTATGAAGAGGGGGGGTATACATATATACCATGAATTGATAAGGAAAATAGTTTCTTTTACTTTTCTGCCACTCAATAACCTTGAGAAGCAACCATATAGAACCACAAAACCTTCCATTTAATGTGTATAACCTGTGGTATACAGTGGACCATTTAATAAGAAATAGTAGATATATTTTGTTTTCTTGCACACTTTTCATTTCTTTGAAGTGCCCCAGCGTGCGGCCTTAGCGCTGTTGGCCAACCCACTTGGGCACTCTGGATAATAGCCTTTGCATCAGTGCTCAGAGCACTGTGCATTCAAATGAAATATCAACTTGTCGCACCGCCAAGGAAGACGACAGCTGACTCTGCTTGGCCTGCCAGAATCCACTCTGTCCTCAGGGGGGAAGCAGTCTCACTTTTATCAGATTTCAGAGAGGTTGCCACTGGAGTATGACCTTAGCTGAGGTAATTGGGGAAAAGATATACCTAAGGAATTATATAATAATTTAACTTTTGCTGTTCTCCACTTCTGCAAGCCCATTTTAATTGATACTTAATGTGAATATCTGAGACTAGCTTCAGCAACCTTCTCCCAGTCAGGGACTAGTCGAGCTCAGGGGGATACTGGAGCACAGCGCCTGTTCTTTAATTTATATTTATTGGCTTCAATTGCATCGTAATCAGGTGCAAATTGTGTTAATGTGTTATTTGTTGCACACAATAAAAAAGAAAGTAATGTGCTCCAGTTTGCTTCGGGACACATCTTGTCCTTCTCTAAGAGTACTGTTTCACTGGGTTAAGTGCAATACATTGAGCTTTACCAACAAGAATTGAAACTGAATTTGGCTTCAAATTAAGATAAATTAGCAGATCTAAACACAAAAGAAGTTAAAGGGGAATTTCACAAATTTTACACTTTAAAATCTATTCACAGGTCTTGGGGAGTACTGCTACAATGAAAAAAGTTGTATAAAGCTAGCTTACCAGACGTCTGTACCCTGCTGCTCATCCTTACTTGAGCTTACTGTATAAGCTTGAGGGTACAGTACTATGGTACTAGCATAAAACACCCGAATCAAAGTGTGGATAGCCAAGTTGCATTTTGGGTAATATTGGCACCATGTTTCATAAGGAAGAAGAATCCATGGAGAAATGTAGGCAAGTCAGGTTCTGCTGATTCAGTCCATTAGTGGATCATAAAACTCACAACAGTGTACAAAGCGAACCCCATCCACTGCCATTCATATGTAAGTGTAAAATAAGTGGGAAAAAACATGCATGAGACTTGAAAGTGTCTTCAGAACAGATTTACCTTTGTGATAATTACATGGAAGTTTACCCCTGTGTCGCTGTACCACAAGTTGTTTAAATCTCTAAGATTTAACCTCACCAAGATATGAGATCTTCAAAACCCTCTGGCTCTGATTGGTCATGCTCTACTACGAAGAGAGTGTCAGGTAAACAGATGTGTGGGACTTAGCACATGAGATCAAATCTCTTCTGAGGAGGAACAGATTTGATAGCAGTGCCTGCATGAACTGTGACTGCCGAATGACTGCAGTATTTTATTTATGTTTTAGGTTCTAAGTTCATGTCTTCAAATATCTTTTTGTGCCTAATTCTAGTTTTTTCATTTTCCATTAAGGATGGTACCAAGACAAATATCTTTTAATTTCTAATGCACCATGTGCTTCTCATAATAATTGTGACTGAAAAAAGGGGGGTATATTTACACAGTGTTCCTGTGTGTATAACATCTGATGCATGATACCAGAGGAAAGTCTGATTGTTGCCTTCATATGACATCACATTAATGATTGGATAATCAGTGTGTACTAAAGTGAAAGTCTCTCTTTATTCCGCCCATGGGTGCCTGATGTGCACATGTCCAGATATTTTTTTTTACTCTTCTGTCTATACAGAAATCCATGTTGAACCAATACGTGCTAATTAAGGATGCTGTCATGCGGAGGCGTCAGTGAGCCAGTGGCTGAATATCTTGGCTTTCTATTAGATTGTCAGCCTGAAGTTTTCTAGCACATAAAATATGGTTGAATACCCCTCACTGTTTTTTAGTGGCACATTCACGCTGTATCCCAAATGGAGTTTTAGTGAGCGGACATAGTGAGCTTTTCCTGAGGGTTCACAACAGACTCCTCTAAATGTGGATGCTTGGCCATATCATGGAGTACTCTAATGGAGGTGTTTAAAGTGGTGGTGAATCTACTGCATGAAGGACTCTAGGGACTTATTCATTGCATGCATTCTCACATAGCGTGCATCTTAACTTATTCCTATACTCACCATCCCTAGACCTCATTTACTTGCCTTACTTCCTTCTGCTGCTCTTCTTTGCATTCTGGCATATTCATGAAAATTTTGCATGATTTTGCATTATGTCTTTCTTTACTTCCACTTGTTATTTTTACAATAGCAATAAACATAAAGTTTAGCCCAACATTGGGTTTTCTGTTTTCACAACTATTGACAGTGAAAGATTTTGGTGTTGTGCTGTTTGAGTGCTCTCTAGTAGTCACACGGTAATTGTCATCAGAACATAACCCAAACTAAGATAATGCAATGATATGCACTAAGACACAGATGCTGATTAATGTTACACCGGAGCCAGGACCTGTATTGTCCAAAGCTTGTTAATATCGAACTTTGAATTTTGGATATTTTTCTACACCTGCTTTTCCAGAAAGTAATAAGAAAGTAATTCCAGTGGCAAGAGTTGCTAAACAAATTCAAAAACGGAACATTTATCTTGGAGAATGTATAACAAAAGGAAATTTAATCACCTGTAAAATGTCAAAGTTTCAACAGGTCAAGGTTCATTTCTTTTGCTTGTTCTTGTTTGGCTATTTCGAGGCTCAGAACAAACCTGACTGTATAGAGGTGTGGCATGATTATATAGCTTGGTATTGATGCAGATCATGTGGAACAGTGCATGTTTGATAGCCATTTTAGCATGAAATTGTCACAGAGTTGTGGGACACCCCCCAAGTTGTTGCATAATGATGCATAATAACAGCTTCTGCATACTATATGCCAGAGCAGGTTAGCACAAAGAAATGGGATGGTGCTCTAAGGTAGTCTGATTACAATACACAATACATAATTCACAGTCATTACATTCTCTTTCTGTCTGTTTATCCTTATCCTCTATCTGTCTGTCCTTACTGGTCTGGAATGTATACAAACATATGATAATGGTTGCACATCCTACCTATAATAAGATGTATTTCTGTTTGTATTCAAGTAATTCACTTGCTGTGTTTTCATAAATCTTGTCTAAAGTCAAAGAGTAACTTCTTTTGCATATACAAACCAAATTAGAAATTTTGGGCGGTGTGATCTAGTACTTTGTAATTTTAGTCGTCGATAGTGAGGAGCCATTTGTAGGTTAAGGCTTGTTCTAATGAATGAGGTTAGAATTAGGTTTAGGTTAAGATAAGGGTTCTGGGGATACATATGTAGTAGTGGTGGCTGCAGTTAAGAGATTGGGAATGCACTCTCTCAGTGAGCATCCTCACAAGTGCAGTAGTACAAATGTGTGTAGTGTGTGCATAGTCATCTCCTTCTAGGTACAGTTCCTTGGGCAGCTAACATCAGGTCAACTGTTCATAATTTATATTTAAGTATGCATGAATTAATGCTAGTGTTAAATCATGAGGAAGCTAAGTTCTTTGTTCTGTTATTGGCAACCCATGTGTAAGAGAAGAGATAGGTGAAGGTGATCTTTATACATATATAATATTTGTAGAGACTTGTAGCCTGAAGCTTGTGCAATAACAGCACTTTGAACTTAAATCAGCTGTAGCATAAAAATTAAAAAAACAAAAAAAACAAACGTTATTACCTCTGAACAGCAGCTTGAAGAGATAAATTAACCACCATCTAAAAAATGCCATAAAAAATTAGATAAACTGAAAAATAATATCTTACAGTGTAATTGATTTATCGGTTTCTCAGTCACTTTCACAAACACAATTATAATTTCAGCTATTCCATACCTTTGGCAGAATTTATTATTAAAAACCCCCTTTAATTTCCCTGAAAACCCTAATTAAATCCCAGTTGCAACTACTGCTTTTTACATCTTCACTATCCTGCTTGTCATCCCTACCTTTACCCACTTCCTACTCAGAAAAATTGCAGTTTCAGCCTGCCCAAAGAAAATTAGCACCCTCTCTCCCTTTGTGCCTTTGTAGACTAGCTTTTCATTGTTAACTGTCAAATCTGCAGCTGTTAAAGGCAAAGCAGCTGCTGCAAAACTGAACATGGGCAGACAGATGCCTGAGGGGAGGCAAAAGTACATTTGAAAACAACATCGACTATCCGTAGCCTGCGCAACCCCTGGTTCAAGGATGTGTCCCTTGACATAAAGTGCAGTCAGAATGTCTTGGGACACCATGTAAAACTCGAAACCAGATTATAAAGTTAAGGGATGACTCTCCACTTTAATAAGGGTATTTTGCAAAAGATGACTGACTTGGACAGTTAAGAAAATTCCACTCTTCAGCCTTAGACAAACCTTGATCGCCTTGCTTGTATGTTTAGAATCATTGACCCCCTGCCTTGTCCTTAAATTAAAGGACAGTGTATATAATATGGGGCAATGAGTCCCTCAAACACCCTTAAGTCAACCATTTATTTGTCACTCCTCGCATTTACTTTGATCTAAATGGTTAACATTGTCATTGATCCAGATGACAAGATGTTATTTTCATAGACATTGTAGTTTTAGTTTTAAATTGCTCTTTCTTAGCAGTGTGGTTGTTTCTCATCAAGCTGTAGTTGTTCATTTGCCTGGTTGATAGGCGATTAAAAGTCTGTCTCATCTGCATAGAGATGGGCACTGTCCGTACTTGAATTTGGCATAAATTCATTAATGGTGAACAGTGCAGGACTGAAAATTGAATCTTGAGGAACTCATTGATAAAATAAGGCATACAATATAGGCTGGATCATACAAGGAAACACATAATTTCTGATAGAACACCCATAAAGTGGATTTGATATATATACATATATAGATGTGCTAACCCTGAGAAAACAGTACTTTCACTTCAGCTTCTGAAACCTATCAGCTCCTTGGAAATCTTAGTTGTCTGACTACTAAGCAGTGAGTCTATTGGTATCTTAACCCAAAACAGACGTATGCAATATTTGTCCAGATGTTCATCATCCTTCAGCAGTCTATGCTCAGAATATTAACGAGTTTGAGGGGAGCAGCATCTTAATAAGTGCACTTTAGGAGGAAGTAGTGTTGTGGCCTGTGATCACATGGAGAAAATGCATAGTATGCAAAGTACAGACTTTGATTCTTGATATAGCAGCTTTAAGAATGAGTACCATTACTGAAGGATGCAGAATGCAATCCTTGGCCTGTAGCCATTATTCAGTTTAAATGAATGCATTAGTTATTTTCAAAAAAGTATTTTACAACATGATGTTGGCATTATTTGGACTGTGAACATAATTTTAGGTCCATAAGTATTTGCATGGTAAAATAGCACCACAATGGATCTGAAACAAAGCCATTAAGATATGATTGAAATGAAGACCTTTAACTTTAATTCAGAGGGTTTAAAAAAAATATTACATTAACAGTTTGGTAATTACAGCCATTTTTATAAAGAGTCCCTCTTTTTTCTGAGGTTTGAAATTAATTAAACAAATACCAGTTTTATGGCCAGGTGTGGCCTGTTCCCACTTTATTTAATGACAAATTAAACAGATAAAAGATCTGGAGCTGGTGCCAAGTATTGACTTTGCACTTGGTAGCTGTACATGGGAACTCTCAACATGCAGTCCAAAGAGGTGTTGGAGCAAATGAAGGAGTCATCTTAGGCTGAAAAAACAAAAGTAACCTATCAGACAGATGGCAGAAACATCTGGAGTGGCCAGATCAACAATTTGGCTCAGCAACCCTAAAAGGCCTATTCTAGTTGGCCTGTTCTTTTCCATCAAAGTCTACATACAAGAGACGCCTTCATGAATGTAAATAGGGAGTTTAACACAAGGTGCAAACCACTGGTCACACTCAAGAAGACAAAGGCTGGATTAGACTTTGCCAGAAAACATCTAAAAAAGTCTGAACAGTTCTGGAACAAGATTCTTTAGGCAGATGAGATCAAGATGATCTTGTACCAGAATGATGTGAAGAGAAGAGTCTGGAGAAGGAAAGAAACAGCTCATGATCCAAAGCCACCACATCTGTCAGACATGGAGGAGAAAGTGTTATGGCTGCCAATGGAACTGGGTCACTGGTGTTTATTGATGATGTGTCTGCTCAGGATGAGCTCTGAAGTCTATAGAGCTTTACTATTGACTCAGATTCAGCCGAATGCTGTAAAACTGATAGGAAGTTGCTTCCCAGTACAGATGGATAATAAACCAAAATGTACTATGGAAGCAAAACAAGAACTTCTCAAGGCAAAGAAATGGATCATTCTCCAATAGCCAAGTCAGTCAAGTGATCTAAATTCAGTTTAGTATGCTTTTCACTTACTAAGTAAAATTGACTTGATAAACCCACTGAATTAAAGCTGAAAGTCTACACCTCTGTCTAATCTTAGTGGCTTCATTTCAAATCCATTGTGGCTAATTAGAGCCAAAATTGTGTCACTATCCAAATACTTATGTAGCTAACAATCATTATCACTATTGATAAGAAGAGTATTTGTCACTGGTGAGAGGATGCTGACATGTAATTCTTCATTGATTATGGAAGGAAGAAAGAACCTTATCTATGAGATCTGTATCTTATAATATATCTGAATTCATATTTAGGATTCATATTTAGGTCTTTTTCAACTTTACTAAGCTTTTGTGATGTTTTCCCAGAGATTATTCTTTTATAAATCACCTGAGAGTTTTCCATCCAATTTTTCCATTTATATGATTCAGCTCTTCTGGTAACCATTTAACAAAGAACTTTAAATGATTTCTAGACGTTGTAAATCATTTTTGTTCGAAAGAGGATGATGAATTTTTGTTTTTTCCATGTTGTATCATTATTGTTTTCTTTTTTACAAATAATACATCAGATCTGAAATGATGGTTGGTAAATTCTTTTCTACTCTCTCCTCTCTCTATCTTATTTTCTCTTATAGGTCCACTGCTGTGTAATGGACGACTGACACACCTCCTCTTTCCTCTCCTCCTCCTCTTGCGGGCTCCCCTGTTGTTCAGCTTTGGTGAGCGAACCTGCCCCAATAGCTGCAGATGTGAGGGGAAAACTGTCCATTGTGATTCATCTGGTTTCTTAGATGTCCCAGAAAACATCTCAATTGGTTGCCAGGGCCTCTCCCTGCGCTACAATGAGCTGCATACCCTACTACCATATCAATTTGCTCACCTCAGCCAGCTTCTCTGGATATACTTGGACCACAATCAAATTTCAGCTGTTGACAGTCGAGCATTCCAGGGGGTCCGCAGGCTTAAAGAGCTAATTCTGAGCTCGAACCGCATCACATCCCTGCACAATTCAACATTCCATGGAATTCCCAATCTTCGCAGTCTGGATCTGTCCTACAACAAATTGGAAATCCTGCAGCCAGGTCAATTCCATGGCTTACGAAAACTGCAAAACCTACACCTGCGCTCAAATGGTCTCTCCAACATCCCAATTCGAGCATTCCTAGAGTGCCGAAGTCTGGAGTTTCTTGACTTGGGCTACAATCGAATCAAAGCACTTACTCGTACCACCTTTTTGGGCCTACAGAAGCTGATGGAGCTGCATTTGGAGCATAACCAGTTCTCTCGGATCAATTTTTTTCTTTTTCCACGCTTAGCCAACCTGAGATCATTGTATCTGCAATGGAACCGCATCCGGGTGGTTAACCAGGGCCTTCCATGGACATGGTATACACTGCAGAAACTTGATCTGTCGGGAAATGAAATCCAGACCCTGGACCCAGCTGTGTTTCATTGCCTACCCAACCTTCAAGTACTCAACCTGGAATCCAACAAACTGTCCAATGTGTCTCAGGAGGCAGTGTCAGCATGGATCTCATTGACATCCATCAGCCTTGCTGGGAATATGTGGGATTGTGGAACTGGCATCTGCCCCCTTGTGGCATGGTTGAGGAATTTTCGGGGCAGTAAAGATACCACCATGATATGCAGCAACCCAAAGTATCTCCAGGGAGAAAAAATTATGGAAGCCACAAGAAACCATGGTATCTGTGAGGAAACTGATTATGTTCTGACTGAAACACCCTCACCAATGTCAGAGCTCATTTCTGAAGCCACTGCTGAACCAACCTTTGCCCCTACTAGCAGCTCTCCAACTATGCCCCCAAGCAGCACCTTCGGCCCTCTCCCACCATTCAGACTTCGACCTATTCCTCATCCTACCTTTCCAGGGCATGTGAGCAAAGACCCTAGAGACTCAGTTGCTCGCTCACGACCAACTCACCTACCACCCCCAGAGATGGAGCACATGACTCTACACAAAGTGGTGGTGGGCAGTGTGGCACTCTTCTTCACTATGTCCCTAATCTTGACAATTATATACGTGTTGTGGCGGTGCTACCCAGGTGCAACCAAGTTGCTGCAGCAGCGATCCATGGTGGGGCGGAAGCGGCGCAAAAAGAGTCCAGAGCCAGAGCAGAACCTGAGCTCCCAGCTCGAAGACTATTACATGAGCTACAACCCTGCTGCCACACCAGAAGCATTGGAGGTTTTAGGCAATGGCACTGGTTCCTGCACTTGCACAATTTCTGGCTCCAGGGAGTGTGAGGTATGATTCATCGCATCAGCCTAAAAATAAAAACTCAAAATCAAAATACAAAGGCTCAACAGAGAGGTAAATCCTTTATTAAGTATACCCTGTAAAAAGACACTGGTGAATCACAGTTAAGCACCCTTGAGTCTTCCTTCATAACACGCTTGATTTCAAATGTTAGATGTCTCCAATTATTCAGGTTTTACTCTTAAATTGAACATTAAAGTGGAATTAGACAAGTGGAACTAGAAAACAACTTATCTGATCCAAGGAAAGCAGGGTATAGCTTGGGTTCAGAGGACCACATTAATGTAATACTGAGTGTGGCTTGAATTACTGTTCTGCAACACAGTCTTTATCTCTGTATTATCTGTTATCTAAATTCTTACACTTCTGAAAATGTTCCCTCATGGTACATCGAATTGGGGACCATGACTAATTGGACACTGTCTAACCATTTCACAGACACGACTCCACAACTGCATGGCATGGCTCTCACATGTTCAAGGAATTTGTTTGGCATTTGTGGTTGTATGTGTGTTTGGGGGGTATACTCTGCTAATTTTAATGTGTATGTACGGAACTTATTTTGCTGGGAATGTTCATTTTATATTATTAATGCAAACTTTCATACTGCCATAATGCTACTAGGCATGTTGTAAGACACAACATTTCCAATTTGTGCAATATTCAGAGAAAGGGTTAATGAAGGGCACTTGAACTGATTGAATTTGACAGTTTTTGTTGTGTTTGTAAGGTCTTTAATTAAACCAAAAAATGGAACCTAATAACCTGTTCATTGAAAGGTTGAACATCTATCATAGGAGACTAAGGTTTTTGATCTGCATGGTTTCGGGTATGGACATGCACTGTAACTTCCATTCAGTGTTTCTCTGAAAAAGTGCACATCTAAGTTATTTGGGGTGATTTATGATAATCTGCACAGAGGCGAGGCAATACAGAAACATGGATCCCTCTGCTGTGATAAGGAGTATATTTACAAACCAGGGTAATCATCCGCCTGAAAACTCAGAATAGCAGGTCATCTATATTTGAATTCAGGAAGCATGCAACGTCCACAAACAATGCATACTGCAACTATGACAGCTTCACCAAAAAGTCCAGCAGAATCTGAAGGGTTCACTTAAACACTGCTTGCTATTTTTTTTTTTTTTAAAGATGTCAAACATATTAAACAAAAAGTTAACAAAATATCTGACACCAACGGATATGCTACCATGTTGAATAATAATTTATCTTCTAGTTACAGTGAATTACAATTTCTTTGATTCAGTTTTCACAGGGACTCAATGAAATTCAAAATGCATTGTATATTCTGAGCTTTGGATTCAAAATCTTATTATTTCTATCTTATAAAGTTACAGGATATTACACATATGGCAATAACAAAAAGATCTGCCATTTACACAAACACTTTGAAAAATTGGTAACCTTTTTCCAAATCGTGTTTTGTGCTGTACAAATGATATATTGTTACTGTACTTTGTTGCAGTTTTTCCTTTACAAAAAAAAGCATTACAGGTAAAAGCATTCAGCGAGGATGATGGGTTATGTGCAGCGAATCTTGCCGTTTTTTCGGTGGGAACTGTCAGTATTTCAGCGTTACGTGAAGGTCAAATAAATTTAAGGCAAGTCATCCAAGTCAATCCATTCTGCATAAGTCATAATTTTCCTGATACTGACAGTGGAGCACTTCTAGCTTTTACCTTTTTACATCTGACTGCAAAAATATTCTCAAGCTTCTACTTGCAGTTGCTGCTGTTTGTTTATTACATCTTTCTTCATGTTCCGTGTTCAGAAGGAAAGCTTGACACCTACAATAAAGCTGGTTTGCTTACACGATAAGTCAGATCATTTATAGCTATAGTGGAATTGCTGGGGGACAGATTATGATGATATGGGTAATATATGTATAAGCAATTTCCAAAGGCGATGGTAAAGAACAGTAATGTGAGAGCAAATTGATTTCCTAGGTTTCACAACGCACAACTGAAAGAAATTATAAGCTCTATCCTGTCTCAACGACAGATTTTTTTGGATGAAACTGTAATTTGTGCTCACAATCTGTATGCATATGCTTTATTAAGGTGGCAGCTAATCAAGCAATCAGTGACTGTCTGCTAGGTGCTCTATTTGAGTGAAGGAGCACTTCAAAGGTACAGTCCAGTGGTGGTTAAGGGGCGAAACCTGGGTTAAATCTAAAGCCAATTAGAATGCTATTCAAGCAGAAAGTTGTGGTTCCCCTCAAAAATTCAGTGCTTCCACTTATATTATTTCTACTATTTCAATCAATTGCAACTTGAGGCAATTCTAAAAAATTGTTCAGGTCTGCTAAGGAAAACTTTGTGCTACGAGATGAGGCACAGCCAATATAGTTCATACCACAGAACTCCATTGTCATCCAAAAACTATTGCAAACACGTCAAAGAAGGATGAACACAGAACCAGGTTCCTGAGCATGTTCAGTGACATCTGCCAAGTTCTGATCTGTTCTCCAGAGACCAAAAAGGCAGCCATGATCAATGCCCTGATTCTGGCAGTTTTGCAGCCAAAATTCAGTTAAATTTAATTTGGCCCCCTAATACATAGCATTCATGTGGCATTGACAGGATGCAGAGGATATGACTGATCAGTGTCGCTGTAGAGAAGAATTGAGGAAAGAGAATTTTGTGCCTCTCTGAATTAAAAAATCGGGATGTGAAATGTGACAGAAAGCTGATATTGTGATCATTTATAGTCCAAAGTACTCTATGGCATCCAGGTCAGCTACTGTCTTGGATGAGTTAAAAACATTTTAATGATGTGTGAGATGTCTTTATTTTAGAAGAAAATCTTATGTTTTCCAAGTCTGTCATTAATGTATAATCAATTTGAGGCTGCTTCCATGCTCTATATCAAATATAATCAAATATGTCATAAAAAAATTCACATTATGACATGCCGATTTATTTTGGAACCTCAAAACAGACCCAGAAAAGGCTGAGAGACCAAGGTTTAGGAAGTGGTATGAGCAACCCTGTGCCTGCTGTGTTAGTCACAGATGTGGCACCAATACACAGCTTGACTGCAGTTTGCTACACAGCAAAAGGGTTGTTCTGATTTTCTCACGGCCCTACAAATATTTCTGTAGCAATCAGCGTCAGATTATTGTCTCTTGCGACGTAATTATAATACAAGTCTCATCATGTCAAAAACAATATCTTCTTTTCATCATCACTGACGGTTGTCTACAGTAGTTTGTTTAGAGGGGGTGGGGTTCTACACTGTTGCTTATTTCAGGCGTTTAATAATTGACAAAGTGGCGTCAGCCGGCTTTATTTTGATGAAAATGCCATCTTGCTGGCTTGCTTGCTTTCATTATGAGTCTGTGCAGTGGCAGCAGTCCCAGTGGATGGTAGTGTGGAAGAACAAAAGCCAACACAACACATTTACCCTGCTGTGACTAGTATTCAGTGCAGTATTGTCAAGACTGGCACAGAATGGAGTCAGAGCCCAGCAGGAAAACAGTTTGAGCAGTTCACTGTGTCTCTCACTTTGGTTTTTAAAAGTTTAAAGGGTGGAAATTTAAAAGGCCCTGCAAACACAGACAGGTTTTACCTCTTTGGCTGATTAAACTTCTGCTTGGGTCGAAGCTGGATGGAGCTATGCTGGAAGTTTGCTGAGATCACCAGAATGTGAATGTGAGTAGCTGAATGTGAAAAACAGTTCAGGCTGGCTTTAGAAGGGGGTTATTGGGTTTTTCTAACTGCTACAATATCTCCCACGTAGAGAAAAAACAACAGATGTATGAACAAAAACAAAATAACTGCAAAGCCGTCAGCTCTGGCTGATCCATTGCTAACACTAATACAAGCATCTATATTGTTTATATTTGGTCGGTCAGAATGATTAATTATTTTACTATCAGAAATTTTATTTCAAATCACCAGAGTGAAAAATGGAATGTAACTTACATAATTAGCAATGCTTTAAAAAGTTGGGGTGAAGGAAATATATTGATTCAAATCATCAACAGTTAATCTTCAAAGAAGGCAAGAGTTTGAGTCAGCTCTGATGAGGCAAAGAAAAGTCCACAGTTTGTTTCATTTTACTTGACCTGCATCAAAACAAAATTGTGGGTTATAATGGGTTTTCCTGGTACTAGCTAAGCAGCACCGAAGGTTTTCTCCACTGCTTGAGATGTAAGATATAGTTGAACACTTTTATCCCCCCACTTCAGAGCACGCAGACCAACTGGTTTTACAAAAGATATTTAGCCTGTGGTGGAAGCCAGTAAATTACTGCTACACTTTCATCTCATTATTGAAGTTAACTTTAAATACAAAGCTTTCTACTCCCACATTCTTTGCTCTGCTTCTGTTTGTTAGGACAGAAAGTGACAGTGACCTGATTTCAGTTTGAATTTAAGTGGACCTAAAACCAGACTGAATGGTATGGCACACAGGAGATCTAAGTAATAGCTTGAAAGAAGAGCCATCTTCTGTATTTACTGAATTGAAAATAGATTTTTAACTGAAAACTGAGGTTCTGTGACACCAAAAGTCCAATTGAACGGTGAAATTCAAAAGATTTATGCACAAGACATCTGCTGGGTAGCACTGCAGTTGTGCATTGCAAATGACTGGAAACTGGTGAACACCTGAGCACGTTATGTCTTTTTTTTCCTCCAGCTCTAAGTCAGGATCTCCAGGATTTAGAGCTGTAAAGCAGCTCCTCCTGTCAGTCTATGAGGCTAGCGTGAGAGTTAACCAAAGCAGGTACACTACCATCCAAAGCTGTCAACTGTATCACAAGGTAGTCAGCTGTCAGATGTGGCTTACCAACAGTCTGACATACCATGCAAGTGTTATCAGTACATCTATTACCATATTACACTTGACTTTCATTGAGTGATGTCAGTTATATCCATATTAAAAAAAGAAAATGCTTTCATCTAGAAGTTGACTTTCTTACAAATGACCGGTTTAAAAAAAAAAAACAACAAAAAAAAACCTAGTAGGACTTTAACAACAAGCAACTAAATTAACCCCTATTCTATACGTGTACAAAAAGTGCAGGAGTTTAACTCACAATATTCCCAAATTAAATGGCGATCGCAATACTGGTCAAAAAAATCAGAATTCCCGTTCTTCCTCAAATCTTTAATCTCTAATACACTGGTTTAAATTGATACGTCACAGTGACATTTATCTTCTCTGGCTATAGTGCTACAAACAGGGGTAACCATCCCGGAATAAGAGTTGCAACAACCATCCATTACTTCCCCTTTCCATCATCACTATGTGAGTGCAGAATATTCTTAAAGGTGTAAAGCATAGCACCTATTCCCCAGTCAGATAAATGTCAATCAAGCATAGTCTGTACACACCTACACAGTTATGACTAGAGGTCTAATCTGATGTGGGTGAACCATATTTAGCTTTGAAATATGCCAAATAAATAATAAGTGGCACAGTATATAGTATGGTCTCTATATGAACATGGTAGGTCAGACCATTTTATGGTCCACTACTGAAATTCAATTTTCTATTCAATGATTATAATGTGTCATTAGCCAGTTTGGAGAATGATTGTATTACAATAATACTTTACCCTATTTCTGTCCAATCAATACTATTCATATATTGTAGATTCTTCTTCCATTAACTGATAAAACACATCGGGGTGTGAACTGTTTAACTAGGTTAGTAGTTAAGAAGAGTTATTTTTTCATAAAGAATGTCCTTAGAAAATGGTGCATGCATTGGACGCTGTCATAGGAATAAACATAATCCATGGCATTTTATTTTTGACAAAGACAATCAGCACTTTAGTGTTACCTGGTTGTATTTCAACCACAATTACTGAAAAGAATACTGTTGGATATTAATACTTCAATAAACAATAATATCTGTCATGTTCTAAGCCTAAATGGAACATTTTCCTGTAGCAAATAGAGCTTATTGTATTCTTTCTTTCTGACAGAAATACCACAAGTGGTTTTATATATGTTTGGGACAATAAATGTGTTCATATATCTTTTATTAAGAAATTACTATTAGCTTTTGCAAATACAGTTAATGATAATAATACAGTACAGTATTTTGTATAAAGTTAAATTATTTATTGCGAAAACATCTAGACTTCAATAACATATGGTGAGGATAAAAACACAACAAAGCTAAAACTATATTTCCATTATGGTTCTCTCAAGGGTGTTCAAGTCAGACGTGACATTTCAAAATACATTTAAAACAAAACAAAACAAAAAAACAAACCAAAACAAAAGAAAGCATTCTCTTCCATCAAAGTTTAAAACCCCTCTCATTTGTCTTTTGTTGATATCCTAGAGATCAGAACAGCAGCAGCACAGCGTATAAAAATGTATTTTGCACTAAAAATTGAAAACCATTAGGTAAACCACCTTATCGCAAATTATAATGATCTCTGATGAGACTAAAATAGTTTGTTAAGTAACCAGGAGCTGTATTCTTTATAGTTTGAAAGCGAGACCTTACTTAATCTGGATAATACATCTCTCCATTGTTAAAATCTTAAATTTTTTAAAAATTGCCAGATCTAGATATGTTCAAGGAGAAACTATGGATATAACCCTAATAAGCTTATTTTGGCAGTGTGCAGCTTGTTTTTAATTGGTTGGGGACAACTGCTGTACCAGAAGGAGAAGGCATAATCAAAGTGACATTGAACTAAAGCCCCAGCCAGAATTTGTAATGTTACACTATCCAACATGGCTGCTTTCCTGGATAGAAATGTAGTCTCTTGACAAATTTTACACAGTGCTTTTAGTGCCATAACTTCCTCGGATGGCTGATTATTGCAGATGCAACCTAAATAGTTGACAGTAGTTTTAGTTTCTATTACTGTCTGACTCACCTTAACTGAATGTGGGATTCTGTCTTGGCTGGACTCGTGATCCAACTAGATTGGTCTCAGTTTTAGCTAAATGAAGAGAAAGCTTATAAACAGAGAGCCAGACAACAATCCTTCCCACTCTGGCACCCAAGACTTTTTAGTCTTATCTTTATGAGACCTTATCAAAACAGCATCATCCACATAAAGAAAGAGGTCACATGAAGAGTTAGATTTTTCGGCATGAAAATGGATAACGGCACCAGGATACTCCCCTGAGGGACCCCACAGTTTATGGGCTTAGAACCAGAGTCCATCATCTGACATCTACCTGTAAGAACAGACTGAACCCATTTGACTGCTGTTATGGCTCTGAATTTACCCAACAGGATCCAGAAGTCTACAAATAAAAGGCATTTTCAAGAACAAGCAGGACCATTAACCAGATCTTGCCTGTGTCTACCTTCCTGCTGTTTTCAGTTTTCCACTGCATGAGTTATTTTCAATCCTGACAGGAGCTCATTTAGAATATTTTGATTTGCTACATATTGTTCAGTCTGTTCATGAATGATCTTTTCCATGACTTCTGTCAACTCATAAAATTGAGCCCTCCTATAGTTTCCTTTTGCAATTTATTGCCCTTTTTTATAGAGTGGAATAACTGGAGCACTCTTTAAATCAGTTGTAACTTTCCCTTGCTCAATAGACAGATTAATTGTATGAGCCATATATGGAGTAATGATTTCTGCTGAGTCTCGAAGAAAAATTGCAGTAATGTTGTCCAAGGCAGCTGTTTTATAATAGCTTAGTTTGCTAACTCATTTTAAAACAGCATTTTCATTTACTCTGGTAAAAGAAAAAAAGCTGGACTGAATCCTATATAGGGAGTAATAACTCTGCACCTTACTTTTATTATAAAAGCCAAAATGACAAGAAGCTTCTCAATAAGATTACTCACATCTGTTGTAAAATAGACATTCAAATTTTCATTTCCCTTCGCTCTTTTCAACAAGATATCTTATCTTTAGCTAACACTGCTGGCCGTGGTTTGAAAAAAAAAAAAAACTCGTTAAAGCCTTCACTGTCATCCAGTCTTTTGTGGATCCTTTTTTATGCACAGAATTTTTTATCAAATAAGAATTATTTTTAAAAAATTCTTAATTATTAATTTTTTAAATGATATTTCTTAATCTCTTACATTACAAAAAAATTTCTCATCTCAAGATCTCTTAAAATGTCTAAAGCTAGAATTCCTCATCTTGATTGCCTTTAGAATATTTTCAGTTCTTTGTTGAATTCTGATTTAATAGGATATCATTTTAAGAGATCTATTTCTTACAATATTGTGTAAAAAATCATCACGAAGACTATATTCAGTGACAGTTCTATTTAATCCTGGTGGGTTTACTAATCACCTGATGAAAGCATTACAAATTTAAAAAATTAATTAAATTTTAATTTAATTTACATAACTATTTTTCTTAAAAATGTACCTGTTCAAGTCTCCGGTTAATTTAATCTTGAATGTAGTGAATTCTTGACCATTACAAATTTCTTTAAGCAGCTGCTAAAAATCATTCGGACCTGTTGGAGAATAAGCCCTCTTTAGATCACTGTATAGTTTTAGATTTCAATTTTGGATTCATGAATAGTCATTAAGATACATCTTACTGGGCCCTATCCAGGACTACGATATTGAGCGGCAGGCACAGAGAAATAATAATGAGGTCACTTCTTCGCTTTATCTTGATGTTGTCTCTGTTCTTGTGTCGCCTCTTTGTCAAAATGTAGGAAATGATGCTGTTGTAGACGGCGATGCACATAAACCCATTTAGTCATTCACACCACTTGGTTAATGTTAGGGAAAGATGGTGGTCTGGTTTAATACAGAAAAAAGTTCCGAGTGACTTCAGACAAATTGTGTTTCTTTACATTTAACAATTCAAACTATGGTCAGACATGAGCTCTATACACCTGCTTTCCACCTCAACCAAATCCTGACGACTCTACTGCCCTTCTGGCATTTAAAGGAATCTCTCTCAACCAGATACTGCAACCGTAATGTCAGTGGGAAAGCAATTTGATTGTATAAATATAAATTTTAGACAGCTTTGCCTTATATCTTCACACTTTGCATGTGCAGCTCTATAAAGACAATGGTACTTGCAGATATGGATGAAAGTGAATTAAGATTATAGTGTATGAGAAAAAAAAGACAATTGGAAATACTTCTGTTGTATTATAATTTTGTATAATGTGTTAAAGCTTTTATTAGGCTTTCATAAACACCGAGGTCCCAAAGACCACAGTCATCATTAATCAGTAGGATAGACGGTGGAATTCCAACAGCAACACGTACAAATTTGAAACAACTAGTAAACACATAGAAATAATTTCATGGCCAGAACAATCACAAAAACAGTCTAGGAAATCACCACTGGATAACTGAGGTAGTGATTGTCTCATGTGAGAGATAGAAAAAAAAAACAAAACAGATTTGCCAGTTCACTGTCTCTCTCTGTTTTTTTCCTCAAGCACTCCCTGCATCTCAGAGATACTGTGCCGGTACCCCCCTCCCCCTCCATCCCCTCAGACAGCTTTGAAGAGAGAAGGATGTCACACAGCCAGCCACGCTCACTTTGCATGTCCCCTGGCTAATTTACCCTCCAGTCCCGTTCCACTTGACAGGCATTCCTCCAAAAACCATTTAGAAGAACACTTTCATTTTCCGCTCCCTCTCCCCTTTACCTCATCAGTTTTAAGGAACCATTAAGAGCTTAAGTGCAAGCGGGCGTACAAAGTGGAGAGTGATCTCGATGAATATACAGTAGGTCTCGTATTGCAGATTTTAGTTAAGTCATTCACTCTCCCACCTTTTTTCCCCAAATTTTTCCCTGCAGGCACTGAAACAGCAGCTTTTAATATGTGCGTCATGAAATCCTCTCCGGTCTTAAATTATTAAATTCATCATTTCTGTGATCAAGCAAGATAGAGTTTTAAAAGACTGAATTATTAAGAGGTTTTTATGGTTAATAGAAAGCTTTCTGTTACTGTTCAACTCTTTTTCTAAACCCTCAGTGTGTTAAGCTTGAGTGGGAGCAGGATCATGCTGCTACTGTATGCCAATAAATGAACTGCTATTAATAATAACAGAAAGCTAATCGGGGCAAGATATATGTTTTCATTGCTTTGTTCAAGTGGTTTTCTGGCC
This sequence comes from Istiophorus platypterus, assembly GCA_016859345.1. Classification (NCBI taxonomy): domain Eukaryota; kingdom Metazoa; phylum Chordata; class Actinopteri; order Istiophoriformes; family Istiophoridae; genus Istiophorus; species Istiophorus platypterus. The sequence goes on along the minus strand of CM029128.1, from coordinate 17,728,657 downwards.
GACAAAAAAATGAAAAAACTGAAAACATCTTCTTTTTTCCATTATTATAAAATGTGAATGGTGAGAACTGCTACTCGGATGACAATGCCAGCAAACCCCTTGGTGAGAGGAATTTCCACTTATTCAATGCAACCATCTCTTTACTATCTCAGAGGTGCAATTTCATGCCCTCTACCTCAATTGCTGGGTCATCCTATAAAGAACTCCTCCCTGTTGGGGCTGTGCTGGATGATGATGCATGTACAGAAATGCTGTGAACACTGTTCTTTTACCCAAAGCGCTCTTCCCTATCGTAGATGCAGAAATACAATCATACATACTCAACACAAACCCCAATGAGCAGTGTATTATTAGCAGCATCTGCAGCCTGGCTTGGCCCTGCAGCTAAGACAAATAGGGATCTTCCGTTTTACTGGATATCACAACAAAAACACAGAGAGCGAAGATTCTACAGCAGATTTTTTTGAAAGTGTGTTTATGCATGTGTGTTTGTGTCTAAGAGTGAAAAGGGGAAAACAGCTCAGTGACACCTTATATAAAAGATCCACCCCCTCTATTGCCCTAAATTGAATTTTATAATCTCCTACCTGCCCCCCTTTTCCTTTTACCGCAGGCTTTGGCAGCCGCTGTATACTTCATCCTCAGATAACGGTAGCATCAACCCACCCACCTTCACTTGTTCTGTCGAAAACACACAAACATCTTATTTTACCACAGTCTTTATAAGTACAAAGCTGCCACAAATACATACACATCCTAAATGTGCAGATACTGAACGGCCAAGAAGGAGGAAATAGATCATAGCAAAATGCTGCTACCACATAAAGATAAATAAGAATATTGAGACTAATAATAAAACTAACAAGACTAGATATAATAATAATGATGATAATAAGAAGAATTGAAGCAGTGGATTTTGAGCAGGATCATGGGGCAGTCACAGATCCAGGAACTCTGCAGCACCAGGGGCAGGAGAGAAGAGAAAGCATAAAAACTACAGGAGAGAGAAGTCAAGTTAGTAATGAGCACTGATGCGATATGAATGTGTATAGATGAAGAGGAAGAGGAGGAGAGAGGAGCTCAGTGCACTCATGGGAAGTCTAGGCCTATAGTGGCATAACTAGGCGATGGTTCAGTGCTCACCTGAGCCAGCCCTCACTATAAGCTATATCTGAAAGGAAGGTTTCAAGCCTACTCTTAAACGTGGAGAGGATGTAGTAGGCCTGTATTCTTAGAGCCCAATGTTGCACTGGGGTAATAGGGTACTATCAGCTCTTTAAGATATGATTGTGCATGACCATTAAGAGCTTTGTAGTTGAGGAGGAGGATTTTAAATTCTTTTCTAGATTTTACAGGGAGCTATTGCAGATTTACTAACAGGTGAAATATGATCTCTTTTCATAGATCCTGTCAATACTTGCAATGCAGCATTCTGGTTCAGCTTGAGAGTACTTTAGGGTTTGATGGGAAAACTAAAAATAATAAGTTGCAATATTCCAGCCTAGAAGTAAAAAAAGCATGTACTAGTTTTTTCTGCGTCTCTTTGAGACAGGATGTGCCTCAGTTTTACAATGCTGTATAGGTGTAAAAAAATCAGTCCTTGAAATTGGTTTTATGTGGGAGTTAAAGGACATTTCCTGATCAAAGAGAAGTCCAAGATTCCTAACAGCTGCTGGAGGACAGGGTAATGCCATCTAAAGTATGTAATTAGATAATGTGTTTGTCTGAGGTGTTCGGGGCCAAGTACAATAACTTTTGGTTTGTCTGAGTTAAAAAGCAGAAGGTTGCTAGTAATCAATGTCTTTATATCCTTAAGGCATGCCTTGTGTTTAGCTAACTGTTTTCTTCAGACTTTTGTAACAAGTACAGTTGGGTAAAATCTGCACAACAAATGAAGTTGATGGAGTGTTTCCTAATAATATTATAATAATATTCCTCATAGTGTCAAATGAAGCTCTAAGATCTAACGAGTAAAGAGACAAGTCTTTTGTCTGATGCAGTTTGAAGATCATTTGTAGCCTTCCCCAGTGCTGTCTCTGTGCTATGATGCCTCTAAATCCTGACTGAAAATCCTCAAATGATCTATTGTCATGAAAAAGTCTAACAACTGGTATGCAATGGCTTTCTCCAGGAAAGGGAAGGTTAGATATTGGTCTGTTGTTGGCTAAAACATCTGGATCAAGAGTAGGCTTTTTAAGAAGAGGTTTAGTCACAGCTATTTTAAAGGACAGTGGTACATAGCTTGTTACTAAAAATAGATTGATTATATCTAATAAAGAGGTGTTAACTAAAGGTAAAACTTCCTTAATCCCCCTAGTGTGAATGGGTTCTAACGGACGGGTCAAGAGAGACCGGTTGATGATTAGAATGGGTTCCTGCGATTCAAGATAAATCTGAGAGTTCACTGCTGAGAGCCATAGGAATACGTGGATCAACAGGCCTGTGACTCAGTCAGCCCGGCTACAGAGCTGAAAAGAAACCTAGAGTTGTTTTTATTTTATATCATTATCTAAATTACAAATGAGTAATAGGCGGCTCTGGCATTACAGAGAGTCTTTCTATATGTTTTAAGCATATCATGCCAGGCTAAGCTGGATTTTTCCAGGTTGGTAGAACGCCATTTCCTTTCAAGTGTTTGTGTACTTCGCTTTAATATACAGGTTTGGGAGTTAAACCATGGAGCAAACCTGTTTTCTTTTCTTCATTTTGAGTTGAGTTTTGGACTACTTGTCAGACAAAACAAGCAATGGGTGGAAATCAAATTGGGCTCTGAGAAAATTATAGTTGAAATTAATCCCTATTTTTTGATATTGTAAGACCCAGCAGTTCACCAAGAAAAAACATAATAGTTTGGTGCAGGAAGTCTCCTGTCAAAAATGGTCATGAATGAATTCCCTTGTGTAGTAACTACACTGTAAATGCTATTTAAGACAAAATTCCCCTCTTGTGTAATTTTTCTCTGCTTTCCCCACAGTGCAGATACACAGTACATCCAGTTAGTTGCATTGCTGAACAAAACAATGAAAACATACTACCTCATACTCATACTACCTTCCGCTGAACTATTCAGGCAAGAAGTGGCATGAAATCACCTATACGCAGGGAGACATGACTGCAGAAGGCTTACAGTAATGAAAAATCCATCGTCATTATGAAGGACTGAGACAAAGCCATTTCTGCCAGACATACGGTACTTCATGAGTCTTGAAACTGTGATGAAGAGCAGATGAAAGCCCTTAAATTCTCCTTCTTTTCTTTCTGAGAGACAGGGCTTTCCAGAATAATTTAGTGTATGAGTATATGGGATTTCATAACTTAACAACCCTTTGCTATTGGTTATATAGTAATTTGGGACTGGATTTGGCTTGTGTTCCAAGTCCATTGGGGAAAACATGTCTATTCAATACTAATTATAAAGTATTTGCTTTTTCTATTGTCAAGGATGTTAAGACTCAGTACATATTTGCATGAAGGTTAGACATTATTTTACTTACCCTTGGTTATTTTAAGACTTTTACAGAGTTGTACCACTAGATGTAATATTTTTATGTCTCTGCTGGCAACAGCCATGGCCAGAGGCATTCGATTTTCGGGTTCCTTCAGGGAAATTCTTCAAATTCTGTGTAAACATTCACTTGAACTCAAGGAGGTCAAGGTCACTGTGACCTCACAAAACACATTTTTGTCTATACCTCACAAATTCATATTTTAATTATGGTCAAATACTCTTGATAACTGTTTTAAAATTCATATCATATCTTCACATATATGAGTCTGGATAGACATAGATGTAAACTTCAGCTTGACTGGTTGGTGGAGGCACACAACCCCAAGGCAGTATTTCTAGTTTTCCGGAGTCCTTCATCCTAAGTTGCAAATGTTGTCAGAATCATATATTATCGCAGCTATTGTACAACTCGGTCTATACTTTATGGCTTCATCTTACCTTGATCTTTTTTGCTGTTTTTTGTGTTTTTTGTGCTGAAAATATATGGTATTTGCAGTATGCCTTTTTTTCCCTCTTGTCACATTAATTTTAATTTCACAAGGCTCCTGCTCTTTCTCTGCAAATGTTTGAATTATTAAAGTGTGATTTTCAGATGGGAGCAGACACATTTATGGAGATCACATATTTTTTAATGGTGCCCTATAGGCATAATGTTCATTTCCTGATATCAGGCAGTTGCCACAGCCACCCACAGAGGCCACTCCTTGTTGTAGAAAAGAGTAGTGCTGCCTAAAGTTGCTTTTCTACTTACAGTGACCCTGGTTAGTTTGAAAAGTTTACATTTTATGCTTCTCTCATGGAGTGAAAAAATGTTGAGAGAAAACTGTGTTTCATCTCCTAAAGTTCTAAAAATCTGCTAGTTTTTTTCGATATTTGGTGTAATTGGAAATGGTGTAATTATCATTTGTAGACTAATGAAAAGAATGTAAATCTTACAAAACCTTAAACAACATTGATTCATTGATTATTAAAATATTTGTCAACTAATCATATAAGTCATTTTTTTAAACCAAAATGCGAAACTTATACTGGTCTCAGCTTCACCAATGTGATGACTGCTGCTTTTCTCCATTTTATACCATTTTAAACATAATATCTTTGTATTTTGGACTGTTGAATAGAAAAAAAGCAATATGAAGACATTACATTGTGACGGGGGTAATTTATACTTTTATATTTCTTAGACTAAACAATTGTTTAATCAGAAATGTTTTTTTTTTCCAGATCGGCCAACAATGAATAGAGTCGTTGCAGCATTGTACCACTTCGCCACATAATCATAGTCACTGAGGAGCCAAAACAGTATGACTGCTCACAGATGGAAACAAGTAATGTTGATATATTAGACGATAAGTGAACAGACGATAAGTGAACAGTCGGTGGCACATGAAGGACCGGCAGGCACATTAGGCAATGGTGGTCATAGTGTCTAGGCTCATCGGTATACACTAATCTGCCATAAACCTGGTGGCAGTCTAATATTGTGGCTGATAGGTGTATATTAACATACTACACAATAAATAACCAACTCATCAAGTCAGTATTTATGCAGATGAAAATTTCATCCTTTTTTTCAGGTATGTAAAATGCATTTTGTTATCACACGTATTGTGACTTTGGACATTGGATCATTGTATCATTGTATCTTTGGACATTTCTACATAATGTTAATTTTGTCAGCTATTTTTAGATTTTGTCTTAGTCTTAGTCCTGAGATTTAAAAAAGTCCATGTTAGTTTTAGACGTATTTGGTCAACCTCACCTTTTTTGCATTTAATCAATTTTTAGTCGACAGAAAATCTGGGCTTTTTTTTTTTATATTGGCATATTTAGAAAACCATAATTGTTGTATTCTAGTTTTAGTCAAGACCAATAATGAGCATTTTAGTAAAAACTTCCGGAAACTGCTTTCAATTAAGATTTCATCTGATTTTTACAATTAGGTCTGAAAAGATGAAGAGACATTAGCAAATCAAATAAAATCAATTCTTGCAAAGTGATTTAATCAGAAGATAACCAGAAAAAGAAAACCCTTCACAGTCAAAAAGAAACTTGTACAACTTCCCTGTAACAGATCCTACCCTGAAAATGTTCAGTTTTGTCATGACTGTGCCAGAACGTTGTTGATATTATCCTGTAATTCTCTAAGCTTTAGTGGTAGTGTTGTACTAGTTTGTGTGTTACAGTAAGTACGTACAATAGATTGTGAACCACCATTTAAAAAGAAAATATTTGGAACCTCTCTGCACACATGGCAAGCTGAGTACTAGACAGCCAACTGCCTAACTGACTCTTTTCAATCACAAAACAATCTTTTAAATTATAACTACAGCAGACGTCTCAGACTACATTTATCTATCACAGAGCCATTCAAAAACAAGACCTAAAATGTGTGTGTAATGTGTGCTTTAACATTGACAGCAAGTTTAATACAACAAAACAAACAAGCAAAATGTTAGCCAAGTTCAGTCGGACCAAATCCCACCTGCAAGCAACATAAAAATGTCCTGTTGTTGTGAGATGTTGTTACACCACTTCCTTTTGTAGTTGGCTTAATATGGCTTAAAGAGTAGAGTAAGCTTTTTTAAACATTATAAAGTGAGTTTTCCTCAATTTCTTTATGGTGTGCCTCAATGTGTGTCCTCAGGTTTGATTATGATTAATGATTAGCCACAGGGCTTCTCTCCTTACAATACCACACATTCACTTTTTCACTTTATAGCATTATGTTTAAAGTGAGTGCAAATATAAACCCATTTTGTTTTAGTCGTGTTCTTTTCCCTTAGTGTATGTTATCTGGTCTCCCGCAGCCACAGCTTTAAAGTGCATACCCAGGTCCAGTCTAGCACTGTTGGCAGTGCTGTGCTGCTGGTTTGTAGAATCAGCAGAAAGATGATTTGAGCACTAAGGAAGAGAAAAGTGCAGTGTAGCCAATCAAAGAAGGACATTTAGATTAGGTAATTGTTTGAAAAACTACTCTATGTAATTTTGTCTCCTCTTTTTTTTGTCAGTGAAAATATAGAGAGATTTTGGTAAAGTTTTCTTATTTTCTAAACTACATTTTAGTCCCGTCTTTTGACATCAACAATATTGCACGTTGATGTCATCACAGTTACTGTGTTTAATGACCTTGACTCCATCACATCATTGTCTCTTCTTGGTCTCAGAAAAAACGTGGTTGACAAACATATTTAGTCATAGTTTTGGTTAATGAAGTAAGCACTAATTCTATAACGATACAGTCGTTGGCTTACTTTAGTACTATTATGGTGTACTGGTAACACTTTATATACAACTAAAATGTGTGGTTATTTAGCCTATGTAATTGCCTTTTTTGCTTTAGCTCCTGATTAAATATATGATTAAATAATTCATATAATGATTCCCCTCTCCTTTAATCAGTCCTTTCAAAACTAATGAGGTGAGAAACACTATAAGAGGTTATCCATGAGGCACCTCACTGCCCATAGCTTCAAATAAGGCACTGGTAAACAACACCACACAGGAACGTTCCTTTTAAAAAACATGAAGATTAGCTTTCAAGACCCAGTCAATGGTTAACGATGGGGATCCACTTTGGGAAGGAAGATAATGTAGAACCTGAGGGCAAAAATACTGATTTCACTAAAAATCAAGCTTAACTTGTTTTGAAATTAAGTTTTTGGTTTTTTTTTGTTTTGTTTTTTACAAACAAAAGTTGTTGCAGCTCATAAAGGGTTGCTATTTTTTTAATATTGATCAGTAAGTGGTTATGGCCATTCTTCCTTGATGTAATATGGGTACATTTCTTCGTTAACAGGTCTACTCTTCAGATACACAACATTTCCGTTTTAGGCCTTTCCATTGTAATAAACTTGGGTTAGTTTACATCCTTCACATCCGAATAGTGATTTTTTTTTACACTTGACAAGTTCAAGGTATCATGTTCAGGGTCATGATATCATTTGCATTCCATTTTCTGTTAAATGTCACATTAGGTCTGCTATTCAGTATGACACTGTCACTAGTAGTTGCAGTAGGAGTGCTAATTGCACTCTTGCACCCTCTGGCAAGTGTCAACAGCCACTCCAGTGACAAGGGGAGGGAAATGAAAAAGATGTCTCCTGCAGCCATCTGGCAGTTATTCAGGATTAAGTCCAATTATGTCAGAAAGTCACAGATGATTTGGAATATGTGGACAGGATCTGCTTGAAGAACTTTTAACAAAGGATAGAAAGACAACAAGTTTCCGCTGATGTCAAAAGGTATTAAACAAAAAACACACTAATATTACTGGCACCACTTTAGCATGGCAGGGTACTGTCAGATGAATGAATTAAGCTAAACAAAATGAAAAAGAAGAAAAAAAATTAATTAAACATGCTTTTTCCTTTTGGCCAGAAAATTAGACACTTGAGGTTGGATTAATAAGAGTGCTCACCCCCAGAGTCCTGTTATTTTTGGATGTATTTCAACTTCCATAGCATGTCTCCATTGTCAGATACTTCCTCTTTTTGTATAATGGGTATTTTAGGATCTCATCTACTCTTATTCAAACCAGAAAACCAATGAGGGATCATGAACATTTTGGTGTTCAGAAAACATTAAGTCTGATACATATATAATTTCAATACTGAGGTAAAAATTATACGTTACCAAACAGGGATTCAGTTTCATGAAATAAATGATGAAATATGAAATAACTGATACAATCCAACCATGATCCTTATCAGAGCAATGGACATCTTCTGACAAACAGCCTTTTGATCAAAAGGTCAAAACCACTTCAGATTTGGGGATGGATTTGTGTTTGTAACTCTTTTCCCTTCTTTCAACACATACCAAAAATGTAACTGAATGAAGCACCATTCATCCTTAGCCTGTTCTCCTGTGATTTTATATAATGTACACATTATTTTTTTTTTCTAGGCTTGAATGATTGCATGAAAGAGATAAGTAGGTATAAATTGTTGTCTGCACCTGAAATAATTTTGTGAATGGGAGTAAATATGACATTATGGCCCAATTACATTAGTCATTTCAGCTTTTCTTATATTTGAGATAAAATACAGATGTCATTTAATACACTTTCATTTTCACTTAGCCAAATATACGACACTCTGTTGATCCAATCGCAAATCTTGTCAAGGCAATGCAGTCAGTCTTGAATGTTCCTCGGCTCTAATCCAGTTCAGAGGTGGTGGCAAAGCCCATACAAGAATAATGTGCACTTCAACAGTTTAAATACAACAATAACAGTTTATCTAGGGTTTGCTTGCTACAGTTATTCATAAACTAACACAAACACATGGCTGAATTATGGGTCAGGAGGTGGAGTGGGTCATCCATTAATCACAGGGTTGGCAGTTTGAGCCTCAGCCCCTCCTGTCCTCATGTGCTTGAGCAAGACCCAAACCCCCAAATTCACCCAGTGGCAGGTCAGTGCCTCGTAGGGCAGCTCTGCTGCCATTGGTGTGTGAGTGTTTGTGGGAAATCTTTGAATGAGAGGTATGTTGTGCTCTGTCTGTTGAAGCAGAAAGACAAAAGCTTTATCCCCTTAAGGAGTTCTCATTCAGATCAGTAAATCTACTATTTATTTTCTTCAATTGATTCATTAATTAAAATGAATCCATCAAAAATTTTCAGAAAACAGTGGGAAGTGCCTGCTATAATTTCCAAGAGCCAAGTGTCACCTTTTCAAATGCTTAAATGTTTTTTTCCATCAAACAGTTCAAAACCCCAAAACTTATCAATTTTTAAATCAGTACAACAAATAAATGCATCAGAACCTCCATCAGAACCAGCAATTATTAGGTATTTTTGCTTTAAAAAAAAAACATAAAGTGATTATTTGATAATCAATAATCACTTATTTTTCCCCTAATCAACTAAACGACTAATTGTTCTAATTGAGTAACTTCTTAAGTATTTAAATATTAAGGGACTCATACTTAAGTATTTAATTTTTAAAATGACTCATAGCTACCTAGGATTTCTTTGAACTTTCCCTGTTTGTGCATGGTTCACTGGCCCTACAGCCAGCTGTAACACTAAGCTATGAGTATGTGGTATTCTAAACTCATTAACAGCTCTGCTTGGTCAAAATCAATTACTGAACACAGTGCATATACAGTATATAAACTACAGCAGCGCAGCATTATGAACTAGAAGGCCACGCAAAGAGCGCAGATCCCCTCAAAGTGAAATGTCACACATCGTACACTGGACTTCAGAGAAAAAAATTCCAATCCATAGTAAATGACCCAGATCTGCCCCAAAGTTTTTTTTTCCTTCCTGGTCCATGTCCCATCCATCCAACAAATTTTGTGCAAATCAGTTGAGTACTTTTTGTGTAATCCTTCTGACAAACAAACAAACAAACATACATGTCAAAACAAAACATCCTTGGTTGGGGTACTAAAAATAGCCCATTTGAAAGTCTAATAAATATAAGATTGTACTAACTTTTGTCCAAACAAAATATAATGAATCATCCAAGATATTTTTTAAAGTTTATTACAATGTGACGGAGTCCATTTTAATTTATATCTTTCTCTCTTACTGATGCCAGCAATCCCCTACTGCAAACAGTGGCCAAAATACTGTCCAGTAGAAAATATTGAATAATAAAAGTGTTTACAACAATTCTATCATACTTAATCATGTTAAAATACATTGTATTGCATTAAGACTGGCCTGACTTGAACCTCTTTGGGTCACGAAGTACAGACTTTGATTCATATAAAGTTTACTGAGCCAGTGTTAGAAGTAAAGATACAGTGACAGTGACATTTTCTCACATCATTGGATACAAATATTTTATAAGACTGACTTTTGGCTGCAAAGTCTTGCACTATGTTCTCTTGGTTCCCTTATGTGGCTTTCCTAATGATTTATTCATGCTTATAAAATGTTGATTAATTGAACTGCCTTGGACGACAGAAATTAAACACAGAAACTCTAATTTAGGGTAACTTTTCCTTCCCTCATTTAGTTATTATTGAGTTATTTTATACAGTCATAACAGCCTGCCTAACGCTTATCCATTTTTTTTTTTACTGTAAAAAAATAAAATTCAATAACAGAAAATTATAAAAACTGACTACAGTTTTGTGGCGCATTTGTGGCTATGAGAAAACACAGCATATTAATGCCTGTTACTTAGATACAACCCAATCTCAAATACAAGTCATATGGCCTTGAGGATGGACAAACTTATTTTCAATTCAAACAAGTACAGAAATCAAGCTGTAGAAACTGAGAGTTCGTTGCAGAGATGAGCTGAGGGAATGTCCCGAGCTGAGATAAGAGGATCTGCGGGAAGCAGACATGACCAAAGCAGAGCTCCCGTGATGCTCAATTTCCAGCAGGGACGTGGGAGAAGAGAGAGGATTTTGACTGAAACATTAACACAGTCTTATGCAAGTAAATTGCACTGTAGGGCTGACATGATGATATATGCAAGGGGAAAGATGGAAAGTAGACAACTCTTGGAGATACTTCTGTGATGTTTCTAGCAAATGAGCAATACCTTCACTATAGTATGTCTGGTTGTATTAAGCAATTGTGGGCATTGAAAATTCAAGAGGACTTTATTGGAGTATCAGATATAGAAGATGTTCAAAATGTATTAAAAAATAGCACCTTGATTTTTAAGGTATGCGAATCACTGGATTAGAAAAACAAATACATCCCAGACTAGTTATTTGTAAACAATTTCTAGTTACTTATCAACTTTGTAATTTGAGGATTCAAATTTTTAGTCCACACAAAATGAGCTGTCAAATGTAACGTGGTATGCTGTTAAGGCTGTGCTAGAAGACTGTAGTGAAAATTAGAATAGGAATAAAAAAGGAATGTAAAGGAAAAACAAATATAGGAGAAATATTCAGTACCAAGGTAGACCTCTGGAGAGAAAATTATGCTTTGTATCAAACTGGTGGGTCATAGCAGATGAAGGAAACGCTAGTGTTTATGGTTGGTAGACATACATGTTGCACCGCCTCCTTACTGCCTGTGCCCCCATTATGCGTTTTTCCTATTTCATTTGATTTTGCCCCTCGTTTGTGCACTAAAGCTCAAATAAATACAGTCTGCCATCAAAGTGAAATGATTTGAGATCATCCTCATAATAGTACATGAGATAATCCACCATTGCATTTAGCTTTTTAATTTTTCTCAGAGGAGAATGTAACCACAGTGAAAGTCAGCTTCACACATGCAAACAGTTAAAATGGCCCACAACTGCAACATTTACAGGAAATATGTCCAGTTTAAATACACCGTAGCAAACTTAACAATTGTGCCGAAGGTGTTCCTGACCATGTATCAGCTAAAAAAAAAAAGGTAACTATACTCTTTTTCAGTTCATTAACTTATAGACTAAATAACTTATTTGTAATTTGTGCAGGTGTCCTGCAGGTTGGAAGGACAGCAGTAGGGGAACAGTAAAGGAAAATGTGACCAAAACTGCTGAGGCCAACATTTCTTTACCTGCACAGATAATGAAGAGGTGGAGAGAGTTCACAAGTTTGAGTGTGATAGAAAAGGAGAGACAGAGCACATAATGGAAATAGCATAATGGAAACAACGTGGAGAAAGAGGGAATGAGGGGTGTAAGAGAAGGACGGTTAGGTGACGCATATCTCAGTTGGAAAGATCCTCTTCATATCCTCTTGGCTGTGATGCGACACTATACTGTATTTTATGAAGTTTGAGTGTACTCAGAGCATTTCAGAGCTGATAATCATTGAACCTTTGTGTGATGAAACCTTTCTAACAATTGGTTAAGACTTATAAAACCTCTAATCCAGGCACAGTCATATATTTGTCAAGCTGATTTCAACACACTGATGTTTAACGAGGCTACATCTTGCCTAGTAATGCAGTGGCAGAAATTCTAACGCAAGGGGACAATTATTTTGACAATGTTTATAACAAAAAAACATTTTCAAAGACCAATTCGACACCTAAAAAAAACTCAATCATAAAAAGATTTTTAATTTGATGGCCACATCCTCCAGAGCTTTTTGGGTGTAATCTCTTAGATGATACAGGTATAATAAGGAATAAGAATAAGAAATTATTGCATGCTTTTTTATTTATGTACTTTTTGTTCGAGACGTGATATAGAATTTATTGCAGACCACATGATATATACCAGAGGGACTCTGGGGGGGGGGGGGGGGGTGCTGTCCCTAATGTGGCCATCCATCACCTGAATAAATCACAATCATCATAAATCATATCCCTCAAGCAGCACAGATAAACATGCATGTGCATGCACTTATATAAATATATGCACGCACAGAGACAATTCAGTGGGGACATGCTCAATTCACTCCAAACCAAACTCAGTGGATCAGATTTCCTCAGGGAGAGCTTTGAACTCAACCTTTAGACCAGAGTTTGAATCTCATGCTTATTGCATACACGCAGAAAATCATTCTCTGTGTAACTTCAAATGATGATGTTCTTTTAGAGCGGCTTACTCTCAATGGCCCACTTAGATGTGGGTCAGTGTATCCTTGCTCCTAATGAAATAGAATTTGTGTTGTTAGAGACAAGTATTGTGTAGAGTATAAAGGCATTTAAAACACAGTTCATTTCTCTGAGATATGGTTAACCAACACACTGACATGTACATAATAACAATTAAAATAAAGAGTAATTTAATGTAAGTAAGAAGAGCTGTCTTTCTAAATAGTGGTACAGCTGTAGTCGCTCATACAGTTTAAATGAGGTGATAAGATTATTACAATGTAGTGTTCACCCTTTCACATGCAAATCAATCTGGATGTTTCTAGTGACAGGTGTTCAGCCTCTGTTTGTTGGACATCTAGAAATTACATGCAGATTGTAATGATGTGTTTATGATATTTTATTCTATTTTTATTCTGTACAGTTTGCATACCATCTGTTTTCCTTTATTTTTTCCTATATTTATTTTTTTATTTATTTATCCTACAAATTTCAGCTTTCCATTTTCTCTCTAACTCATTAAAGATTACTGGGGGCAAAGTATCACATTTGCTTTATATATATTTATATATTTATACATCGATGCATTCAACACTAATATTTATCTAGTGACATATGTTTATGTTTTTAAAAAGAGATGGGGATGCATTACAAAAGGAGAGTGATATTATGTGTACTATACCATATATTGATCTCTACCTTTTAATTCATATTAGACATGACATGACCCCCAGATATGTTTTTGAACTAATCATTGAGAGCTGCAAGTTAAATAAACAAACATTCACAAACAAAGACAACTAAAATAATTCAATTTTCCCGTGGTACATGCATTGCATCATTAATGTGTTGTGTTAATCACTGTGTGTCATTAACTGCTGTGGCCTAAAATTAGAACCCTTTAATAAATGACTTTCTGCCAGACCATTAGTCGGAACTCCATTATTTTACCTTTTATTTCCACTGTCTTGTTATCAAAGAGAGGATCCCAATTACTTTAAAACAACTTCTGCAGGTTTGTCGACTTCTTTGTTGACAGTGCCCTTTGTGCCTCTGCATTCTTTGCCAGCCTTTGAAACATCAAACAAAAATAAATCAATACTGCAATTTTTAACTAAGGAATATCAGTTGGTCGTGATGAATCACAGCACTGAGTATTTGTGTGAGTGTAAGTGAGAGGGAGAGAGAGAGAGAGAGGGAGAGCTTAAGAGAAAGTGTAAGTATCAGTTTTGCCAAGATCAAGAGCTTATACAGGCATCAGCTCCCAAGGAAGAGTTTCCATGTGTAATTGTTTTTCTTTAAACAGAAATAAGCCCAGTTGTGGGGTTTTAATCTGTCTTTTGTCTGCATCATATGTGGAAAATAAAGCTGATCCATGTCTGTCATGATGAAGTGTCAGAATCTAACATGGACATGCAACTAAGGACTATACATATGCACATGCATGAACACATATGGGGACTTTTTTCACACAAGGACCTTGTTATGGTAATAATTTTTCGACCAAATTTGCAGTGCAGCCAGTTTTTCCCTTGTCTCATTAACTTTACTTTCCACAAAGAATTGACTCGACACATTCAGTCTAGTTCCTATTGTCTGCCTCTCTTTTCCCTGGTCTTTAGGGGAATGAGGGAACATGCAACTTCACACGAACGGGGTGGGGAGACAGAACAAGGTAATTGGAGCCCTGAGTGGAGTAGGAGTCTTGTGATCCCTTTGAGAGATGCTGGCATATGTCTGTGTTACTTCCAGCTGTCCTGACTCAGAGCGAACTAATTACATCATGTTTGTATCCTGCTAATTAGTAGCCTAATTAAAAGCACATAAAGGCATTAGAGGGGGTGGATGAAACTAGGGGCAGCTCTGGACATGTAACCTGTGCTCATGAAAAGACCACAACTTATTCTTAGTAGTTTTCCTTTGGAGTTCCTACATAGCAGGGCAATAGTATTCCTAATTGTGTACCTTTCAATGATGATTATAAGTGTTGATTGGTTGTTTATACAAGAATATCAAAGCAGGGTAGTATGTCACATGTATTAAATACAATTTAAAATCCTCCTCTTCACCTAAAAAGCCCTTAATGGCCACGCACCATCCTATACTAAAGAGCTCATAGTGCCTTACTATCCCAGTAGAACACATCGTTCCCAGAATGCAGACCTACCTGTGGTTCCTGGAGTCTCCAAAAGCAGAATAGGGGGCAGAGCTTTAAGTTATCAGGCTCCTCTGCTGTGGAACCATCTTCCAGTTTGGGTCCAGGAGGCAGACACCCTCTCCACATTTAAGAGTCGGTTTAAATCCTTCCTTTTGATATAGCTTATGGTTAGAACTGGCTCAGCATTAGCTTGAGCCATCCCCTCACTATACTGCTATAGGCCTATACTACCGGGGGACTTCCCATGATGCACAAGCTTCCTTTTCCACCCCCTCCTCCTCTCTCCCCATTCACATTAACACCTCAAAAATGCTTGTTACTAACTGTCCTTCCTCTCTCCCACAGTTTTGTGCTTTCTCATCTCTCTCCTCTTCCTCCTGTCGCTTTCTGCAGGTTTTTCTGCCTCTCATGCTGCAGAGTCTGGATCCATGGCTGCAGATCCACCTACTGCCCCATGAGCCTGATCAACACCCACTGCTTTGATTATTATGATTACTACTGCTACCATTTAATTTAGTCCTATTAGTAATATTATTAGCCCTGTTAGTATAACTATAGTATACATAGCTATTAGTCTCATTATATTGCTATGCTCTCTCTCCTCCCTCCTGCACCCCCCCACATCTCTCAGATAAACATGAGTGAGCAGGGCACACAGGTCTAGACCAGACTCTTGATAGTTATTATTTACAGAGACCCAGTATTTCCCTCATGAGCAGCACTTGGCAACAACGGCAATGAAAAACTCCCTTTTAACAGGTAGAAACATTGAACAGATCCCAGCTCATGGTGGTGGTGGTGGTGGTGGTGGTGGTGGGGGGGGGGGTCTTCCTCGATTGGCTGGGTTGAGAGCGAGAGAGAGAGAGAGAGAGATGGGGGGTAGGAAGGAGGAGAGGGTGCATAGCACAATAATGGGACTAATAGCTATATATACTATAGTTATACTAACAGAGCTAATAATATTACTAATAGGACTAAATTAAATGGTAACAGTAGTAATCATAATAAATAAAGCAGTGGGTGCTGATCAGGCTCATGGGGCAGTAGGTGGATCTGCAGCCAGGGATCCAGACTCAGGAGCATCAGAGGCAGAAAACCTGCAGAAAGCACCAGGAGGAAGAGGAGAGAAATGAGAAAGCACAAAACTGTTGGAGAGAGGAAGGACAGTTGGTAAGAAGCATTTGGGAAGATGGAAGATGGTTCCACAGCAGAGGAGCCTGATAACTGAAGCTCTGCCCAGTATTCTGCTTGTGGAGACTCCAGGAACCACAGGTAGGTCTGCATTCTGGGAATGAAGTGTTCTACTGGGATAGTAAGGCACTATGAGCTCTTTAGTATAGGATGGTGTGCGGCCATTAAGGGCTTTGTAGGTGAAGAGGAGGATTTTAAATTGTATTCATGATCTCACAGGGAGCCAATGCAGAGAAGCTAACACAGGAGAAATATGATCTCTTTTTCCTGTCAATACTCTCGCAGCAGCATTGTGAATCAGCTGGAGACTATTCAATGTTTTATTGAGACAGTCTGATAATAGGGACTTGCAGTAATCGAGCCTAGAAGTAACGAAAGCATGTACTAGTTTTTCTTTCATTTTTAAAGAGGACGTGCCTGTATTTGCAATATTATGTGGGTGAAAAAGTTAGTCCTTGCAGTTTGTTTTATGTGGGAGTTAAAGGATATGTCCTGATCGAAGACAACTCCAAGATTCCTCATGGTGGAGCTAGATGTCAGAGCAGTGCTATCTAGAGTAAGTATCACTAGATAATGTGTTTTTGTGAGGTGTTGCTGGTCAAGCACAATAACTTTAGTTTTATCTGAGTTCAAAGGGAGTTGCTGGTCATCCAGATCTTTATATCTTAAGACGTGCATGAAGTTTAGCTAACTGATTGGTTTCATTGGGTTTCATTGACAAGTACAGTTGGGTGTAATCTGCATAACAATGGAAGTTTATGGAGTGTTTCCTGATAATATTGCCTAAGGAAAACATATATATGGTGAATAGAACTGGTCCAAGCACAGAACCTTGTGGAACTCCGTGACTAACTTTTGAGTAGATGGAGGATTCATCGTTAATATGCACAAATTGAAATCAATCCAATAAGTAGAACTTAAACAAGCTAAAAGGAAGTCCTTTGATGCCAATGAAATGCTCCAGTTTCTGTAATAGGATTTGATGGTCAATAGTGTCAAAAGTGGCACTAAGATCTAACAGAACAAGTACGGATACAAGTCCTGTATCAAATGCAGTTGGTAGATCATTTGTAACCTTCACCAGTACTGTCTCCATGCTATGATGCCTCTAAATCCTGACTGAAAATCCTCAGATAAACTATTATTATGTAAAAAGTCACACAACTGGTTGGTGACAGCTTTCTCAAGGATCTTAGAGAGAAAGGGAAGGTTGGATATGGGTCTAAAGATGTCTAAAACATCTGGACTGAGGCTAGACTTTTTAAGAAAATTTGTAATTACAGCTATTTTAAAGGACTGTGGTACATAGCCTCTTAATAAGGACAGATTGATTATGTCTAATAGAGAAGTGCTAACTAAGAGTAGAACTTCCTTAAGCAGCCTGGTTGGGATGGGGTCTAAGAGACAGGTTGAAGCACTGCATCACTTCTTTGAGAATTGCACCCATATTTCCAGATCCACTCTTGTTGCAACTCCTCATGCACAGGTAAATTCCCATGGCTTTATTTACCAAAAGTTTATGCACAGATCCCTCCAAATATCCCACAAACCCAATTTAGTGTTTGCCCTTTTCTGATATATAATAGTATCCATACTGGGTTAGACTAGCAGGCATCCTGACCAATAATTTCATCCACAGCTATGTATGGGATGTATGAGGGCCTATCATGTATAGTGATTAATTCCTTGTGGCCTTCATACAGTATCGCGAACTTTCAAGGGTGTGGTTTATGGTTCCAATGCAATGCACACTTAAATGGGGCACAATCCTAGACTTAGAGGCCAGAACCTCTAAGGATTTTACTCTTTTAGGGGCTGCCCATGTGGCAGTGTGTTAGGGGACTAACTAGGGTGGAGGCTACATCAGCCAACTCATCTCTGAATATCAAGTAGAGTGTTCCAGGCTGAAACTACAAGAATCTCTGTCAGCTTCTCATATCTTCCTTTCCAATAACTAAAAGCTCATGTGTGGGGAAGGAAGACACAGAAATGCCATTGTTGCTACAGTGCATGTACAAACACAACACTCTTGAGGGCAGATTATTGCAGGAAGATGAGACCTACAAACGACGGTTGGTGTTTGTTTTTCCTTCAGGTGAACAAATCCTTTTTGCTCTCCAAAATTTGAAATCACACTCATATTTGTAAGATGTATGTTGCTGGCTACTGGCTTGTCAGTTTTCATTTCATACACCTGGAATGTGCTGTGCTCTGAGGCAGTGACAGAGCTTCTCTGTGATCCTGAACACTATTAATAACCAACAGCTACACTTCTACCAATCACTGCCATCCTGTTTCGGTGTGACGGAAAGACCCTTGACCAATATTATTGCCAAGTTTATCCTGGGCCACAGTCAGCTCATTGTCACTCTCACTTTGGCTAAGGCCGAGGGAAGCTACCTTTACCTTGCTATTAGAGAGGAACTGCTTTTGCGCTTTTTTTCATGGAAGCGGCAGCAGCATTTCCAGAGACTGCCACAGACAGGTGAAAGAAGACAACTGTTCCCTCAGATACATGTTGCTATTGTTCTGAAAGTCAAGTAGTGTTGTCCAGATGTCTCAGAAAACAATACTGGAGAAGCTGCAGCAGAGAATTTTAGTTCCTTTTACATAACTGAAAAATTGTCAAGTTCTGAGGGAGGAAATAGGTGAAACACATGTCCCTGAGATCATGTCTTTCCAGTTGCCCTCAAGGTAGCGAGTGGTCAGTCCTGACTGCCAGCAGGAGAAGTGATGAGGATTGGCGGAGAGTGTTGACGAAAACATTCCTAACTGTCTGGTTGTTGAATGCAAAGTATTATATAAAACACTGTCTCCAACTTGTGGCTTAAAGCCATCAAGCGACTTATGGTTGCTCACAATGTAAGTGAAGAGGCGTAAGCAGCGGAGTGAATTACGATACTCTTCTCTAGCCAAGCACTTGAACAAAATCATGTTAAAGTAGCATAATGAGTTTTTGCAGACAACAGCTCAGATATCTGTGAATTGGACATTTGAACCATGCTAAAATTACTTCACAAAACCTTTCAAAGCCCCCAAATTACAGATAAATAAGAAAAAAAGAAAAAAAGCAATCAAGTAAATTTATCAACTGGCAATTTGCTCTTACCACCATAGAAAGCAGAATGTGCCACACAACAGTTGGCCTTGTGACCATTATCTTACAAGCAATGTCCTTCTGCAGTCACTCAGCAAGGTGCTGTATGTGAAGAGCATCTCTTACATTTAGATAGAAGAGATGTTACTGCCTTTAAAATTGCTGCCATGTCACACCACTCAACCAACACAAATGATTCAAAATCAGGTGATGGACCAAGGAAAAAAAATCTTTGTAACCAGCAGAATCTTGAGTAACTCGTAAAATGTCAGAGATTGAGACCAGATGCTAAGAATATATAAATGAATATTACAATATATACAAGTATAAATACAAAACAAGTTGTCATCTTGGCTTTCCACAGTTATAAAAGACAAACAACACTGTCAGTGCCAGCACATACTCCATTACCAGTTTTAATGGTGCAAAACATGTCTATAATAAAGTGTGATGAAAAAAATGAAGTGGGTAGATGATCTATTAATCTCAACATTTATCCTGGCTTTTTTCCACCAACTGATAGGATGATTTGTTTGTGTTTAAGTGTGTGTGTGTTTACCTGTGCAGAAAGATGTATATCTCATTTTTTGTGGCTCTCTGACACTTGCATCAGAACGGGAGGTTAATGTGCTTGTGTTCATAGCACAGCCTGAGCTTTTCTTGCAAGTTGTTTCTGTTTTTGTGCTGCTGCTGAAATTGTTTAAGGTATGACGGTTTTGTGCAGCTGTCTACACTTCACTCCCAACCACCTGAGAGGTAGATAAAGGGTTGAGTGAAGACTTGTCAACCTGTTTGATAACATTTAAATCAAAGCTCTGCTCAGGGCATACTCGTCTGAGCCCTATTTTACAGAGATCTGCTTTACACTGACAACAATCTCTGCTTGAGCTGGCAAAAAGTTGAGCCGGGATAATTTTCGAGCAGATTCTGAAAGCCTTAGAATCTGCTTAGACAGGCAAAACTCATAGCATTTGTGTTATTAAGGCAATGTGGATTTACCTGTAGCCAAGTTGCAAATAGGCTCTTTTAAAGGTTAAGTCATAGAGGGTTTTAGAGCATAAATGGTTGGAGGCAAACTCGGATAAGTGAGTTGAATGTGCCTTTGCCTCTTTCAGTATGGAGATCAGTTCAGAGCTGTTTTCGTTCTTACATGGGTGTAGAATGCCAAACTCTTCATTCTAATTTGCAACAACATCTAAACAAGTTTGAGCTGATCTGTGGTAAAGCGCTGACATTTAAAGGTCATGAATTATTCACTTGTCATGATTTGTATTTCTAGTGATCCTCAAATGCTATGTGATACAACTTAAAGTATTTCATACTGTATACAGAGGTATAACTATACATTATACTGGGAATAAATGCAAGAATGAAGCACATATACAGGAAATCTATTTTGTCATTACTGAAGATTTACTGAATAACATAAAAATATGTTAAGTGTACTGCTTTATATATGGAAATAACTACATAGTAAATACAAGGGTTGGTTCATCAATGTACCTATTGTTTGAATGAAGAAAAAGCTTTTTATATTAAATTACTGTAAATACCGTATAAAGGAAATATATTCCTGTTGTAAAATACAATATTCCATTCCAATTTCATATAATTCCAGGAATTGTTCAGTGGCAGATCAATTTTTGATTAGAGATTAATTGAAATTTCAATCAGGGCCAACAATACATGACATAACGTGACAAAATGTGTAGGTAGGCAGGTTCAAAATAACATTTTTGATTTGATTATGTCAACCTTAATTAACATTTTCATAATGAACACTTTCTCTGTGTTGGGCTTTTATTAAATCGGTATGAGACATTGGGGAAGTCAGTCCACCTCAGCCTTCTAAGCTATCTAAGCAAGAGATTTCATCACCCGCTTAATTGCTTACCCTAATTTGCTTTGCTGGAACTGTTGAAGTCTCGCTGTACTGTTATCAAATCATTGGGCACTGTAATTAACTTTACATTGTCGCCACCACCTCTGTAACGGCCACAGACCAGCTGTTAAATGGTTGTAACTTTATTGTCTTTGTTTTTCTCTCCTTGCAGAATGAGTACACATGTCCACGCCCCCTACCTGGTGCCTGGCTGGGAGATATGCCTACGATCCGTTAACCACCCCCCCCCCCCAAGTAACTGCTTTGGTTGATGCAGCAAACCACAATGAAACAGGAATACAGGAGAGAGACAGATGAGTGAACCTTTCAGGATCCTACTCCCATTACTTACATTCAAGAATACATTTGAAAAGCTCCTCCACGCTAACAAGGACAAGCCTGGACCAAGGCAAAGAGGAGACAATACTGTCTTTTTCTTTTTCTTAAAATTTTATAATGTCTTTTTTTGGCCTGTGGTCACTGGTCATCAGCTTTGTCGCATTTCATCATGCTTTCACCACACAAATACTGACAATAATGGTTTGTGGAAACGCATACCTACGGCGGACTGCAGAGCTTTGGAAGAAGACCCATGAGCACTAATGGATGGTTATAAGCAACATGGGAGTTCACTGTTTAGCCTAAACTAGCTTATTGTCTCCATGAGGACAAGGTGGCATTGTTTTAAAAAACACAGGTAAACACCTGTACAAATTGAAGAGGCTTCAAGAAGTGTAAACTGAGCAATGAATCATTAATGAAAATGCACTGAACAAGTAGCTCTGACTGCTCTGCTAACACAGCTGTGTATAACTTAAAGTGGGTTAGCATATTTTGATTCCATATGAAGCGTCATACTGTCATCTTTCAATTTTTCTTTTTAAGAAAGACTAATCAAAGGTTTGGATGATGTACATGTGCCTCACTGGAGCAGAAATATTATGAAACAAGTCACTGATTTTGTTGCATTTGTCAGTAAAGAGGAATCTTCTCCGTCAGTTGCAAATCAAGTCAGCAGTTGGAAGATTGATTGAAAAGTATGAGGAGTTGCCTGAGGAGAGCAAACTATCCCCCAGCCAATGACTTGTGGTGAATTTTTGTTTTGTTTGTTTGCTTTATTTTTTTTAAGTTTTTTTCTAGGTTGTTTCTTATTGTAATTTAAAACCTTGATGGTCTAGTTTGATTTGGAGGACAGAAAGGGCAATCAGAAAGAAAGGAGGGCAAAAAGAAAAAGGGTAAAATATACTTTTCTGCAGTTGTAATGTTGTTAATGTTGTACTTTATGAATATGTGTTTTGCCATTTTCAACACCAAATACCAAAGAGCTAAATGGAGCTTTTTTTTGGCTCTTGGCTCTCCCATCCATTGGTTGTAACAGATCCAGGAATTATTCTCTTAAAAGAAATCCACGGAAAATCAAAAGAAGCCTCAACTCCTCTCACATCCAGCAGTGCTCTGTTACTGAATTGGCTTTTTTTCATGTGTATAGTGTGTACGTCTTTGTGAACAAATCTTGCAACGACACATCTTCATTAGGAAGCTCTTGTCTGAAAGATAACTTTGAGCACTGCTTTAAATTTTATGACTTATGTTTAATACATGCTTCACTTTCCTTAAAATAATCAGCCCGTCTCTCCCCAGAGACTGCACATGTTGCTGTGCGCGGTTCTACGTGTGCTTGTGTTTCATCCATTATAGGTTCTTAATTATATTTGAGACACATTTAGTTGTGAATTGTTTGTTTCAACCTGCAAAACATAATCTTTCTATGCCGGAAAATGGTAATTTTCTATTGTAAATCTCTGCTTTCCCCCCTTGAATTTGTTGATATTTAGTAAGCAGCTGTACTCTTTGTTCACTTTCAACAGTATGTTTTATAATGAAAATAATGACTTTATTGGTGAGCAATATGAATTGGTCAAATTAAAATATTCATTAATCATTTTTTGTGTTCAAGCTCTGTATGTGGTTTTGGAGCCTTTTCTTAGTGTTTGTGCTGTAGACTGTAATTTAATAAGTTTTCACTCTCTTCATGTCTCCCGTCGAAATCTATTCCCTGCAGATCTGCGGTGACAAGGCTGTCAAACCAACATTAACCTCATTAATTTAGAGAGAAGAACATTGATCTCTGTTCGACTGTTCTGTTCACAGTGACGCTCACTGCGGGGCCCCACCAGACTCCCAATTACGCGTTTTGTGTAATGTGTTGCATATCTCAAGAGGGGGCCCTCCTTCGTAAATTTGCCCCGTGCTCGCTGCACTTCGAGCATGTCAAGCTGTCAGCTCAGAGGTCCAGATGGCTAATCTGCCCAGCTTTCCCTGTACTATTTTCACACCTCTCTACCTATCTCCCCCTGCTACCACATCTTAAGACTCATCTTGCCTTCCTCTCCGTTGGGCACCCGCGACTCATTCACTTTCAATTTCCTCCCATTATTTATAACATTTTTGGTAAGTTATCTGCCTCCTGTCTCACCCTCTTCCCAGCTTCCTCCCCATCTTTCTAAAGGGTCAGTTCACCCTAGTTACAGAAACAGATTTTCTCTACAGTTTTACACTTAGTGTCCTATAAATGGGGATGACCAAAAGAGTAGACAGTTTTATGCACCAAAGCAGGGCTGCAAATAGTGATTATTTTCATTATTCAGTAATCTGACTATTATTTTCTCAATTTATCATTTGACCCTCTCAGTTTCTCTGAGTCCAAGGTCACATTTTCAAGTTGTTTTGTCTGACTAAGATTCCAAAACCAAAAAATAATTAATTTACAATATAATTTATATAAAATAGCAATTTTATGCAATTTTAGTTGGGAAACGAGGCAAACGATCAATCAATCAATCAACAAATCATTGTGGCTCTCCAGAAAGTCCCCAGGTGAAACAACAAAGGACATTATGATTATCTTGACCAACCACTTGGCAATCACGATGCCCCAATCACCATAAATCAACCATTTTCATAATCACTTAATCAGTTAAGTCGCTTATCAAGTGAAAATTCCCAACATTTGCCAGTTTCAGCTTTGGGTTTTGGACTATTGGTTAAAAAAAAAAAAAAAGTACATTTAGAGACATTACTATGGGCAATGAGTGATTGTGTGGGTCCATTTAATAAAATACACATTAAATTAACTGAAAAGTAATTGACAGATTAATTAATAATGAAAAGAATTGTTAGTTGGAGCCCTAGTATCGATGCAACAGAAATATTGTTTTGTAATTTGAGTGAACTGACCCTTTAAGTATCTTGTCTTTTTTCATTTTTCCTGTCAAGCATATTGTACATCCCTGTGCTCTGTATTATCTGCTGTATTTGTCTCCCTCTCTCTCCTTGGTGTATATCTGTCTTATCTGCTGCTGTTCTCTATGATCTCCATAACTCAGTTTGTGTCTCTGGTGCTGCTTGTCCAGTGGCAGCACAGACAGGGCTGTATGCCTGAGAGCAGACACCATGCATAATTCATGCAGCCCTGGCTCCCTGTTGACCCAGCTCCAAACAGTTGGCACTCTATAACACTTCCACACAGAGGCCCCAGGAAGAAGATGTTAAACTATAAGCAAAATACACTGATGTAAGATTTATTAAGCCGCTCCCATGACATTGAAAACATTGCAGTTTTAAGACATCACTATCTACCACCTCAGAATGAATGATAAAGGGACAGTGTAAAGTGTGTGAAAACCTTTGAAGCAACGACATACACAAGACAATGGATTGCAATATAGAAACCTGAGAAAAGCTCAAATTCAGACAGTGATTCGATAAGAGAGAGTTTAATAACTTTACGGTGAGAGATGGTCAGATTTGGTTGCACATTACGATGAAGCTCACAGTAAATGCAGCAGAGGAAAATTTCAAATCTCTAACAAATCTATACAGGGGAACAACATTGAGAAGAAAGGAATCTCTTGATGTATGATGTTTTATCCCTTAGAAGATTTTTCTGATTTTCAAAGGCATGAAAGAAAACAGCTAAACAACCCATTTGATTCTCATGTTCCTCCTGCTCTTTCTCCTGTACTTCGCTTCAAACAAATATACAACTAATTTCTTCGCCTAACCTCATGATTACTGACTCACCAACGAATCATTCTTTTATGTAAGGCATGTTAATTGGATTTGACACTCCGATGTTAAGTTTCATTCAGGCGCCATTCAGCAAGGCATAAAACTCCCCAGGAATGACTCCTAATCACTGTTAACCTCATATAATCTCCAACTTGAAGTGCAGCTCACTAGGCCGCTTTCACTCTGATTATGGCTTCTGGAGCAATTTGTCAGCAACTGCTTAGGATGAAGAGGGTTAGAAAGTAAAATACCGAAATCTGTCATCGAATGAATGGTGACTTTTCATGTAAGTGCCAGTTATTTCAAAACAGTCGAATCACAACTCACACCAGAAGTGGTGTTCAACAGATCGTCTGCTTCAGTCATCTGCTCCTGACTGGGACACTGCTGCGTTCTCATTGAGATCATCTCTGATACCATCATGGCCCAACTGCTGATCTGATGCTTTGCCCTGTTTCTGCCTCCTTTTTTTATCTTTCAATCAAGATAAGTAAACAGTTCCACAGAAACTAAGGAGATGTTTGCTTTTTTCCCGAAACATCATTGAGTCTGAGGATGTATGCCCCACTCTGTATTCAAAGTACAAATCTGCAGCCTCTTCCAGAGCCCAACATCTATTGACATTTTGAGCAATGGTAACATGAAACAGTACCTCAGTCCAGAGGGAATCCAGGAAGAAAAATTCAAATACAGTCAAAATGAGCTGCAGTTCATTCATCCAAGTCATAAGATATTTATTTAGTTATGTGAATGTAGAGTTTGTTGATATCTGCTGACTTTCAACTTGTCACTCCCCATACATAAAGCAGTGTGTGGGGAGTGACAATATGTTCATTCCTAAAACCGCACAAGATAAAGCTATATAAAGCTATGACACGGAATCTATCTGCAGTCCATTATCACCAGCCTCCACTCCACAACAAAGGATCTCCAATACATTATCTATACCATCGTGAACAGAGACTTAACTGAAACTAAACTGAATAATAATCCACCTGATATGAAGCACTGGACTAAGGCAATCAGCTAGGCAGCAGATAATTATCAATTTACGGATATTAAAATCTGAAATTCATGCCTTGGAGCATAAAGTCTCTTTTTATGAAATGCCATGTTGTACTGATAAGCAACAGATGGTCACCACTACACGGACATGGAGCTTAAGATTGGCCATGATTGCAGCTGAGTGTAGCAACAGAATAAACCCTTGAACAGGAGCCCAGCAGTTTAGATGCTATTATAGTGGTATAACGTACAGTATTACAGTAAAGCGAGCTGCCGCTTTGCTTTGAGCTGAAACAGTTCTGTAATGTTTTGTTGAATATAAAGTACATGAGAAAATGTAAATGTTACTACTTTACCGTATAAAATAATTTTCCCTTGGAGACAAAAACAGGAGGAAAAAATGATTAGTACGGACTGCAAGCAAAACAGCAAACGAGTTTTCACCGAGCCTACAGCAATCAGCAAACAAAATAACAGTCACCAAAACCATTTTTACCCATAATACTCTAGTGCAAGTACTTATTAGGGCCGTCAGTTTATCCAAAAATCAAGTTGGAATGAATTTGAATTGATACGCAATTCATAGATCAAGCTGATAGTGAAGTTTTAGACCACCCTCTACTGGAACACCGTGCAAACTACTTCAATGGTCTGTTGTGTTTCGATGGTGTTTTTAAAAAGTCCTTACTGTTTGAATATTAACTTTTATTTAATAAGATTTGAATTTCGAATAAAAAGTGACGACCCTAGTACTTATCAATAAAAACGTAAATAAACAGCATAAAAGCATCATGATGCACCTACCAAAAAATTACCTAGAAAAAAAGATGAGCTCAGCCACAGCAAGGAATGAACTCACAGTCAATACATCAGCCACAAGGTAAAAGCATACACTGACTAAACAGAGCTGATGCATCAGGTAATGCACAATATAGCAGAAGCAGCTTACCTTGTTGAAGCGAAGCAGTGATATCTGGCATCTCAGTGCATGATAAATCCATCTCTGGGGCCACGGTCTTTGTACGTGGATAACCGAGTTATTTAGCTTTTCGAATGTTGACAAATACGACATGAGTCTGGATTTTTGTGGTTCTTGGAGGCTGGTTTGAAATTTATCTGGCCCAAACCTGCAAAAGTACAGACTAATACAAAGTTAGCCGGATCATTCGTTGCCTTTAAAAGCCCGCTTCAGACAGAAACTCTTTTGATCCATGACCAGTCATTCCTTAAGAGAGTTAACCATTGATGTCAGTGTAATAATTGTCAGGCGACCATTTAGGAGAGTGTTTCAAGATTTCAAGATGGGCAGTTTTAGCTATAACAGTGTCATTTATCAAAAATCTCAATAATTTACTAAAGCCACAAATATGCAGCAAGACACATTGCACTGATATTCTTGCAAATATACTGACCTTGTGCTTTGCGCTGTCATTTTCTTGCACATGGTACATTCTTGTACACAGGTTTTGATGCAGATAGGAAGGGGAAACGTGCTGATGGCAGAGTTATACAAAACATGTACATAATACTCAAAATGTTCATGTTAGTTTTTGTTGTGTTTCTTGGCCACTTTGAGCGCAGACCATCAAAGAGGGCTTTTTTCTCAGTTGCAGCAAAAATAATCTTTTTTATTTTAATGTTCAATAATTTTAACAAGAGATTAGTGGTTCAATTTGTTTGTGCATCTTTCCCTAATATTTTGGGAGGAGTGGAGTGCACTCGAATTAAGGCTGAGACTGTGTGAACAGGAAAGGTCCCCACAGCATAAATGGTCAGGTACAGACCCAAGTAGCCCAATTAGACAGTTTCTGATACATATTCACATGTAATTGACCTCCCTTCTGTCATTTACAATTTTTACATGATTTGTCAGGTTTCTTGTCTGATAAGCCACGCTGAAGAAAAATAGCGTGGGTCTGTGCATTATACAAGATGTACAATTTGAGTAGTAGGGCATATTCTTTTAGTCATAGAGTACATAAAATATGCACCAGTTAATTTACACAGCTAATTTTCTTTATACTAATTAATTATCTTGCTGGTCATTACGAGGGGATCATCCTTGGAGACAGAGGATATGACTTCAGTGGTTCAGAGTTTCAGTGTCTGCCATGGTCTGAGGGTTGCACCTGGCAGAACATGTAACACCACAGGGGCATGTTGTGTGCTACATAACATTGTGACCATTCAGGTAGAAAAAAGTGGGAGAATGGATCACTCATTTTTTTGCATTTTGTTTCTTGAATGAATAGAAAAAAAATTGACTACAACATAAATTAATTCTGATATTTGACATTTGAGTGGAGTCTGCCCTGGAAAGAGGAGAAATAGAGAAAGGTTTAGTGACATTCCAAATAGGTGAGACAGGATATAATGAAAATGTAGCAGTGCTGCCACTAACAAGCTGTCCAACAGGCAACTCACTTTCCTTTTCCAGTTTCGTAAGCATTGCCGCTCAATACTGCATTTCTGGCTCCCTGTTTTTTTTTTTTTTAATCAATCTGTAGGTATATCTTGTGTAGGGAGTGTACATCTTCAGGATTTTACAGAAGGGCAGAATATTGAGTACATTACAAACAACTTTTTCAGTCAACTCACCTCTCTCTCCTTTTCCCCACTGGACAGGCTAGTAGATGAAGGATTGTCTAAGAAAAGGGATTCCTGCCATAAACGCATTGGTAGCAACGCCCTGGACAAATTCATCTTTTCAAAATATAACACAGAAAGAGACTTAGCTCATCCTGAACGTAAATTGAAGTAGTATTCTCACGCCAACCATCTGTAGATACAGATGAATATTCAACAAACAATTCCTAATATTCTAATTAACACTCGGCAGTTTAAGAAAATTACAGATGGCTCCAGAGCTACGCACTAAAGTACTGGCAGCAGCTTCCTCACATGTCCTACAGCTTCAGAAATTATTAAAAATAAAATTAGGCCTGTGATTATATGACAATAATACTGTGAAATGTGAGATGTCGATTTACTGATAGAACTGCTGCAGTATCCTGACGTTTGCTGTGAGGATGTACCACCTGCTATGCCCTCCACCACCAGTCGGCTGTATTTTTTGATTGTCAGCTCGGCTGGACTTCAACTTTTTGGGTTTTTTTGTTTGTTTGTTTTTGATTTTGTTTTTGTTTTAGCTCTGCCTTCTTTCCCTTGTTTATTTTACAAAATACACTGTCAAAGAACTACAAGTATGCAAGAAGAAGAAGACAAAAGCAGAGGCAGACCAATATGTTCCATTCTGTATCATATTTTTATCCTTTATTTTAATTTGATCCCATGCCCTGTTTGGGCCTCTAGCTGAAAAAGAAAACCATATAATTGCTCTTTTAAATACCAAATAATGATAGTATAGGTATTGGAAAACATAAAATAATTATATTTACAAATTTCTTGCTCATTTACTGGCAATTTTCTGCCAGGTTTGTTCTCTTGTTTTCAGCCTGTGACGTGTTGCCTGTGGTTGTAGTTAAGCTTTTGAACTACTCATAACCCTCCATTATGAGCTGCTGCTCTGCTGCAGTGAAGAATTGGACTCTTTATTCAGACATTTTTACAGTTCTGTGAGATTTATGATACTTTTTTTTCTCTCTTCTTACATTGTATGTCTTTTTGCTCTAGATGGATTTCACACAGTAATTGTTGATAAATAAATCAAGGTTCATCTGATCAATCCTGCACTTGTGTTCAAAGAACCAAACTATCTGGCTAAAATTTATCAGGACAAACAAAGATAAAACACATCAATTTGTCTTGAATTTGTCAAGTGACGCACAAAGGACGAGGCCCAGGCTTATGTAAGGCCAACAACTGATATGACCAACCTCACAGAGGACTCCACTACAAAGAGTCCTCTGTGAATCCATTGTTGTCAATCCATTGTTGTACTGACAAGTAGTTCAGTTAGAGCCTTCCCTTTACCTATATGAACAGATATAAACTTTTACAAATCCTTAATAACAGAGGTCTGAAATTTTATGTTTTCACCCCATTTTTGTAAAGCTTGTACCAAAAATTGTTCCTTTTTTTGGTAAGGATTTTTTATTACAGATTAAGTGGATAATTCAAAGCTGAATTACTTAAAAGTAATGTTGAAAAGAGATATTATGGAATGAATTAAAACTTGGCAGACACTTTTCTTTCTCGGGCCTTTAAATGATCAAAATCATAGCTGACATATGAAATGTATTTATTAAGAAGACGGATACAGGCAGACAGATACTCTAATATCATCTCATGATGTTACTTTGACAGAAATATATAAAACCTACAGAAGATTTTAGAGCCTTTTTTGAGACAGATATATTGAGCCTGTACCGACCAAACTAACCGAACTATACTAGTGTCCACCCTCCTTCTGATATTAGCAGATGTCTGGAATTTTTGTTGCTGATTAGCCTGTATATTGGAGGTACATTTTTGTGTGACAGTGTGTGTGAGAGCTGTTACATGTCCTGTGACATTCTCGGTGCTCTCCAGAGTAATAACTTTCTGGATTGTTGGTATTTCTCCATTACAAAGTGATTTAAACGTTGACTCAATTAACTTAAGGACTGAATTTCTTCAGGGAGAGTAGGGATTTTGAAATGAGAATAGAATTATTTAAATATGCATGAAAAACACATGGAAACTTTTCATAAAAACATTACATACTATATTATTTATATCACATAGATGAAAACAAAAGAACAGTGTTGGTGGCTAGGTCCAAATGAAGTCAATTTTATCAATAAATCAAAGTTGAAAACAACCATGGGCAATCAAAATGCTGTATGAAATGAATACATTATATACTGCAGAATTGCAAAACAACTCATCATGCTTGCACAACACAAACATTAATACATTCACAGCCATCCCAACTGGCATAAGAATACTCAAGAATGAAATGAATTTTGCAGTTTTCAGTGAGGGCTAATCCACTTTCTTGCAACCTCAAAAGCTTTAGCTCTCTTTGGAACCACTAAGGGCTTTCTCTTAAGGTTTAGGACATCCAGTCTATTCAAATGCTTCAAAATAAGCAGAAAATACTCTGTACTTAACACAGAGTTGAACTGGGAACCAGGCAGAGAAGAGAAGACTATGCTGAGGTTATGCTGTCTCCCAGAGCAGCAAGTGCTGCTCCAATGTATAACGTTAACTTGAGAATTTCATACAATTGATTATCTGTTAAAATCTGAAAGGCTTAAGTAGAGAGAGCGAGTTGGATATTTTCCACATAGCAATAAGTCACCAAGCACGATGACATCAATGGGCTGTGTCTCCTCAGGCAGGCATATTGACGATAAAATAGACCTAGGATTGAATCCTGTGACTGAACCACGGGGAGCCCATGTCTAGGCACTCCAAACATTATATTAAGCTAAAATTCTAATGAGTATGACAAAAATGTTTTGACTGCACTTGAATTAAGCTCGTAAGGACTCTGAACAATGAATGAACATTGGAAAAAAAAGCTTCTGTCAGATCAGGTCCCAGCATCAACTGGGAGGAGGCTGAAGTCATCGACCAGGAATCGCTGGACACTTGGAGAAAAATCAAGCAGTCTATTCACATCCAGCAACAAAGAACATCCCTTTTACAGGGGTTACAATCTCTATTTCACCCCCATTCAGCAGATGACCACTTGTTATCGTGTGAAGTTCCATTCTTAGGCCACAAAATGACCCCTGAACCAATTCAGTTAGACAATGAAGACAGTGTGAATTGTTACTAAAAGCTCAGACAAAGCCAAATCGACTTTAAGATTAGGATTATTTTGTCATATATACTGTTACAGAGGTTGAGAATGAACTTCAAAGTGCAAAACTATAAAGAAGTGTTAGGAATTAAGGCTAAGACTATTTATAGGTCCTGTATAACATTCCATGGCTTTGTTTTGTGGGAATTTACAGAGTTTTCCAGCCAAAATACTTCCATTTTTTTTACTTATATTATATAAAAAGACAAATTTAACAAAAGCACTAAATACGCAAAATATTGTAACCATATGTATCTGTATATGTTACTCTCTTTTTCTTGTGCTTGTATCTTACTCTTTCCTCCCATTCAGGCCACAATAGTTATTAAACCAACTGCAGTAGTCACCTACTCCTCAGCAGTGGGTTAGAGGCAGAAAAAAATCATCAGAGGCTAATTAGGTTGCATTATAAACAAAGTGATCGACTGGTTTGGTTGTTGCATGCAGTACTTCTGGAGTATCATCATTTTCCTGTGCATAAAAGTTTATATTGTCTGTCAGTATACCTGCGGCTCATGGCATTGAATAAAAAGAAATGAATATCCTTTCATCCTCTACATAGGATACTTCGGGGGCAATATCTAAACCAGCACAATTTGGGAGAGATGCAAAGTTAAGAGGTCACTGTTCACAAAAGCCATAGATATGATATAAAATGAAGCCTACATACACAAGTGAATAGAGAGAGAGTATGTATGCATCACATCCTGTTCACACATTCACAGAGCAGCTTGAGATCATCCCCCTAATATACTTCCAACACCTTCTACACCTTCTAATATAGACAGTACAGCATATATACATATATATATATGGGTGACAATTCAGTTCATTTTGTAGAAGTATAAAATCTGAGAAGATGTCAACATAAAAGCAAAATGTCTGTTTTGGCTTTTTTCTTTTACTTGGTTCAACACATTTCAGTGCCTGGATATTTATTTCAGTATGAAGTCAAGACAGGATGAAGCTCAGTCACAATATTTTATATGTCACTTTTCCAAATCTGTGATATGTACACTAATTGTGCTGTGTGCTTTGCCATTACCCAGGTGGTCTGCTATGGGCATCTGGCAACAAGATGCCTTTTTCAAAGAGGATAAAAGATCCATATAAAAATCCACAATATGACAATCTGCTCTTGTCTTTCCCCAATAATCCTTTCCCAGTTTATTAGGCATTTTTAATCAGTCCTCATCAAATCACTCTTGGCATGTCATGCAGGAAGAACAGAATTACACATACCATTAAAATGTGTTCTAATGCGAGAGTCTAGTCAAAAAAATAAAATGAAAAAAACCCAACCCTTTCAAAGCCTATGGCATTCATTTTTGTTAAGATTCCAAGGTTAAATTCGCAATTGCAGGTTTTTTTATTGTGTGTGTGTGCGTGTGTTTGTGTGTGTGTGTGTGTGTGTGTGTGTGTGTGTGTCTGGGTGCGTGTGTGCGTGTCCATCAGGCTTTTCATGTGCTTCATCTTGTTTTTGCTCCATCATGCCAATAAAGTTTGATTTTATCTGGATTATTTCCTGATGCTTTTTGAGTTTCTTTTTCCTTCTGCATTACAAGCAAATGTAAAAAAATACAACTATTATAGTGGACTGTGACCATCAGATCCATAATGAAAAAATTGCGACTCGTCTGCCTCAGTAATGAAATCAGTGACCTCTATCTTTTGCTAAATCTTCTCTCCCAATTTATTGTACCTAATACATATTACTCAGTGAATATGCTGAAAACTCCTATTCAGGCTGGTTGTGAGATTTTTTCCACACAGGTGATAATGTGGCATATTAATGTGTATGCTAGCAGGCTAAACTGGAAATGGACATTGGAAAATGTTTCTTTTTCTTGCCCCAAAGTCTACGGTAGCTGTTAAGGGCAGATGTTGCAGCACTTGAAGGAACATTTGTGAACAATACAGGAAGTGAAGGAAACTGGTATTAACATCAGTTCCAATGAAACTAGTTAACACCTCAGCGGCTATAGCGATGGACAGGTGAAGCCTATTAACGTTCCACTCCCACGACTGCCTCTTCCTGGAGCACTCCCACCTCACCGGGGATGGTTTCAGGATTTCCAAGAAACATAAGCCAGTATACTACAGCTTCACTGACAAAAGAATTTAAAAATATTCGCCTCATTTGAAAGATATTGGTTTTAAGGACTGACACTGACTGGAATTTACTATCGAGACAGATGCTAGCACATATTGTTCTCCAAGCAGTTTCTGCAGCACTGCCTAGGGGCAGCGGATTCTTCACTGCACACAAGCATGCGCTGCTTTCCTCTTCTACCACATGTGGGGAAAAAAGAGTTGTTTTCCATTCTCACTTGACATCACTGAGTCATGTTTCTCTCATAGAAGGCCCAGTTACAGAACTTACAACAAAGATTACTAATGGCTGTAAAGATGCTATCCCCACACAGCTCACCGCCTTCAGCTATTGTAATGGCAAGTGAAGCTCATTTTCAACCCTGAACATTTTTTTTTGGCTTTTGTTCTGCTGTAGAAAAGGATGCGTATTGCTCACAAACAATGTCACTGTCCTTGAGTCTGAATTGTGGAAGTAAAAGGTAGCGATGTCTTGTGAATAGACAGGCAACATGTGTTTTTCTCTCTCGCGTGTCCGTGCTCATTTTCATTGTGTCTTCAGGAATTTGCATTCTGGTTTGGGGGCTTGGTTATTTCATCTTGTTCAGCATCCTGTGAGGATATCTATACACCTGATTACTCGTGTAGTTATCTTGTGTGTGTCCTGCATGTCGAAAACCTTGTTTAAATCTACCTGTCAGATTTGTTCTGGCCCGATACTACACTGTATATAGAGATGTTCGATTGCTGGCCTTGATTAACAAGCTTGGACTGGCTTAAATGAAATCAAGTACGACAAGCAGCTGATCCAGTGCAAGCTAGTGATAACAAAGACAAATCGTATGCCATGGCACCAGACTAGTGTTCAACAATCTGTGGGTGCTGGGAATACTCTCCAGGAGAGAAATGGGGACTGACAAAAATCCTTTCAACAGTGCAATCAAGTGATAACAACTAAATCACTTTCTCTGGGATCCCTTCATTCTATGATTGGTTCAAGCAGTTTTATCTCCAGAAGTGAGGACCATCTACAGTCCAAGGTATGTTGTCTGGGTGTTCCCCTAAGATTTGTCTAATATTCACTTCAAAACACACTAATTAAAAGTATGAGCTGAAAAATGATTTACAAGGGTAGATAAAATAACGGCATGAAAAAGTATATTAACTTTCAATACAGAAAGTTAAAATTTCAAAACTTAATGCTGATATCGAACAGCTTTGCAAATATTTTTTAATGTGAAATCCCCAACAATGTATGGTAAATAATTGTGCTCGGCATTTAGAGTATCATTTAGAAATGAGAAAGGCAAATATCTTAAATGCCTGTTTAAGATTAGGGGAAAATTGTGATAATGGTTAAAAAAGTCAACATTATTTGATGCTGAGATGTGACCTGAATATCAGTATGAAAGTCAGATGTTCCACATGCCCATCATCCCTCTGACTTTTACACTGTTGCTTTTTTGCAGAATCATGCAATATGGACATAATTCCAAAGAAAACCTGCCTTTAACTTTGAAGTAACTAAACCTCAGCTGCAAAGGCAGCTGCACAAATGACTCATTAAGTATTAAAACAGCCTCAAAAATCCCAATGTATGCAAAATACAGGAAAGCTGCTTTGTCAAAGAGGAGCAGAGGCCATGAGCAAACCCTTGCCTACATAAACTGAAAGACACTTGATGGGATATTTGCATAACAATAGTACAAAATGCAGTCTAAACATAATTGCTGGGGTTGAATCAACCCCTTGCTGACATAATTTAAAATAAATAAGAATCATAAGCTTTGCAAGGGCAGTATTTATTCCATGGTTGCAGAATTGAATTTTATTGGCATTCTTGTTATCACAAGCAACTGTATGTTTAGGTATAAGTCAGCATTAAATTTAGTATGACACATAGTCAGTACATCTGCTTAAAGAAAGAGGCTCTTGTTTTAGACCAGAGGTATCAGTTGTTTATGGTCCAAAATACTTATTACACTGCAATGCAATACATGAATTTTTAATGTTGGTGCTGGTATTGGGCAAACATTAAGGCCAGTGATATAAAAGGTGTTGATGGAGGCAACAGTCATTACAATAAACATTATGTAGAACCTTTACTGGATATTGTCCAATGTGAAGAGTAGATAGTGAAAGTTTCTAAACTGTCATTTCCCCTTTTTTAATTTATGTACCATACGTAATATACATTGCTATGAAACACAATATTTCCTTTGCATTATGATATGACTGTATTAAAGGGTGTGCAGTGCGTATTAAAGAAGAAAATTGGATCATTCATTTAAAAAAACACATTTTTTTCAGGTGATCCAATGTCGTATATTGTTAGGTGACCTCAAGCGGCTGTAATAATTATGATGGGAGTAATCAAGTTGGCTTTGTGTCTATACCTAACCTTGACTGTTCAACAACCCTTAGCCATGTGTTTATTTTTGTTACTATGCATAGGGTCGTATCCAAGGGCGGGGATAAGTGATCTATATGGTTGTTAAGGGCTTGTTGGCTGCACAATGTTTTAAATGCCTATTTTTTCGAAACTGTGTTATAACAAACATTATTTCAGGATGGTTAGCTGACTCTGGCTATCTCACAGCAAATCTAGAGATCGTATCTACAAGGGGGAAAGAATGAAAAAAGATTCAGCACACTGATCTGAACTTTTGCTTTGTATTTGTTAAGGAGATATTATCTCTGGTGAAACCATTGAAGTCAAGCGTGTGGATTCTGCTTCATTCAGTCTGTCCCTGCCGGGGAGCTAACGCTAGCTAGCAGCAGTCTGCCAGGTATCAGGCTGATGTCAACACGAACGGTACAGATGAATTAGTGAGCAGACTTTGAGTTTCTATCTGTGCTCTAAGTGATCATTTAAGCGGATGTGCTGTATTTAAATGAAGCATCTGCTACTGACAGATCAGGTGAAGCTGGATGGGAGAGTATTTATCTTTTTAGATAAACATTATAATGATTCCCTTGTAAGTAGGTGCAGGTTTTTATCATTCAACTGATTTGCATATTTAGGCCTAAAATATAGATGTATCATGTTTTAATGTGTTTTGCACTTGCAAAGGAAAATAAATCCTTGGTCTAAAGCTTTATATCTGGGAAAGGTGTTGGCATCAATTTAGCCTATAATGTGCACTTTACACATTCTGATACTCAAGGAAACAATGGTGTTGCTCACTAGTTGAATGTAGAAGAAATTGACAACTGACATGCAACTGTATCATCAAGAACTGAGCTGAATCAAAGTCAATCTATTTTGGATTCTGTGAATTGAAATATTCTCAAATTGGGATATCAGTGAATATCATTGAAAAACTCTGTCAATGTGCTTCTTTTCACAGTGAAATTACAAAAAAGATTGTAAAAAAAATATCTTACTGTATCTCATAATTTATTCAGGGTCATGGGTGTGAAGTCTGACCTTGGCCTGTTTGATGACTAGAGCATGAAATTTCTCGCATTTCCTTGCAGAGGATCAGAGTTACAGGAGAAATGCTGGCCCTTAAAAGCTGAGCCATTTGTGAGGATATTTTAATTCATTTCGTTTTATAATTCATTCACACAACAGTCAAGCAGACTGCATTTAATGCTCATCCTTTCACAATGATCATGTATTCACCATACAATCTAACACCTGAACTGCTTTGAACGTTGACAAAACAGCGACAGTGACGAGGCAAGACGCCAGCCTACGAGATGGTACATTACCACATGCGTGCCTTAAGCTCGTGATGACATATACCATAAGTAGACACCTCAGTGCTGTGGAGTCCCTGAAATAGCACATCCATCTGCTTTGTCCTTCGTCTCAACTGCATTGAGTCGGAAAAAAAGGAAGTAGTTCGGTACGGTGTCTTCCATGGAATTCCTTTCATGCAATATATATTCACATTAGGACCATTACTCTTTTGACTGTCAACCAAAATGACTAAATCAGTGACCAAATGGTGCAGAAAAACTCACACATGTTTAGAGTAGGGGTTGTTGGCCTTGATTCAGCCTAGACTGGCTTAAATGAAACCAGGGAGAACAGGCAGTTGATTCACTGCAAGCTAGTGATAACAGAGACAAATAGCAAGCCACGGCGCCAATGGAGTTCGAGACTACCATCCAATGATCAGTGGGCATTTGAGCTACTCTCTAGGAGAGACGCAGGGACTGACAAAATCCTTTCGATCAACTGCGCAATCAAGTGATAGCGATTAAATCACTTTCTCTGGGACGTTATCACTGTGTGACTGCTTCATCCATCTTACGCTCATTCGAATGTCTGTCGATGGGTTTTGTGGGCACACAAACACGTATGTGGCTCTGCTCCAAGCCTCTCAAGCAGGTTTTATGTCTCTCTGGGAAACAATGCAAGGCATAGAGTATGAAAGCTCCATTTTCTCTAAGCAAACTGGATTAAACACAACACGATCACTCTGTAAACCTCTGCTTACAAGCACAACCTAAATACAAGGTCTCAATTTTAAATTTTAAAAAGGCAGATGAGATATGATGCTGCTTAGACTCCAAATATCTCCAGCAGATTTTTGTGGGTATTGGTACAAAAGATTCTTTTCCTATTTCTTGTTTTTTGTCACAAGCATTTTTTAAAATCCATAAAGTTGAAAAGAGAAATGCAAATAAAGTTCTTAGAGTCATTGAAAAAAAACTTTTTTCAAATGTTTTTAATCTGGTTTTCCAAGAGCTTTATCAAATAAAATACATGCCTGTAACACCCCAATTCACTTATTAAAGAGTAAATGGTATTTAATCTGCAGGTTATATGCACCTGTTTTACAGGTTTCTGTTACCATAATATATTACTCTTGGTTGTTGAAAATACATTTGTCAGGTACGTTTTGACCTTTAGCAAGGCATGCTGACGCTGAGCCAGCAAGAGAGCAGCAGTTATTGTCAGTGTTGCAATGACCACAGTCTTGGTTTTAGACAGGTATGTGAGTTTGGATAAAGGTTCGTACTGCGCAGGACCCCCGAGTGTTTGACCGTGCCATACTGCCTCCTTCTCCTCCTGGGTCAGGGTCATGGGGCGGAGTTCAGCCAGTACTTCCAGAGCTGCTCGCTGACCAGCTTGCACTGCACCGCTCATGTACCCACACCACTGGGTTGCCGTCTCTGTGCCTGCCCAGTGGATCCTGTAAATCAAGATAACCAGTGAGCCATGCACTGAATAGTAAGCTTTATGTTGCTCTTTGAAAAGGCATTTATTTTATTCTCTGTTGAAGTACTTATATCCCTTTCAGCACATTTATAGTGCCCTGAGCCATTAACATTTATTTGCATTATCAGTCTTACAGAGTACATGGGATGCTGCTGACTGAGAAGATTTACTCTCTGACAAAACGATACGGTTTAGGTTTTGCATTTTAACAAGTCTCTGTTGGCTTAGACACTCCATGCCCCTATGTCCTGGAATTTGTAGGTCATGCTTAACTCTAGTGGGCAGGCGTTACGCACTAGAAAAGTACAATAACGATGCTACTCCTCATTCACTTTTCCTCTGCCCCATGAAATGACAGCACAGTAAAGGATGTCTTGTAGAATATATAAAGCACAACCCGTGGTGACCAAGTTTCTTGTTAAAATCTGTCTACATCTTAAGCCTAGCAGTTGAATATACTACTGCCACAGTTAAACTTTCGCTGGAGTATACAGACAGCAGGGTATGTCATTAGCAAGAAGGTAGCATAGTGGGTTTGATTGGATAAGAATCAAACAAAAACATGTCCAGTCATCAGTCTAGATCAATGACAAAAATGGAAGAAAATTTGGATCAACCCTTGAGAGGTAGAATGTAGCCTTGGATGTGCCTGCTGCCAATTGCCAGTCCCCCGAAAGGTTGAAGACAGTGGCTGTGTGGAATTAAAGATGATGTATTACCATCCCTTTTCATCAGTGGCCTTGTGAAAACATACCATTACCCACCCTCCAATGAAAGCACCTTAGCAGCAGATGTTCTCAGAATCAAGAGTGGTACGTAGCCTTTTGTGGTCCATACTATAACTTCTTTAGTTAGGTGGTAGGAACCAAATATGAGCCCAATGGAAAAAACACAAGATGACATCCAGCCATTTCAGTCTCCTGGTCTTGTGAAACCACACTACAGCCCTACACTGATCAGCCACGGCACTCAAACTGGTATTTGGTTTTTAATGTTGTGGGTTATTGGTGGAGAAAGTATTAAACTCAATCTCTCTGTACTGCCAGTTCAATCTAACATAAAGGCCACTTTTCTAGGATACAGATGGAGGGGCTGGTTCTCTGGCTTCTATGGCTCCAATGATTGGACGGGTAAGCTCCGCCAAAGCTCAAAATGAACAAAAACCCTTTCAATTGTAGCCCTCCATGGTTGTAATCCACTTGTTGAGGACAGAGCAGCAGGCAGAGGTGAGAACAAAAATGCCTTGCAGAGTGAGAGATTCCTAGGTTCTGTTCCATAGCTGGCTGCCCTGCAGCGACTGATGAATATTATCAAATGTAATGGCATCTTCTGATAGAGTTGATGGCCACTGGGGTTATGTTATTCTCCTCTGTTTTCCTGTCAGGGGAGTTGAAGGAGTCACTCACAGACTCTCCAGATAAAAGAGGCCCTCTTCCAAGAGGTTAAAGTGCTCTACAGAAAGTATCGATATTGTCAAGTCTCTTATTTAGTAACTGTAGTGGGAATTATTTTTCTGCCACCCACAAAAAAAGGGGTGAAAGATCTGTGCTCTTCGAATGCATATGATTCTGAATGACTTAAGACGGGAACATGCTAATCCATGCTGCGCTAGGTGGATATCCACCTAGCGCAGCATCATATAGACATAGAATCATAGAGATACATTCACATGGTTAGTGCCTTTATTCTTTTTGACATTTATGTGTTTTTTGGTACAAACCCAGCTCCCAAAATGAGCTTTTATTAACCAGTCAGCTGGCTTGACGCTCAGTCTTCACAACAGTTGTTGATATCTGGGAGGTGTGCATGTTGGCCCACCTGTGACCCCGTGCAACCTGCAATTACACATACCCCCCATGTTATATGTGATTATGCAGTATTTGTTACCTCTGCAATTAGGTAAATAAGTATTTGGACAGTAATTTTGCCTCTCTACACCACAACATTGGATCTTAAATGAAACCATTAAGATGTGGCTTAAATATTGATTTTAAATGTTAATACAAGGGGTTTATAAAAAATTTCATATTAACTGTTCTTGTTTCAGAGGAAAAAATAATTGGACAAACTAAAATATTTATAAATAAAATGATTATTTCTAATGACAACCTGAAGTCTGGAACCAATGGACATTACTTAATGCTGAGTCTCCTCCCTTGAGCTGCTTTGCCAAGCCTTTACTGCAGCTGCCTTCAGTTGCTACTTGTTTGTGGGTTGCTTTCACAGTATGTTTTGGTTCATTATCTATGTGTGCTGTGAAGCACCTTCCTATAAGTTTTTCAGCATTAGGTTAAATCTGAGCAGATAGTAGGGCTATAGCCCTATCCTCATCAAAGTTCATCCTTCTGCTTCTATCAGCAATCACTAATTCAATAAACAGTTCCATTGGATTTCCATACTCTTCTCTTCCCATCATTCTGGTTCAAATTAATCATGGTTTCATCATTCATTCATGAAGGCATCCATGATTGTGAACTTTTAAATGTTATACTTTCCTCTTGGAGAGTATTTCTGACCTGACTAGATGTCGTGAAAGGTTTTCTTCACCAAGGAAAGAAATCTATGATCGTCCACTTTTATTTAGTTCAATTCAATCTTATTTATATAGCGCCATATCATAACAGCGATTTTCTCAGGGAATTTT
The DNA here is from genome assembly GCA_016859345.1 of Istiophorus platypterus. NCBI lineage: Eukaryota > Metazoa > Chordata > Actinopteri > Istiophoriformes > Istiophoridae > Istiophorus > Istiophorus platypterus. Next base: position 17,686,623 of record CM029128.1, on the reverse strand, counting down.
TCATATGAAGCAGGTCTAGACCAAACTCTTTAAAGTTATTATTTACAGAGACCCAACATTCTCCCCATGAACAAGCACCTGGTGACAGTGGCAATGAAAAACTCCCTTTTAACAGGTAGAAACATTGAACAGATCCTGGCTCATGGTGGTGGTGGTGGTGGGGGGGATGTCTGCCTCGATTGGCTGGGTTGAGAGTTGGGGGGGGGGGGCAGGAGGGAGGAGAGAGAGTATAGCACAATACAGATAACATGTAAAGATGTATGACAATGATGGGACTAAAAACAAAAGTAAAATGTATACTAATGGGGCTAATAATATTAATATAGGACAAAATGAAATGGTAACAGTAGTAATCATAATAATTGAATTTGTGGGTGTTGATCAGGATCATGATTAATGATCATGGGGCAGTAGGTGGATCTGCAGCCATGGATCCAGACTGTTCAGCATCAGAGCATCAGACTTTAATCATCTCCCTTGGCCTTCCAGGCCTTTTGGTGTTACTGAGATCACCATTGCATTCCCTCTTTTTAAGAATGCACTGGATTGATGATTTGGCGACTCCTAAATTTTCTGCCATCTGTCTGATAAATTAAGTTTGTTTTTCAGCCTAATGATGACCTTCATTTGCATTGACATCTCTTCTGAACACATATTAAAAGTTCCCATGAACAGCTGCCAAATGCAAAGTCAACACTTGGAATCAATTCCAGAAATTTTATCTGCATCATTTGTCATGAACTAAGGAGGGAACAGGCCACAACTGGTCATGAAACTACAGGGGATCCGTTTGAACCATGATCTTCAGTATTTAGACAAAGAGGCTCATAAAAATAATTTGCGTTACACTAAATAGTCTAGAGCTGTGTTACTTCACTATCACATACATGGGCAATTTAATCAACATTTGAATAACAAAAATATAAATAAGTATCAGATCAACCTAGGTATCAGCAGATACTCAAAATGGAATCAGGGGCAAAAAAAATTGGGTTGAGACATCTCTTTGCTGAAGCATTTTGATCGTTCAGTCCAGCCTGCTACAAAATGCCACTTCGGACTTCATCATTCCAAAATCCCAGACCTTCAGACCTCAGCCTGAAGGGCCTTCTGTCAACATGTTGACAAGCTTATTATTGGTAACACACACCAGCTGCCAATCTACCAAGAGGTCTTGGGGGATGATTGGTCTCTTTAAACTGATAAAGACTATGTTTTAAGGTCCTGTACAATTTATTAGCTTGCATGGCACCGTTGCCCAACATAATCCCATCATTTGTATATTATGATTCTGAAGAGAATTAAAACCATAAGTTACAGGATCATTTACTGCAGCATATTGTAAAATTTGGTTTGAGGAAGCTCCATATTGGATTTATAGTGGGATAAACCAAGAGATCAATCAGATAAAGGCTATACAAATGATAATGAAAAAGGAAAGAAATGCATTCACAAAGTACAGTAATAAATAATAAAACAGGCAGGAATGGTGGAAAGAGAAATCACTCAACACAACTACTACAGCAGCATGCATAACGGGTGGTGGTAGACAGCATAATGAGCATTATGATAACAGGGGCGAGAGCTTGTCAGATTAAAAAGACCACCTTGTGGCCTTGATTGACATGATCGGCGTCTTGTTTACAAAGGTATTCATAAACTAAAAGTTGACTATAATTTATGGACTGACAGCCCCAATGATTTTAGTGCCCTTTTAAAATTAATGCATTGCTGCATTCTTAAAGAATATGACTATGGTGGTCTACCATTTAAAGCCTGCAACATGAGTTATTCAAGTAATTCAGAAGTATGAGATTAAACCAATCTCTAGAACTGGGAATAAAGATAATAAAATCACTCCGAGCAATTGGGACATCATTTTGACCTCTGCTGTATACAAATGCTTTTGCTTTGTTCAATTTAATCACAGTTCCCAGTGGGCTGAATCAAATAATATAGACGCAAATGAACAGAATGGATTTAGAACGAAACTGGTCCACATTGTCACATCAAGCACAATACACTCTAGGAAGATTAAAGCTTTCTTTCTATTCTGTCATTGACCTTTCTTGAGTATTTCATCACACTGACTAAAGCGTTCTCTGGAACAAACTGGTATTAATTGTTCTAAATCACAATGAAATTCTTTACATCTATATACATCTCTATATAATTGTAGTTAATGCGTGAGAGACACTAGGATGCCTTTTGTCCATTTCCCTTCCGTAGTCTGTACAGTAGCAGAATGAATCTAACAGTCAGTGCAACAAAATGGTGTTTATATTTGTGGTTTGTGTACATGATGATCAAATCAATATATAACACAATCATCTCTTCTGCTCTAAGTATATTTCTCTGAACTGTGCTGACAATTCCCTTGATAGTGCTGCCAACTCTTGGTAGAAGGATTGTGGATAGGTATTTGGAGATATGTAATGTTACTGAATGAATTCCTCTGACACTTCCTCACACCATAATCTTTGTGTTTTTTGGAAGGCTGTATAATTCCCTGGGGTATGAGCTGTGGTACAGACTGCAATTCATATTTTTATGTTTTTCTTATAACTGTAAGAAATCAGTAAACCTTTCTGTGTCATGTGCACTAGTGGGATCTCCTCTAGATTTCAAGTTGGTATTTTTTGCAGTCAAAAACATTGCATCTCCACCTGCCCGCTGGCAGGATAGTGTTGTTTTGGTACATACTGGGTGAAGTTAGGGTCCTTTTCCCCTGTGTTGTGAGATTCAGCAAGAGTGAGTTATAATAGAAGAGAAAGGACACATTTTCTTTATCTACTTGCCCCTTGGCACCAGAAGCAAGAAGAATCTTAGTATTTGCTTACATTTCCATCACTTTGTCTTTGTGATGCCTTTGGTTGAGGAAAGTGAGGCAGCAGATTTGTTTTATTTGATTGCCCTTGTATAAACAGATGCTTTTCTTATGGCTTTTGGAGGGCATATTGTGATCACACTAGGTACATTTCCATGGAGCCCAATACTATAAATATAATTTGTTTTTAAAGTCCAAACAGATTAAAAATATAAACACCTCAATCAGAATAAACAGGCCCAAACTGAAATTTCAATTAGGTTGCAGAGGGGTAGCTTAAACTTCTTCATAAACTGATCAAAAGAAAATTTGTACCATGTTAATGATTTAACTTGATTATTTCCTGGATGCATCCTGCATGTGCACGCCCTCTGTCTTGACATCTCTCCACCTTCAAAAAATGGCAGGTGATTTCTGGACTTAGGGCGAGGCAGAGGCAAAAAGACCTTGTGCTTTCCCCTCTCTGCCTCCTTGCTGCCAGGAGAGGTAAGTATGTGTTGTTATCAAGCTGCTGTCTGACTGGTATCTATTGTGATGAACATATGACTGTTATCCATCTTTGGAGATCTGATCAAACATGTGCCAAAGAGATAAGACAACATTTGAGGAAGACAAAGGTATTTTACACTTGTCAGACAGCTGTTCCGATTAAATGTGTCTGCGCATGTAAACACCAGACTATATTAAATCACATCCTATGTAAACACTTGGCCCAGAATGTTTTCAATGAGAATGAAAATTTGCTTTGCATGTAACCGTGGTTACTGAATGTGCTGGAAGGATGAGATCCTCCCAAGGCTCATTCGGATAAATTCTAGAAGCAGTATTGCAGCACTGAATCTTTCAGTGGAGGTTTGAGCAGTGGTGGCTAGTGCTACCTCGTCAGATATTACCTGTTGGATTTATTTAGAGGTACTTTTGAAGGCTTTGGGACAAAGACCCATCATTCAACCTTATTGTACTTGTAATCTTTTTCACTATTGAATTTGTAAAAGCCTGAACACCGGTCCGATCAAGGCCAAGGCACTCATACAGAAAGAACTAATCTAATCTAAAAACAAATTTGAATCGACTGTGCTTGATATTACATTTAAAATCATAAATTGTGTGGAGCCATATCAGTGTCAGGGAGCACTGTGCTGTGACAGTATGCTTATCAGGATATATAGGTGTTAGTGATGATCATTCTTGCTGAGCTGTCACGTGTTAGTTTACCGTCGGTTTTGTGTTGCACATCTTAAAGCAAGTGTAAACATTGTTACTCTGCTCCTTTGAATACTTGTGGGGCTCCCTTAAGAGTCATTCTGGTATTTCAGGGTGGTGAGGAGTGCTGCTGATGCCCTTAAAAAGAGTGAACTAAAGAGGACTGATGGGCTAATCCTGAAATGGCTGAATAGGTGGAAACTTCCCTCTGCAGACAGCTATATTATAGCACCTATGTCTATTAGAGTCAAGTGCTATAACTAGAGTTATGGCATGTAATTATCATTCTCATATCTAAAATGGTAAAGGATAGAACTCTGAGATATGATAATGCAAAATATTAATTCCACTGCATTTAAAACTATGACACAGTTTTGAAAGATTTTGAAATTATTCTGTTTCATTTATTCTGTGTGTCGTAGGTTGAATGAGCTAATCCTTCTTAGTTGGCACTAATAATCAAAACATTGTGAGGAGCAGTTCAGAGAACCTTTTCTTTTTTTTTTCTCCAACATTCTTCTAAGCAACTCCTGTCACTGCAGTTTCCATTCTACATGCAATTGGAGCTGTTAACTTGGTAAAGCATGAACCCACTGGGGTCAATTTATTCACGGTTCTTGGCAGCTTTTCTTTCTTCCTCCTCACTCAGCTTCACAGGTCTCTCTCCCCAATCTAGAATTGAGTAAAAATCTCACATTCTGACCACTCAGGCATAGTATCCACCTAGGATAATTACTTTAATTATAAAAACCACAATGTGGTGGGTAGTTGAGATTCATACCATCCAAATATGAAATCCCATAATCCACCAGACACTACCGGAATCCGCTGTGCTGTTAAGTACTGTGTGTTTGAAGCACTCGCTGCATTTTTGTCAACCAAGCATGGGCTTGGCTTCATTACATGTGCCGGATTAGTGTCAAGGTCACAGCATGTCCTTGAGGATCCATTTCCTATATGGGGTAGCAATGTGGATATGGGCTATCCCCCACCTCCTACCCCAAATGCTGCTGTTTGAGTTATGTTATGCAATGAGCCTCCTTTGCTCCCCATGGACCTAATGTTATCATAGAGATGAATTACCTGCCCCCCAACACACACACACACACACACACACACACACACACACACACACACACACACACACACACACACACACACACACATTTTGCTGTCAATTGTTTTGCTTTGTGTATCTCCGAACAGACCAATAGAAATAGATTATAGGACGTTCTCCCGTGAGAACACCACTCCTGATGACCGCTTGCCATTTCATTAGAACTGGACTAATATGTATCAGTGAAGTCATAATCAAGCCCATGACTTATGTCAATAAACTGTGGGCACTGGTTGCTAGTGAGTAATACCTGGTTGGGAGGGTGAACTGCAGACATTGTCTTTGTGGTATAAAAATAGCATAGACATCCAGCAGCCATAGTCCATATCTCTAATACTGTCTTATAGTGTACAAAGGTACAGCTTAACCTGTACCAACTATAAACTATAAATTTAGCTCTTCAAAAGATTTATATGAAAGATATAAACTTGGGATACTCCTTTAGAAAGCTTTGGTATACAGCCTTCTATGTAACCATTAGTTCTGGTGAGAACACAGATGAATGTAACTATTTAGAGAAGAGAAGAGGTGCAATGCTGTGGTTTGTTTGTCTTCGGTGGTTTGATTACCTGCCACAGGGTTTCCTCAGGCTTGGGTGGTAATATGTTAGAAGACCTGGTGCCATGACATTAACAGGGCAGCCCCCGCTGTAGACCTCCTTAGCCCAGTCCTGTAGAACAGAAACGTTACGTGGTACAGTATCCTCGTATCATGGCATAACACACTACAATAAAATGGCTTTGTTTCAACAAAGAAACACCACGGCACTTTTCCAACTCTAATGTTGTCTGTTTTTGCTTAATTGCACAACTTATAAAAACACAAAATACACCTTGGACCGGAGACACTCCGTCTCCCATTAGACAGAATTGAGACAATTACACCCACTCGACATACCCCGTCTAGTGCGCCGGCTTAGCTGTTACTAATTCCTGTTTGTATTGTACCCATCGATGTATGGACAGCTATCACTGGATTACTTTGATACTGAGGAAAACTTAAAAATTCGAGGGCTTTTCAGCTAAGTTCTTGAGCGCGTCTCTTTTCTGTGACTTCTGAGCAGATTTATGGATGTTTATTCATGATGGACATTGGAGATAATGATATCATCCAGAAGTGTAAGTCACTCTGTATCTGAAAATAAGTGTATGACTCCAAGAAGGAGTCTGAATTTTAACGCAAATTGCTGAAAATTGGTAGGTTTTAAAGTACCTTGTTTACCTCCGTGAGCTGTGTGTCTCAGCCACAGCTGCAACTGCTGTCCATGCTGATACACCATTCAAATCAAAAGGCCATACAAACATCCTGGGTTTCTTTTTGCACCTGTGCCTTTCATCTCAAGTAGTTTCTTTGCTTTGTGTCTCTCCCCCATCAACTAAAAACCCACATGCAAATGCATGTTCATCAGAAATTGACTCTGATTGTAGAATTAGAAATCTTTAAACATGACATCGTGTATGGATATATGATAATGCTCATGGCTTGTTGCTATGTAAGATATACCGCTACCTGGAGTCTGTTACTATCTAACAAGTTAATTATAAAAATGGGCTAAATGTTAAATAACTAAATGTTGACTAGTCAACATCAACCACGCAGTACATCTTTTCTACAGTGGAGATTCAGACTGGTGGAATGAGGCCCTTCAGCTCATCATGTGGAAGGTAGTACAGTAGGATACACAAGAGAGATGAAATTACGTTGGGGTTGGCTCATCTGTATATTTCATATTTAAATAAATAACAAGTAGAAGTATAATTAGTATAACATTTCAAGCAACTCTGATACCCATTGGACCGCTAAAAACTCAGGCCAAATATCTGATGGTACAGTTTTGAGCACGGTGCCATCAGTTTATTAGATATTTTTTTCTTTTCACTGAGCGCTGAGTTTTTGTTATTGTATTCTATAAAAACATGGTTCCCTTGAGTCTCTTAGTCAACAAAGTAAAAACCTGATGTCTCCCTTAACATCCTTGCCTCAAGTTTCCTCAGGGCAATTTTTCTTTCCATCTTGCTTTTCAACAGTGAAGTGAAAAAAAAAGAAAAGCCGTCCAGGGACTAAAATCATACATTTGCATGACAAATGTGCTGTTCACAGTCTATCAGTGTATGTTGTACGTCAGGGGTTGTGGTTGGGCCCAATTGGCCTGGGCCCAGCCACTTGTACAACTGGCCCCTCTTAAACAACAGGGAAAACATAGACTATATTTCTCAACTTTTATTGTTAATTATTAAAATGAACATTTAAATACATGAATATGACTTTCTTTCCCCTGTCAAAAAATGTATAAGACAACATTTATTAGGCCACTATCATGTGCAAAGTCTCGACAAATCACAAGACCATTTTACATTGGCCTGTTATGAAGATACAAGAACCTAGAAAACCATTTAGGCAAGACAAGAAATAGAGCAGAAAATTCTTAACTGACATGATTGTGACCATGTTGCCTTGAAAGCATAGATGGCTTCTTTTTAGATAAGGTAATGAATTGACATCGCAGTGAGCCACTTTCTCTCTTGTTAAAAGTCAGTCTAACTCACTCAGCAGTTGATTTCGCTCCCTGTAGTCACCTTAAATAAACTGTATTACAACCAGATCATCCAAACAAGATGCCATTTCCTTAAATATAATCAAATTTTTTTTCTATCGAGAAAATAAATATGATATATAGGATCCTATGTTTAATTTTCGCATGATTTGAGCAATATGCCTGTGTGTTCCACTTGTAAAAAATAAAAACTTTGTAGGTGAATAATAAGCTATTTTTGGCAATGAAAAAAGTTTTAGTAAAATATTTAAAAAGTGTCATAATCACCCAGACATGCAGGTCACCTTCCACAGTATATCACAGATATCAGTCTCTGTATTATTGAGACTACAAGTTAAAAACACTCAAAGGAAGACAAACACTATGAACTACTCTAATTAAAAGGCCCAACTAAAATTACCTTGGCCAAAATCTAAATCCTGGCACTGTACCAGCTGTCCATCATGTAATGGACCTAAGCAGCTATTTTGTATGTGCGTGGCACAGCATGATTTGGGAAAGTAGCATATCTACTGTATGAGAAATTTTCTTTCCTAATTGTCTGTCTATAATGGTTGTTGTGTGCCCTCTGGAAGCACAGGTTCGCCATGCCTACTCCCCAATTCATTATAATGTTTTTCATTTGTTGTTATGTTTGATGTGAAATAGTTTAGAGGAGAGGTAGCCTCCGTTTCTTTTGAAAGCTCTTATTAGCAGATATTTAGGTCCAATGCTACAGCTGCCAATATCTGGCATAGTGAGGAGCAAACAACAGTCACCTTTTTTGAGAGTATCATCCTTGAAAAGAAATTGATTTTGCCTCTGAGCCGTTTCAAATCCTGCCTGGCCTCCTTCCGACCAATTTCCGCAATATCATATCCGTGACGCTTGGTTATATTGTGTGTCTCCATTGTGGATCTTTTTGATTGTTGATTACATTATGAATATCTACCATGGATGTGGTAAGCATTTCTGGTCCACATCTTTTAAATCTGGAATAACAATTACATTGAATTGCTGAAATAAAAAATATAAAGGTAATAGAAATAAAATCATCTTTAACTATGGTAGGCCCCCTGGTGTAATGTCTGACTGATAGGATTGTAGGTGTGGTTTGCACTGAACTACTGAATAATATTTTTCAAAGAAATCTATTTTGTTCACTTTTCTTGACAGAAGTACAGGCTTCTGCCACACAAAAGAGCCTCCCTCTATGGAATCCAGGGTAAAATTTAAACTAATTCTGGGACTACAAAATTCTGCTTCAAAACAAAATGTTATTGATTTATTACACCAAACATCTGCCGCTGAAGGCCTTACTTTCTCTTCATAGTGGATGAAAGATGCTGCCTCAGGACCCAGGTATTTGACCAGACTGGAAAGCACAGCTTCTCTTCTCTCCCCTGCCTGCGAACAGAAGCAAGTACCTGTCCCAACTTTGAACTTACATTACACCCACTTATCACTATGAAATACAATATAACAGCAGGCTGCCGAAAATGAATGCACAGTCTAGAAACCAGTCCAAGCTGGACACAGGAGGCAGCAAGCAATTTGAATAACCCGAGCACAGTCAGCACATGCCCCTGGTTGTACTAGCACACACAGTGAATTATACACAGAGCAGCCAAGGCCTGAGGACCAACAGGACAGATCACCATAAAGCATGCTGACAGATCCTCGTCTGCGTGTCACTTTACCTTCTCTTGCAGCCCACCCTTGTGCAATAATTTGGAGCTGATTCTCATCTTCTCTTAATATACTCCTTACAGAAGAACAAAGCGTGGTGAGAAATTATTTTCAATGAAAAATAATTAAAAAAAAAGAACATCATTAAAGAATATTCTTGGCTAAATCAAACAGCAAAAAGAGTTTGGAATTGTAACCTTGATGTCCGCTAGCATCACATACACCAACACTTTTTTTCCCTCTGTTTAGCAGTGGAGTAGCAAGTGGAGGTTAATTATTCAGCACCCTGTCTAGCATGGCACAGCAGGGTGTTAGCTAGTCTCAAGCTTTTTAACAAGCCAAGATAATGACTGAAATGCCAAAACAACACTAGCGACAAGGGTGGATTTATTTATTTTTTTAAGTAAAGGGAAAAGCACTGGGACTGAATGAAAACGTCAACACAGAAGGAAAGTGAGGAAAAGAAAGAAGGGAAGATGTAGGCTGAGTGGGTGCAAAGTGTGCATGGGAGGGCTTTTGATTACAGCTGTCAACAGCAATATTTAGTGACTGGCAAAATATCTGACATATAACCTTATCAGTCAGTAACACAGGCATAAAGGGAGATTGAGGCGGTACCAACAAATAGTGATTTCAGGAAAAAAAAGGAACAAGTAAAATGAAAATACCCCCCTTGCATTTTAGAAGGGGCTTAACTTCACTTGATATTATGTTTATTCTATAATCTAGAATAATCCAGCCAGGTAAATTTTAAAGGCATTATGTATGGAATCCCTTGTTTACCAGAGAGATATTCATCGACGATCAAGTGGCTCCTTCAGTTTCAATTAAAGTATTCTCAAGTTAATTATAAGTGGGCTTTTTCTTCTCCAGCTTCCACCATGTGCAATTATGAAACTTGTCACTTTTCACAACAACTGATCGATATATAGAATTAAAACTAACCAAAGGATACAAATACTACTGAAAAAAACATTTGAAAGACCCTTAACCACACTGTGTCCTATATTTACCAAAGTAACACACACTGAAAGATTGTGGGAGTACCCCACTCTTCTTGGTCTATATGCTGTGCTGTTTCAGAGCTCAGGTGGTTTGCAATCTCTCATGCAATTTTCAGAATGATGCCCTGAGCATTCCTTACACATCATTTTGATGATGCATGTTACGTTGCTTTAGTCTCCGCATGTAACATAACCATATCTAACCCTGAACATGCATGAGAAAACAAAGAAGCTGTATGTAAAGCGTATCATATATAACAAACATTTATAACTCCAAGAATCCATAGTTTAGTTATTGAAAATCGTGACATCTCACTGGCAGTTTTCCAAGTTGAGAACAATAACACATTTAAATTATAGATAAATATTAAAAGAATAAAATTTCCAATTGTCTCAAAGTGGATAACCCGTTACCTCCTTGGAGCTCCACTGAGAAGCCTGCTGGCCAGAAATGAAGCCTACCAAAGCAGCATTACCACTGGGGCTGGTGGCGTCAAAGGTGACACAGAATGGACAGCCACTGGAGGCTCCTGTCACTATTTCCCCAGAGAAGCCCTTCTCCTTCCAAAAAGCCTGCAGAGATACAGAGGCGTTTCACAGCTTCATCTTATTTCAGTAATGACAGCAGTTCACCACAAAAGCCAACTAGTAGTCACTTGTGCAATCACATTTTGATTAAATGATTTGACTTGATATGATAATGTATATAACATGGTGAAGACTGTAGTTAATTTGTGAAAAATATTTTTGTCAAAATTAGAAATACATTCATCCATAAAATATGCAGTGTAACGTAAACTACTATTTATAAACTTGGATAGTGTAGTACAATCTTGTATGAGATCTGTATTAAAGGGGCCAAACTCATGTACAATGATGTAGACAAACATTTCATATTCATATGAAAAGTGATTTTTTTTTTTTAGATTTCACTTAGTTAATTTTAATACATTTTATCTTCATAAGATAGCATGAAAAATGTAACCCAGATGTCTCATAAAAAAATAACCATGTGGATCTCACATACACTATGAGTAGCCTTTTGGCAAACTTGCAGCTTCATGCAATAATAAGTAACTCTAATGTACCTGCAACCGAGGCTTTTGGACATTACACACTGTTTTGAGTGTGCACCAAAAGACACTTCACTTTGACCTTTTTTTATTTATGCATATATTCACTTTGTGATTTACAGAATGTTACCACTGTGGGAAAACTACATCAGCAATCTTTTTATCACTTTTCCTAACTACTTGCGTCTAAGTGCATACGCTTATGCAATTACATTTGCATATGCATATGTTCGCCCACATCTGGATGGTTTTGTATTTGTATGTGTGATCCTTTATTCATCCATGTAGATTTACTTTGTATCTTAATAACACTGAGATGAGGGTAACTTTAAGTGTGGAATCCTAATTGTTACATATTTCTTATGCATGTGGCTTTCATTTCTTGTTTTGCCCATTTTTTATTTACCCAAAATAAATGCTGACTGATTTAATAAATGATCACTGAAAAAATTAATTCAGTATTTCAGTTGTCTTGCATTATCATGAATAGTTTTTAGCTTGAAGACATTCTGCTGAGACTGCCAAACAACAACTCAAGTTACGCTAACCAAATAGAGGGAAAAACAAAATTGAATTATATTCAACTGTGCCTGCACTCTCCAGGATATTACTTTAAGAATAATGAAGGCACATTATTCCTGAATTATAATTTGATTAAAAATGATTTGAAATGGCAAAAGCATTATAAATCACATGAAATGCAGGACGCTTGACTACGTTGACACAACATGCTTTTGTTCCTTTCATAAGGTCTCTCCGAGGCCAAACCCAACATCTGCCTCCACATGACAGTCCAACTCTCCTGCCAAAGAGCACTGTCAGTGATCAACAAGTGTGAAGTATGATGCCATCGCTTCATCCAAACTTGTACCTCAGGATACACTCTGAGGGGAAGAGGCAGCTTCTGGCAATACAGATGCACAGCATGCTGGACAATTTTGTAGTTCTGAAAAGAAACGCCAACAGTGAAGATTCCATGCTTATCTCAGCTTCCTGCGCTACCCTCCTGGTCATAATTGTGACATTGTTGGAGCATGTTCAGGTAGGCAAACATTGTTTTTTTTTACTTCAAGGCACTGCACCTGCTGCCTGATCTGTCACCCCACATCAATGCATTCTCGGGATTTTTCCGCCACAAACAGGCTACCTTGGGCTTCAGAATTTGCTGATGTTATTTCCTTTACATCACATAAGCTCCATATAATGTTGAGATGATTCAGCTGCTGTAAGCGCTGCCCTGGCAAATTATCCGACAGTGGGGAGCGTTGTCACAGGTGAGTGAAGACACAGTGATGCCCAGCCTGAGGCTGCCTTCAAGGGCTTGTATCCTGAGAGGCACAAGCTGGTGCTTCTAAGATTGTCCGCCACTGTGGAGCAGATAATCCATCCATCCATCCATTAGCTATACCACTTATCCTTTGAGGGTCGCGGGGGGCTGGATCCAATCCCAGCTGACGTTGGGTGAGAGGCAGGGTACACCCTGGACAGGTCGCCAGTCTATCACAGGGCTGGGGAGCAGATAATCCAAAGTAAAAATGCAGATTCAACTATTTATGCTGAAAGTGTAAAATCCATGGCCCTGCATAAGTGAAAAGAGTGTTCCAGTTAACTGCTCAGTCAGCTCAGTGTTCCTTGTCTCTTTTTTTTTTTGCTTCTTCTCCTAGAGAGATGTCTGCTGCCATCTGCTATTAAAGTGTCTAAGTGATTTCCTCTGGTCATGGATTTTAGCAAGAGGTTGGTTTTTAACCGCTCTCCTCTGCAGTATTTTCCAACAGGAAGTAAGACGGCAGTGTCATCTTCTTCTCCTCCCTTCAGGTGGGATGGCAGGCGGCCCTTGAAGTCCTTCTTAAAAGAGCTGTTTGTATGTGCTATGTGGTTTGTTTGACTTCCTGTGTTAGACCAACCACCAACCTCATTAATAAACAAAGGAGAGCAGTTAAAGATGGAAAGCGATGTGACCCCGCTGACATGCAGATTCTGACTTGTCTGGGATAGCTATCTCAGCTGTCCTTTCATTTATTGGGTGTTTAGCTGCGGATGCGTCTTAAGCCCCATTCAGACAGGATTAACATTACAGGGGGAAGTGAGAAATATATTCAATATTCACCATGCTCCTCGGTGATTAAACTCATCATTCCAGACACCATTTTAACCACTGGGAAATTACAGGATATGGTCTGTAAAAGATATTGACATTCCATTGGACAAAGCCAAAAGAGAAGGCCAAAAGTCTCCCCAAGAGACAGAGGAAAGTTGAATGGAGGCAGATATTGTGTAAGGTAAACCGAGTCATAACTCAATCGAATCTTACAACACAAATATGAAAAATATATAGATATCATTTTGCATAGCTTACACTTCATTAGGACATCATTCTCTCATAATAGCTAATCCAGCAACTTTTAATAGTGGCAATTTACCTAAATGTAAACAAAGTGAGGCTAAAAACACTAATATTAGATTACCAGAATGACAATACCAGTACCTTTCTATACCTAACATTATAACAGTACATTTGATGAACTTTTTCTCTCCTGTCGAATTTAAATTTTTATGTCATCATTTCGGCTCCCATATAGGGCCATATGTTGATGTCAGCATGTTTCCATTTAGCAGACTGCCACAAACATTTTGGATTTATTCTATACTCACACAAAAGTCAAATTTCTTACTGAGCTGATAAAAAGAAGAATTGTAGACAAGCAGCTCTTCATGTGGAAAACTACTTAGACATCCACATTAAAATACAAGGATATAACTCTGGGTGTATCTTAAATTAAAGTAAGTTCTCAGTAAGTTCACAGACAAACAGTAGGTAATTGCAGCTGTAGCTGATGCTTTAGTCTCAAAGTTTTACAAGAAATTTGGTGAAAAACATAAGACAAAACAAAACAAAACAAACAAGCAGAAAGAAAAAAGAATCTCTCGGAACCAAACTGAAGTAAACCTGAACTCTTTAACTAAGGATCATTTTAGGGTAAGAGACCCTGGAGGAATATACAGGCCTTTTTAATAAATTCAATTTATTATTGAAATTAGCATGTCACAATAAATCAATTTTATATATTGAAGAAAGCAATTTCCAGTCCCAATGTGTAAAAAACACTTAGGCCTAATAAACAGCAATAACTCCAACCAGATGTTTCCTGTAGAAACTGATCAGTTCCTCACTGCACTCTGGAGGCATTTGGCCCACTCTTTCATGCAGAACTGCTTTCCATCAATGACATTTGTGGGTTTTCAAGCATGAGTAGTTTTTCTCAAGTCTTGGCTTGATAAGGTTTTTATAGGTTGCTTTTGACCATTGCCAATGCACTTCTTTACCCAGTATACTGATGCTTAAAAATGATGGTGAGGGCCAAGGTTTGTTAAGTATACATGGGGAGGGACTTATTAGGAATATCTGTCTATTCATTCAGGCTAAAATTGCTCTAATTGTTAATCTGGTTGTTTTTCAAACAGAGCGCCCTTATGATTTTTTTTTTTTTTTTAACCTTAGTTGAGTTTTAAAAAAGACATTTTGGATTGTCATCACTGGAAAAGCCTGACACAGTCATAATGGATTACATTAACAATTACTGCATTCTCCAGGATGCTGGTCTTGTGCATGCTGAGGGAAACTTGAGGGAACAGAACCATCTTAAACAAAATTTGTTTCACATTGTGCTTTTTTTCACATTGGCCAATTATGTTAAATATAAAATCTAAAGAGAAGAATTACACTTGTACATCGAGATAAAATGTATTTATCTATGTATCTAAATAGTGCCAAATCTATTGCTGTTTTGATGGGCAGCATTCAGACTGGTGAGTTCTGCAGACTCCTTGCAAACTTGATAAATTGTGGATGTTGACAGGCACTCCAGAGTTTATGAGTGCATGCTTGTAAAATCTGTGAGTTTGGGGAACTCCAGATAATTGGATTGAGTCTTAGTCACTGTCTGACAATTATAAATCATCATTTTGTGTTTTGTTTTGGTTTTTTTTACCTTTATTTTGTTGGTGTTGCTTTTGATGGTTTATCAGCACTGTTATGCAAACAGTACTGAACCAATTTGCCTGGACTTAGTGGTGGGATAGCGAAGAACCCATTAAATTTTGGGCCAGACCTAAAGTCTGGTTCTCTGAAGTCTGGTGTGTGTTGTTTGAAATTGTCCTTGTCGTAGGTCTCCACTCTCTGAGTCTCTGAATGCCCTTCTATTAATAGGCCATGACGTTCTTTTATAACTGGAGCCTGCATTTATAATGGAGGGAGCTCCAGATTAATGTAAAGTTGGGCTGAAGTGTCTATGATGAAAAATGAGATCTCTATTCTCAAAAAAAGGTAACAATAGCCAATGGGGCTGTATTGCAGATTTTTTCAGTCAAGGAGATTGTGTATGGACTGGCAGGATGTCCATCTTAAAATAAGTGAGTTAGTTAGTTTGAAATGTCTTAAAAATAAGAAAGCTATCGTCAAAAGTCTGAAAAGTTTCCCCAGGCTGGGAATCAAACCATTCTTTCTGCAGATATGTGGTATATGTGGTACATTAGACCACTGCTATCCGGGTACTATGAGTATTTAAGGTCCTTGTTTTCAGTTTTAGTTTAATTTTGACTGAACAGTAATCTGTGGATTAGTCTGTAATAATATTTTCTTACTGACCCTCAAATGTCTGTTCTCAGTTAAGTCTACTATGCATGTATTCACTGCTTTTTCTTCCATCATTGCCCACTATATGCAACAAGAAATGCCTTTGCCTGCCATATGTCAGGCAAATGCATCCACGCAGTCAACCTTCACACTCTTAATTTTAACCTTTCTGTTCTAGTGTGAAAGAACTGCATGTTTCATTCACGTGTGCTCCACCTCCTGTTTTACACTTGGCAGAAAAACACATTTATTTATTTATGTCATGTCTATTACTGTAGTAGGAAAACTTGGCTCTTCAATCAGTCTCCACATGAGACAGCTAACACAAAGACAAAGTATCAATAAACCATATTCTAGTTCAATGACCAGTATTTTAAAGTTTTTATCAGGATCCACATGCATCTTGGCAACACATCAAGGCACGGATCAAATAAATGTTTGCATGAGCACTAATGACTTTGTGTTCATTACAGTAGACAAATTTAATTTACTAACAAGGTGCACAAGCATTTTGTTAATTAATTGTGTGGTTGCAAAGTGAAAATGAAGAAGATTAAACAAATAAAATGTCATGTGCTAGAAGCTCTTTTGTATGAAGTGTTGAGATCTATTAAGAACTTGTGCCAAATGAGTCAGCGGCCGCCTGCTACAGGCTTTCTATCATATAAAATAGGTAACCCCCCCCCACCGAGCCTCCCCGCCTCTGCTGATGATGATACCAGGAAAAAATATTGCATTTTTCATGAAAGAAAACACTGCACATTGAAAATATAATTTCAGAAGTATGTATTGTTGTGAATGGCTGAAGATACAACTTGTTTTGGTATCTTGATACAGTTTTATGTGTGGATTTTTCAAATTATGACCCATTTAATCAAATTTACAATTTACAAACTGCCATTTGTATCATGAGATCATTTCTTCTTGCACTAAATGAAAAAATGTCCTGTAAGAAAATAAACGCCATACTTGCATATTATGCATGCAGATGCAAGGGGCCTGAACGACTCACAAACGTATCCATTATTCACAAGCAAGAATCAAATGTGAAACCTGACACTGCCTGTAGCCTGCATTTACACGGTATTGTCAAATTGCTTTTGTGAAATGGACCCCTGTATTACAACAGTGATTGTATTAAATATTTGTGCATTTGTATCATCATAACATTATTCACGTTGCCATTTATTCAGTTGTGCATTATCCTCTGTTACTCACCATCTGGTAGGTAATAATGAATTTTATCATGTGGCCCACAGGCATGTTCTGGGTAAGGAATTCTCTCTGGCTGGGCAGGGCTGGCTCGTAGTGGATTTTTGCTGGTGGGAAAAAAACAATAGACCATGGATCCCAATAACTGACTTTTTTCATCCTGTGAATAGCCCTTCCCTGGTCTTACCTGGTGCAATTCACAGGTACATCTAATGTTGGAGAAATCTATATTTTATTGGAGACAGAGTAGAATGAGGGAGAAAAAAAATCAGTGAAGACAGAGAGCACACTTGAGCTGATCCCACCATTGATCAGGATGGTATTATCTTGAATAGCATTAATGGTCTTGCGAAGAAATCCTCATGACCTAATACTTCTCTGGCTGTTGCTGTGCCCCAGAGCACTAATTGTGGCTCTTACATCTGTAAAAGCTCCATCTCAAAGATGTGAGAATTGTCAAGTAACTTCATCAGCCCCCGCTCAAGGTAATGTACTTGTATGTCATGCATGCCGAGAAGCCAGACTGTTTCTGTGCTTGCTCTAGCGAGCGAAGTGACATCTGGCCAGAAGCCAGGCTTTTAACGAATGAACCAGTAGAAGATGTGAAACATCATTTAGAAACTGTCAAGAGTCTGTCAACAAGCTCAAAATAATGCCCTTAATGCCATACAAAATTGATGAACCTGATGAAGGAAAATTGAAAAACTGTGACTTGATAAGTGGCACCAAACTAATTTGACATGGTCACTTAGATGTTCAAATGACAGCACTGTACACATGACATAAGACCTGTCAAGTAGTATCATATCTGTAATCCCACTTGTTTTGACATCAAAGCCAGCACACCTCGTAGCAAGAAATGCCTCCTACCTCATTATTTCTCAGCCATATATTAAATTGTTGATGCGTAAATAAGACGTATTCTGGCATCTTATTCTTTAGAACAGGAAAGTGCTCTACTGTGACAACACTGACTTTGTCTCTTGCATGCAGAAATATGCTGTGACAGTTTTGCAGAACTTCATCACAACCCATTATCACGGTTAAATCTATATGGCATGAATAAACAGGTTAAATACGATGGGAGTTTATGTAACTTAATAACATAAGATCCGGTACACAAATCTGCTACTGCATGCTCAGAGGGCTCACTAATGAATAGGGATGGCGCACTGCTCATGAACAGACATAAGCAATTTGCAGTGATCACAAAATAATACTATTGTTATACATTCTTTGCAGGCACCAAGCAATTTCCAGGCTTGTACTTTTAAAGGTGCTCACTTTTGGCACCTTCTGAAAAGGTGGCCTAAACTACAAACCTTATCCCCCAGAGGATGAACGATAAGGATTTCCTCTCCCTAAATAGAACTGAGGGAGCCGCTTGAAAAAGGACAAATTATCTAAAGAGCAAGCATTTCAGTGTTTGCTGTTGGGTAGGTATAACTTCAACCAAACATAAGAAGGAGGACACAAAAAAGGACACATTAGTTTGTCAAATGCTTCTATTGGATGGACTGCCGTGATATTTAATACAGATAATTATGGTACCTAGGGGATGAATCCTATGGTGAATATATCTTTTCAATTTCTTCTTTTTTCAATATGTTCAATGCCTTAATTCATACCAAAAAAAATGTTAAACAACAGACATTCCCATGTTGCTTGTCCAAATCTAATTGCAATCAGTAAACATTAACATGCTAAACTAAGATGGTGAATGTGATAAACATTATCACTGTGTCCCGAATCGTACAACTAATCAGTAGTGAAGTATAGTCAAAGTACGCAATTTGAATACTAAATACAGTCAATTTCTGAATGTGCAGATAAAAATCTCGAACTACCAGCCGTGAACGACAACTGAATCCAAGTTATCATTGTCTAGCAATACATCTGTTAGAAAAACTACAGCACACTTATATTTCCAGCTGTAAATGTAACTCTTCAATTATTTAGGGATTTACACGTATAATTTATATGGTCCCATCTAGACCTTTGTACTATGCAGAACTAGATACATTTTGACCCAAATACATTAAAAAAAGTAATCAATTTAATCAAGAAATAACGGATGCTACTAAGTATACTGAACCATTTAAGTCAAACAGACCCTGCTTTATAGTTTGACCACATAGGATAAAAGGTAAAGGTCAATTAAAAAGAAAGTTTTTTCCTGACATGGAGGAATACGGAAAATTTCCGCTAGGGGATACTGACAAAATTCTCATATGTGCCGTTCACTGAGCGACTCTTATTTGACAGCTCATCAGACTGCTTTTTGTATCACTCTGTCATCTTCAGAAAACAGCTGCAAGTTCAAGAGCGTATTATGGCTCCAGAGCAATCTTCACAACTGCTCGTAACTGACCCTTAACGCCCTGACTTCTAAGACACCACGTCCCCAAGAGTGGTTTCCTTTCAGTCTTTTCATCGTCCTTCTGTCCTTCTTAATCTGACTCTCTCCTTTTAAAGTAGTGTGGCATTTGATCCACTCTCACTTCATTTTTCTGAATGCACTACTGAAGAACATTGACCTTGCTTTCTCAATCCCCTCTGTCACTAACCTGTGAGTTATATCTGTGGTAGCCCTCAGCGAGGGGCTTCGAATTTCCATTATTTTCTCACTCTGAACTTTTAACATAGCACACAGGCACTTTCAGTATCTTTGACTGTTGAAGGGATGAGGAAAGTGAAACATGAAAAGCCACTCAAATCAAGACATAACATCAAAGGGACCATGATTCAGAAATGCAGTTTTCCGAATGGCAATTTATAAAGAGGAGTGCAAAGAAACTTTAAAAATTATGAAAATAGCTAAGGCTAGCTATAACTAAAGTTTGGTTCATGGCCGTGCCAGTGTATTCTGTGAAACTGGATTATTGCTTTCATCCTGAAAAGCCAACACAACGGTGCAGAGCATGTGAAGTAACGGCCCATTGTGATCATATAAGCAACCTCTTGCTAGGTGTGTGGCTGCAATAATATCCATGTGAAAATAAAAAAAAAAGGCTTTATTTATTATAATGTTCCATGACCACCAGGTATCCATACAGAGGGCTAGTTAGAAAAATAAATAAATGAATAAATGAATAAGGGGAAGGGAAAGGGATGGATTAAAAAAGGAAATTGAAAATTTCACTGTTATAAATCTGTGAGGCGATCAGAGATAGGCAGCACTATTCAGTAACCACGTAATCCAAATGTTAAAGGTTTATAGATAGAGTTTTGCCTCTGTGTGCACGTTACATTACTGATTTTTTTATTGAATTACAGACCAAGTCCCTTGACACTTATTGAAACCGAAGGCTTAGTACTAGTCCCCTTCCTGTCCATACACACACTGTAGTATCCAACATTTACTTAATAATTTCTGCTGCAGGTCTTAAGGAAAAACTGACTCATGGGGGTTGACCTTTTTCTGCTAAAATTGCCCTCATTAGCCTAGAAATTCACTTCACTGTGGTTTAATATTAGATGGTTCTCTAATCTCTAATGAATAAGTAGTCAAACTAAACATAGTTAGTGGACCACAAACAGAGGATATTTAACGTTGACATTTTGGTTGCTCATATAAGTATCCTGATATTCTCTCATTTGGCTTCTTTCTGAAAGTGATGAGATGTAACTTTTTTTGTTTTTTCTCTTCGTTTTTTTTTCTTTTGCTTAGACCAGTTTGAGTTTCAGTATAAGTCCATTGGAGGAAAAACATTGCACAACAGTTCCCCAGTGCTTTACTCCAAAAACCACTACCTATATCATATAGACAAGAAAGAGTCCCGATGGGGCCAATTTACTCCTATTCATTTCTGAAATTAATTTGTTCTCATCTTTATTTTTGATAAATTGCTAATTTGGACCAGATTTTGAATTATATAGAATTTTTTCTTTTCCTTACTTTAAATAAGTAGACAGGGATAGAGCACATCTTACTGGTTGATTTTAGCACATCACAGGTGCAGCATGTCAGTCTGTTTGTTGACTACAAATTACGGCACTATATTATGTTTGAGGTCATTTTAGAAACAGTAACAACACTACAAAGCTTGTCCATTATATAGTACTTTATTTTTCAACTAAAGTGCCCCACTCAGTGCCCCATCTTAATCACAATTATTTAATTCCTAAATTCAAAGGATGCTTGTCATAAAGCTCTCCTGTATGATCTGGTGCTGAATTCATCATTTTCCATTTTTTGTAAGAACACTATAATATCAATAGAATTATTTTTACCTCAAAGTCCCATTATCACCAGGCTCTACACAGAAATGACAAGAGCTCTAGAGGAGAGCATTGACCATGGTCTGTCCTTTTGGGATATGAATACTTTCCAATGATGGAAAAAGCGTTGCAAAACCACATTTACTATATTTGTCTACTCATCAGCGCTTGCTATTTGCTCATCAGCAGACATGCGAAATCCACACAGATAGCTAAATTCATTTCCACAGAGTTTAAAATCGATGAGATAAAAATCAAATTGTGTTAGTTATCTTCACAATCACTTCAGCTCCTACTTCATATTTAATCCCTAAATTAGGCTCCATTAGTGTCATGCACAGCACAGTGGATACTGGCCTAGAATCCTGGCTCACACAGCATCAGTTGGCAAATAAATGTTAATGCACTGTTTACCTGCTTTCTACTAGAGTGCACAAGGCTTTGGACTAAACAGTGAGTGGCAGATGTAGTAGTTTCCTCACCACTGCCCATGCCTGCTGTCATTACAGCAGCTCCTCCTCCGTGAGAAGATAGATGGCAACATCAGATAGTGAGTTGCTTGGCTGCCTGTCGGGTTCAGTTGTAATCGGATAAAAAACACATTTAGTCAGGTACAACAACTTTTTCAAGCGACGTCAAGAATCTTAGTGTCATCCACTCAGCAACAAATACTCCTACACATGCCCACATGGACATATACTGTATGCCCACACACAGACAGACAGTCAGGAGGCTCTACCAGTGACTTCCTACTTGATAAACAGAGACAGAAAAACACATTGAAACAAAATGTTAATTTAGTATCTGGAGAGCTGTCTCTGTAACTATCGCTGGGTATTAGACTGAATGCCTAATTGCATTAAACTCAAAATGCATACTGTGAAAGACTAATTGTTTTTTTTGTTTGTTTGTTTTTGCAGTCTCAGGATGAATATACATGGGAACACACTTACATGTGAACTAAAACATGCACACTTCAACCATGTTTTCAAAAGTCAACACATTGCCAGAACTCCTCATTTCCAGGCTCATCCTTTTCATGCATAGCAATCTCATATGCAGTGCAACCAAATAGTTCATAAATCATTGAGATGAGTGAGAGTAGTGGTACAAAAAAGGAACAAAAAAAGGAAAAACCTGACGGAACTCATTATAAAAGATGGATGGATGAATGGGGAGATAAATCCAGGCACCAAGAACAGGCCAAACTTAATATATTAGGGAACACACAGCTCATGCCCAGCAACTGCATTGGTGTGTGTGTTAATACAGTAGCGGTTGTCTTTTGATGCAAAGCACCTCGTGGACACAGAAAGTAATCTTTTTTTTTTTTTTATTGTTGTTCATTCATCCGTCTACTCATTCACAGAAATTCACTCAAAAGCAATTGAACTGAGAGTTAATTAGGGATGTCAGAAACAAACATCTCTAAAAGAGGAGCCAAACATGAGAAGCCATGGATACTGTGAAAAACGTTTTATATTTCTGCTGTCCAAGAGAGGCTTGAAATCATCTAGAGTCATTATCATCATTCCCTGTGTCTGTGTTAAGCTCTCCCCTTTGCTCTCCCACTCACTGAGAAGCTGCTCAGGTTTTACCCGCTTCCAGAAAATTAAAAGTAAAAATGTCACACAGATGACTTCAAGCAGCTATCCTCTCTTTAATTTATTCCCAACTCCTTTTGGGAGAGGTGACGTCTCAATCACTGGCCTGACTTTGGCTTTTGAGAGTCCCTGTCAACCTCCCTACACTGATTTAAGGGCCAAATCGTGGCACTGTGGCATCCGAGTCAGAGCAATCCATGC
Source organism: Istiophorus platypterus (assembly GCA_016859345.1). Taxonomy (NCBI): domain Eukaryota; kingdom Metazoa; phylum Chordata; class Actinopteri; order Istiophoriformes; family Istiophoridae; genus Istiophorus; species Istiophorus platypterus. Next base: position 17,663,306 of record CM029128.1, on the reverse strand, counting down.
TGCATAATTCAACACCGCTCTCAAACCTGTCTCATTAAGGATCCTGGCCATGGTCCATGGCTCTGAGTATGAGGCTTTGAGTGACAGATCTGTTGCCAGCTTAGTACAAACGGGAACAGACCCAGTGTAAGCTCCCAGCTTCGGATTCAGCTCTGGCCCCTTCCAAACCCAGCAGAACTGGCCTCGACTCCAGCTTCAACTTCAACCGGCACCAACTCCAGTCTCAGTATTTGTCCTACACGTGACAAGCACTGGAAGTAAAGCGAAAATCAAATCCAGACCCAACTCAGAGTCAGCAATACTTTATCCTACAGCTGATTAGAAGTTGAAAACAGGATTTGTATTTTCGGACTGGGAAAAACAAAATAAAAACTCGAATTTGTTCAGGGGTTGGACATGTTTTCTCAAACTCAGATTTCACACTTTTATTTTCAAATGTAGTGCTAGTAAATGTTTTTCCACTTGGTTCAATCAAAACTTTCTGGGTCTTCTGAGCAGCCAAAAACATACGTTTCCACAAGGGGTCCATATTTTTCCCTCCTTAGCAGCTCGATTGCAGAGAGGTCAGTAATGACAAGTTTGCCACTCTCAGCTTCCAACCACCGACTGTAACGAATGTGACATTAGCCCCCAGTTAAGGTTTTGGCCTTAACACTTGCACTGGTTTGAAAAATCCAATCCAGGCAATTCTGCAGCCCCTGGCCCAACCTCAGACAGAATTTATTTCAGCCAAAGTGCTGCCACACCCCACAGCCAGAAAGATTGAGGAAAATCATAAATTTACTTGCATGGATGCACAGTTTGCCACATTTGACAGATGTGGTGAGAGGAGAGGATATTTGCCTTCTGCATCAGTGAGAATTTCATTTAGCAAGCTGGCAGAGGTGGGAGATGCACACTGACCTGCCAAATGAGGGGGGCAGGTGACAATCACAGCTCTGCACAAGAAGGTGGCAGTGGCGGTCATCACCCTGGCCCACTCAGCATCCTGTTGAGACGTGTAAACAGAAATAGAGCTTGATTTAATAAGGAAGCTGCACAGATTTGTTAGTAAATTGTATCCTGTGTGGTATGGTGGAGCTATTTGTGAATATAATTCACTGACTGGATTTTGGATACAATCTATTACAAATGCATTATGCGCAGACTGTATTAAAGTTAACTTTACTGAAGCCATTGCTGCTTCCTAGTAACTGACCCAATCTTTCCTACATGACCAACTGTGCATGTGTGAAATGATCCTTGGGAAATTATAACTTTTGGAGCCAGATTCTGCATATTCCTCAAGGATATGCAGACAATTTTTATGTTTACACATAAACATTTATCCTTTGAGAATCAGATCAACAAATGCCATATTACATATCCAGATAGGCTTCTGTGTTTATCAAGCATGCATTCAATAGTAAAAGAAATATAACTTCTAAGGAGATATTTATAAATGATGCACAGTTTTACACACTAAAAAAATTTCTCTATATTAAATCATGTTTTGTTTTCTATGTGTGTCAGTTCTAAAATATTGTATAAGAGCAAGATATTTTAGTAAGTTATGCAAATGATGGGGTCAAATAAACTTTAAATGGGGTTAAATGATATTGTGATAGCTCAGTGTTCTACTGTACATCATTCCTTCCGTCTCACTGCAGACAGCCTGGCCCTTGTAATTGCAGAGCTCTTATGTGGCAGCTCCCTCTCTCTCACATGTATCTTCACTAAACTTAAGCCTCTGGTGATAATTAAAACTCACCCACCACAGAGCTTTACTGTGCAGCATAGCTCTTGTCTTCTAAGACTGTAAAACAGCTAGATATTTTTGGATGCTGAAAGTTATAAATGAATACATTTTCAATTCTCTAGACTGGCTCCCCAATAACTTTTGGATTATTAAAAATATATGTGTGTTATGATTTACAGGGCATTAACACAGCAAAGCCCCTTGGTCTTAGGAGTTTATACCTCCTGGCACCACTGTGACACCACTGAGCTCTTTGGAGCAGAAACTACTGGGGTTTTTTTTGTTTTTTTTTTTTTTCCAAGGTCAAGTCTGAAAATTAAAGGTTTCCAAGCTGTTAGATTTAGGAAAAGCTTTAGCTCAAGGTCTCAAGGCCAATTTAATATTTTTACATACTTTCATAGAATAATGATTTGATGTTTTTTTGGTTTGTAGGTGCTTGGCACTTTTGCCTCTAGGCAAGAAGGACCTGGGTGTGAAGCCAACCTGAGTAGGGCCTCTCTCTCTGTGAGAAGTTTACATGTTCTCTGCCTGTGATGAACCGCCTGTGTGGATCTGCCTGTTTGAGTGTCCTCTGGGTTCTCTGGTTCAGCATACGTGAAGTGGAAAATCTAAACTGCTGTGAATGTGAATCTGAACATGTCTGTGTGCCAATATATATGTTTTATCTCCGTGACAGACTGGCAAAATGTGACTTGCCTCTCACCCAGTGCATGTTAGGATAGGCTATAGCCTCTTTTGACCCTGCATATGACAAGCTGCTATAGAAAATACTTTGCTGTTCTTCCTTTTCTCACTCCTATTCTTAGCATTGCATACATGGTAGCATGACTGCAGTTATTTTTTTTCAATATTGATTAATTTGATTCTTTTACAGTTAATTGATTAATTGGTACAGTTTGTTGAGGGCTGCAAACCGCAATTATTATTTTTTTTTTTTTTTATCATCCATTAACATGACAATTATTTTTTGCAACTAATCTATTTTTGTTTTGTCTATAAAGTACGGTAAAAAATGTCACCATTTTCCAGAAACCCTCTTGTTTTGTCCAAAGATATTAACCTTACTCTCACACGAGAATAAGAACATTCACATCTGAAGGGTAGAACTTTTTTTTTTTGGGTAAATTACTTACATGATTAAACAATTTATTTATTGGCAAGTGACTTATGGATTAATCAGCTAATATCTTAAATATCCTTAACAATAAAATTGCTCTTTTTGACCCACCAAAAAATATATGCATTTTACCATGACATTAAGCAGAAAAGCCCAATCCCCACATTTAAGAAGCTGCATCAAGTTAATTCCTTGAGTTTATGATTTATAAATAACATAAAAGGCCAATAGGATATCAACATTTTTGTCAGGAATTTTTTGTAGGTGGACTAATTGTTTACCTGATGAATTGTTTCAGCTATACCTTGAAGGAACTGCTAACATAGACTCCTTAATGATGGTATTCAGTTCAATATTCTATTATGACAATCACATTAAGTATTTTATCATCCAGCACTCAAAATTCAATTATTCTATCATTCAGAAATGAATAGATAAATCAATCAATAAAAACAAATACCCTTATACAAAAGCTACACACTTAAGGTTGCACAGAGCCCTCTTGGACTCTCAGCTGGGGGAGACAGTCGAGCAGAACAGACAGTGTCTTCACAGGGGACGGCCTGTTTCCCCACTGAGGAAGCTGTTATCTCTGTGTCGTGCCTCATCAATCCCTGGGAGAGCTGTTACTGTACTCTACCTGCCATATGGCTGTCACAGCAGAACCCAGCCGGACATTCTTCCGCCCCACACGTTCTGCCAGACACTCTGAAAGCTGTTGGGTGCCTCCCTGTGGAGAGACAGATATTACAATTTTAAGGTGGGCTTAAAACCTATAGATGCCCTCAATGCCTGCAAGGAGAGCTTGAAGTTAAAAGGTCGCCTCACCCAAATTACTAAATTGAAACTCCCTGGTGGTGTTTACACAGCCATGCAGATGGTGGTTATATTTGCCAAGATTTTTATGCATCTGCCTCCAAGACGTCTGCTAAACCCTCAGTACAACGAATAATTTTATCTGTGGTGCGCAAACAATTACAAATGACATTTTAAAAACTCATCAGCAACATCACAAACACCACAAAACTGGCTGCCAAAAGTTTTCGGAGAAAGCTATTTTTTTTTCCTGTAAATAAATAATACTTGTAATTGTTCACAGAGGAACCATATTAAAAAAAAAAAAAACATGAAAAAGGAAAAACATAAAAGATAAATGTAAGCACAAGTGTAAAGTGTTAATGAGAAATTCATATAACTAAATGAGGATTGATTCAATATAAAATTATAAACAAAATATATTCAAATTTTTGTAGAACGTTTTAGGAGAAACAAAACAAGATAAAATACCACAGATGAGCTTTGTACCTCTGTTAGGCTTTACTCTTTCATAACATATGACTGATAAGAGCACACTAGTTCCAGTTCAAATTTAGAGCTGCTTTAACTAAATCTGTGTTGTTTTTCATGCTCACAGTGCTTCTCATGACAAGTCCTTCAGGAAATAGATGGGCTATCATAATAAGCAAACCGCTGTGGATGAAAAAAGTGGAGGAAATTTGCTAAGACATAAGTTTGAAACCACAAAAGCCCTGTTGCCATTTTCTCCAAGGCCTTGCTTGTCACATACTCTTGACAGCCTTTCCTGACCCACAGTCCTTTTACACTACACCACTGTGAGAAATAGAAAGTTGAAAAGCAACAGCACAGAAATAAAACAGTATGGGACCATAACTTGCTGAGGGAGCCAACAGAAAATAGGAAAAATCCAATTCAAGATGACAGCTCAAAGTGTTAAAACGGTCTCGGTCAATGACACTTCAAGAAAAAAGAAGGGAGATGTGTTTGTTGGGACATGGCTTGACCAAGATGTGCAGACTGTGTTGAGAGGCTGGATGCTCGGTTTTCATTAAAGTAGAGAAGGAATTCAATGTGGTTTCCAGTTTTGAAAAAACACTCAAGTCAACAGTATCCCATCTGGAGAGGGATGTGAGCTGCATACCTTTATCTTGAACTCCTGAGCTGAACCTGCAGTGCTCTCCAGAAGTGGCAATAACCCTCCAGCTGCTGCAGCATACACGAGGAAGAACAGAAAGGACATCTGGGGTGGCTCCATTCCAAAGACAGACCTGCTACACAGTCCCATCTCCTCTCTCAGCTCTGGCAGAAAGGGATGAGTGAACACATACTCTAGCTCTCGCACATGCAGTAATAATATACATTCCCCTGAAATGACAGCATTCTGCACTAAACCACAGACAGGTGTAGTTAACAAAGAGATACCTGAAAGGTTAATTATTAGAGAAATTGTAGGAATAACAATCATCATTTGCTGACAATGAAACACTAGCAGCGTGGCTAGTGTTGGTGGTTGGTTCATCACTTTAATCCATGCTTAAATGTCTAAACAGAAATTGGATGAAATTTTGCACACTCAAGACACTAATGATTCCCAGAGGATAAACCCTAATTTTTTTTTTTTGATCACTTGACTTTTTGCCTTGTGCAACCATTAGGTCATATTTCCAATTTATCCAATACTGGTCATAACTTATGACCGAATACTGCAAAACTAATGACATTTCCATCAGCCGCAAATGCACTTCGTGTTGCCTGTCAAATTTGCACAGTATCAAGTGTTAGCATGTTAATAAGCTAACCAAAGAAGTTCATCATGGAAAACATGGCATTTTTATTTTTTACTGCAATCATTTTTTACATTAGAAAAATGAAATGAAAGTAGAAGGTAGAATATGAGAAAGAAGGAACATAATACACAAGAGAGAGAGGTTGATTCTTAAGCTACTTTTAACCCTGACCAGCAGTCCAAATATGGTGCTCAATGTAGGAGTGCAGGGTCAAACTGTCCAATTCCACAGCGTTAGGGGTCTTTGAAGGATCCTGGACACACACTGTAGCACACAATCTGTCAATCTGAAAGCAAAGCAAAATCAACACAATGCACCCACACATGACTTACCACTGTGAACCAAAGGTATCCCGCTGATACAGATAACAACAAAAGAGTACCTGGAGACTGGCAAAAATGATTCTTCCAGTGCATTTTCCCCCATGTTTACTACTTCCCACTTCTACTTTAACCACTTTTCCTGGACAGTAAATGTTGTGGTACATTGTCGTCCTATCTATTAAAAGCACGATGTAATGTAAAAGTAATATACCATTATCACATCCATTTTGGACTTCTTGTTAATTCCTAGCATAGGAGGGAAATTGAACAATAAAGCTGATAATAAAAAATATATCATCTAGTCTTTGAAGAAATTACCATACATCTCCTGATACAACGTATATGCTTACTGAGCACTTTATCAGCAACACCTGTAAACTTGCCCATTCATGCAATTATCCAATCCGCCAATCACCTGGCACTGGTGCAATGAATAAAAAACAGGTCAGGAGCTTCAGTTGATTTTCACCTCCAATATCAGAATGGAAATAAAACTTGATCTCAGTGACTTAGACTGTGGCATGATTGTTGGTGCCAGACAGGCTGGTTTGAGTCTTTCTGAAACTGCTGATCTCCTGGGATTTTCACACACAACAGATCCTAGAGTTTTTACTCAGAATGATCTGTAAAACAAAAAACCCAGTGAGCTGCAGTTCTGAGGACAGAAACACCTTGTAGACACCCCATATGAGAGAGGTCAGAGGAGAATAACCAGACTGGTTGGAGCTGACAGAAAAGCTACAGTAACTCAGATAACCAATCTTTACAACTGTGATAAGCAGAAAGTCATCTCAGAATAAGCAAGACGTCCAAACTTGTCGGTTGAGAAGAGCTGACACAGGCTCACCAACACTAGACAGATGAAGACTGGAACAATGTAGCCTGGTCTGATGAATCTGGATTTCTGCTGAGGCAGCAGATGGTCGGGTCAAAAATTAGCATTAACAGCATGAATCTGTGGACCCAACCTGCCTTGTGTCAAATGATCCAGCTGCTGCTGGTGGTATAATAGTGTTGGGAATGTTTTCTTGGCTCCTTAATATCAATCAATCATGGTTTGAAAACCATAGCTTGTCTGAGGATTGTTGCTGACCATGTTCATCCCTTTAAGGCCACAGGTTACCATCTTCTCATAACGCTCCCTGTCACAAAGCACAAGTCGTCTCAAACTGGTTTCATGAGCATGACAATGAGTTCAGTGAACCTCTGTGACTTCCCAGTCACCAGATCTGAGCCCAGTAGAAAACCTTTGGGATGTGGTAGAACAGAAGATCAGCAGCATCAATGAGCAGCTGACAAATCTGCAGGGATGACGCGATGTAATCATGTCAACATGGACCAGAACCTCAAAGGAAAGGTTCCAACATCTTATGGAATCCAGGCCACAAAGAACTAAGGCTATTCTGAGAACAAAGGGAGGCTCTGGTCAGTGTTGGTAGGGTGTTTCTAATAAAGTGCTCGGTGAGTCTTTGCCGTATATTATCAAAAATCAACAAAAAATAAATTAAACCACTCCTCAGCTTTGTAAGTATCAGGTTTGTCCACTGAGAGTTGTGGGTATTTAGCTGATGCTTATCAGAGGTATCTGAGCATTGCTCTGACCCAATATATTCCCAAACACAGAATATTGCTTTGTTAGTCGGTTGCCTCACCTTCCTCAGGAACTGGATGAAGTCCATTAGCACGACTGGGGATAGAGTAGGGATACTGGTTCTGTAGGTGCGAACTCTGGAACTGGGCCCACCCATGTGGTACACTTTCTTGCCAACAATGAATTGTGGAAAGGTCTCAAAGTCCAGCTCCTTTATGAGCTCCAAGATGTGTGTTTGGGTGCTAAAAGAAAGAGGCGTTATTGAAAGTTATTAAATCTGCAGATGAAAGATATTGATAAATCTATCTGGAAATTATTGAAGTGGGATTGAGAATACATTGCTTTATTTAGTCCCTGAACAATTGTTAAAAAAAAAAAAAAAGAGAGACATGAAGCACCTGGGGGAGCCCTCTAATAATTAATGTGTCATTAAAATTCTCTCAAACAATGCACAATACAAGTTCCCCATATGAGTTGTTCTGATGTATAACAATTGAATATGTAAGAATTTTTCCTGCAAAGGATTCTAAAACCTGCCTGAATTTCCAAATATACATGATTAAACTGAATTACTGCACAAGAATTATTTCAAAAGTTATGAGAGGTCTAGGATGGGTTTCTTTGGAAAACACTGGACTAACACAGAGGTGCCAATTGTCCATAAAATACTATTTCATGTTATAATGTCAATCAAAATAAAATGGAAATATTATACGGTATATGTATATGCATATATATTGAACATAACTAAATAAAAGACACACAAACACAGGCAATGGGTAAATATTACAAGTTCCAGTACTAGTTTGTAATAAAATGAGTAGTAATGCATTATACACAAAGGTAATCAGTGCCTCCTGGCAACCAGCCTACAAACAGAACATAGAACAATACATGTCCACACTCTGTTCTTTTCACAATAAATAATATAGACCCTTTGTCAGTCATAATTGCCTTGAATCTGTCTGAATCATTAGAGATCTTTTTAGCTGTTCTTTCAGTAATCTTATTCAAGGACTTGCTGATAAATGGGCAGTTTAGGCTCCTAAAATGTTTGTTTGATATACTCTTAGAACTCAAAACCCTCGGCCTATGTCTCAAAGACACTGTGTCAGTAGGTGATACAGCCGCCTAATCCCTGACTGGAGACAGTCGTAACTCACATTCCGCCGGCAGGTTCGAACCCAGACATTTTTTGATGTCGAGTGGTAGTGCAAACCATTGCATCTGGCCACACATTAATAAGTGAATTTCTCACAATTACCATGTGGATGGAGCTCTCTTTAACTGAGGCCTCCATTTTCTACGTAGTTTGACATTACAAGCCCTAATTATTTCCTTGAGGGTTTTCAGAATAGCTGATGTTATCCTTGTCTCATTATAACATACTCTGAATTTCAATAGCTACCAAATTAGAAGAGTGTTCTTCTGTTTCTTTTTCTAATATCATTGTGATCTCAATTGGAGTGACTTCTCAAAATGTTACTTTTTGTTGAATTAAGGCAAATACCTGCCTGTGTTATTCCTGTAATTTCTGATCAACATTACCTTCCTACCCACTGCCCTCCAAAGTCCCATCGATCAACACCATTGGCTGCTGGTATTTCAGTGGACACTGTGCGACCTCCCACCCGATCTGCAAGGCAAACCAGACATGATTTAGTCAGACAATACGTCTTTTCAGCAACTGCTATACCCAAAGAATCGAGCAGAAAACGACTCGCCAACTGTTTACGATCATGATATAATTTTACAGACCTTTTCCTTCAAGTATCAGTATTCTCAACTTGGCATCCTTCTTTTGTAGCAAATGAGCTGCACTCAGTCCTGATAGTCCAGCACCAACAATAATAACGTCCCAAATGTCTGCAGTCATAGTCAAGTTGAATTGACTAATTTGTTTTTTTTTGTGCCGACTTAGCGTGTGCTGGGTAAACTGTGGAGTCACAAACAGAAATCCAACTCGTACTCCCTTTTCTTCTCCATATCAATTAGGTTATCTTGCAAAGTCTGGGCTGCTTTCACAATAGTGCACTTTGGAACTGTAGGCAACTGAGCTTGTGACCTACTTGGCAGAGAATCAGTTGTGTAAATTCCAGCACTAAAAGCCAGGAGAGATTTTTCATTTCTGAACAGCAGAGGAAGTGTCAGAAGCGAAGTTTTAGAGCATTTGTAACACAGTGTTTAAAAAGATTGTAAACGTTCAAAATTTTAATTCATCTATTTAATTTCAATATAGCAACTAAATTATTCTTTTATGTGTGCATGACTGTGAACTTGACTCAAACTGAAGGCAACATTAAACCACATTGTCTGTTTAACAACTTTTTTTTGCATTTGCATTTTATTTGCTGTACCTTTTTTGTCTCATTTCTGCTGTTACAAGAAAGTTAAGCGAAATATATAATAACTTGAAAATGAAACCAAAATATAAATACTAAAGCGGTACACAATCTGTCAAAAAAAATCTTTTAGACATAATGTCAGTAAGTCCAAGGGTAAAACAGAGTATACCCTGTAAAAAAAGTGTAAAACCACTTCAGTTTCAAGTGGGTGGTATGTGTCTTCTCAGTTGCTTAAGAAATGACAAGGTTATTTAGTACACAAATAATTGATGGATTTCTTTATTAAAAAAAATATGAGATATTATAACACAGTTGCAAAAAAGCATAGCCAAAGAGGGTTTCTGATAAAAAGTAAGACTTGTGTTTAATTTTTCCAAGACTCGTGCGTTAATCCAAGCACTGAAACTCATTTTTGTTTTGGCTTGGATTGCCTGTTTTCTTGTGTCTTTGTTTCTCTCTGCAAAAGCTGTTTTCTAGCTCAAGAGACATTAATCCCAGAGAAACCAAACTTGGCTTATAGATGTGAGCAGTGTCCAGCTACTTGGATAAGGCAAAAAAACTTGTTTGCAGTCAGTGAGCTTTGCTTGCTCAGTAGCTATTAACTAGCGTCTGATACAGTACTCTGGTTAATAAACAATATGCAAATGAATCTTGCAATTGTTTATTCATTCAGGGGTTGTTGTTTTGAGTTCATCAGGTTCAGATGTTAGTATAAATGGGCTCTGATAGCTGGTTTGTTTAGATTTTGGTTTTCAGTCCTTAAAATATCATTATCAAAACTTTTTTCTTGTACAAACATGGAACAGCCTTATCCTCATTCTGTTCCTGTTTGTTTGGAGTCGTGATCCTGTCCACCTCATGAATCTAAGTATTAAGTCTCCTTTTAGCTTTATTTGGTGTCTATCCTTGGTAAGTGAAGTTTATTGCGCTGGGGTTAAACAGACAACCTTTGATTGCATCTCACTTTCTCTATGGTCATTGATGTTAAATGCCAGAATAACCAAAGATACAGCAGAACTGTGTTGAATTGGACAGACAATGTTGCGGTCACAAAATAATTATTTTGTCACTGCAGTGCAGCACTCTAGGAATGACTGCTGGTTAACACAGAGTATTTATGGGCTGCGATTTAATGACTTTTTCATACTTGATCAATTGTCTGACAATAGAAACAAGAAACAAAAAAGCAAGTAGATGAGAACAACTGTATTGTGAATTTGTCCTTATTAAATCATTTTGCAGATGACTATAAACAGCAGGAGGAAACTGAATGGAGGCATAATGGGTTTGTCTTTCGGTAGAGTGACTGGTCACAGACGGGGGTAGTGTGGAGGCAAAGTTGAGAAGCTTGACTTTTTATTTAATTACACATTCGGGTTGATTTCATCAGATGATTTCACAACCACGAAAACGTTCTATCGATTTGGTCAGCTGGACTATTGTTTCTACCAACTCCCCAACCAGACTTTAGATATGATGTGCATTTTTGTTGTTTTCCAACTGAAAACATTTTTATGTTTTACAGGTGTTTCACTGTAGCGTAGAGCACTTGAGAAAGTCCTGAATAATTTGTTCCTTTTGTTCTTTTTTTTGCTCAAACTAACATTCAACAACATTCAACAAATTTAGCATGAAAATAAGGAGCAGTATTTCTTTGAAAGATATTAAATATAATTTCTTCTTGCGAAATACAGAGCAAAAGAATATGGCTTTCCATAACACTTTCATTAAACACCATACATGACCCTCTCAGATTTTTTAAACAGTGAGTGTTCAAGGTCAGACAGGAATTTAGTTGCTTTTTAGATGGATCTGAGTCTGTCTCTGGCAAATCTACTTTATCAAACAGTAGATTTATAAATAATTTTAAAAAAGGATTTCAAAAACATTAATGAAAGCTTGTAATATAAATGTGGTGTCTATATGTCATTGGTTTTGTTTGATTTGATTGTAATCTTATTTTACATTTTGTTTTCGTTTTCATATTGTGTAATCTAGTTGTGGAGGTTGTGGTGAAAAAAAGAAGAAACAAACAAACAAACAAAAAACTGTGCAAATATTTGATTAAGCAATTCCAAGGAATCCCCCTTGTAAACAGGTTAAACAGGTGGAGCAACCATCCATCCATCCATAAGGGTCTATGATAATGAGTAGTGAGTAAAGGAGGGGCTCACTAGAAGGCAAGAGCAGCAGGCAGCACACTGCTGCTTCATCCTTTGTATTCCTTTGCCAGGCGATTTAATGTAGTATTTGCATTCAGGTAATATCAACAGAACCTTCCTTAACAGTATAAATATTGAACTTTTTTTTGTGCATCCATAATTTTTTTAGATTCCCTTAAAATGTGTTGATATGCACATGTTTCTTACCTGTTGGAAAGAGTTTCATATGCACCAGTTCTTCGAAAGCAATTAAATATAATTTCTGGTTGCGAAATACAAAGCAAACAAATATTGCTTTCCATAATACTTTCATTAAAGCAGTTTCTTAGAACACCATACGTGATCCTCCCAAAATATTCTAAAACAGTGAGTGTTCAAGGTCAGACAGGAATTTAGTTGCTTTATAGATGGATCTGAGTCTGTCTCTGGCAAATCTACTTTATCAAACGGTGGTTATAAATAATTTAAAAAAAAGGTTTTCAAAAACATTGATGAAAGCTTGTAATATAAATGTGGTGTCTACAAGAGAAAACTCACATAAAGATTCAAGAAGAAGTGTTTGATATTTTTGCACAAGTCGAGATAAAGCTCTTTATCCTTCATCACTAATCTGTTTTCTTTATGTGTCTGCTGAAGGATACCCCACTGTTTCTTATTTATAAAGGCTGCTTCCCTGCAGACATAGCACAGAGATAAGCTTTGTAGTTTCTTTTTTTATACGTCCTGGTAATGTATACAAACCTTGCTGGCTCATGTTTTTGGCTGAACAATCAGTTACTTGTCATTTGAGACCTCATGTGCTCTCTTTGTTTTCCTTATAATCATGAAACCACTGGCACCCGGGAAATGAGAGGTGCTAAAGTGGTGTATTGTATAGGCAGCAATAGGCGGGGGTGTACAGTAGCGGTGTGTGCCCTTGTACGAGCGACAGAAAACTTTGTCTTTACTTGCAGGCTTATTTTTTTGATAGATTTTATTTCTTTTGTTGACCTTTAAGGCCTTTTGGGGCTCAAGGAGATAGCATTAAGGTCATAAAACATTTAAATAATGAGAAATTAAGTACATTATTGATGGACATGTATGTGACCAGACAGACAACTAAATAAAAAAATAAGCAAGTGAATGCTATTGACTGTAGAAAAAGCAGCATTTTGTTTTCTGCTTTCAGTACAGTTCAGTTCCAGTCAAATTTGCACCCTGAGCTTCCATCCATCATTATCAGAAACTCCTTCTAATTGTGTGGTTTCAGCTGCTTACCAGAGATCACCTTGCACTGTTATTCAGCTAGTAGGGCACTAATTTCCTCAAACATATTGTCATTGGTTTTGTTTGATTTGATTGTAATCTTATTTTACATTTTGTTTTCGTTTTCATATTGTGTAATCTAGTTGTGGAGGTTGTGGTGAAAAAAAGAAGAAACAAACAAACAAACAAAAAACTGTGCAAATATTTGATTAAGCAATTCCAAGGAATCCCCCTTGTAAACAGGTTAAACAGGTGGAGCAACCATCCATCCATCCAGAAGGTTCTATGATAATGAGTAGTGAGTAAAGGAGGGGCTCACTAGAAGGCAAGAGCAGCAGGCAGCACACTGCTGCTTCATCCTTTGTATTCCTTTGCCAGGTGTTTGGATATTTGCATTCAGGTAATATCAACAGAACCTTCCTTAACAGTATAAATATTTAGCTTTTTTTTGTGCATCCATAAATTTTTTTTTGATTCTCTTAAAATGTCATGATATGCACATGTTTCTTACCCGTTGGAAAAAGTTTCATATGCCGGGATGTGTTACACACGTACAGATGCTGTACTGTCTTTGTGCTCTATTCTCGGTTTTTCGACTACTTGCTCTTGAAGATTTTATCTGCAACGGGGCCACTATGTACAGACAAAGCTGCAGCCGCTGGTGGTCAGCTTCCTCCCCCAGCCGCCTGCCCTGGATCTCATGCCTCTTGTTATGCACCGCTACTCTCCTGACCACAGGTAAGAATACAAACGCATAAGCACATAAATAATACAGATAGAGTGTCTGTTCCCTGTGTTATCTCCTACACTGTATTTCATGACATGGTATTGAATGAAGCATCTTCAGGACAAATTATCCCTCTTAGCCTGCATGACTTGTCTCGGCTGAACGCTGCTGAGCTTTGGGCCTCAGAGGTGTAAAATTTTCCATGTGTTACCAAGGCGCTCACAGTCTGTCCAATTGGGCTTTGAGATTAGGCCTCCAGATGACTGTTGACTCCCTAATGTTCCAGGGATTTGATCTCATATGTTTTTTTTCTTGAGGTTGTGGCTCTTAATACAAATGCACAGGCTGATAAAGGTATATTTTTTTGAGGCAAAGAATATTATTAAAAAAATACAATTTCTTTTCAAGTATTTTAGTACAAACTGAAACAAAAGCACTGCATATTTATTACACAAATTGTCTTTTATTTTACAATATGTTCTAGAACACCTTGGGGCAGAACAAATAAAAAACTATGAAGAATGTTTTACCAAGAGTTGAATAAAGTCCAGGGCTCCGTGCTTCAACATATTCAATATAGTCCTTTTAAAATGTCACTCAAAATTTAAACAGATACATATGAAAGCAAACAAAACTATTATATTAATATTTTGTGAGAAATTCTTGGCAGTCAATGACTGTCTGAGGTCTTCAACCCATAGACATCAAACAGACCCTTTGTATCTCCGCTGGTAATGCTCTCCTGGCCTTCAATGCAGCCTCCTTCAGTTCTTGCTTGTTGTGGGGTCTCTCTTATTTTAGTCTGGTCTTCATCAAGTAGACTGCTGCTTGGTCAGACTGAGGTCAGTGGGTTGAATCAGCCAGTTGAGGATATTCCACCTTTTACATGTAAAGCTCTTTTTTTTTGTTGTTGCATTGTTGTCCTCCTGAAAAATAAAATTTCATCCGATGAGTTTTGGCTGAGCATGAGAGGATGAACCTGTTTACCTCTGCATTCAACCTATTGCTTCAACCGGCAGTAGAATCATCAATGATTACCAATGTGCCAGTTCCACTGGCAGCCACACATTCCCTGAGCCATAACTGAACCACTGCCACGTTGGACAGATGAGGTGGGGGCTTTGGGTCATGAGCTGTTCCTTTTTTCTTCAGCAAGTTCCTCTTTCCAGCATCTAGGCAGTGATCGATTGTTGTTCATCAGTCCACTGCTCTAGTATTCCATCGATTCCTTTTTGTAAGTACTTTTGTGAGCTGCAGCGAAGCCTTTCTGTTTTTGAGGCTCACTAGGGCGTCTTGTGGTGAATCCTATGAGATAATGGTGATGAGGTTGTCTGTCAGTCGTTGACAAGGAAACATGTACACCTACACCCTGGAGACCATGCTTGACTTGCTGTGCGGTCATGGAGGGGTTTCCCTTCACCATACGAATGATTTTCCTCATCCTACCCGGTCTACCTGCTTGTCTGGTATTTTCTAGTTTACCTGTACACACCTGCTTTTTAGATTTTACCCAGCTGGTGATTTTAACCAACCCTGATAGATTTTTGCTTTTTTTATACACATTATTATCTTCTTCACTTGCATGGTCACCACTTCACTCCTAATACTGACAGACAACTCCACCTCAGTCAACGGTAACTGTCAGCTCTCAATCAATGCATGCAATAACATTAAAACCACACAGAGTTGACCAAGAAACATATAGTAGCCAAGTGTCCAATTATGAACCATTGAAATCTAGGCCCTTAGTGTTAAAAGGGCTATATCTCCCACACAGGTCTCTCGATATTGATGTAAACTAACTCAATTAAAGCTGAAACCTGGCAATTTAGTATAGCATACATTCAATCCATTTTATTTCAAAGTGAATGTGATGAAGGTCAGAGCCTGAAGGACAAAAAAAGAGCAACTGGTCAAATACTTAAAGTCTGAAATGCACATACTTAATCTCTGGCTCTGACTTTTTTTTTTCTGCACTGCTTCTTATTGAGCTCTTTTTTAATTATAACTGATGAATGAAATCAGTCTTAAAAAGCTCTCAATGTAATTCCTTTAAATCCTTTTTATATTCTTGAGTGACATTCAACTGCAGCTACTATGTTTGTGTTTTGTTGCTTTCTTATTCAGACAAGAAAAGAATCTAAATCAATATTAAATGCATCTATATAACCTTGCGCATGCAGACTGTGAACTGTGGCTCGGTGAATGTGGAAAAAAATGATACCTTCTATCAGAAGGGATTAAAAAACAGCCACTACACAGCTGTGATTAATTTAAAGACTTGTCTGAATTTCTGAAGAGCTGAGATGTACACAAGGGATGCAGGTGACATCCACAGGCCCACAGACCATCCGGAGGGCCGAGGGAGAGAGTGTGACTCTGAGCTGCAGCTACACACTGAGTCCCTTTGACATTGGAGAACTTGATATCGAATGGTCTGTGGTGAGTCCAGACACCACGCAGAAAGATCAGATGGTAAGAAGCTGAATGAGAACGGTGCAATACATACTCCAAGGGGTTATTTAGGGTCTGACATGGGGATTATAAAGTAGAATTTGCTAACTTGATGCACTGGTGATACATCATGTTCTAGGTCCATGATTTCTGAATTAATTTTCAGTCAATTCCCAAGATCATGTATTTAGATTTGGTTTAGATGTACGGAAAATAGAATAGTCCTTGAAATACGATAAAAGCTCTAGGTATAAATTCACTATTCATTTATTCCCGGGAACTTTATTCTTCATATATGCTACAGAGACATCACTGTATTTTGTATCTACAGGTGACCATTATTTGGAATTAATTTATTAGAAGTGTACAAATTGAATGTTACCAAATTACAAAGTTCTTTCTGGGAAATTTTGAAATTATTAGGAAATTATTTGGACATAATAGAGAGGAAGAAATGTAAGAGCATTTTTGAGCAAATAAGGACTCAGCCACTATATCCTATATCCACTAGAGGATCTTTAAAACATCTCATCTATTCATATTTCACACACCTATTCAAATTCTCAGGTGATGTGCCTCTACTAGTCTAAGTCAGAATTCAGGTTCAGTTCCAGGGGACCGGAGTGTTGATTAGCTCTTTATACCTTTTTAAATTCACAGGATTTAGTTGTTTATCCAATTTGCCTTTTTAATTAAACAGGTCAACAGACTAGAAGACTTGAAGTTTGAAAGGATGGTTTTCCCTCATCTCTGCCCCTCAGCAGCAGACATTTTATCAAAATCAGTAAAGGATTCACCAGGGGCTGATGTAGACAAGGGACCAGTGCAGATTATTGGTTCCTGTGCAAATGAAATACTTTGTAACATGGTCAACACTTCAACAGTACTGTCCTATCCAACTCTTTCTTGTAAATTAAAATTAAAGTGTTCATTCCTTTTAAATTCAAAGACGCCTTATTGATTTTTTGACGAATTCAATTAAAGCTCTCTTATTGAGCTCTGACATTTTATCACGCACTAAAGTCATGCTAATTTTTAGCAGACAATTATCATCTGAGGCTGGGCATCTGCCCTCTTGATCAATGCCAGTCCACTATAAACTATACAATTTTTCTGGGTTGGTCTCCATCAAGAGATAAAAATGATGGTTCTTGAACTGCCCCATATTAAACTATCTTTCCCAGCTGGTAGAAGACTTTATCTGCCTGCCTTTTGGTGTTGGATAGGTAGTGAACATGGATTCATCAGTTTGACTTTGCTTGTGATCAGACTGAATTACAGAGTAAATGTGCTGTAATACCAATACAATGAGCTAAAAGAGGCCAAAAGGTTCAGCAGAGCTGCAGAGTTGATAGTTTTTGAGGACTTGTCACCTTGTTTACCAATACATTCAATCACAATATTAATGTAGCCTTAATTTATTAAAAAGCTATTAAAAGTGTCATTCCTATACCTTTGTTGCTTATATTTCTTTTTTTCCTTGTTTTCCCTCAGCTTATGTCCTATACCAGTGGTACAGAATACCTCCATAGTAACCACGCTCTTGCAAAGGGGCTCAGCTTTGCTGCTCCGGACCCCTCGACGGGTGACGCTTCGCTCTCAATCGCTCTACTGTCACCCTCTCATAGCGCAACCTATCAGTGCAAAGTGAAGAAATCACCTGGGGTGGACATGAACAAGGTGTCATTGGTGGTAATGGGTAAGACTGGGCATTGGGTTTATCCTGGGGTTAACACATAAAAGATGTTTAACAGTCAGGATTTTTTCTGTAAGAGAAAGATTTTTACACCAGGAAATTGCAGCCTAACTTTGGGTCAAATTGTAGTTTCCGCTATTGCTTAGCTCATTGTATCAGGAATTCAGTAAAAATATCCCTCATATATGAGAACATGAATTGCATTCCTTGAAACAATTCATTACAAAAACACATCAACCAAAACTATACCTATTTTTACACCTTTTTCTAAACAATTTCCCACCAGACACTATTTCAAAATCAAAATTTGTATAGTTTAGAGTAAATCAACATGAAAACGTGAAATTTGCTTCATCGGCTGAACAAGCAGCCAGAGATAGGTGCCTTGATAGAGGTAGCTGTGGAGACAGTTCTGACCAATGTGATTAAGTGAATTAATTGAAGGAAGATGACTTTCTCTGACACTGAAAGTGACACAGAATAAGCAGTCAATGAGAAACTATACAGTAATTCGAAGCAGCACTTCACTTAGAACCATTTGTCAATGTATTCAGTCGTAAGAGTAAGAGGGAAGTAAAGTAATTTACTTGATTCTAGTCCAACTCATTTTGCCTGAAGAGCTTGTGCAGTAGATTGGGCAGAGGAGGGTCACCTCGCTGACAGATTTATTTATTACGATTTTGAGACTGAATACTGTATTAAATAACTTCTTACAGAGATGTTCCTTGATGTATCAAATACTTGGCACAGTTAAAAGAACTACAAGGGTGGAACATGGGGTCCATCAGAATATATAATTTTAAAGGGTATGTTCTGATCTGATGGGAGTTATACATTTTCTTAGAGCAACTTCTCATTTTATCAGGTGATCAGTCAAAGCTACAGGTTAAAACAGTACTAGTCTCATTTTGTTTCTGTTTCTTAACTTAAGCACTTCCTGTAATTAGATTGACCAAAGATATGGTACTCTGTACATGAAACTTTGTCGTTGTTGTTCATTGGCTCAAGACTTTTATATCCCTAAGCCTCCAGCAATTCCTTTTTAATAATCTTAGTGTCATTTAAGCCTACTACTAGTGGCTAAAATAGGCTGGTTATTTTTCACAATCAGAGTGTAAATCTGCGAGGAAATGAAAGGAAGGAACCAAGATCAGAATGGCAAACATTATTGTTTTACAATCATTTTTCATTTCCTGATAAATCTTATCATTTTTTCTGTAGGAGGAAATTATGTGGACACATTTCATTACTGTGTATAATTATGTATGTCCAATCTTCAGTCAATAGATTTCTTTTAGCTTTGATATGAAACAAACAGCCAAATCTTGGAAACTATGTCCTAAAAACCCTCACTAATTCACCTCCATCTAACTCAACCTGCTTTATTCCACAATCATTTACAAACAAAGTTGAAGGCCTCCAGTTTTGTGCTTGTTAAAACAATCATATCCTACATAAAACAGATTTTTTGATCAACCCCCACATTTATTTTGCATAATCACTGGGACAACTAACTTGTCAGACCTAAATTATTTCTTTGGTCTCTGCTCTAACACTAACTTTCCACCCTCAGCTTGCTACAAAAGCTGTATCAGATGAGAACAGCCCCAGAAAATCAAGCACCTCTTTAACTCACAATCAACACGCACACACACAGACTCAAATGTGTGAAATGTTGCTGATGAAATGACCTTCATCTTGAGTATCATGTTACGTAATCATCCTCACCTTAATTGACACCACTTTCTATCCTCTTTCACCTTGTCAAAACAGGGCAGTGCTGGGTTCAGCCCAATGTTTCAGCCTAATCATCATAAAATCCCCAAGCTTTCATTCCATATTGATTTAGATGTTTAAATATTTATTTATTTTCTCTGATGAAGGTTTTTTATTGTTACCTTGTACCTTTTATAGACTTTTTGGGTAAAATAAATGATTTCAATGCTTTTTCTGTCACCCAAAATGTGTGAATTCTTCATATGAAAGCCAGAATCAAAATGGGTTCTCCAATTTCATCCTGAAGCTATTAAACTACACTTTTTTCTAAGAAACAGAATGGAAATGGCAGCATGAAATTATCCATTTGTTGTATAATTTTAGTGAAGCCGTCTGTGCCTAAGTGCTGGGTGGAAGGAGGGGAGCTGGTGGGCGAGGCTGTGGCGCTGCACTGCCAATCTGCTAGGGGCTCCGCTCCCTTAAAATACTCATGGAGGAGAGAATTTGCAGGCCCCATCCCTGCAACAGCCACACAGAGTAAGTGTGACCTCTGCTGATGTCATGATGCTACTACATGTCAATGAAACACACTCTATGCATGTTTGCGTGTGCATGTGCGTGTGCATGTGCGTGTATTTGCATGGGTGGGGGCTGGCAACAGATACCGTAGTAATCCATTTTGTGTGGGCAAAACTCAGTAAATGCCTTCCCCTTTTTCAATGTACAAGATGTGCTTATTACTTTCAGCATTTAGTCTTACAGAAAAAGGGATCAATGTTTACTCTGATTATTGAAATGAAAATCATCCAAATAATAGAAAACCAAGGCGAGAGTATCATAAAGAAATAACGATTTGCAAGACAACGCTCTGCAGTAAGAACTATTACTTGGAGAAACTGGTGCGTTATCAGCAGTTTATTGACATTTTCTCCTCATTTTCTTTTCCCCCTCTAAAACATGAAACATCTCCTGAGTTGTTCTTGACACTCTTTACAGTAAACTGCAATAATCAGCATTCCCCTGCAGTAATAGCCACAATAAGTCCTGGCTGCACAGAGACAGAATGGAAAAATAAACAGACAAGTAGCTATTTTCCAGTGAAAATTCATAAAAACCAAAAACAGTGAGCCTCAAGAGTGCCACATTTAAATGATCCTAAACGCAGGAAAAACACCTAGCGTTGGCATGTGATGAAGCCTTTCCTTCACTTCAGGCTCTGTATGTACAGTATGCACTGCATGTGTTAATCTTTGTTTGTGGGTGTGTGTGCTTGCTCTGTCAGACAGTGTGACGGGGGAGCTGAAAATCAGCAACCACTCGCAGAGCTTTGCAGGAATCTACCTTTGTGAGGTGAACAATGCCGTTGGAGCCGAACACTGCAGGATCAACCTGAAAGCGAACAAACGTAAGGGAATACACCCCCACACAGAACGGTTCCTGTCACGCATGAAACACTCATGTGATCATGAAAGACCTAGATTTCATCCTCTTAAGTCTTCTCTCTTTGTAGTTGTGCCACAATCTCCTCATTGCTCCACTTCGCAAACATCAGGGTTTTAATTACAGTGCTCATGATTCATCCATATTATGTTGTTTGGGTGTTACCTTAGTTACTTATTTAATTGAATTGTTATTAAAGAAACTTTATTCATAGAAGTTTTGGGCCGTCCGGTTGTCATCACCTACTCCCTCATGTTGAGTCATGGAGTCACTCATTAGTAATGCTGAAACAATCCTGCCGCCTTGTGCCGTATGTCAATGGTGCCTCATAGCCTTATGAAGTGTAAATGAAACAAGAAAAAGGGCACCAAAAAATAAAAAGCACCTCATCAGCTTGGATTAGTTGACAAAGCATATGAATGTGAACAGAGGCACTATTATATTAAGAGGAAAAAACAGAAAATGTATCTAATGAGGACAGTCGACGAACACCAACACCTTTGGATAGATCTTAGCTAGACAGAAGCCAGAGACATACCAGCATTGTCTCACAGGGAATGAGTCTGGCAAGTGAGAGAGCACCAACAGGGAGTATAGCCAGTGATTCAGCATACCATTAAAGAATCAATCCTCTCTGGGTTCAGGCTCAAACAAGCACACCGCATGAAATGAGTTTGTCTTTGTGTGCCTGGTGATCTGTGGAGAAGACCTCCATCTCACATCTTGTCCAGTCCATAACTCCCCGTCTCAGTGCTCAGCTTATGGGCTTTAGGAGGGAACCATTCATGTTCCTTTAAAGCGCAGGGTGCTGTACTAGAACAGAGGTTCCAGCCCTCAGGTTGAGAAAACTCTTGCAAAGATTTTTCAAGATGGTCAATGAGATTTTATAGAATAAGACTAACTTTATGTTATAGAAAATTCGGTCTATTTTCTGAGTTTTAATATATATTGGGTGATTGCTCTTCAGGCCTTTGAAACCTATTGAAATGAAACGTTCTGAGGAGAGAATATTGAGTCCTCGTCTGTTCTTAAAGTGAAATTAAATTTTCTAGTCTGAACCTGGTTGGTTTAGTGCAAGAACAGAACAGCTCAGATGTCACTGTCCAGTGAAAACCATGTACGTTCATCTCTCTGTTTCTGATCTTTGTGCTAAGCTGAGCAAACCATCTGCTGGCAATTCATGTTAATTGTGCAGATGGGAATGGCACTGATCTTCTCATGTAACCCTTGGCAACCATGCAAAAAGGCATATTTCCAAAAATGTTGAACTAGGATTCTTTAAAACAACAAAGTTGTTTTTCCTCCATGAGATTCATTTAATGAAAAGTTGACATTTGATTAATGATTTTCATTGGACAGTATCAATACAACCCATAATGAGAAGCTGTGAGATGACATGATTTAACTTTAAAGAGTCACAAATCAGGAGAGTTAGAAACAACACTTGACACTAAGAATAAAAAGTATAGTGGACTGTTCACACTTCTTTTCTGTCATGGAGCTTCTGAGATACTAATTCCTTGTTATTCATACTGATTTTACAGCTCCAAACAGAGCGGCGGTGATAGTTGGCACCATTGTGGGTTCTCTGCTGCTCATCGTCATCTTCCTGGTCCTCACCGGGCTTCTTTACTGGAAGCTGAGCAACAGATACTGCTATGAGAAAGAGCTCTCCAATGACATCAGGTACTGTGCAGCACCACGGCACTGGCGGAGACAGCAGGGCAGACGCAAAGGTGTTGACAGCTTGATGGTTAGGTGACTGAGGTGCTGAAAGGAAGGAACAAGTCGACGCATATTGTCTAGCAAGTTTCTCCTACTCTCCCATGAGTCCCATGAGTGAGAAACTCCTGCCTCTGTTAGTGCTGAGTAGTTTTGTCAGCTCACTTTAAAGTATATGAAAATTTGGATAAAGCAGTATCAAGTAAACTCCTTACATCTGCATAATGTTTGTAATAATAATAAGATTTTTTTGGCTTCATGAGAGACAAAATAAAAAAAGAGACAAATGAGAACAGACATCAAAAACTTGATATCAACAACTGAACTTTAAAAGATAGAGAGGCAATTATAAATATGTAATTCAAAGGATACAAAACAAAAAAACTTCAAAGCCATTGGGGTAAGAATAGAAACAAAATCCTAGGCTTAAATTAATACCAGGAAAATAATATGTTAATAAAACAAAAAATGAATGTAAAAATATGTTTTATATAAGACTATTTTTTGGACAACACAAGTCTGGACTCAAGCAGTTTCATCTGCAGGCTAATATGAAGTCTCACATCATACGGTATTAATATATATATCTTTTTGTATATCATTATTATTTACCCCTCAACCACAACATGACCAGTGTATGCGATGAAGGCAGAGGCAAACTGGTTTTCTTTAGGTATATCGATGCAAATATAACCGCTGACACTATAAATAACATCAGCTCTGCTGTACGCTTCGACTGAAAGTCTGAGTGGGATTCATTAAAAGTTGCAAACTCTTTCTTCTTATTGATCTTCTCCATCTTTCCTTAGAGTTGGAAACATGCATAGCTCTCTAGTGTCAACATACTCTCCCAGGCATTCTTGTCTTAGACTCAGAGCATTCATATGCAGTTTATTATTTCATGGTACCAGATTTGAAAGTGACATTTCAAAAGGACATTAGAAGCCCCTTCCTGTGTAAAACTACTGTGTGAGTTAAATTCTATATTCAGGTCTCAGTACATACAATTAAGAGATATACTACATTTAAATCCAATTATGTGTTTCAAATTCTTAAATTTGGAAGGAGGGGGAACATCGAGCATATTTAGATCTTGAAGTAAAAGTTTGAAATGATGGAAAGTACTTTAATTTGCTTTCTGCCAGAGTTGGATGAGAAGATCGTTATAATATCAGTCCATTGCCTCAACTTGTGGTTCCTTTCTAAAGTCTCTATGTTGGTAAGTTTACATATGCTAGTCAACTACAGGTGAACACACAATTGTTATCAATTGTTAGACTGACTTTATGAATAGTTGATAAAGTCATGCTGTTGCAACTCAGTGCATGGGTTGACTGATTATATCAACAGACCTTAAATGACAATTTTTACCACTTTGGTTTTTTTTGGCTCTACTGCACAATGTATACTTTAGAGATGATTTGATCCTCAAACCCCTAGAAAAAAAACTATATGAATTTCAATTACATTATGCAAACTGTAAATATTCTATTTTCTCACTCGCAGAAAAAAGAGTGATGTAGCTTCGTTGCGTTGTGCTGCTCTTTCTCAGTGTACAAGACAGAGCTTAATGATTGGCTTTGAGTGTTGTTATTGATGATATAGACATTAATCAGAGACATTATAAGAGGAGACCGATCGCTCAGAGCATTTTAAACAGAAAAGTCTGTAATGCATAGATGGTGGTTGTATGACACATATCCCGCCCCTTCCCCCCAAAGGCCCTTGAGGGGGAAGAATCTTCACATGTGTACTAGTTTTTCTGGCTCAAATCATTTGATAAGAATACTCACAGCGTACAAATAGTGGACATCTAATTCCAGGGACAAACTCCCCAATCCACATGAGAGAGTATCCAATTTTTATATATTCAGTGTACATTTTAAAGCTTTTGTACAATACCATTTTAGCTGAAATCTCTCTCCTGCTCTTGAACAGTGCAAATTGTGTAACCAGTTGAATAAAGGGCAGTTTTGGACACCTGACCACAAACAAAGGGTCAGAGTTCAGGCACTTATCGGTCCTCTGACGACGTAAATCAGTGAATAGGATGTACAATACTAATCTGCTCCAGGGCGATGTTCTTTCAGCATCTTTGAGAGGATTTCTCCTTATGCAAATAAACAATGTCTCCCATAAAATTTGGAGGTTGTAGTTCATATGCAGTTGAAAACAGCCCACATGCATTGTCAGTGTGGGAGGACAGTGTGGTGTGCTTGAGACAGAGAAGCCCTTCAAGCCACAGCCCTAATATGGGCTTCTCAATATCATGAACAGGAGGCGAGAAAGCATAATGATTTGAATAAGCCACACAAAAACAGTACCTCTTACGTCTGACAGCTGTTGTGAGTTTTCAAGGTAAACACTTCAGCTGGAAAAGTTCAGGAATGAGTTGTGCAGAGCATTATATAAGTTCAAGTGCTCTACTCTGCATCTAAAAAAATACAGAAAGAGAAAAATAAGACTTGTGCGCTGCATCAGGGCCAAAACATTAGAGCTTGAAGTGTAGAAGCCAAATTTGAATGCACACTGACAGGTAGACAAACAAACTGATTGACTGGCAGAATATCAAAAGATCTTAACCGAGTGTAATGGGCAGCATTTTTTGAACCATCTCTATTACACTAAACAAATACACTTCCATATCTACACGTCACAAACCATCAACTGTGCTGCTGCCTGTAACACTGATGACACCATTTTGGAGGTAAAATTCAAGCGTCTCCTGTGAAGTTGGGGTAAGAGAGTAGTAGCTTATGTTAAATTAACATTATCTGAGCTGTGTTTGTGTCTACCTTACAAATAAATCCTTTTATCTCTGGTTTGGTTTCCAGCAACTGTGGGGAAATATCTGGCTCTTCAGCAATTACCAATTCTCCAGCTGATTCCTAACTTTAGCTGTCTGTTGTTGGATGAGGGGCAGGTATTACACAGAGGATTTATCAATAATTTACTACTGAAAACTGGTCCCGGCTGAGTCTCGCAACAACAATAATGAGAAGACCGAGACTAAAATGAAAAATTAAACTTGCAGGCCATAAAACGAAAACTGTGGGCTGGACGATACTATAGAGCTTCGAAGAGCTGAAGGGAAATACACATTACACAAAATCATTTGATCTATTGTTAACCTAAAAATATTTATTACAGAGCAGCATTAAAGAAGTAATTATCTAAGTACAAACAACAGGGATAGTTGAAAGATTTTACTGTTGTTCCTGAGGTATTGAGGAAAATGTTATTAGTACTTTCCATAACACTTCAGTGTAAAACCAAAGCAGTTAAAGCCTTGAATTAAGTTTGTTTGAATGCTAATTGTTCTTAGAACAACCTTATGTAAAAAGATATGAAAAATAACTTGCAAAACAAAAATTGATATCTAATTGATTTTTTTATATGATTTAATGTGGTTGTACACATTTTTGTTCACAGCAGTTCTGCCTTGTTGCATGGCAACAGACACACACACAAACACACACACACACACACACACACACACACAACGAATCACAGCCCTGAAGACTGAGGCACACATTTTCCCATTTCAGCTTAACAAAAGCAAATTTATTCCCTTTACCAGCAAAAATCTGAGTCCTTGGCCTCCTCAGGAGCAGAAAATGCCAAAGTGGATCAGTTGTGCGGGTGTTTTCCTTGACAGAGGAGCAGATCCCAGTTGGTACTGCAAAGTTACATAAATGCAGAATGCAAAGTAGCTTCTAAAGCTTGAATGTTGGCAGCGTTGTTGAAGAGGGAAGGCTGTACTGTAAGCTTCATGTCAGTGTGTTCTGGTTGAAACCTACACCAGAGTGATTTTTATCTTTCAGTGGAAGAGACAGTGAAAGCAAGGTCTCAGTGAGTATAGGCACTTTTGTAAGAGCCTTCAAAAAAGCAAGGACAACAAAGACTCATTCTCTTCACCTATGAAGCAACATTATTTCACTGAGTAAATACTGTACATCCACTGTGTTAAATATGGATTTGAGAACCAATGAACCATAGCAACTTGGTTCTGCTTTCAGACATAGCAGCACCTTTGTGAGTGTACTGTGAAAGTAAGTAAGTAAGTAAGTAAACAATTCGTCAGTTCAGTGGTTAGTTATTCTTCTAAAATGTGCGAATACACAGCTTTTATCTTTAAGATCATTGTACAGAGAATACTGTTGTAGCTGTTTTTGAAGACCGGCACCTTGACATTTTTACAGACTGAACAATGATTTGTTATGGAAAATAGTTATTTGCAACCCTAATAATCAACATCAACTCAGCCAGTTTCAATAAAAACCCTATTTCAATGGTGGTCGATATAGATGTACCTCAAAGCTCCTTAAATGAGTTTCATACTTATGATTTCATACTATGAAAGCCAAGTCCACAAATTCAGCTGCTGCAGTTGCCCAATAAGACTTTTTACCAAGTAAGAAATCAAGCACTTACTTTCTGAATTCAAGTATCTCAACTGTAATAATTTCCTTGGTGGTAAAATCCCTAACATTTTTGTTTTTGCCCTGATATCAAACAGGGAGGACGTTCCGCCTCCTGAAAGCCGCCCAGTCAGTCGCCGTATGAGCCGGAGTTCCAGTCAGCACCCACAGGTGACCTACTGTCAGGTGGGCACCACTGAAGTGAGCTCTTTCAGTGAGGGATGCACAAACACTCACCTGAGCAACAGCTGCACACCAGTGGAATATGACGTCAAGTACGGATATGAAGTGTGACAATCAAAAACAAGCTAAAAGTGAGAAGCATTTAGCTCCCGTTGCAGTTTGAGTAGAAGATTCAGCACAGGTTGGAAAATTGAAAATGAAAATGTGGGACAGCGACAGTCATGCCCAGAGTTTAATTAACTGAACTCAAAGCTGTGTAGTGTGATGTTTTGATGATAACACTGTTCAATGTTAATTTCTTCAAGACTGTCTTTGTATAAATTGAAAAAAAAGGTTTATGACAAAGACTAAGTTTTTATTTTCATGTTTAACTGCAAACTGAAAATGAACTGCATTCTGAAATTTTAAGGTGACTGTTTTGTATTATTTGCAATGAAACACTCAACATTCAGAATAAGTCAGCCTCAATTTTAAAACAAAAGAGAAATATTTATTTCATGATAGACCTCATTTGGAAATACTCAACCTTTCAAAAAAATGTACACATTAAGTACTTATTTTTTCGAGGATGTACTGACAGGAGTTGACATATCAATAGCCACATGCAATGGGTTTTTGTCCACTACATAAACAGCGACTAGCGCCCCCCCCCCCAATTCTAGTGGGACTTTGTGTTTTCCAGGGCGGTCGGCCTTTGCAATAACACACATCAGACAGCCAAAAGTTTAGAAACTAAACATATCAGCATCTTCTGATTCCATAAGTCTTTGTGAACCAGCCAGATCTGATGTGCTCAGTGTTTGCACTTCACTTCTCAGTGGGTTAGCTGAACGCTTTGATGCTTTGTTTTTCCGAGCCATTAGCAGCAACAAGACATTCTCAATTTTTACAAAAACGGTTACTCTACATAAATTCCAGTTTTTGCAAAGAATTTCTTAGTCTTTCTTCCTTTTTATGTGCTGGGAAATCGTCTGGCTTACATTATGATGAGACCATATATCAATTTTGAAATATGTAGGTGGAAGATACGAAGATCATATAAACAGTTAGTCAACGTTTTGTATATTAAAAAAATATATTAGATTAATTTAACAGAACTTTAAAAGAAAGCTGGGCTGAGAGTTGGTAAACATCTGACTATCTATATAACATATTGCAAAGTCTGGTACATTTATGCTCTCAGTAGAAAAGCTGTATGCCAACTCTCTGCTGCTTGAATTGCTTACTTACTGGAAGTATATGGAAACACTGAGCACTGCGCCCCTAGAAAATCACAAAGCGATTAGTTTTCCTTCAGATTAAAACTCTTCTGACACTGTTTAATTTTTACCAGTCTGCACAGCACCAAAACAGATTTCACACATGTAAAATGATTAACATTGAGGAAAAAAAATCCCATCACCTGATCATCTGTAAAAATAAGGCAAGGTACAAAAATCATAGCAATCAATCAAAGTCCATGCAGACATTAAAACATGGCTGAATTTGGCTTCAAATAATTACAAGAAAACTGTTGGTCCAGTTCACAAAACAAAAAAAACCAAACAAACAAATAAAATCAACAAAATAATAATAATAATCTTGTTTTTGTAAAAAAAAAAAAAAAAGAAAAAAAATCTACTGAAAGAACAATGAAAACCAAGATTTAAAAGTGTGACATGGTTCTTGAATGGAATGTCTTGATGTTTCCCTTTCGCATCCAGCCGACTGCGACCGTCCACCAACTCCTGATGCCAAGACTGATGTGAACTGTGCATGTGATTGTTGATGGCTATAAAAAAAACCCTCCAACTGTCTCTGTGAGTCCATCCAGCCTCCAGTTAGGATGGGTTAAATGCTTCACCATCTTGTTTTCCAGGGCTCAGAAGGCGAGCCGTCCCCAGTATGCTATATATTAGTGCCCCACCCCCCCCACCCCCCACGTCCTCTGGATGTGGACCAACTGTCCTTTTTGGGGATGGCAATGTTCTTTACTGGCTGATGTTGAGGTTGAGTAAGCAACG
The DNA here is from genome assembly GCA_016859345.1 of Istiophorus platypterus. Classification (NCBI taxonomy): domain Eukaryota; kingdom Metazoa; phylum Chordata; class Actinopteri; order Istiophoriformes; family Istiophoridae; genus Istiophorus; species Istiophorus platypterus. Next base: position 17,633,838 of record CM029128.1, on the reverse strand, counting down.
ACCGTTCTTCGAAGGCACCGTACTGTACATTGGTCTGAGTGTCTGTGTGTCTGTGTGTCTGTGTGTGTGTGTGTGTTTGTGCGTGCCACACATGGGCACATGCACACATGAAGAAGTAAAACCACTCAACAAAGTCGATTCCCTCCACTGGTGTCGGCCCACAAGGCATCACCATGACAACTAAGGCAAAATCTCTTGACATGGAAACAGAGCGTCTGTCTTTTTTTCCTTTTTCTTATCTTGGTTTTTCTCATCTGATTCTTGCTCTTGCTAAAAATCAACTTCCCCACAATAATCATTAGTCATGATAATAATCTCTATTCAATAAATTATCTATACTGTACAATTATTTCACCTCACATAGACCTGCAACGAAGGGGGCCGTTTTCAGAGTAAAGCTATCTATAGTCAGTTTCTGCTGTGTCTTCAGTACAGTAAAACCTCTGCAGTGCACACAGAGGCTGGCAGACAGCAAGACAGTTTTTTTTTTCTTCTTTCCTGTACACAAATTAAACAGGACATCCTGCAACCCCTCCCCGCAAAATGACCCAAAACAAACAAAAGCAAATCTGATGCATAATTGAAGATAGAGAAACGGGGTAGAAACGCTCGCTGAAAAATGAGTATCCAGCAAAAACAACAACAAAAAAAGTTCTTTTTTTCTTTTCCCTTGTGTTATTTTTCCTGGAGAGAGTGAGTAATCTTCTCTGAGAAAAGTAGATAGAAGATGGTTCCTGAATAAAAGGAAGCCAGGCCAGCAGACATCCGAGCTTTACTGCACTCCTTCTTCATCTACGTAGGTTGAGGGAAACCATCCGATCTAAAACGTAATATATAAGAACATGTAAACAACAGATGTTAATTGAGTTCATTCACATGCCTTTTTACGTTCATATTATTGTTTACACTAAATTAATCTATCGTATGTGCAACGTGATTACATTAGATTACTAAGAATACTTGGCTCTAATTGGCTGAAGGAAGTGAATTATATTAAGACAACTCAGACGAAGCTGCCTTGTCCCCATTCTGAAAAAATACTTGAGGGCTACTTCAAATAGTACTTTGGCTGTTGCTAAGCAACGATTTCTCCAACTTCTTGGAATAGTAAAGTGAGTACTGAGCTAACAGAGGTTTAGTGGTTAGTTATTCATCTAAAATGCATTCTGCCCAAAATCATAAATAATCAATACTTTTGTTTTGATCACTGGCGAGTGATTATTGTAAAAGTGGGTAATGCACTCTGATCCATGCAGTTTCGACAAATAATGCAATCTTTTGACCTAAAATGTTCTTTAATACCTGCTCAGCTTATCATCGATGATGTCTTCAATAAATATAATACACAGCCTCATAGAGATAACTCATGGAATCATGATACAGGCGCCACGGAAGTTTTGACACGTCACAAATCAAGTCTGTATCACCAGCGAACTGGATGCTGAAGTAATCAAACAAACAAAAATAAACAACAGCTTGGCAAAACTAAAACCAAATATACATCTGGTATGATCTGTACCTGGATTCGTTATCTGAATGATTGCGTCATCCAGATAACATGGTGGTGGGCCCGGTTTGATAGCATTCTGATTGCTAAGTGCTCTGCCTGAATATACACCTTGCACTGACATGTTTTCTTTTATCAATTATCAATTATGCACATACAAGTGTTAATGCCAAGTGTAGATTGGGATCTAAGTGATTTTAGCAGGTGCACAGACACAGTACCTGAGCAGCAGGCTACACAACAGAGCACAGCCTGGTTTTGCTGTGAAGCAGCACATGACTTGAGTGGATGCACTCTGCCGTGCTTCACAGCTAAGCAGCGGCATTTCACACCGTGAAATATGCAAGCTAATGAGGAACATTCCTAGAATGAAAAGCTGAAATCACATACAGTTTTACTGCCAGCCCATTAAACTGGTACATTTCCCAGTAGCTGGGCTTTTACTTTTTTCTTTTTTTTTGCTTTTATTATCGACATTTTAATATTCAGTTTCAATCACTCAAGTACTCAGAAAGCCCACTTCAGTGCTTTTGAGGTAGAGTTCGTAAATACTTGGTTTCATCTTATGCACATCCCTAACTTAATGAAGCTAGCATTGAAATCTGTTTTTAATCAAATGAAGAACAGTTCTAATCTAAAACTATTACGGCACCCAAAATGCTCTCTCTAAGTGGTCTTTTCAGTCTGGGCCCTTAAAAGTTTTGCCATTAATAAATGAACATTTTCTTGGTTTACTCACTCGGCCGTTGGCCTCTCCTTTCCACCAGCCCTGGTCTCCTCCAATCTTGCTGTAGATTTTGACAATGTCTCCTTCTCGCAGTGACAGCTCCCTCATGTCTCGGGCTGCAAAGTTATACCTTGCCACTGCTGTGCTGACCACCCGAGGAGTAAACACTGAGAATGGAAACAAGAGCTCAATCCAATCAGAGGTTAAGAATTTAACAGCTTGTCTTTTATCAAAACTTTGTATATAAAACAGTAACTTAAGTTATTAATCACTGGTCTAAAAGATAAAAACGGGGTTGAGAGGAGTATGATCATACTGGACGTAATGGTGGGAATTAGATGTAAGGAATGAACAGAGGCAAGATGGTCAGTTCAGTGTTCAGCATGACACGATATAGTCACAAATGAGCACGATGTGAAAGGACAAGTTCCTTCATTAAGGGAGAAGAAAGAGGTTTTCTTTTCTTGATTTAATGAGGCAATGTCATTCTGGGAAGAACCAGAATGTCGTTCTTAATGAAAACAGCACCACGGAGATGCAGTAATGAAGTCAAGAGCACTGAGGCTTATTATGAAATTACAGGCAGTGGAAGGTGGGAAGACAACACGAGCAAGGAAAGACATAAAAAAAGAGTACCTGACCAAAAGGGAGCTGAGCTCTGAGAAGAGGAGAAGTTGAGGCCTTGCGGACTGAGGAAGGAGAAGTTGTAGGAGGCGCAGGTGGCTGCTGAGAGGAAGAGAGAGACAGACAGAGGAGGAAATAAAGCTGGAAAAGCGTTTTGATGTGCTTGCATGCAGAGCTGGAGCCAAAGAAGCAGAGAGTTAAAAAATGGAGAAAGTATTGAAATTGAAGTTCTGTCTGCCACACAAGAGTACAATCTGTTCTCATTATATCTAATGTCGACAATGTCGGTGTCACAGTTTGACTGTGTGAATGAAAACGATATTTTTTTTTAATAAAAAAACAAAAAAAACCTCCAAAACAACAACAACAAAACAAAAAACATTCACTTGTGGATTGTAAATAGGATCGTTGTTGGAATCGTCAGTTTATGCACTGATGTAAAGGGTTAGAGACTGTTTTGTTTCCAGTTTGGCAGTAGTGACTTTATTGTGGCATGTGAATACAGTCTGATGATACTGAATGGAACCGTAGTCATCAACCAAGTAAAACCAACCAACAAGAACACATCATGAGTTAGATTTTACATAATCGTTGTGCAAACTTGTTATTTTATAATGTGGCTATTGTGTGAGACAAAATGGTGCAATGTTACATTCAGCCCTCTTTTAATGTGTGAATCTAAACACTTAATTAAAAAGTGATATGACTATAATGAGACACGTGTCTGAAATGCACGTTGATATGTTTACTGCTGCCGTGAATTTGCAAAAGTCTGTACAGCTTCTCATACAATGTGTTTATTCACTCCATTTATAAACTGTGAGTACATAATGGTGCAGAAAGTGCTGATTTTAAAGGGAAACAGAGAAGCGGATGGGATTGGCCATTGCTGTTAGCATTCCCTAAACAAAGCTGCTTAAAATACAGAATATAGTCATAGATGCTTCCAGTAGCTTTTCCCCAATTCCACTACTATTTCTATGCACACCTGCAGGGTGTGGCGTGCCTGCAACCTCAAAAATACCAAAAATGTGTGCTGACTGAGAAAGAGCTAGAGCACATTGTTTCCACTCATTTCCAAATTCAGACAAAACAGGAGGGAAACAATCTTGCAGTAGTGGCCAGTTGGTTCTCCCACAGAGCAGACAAAGGCAGGCCAATATAGTACAGACGCCAATGCAAGGCAAGAGCCAGTATTCATTCAGTCTAATGGGCACAGAGGGCAGCCAATTCAGACAGCCAGTCCATAGGACTCGGAGTTAGCTGACAAACTCTTCCTCTTTGTCTTTCTCTCTTTATCTATTTCACACCGTTGTCTCCTTTTCTGGCCCTCTCCCCCTCTGGCCTCCCTCCATTCTTTTTGTATGAGTAAGGAGAGTGAATGGCGGAGGAAGGAGCAGCACCAGTGAAGCCAGGGAGAGCAGGAGGCCGTCCGTCTCATTTATTATACACTCCCTTACACTATCCGCAGCCAAGATGGCAAAGGAATTAAATTTGTTAGGTTGACCTGCACAGTCAAGTTAGTACTGTCACAATCAATCATAGAAGCAGGCAGATTTATAAGTTGACATACAATGTAATGTCAGTCCCTGAGCCAAACACCCATCCATCCATTTTCTGCAGCTTATCTGGGGACGGGTTATGGTGGCAGCAGATTGAGCAAGGAAGCCAAAACGTCCCTCTCCCTGGTCATGTTCTCTGGTTATTCCTGGGGGGGGGCATTTATTGAGGCGCTCCCTTGTCAGGATGTATCTGTAACCCCTGGCAATCTCCCCCCAGATAGATGTGAGCCATTGAAATCAGATGTCCAAACCAAATCTTGCACCTGACTCATTTTAGTGCAAAGGAAGTTATACTCAGAGCTTTGTCAAGACATTGGAGCTCTTCCGCCTATCTTCAAGAGTGAGTTACGTTGCAAAGGAAAGTAATATCTTTCATCCTTTACCCAAAGCTAGTTGATAGTGTGTTTGAGGGTTTGAACCCGGATTGATTGCTAAATCAAGAGGGATCCCAGAATCCTTATGGAACAGCTTTGGGAAACAGCTACCGTGACCAGGATATGAAAACTGCCGCCCTCTACTGGAGAAAGGCCTGAGAGTGGGGCTTGAGAGTGCCTGGTGGCTGGGCCTATATCCAAGGGGCCCAGATGGTTTCAGCCCAAAGAGACAACACTGGGCCATGGCCTTGAAACACTTGATCTAAGGGTCAGAAGTATTGTCAACTTGGTAAAAACATTCTTCACAAAATAAATGATATCTGGCATCATTTCTCTCTGAAGCCATTTTGCCCTTAATCCCCTTGACTCTTAACCTTAACCTCTCAACCCAACCCTAAGTGTTATGGACGTCTAATATTAGCTTTTCCCACGTTCTCCCACAGTCGACTCTTCTCTGTCAACGAGCTTATCTGCCGTCTTTTATCAGCAGACTTTACCAAGTTGCTCATTCATGAAATTTTTTTTTTTTTTTTAAATCTTTGAGTGACTAACAGATTGTGTTATTAGCATTAGGGCAAATATGGTATTAAATATTATCAGGCTGTGTTTTGGTAGCAGCGGATACTTGATGCCAGACGAGTCTTTATGCTCTTACCTGGTCTGTGACTCAGGCTGAGTCCACAAGGTGAAAGTGAAGTACTGAGAGATACTTCGGAGGCTTACCTGGTGACCGTGTGCTGGCCCGTGTTAGCGAGCGTTCTCTCGACTTGTAGGGGTATCGCAGTGTGGTATCTAACAACTTGAAGCTTTCTTTCAAGGAGTGGGACTGATAGTACTCAACCAGCTCCTGTTATATTAAACAGTACAGAAGGATTAAAAAATGTATATCTACATAAAAATTAGTATTTGATTCTTTTTTTTTTCTCTTCTCACACTGACAACCGGGTTCTGTGGCTTTTTTTTTAGAATGAGCAGTTGTAGATATGACTTACCAAGAGACTCTCAAACTTCTTGGCCTCAGTGATATGAATCCAGCTGTCTTTTTCAATTACCTTGATGTGTTTAACTTCATCATTAAATCTGTAAGATCATAAAAACTCAATAACTACAGAGAAATCACTTAATTTTCAAGTAATTTTTAAATTTTGTTATTTCTGACTGTTATCTTTACATATTCATCTAAAGGCTGGTCCCTACAGCCCCTTTGTACCTGTCTTAAAAACTTTAAAACACATTTCTATTTCTAATACATCACCATATGTAAGCTCCAGTAAGAGCTCATACATTATTTCTCTTTGGGATACCTTTGCCAGCAGGGAATGCAAAAAAAAAAACAGGATTAAAAGGAAAAAAAATACAATTACTGCATGGTAATTAGCTAGAGCTATAAGATGCACTGAAAAAGCTGACCAGGGCATCCTTTGAGAAGTTTTATTTCCCATGACAATAGGATAAAAACCTTCCTTTGGGATTTTCCTTTTCCTATAAGACGTGAAACACTCACTTGATGCTGATGGCGAACCTCTCTGCCTCAGCTGTCCTCTCTCTGATAAGGTAAGTCCCACTGCTGTGGGATTTTAGGAGGTTGTCGGCCTGCTGGCGCTCCATGTTCCCTGCAAACCTACAGAAGAGCAGAAAATACATGTAGTAACCTCCAAATGCAGAGTTGTATAATCAAATGACAGGGTACAGCTTTTACAAGTCCTTGGCATCAAACGGCTGTGTTCAGGCTCAGTTTACTTTTAAACTACTGCATGACATAACATGTCATGAACAGATCTTAGTTAATTACAGAATAGTGACCTTGGGGTAGTGGTAGTATATGATATAAAGGGCCTTAACAATATGAGGATATAATATTCTTAAGTCCACAACCTTCTGAAGTTAAGGATCTTACCAAGGATATCCATAGTAGTCAGCTTCCCTAGAGGACTGCCGGCTGGATAATGACTGGAATGGCTGTAACAAATTAATGTAACACATTAAAAGAAGTATGGAACAGATGTAGATCCTTTATATTTATGTCCCGCATAGGTAGTTTTCACTGAATAGAAAAAGCAGGGCTCTGGTAAGCCCTCACAACACACACGTGCAGTAATGAATCACTAACTACTATACATGTATATGGGGGAAATACCTTTGGGTCCAAACAAGGCTTTACACATGAACTGGGGAAGAAACCACTCTTTTGTGTTTGTATCAGCTTTCCCTGGAAGATAAAGGCAGAGAGAGCTTATTTGTACAGCACCGAAACAAGTCAAAATGTTTTACACGAGGCAAACACATGCATTAGAATATTTTAAAAACACACAGAAAAGGAAAATTAATTTAGATATCAATTTAAGTATTGGAAATGTATGTACAGAGTTAGTGTCATTACAGCGAAGTAATGAGTCGTGACCAAATTTGAAAGAAAAAAAAGTGCATTAGAGAGAATCAATCAGAGGTACATACACAGGAAGAACAAGAACAGAAATAAACCAATACATATATTGTAATGTAATACAGTAAAATACCAGTTTCTGCAAATAAGCATTTACAGCATCAAGTATATCTTGACTTTTATGTATATAATTAGAGGATTAGTGGTAGTGTCAGAAAAGACAGTGGTGACAGAATGCACCAGTTTTTATCTGGACTGGTTTATTTTAATACAAAGGACTTTCGCAAGTAAATAAATAAATAAATAAATAAATAAAAATTAAAATCATATAATCATATACTGGCTTAAACAACATACACACTGCATATGGGATACACCACATTACAAAATAATGCTCAGTGTTGCACAAAGAATGAAATTAAAACTTCTGTCAGGTTCATCTGTCAACATAAGACATCTGAATGAAAACTTTATAGAAACACCTCCACTGTCTTCTTCCTTAAGCAATGGATTCTAAGATCAACAAACTCTGACAGTGCAAAGGGAGATTAACCTGTCATGCTGTAGAGGGATAACATAATAGCTCAGTTTGGGGTAATGGCTTCAGAAAGATTTGAAGATCATAGCTTTACCATGCAAAACAATGCAAACCCATCACAAGACAGAAGGTCTTATATCTGATGTCAGCTTTTATCTACATTTACCTGAGGTTACTTAATTGCATAAATTAAAATTATCCTGAAAAATACATGTTGAGATACAGACGAGGGGTGATGATCTATTATTTATGGTGCAGTAATGACTCTGTTCTATAGTGTACTGGATTAATGTAACACTGTAATTCTACAGTTGTGGCAACACTAAGATAGGAAGATGGATATCAGTCTTATGTCTGTAGGCTAAATATAAGATATAGGCAGTAATCTTATCTTATCTTATCATAAAGACTGGAAACAGGGAGAAAACAGCTATTAAGGGTCTGTTTAAATGTAAAAAAATCCATGTGTCAGCACCTCTACAGCTCAGTAATTAACACAATATATCTCATGCATTTAAAAAGTGTAAAGCCACAACCTGTGGTTTTACATGTGGGGTTTTTGGTGCCAGACTATTTCACTTTGGTTCAGTGTAAATAAATGTGATATTACACGTTAATTATTGAGCACTAGAGGTGCTGGTAGTTTAGGAACTGTAGCTCTTTTCATACACATCCCACTGGTTGAAAAGGGCTTCTGATTCAGCCATGTTAACCATGTGTAGATGTGAATACCTTTAAACATCCTTAAAACCAGAGTCAGCATTTGAACCTTGGAGTCAAGTAATTAATGTGCTGGAGTACAGAGCCACCACTGTTTGATAATGCAATCCCTAATTCAAATTTCCATATGGTCTCAGATCGAAGGGACTGAGGGCTATACCTCCCACCATGTGGTGTCTGGATCTCCCTTCAGCAGCTCGATAAAATCTCCTGTTTGAAAACAGAGTGGCGTCTTCCCTGGAGGTGCTGGTGTGCCGTGGTAGTTCCTCACTGCTACCATCTTGGGACCTGGAAGCACAATCAAGGATTTAAATTGAAAAATTAATAGAAATACAGGACAGGGAACTGTTAGCTTGATGACAAAATTAAAAGAAAGACTTTTCTACTGCCTTAAAAAAATCCTTTGTATAAACTTGCATATTTACAAGTAGGGAGAGATTACTGTTTGAAACTTCAATACCAAGAACCATTTGATCTTTTGTTTATGTCATCCACTTTGTGAGCCTTAATACTAGATTGTATCGAGGGATAAAAGAGGCAAAGGTCTAATTTTATTTCCAAGTTTCTCTTGTAAGACTGCTGCTTACTGTGTTTTGGATTTCCCTCTCTGATAAGGGCATGATCTGGCTCATGAGGAAGAAACTGTTACCGCATAAAAAAATCCAGCCCTCTGAGTGATGCAGTGGTCTAAGATATACACAATATAAACATAACATCCTGGCCCAAGATCTTTATCGCATGGTATCACTTTCTCTGTCCACTTTGAAAGATAAAAGAGGGCAAACATGCCAGAAATGACAAGGGAAATCTTACCAAGTACAACTATGACTGTAATCTTAAACTTAATCTAAGTTAATCTCGTGCTCTCCAGACTGAGCGGTGTGTTCTGTTGACTTCAAGATACAGTAGATACAGAGCACAATTTCAAGATACAGTCTGTTCTCCATCAAGTTTCTTGAATTTCAAATAATAACTTAAGTATATAGTATCACTGTGTATATTTGCATTGTCACCCACTCTATATGGCTGATAATGTTGTTGTGGTTAATATGCAGTCGATCTATCCACCAGATGGCAATAGAGAGCTTTGCTTGTCAATAGCAGCTCACAGTAAAACAAACTTGTCATATGACAGCTGACAGAATATCCACCTTCATCTGAGTGTTCTCAGTCATGTTAGATGACACAAAGTGCACTTACCTGATGACACTCCAGGTTCCTAAAAAAAAAAACAACAAAAAAACAAAAACAAAAAAACACGGTCATCAAGTTGCCAAACAAAACCTTACTTGTTTCCTTTAATGACCAAGTCTCTGTGAGGGAAGGAGCAATTAGAAGATAATAATAATGGTGATAATATGGCCGATGATGGAAATAAAAACAGATGATGTACTCACCAAGTCATGGGGATCTGTAACAAAATACAAAAGATAGTGACAGCGTTAGGGAGGATTCACAGTTCACACCGGAGCTGGCTACCGATATTGATGTGCTAAAAGCAAAACAAAAACCTTTTCGTAAAGTTTCCTAAAGGCTGACACTTGTGGTCAGAATCACATAGAAGCTATTATTAATTATTTGGTCAAATCAAAACAAAAGCAACAACATCACATTGTCATACACACGAATGATGTATCTCAACATCGCTCAGTACAAGCCCTGAAAAGCTAACTGAGTCTGATATTTTACTGGAAGAACCAGAGATACACAGAGGAAACACCTACTGATTTTACAGATGGTGATGACTTCCAGACACTCTTTGTGTGCTCCTGTTCCACATCGAGAGCAGTAGTAGCCCTGATAGAAGATGCCCCTAGAGGATACAAACACACACAAACACACACACACACACATACCAGTAAGGCAAACAGGAAGTGTCTCAGACACAAATGAACTTTTTGTAAGTGCAACCCGCCCGGGAAACTGCTGCTACTTAGTATAATTCTGTGATTGTGGATACACAACCTCCATTGTTTTCCGTTCTGTGATCCTTTAAAATCACAAAATCAGCTGGCTGTTTAAGACTGTGTACTCCAGAACCGTTTTTTGTTGCAGAAACTGTAACTCTGCACGCACCACACACTGCCATGTTAAATAGCGAGTGCCATAAATCATGACGGGATCCACTGGGGCTGAAGCAGTAATTAGCATCTAGCAGGGAGTGAGAATGCTGGTCCCTGCCTCCACTGGCTCACTGAATTTAGGTCAGTCGAGCCATGAAATTTGTGGGTCAATACACAGCGTGGAGTTTGGTCGACTGACTGTAATAGAGGTGAAAGTGGTTGATTGAGTGACACAGGTTATCCCTGCTGCAGTTGGGTGGCACTCTCATGTTGGAGGGTGTAGCGTCGGGAAGGGGAAGGTTTAAAAAAATTACCTGTCAGCCTAAGTCACACTTTGGGGCACATTTTAAAAAGGTTGCTTTAACAACAATGATGGGTTGTGTTAGTTTAAAACATATTCCCTCTGTGGTTTAAGTCTGTTTTTGTTGTTGCTCACCAGTTATGTCTGAGTTTCTCTTCAGTTTGGCACTTCAATAATTAATTATTTTTTCTTTTTTTCAGCTCTTGAAAAACATGAATTCCACTACAATAGTAGAACTGTGTTACTTTATTACAGTTCACTCTTGACCTTGGAAACTGCAGTTAACGACACAATCGCCACACAAGGCCCACTCACTCGCTTGTTTTGGAACCTTTAACAATATGACATTGTTGCCAGCTACTGTCAACAACTGAGCGAACCTCATCTGCTTGTGAGGACTGTGATAAAACCGAAAGCTCCAGAACAAGCGAGAAAGTAGATCTTTAGTGGAGATTTTCTGTCAGCCAGTTAAAATCAGCTCTGCTACAACCCACTACACATTAAATAGCTGCTTATGTGTTAATGCATTATTGACAATAATGGAGCACATGGTCGATAAGATAATAAAACACTTTGAGTGTCTGCCCTTGTCCCCAGTCTTTTGGCGAATCAGCTGCTGGCTTTAGTTTCATATTTAGCCAACAGACATGAGATTGCTTTAATCTTCTCATCTCATTTTTACATTGTGCTATTGCTGGGTTTTATTTACGCCAATGACCTGTTTCTTCCCCCACTGCATTAGACACGGATACAGTACTTTGTGTCAGTGTTACGCAACGTGTATCTTGGTGTATAAAATATGCTGTAACACAGAGTCCACATATAAGTTTGCAGACCGTACAAATGAGACTGACAAAAGGAACAACTGAACATTGTTGTATATGTGCAGTCATTATTCATCCACTGTTCATCGTATGATGGAATGTGCCGTACCTCAAGAGCATCTTGCAGGCTCGACAGTTGGTGTTCTTATCAAACGTGTGCATCTGGAAGTTATGCTGATTGGCTGTGGCTCTCTCTGGCTTGATGTTGGACCTGGATTAAAAGGTTTACAGGAGTAAATAATTCTGAATTAATTAAACTGATTTGACAAGACAGTTAGTAACATTTCGTTTGGCATGACATAACTTGATTTTTCTGGTTTTTACTTGACTGACATAGTCCATCCCCTGCCACAAAAAAAAACAAACAAACAAACAAAAAAACAAAACAAAAAAACAAAAAAACCCTCCCAGAAATTTCCATCTGGTTAGATACAGTTTCTCAGTTGAATTTTCAGGAAAGTTACTGTATCACAATTCAAATTTAAAAATCCGACATATATATTGACAGAATATTTCAAAAATGTAACCAACCCTACCGCGTTATTATACTTACATGGCCATGTCAAACTGTTCCATCCACTTCCGCTTTGTCTCCTCAGTTTTACAAAAGAACTGGAAGCCCTGCTTCCCTTGTAGATGGATCAGGTAGAAACCGTAAGACCACTGGGGAGAAAAAGTGGGTGAAAAACAGATGGCAGAGATGTGGGTGAATGGCAATGGCAAACAGAGAAAGGCAGAGAAACTTCTGATATCTGCAAAAATGGTATATACAGTATGAAGCATCTAGGCACATATGATCACATTTAATTCAGAACTAAAAGATGCTACACATGCTTTTGCGATGCATTTGACACAAAGCTGGAGAGCTAGTCACAGAGCCGGTGGTGTGCATGTGCAATCACGGCATGATACCCAAAAAAACACCACTGCCAAAAACTACGCCACTATGAGAAGATGTCTTAAATAAAGGGGTCACTTGAGCTTACCATTTTTCCACTTGACTGGTAAGCATGCAAAAAGAAAGACACCAGAGAAAGACCCAGTTACACATGCAAACATGGAGAGACACATGCAGATTCAAAACAAAAAGCAAAATGTTAGACTTGTAGCGCAATGCACTGCAGTACAATTTCATGAATCCTAAATGACCTTCATTGCATTTACATGATCTTTCAAGCATGGGCGAGCACAATGCATATCTGACACTTCAATGCATTACCCATAAATTCTATATCTGAAATTAGCATCAACAAGCTCCTTCAGCTCAAGGGGCGACATTTGTAATGATTACACGGGATGTTTTATCACCTGGATTAGTGAGTTCTGCCTTTAGAAAGATCTCACTGCATAACAAATTGCTCTGCTCTAGCCTTTTTCAAACCAAATGGATGATTTTCCTACCTTTTTCATGTCCCTGTTGTTCATTGGGTCATCAGACATTTTATATGACTGCAGTTCAATAATTTCTTTGAGCTCGTAGCTATAGCCTTTCCTCTTGCAGACAATGACCACTTTATCAAACAGGAATATATACCTGAGGACACGCACACATGTTGATTGATAAGTCGGCTGTGACACTATGTCAAAGAATATGTTCTTTTCTGAGGATTTTGGACTCACCGGTCCTGTTTTGTTCGGTTGACGATAGAGCAAACCTTCAGCTCTCCGTCTATCTTTGGCCTCCCGTACTCCTCCAGTTTCACTTGCTGCTTAGATAACAGAGAAACACTGAATGTTAATCCAGGACATATAGTAACTTCTGAATTTAATAGAGAAATCATAAATAATTCAGCAACATCTGAATTTAGGAAATACTCCACAATTAACCCATTGACTTTGCACCTTGATAGGAAACAACATAAAAAAAGAGGTGAGGGAGAGAAAGGAGAAAATGGTGACAGAAGAAAAAGATAGAGGAAATGAGAAAGTGTTGTTAGAAATGTAATAGTGAGTGAACAGCCATTAGGAATCTACATAATTTGTCTTGACTAAATGATTAATTGGGGACATTCTTATAGCTGAGAATTATGCCAGGTGGAAGCTAGATGACGAAAGAAATCTCAGCAGGGGAAAGAAAATGTTGACGTTTTCAAGAATGGGTGAATAGAATGTGATGCTCGGTGACTAATTGCTTTCACTAACTTTATATTCCAGCTGGGTGATACTATCATTTTTTTTAACACAAAGCCTGACTTCTATAATGATGTCAAATCTAACAAATTAAGTTAAAATAAAAGCCAGAAAACTGAATTATAAATCACAGCAAATAGCGAGTGGTAACAAGAGAATTCAGTTGCCAAAAACGGAAAGTTAGAAGCAACTGAAAATGTGGTTTCAGATTTCAGAAATTTTACTACAACATTAAAGTAACAGGTTGGAAAAAAGATGAGTCACCAATACCCCTCTCATATCTGTCTATTAAATATAAAGCCACAGCCAGCAGCCATTAGCTTAATTAAGCATAAAAAAACATAAACAGAGGGAAGTAGCGGGCCTGGCTTTCTGCTAAAGATAAGAAAGTGCCAGGCACAGCCACTTTCTGAAGTTACTGCAAACAACAGTTTGCAATACTTACAAGATTTTCTATAGAACTTTGGAATTCGCTGATTTTCTTCAGAGTCTCATTGTCCCTCTTGACTTCGTTGATGTACATGGCCAGGTCCTGAGAGAGCAAGAGACAAACGTTCATTCAGCCTTCAACTCAAAGTCTTTCTGACAGCTGTCATATCATGGTAGATTTGCAGCACTTTGAGCCACTGTAGCTGTATGAAACAATTTATACAGCTTTGGCTTGGAGCACTACAGTGTTATTATGTAATTTCTTTTAAAGCGCACCCATGAATGCACACACACATACTAACACATATGTAACACAGACCTGCATAGCTTCCAGTGCCTCCTTGAGCTGTTGTCTCTCTGGTCGCTCAGTTGAGTGACTTAAAAGTTCCTGTGGAGGGAGATTATTATTATTATCATTATTATTATCATTATTATTATTAATAATAATGATAATTATTGTTATTATTATTGTTGTTATTATTATTATTATTATTATTGCTGTTGTTTAAAACTATGTACTTATATATATATATATATATATATATATATATATATATACATATTCTTTTTTTTAATCTCAGCTGTCAAAATTAATTATGATGTCTAGCAATTTCAGAAACAGCATTTCTGACCAAACAACAAGACACAACACAATTTACTGAAATATGTGATGCAAACCAAGATTCCCATAGTAATAAGAGGGGTTATAATGAGAGATGTATAGATGCTCTTTACTGTGATTATGAATGTGACACTGATGTGGCTGAGTATAAGTTGCAGTTTGGGCACAATAAACAGCAACATGTATGAAAATAAAAGACAAGAGGAAGCGGGAGAGGCTGCTAACTAGCCTCCAGGTCTGACTGTTCTTTATGGTAACAAGATAATGGCAAACGTTGTGTCCTCTGCAAATTCTATTCTCCTCCTCATAGCCAATCAATAACAAATATGTTACATTGTTTTGCTCTCTGAATGTTTTTCCTCCTGTCTCCTCCACAGAGGCTTATTGAGGTGATTTATAAAATGCAGGGGAGCCCTGGTGAGATACAACCTGCTTTGTGAGAAAAAAAAAAAGAACAAGTCTTATCAAATGTTTTATACTTTTATACTAAAAAATTCAATTCCGTCAGCTTTCCAGCACTGTCTAAAAATCTGTCAGTCTAAAAATGTGAAACATGAATACACATAGTACTTGACTTTTTAAAATTCTAGTACACAGCAACGGGCTGCACCAGTCATGTTCAGCCAGGATCTGCCGCTGTCTTTTAGGTTTTGTTTGACATGTTACACGAGATGAAAAGTGCAAGCAATCAGAAAGAACCAACTTTCACAGACATATATTGAGTACAAAGAATGTTTCAATGTTATCAGACAGTTGCTGGAACTTAGACTCAACAGGGTATCTTGGCAGAGCTGTGCATGAACACTTCATATTTATAATCTCGTATTTGTAAACAGATCTAAAAATCATCCAAATGACTTCTATTATCACTCACTCGGAGATGTAAAAGCTTCTGCTTTACTTTGCTGTTGGCCCTGACTCACATCATGAGTCTTAAGATGGCCACAACAGAATGTAGCACAGAAAATCTTACCCTGCTTTTTAAGTTTTATTTGTTTAAGTTATATTTTTTGTTTGTTTTCCGATGTGGAATGCACATTAGACCTTTAGATGGCAGATGTTTTGACAAAGCAGGTAAAGCACAGATGTCACTTCAGTACATCTAAATGCAATGCAAACCTTTTTATAGTCATTGTTTCATGTGTGCTTTTCCTGCTACAACAAATCAAAACATCCTCTCTTGCACTTTCATATAATAGCAATGAGCTACACTGGGAGGAAAGTACTTTCGTTGTTGCTGTTGACTCTGAAGGGTCCAAAAAAAGAGGCAACACACTGCTGCAAAGCTCATTTGCTGAACTTCAGACGAAGACACAGTCACGACTTCTTACAAACGTTGCAAATTTATCAAATATTCACAGCCTTCTTGAGAATTACTTCAGAGATAACTGTGCTGAAGTCACTCTATTTAAAGTGCAGCTACAGTGCATTAGAAAACTAAGAGAGCCGAGTATTCACACCATGACCAAGTCACTACTTTGATGATATCTATACACCATCAACTGAAAATCTGCCCCTGGGTATGACTGGACACACACGAAGACACACACACGCTCATTGACAAAGACATTCCCTAGCCCTTTACTCTGAGCCCAGACTTTACACTAACCCTTAGCTAAACCTGATTCTAACCAGAACCCTAAAAGTTTTAACCCTCAATAGCCCTTTGACGTAGTGAGGACTGGCCAAAATGTCTGCACATTCCCAACATGTCCTTACTCCTTAAGGTATATGCAGTAACTCAAACTGGTCTTCACAAAGATATACAAGTATGTATACACACACACACACAGACACACACACACACACACACACACACACACACACACACACACACACACACACACACACACACACACACACACACACACACACACACACACACACACACACACACACACACGGACAAACAGGACTTGTCAGGATGACATGCCCCCCAGGCCACAGCATACAGCACTGTTTTACTGCAAAGCTGTGGGAGGCAGTGAAATGGGGTGGATTTAATCTGATTAGTGCTTGGTTGATTTGACTTCAGCGCCTTGCTGAGACTCCTGTAGGGTTTCGATTCAAACTAATAGAGAAGCCGCAGCACTCTCTTTGTGGTGGATCTACATTCACCTGACGCAAACACTCGCCTCCATCCCCGTCCATTATGCATCGCATCATAAACTCGTGTGCTCATCCATAATTGAGATGCGAAGTCAATTAATCATGGGGAATATTACAGTGGCCAGCTTGTTTTATACATGAACACCAGGGGGGAAGCCGTGGGGAGAAATGTTGGCTGAGATTTGAGTGGTCAGACATTGTGCTTAAATACGTTTTCATATTGGGGAAAAGCATACATCAGCGCAATTAATTATTACAGTGACTGATAGCTTATCATTTACCACTAAAATTGAAAAAAAAAAGTAATTTTGTTTATTGTTTAATTAGATAGACAAAAGATGCAACTCCACATATTTGAGAAGAAGAAATCCTATGATTGTTTGGCATTTTTATTTGATATATGTCTCAGAATGATTAATTAGTCATTAAAGATATTGTAAACTCATTCAGTCAATTAGCTGACTGGTTAAGTTATTATTTCAGTGCTAGATCTGTTGCAATGTTAGCAGACGTATAATGGACTTTTTTAAAAGTGAAGTAACTAAAAAAATCAATAAATACATTAAATTATTTTTAAAAGTTTGACTTTTTTTATCTAAAACTTGAAATAAGACTCTTTATTATAATGTACACATAACTTCAAAGGTACCCAGGCCTGTGATATATTGATCTACTGAGAAACACTTTCATAAAAAAACCTGATTAAAATACTTTTTGTCGCTATTTGTAATTCCTGCAAACATATTTGAACCAATAGGCAGAACGACAATAATGGAAAACAACAAATGAAAAGAGTATAAATCTGAGCGAAAGCTGTGCAAAGGCAGAAACACAGGCAAAGTGCACTAAGTAAAATGCCAAGTAGAAGATTGTGGCACCACAGTTTTGTTGAAGGGCCAAATAGCGGGCATCCAAACAGTTGGTGGACTGCTTTCAAAAAAAACAAACACCATTTCGTGTGACAAGGTCAAACGTCTGGGAAAGAACGACAGCACTGGCCAGAACCGGGACAGCAACTGTCACCAGTCAGAGCTCACTGACAGGAAAAGACAGACTCCTCTGAGGATAGTTGCTTAGCACTGGCCCAAAT
Organism: Istiophorus platypterus; assembly: GCA_016859345.1. Lineage (NCBI taxonomy): Eukaryota > Metazoa > Chordata > Actinopteri > Istiophoriformes > Istiophoridae > Istiophorus > Istiophorus platypterus. The sequence goes on along the minus strand of CM029128.1, from coordinate 17,615,835 downwards.
TACAGTGGAAATGAACCCTCATCTTTGTTAGAGAGTCTCCACAACATGTTACCCTCACACTGCAGAGACTAGATCCAGCAACAAAAAAAATAACAACCTGACAAGACTTTAATATTTGACCATTAGATAGGTTTTTAGGTTCTAGTTACTTCTTTCATTTTCCTACATCAGGACATGTTTAACATGTTGGAGGATCTAGACTATGCACAGTGATATCATAGAAATCATCAGGTCGGATGGTAATTTACAGGATGGGTTCACTGTTTTTCAAGTCTGTCTAAAAACAACAGTCAAGAACCCATGTGACGTTTGAAAAAGGTTTTGCTGTAATCATTCCTGTTCTTCAATCTGGCTGTGAAAAGATCATTTCCTAAAGCACTTCTGTCATAAATCACTGGGGACAAGATCCATTGTGCTCACACTGTGTATTTAAAAGCCCTGATATCATAGTTTCCTGAAGTAGCCCAATAGTTTTAAACTAAAGGAACTAATACATGATCCTCTGAACTGTTTAAGTTATTTTACATGAGAGATTTATGTTTGCGTTTTACTCTATTCTCTTCACACAAGGTCTCCATCGAAATTTAGTACAAATTTAACCAAATTTCTAGAAAAACTTCAATAGAAAACGCCATTTAATGCAAATTTCCATCCACTTGCATTATGTGAATATTAGGAACTGGTTTTGAGATAAGCAGCTGATGGTACTTAGTCGGGTACTATTAAAACAGTGCAGAAGAAGGGGTCGCAGTAAAAAGACATGATTAGAAGAGTCAAACCCTCAAACTGAAAACATGTATGACATGATGGAAATACAATGTTTGCTCCATGTACATGTCTTTATTTGTGAAATCTGTTTCCAATGCACTTTGCTGCATTTTGCTTTTATCAATAAACCAAACCTTCCACCACAGCCAAGCAAAGGTTTTTTTATTTCTTAAGAAATTCTGAATTTTTTCTTTTAGAATTTTGTTTCCACGCAGTTTTTTTTTTTGTTTTTGTTTTTTTTTAAATGGACAAATTGAAAATGTGCATAAAAACCAGTGTATGGAAATATACATAGAGGTTTGAAGTGGTTGGGACTTGATTGGAAAATGATGATATCCCATATTTCCATGCAGCAATTAGGATTTAGCAATAGAAGCTGATGGCAGTTATTATCATTATGTTGCCAGGCCACTGTCAATCAATTTTGATCAAACTACACTCATGTTTCCTGTTGAAGCAGATTAGCTTAAGTTTGGGTCATAACAGTTAATTAATTAGGGGTCTCCCTTATTTAGTGGTGCATTTTTATTGTATTATTGAAAGATGTAAGAGTTGAAACAAAGTTCTGAGGGGCTTTAAAAAATTTATCTGAAGCAAATAAGAGGCTTTGGCAGACTGAGTTAGCTAAATCCTGAGGATATTTTCCACACTGCTGTCGTTTTAGTGCAAAATTATTTCCTTGTGTTACTGTCTCCCTACTGTAACCCAACTAAGAAACACTGTCTTTGGAAACACAAAAAGGGAATTTTTGCAGTTAAAAAACACTGTGGAATTTTAAAGTCCGATAGGAAGGGAACGGAGGGAGGAATGATTACAGCAAGCAGAATCTGTTTCAATGTTCATGTGGGAACATGACTATTGTTTTCAGACAGACTCTAGAAACAGGGAACTTATCCTTGAAGACATTATACTATGCTTAAACATGATTTGTTGTATCATAGCTTTTCATCTTAATTATCTACTTCAAACATCGAAGTTTGTTGATGGGTCCCATCACATGCCATGTTTGCTCTGAAATGTAACATCCAAAGAAGTGCAGTAGTCTATGAAACCATGGTTGAATCAGTAGAGTGATAGTAGTAGTAGTAGTATTCCTGGCTTTACTTTGGAGCTAGAAGGTGGTGGTGAAGTGGATGTTGCTGCAGCAGTGGTTTGAGAAGTTTCTACAGACGTTTTACAACTAGGCCATTGTTGGGATACTATACACTGTAAAAGCTGTGGATCCGAGCTGTCTACAGCTGCCATCCTAGATAAAGGACACATTAGCGAGCTAAAAACTTTTTAGAGCTACCTTTCAGGGCTAAAGTGGGCAAGTGTTTGATTTTTATAAATCAGGAAAGTGTGGAGTATATTTCCATTTGCTTCATTCACCAAGAGATGAGGACGTTCATTTATTTGAAACCTGCCCATTAAAGCATTCAAAGATGTACTAACTCTGCTCAGTTGGTCCTACTCCAAAGTAGGTGCTCTACTTTGATGTGTTAGGTGTTTCCTTTATCTTTTTCTTCTTTTCTTTGTATAGTAAGTCTACGCAGCCTCAAGATGCCTCCTACCTTCAGCAGTAGGTGATACTTCAGCACCCGCTGCATCGGAACCACCAGAAGGTCCTGCAGCTTGAATTTCCCCTCCTGTACTTTCATTGTACATTCCTGTGGATCAACGACACAAGCAGTAGGGCAATTATTACATACTGCATAACACAGCATTGTGTATTTCCTACTAACAAGCATTCATTCATTGTTAAATAACTCAATGTGTCTTGTTGCACTGCTGCTGTTGCTTCCACACATTCACGCAGCATTCCATTAACAACAACGAGGCCAGTTTATTCTTCCAGGGCACAAAAGCTCTGGTCGTGCCAGCCATTTGCAACACAATTACTCTGCATGCTGACTGAGAAATTCCTCTGACTAATGTATACATATCCATTAACTCTGAATGGCTCTATAAGAAACTCTTGTCTGTATCATCCTGTAAGGTTTCATCATAGTAGATTGTGCAGGAGGCTTTTATTCAGTTTCTATAACTGTTCAATAACAAGGAAAGCTTATCCCTCTTTAAAAACAAGGTTTTAGTGTATGAAGACAGAAGAAGCAGTTTTACCCTCTAACAAAGCTCTCCTATTTTAAGAGAGAGTGTTAACAGCCCCAGGCTCTAATTATTTCATTTTTTTTTTTTTTATCAACAGCTCCCAGAGTCATTTCTCTGGTCATGCTAACTACTGATGTCCCTTAACCGCACTACTGCAGGAGGTTGTTAATTTCTGCTATCTTAAATTCAGATTCTTCTAAAAATCCTGAGGGAGAGGGAGGGAGTTCTTGCAGAGAAAGGGAATCGGAATATCCCCCTGGTTTAAATTGTAAATGTAATGTTTTTTTTCTATTTAAAATCTTGTGGAGGTTTAACAAGACCAACAAGATGACAAGCAACTGAGCAACTATCATGTTCTGAGTAACAGAGCATTATGCATTAAACAGCTCTTGGGGCGTATTTGTGAGTTACATTATTTGATTTCATCACAATTTATCTATGAAAACAGCAATTTAGGAGCCCTTTTACGAATTAATTCAGTGTCATCATTAAATCAACAGTGATCTGTACTTTCATATTTGTATATTATGAAAGACAAGATGCCAGATTTGTATTTGATTGGTGTATTTACGTGATCTCTCTGGAACACGATTTTAGACAATATCTGTCTCGTTGGAAATATGTGCAGTTTGCAGTGTTGCATCTGCAAAGTTATCAACATCTTAACTTGTTTCTCTTGTATAGGTGTATCGTTGCTAGGATTAATCCACTATCAAAACATTTGCAAAAATATTCTTTGTCGGGTGAGTACTTGATGCAACTATAGCTGAACAGGACAGTGTTCACTTTGGTGCTCCTGCTCTGTCGATAGCTTGTGAGTATTATTTTGCTTAGAATCACGCTTCCCATATCTTGAAAAGGAAACCCAATATGTGAAATGCCCCAGTGTGTTATTACACACATAGATGTAGTATTCTACTGAAAGTGGGAGAAAATTTTTGTTCTTTTGACTTCAGATGATTTGTAGGGCAGCCCTGTGCCACTCCCAGGGTCCATAAATGGCCTGATGTGCTGAAGCTTATCTACTGATTTAGTCTAAAAAGGAGGTTGTGCTTCCGATCTATAGTGCAATACATTATTTTTAAAGATCTGCATTCGCTCTGTGTGTTGTCAGCTGCTTGGGATGAGATTTGGAGGACATTACCTCTACTTTAATTTTGACGTCTTCACGTGTTGCTATTAGCTCATCCAGTGTCTTCTGGGCGTTTTCCATGTGACTGCAGTACTGACCATAGATCAACAACCTGGTGAAGGACAAACATTCAAAAACTGTTAGTCTAAATACACAATCACAACTTGTTGGACCTTCTTGGAATGTGTAGAGGAATTAAAACATTTTGACAAAGTAAACAACCAAAATAGCTGTAAGTGTTTGACCATGGCTTCTTGTGCAAAGCCTGTTCACACTGTGCCCCGAAGAGACAAGCTCAATTATAGGTTGGTCACACTCACATTACCTTAAAAAGAACCGGAACAGTCCAAACACCACGCTTTGTATCATTAAATCTAAACCTTTAGTCATCCTTTTGAAGGCTGTTATTGGACCAAATGTATTTATCCTAAAAGTAAATAAATCTGTCACCCAAGCAACCCAAGTAACAACTCATATGGTCTATCAATTAAAAGTACTAAAAAAGACAATCAATCACATTTCATTTTTTAAGCTGTCACCTACATTCACCCCCCCCCCAAGGCCAGCTGCAGCTGAACCTATCTTATAAATGTTCCAGCTTCAAATGATAAAACATTAACATCTGTCAGGAGAAATCTAGGGCTGAGATTTTTAATGAGATATTTTACTTGGCCTGTGAATATTGGAGCATGTGGACTGTTCAAAAGCACAGGATATTGTTAATAATCCAAAAAATGAGGCCTAATAAGGCTTACAAATGTTTAGTAAAAATATTGAGACAAAGGAGATTGCTGCTTGAGTCCGCAATTAGCTCTGAAATGGTTAGTGTCATAGAGCCTTAAGGCAATGCTCCGCCCATTAATTTTAAGATTAATGACACAATTTGAAAGGTCAGCCTGAGAGTCATTTGGCACTATAGGGGGCAGATAAATGAACATGTGAATAATGTATTATGATTAGGAATATATGTGAATACCATGAATAAGTAATGACTGGATTCTGATCCCAGGGCAATATTTAGAGGGGCGGCATCCTCTTGCCTATGAGCTGTAATCACAGAGCACTAATGAAAGATGCTGCTGTATATCAGTTGCTTTGCAGAGTTCCTCTTATCAGCATGTGAGAAAAAAAAATCTCTTAATTTTCAAGCAGTGAGGACATGAGGGCTGTCTTCATTAGATATTACAATGGGATCTTGACACAGATCTGTGCAGTTCAGCTGGGAGGGAGTTCAAAGTCATCTCGCCTGGAGGATGCCACTGCACATGGCACACAATCCTCTCACTGACTCACTGAGTCAAAGTAGGGCATTGGCACGGCTGGTATAATGCTAAATCTCCGCCTGTTAGAGTTGGCACTCCAGTCTCTTAATCTGAATCTTGAACGGGGCAAGGCGCTGCAGAGAGCTGGCACCCTGAGAATCCTGGCACCCAGAGCATCACCGCAAACAGGGAAAGGTCGAATGTCGGAGACGTGGTGCAACTACAGGATGAAAAACTGCAAAATCATAAGGATTCCTGCTTTATCTACTGTTTGTATACACACAAAGAGGCCTATTGTATATGTTATATACTTCATTTTAGGTTTAATTTACATAAGGATCCCTATTTTTGACTTAAGTCCCCTGGAGTACCTATTTTGTTTTAAAGCAGCAGATTAATTTCAACTGATTTTCACTTTTTGGCATCATGCATTCAGAGGTTTTTTTTGTTTCTTGCTGGCAAACGGCAGAGTCTTCCATAGTTTAAAGCAATAAAGGTCCTCTTGGGATAAGCACAGATATGAAAATCTTTCATGAAAGGAAGGAGAAGAAAACTGTGTGGTGAAAATACAAATACTGTTCTGATTATCCCTTCAAGTGAGTGATAAAATTACAGTAAAAGTTTAAACTACATTGGTGGGTTGAAAATAGTACTCACTTAGTACTCACCCAGACGGCAGTTTTCCAGAGGGGTTTTATTTTATTTTTTTAAATAAACATACATAAAACATGATGATTGAAAGAAGGAGCAATGTGTATGCAAATATTGGTTAGTCCATTAAAAACATAGTTAAAACAAATACTGACACAACTCTAAAAGTTAACATATCCAATAAGGCATAATTTAATTTTGCTGTAAGTAGATTTTAAAAATTGACTCTGCTCCTCCTAAAACACTTAAGTTAAAACTCCTAAAATCCCTTTATTAATGCAAACGCATATCTTAAAATGAATAATTCTGCTTTAGAATTATTCCTAAATGTAGAAAATGTTAATATATGATGTAAATATGCATCATGCTTCGTCAGAGGTGGAACTCTGAAACCTGAAGCGAAATCTTCTAGATAAAAGCTGCATTTCTATTAAACCCATTCATCAGAGATCTACCAGGGATGATCACTGGAGGATCCCTGGAGCCTTGACAGAGTTTGGACAAAGGGCCCCGTGCAGTGAGGTTCCTACCCTTGTTTAACTGGCCCTGGGCTAACAAGCCCCTGATTAAGACTTGATACACACTTGGAGAGACAGCTCCCCTCAGCGCCGGCTCCTCCCGGACGACAAAGTGATTAAGATTAACGGGAGCCTTGATCAATTTGAAGACAGCAGGCAGAGTGTGCGGTGCAATGAGGGTCCAGGGGTACGTGTCAGAGACACCCATCATATAGTTTGTTATCGGGACATGATGTGTCTTCTTTAAAGAAGCTGCTCCATGACAGGAATGGAAAGGGCTCAAGCTACTGGTGTGAATGTGGCATCTATGTAGCAGTTAAAGCAAAGAAAGCATGGGAGAGATGAACAAAACAAAGGTGAAGCAAACACTCAACACTTTTCTTCAAGGCCTCGTTGTACAAGGCTAGATTTTATAGAGGTTTTTTTTGCATTCTCATTTATATTCATCAGTGTTTGACCTTAATATGGAAAATTTACTCAGAGGAACCAAAATGATGTTTTTTTTCTCACAGGAATGAACAGAGCTAATTGAATGAAAATTATTATAAGAGTGATGTGTAGCCTTATTTAGCCAGGCTGAAAGAAGAGGGCCATCTTTAAGTGTATGCGTGCTTGTCAGTGTGTATCTTTCTTGTGTACCACTGGATGCCTGGGGCAAGCGGCATGTTTCCCACTGCCTGAGAGCTGAATTTCTAAAGTTTAAGAGAGTCAGCACCATGATGCTGTTATGCAAAAACATTTTAGTCTCTTTTAGCTCCTAGCTCCTGGTTCTATAGAACATTTCCTACATGGTTCAATCTCAGCAGTCCCATCAACCCCATTTCCTGCAGCAGCAGGCTGCTCAGCAGGAGCAAGCTCTGATAAACCAAATGGCAGGTGTACAACGTTAGCAACTAGCTGAAGAAAGTTTAGCATCTGGAAGCTAAACAGCTGGCCAGTCAGGAGTTGGTGGAGACCAAACCAGAGCTCAGGTAGAAAAAGACTGAACTTTGAAAGAATGCAAGTGTCACCATTTGTCAGCTGGATGTATAACTTTTTCCTAACATGTTAGACATAGCATGTCTATGTTGTGAGCAGTAAAACACTTCATGTATCGGTGTCAATGCAGTTCTGTGCAAAGTTCAGAGAAGATGAATGACATTAATTGAAAAAAGAAAAAAAATATCTTGTAGATTTTCATCATATATAAATAATGACTGCATCTATTTCTCGCATCAAAAATCACACCCAGAGTCACTAAATCACAAACAACTAGTCAACAATCAACAACTGGATCTTAAGACGCTGTTTTTTTGTGGAAATACATTGGGAGGTTATTCGGAGGCTCTGTCGTCTTTCAGTGGAACAAAAAGGCTAATGACCCACAAGCAGACTGCAGCATGCGCCCACCCTTGGCCCAGTCTGTCCGTGACACTGCGATAGGTTGACTCCTTACTTGGAACCTTTTCCAGATACTTCGCAGCAAGAGGTAGCGACTCATCATTTCCTGTTTTCTCCTTTTATTTTTACTTGAATATTTGCGGTCTAAAATACTGTTTTGTATTTACAAGAGAGAATAACAATTCTAAATCTTCTTCTTAGTGTAGTATTATAGCACCTTAACAGCCTTTCCCATAACAACTCAAATAACCATAAGAGATTCAAAATGGTATAATTTAATCACAGTATTAGACTAAGCTTCTCATGCAGAATAATGAGTCACCCAAACTGTTGCACAAAGAAATTCCAAAGGTCCAGTGTTTTGTACAGAGAATATCTTGTGAAGAAAATGATGCTTTGTCCTTGCATCTTCTTTATGCATTTGAGCAAAGCCTGATTTTTCTCTCACTGGATAGATAAATTAAGTATTATTCCTTGACAAAAGATAGAAGCAGTAAAGGGAGGATTATATATTCAGGGAGACAAGTAAGATAAAGTTATCCCAGTTATCCCTGAACCAGCAGGATGGAGCCTGTTAGGTTTTAACTTTTAACTTGGAAATAAAAGCTGACATTTTTCTCTCCTAGTAGGGCCAATTGGCAAGAATGTACTTGAGCCAGTAGAAAATCTAAGGCAGTTCGAAATTAGAAATGAAGCTTGCAAACAGGCATGGGCATAGGCAAAAGGAGAGGCAATACAGTAACCGCTAAACAGCAGAGTTGTTGGAGAGTTTGCTGGTGCAGTAAAAACTCCCTATTTATATTCTTTTCAGTGATATTGCCCTGCTGTGCTGGCCTCTTTCATAATAAGGGTGCTTTCGTGCATGTTATTTTCTGGAAAATGTAATTTTCAGTAACTGTGCCCTGGGCCCCCCACCCTCACTGAGACCTGGGAGCAGAGTCAGGCAACTGAGGAAATCTCCCAGCAAACCAGAAGTGACAGGCTGTGGAACCAGCTAATATTCTCTGACACATGGCGTTGGGACCCCCTCACCTCCACTCAACGTACCCAGCACACAGCAAATGGAGGAGAACATAGCTGCAAAAGCCTTCAATAACGAAGCTCAGAGTACAGCTATGATTAGGTACAGCTAGGATATCTGGGAGCCAGATTACTCCGAAAATGAGTTGGGGAATATCGCAAATGAGGATATCAACAAGGGGGCACTCAGATACCCATTTAGTTCATACGGCTTCCTCTGAGTGTGCTTGTCTATTCAACCTGGTCATGGCCGTTTAAGAATCAAGAAGTTGAGAAGATAAACCAGTGACATTTCAGTATGGCATTCAATTAAATGGAAAAAAAAAGCCTTTTATGCATAGACTAGACGTGAGAAAAAAAAAATGATACAAGTACATTGTTGTAAAGGTCACAGGGACTTACAAGCATAGATAACCAAATTATGTATGCCAAGCCAGGTCCTGAGGAAAACTGCCAAGACACTTGATGAACGCTGTGCTATGTGAGTCCAAATCCCCTGGTCACTCTTGCTTATCGCCACAGAGAGACAAGACAGCACCTTGGCCCATTATGAGGGAGGTATACATGTCAGTCACATGCAGAGAATTAAAGCCCGTGACGCACAGAATCTGCAAATCTAATGAATCGTTTTCTCAAAATAACCCTGTGTCACATTTTGGAAAATGTCGCTGAGGGTAAAGCTTAACAATGAATGGTATATCATTAGCAAATTTGTTTGTGAATAGGAGGTAAATGTTAGATATTTCTGTCAGAGATAGAAGTTAAAAATCCACTACAAACTGCAGGTGTACTTTTGGTCTGGGGCTCTCTTTCGAGGTTTGGGCAAGGAATTGTAGCTCCTCAATCTAATGTCTCCAAGAGTGGAGGCTGTTGCAGCAGCAGATTAATGCCCATGGTTTGGGAATGACATGTTGCACTTTCCACATACCTTTGATCGTTAAGTGTAGTTATGGTACCATACAATCACTTTGTTCATAAAGTAATTTCTAATATATCTTTTTCAACATTTACTCATAAAAAAAAAGAAACCAAATCATGCATTACTGCGCACGAGACGGTCAAAGAAAAAGTGACTCCCACCCTAAAGAAAGTCAAACTGGTGCCTTACTATCCATTTATTTGCAATGATTTTAACATCAAAAGACATTTATTCTTGACCAGTTTTAGTTTAAGTTTTTACAGAGAACACTCAAAAAACAGTTTAGACCTACACAAATCAGGAATGAAAAGTAGTTAAATATACTTGATAAAAAATGTCAATATTGGAACTATAGAAACTACTGATTCTACTGAACTCTGCTTTTGTAGTTTCCCTGTTTCTGCTTCTCCAGTAGCTTCTTCTGAGCCTTCATGTGATGACCTCCCAGTCCTTTACCGGGACCTTTTGGCTCGCTGGACCTTATCTGGGATTGCGTGCAAATTAAGACCTCAAACCAGTGCTCAATCAGATCAGAGAGTCAGATGAGCTAAATGAGGAAGGAGATACAGTAGGAGTGAGTGTGTGAGTGTGTGTGTGTGTGTGTGCGTGTGTGAGATAGAGGGACAGAGTATGTGCCTGCCTCTGCCTGTTAGTATGAACAGAGTCTCGTGTCACACCGACTTTGTGTTATAAGGCCCTCTAGGCTTAAGGAAGAGGCCTGCGATGAGTTTATTACCTATGCAAAGTGACGTCGCCCAAAGAAATACTGTTTAATTGTTTGACTTTGGAAGGAGAAGGACGAGGGAGAAACATGTGCTATCAGAATCACTTTGCAGCGAAATATAATATGTAATTATGTATGCAAGAACAGGTACACACAGACACACACACACACACATGCAGACACAGACACAGAGACACACACACGGATGCAGTGAAGTGTGTGACTCACTCTTGCGGTACTGGCTGTATCATTTGAGGAGAGTGGAATATCCATAGCTGTGTATGGAATCATGACTGGGGCCAGAACCTATCATCACAATCATTAGCACGGCCTATGAAGCAGCTGCACTCACACACAGCAGGGAGGCAAATCACTGCTCCCCTCAGGGATGCAAATTATCCACACGTTGCTCAGCAGCTGGGCAACAAGGAGACCCATCTGAGACAAAACTCTGCTTGTCAATAAGCCTCAGCTCTCCCTGTTCACTGGGTTTTCTATTCCCAATACTACAGAAATGTCTCTCTCATCAAGTGATTGAGGTCTTAAAAACCCAGAATTTTCAATTCAGTTTGTTTCCAGAATAATTATACTTGTTGCAAGAATTTTCAGTTTTTACAGAATTTATGGGGCAGGTGGCTGCACAAGAATAATAAAAAAAATACTTATTTCACCTATTTTATAGAGCAAAACTTAAAATTGAATATCACTGACAGAATTTACTTGATAAAAAGAGGATGTCTGAGTTAACAACAGGAGAATGCATTTCAAAAGTTGCATGAAATCTAGGTTGATGGAGAGTGTTAGGTGTAGAAATGAATAGCAACAAATTCAGAGAATATACTGCATATCTAAAGAAATGATATGGCGGCGATGAGTGGAAAGATTAGTGGAATATGTGTGTGGCAAGCTAGAGCATTCTTAACTGGATTTAGTCTGACTGTTTTGGCTGCAGGGGGAACAATTGATTACATGCCCACTCAGCTTTTTTTCTCTACCATGTTATGTATTAATTGACTTATTCTTTGAACACTAATCCCATCAGTCCTCCAACTCAGTGGGTACTCAGCTTGATGTAGCCTCCTATATTTGAAACAACTATTAGGGGATTTCAATCTCACAACATGTATGTAGAATCGCGCCCTAAATGAATTTGAGGTTACTAACCTTTCCTTAAAGTCGAGGAAAATCTTCCCCAGGCCACTTCCTCCACTGACCATGTTCAGGTCAATGGCTCGCAGCAGGGCAAAGTGGACTTTGATTACATCCTGAGTAAAAATCACAGAAAACATTGAATCACTAGTTTTTATTCCTTTTCTCTCACTGTGCTGAAAAAACTGAGCTATAAGATCCAAATCTCTCTGTGTACTGAGCTGTGAATTTGCATACAGTACTGTTAACATTCATTCAGCGAGCCATACGCATATTGAATTATTCACTTGGTGTATGATAAATCCAGGCATGCTGTATAGAAATCACTTACTTTGCTTGAGTGGTTACTCACCTCAAGGTTGACAAAGATAGCCTCCATATCCTGTGGACTCAAGACCTGCTTCAATGGGATCATGTAGTTCTTAAAGAAAAACAGGAGACAAATCACTGAAGACATATTTTTGTAAGAGCAGACCGAAAGACTTCCCTTTAAAAAAAATCAAATACAAACCCAGATTTAATAGTTTTTCATTCCAGAAATGTACTAATGAAATGAAATAAAGCTCTAGCTAAGCTTTTAGTAGATCTAAGGACAGAACAACTGAAAGTTAACCGCCGCAGTAAAGAATATCAATACCAGACTACACTGTAAGAGATGGAGCCACTACATTGCTGATCACAGGGTGTGTGTAGACTTATTCAATTTAAGGCTATAACTATGAGTGTGCCATAAATACAAACTGTACAGCTGTTCTTTATGATGCACTTATTCTCGCAGAAAAAAAAAAACCTGCCTGTTCTTTCTCCCACATTGTTTTATGGTTGTCACATTCCATCATCATAATAATAACAAATAGATCAACTAAGAAGCAATGAAGAGATGACAGGCTTTATTAACCCCAACTCAATTAAGCATAACGAGTCCTCTGCTCATAAGAAGGTTATTTATTCTCATTTAGTCTTGTGTTGGTCTGATGCGGAAGCACATTTAGTTTAATGAAATTAGTGGAGCAGATGAAATCTGTCAACACGGAAAATGATGTGTTGCCAAAACTGATCTTAACAATGGTTCATTATCACAAAGAGAGCTGGTGTGTGTGTGTGAATTGATTGTTTAAACACACAGAACTTGCTTTTTTATTCCTTGACTTTGACAAAGCAGACAATATACGGTGTAGAGGACAATTTGTTGCTGAGTCAAAACAAGACAAAAACCGGTGTAAACACAAAGCCAACTGTATTAAGACAAGACCGAACAATGTAAAGAGTCATGTAAAGAGTGTGCACGTTCCGCTACCCTCTTGAAAAATTTTGTGCGTTGGAGGCAAGAAAGTGAATCAAGAGGGACATGTCAGAGGAGGCTTGTTGCTTGCCTTTGTGCTAACACCATGAAACAACCAGAATATGTCCAGGTTCTCCTGTCCACACCAGCAGACTCCACAAACATCATGCCAGGGCTCCTAATTCGGAAAACCTGCCATCTCTCTTAGCACATATATGGAAAGTCATTAGAATATCTCAACCTCTGCTAAGTAAGATCAGTTTTCGACCACTAAGGCAGCGGTAACACAAGGAGGAATGAATATACTGTGTTGGGCAGGAAAACAATGTAACAGTAAGAGGTAGGGAGTTTTATATCTGTTAGAAATTAATGTAGAAATCTCATCTGACAATTTTAGGAGATGTATTTCAAGACACCGGTTGCCAGCAAAGTATGTGTGTGTGTGTGCATGTGTGTGTTCATGTATGCTTTAAGCCTCGGGGATCAGTGTCTCTTGTGAGGGCTGAGCCAATAATAACCATATCGATCACCTCCCGTGACATTTGTGCTGCCAAATCAATCTGCCAATAGCTGACATTTCCATGCTGCGACCTCGTTCACAGGCCCGAGACACAAGACGGATGAATTGACAAAAGGAATCTCTAACACACATTTTGCTCGTATCTGGTTAAAAAAATGTACACTCATCAGCAGACTCAAATGTAGTGTGTACACATGTAGCGCGTTCTAACACTCACCTTGTCAATGTCCTCTAAAGTCTTGTAGTACTTTGCTTCAGTCTCCTGGATCTCCACTAAGCAGCAGTTTCTCTTGTCATCTTCTGTCATACCCATTTTCTACAGCAATAAGACATAAAATGAATTAGGACAATTTCGACTGCATGATGATTTATGAACTCCGTTACACCATAGTCAACTGTTTTAATCTTTTTTTCCATTTTTGAATGACCATCCATTTCTTGGTGTTTCAGTGATGATTTTTCTTGTAAATAATATTTGTATTAAAAGCTATAAGAATTTACATATCTATATGAGAAAGGAATTCAAGCTACAGCCAGTGTCCTGTTCAGTATCTTATTTTGTGGCAAAATAGAGATATAATGTGACACCACCAGTGAGTATGTTAAAGGAACGTACCAAAAGTTTTTCATGTTTCTGTCAGTTTACTGCAAATCACAGTATTTTAAAGCTGAGCTGCTGCTGTTTTAGAAATTTTACTACATTTCAGAAATCCATTGGTTTCTATTTATTTACAAACAGCGTGGAAATTAGTCAGCAGACTTTTCAACATTACTTGGGTTGTGTAATCCATCAAGCTGTATTTTATATATTGTATGACTTAATGCAGTGCAAATTTTTTTAATCAGTTTATACATTAACTGCATCACATGCAACCATAATGACAGAAATCAATGTAATACTGATGTTATACTGTATAGTATATTCTATAGAGCTAAAGTGCAACAGCAAATACGTGTAGAAGAAATTAATGTGATAATGGGCTTGTTGGATTAAGTTCAGAGGCAATTAATTTTTTTAATTAAATAAATTATGCATTTATTGACAGCTGTGGAGTGGCCAGGAGGTGGTTGCGGTGGATGGTGGGTGCACAAAGTGCACAACTGTTACATCAGAGTCCCGAGTTCACATCCAGAGTCCCGCATGTGGTCAGGTATAGGCAATGAAAGCACTGTGGGTAAGGTTAGGGAAAGACTGTGGTTTTTGTTAAATGTATATAGATACATTGTGTCTGAAGTCACTCTGAAGTTTTTTTCTGTAATATGCCAGATCAGAATCTTTCACTAACCATAACTAATTGGTGTGAATGACTAAACATAACCATAAAAAGTTTTAGTAAAGGCTGTAATCACTACAAATGAATGTTGTACAGCAGGATTGGATATTTTGGTGGGAAATTCACACATTGTCTTATATGATCAACATATTTGCAACTTGCCAAATATATCACCTAACAACACACTGTATCATTGTCACATTAAAACAAATGCTGCTGGAACAGATGAAAAAAACAAATACATTCAACAGGTTAGACCGTACGACTTGTTAATTAAAGCAAACCAAGTTTCCAAATCAGCTTGAAGAGATAAAAATGTTCACCTAGAGTTACTGACCACAGTTGCTGGGTCAAGTGAGGTGATGGTGACACTGACTTCGCAGAGAAAGTGAAGCATGTGAGCAAGTGAGCTATTTTGTGTGCATGAACTGCCGTATGTGTGGGCTGGCGGGCATATGTATGTGCAGTACATTTAGAGGAAGCTACAGCTGTGCATGCAGACTGTACACTGTAAGGGAGAGGGGGAGGATGGGAAATGATGCAAACCTATCTGCATAGAGGAGTTCTCATGAGGCCTGATGTCTAACCAAGTCTCTGTGACTGTACATATACACGTTTATTCTTGCATTTTGCAGGTGAGTCACCACGGTAAGCAAAACACAAACACACCAACAGAGGCTTTTTTCTGTACAATTTTTGTGCTTTGGAAGTTATATGAGCAGCTTAACAGGTGAATAACTAAATCATCAAGAATAGATTTGGCTGTTGATGACAACTGCTGATACAAATACTGGAGAAGACAATAAAGAAATGCAAGTCCAGTCCAGGCCTCATCCAGCATGTAATTAACCAATCAGAACCAGCCAGCAGAAAGCAAGGAGGACAATGTGAATTTGTCTCATGCTTTGAGGTTCAGTGTGGCAGCTGGTGGTGTTTGTTGACGTCAAGTTGACATTATTGTCCCAGAGCTGAAGTTACAAACCTGTCCAATGGGCCCTGAGTCAGACCCCCAGATGGGGTCCCCATTTCCCCTATGCATGGGTCACTAATCTAATTGGCAGGTCATTCTCTTGGGATGTTATGAGTTTGGGGGGAGGGTGGTCGGGGGGTTAGCTGACAGGGTGGGGTGAGAGACAGATACAGCAGCACTCACCTGCAGGTATCTGATCTGCAGCATGAGAGAGGCAAAGCAGCGCAAGTCAGAAGTCAAATTCATCACCAGTTATGAAAGACATTTACTGTAACGTGCGTTTAGGAGTATGTTGTCATACAAAGTACCGTACAAGATTAAGTGTCGCAAGTGGGACACATAGTAAGAAGGTGCTTGAGAAAATGAAATTATGCGAAAGAAAACTTCCGCACATTGTCAGCGTAGTTCATTACACTTGAGAATATTACATGATCAATAATTGATAAAACATCAACAACAATCAAGGGGCAGAGTTCTCACCATGGGTTGTCGTACTTCCACCTTAATGATGTCTTCATAGATGTCATCCCCATCGTCCTCACATGGCACACAGTCATAGATGTCGTCCTCACCCAAGTCATGTTCGCTGGGGAAAAAACACGCACAAAGGCACACACAGACAGACACACACACAGACACACACACACACACACGGTAAATAAAACAGCTGTATCTAAAAACAAAAATTAACTCAAAGGATGGATCCTTTTCCTCTGCCAAAAAGGGCTCATATGTCCTCTTTAAACTGCTCTGACAGCAGAAAGACACCATGCAGTCAAACCAGTACAAGCTCATTATTTTTCATGGGCCCTGCCTGAAGAGAGATATTGTTGCAGGCAAGGGGACAGTACCCGATGTTCACAAACCTCCGCTGAGTTGCATTACTGACTGGCATTTCCTTTTAATGAGTTTATGTTGCTTTGGCACCCAGCTAGCTTACTGACCTTTAATTAGGCAGGCAGCCAACAGAGAACAGGCAGTTACTGTGGAGAACAGCGTCTTAAGGGAAAGATGCTCCTAGTATGAGCAGCTCACACTGTAACTCCCTCTGTTCTGCAAAAGCAATGATTGTTTTGGAAACTAGTTGAGGCAGACGAGATGCCTCAGCAAGAAAAAACGCTTTGGCAATGGGCCGATATCGATGTAGTTGATAAACACGGAGCTTTAAGTCACAAAAAGGGAAGTAAATGATTCAGTGCTGTAAACAAACAAAGGTAATATGAGCTGCCAGATAAATAATGAGGTACCACAGTTAAAACTTTGCAACTGCTTTTCTTTTTAAACGAAATTCCATTCACCTCAAGTGGAGCCATGGATTCAGTGAGTTATGCTGAGGCCTACAACTCTATTTCTAAGACTATACTTGCAATAAAAGTATGCTAAATTAGCTGTTAGCAGTTCCTGTTTGCAATTTGGGCACCAGGGTGCTCTGGGTTTAAAAGTATCTTGCTTCCATGAGTGTCACAAGCAGCTTCAGCCCAAATTCTCCTGTTTTTAGAACACCAGCATGCAACCGTCCCTTTCACCTCATGTTTTTGTAATTTGGAGGAAATAAATGAATAATAGTAATAATGAGTAAATGAAGATTGAACTGTAAAACAGTTGCCAACTCCCTCCAACTGCTCAGAAAAGGATGCCTGTGATGCTTAAATGTCCGTCACCCCAGATCACCAGATCAAGGCATGGCATGCAGAAGGAGGCTTTCTGTTTTGGGATGAATAGTGCCTCATCTAAATATTTCTATATATGATCCCCAGCATGGAAACCCACCTGTTTTCAATATTTTTGACAAAGATACTTCATGCCTGCCTGCCTAATAGGGGACATAACCCCTCTGTCCTTGCACTAAGCCAAGCAGGTTCAGACCAGAAGATCTAATTTCACTTTAAGAACCCTGAAATGGAGTATCTTGTATGGATTTTATACACCTTGTTAATTCATGAATATTATAAAACAAGATTAATGGGCACAGGAGGAAAAAAAATGCAGATTTTTCTCTACTGTGACATGGCTACAAATGACCCTCTACATGTGCCATCATGCCTAAAGTATTCTTCCTTTCACTGTCTGTGCGAAAAGGGGATAAAAAAAAGGCAGAAGATAGAAGTGCCCTAAATCAAATATTCAGCTTTGTCGTCATGCTTGTGCTTTGGGTTGTTTGAAGTTTTAATTGAGGTGGCTTGGTTCACTCTAAGCAATGTGCTTCTTCTTTTCTCATTACGTTAGAACTAGCTCATGTTGAATACTGAGAAGGCTGTGTGGGAGGACAACGGCCAGCCGACGCTGTCCCATCAGTCTCTCTCCTGAACTCTGAGACAACAGTGGGCTCCACAGAGACCGATGTGTTGCAAGGAAGAGAAGTTCTGGGAAAGCAGATGTTGTATTTCATTTTCCTGTAATCCCTCAGAGACAGTAGGTTATTATGCGAGGGAGGTCTAGAGCAGTGATATGAATATGACCTATAGAGAGATCTGAGTGGAGAAGGATCTCCAGGGAAAGCATGGAGGAGGAGCTGAAAGGCAGTATGAGAGCTCTTTAATAAAGTAGCAAATATTCTAAGAATGGAACAACATTAAGAACTAGACTGGCACTCAGTAGGGCGCGAAACTCTGCCGAGGCAAAAAATAGCCAATGCAATTTTAAGGAAAGTGATAAAAAAATACCTGGGTACTCGCACAAATATTAAATAGGTTCTTCCTTGGCCCATGTCCCAGCCCTCCATCAAGTTTGGTGCAAATTGCTTCAGTTCTTTTTATGTAATCCTTCTGACAAATTAACACGCAAACGAACCAACAGACAGACGTGGGTGATCACATAGAATAATGCTGCCCTGGTTTCCATCATCTATAGCTATTGATCTCTAACTTGTACTGACATTAGTGATGGTTTGTCAAAGGGAAATGCTCAATTGATTAGTGATGACATTTAAACCCCTTCCTCTTTCCCACTTGCTTATTTTGTCATAGTTCAATACTCCTCTGGTCCAATCAGTCGGTTCCCGATATTTATAAAGATCTTCATCAGTGATTACTGATTGGTCGCTGCGTTACACTGGTGTGGTTGAAGGCTCATCTGTTTTTGGCTGGTGATGTTATTTATTCCCTCCCTACTTCCTCTAATTTTTTTCAATTTCATTTTTTTTTCTTTTTACTAATCCCTAGCACATATCACTGGTGTGATCGCTTCTATCTGTTGGTCTCAAATTTGCATTAATTTAATTAATCTTCACATTTTAGAATTTGGACGGCTCGATATCAATTCTTCTTTTAACGCCCTTTCTGAATACCTCACTGACAGCTTCAGGGGAGTTTCATATTGCTGTTATAATTCTACTGATCCAAATCCTGTATTCACACAACTGATTACTCACTAGCCAAAGGGGAATCAGTACTCCATTGAATGTGAATGCCCCACTCGCTCTTCTTGATTGTTTTACATCATCAATCTCCAGAATCTAAAACCTCCTTCAAATTTCTAATTGGTGGTGTCTTTAATCAGCTTCTTAATTGATTAACTGTTTACTCTGTCAATATGCATTGATCCTCAAGTTATATAACTATAACGAACCCCACATCAAGATCTTTATATAGTAACTTGTACAATCGACCTACATATTGTACATATTGAACGTATTGAGAGTGTTACAGGATCGAAAAGGCTACCGCTGATGAAAAACTGTATGTTTGCTTTCAAATGATTTAAGGACTGTCTAAGATGCATGAGCGTTCATTGTGAGGACCAATTTGAGCTTTAGACTTTTATAGTGAAGACAATTTGGACAGTGAAAATATCCTTTTTTTATATTATGAGGTTAGGATAGAGAATCGGGCCAGACAAGTATTTGCGATAATTCAAGTCATCATCCCTAAAAATGCTATGAAATCAAAACATATTTTTGGGCATTTTTGAGCGAAAGTCATTAATTATAATTATGATATAATTATGTATAATTATGCTACTAATTAGTTTTGATTGTAGGCAGGGGTAGAGTGGGAATAAACATCAGCCTGGGACAGCCTGACTCAGAGTGGATCACCAAACCGATCTGGAGAGGATCAATGAAGATGTATAGTAAATGTCACACTTTATGAGAATCATGTCATAAACAGATGTTAAATTCGCTGTGATGATGCAATGTCATAGTCTACTTGTTTTTTACAAAATTCAATTATAGATTATTGATGATTTTATTGTTGTAGTTTGTGAAGAAAAACTATATGAGAAACACCTTTTCACATCACAGTCTAAAACTACAACAACAAAGTTTATATAGTCTCGAAAATGACCATATAAACGAGTCGACACAGAAACAAGTATAATGGAAAACTGGACATTAATAAGCAAGGCAGCAGGTATATACTGCTTATCACTTTGTACTGTATTAAATTTATTTCCTTTTTTCACTTTCCCTTCTCGGTAACAACAGGGTGCAGCTCTGAGTACTTAAGTGCATATTCAAATTTCTAATGAAACAAAGCTATACAACATTATCCTGTTAAATAATGTCAGACAAACTTCCTGTTCTCTTCTTTCTCCTTCCTATTCTTTAAACCTGACTGGTGTTTGTACTGGAATCCCTGGGAGCTGTGGTACAGAACTGGCTCTGCTGCTCCGCTCCTCCTCTCTGTTGTCTGCAGTTACTTCTGCTAGATGCACAACTACTTGGTGCAACATGATCTTTCTGGATTAAGACTAATTGTCTCTGAGGTTTATCAGCCAAACCTTTGTTGTTTTTATTCATGTTAAACAATGCAGCATCCGTCATTGATTGTTAGTGGAGGAGATTTTCACTCACACAAGTGAATCACAGGAAACAGACAATTACCTTAATTTTTGTTTCCCAATTTGGGGTTCAAGGTTCACAAGGTTAACATCAGCTCAGGGGAAAGGTTTGGGCATTTAGTATTGATGCTTAACGCTTCATGGTGCCAGGGCTCAAATAGTACATGTGTGTGCATGCATTTGTGTGTCTGGTTTATTAGAAAAAGATGGAACAAGAAAGGAATGCCACATATCTTACTAGTGTTCTAAAACTGACACATTGCAAATTTTGAGTTTATAGTGGAGAGAAAAAACACTGTTATGTACTTATGAGTGTGTGTTTTTATGTGTAGGTTATCTACTTTTACATGTGTATGTATCACAGACTGTGAATGCATCAGTGAGATAAATAGTGGGAGTAAAGTCCCGAGGACCCACGAATTAGGTCTAATTTTCTGTCTGATTACACAGTAACAGGCCAGAGGGTGTCCAGTGTGTTTGCACGCAATTGGCCTGCTAGCCTCTGCTCCCAGCCCTCAATGACATAGAGTAAAAGCAGTGGAGAGGACAGGCGGAGTATGAGTCACCATATCAGAGCCACTGAGCATATGTCCCCAAAAGCTTGGCTGCTTAACAAATTTCTATTAAAATAATGCCATTTTTCTTTCATGCAGGATGGTTCACAATGTTAAGGCAATAGATTACTACAATCTAGTTAAATACTAAACACTAAATGTGAAAATAACATCAAATGATTAGCAAGCCAGGAAGTCCTGCTGTGGGTTTAACAAAAAATATAATTTACTTTAACGGGGAAAGCTATGAAAATATAATCATTACAAATTAAATCCCCCGGCTCAGGAGGGTATTTTTTCATTCTACAAAGACAACTGTTGAAGTAAGTACTCCCTGGTTTGTGGGTTGTACTTGTATATTAGCTGTTGAAAAGAATGATCTTTTTTTTATTTCTCATGACTCTCACTCAAATTGTAAAAACACAACATTAGAATGCATAAAGACAGCACTAGGTATGAATGAGTAGTGATGCCAAGATATGATTGCAATTTCTGGGCTTAAACATGATTAAAAAGATATCAAAATCTGAGGGTTGAGAAGATAATCTTTTACCACACAGCCTGGTAATGTAAGGCACAGAAATACCAAAGCATTTAGCAAAATCACATGTGCATTTAAATCTTATCTATTTATACTTTTCTTGCAATATGCTTGTGAAGCACATGTTTGTATGTATTCTTGTATACATCTTTTTTTTGCAGCAAGGTGTTTTTATGTATCACAACAATTATTTGTGTTTATTTTACTGTGAGTATTATCATTTTATACCATAGATGAGGCTGGAAATAACAGTTGTGATCGTAATATGTTAATGGTGATATGTAATGTATAAATGCCTTAATAAAGGTTGTTATATCCCCTTTGCTTTAGTTTTAAGTAAGCAATAAAAGCAAAAATTTAAATTATTCTATGTGTTCTTATTGGCCATCTCTAGATATGAAATAGTTAATTTTCTTAATACTCTGTAGTCAATAATACTTGGACTGAGATGCATCCATTTACAAGCTATTGATTTTTAATGTCAACCTGCCCAAGGGATTAATGGAGCAAAATAAACTGCAAAAGAGTGACACAAAGGACTTGTGACACTGTTTGCTCTGAATTGGAAATCTATGTGCTTCTTTCGCGGAGGAAAAAGTCCCTTGGCGACTGTGCCCAATCCACTCCCATTTCATGCTTTGTCAACTCCAGGATGGAGTCATTCCAGACTGGGAGGACTCCAAGTTAAGCAATATGAAGATTTGACATCAGAGAGCAAGAGGGAGGAAGTACGAACCGGGTTTTCCAAATTAACCTGAGAGACCTCAATTAGTTAGAGGCCGGCCTCTTCCTGTCTCAGACACTCCTGCTAACAGATCCGGTCCAGCGGGATGCAAACCGGTGACTAGTTTGTAAATATATACTTGCACCTATCTCAGAATCTCCATACCTTTCATTTAGAGTAGTCATTTCCAGGTGAGCTCATACCCGCAGCCTAAACCCTCAATCCACCTCAGATGACATGAATCCTTCTGACATGATATTGTAAATATGGAAATCATCCAGCAAGATAAGTGACCTCCACCAGACCTCTAAAGTGATGCAGAAACATTCTGAGTGATGCAGAAACATTCTGAGAGCATACTTAAGGCAAAGTTACTTGCATGCAGCATCTTTGGCAAAAATATCTAAAAAATTCACCTTTGCACACCACCATTACACTGGTGAGGACTGACCTTCCAGCCATCCTCAGAGATCTCTGTGGTCCAACAGTTCAGGTCTTTTGGCTGCTCCAGATGACATGACAAATATTGATCAATCTTTAGTTGCATGGCTGCAAGAGGAGTCTTCCATTTAACATTTGGTCGGCTGGTCATGACCTCTTTTTTTAAATCTCACCTCAAAATCTATCTTTTATAGATTACTTTACATAGTAGTTAGTATCCTTTTTCATCTTATCACTGAACATAATGAGGCCATTTTATTGATTTTTATTGCTTTTTGTAATATTCTGTTTTACTCCATGCAGCTTTATTTTCTCACACTAAAATTTTCAGGTGACAATATCACTGTTTAGTCCTGATGTGCTTTTTATGAGACTATATGTCCCGACATTATACTATCGTATTCCTCTTGGAGGCTCTTATAAAGTACAACATCCATAAAAATGACCATTAATACAGTGGTGAGATTGTAAGTGTCTTCTGCGTCGCTCTGTAGTTCAATCATGCACTCATAGCAAATCATGCATGCTTAAATATTTCAGGCCAATTAATAAGTCTTTGGGAGCAGGGTTACTTCTAGCATGGCCCATGTGCTAAGTGTGTCCAATTGTATTAGGTGCAGGATTTGCTGATGAATCAATTATGAGTCTGTCCATTGATGAAATTAAATGCATACATGTTCTTTGTAAAGGTCATACTGCTCTGTAGCCATATTGCAGAGCAGTATGATTAATTCAATAAGACCCAGCCCTCTGCACTTACAGGTTACACAAAGAGCAATATGCTTCAATACTGCTGATCACTTCAGGATAACGCAAAAACCCGAACAATGGGCTCCTTCAACCTGCTGCTATTGTTACAATGGCTGAAACCCAAAATTGCACAGGGGAGTTTTCGCAGACAAAACACTACTTGATATCACTATGAATCTTCCCCAGTTGATGACTTACATTAAGACAGTTAATTTATGTATGAAAGTTTAGTGAAATTTTATGTTGAAATATGCAAATGAGGCATCATCTGATTAAATATCTGCTAATCTGCAGATATCTGAACACTGGATAAAGGAAGGTTTAAAATTCTTATCTCATTTTGTTGGCATATTAGAGTCCGGCGAAGACAATGATTGTGGTGCTACATGTTGAATTAAAATGATAACTTTTAGTTAATTTAGGAGAAATATACAGAAGCAAAATGTAGTAAAAAAAACAATTTAATGTATATTTTGAATGTTCTGTTCCACTAATAAAGTCATATTTTTGAGGCAAAACAGCCCAAAATATCTAAACTTCATGGTGTATTAAAAAAAAACAACCGTTCTTTCCTGTAGTATCTCGCCTCAAAGACAAAAACCATCAGCTGTAGAAATAAAACACACTATATATGAGGCTTTGAAGCCTCAATGTCATTCCACCGGCTTTACTGGTGGACTTGGTGACACTTGTTGCTATGGATACCATGCACTTGCTACAGCCACTAGATCAGTGGTATTTTACAGATTTAAATAACCTCTATTCTATGCGGGTGATGTCTCTTTATGGCGAATTTAGAGTGGTTAGGGTTAGAAGAGGGGAGCTAACTTTAGTCACTCTGATATCTCCTGATGCATTTGCAGCCACATCAGTAAACACATGGACCAGCATGAGGACTCCATTTCAGATACAGACGATAATCTTGTCTGCTCTATGGATTTTATGTAGAATCCTGGATTCAGTGAGTTAAGATTGAGGGCTGAAACGGTTTTTGTTAACATGCTAGCAGTATGCAGAATTACCCTTTCTCAGTTCCATTTTACAATGTACATCTGGATGCAAGCACGACTACCGCAGGATTACTGTGATACTTAAGAAAACCTAAGATGTGATGGTTCGCATCCTGGTCTGGTGTTATTTCTTGCCTTGCAGGCAGATTTATGGACATTTATTCATAATGGCTACGATGTGTACCTGTGTGTACAGATTTGACTGAGTTATAACCTCGAGCTTTAGTACAACCTTTGATGCAACTCGCCATTGTTTGTGGAACAGCTGTATGAACCTGTCCCTTTCACCTCACCTCAGCATCTTTGCCTCACATCACTTTCCCCGCTCCCCCATTAGTTTGTTCTTTTCTTTCTATGAGAGCATTTAGATCAGTGTTTTTTGTTAATAAAATATCTAAATAAACATGTTTTTTAGTATTTCTTCAGGATCACTTTCTGAATTCAGTTTTTTGGTAAAGGGCCATGTTCCAAGCTTGCACAGCTGGATGTTTGGCTAATAAGCGCTCTAATTTAGTCTTAGCCTGCTCGGTTTGCACTCTCCTCTAGCAGGAGCACATTCCTCATCCCCTAGACAACATCACAGTCATGTATTCAGCAGGCATATCTATAGCTCGCACGCGCTCCTCCCTATCTCCCGCTCTCCTCCTTTCTATCTCTCTGTGATGAATGACACCCATCTCAGGGCAGTTAACTAAGTATTCTCCATTAATCCGAGTCGAGCGGCTGCTGTCACTGCTGGAACCGCTGCCAACTCCGAGACCCCGTGACTCCCTTTTACACCCAGCAACCGACCCGCCCACCTAACATAAACCGAGCCAGGCAGTCGGCCCCCGAGGCGGACGGAGAGGCGGCCAGGCCGAGAGCCAGAGCAGCGCTGGTGTCACCATGGCAACTGGCAGAGTGACAGAGGGCTCCGCGCTTATGTAATTAGGCCGTTTGAGGAAACTGGAAGTCGTGGAAATCACAGTTAATTCGGAAACATCGCAGGACATGTTTGTTTTTTTTTATATGTGATGGATTTAGAATTTTTATGAGCATCCAAATGTGCCTTTTATGTATCCAGGAATCCATCTGTATTCATTTCGACCACAAAGCACATTAAAAATCAGCTACAAAATGAAAGTGATGCAAAAACATAAATATTGTGCAAGCTCAACATTAATTATTATCAACTCTGACTTCAAAAGGCTCTTGCTTATGTGCAGCAAAATCAGAGGTCTTTTTTTTTTCATTTAAGCCATTTGCTTCATGAAAATCCAACAGTAATGTAATTTTCTGAGCTGTTATTATCATAACAGCAGCCTATTTACTTTAAAGTGCAATGATCAGTGTCCTTTTGCAGTAGGAAAGAATTAACTTCCTCAACTGCGGGAACACAAAATGCAGGTGAAAATATACTTCGAGTGATCTACAGTTTTTTAAAATATGAATATCCTGTGATAGCAGCTTAAAAAAGGAAAATTATCTTTCTTGATGTACGCGTCACAGTGACTGTAACTGCTATAATCATGCTGTGGTGGCTTCTACCTCAAGAAGCTGGTCAACGAACGGTAAGGATTTAGACTGGGTTTTCACTTAAGATTAGGTTTGGTTTAGGTTAGATAAATGTTTGGGGCTGGAGTAAGGCATATGATTTCATGGGTAACACTCAAGATATTTAATCTATGTAACCGCATTGTCTTCCTAGGTGACAAAAATAAGTTTTTATGGGTGTCTGTAGTGAAATGCGTACTTACTCTGCCAGCTCCTCAAGGCTCCGGTACACATCATCCTCATTCAGAGCTGTGTCCTCGGATGGAAAGGGCCTGTTATACACACACACACACACACACACACACACACACACACACACACACACACACACACACACACACACACATTGACACAAAGAGTGAGAGCGGGGACAAAATTACACACTTTATCACCACACACACTACAGTGTCACAGGTAGAAAAATAACCAGTCAGAAACTGTGTGTTCTATCTGTCAGGCTGTCACTCCCAGCTCCATCATTTCAGCAGTGCAACAGCAGAATGCATTCAGCAGAGGACCCCATCAGTCACAAACAACATCGTCAAAACACATCCACAAACTGCTGCTGATAGATAAAAAAAAACAAACAAACAAACAACAAACAACAACAAAACCCCGGCATCTTTCCACAGCCAACTTTCTCAGGAATTCCGGACGGAAAACAGGCCATTTCCTAGAGATGGATGGCCAGGTGTTTTATAAATCCTCCCTGGGGGTTTAGGCAGCTTTCAAGAAGCTTCAGTGGCGATGTAGAGCAACATAAAATATAGAAAATGACGGAGTTTAGAGCCGTATTTTTTTTTTTCCCCACAGAAAATGTGACATTCTCTACTTATATGACCACTTTCTATTATAAAGCTTTATGGTTATGACATCCAATGTGAGAAACAACAGCGGGAATAAGAAACACTTATGTCAGCCCGTCATACGATAATTCAAATGGTTCATCCCATCCTCTTCTTAAATTTCCGATTTCCACCCCCACGATGTCAACAAACAAAATACTCCTAGGAATTGGCATGGCATAAAAATGGAGGACTAATTAATTAGCTCATTAAACAGGGTCGAATTATTTCTAATCTTTTTAAAGATATCTGCTTTCCACAGACATTATCTTGAAAAGGACGATATGGTCCCGAGCGGCCAACCGTGTTTATAGTGTTTTATTTTTTTCTTTCGCACGAGCTGATTGCTACAAATTATAGCCTATTAGCTTAATGCTGTGCACAATTGAAGCCCATTAAAATTAGGGAGGTCATGATCAGCGCTGATCATCAACCACGCTAATGTTACTGAAATGGAAATAGCTTGGATAGTTAAAATAAATCCCGAGTATGTCTTATAAACAGCTAAACTCCAAGCTGTGAAGATGGTAAAATATTTTTGTTGTTTTTTTTATATGAAAAAAATAAACTCATTCCAAATGAAACATGTACTGTACACTTTATTGGTCATTATCGGGTTTCAAAGTACCCGATGCATCAGTACTATTTCAGTTTGTTGTTAGTATCTAGGCTTGTTTCTGTCTCAAATAATAAATCCCACACAAAACAGCAGCCAGCTGGGGTTTCTGCTGTGGTAAACAGCCCTGTAAGGTTGACCTTGACTCCCACTGTTTAATGTAACTACTGAACACATGATTTGTTTTCCTAGCATCAAAAAGCCACTGGACACACACACACAAACAGACAAAGGACACTATGGCACCATTACTCAAAAAAGAGATGGAGGACAGAGTGAGTGAGGGCGTCAGGTTCATGGGGAAAGCGAGCTACAGGCTGCACAACAGGGATTTTTGATTCATATCCAACAAAGAAAAAAGTCCATCCACAAAATCCTCTGGGGTATTATAACCAAAACAAAGATATTCATACTTACCTTTAAGAAGTTAAAGGAATGACCAGTAGAAATAACAGCCACTGCAATTTTGTTTTCCTGCTCTGCCACACTCTGCAAGCTTGTTTTTAATGGGGAACTAGTATCAGTTAAACTAGTAAGTAGCCGTCAATTCTATGTTTAGGCCGTTAGCTTCGGACACAGCCAACTTAGTGAGCAATTTAAGAAGCTATCACAATTACTCTGGAGTCTAAAATGTTATTATTGTGTGATTTTGATCCCTGATACGTCGACATAAATGAAACAATACAGAAATAGAAGCTCTGACCCTAAACATTATTTTGCCTCTGTTGACCAGAACCGTCACCATAGTACCCGAACCAGTCACATTTTGGGGGATCCTCACTATGTTGGGAATGCATAACCAATCAATTCAATACAACCAGCTGCACTACCCATTGTGGGATATACCACATTCAAAAACTTTTATTAAGCAACCAGCTCCTGTGCTTCCAAGCCTGCATGAGATGCAATGTGCAAGAAATGAACACAGACTTGCCTCTTGATTGTCACAGAAATGCATTTTTTAATTATGTGAAATGAAATCTGAACAAATACTGCATTTGAGGTGGATAAGAATGTTCACTTTAGTATGAGTAGACATTAAAGGCTGGCAGAGCAAGCAGGTTTAACCTTTTAGGAAACCAAAGTTCTTAATCTATCATTTATCTTTTTAGAATTGTGTTTAATTTTTATACATTTTTTGTTTTTTATGACCATCAGCAAACCAAGCTAGTCTCTCTCAAAAAGGAAATGAGTGAGAAAAGCTCTGTTAACTCGTCTTAAGTTGTGGAAGCATTTAGGCAAGAAAAATAACGCATGCGTCCTAAAAGGCCAGCGGATTGTTCACTGAGCTCATCAAATCATACGAGTCATATGCAAGTTTCTCAGATGAGTTTCATCAATTTAGTTGTGATTAAATTAACAATAGAATCCATTATGAAGATAATTCTGCTTCAACTACTTCCTGCACTAAAGGCCACAGATTTCTAGTGTGTCTGTTGGCAGTACAGCTAAAGCTGTAGTGATTACCTAGGGCTGTATATGGGAGAGACAAACCTGACACTGTTTTACTAATGAAAAATGAAAAGAAATGGACATGTAAACACTCTGCACACTAGGAGCTGGCTGTAAAGTTGCGTAAACTGAAAAAAATCTGGTCGCCTTGCTTTTTCTTCCACTGTGTTTTTGTTTTCTCTTTTTCTACATTTTCATATTGTATGTACTGTAAATAATGCAGTGAATAGAGTTTATGAGTGATCTGTAGAGGGGGTCGCGGGAAAGAGAGAGCAAAGAGGAAAAGAATGAATCTCTAAGTGTGTGTTGAAGTTGACTGTGAAGAGGGAAGAGGGACTGCTCACTATCACACATCAAAAGTTCAAAGCTCACACAGAAGCACTCTGCTGTCTCTTGGCTCTCAGCTTTGAAATCCTTTAGTAAAGTTTAATCTGAAGATATGATCAGATGAATGAGATGCTTTATTGTGTCCCAAGTCTTCATAAAAAGCCAACAGTGGGGAGATGTTAATGTGTTAAGGTCAACTATCTGGCTTTTGAGCAAAAATTACAGCATGAAAGTTAAAACTAAAAAGAGAAAAAAAAAAAAGCAATTAAGCAGCAGTTTATCATATCACCTCAGTTGTGTATAGTATGTACAGGTTTGTGTGTGTCAAGCTGTTGGTATCTGTGAGACACGGGCACTTAAGCTTTGTTTTAATTAAAGCAGTGGTCACACTAAAAGAGCGCGTCAGCCATCAGGTTAATGAATGCTCAGCTGGATAGTCAAAGGTCAGCTTGTCACTTTCAGGCATGCACGCACCCGCATGAACATGCAAACTCTACTGCAAACTCTCTTCTCTAATTCATTTACTCTGCTATTATTATTTTTTTTTTATAGGTTTGAGTGGTTTAACTACATTAAAAACCTCTGCATTTTCAAGAGCTAATTGCGGGTATTATTATTATTTAGAAATAATAACACAAAAACTGCCTCATCTGATTTATGTTACCCTCTTCCACACCATTATGAGCAGAAACCCAAAGCAGAAGCTGCTTCCTCTAGAGTGTGATAACACACCCACATCTGATGGCCCCCTCCAATGAAATGTGCATTATATTATAAGTTATTAATGGAGTCCCGCAGGGCAAAATTTAATTACGTAGTAGTTTTTGAAGACTGGCGCTCGTATCTACCGCGTTGTTTTTCAGAGCCAAGCACTGTCCGAAGCTGCCATTTTCATTTCTGGTAAATAGTTCAATTACACCTTGTTGCACCATGGTTATAATTTCATCAGAACTCCTCCAGTGAGTCTCTTGCCTATTCAGTGTCTTTCCTGGGAACAAGTGATTTCATGTTCTTCTGGTCTGTAAACTGTGGAGTAAACTAATGTGGATGCTGTGATGCTTGACAAAAGCTTTTCTAAGTAATCAGTTCTCTATTCAGAGAATACGAACTGTATCTGTTTATCTTTTACATCTGTGATTTTCCCTTAACACTGATGTAGTCAACAGTTCCAGTCTGGCTTATTAAAGTGTTTTTCTTACTATTTTGTCAGTATTGTTTTAGTACAGCTGGTTCTTTTCACTCATATTGGCTTTAGATAGGGAGGCTTATATATATGTTACAGCAAAATATCTCTGTTTAAATCTTTGTGGGAACAGCTGTCTATGACAAAAGTGTTTTGTGTGGGATTTATTATTTGAGACAGAAACAAGCCTAGATACTAGCCCACATCTCACAAAGTCCTAATCATGTTTGCCCTAACTCTCCACTCTTTAAACACCTCTCTCTCCCACCTTACTGTTCCGGCCTCTATAGATTAAGTTCATTTTAAAAAGCCCCAATCTACCTGTGATCTTGTGAAATTCGTTCTACACTGTCCACAAAGCATGTGCTGGTGTAAAGGGAATTGTTGGCACGTTTGTTGGACTAAGCCGCAGTGAGCCGGTCCCATTGATCAACCATTGTCGAAACAGCAGAACAACAGTGTAGCCGTCGGGCATGAACGCAGCTCAGACGGTCAGCACTGGAAGCAGTTTCATGTCCCAGGGCACGGCTTTGTTTCTGCAGGGGTCAATAAATCGCTGAAGCTCGAGCAAACTAGTGCACTTATTGCACCATGCTGGTGCATAAACCTTTCCCTTCCTCCTTTATACCTGGCACTGCAGTTACATTTCACAGATTCTTTTGCATGGGGAGGGTGTGTGTGTGTTTGTATGTGTGTGTGTGTTTGTGTGTGTCAGTAAGAGCCTTTTTTTCCCTTTGCATGTATAAGTTATATTCACAACGTTTACGTGTGAAATTAGCACACGCGATGCATTCACTTGGCATAAGTAAAAAATGAGGACTGGGTGTGCAAAGCCATAACTGCAAACGGATGTGTGTGAAGTGATTCACTGGCGTAAGGGGGCAGGGCTATACCGACAGGATGATGAACGAGAGGGTGTTGCAAACACTGATTTTCAACGTGGCTGCTGTTCACTTGCAACACTGCAACCTCCAAATCTTTTTAAAAAAATTATAGAAATATAGTTTCGTAAATAAGTATTTGGGTAGTAAATCTTTCCCTCTGTTAAACACCACAATGGATTTAAAACAAACAAATCAAGATGTGATTTAGCTGTAGACTCTCAGCTTTAAATATAAATATAAGGATTTTTTTTTAATACTTGGATGAATATCCAGTGCAGTCAATAACTGCCTGAGGTCTGGAACCTGTGGACGTCCCCTAATGAAAAGTTTCCTCCCTTTAGATGCTTTGCAAGAACTTTACTGCAGCCACCTTCAGTTGCTGCTTGTTCTAGGCTTCAGCTTTAACAGTATGTTTTGGTTCATTACCCATCTGTACTGTGAAGCACCTTCCCTTCAGTTTTGCAGCATTTGGCTGAATATGAGCAGATAGTAAAGCCCTATAGACTTCAGAGTTCCTCAGGCTGCATCTGTACTTCTGAACTGTTGATTTGGCCAATTCTAAAATTTCTCCTATCTGTCTGATAAGCTGAATGAAAGCTGAATGTTGAAACTTCAATCACATCTCGATGGCTTTGTTTCATATTAACTGTGATGGCGTACAGAGACAAGATAACGTAAACGGTGTAACTATCCAAAAAGTTACGTACTTAACTGTGCATTTATTTTGTTCATGTGCAGTAGAAAAAAGGATTAGTCAAATAATCAATCAGTTGATCAACAAAAAATTAATATGCAGATATTTTGATTAGCAATTCATTGTCATATTCAAAGTAGAATTGCCAAACGTTCTGGCTTCAGATTCCCAAATGTGAACATTTGCTAATTTCCCCTATTTTGTGCCACTGGAAATGTAACATTGTGGGTTTTTGGACTGTTGGTGAGACGAAAGAGGAAATTTTAAAGGCATCACTTTGGACGGGAGAAAATTATGATGGGAATTTTCACCTTTTTTTTTTAAACATAGACTAAGTGACAAAATGTCCACTGGTTAATTGATAATGAAAATAACTGTTAGTTGCAGCCCTAAATTCAGCTCTGTGTCTCTTAAGTATTTAGTCTTGGAATTACCAGTGCTTTCTTTCTTTTTAATTTCTGCAAGTGTTTGTTTTTGTAATACACAATTTGGCCACAAGAGGCTGGAGTGCACCACTACCCTAGTGTAAATACGATCAAAAGCATGATGATGATTAAACTTCATACTGCTTCTTCTTCGTCTTCTTCTTCTTATTATTATTATTATTATCATTATCAATATTATTAACTATTACTATTTCTCCTACTTTTTTCCTTTGGCATGTGATGCTGTTTGTCGGTATTTTTAAGCCATGGTATGTATTGCAACCAATTCTACTAATTCCTATAATATACAGGACTGTGTTTCAACAACTAGTGGTTGTTACTCCTCAACAATGTAAATGAGTAAATATACAACCAATGACAACTCTGCTAAAAAACTCTACATTATCAGTACCAACCAGTTACTCCAGCTACATCTCATATAGGTGGTGACATTTTTACCAATCTGGTATTTTCCCACATATGAGCCTTAGTCATAATGATATGAAGGAACCAAAAATCTAACAAATAAAGATATATCTCAGAAAAAAAAAAAAAGTCAGGTTCAAGGGAAGTACATTCTGTACCTATGGCAGTTTACAGTTGGAGGATTTAAAAGACCTATACATCATGATCTAAACTCCAAAGCAAACTTCCTCCTCATCTGCTCTCTTCCTTGACGCCAAGCTGAGGTCTCTACACTCTATGATCCTGATCCCCAGAGCCCACGACACACACTCAAACAGCAGGGATCAGTGATGAATCCCTGTGATGAACTAGGACACTGAAGTTGAAGGTTAGAATGGGGTTAGCTGAGGACTGTAAAAGATAAGCCGTAGGAAGGAGCAGGGGGCTGAATAACAGGACAGACGATGACGCAGAGTTATACTGTAGATAAGCTGTGAGAAGCACAAGGTCAGCTGCCAGGACAAAGAGAGAACACGAAAACAACAAACACAAAAAAAACAACCAATTAAAAACAGGATTATTTTCATGCCTTTTTAAAAGTAAAAACATACTCATCTGTAATAAGTTACCTGGAAAGTAAGATGTCACTGTTTAAAGAGAATTGAAACAGTGATTCAAGCTCCAATCATAAATATGTCAGGGTTGGGAATTTACGTTTCGAATTTATGTTCTTGGAAGTAAAAGAAGAAAGCCCACAAGAGTCCACAAGAAGAGAATGTATATGCGAATAAATGATTACATGCCTACTGTTATCTCCGTATGTGTTGAGGAGCATGCAAATGTGTGTCAGTGTGCCAAAATAAAGCTTCGGTTTAAAGCAGGACTGGAATGCTGACAGAGTGAAAGAGACATGAGCTATTGAGGCTTGATTACAAGGAACGGAGAACGAACACAAGATCAATGGGCTTCAACAGAACATCAGTGGACTTGCCGGTGGCAATGATACCCAGAGATTCAACAGCATGAGGAACTCAGTCATATGAAGCTCAATGGCTGTCTGGATAGGGTGTCTGCACTTAAATGATTTGAGACAGTGGGGTGGTTGTCCAGGCATTGGGCCTCCATCCTGAGGAACTAAAGTTGGATAAGATGTTTTAAATAGCTTTCCAAAAGAATTTCTTTCAAGCAATGTAGTCATCTATATTAGCTTATATTCTTTAATACTTATCAATATAGTTTTTTCTAATAACAGTAGAGATAAACAGAAGGGAAACTGAAGATGGATGAAATTTAACAACCTCAATTCAAAAACATCTAATGGTACAATTTGTTGTTTGTTGAAAATAAAGAGCCTTTTTATCATTACTGAAGTGCAACCTGTTTTCATAATTTATTTCGGGAAGGAATGTACTCAAGTATCCATCTGGAATTCATCATGAGAGAACATGTTTCCTCTTACTATGTGGTCTGAGCCTTTGCCAACTGAGCCAGCTCTTTTTTATTTTAATTTTTTTTTTTAATCATAACCTCAAACAAAGCATGTGACTTAAGAAAAGACATCAAAAGTTTTGCTGCTTTAAAATTCACTTCAGGAATCCGACTTCCAACAGTTGCTGCAAGAAAATAAAGAAAAGAAAAATCCAAACAAATGTCGGAATTACTATGTTTGACTTTTTGCTACCCTTCAGTAATGGCTATACTATATGATATTAATCTCCTTATCTGGCTTCTTATCATTAGATACCTGTTTTCTTTGCAACTGATTTGAAGATTTGTTCATTGATACGGTTATCTCTAGTTTTAACCTTGAAACGTTTAAGCCATTTGCAGCCATATTCTGAAAGGTGCTGTACACGACCGAGTCATTGCAGAAGTCGACCTGGAGGGCATCAACATTCTGTCAATATGGTGGTGGTGGCATGGTATGTGTTTGAATGAATTATAGCCGTTGTCAGCTTGTACACAGTTGACAGGGGCTCTAAAGCGAGACAGAAGAGCTCTGACAGGTCCTTGGACCTTTGAATGTCGCTGACCTTGCCCTAAGCAGAATTAACCAAGAAGCGGGTGAGGAGACCCTTTAGAGAGGCCAACTGGGGTCAGTGAACATCTATGCTGTGTAAGTGCTATGCTTAATAGCAGTGCCCCGTTCATGCTAAATCATACAGTACATGGCCTCGGACCTTGTCACGCATTTGTCATATGGCCCTGTGGATGTCTGGGAAGCCTGTAGTGGAAGCAGTAAGAGACAGATGATCGCTTAAAGCTCCATTAAGCACTGTCTTAGATATCAACACTGTGCCCCAATGCTGATAACACTGAGAATTAACACCCAACTTTGATCCATAAATATGCACGGCCGATTCCTAACAGTTGTTTCAAACCTTCTCATATGAAGGGGACGCTGTTATCAGCCTAAAAGGCAGTAGAATGGTGAGTGCCTAGTATGAAATAAAGGGAAGCTGAAATAAGAGGTTGGAACATTGGCTGGAAAAATTTTAGTATTTGATTTTAGTAATTACTATGCATGAAATTCAATAACAAAGGCACCTTCTACACTACACCTTCACTGGACACTACAGGGCAATACAAATAAATTATGGCAAATGATGGAGAAGGCAACTTGTTTTTGGGACCAATATATGGCAAAATAATAAGTGAAATCATTTTGGCCTTGATAACCATACTATGCAATTCCTATGTTGACATATTCTCTTCGAAGAATGTAGGTTAGTGAACCGTTTACCACCCTTAATCAGTGTTGTTCTTCTAAAGGCCAGGAGTCAAAAGTGATGTTACTTAATAAAGTCATACTTCACTGATCCCAGTAAGGCTGGTCTATTTTCACTCATTTTCCTCCAAAGCCAGATATGAGGTCAGGTTAATCCCCGGGGCTGGAAGGAATTCATAGTTGCTCAAGGACATGTCAGCCGTTAGGTGTTTGTCCTTCAGTTAGAGGACAGTAACTCCAACAAAAATATTCCTCTTCTGGTAAAACTAGATTTGCAGCTATCTTGGTCCTGAACTCTCACCTACACTTTGAGAATGACAGTTATACTGTTTAGTTAATAGTCTTATTCTTGAATTTAAATTAACTGAGAAATTAGAAAGCCAGGAGCCTGATTTACACTGAGGTCAAATGAGCATTGATTTCGACCACCTCACACCAAAATGACCAGCGTGGACAGCCACTGAATGAGCCAGTAGTCAGCAGGTTGTGTTGTCTTTATTAATGGCAAGGGACACGCTCTCTCTGTCACACTCCCTCTCTTCCTCCTCCTTTCATTTCCTGGCATGGCTCCTAATGGGCTCACTCCATCAACTCATTACTCAGATGGACAAAGTAGCCTTTTATGTGGCTGCAGTGAGCTTCCGTGCTCCAAGCAGATTGAGCAAATGAAGAGAAATCAGAAGCCCATTCCTGGTCTGATAAAGCAGTGTGAAGGATTTCCACCATTATCTGAGAAAAAAATGACTATTCCTTCATACAGTGAAGTGTACTGACTCAGACAGTCGTGCCTTTGATGTACTGCTAAATTTCTACATAAACTGCGGTACTGTTCGAGTGATAGATGGAAATGTGTTGTGGATTATTTTGTTGCCCTGTAAGATAACAGTGGCTAAAAGCTGCAGCTAATTGCATAAAAATTCAAATTGACTTTTAAATGAGCAGCAGATGTTAATAGCCACCTCCATTTTAATACAGGCCGACAAGTAAGTGTGGAATCCACTCTTCCAAATGGTTTCTTTGACACCGATACGCTTGAGTGCTGTGGCTGTTCAAATGATAAATGAGAGAGTTAAAAATGAGACACATACCTGATGCCTTTAATTTGTGCAATGCTGTGTTGGGAGATCCTCGACAGAGCAGAGATTACCTGAAACACACAAAAAGATTGCTGAGTGTTTGTCACACAAAAATATCTACTAAATTTTTCAACTTTTTTTTGTAAGCATGTGAGCATTTATTGTTTATCGTTTCATTTGCACAATCAACTAATGCGGGCTTCCTTAAATACTTTGGTCAAGCAAATGGGGATCAGACAAATTAAAGAAAATGACGACAGCAATTTGTGACCAATGAAATAAAAAAATGAAAGGTAAAAATTAGCATGAGTCAACAACCAACAAAAAAATTAACCAAAAATATAAACAGTTAAAGACAAAAATCAGCTATAAAAGTAGCTAACAAACAAAGAACCGATCAAAAGTAATATATACAACACAGGAAGAATAAGAGTCATTATCAAACTACACTGTATGTTACCAGGTAAAAGAAAAGATGTTCAACATTCACAGTTCTCTGAGGGCGATCATCGAATCATGCAGTGCCACACGTAATGAAGACCACCGTGTTAATCCATTCGCCCACATATTTTCGTTATTTTACCTACCATCTTGTTTTCTGGGTGAGCTAATCTCCACACTTTCCCCTCACCTTCATACGTGTTTTAGTACAAAAAGGTTGAGTGTGTGCCTGTATTTAAGCAGACGTAACGTTGGCTATGACTCAAACGCAACTGGGCTCATGGTTGAGGACTACAGATGGCTTCCTCGCTGTGTCTACAGAGGCTGGTACAGGAGGATGAGGAAACAGCCACCCCAAAACACACAAACACACGCACGCACGCGCACGCACACACACACACACACACACACACACACACACACACACACACACACACACAACAAAACACAGATCCTGTCTCCTACGCCTCATTAACCACTCCAGGGTGTATTTCAGCTCGCAGCACCGTGGCAATGCCAGATGCCTCCTCGACAGGGAGGAGAAAATTGTTATCTCAACCCCTCTTCCTCAGCAGGTGTATCGTATACAGACTCCCATCAAACCGCCTCTTCTCTAAACACACAATGTGGCATTTAAAATTCAAGATGAGCCAATGGCTAATGGCTGTTGTCAAGCTCAGACCACTACTTTAGGACTCTAGAGTGACGTTGAAGTGGTGTTGACAGAAGCCTTTCACTCTCTCTATTCAAGTTGTTCTCATGTTTGACAAAATCAGATATGGAGAGTGGAGGGATTACATGGAGCACTGTTATAGAGTGACAATGCATCATGTTCATTTACATCTAACCACTTTGTGGGGGGCAATCTTGATAGGCCTATGATGACAAAGGGTCATTTTTCTGTGTTGCTAAAGACCCACGTAATAGGCAGTTGTGTTCATGGTTAATGGTTCCAATATGTGCCCAGTCTACCATTACACATCTCCTTAACATACTGTATATTCTAATTGCACTCTACAGACGGGCAAGGAAAAGAGAGGCAGACAAAGAGGAGGTAACAAGAAGAGCAGAGGGGGAAGAATATATTGCTAATTTAGCTTAGAGCCTCTGTTTAGTCAGTGGTTCGGGTGTTTAATAAATCAATGTGGATAAACCCTTTGTGCTGCTGGTGGCATGCTGCCCACCTGGCCATGTTGCAGGGAGAGATCACATATGGCAAACTGCCTCAGCATCATTATTAGCTCTGTTCTTTGGTCTTATTAGCCCACGTTATCTTTGTGGAGGGGTAACAGACAATATAATTTAAACACAGAACACCAAAAAAGACTCCATAAAAATGCTAAATTTTAATGAAACAATTACTTGGCTGGATAGATAAGTAGGTGGATAAATTCAGAATTTGGTAGCCGTCCATAGTTAACGCTGGGTAGTGTGATCAGCTGTGGTCAGACCTGGCTAATCACAGCAGGCTTCTGCCAGGTTTTTCCGGGTTCAAAGGAGAGCAGAGGAGCCGGCCTTTCAAGTGAGGGAGGTTACAGCAGGGTCAAAGCCTGCTTGGCCTGGGGAGAGGGGACGTGTGTGTTCCAGCACTGAGCATGCTAGCGTGATATCCACACATAATACTGTCACATCTATTAATATTAATATTAAATCTTGGGTTTCTTCGACATTTAGTACTTTGTTCTAAATTTTTATTTCATGCCAGTCTCACATGCCATAACATGAAAAATCTGATCAAATACTGGCAACACTGGCAATCCGTGACTCCCTCTGGCTCTGGTAAGAAATGCTAATTTGCAATCTGTTTTCAGGGCAGCTGAGGAGGTACAAATTTCTTCTCACATTGTGAGGAGTGCTTAAAATGACACGATCTTTATCATCTGTACCTTTTTCATTATCGCTGCATTTTTACTGCAGTCAATCAGTCAGTAGATGTGAATCTAGGATAGTATTTGATTTTATTCAACAGATACTTTACTTACAATATATCTACCTAGAAGTAGGCGTTGAAGCTCAGAAGCTGTAAGTGATACTCAAAAGTCAGATTTTCAGTGGAGTATTCCTTTAAAGCACATTTTGGGAGCTGACTTCTTTTATTTGTCTAATAATGCCAGTCTGCTCACTTTCCCGCCCATGCTCAAAGTCGGCCTCTCTGACTGCGCTCTCCTCTTTCTGCCTCTAATGCACTTCACCTTCTTCTGATCCTTTACTTCAGTCAAAGCCTTTGAGTCTCTACATGATATTAATTTCCCTCTCATCTCGTACTCCCAGGGGAGTTTTAACTCAGGGGCCAGCCAGAGAATAAAGCTGCTTTCACCCCTTTAGGAATATGCAAAAGACAAGTTACACAATGGAGTGACAGCTCAGGTTTCTTTAGCCCCACACCAATATCGTACAACCCCACGGCCCCTGGCATTCTCTTCCCCTGACCCTTTCTGTCAGTCAGCACAATGTAACTGAAGATCCATGTTCAGTCAAACAGCCTCAATGAATCATGTAGTTTCTGCATGAGACTGACATGCAACACTTATTTGCAGCATTATAAGTTTGTATGCACACATGTTTGTGTTTGTGTGTGTGTGGGTGTGTGGAGCAGAGGGAAGGGCGGGGAGAGCACGGATAAGAACTGAATCTATGGATTAAGTGTGAGGTGAAGCCAAGTGTTTGCAAACACACGTTTCCCCTAGTAACCAAGGCCTGACTGAATATACATTGTCATCAATTACAAATCAAATCAAACCAGCAGCCATGTGCTATAAGCCGGAGAAGGGTGGGGCTGTGATCTAATTAAGATCTGAAAACATGCACAAGAGGACAATTGACAGTCCATCACAAAACACACCCAACCGCCAATTCTGTTTATTTCTGATGTGGTCGTGACATTATTATATCTGGCACCGAAAATCGATGCAAGTCTTGGAAGTCATGCAATAAAGAGGCAGAATTAATGAAAAATTAATTGCATTACTATTATGCTTTTTTCATGGCTTTCTTCCCTACAACAGCCAACTCTCTGATAATTTGATGTATTTATAAAGTATTCACACTCTGGTAGGACACCATTCGTCTGCTTATGCCAGCTTGCCAAGTGGTAGGCACGAAGCAAAAGGGGCATGAAGTGGGAGAGCTGAGAACAGATGGCT
The DNA here is from genome assembly GCA_016859345.1 of Istiophorus platypterus. Taxonomy (NCBI): domain Eukaryota; kingdom Metazoa; phylum Chordata; class Actinopteri; order Istiophoriformes; family Istiophoridae; genus Istiophorus; species Istiophorus platypterus. The sequence continues at coordinate 17,575,621 of CM029128.1, read as the reverse complement.
TAGTGGGAACCCTGCGTGCCCGACATCAATAATAGACCGACAGAGGAGGGACGGCTGAGCCTGTCGGTGTGTGTGTGTGTGTGTGTGTGTGTGTGTGTGTGTGTGTTTGTGTGTGTGTCCTACTGTCCCACTGCCTCCGGGAGTTTCTGCCTTTTACAAACCTTCTCTGAGTCTCTTTTTTCCTTCTCGTTCAGTTTCTTTTCTGTAGTATGCTCACAATTCACACATGAAAATAAATCCTTATACTTCGCAGGCCATAAAGCAAAGATGCTCCCTTTGCAGAGGTGTGTGTATATGCACACAGCTTAAACTTTAATATTAACATCGAGAAAGATTTCTTTTTAATTAATTTATTCAGCCGTAATTTATACAGGGTGCTCCTTAGGAGTGTTATTTGAATGTAGCCGCAAGGGGACACAAGCCAGTGTCTTATTGTGCCAGACCCAAGCCCGGATGAATACAGAGGGTTGTGACAGGAAGGGCATCCGACGTAAAACTTTTGCCAAATCAAACATGCGAATCAAATCTATGAATCCCTTAGGAGTGTTATTTCTTTTACATACATGACCTGTGTGTGCAGGAAAATAAAAGCAGGACTGCTGCTGCCACAAGATAAGCAAATAATAATAAATAAATGAGTAATTAAAAAATAAATAAAACATTTAAAACTACAACTGAATTGAAAGATATTCATAAAAAATGAAGAAGTGAAAAAAGCATCAGACCAGCACGAAATAAATCTGTAACAATATCAGGGTACAGACCAGTTAACTTGGCCTACAGCCACACAAGTAACACATACTATAGTCATCAGAAAAATGCACTGATGATGAACAACAATCTATAATCTTAGACACAGAGAGGCAATACAAAACATATAAATATTTTTAAAAAACTACCACATAAGAGAAATTTATATATATATATATACATATATATAATACATAAAATAAAAACAAAAACAATGGCGACAAAACAACAATAGAAGATCAAGCCAAAGACACACTTCTACCATCCTGACTAGAAATGGAAGATAAAGACACACCACAACCCCAAATCTCATGGGATGTGCTCCAACATACACACAGTGTACACAGTGCATCTTTAATGGGTTCTTGCATACCTTGTCTATGACACACGGGGAGTGCTGCACAAGAATGACTGTGATTAGTCTCCACACACAAGTTCATGTTAAAGTTGTTGAATGCTATCAGGAGCTGGGCCTTTGCAAATCCTGATCCTGCAGTCAGATTGGCACCTGCCACATTGCACTAAATCCCCCACAAAGCAGACCTTCCAGCTGCTTGATTACAGGGGATTTTACTGCTTATGTCCAGGCAAAAAAAAAGCCCATGGGTTGGCCCAAGGGCCAGAGATGCTGCTGCTCCTGCTGCTGACCCAAAGACCCCATTTACCATCAGTGGCAGACAAAATGCCTGTAAGCCTACAGAGGGCATTAAGCCCAGACGCAAAATGTACAGAGTTACTACTTATGGCACTGATTGAAAATGTGGGTTAGCTTAACATAATGCAGATGATGCTAAAGGTTTTTAAGCCTTTCAGAAAAGTTGGGCTGATTTCCATGCATTTCCTTACAACCATTAATATGAATTATTGATGTGAATATGTGTCTACAAATCAATTTTGGGGCTTATTTAGCTTCAGGACCTTGAAAATTGATTTGATCTGAACATGGGCTGCCTGAACTAAGGTTCAAAAGTGGCTAATATGTGCAAACACCTGCCAATATTCTGTAGCCATGTCCATGACCTGTCCAATTTCATGCTAAATCACTATACATTGGCCTGCTCACATTTGTGTGACTGTGCCTGTGTGTCACAGAATCTTTGTACATGTGCGTACACACAATCAGAGCTGAACTGTGCATGAGCATATACTTTCTTACAAAGAGGCATGTGCACGGGAAAACGCACAGATCAATGGTGCTCTAGACCTCTGAAGAGGCTGCAATATTGGTAAAGATGCAGGTCCTGGTAAAGATGGGGCTTAAAAGAAGTTGATCCAGGTGCCTTAGGTCCAGATAAAAGGATGAATATGAGAAGAAAATGGAGAGGAAGAGACAAAAATGAAGTACAAAGGAAAATATGGAGTCAGAGACATATGATTTGTCACTGCAATGTCACTGTATCTCAGTCTTAACATTTTCTGACTGCACTGTAAAATCTAGAACAGCCAGAGAGTGGATTTACTCTCTTTGTGTGCAACATTTCTTTTCATCATAAATCAAACTGGTTTATTTTAAATGTCAACAAAGATGCTGCATGAATAGCTCTGCATTACAGAGAGGTGAATCCACTTCTAAGGTGTCTGAGCCATGCACTCTTGATAAACTCTTACAAATGAGCCCAGATCAAACAACAATAGCACGAAAAAGACGCCACTACGCTAAACAGCAACTGACCACCTATGATTGCTATGCTTGCAGCCAATTTGTTGCAAATCCAAGCACATTCATAATGAATGAGGAGGCGATGTGTTTAGAGTATCACAGCATTGTTTGGGCTCGAGGCTGAGAGGAGAGGTGGGAGGATGTGGGAGTGAGGGGGTGGTGAGAAGAACTCGCAGGCATTCGGTGACTCAGCAGCAGGAGTTAGACAGAGCTCTTTCCACTAAGGAGCTCTGCTGACCCTGCACAGAAAATATACTTCTCCCTGTGACAACTGTTATAAGGTGAGATGTGGCCTGTTTTAGTAGGTTTGGGCTCTGAAAAGAGTAGTGATTTGTTTGCAAATTTGATAAGCATTTTATACTTCTGGGTTCAACAATTTCAGATATTTGCTGTTTCCAGCCACTGAGACTCTAAGTTGTTTTGAGACTTAGAGGCCTTTCTCTTTTTTAGTTATTATCTTAACTTGTAAACAGAGTTTTTTTTACAATATTGAGTAAAGGAATGAAAATTATCACTCTACGAATCAGATCATTACTTATCAGCTTGGTTTACAGCAGGTTATGCTGTATATGTGAGTTTGAATGCCTATGTTTGGATTCAAGACCAGTAGCTGATGTGTATGTGTGTACCCCCTCCCTGAGGATGTCAAAATAATTTCCTCAACCTTCTTTAGGTGAGAGTTCAATCAAAGGTTAATAAAAGGCTTGGGTGTTGCCGCGATGTGATAAATGTGTGAATGAAGAAAGCCTGGATCATTTGGAGCCCAAAGGGTTCAGTCAGAGAGGTGAGTAAATAAACCCCTCTTGCCCCTCACAGATTTTAGTTTGTCTCTTAATCTTATCCTGCAGGCATACAATGCCTGACCAGCCTACGGGGATGTCATGGGAGGGTCTTGATGGCAACAGGACGACTTTGCACATCGTGGCTGACAACTGCATTTACACGTGTTTGAACAAAACAGTTCTTTAGGGACATGGCGGCAGCTGACAAAACAGCAAATAGTGTGCATAAGTGATGTAGAACAACCCTTCCCCTGTAGATGAATTTATAAGTCAAACTGAGGCACAGAGGCAGAACAAAGTGCATGAAATTATTTCACAATGAGCTGAAAATGAAACTGTGATTGTAGGCGAGAGCTGAGCCAACATAAGAGAGAGAAAAAAAAAAAAACACCAAATGACTAAAATTCATCTGCAGGGCAGAGTTCCATTATAAAGCCATTACACAGGGTGGATTATCAGTCCTGAAGCATCTTTGCTCTTTGGCTGCAGGTTTCCCCGCTGTTAGAAATGAGCTGAGATCAGACATGCAATCTGTCCACTGCTGCTTCTCCAACAAAACAGCAGCTCAGTTTCTTGCACTATTACTCGTGATCTCAACATGCTGCTGAGAAAAATCACACCCCTCCTCCAAGTGCTGAAAGGGCTCTACTAAAACAAAAATAAAGGAGGAAATGAGGAAAATCGGGATGTGTGCGCAGGCATGAGTGTATTTGTCTGGGGCTGCATGCATGTTTCGCTTGGCCCAGATTTTTGCCTCTTCCCAAACATGTGTTTGACATTTGCATGCTAGAATGGCTGAACCTCCTGCTGTGATGAAAATTTCCCGAGTGTCATGCCATGTTTCAAAGTCTTTCATCAGCTGTTTGTAGGCTATGAACCGTCCAACCTACTGGACCATCATTGACACTTAAATCAGGGGCAAGTACAAAGGCACGTATGGGGCAATCCGTGGCAAAATGCAGCATTAAAAATAATGCTTCGATATCATTCATGGTTAAGCTGAGTCTTAGAAATACAAACAGCTGTAAGAAAGACGCCAGGAGGCATTTTTTGTGCATTGAAGCAAAGTGTGTCGATTATGTCTGAAACCCAGACAAAATTTGAGGAGCTGGAATCCAAAATGTTTATAATGTGGTTTAGTGCTCTATTACTCTGGAAGGAAACGTGGATTTGTGGAGCAGATGCTGACTGACACATCGAAAGGCTTATATTATTGGCTGAAACAGGATCAGAGATACATCAGGAAGTATTGTATGAAGGCAGATATGCAAAAAAGAACTTGCAGAGTCCAGTGCAGCCTATATAGATTTGAAAAACCAGCACATAGTGTGCACAGGTGATGTAGAAAAACCCCTCCCCTGTATGTGAATTTATAAACCAAACTGAACTAATGCCTTTTAACCAAATCACATAGGCAGAACAGAGTGCATGAAATTAGCTCACAATGAGCTGGAAATGCAACTGTGACTGGAGGAGCTGAGTCAACATAGCGGAAAAAATAACAATAGCAAATTACTAAAATTCAGTGTTTGGCTGCCCTACAGAGAGAATAAATGGGATTAGACTGACATGAGGGAAAATACATCTTCCTTCACCTAAAACAAATTGGACAGATGAAACCAGAATAGATAAAACTGAGTTTTGTGTATGTGTTAGACACGCATTTTTTTCTGCCTGAGTGCATGCATGTCTTGACAAAAAGTCGTTTGTCCGAATCTGTGTACACATCTCACAGCGCGTCTGTATCTGAATTTCTTGATGTTACAGAATTTTTCGGGCTTCTCAGACATATAATCTGTTTTGTCTGCTAACTGTTTGCAGAGCAGTTCCGGTCAGGGCTGCTACACAACACTGTCTGGCTCACATCTCAACAGCAAACAGCTGCTGCCTTCAGCCAATCCATTAGCTATTACACAGTCTTTCCTTCTCATTTTTCAGCAGTGATTGGCCAACATGGCAGAAAATGGCTGTTAGTACAGTCAACAAGTTGCCAAAATAAAATTCATTATGATTTAGCCCAATTCCCAGTAGAATAGAAGACTTTCTTGTTTGTCAAACAAGATGGTCCAATATTTAGAAAAATCGATGTAATGATGATGCAGTAAGCAATTCAATAACTACAAAGGTTTTTAGTACTAAAGCTTATGGCAAAAGTGATATTTTGGTGAAATGCAGGCTGAGCACACTACCTCCCCCTTTTCTCTTTACTACTGTCCTCTTGGAAACTGAAAAGATATGTGTAACAAGGTGATTTTTGTTGGTTTGGGACTCCATATTAATTGATGCATTACATCAAGTAAAATCTACTTTGTTTTCGTCCATCTGTCATTGGGTCAGGGTTGTGGCTCGGGAAAAAAAAGGCTGTGCCATAGGTCGACCCTGTGATTGGCAAACTGTCAGACAGTTCAGGAATAAATGTCTGCAAATCAAGACCGTAATGTAAATTTGTGAAAACATTCGACAATATTGTTTTCACACTAAGTTTTTGACACTCGGGTCACATCCCTCATGACCAGAATCATTTTGATTCTACCATTATCCAGAGATTTGTGATACATTTAAAATCCATTTTAAGATAAGGTTCTGACTTGAACTTTTCTTTCTTTAAACGAATCTAAAGGCTGTGAGTTGGGTGTTTTTAACTTCATTATGGTAGAGGGACATCCTGTTTCTGACAAACAACCACAAATGGCAGGAGGAGACAAAATTTTAGACGCCCCCTGAAAATGCTGGTGTCTACGAGAATCACTTTGACATTTAAACAGCATTTTCAGATTTATCCGCACTAGTGTGTGCATCAGAGATGATCCCTGACACAAAGCTGCTGGAAGCGTGTGGTGACACAAGGGTTTAAGGCTTTGAAGCAGGTTGCGGCGATAAGGGCAAGCTGGGGATCATGGGAGGAAACGGGGTTTCCCATGATGTGGTGGGGCCGGGCTGATGAGGCTGCTACTTCCACTCAGCTCTTATCAGACAAAGGCACCTGAGCTGCATGCGCGTGTGTGTGTGTGTCTGTCTGTGTGTGTGTGTTATGAGACAGAGAGAGAGAGAGAGAGAGAGAGAGAGAGAGAGAGAGAGAGAGAGAGAGAGAGAGAGAGAGAGAGAGAGAGAGACACATGATAGTACAGTGCATGTCGGTGTGACAGAGAGCACTGAGAGAATGAATGGGATTAGACTGACATGAGTAATCCAGCTGGCCTGTGGGAGGGAGGTCTGCCCACACCCCTCTGCTGGTGGAGATAAGGAAGTTGGGAAAGGGGGTGTGTGAACCCCTGCACCATATACACATCTGAATTTAGTATTTTAAAGGGGAACGTCAATGATTTTACACATCAAGGTCAATTTTCTCGCTATGATGTAATCAGGGGTTAACTCTCCTGGGGCTCGGAGACTACAAGTGTATTACAGAAGCTTGCATTATACACTCAGGGAGTTGAGTTTGAAAGATGTGTGTTTAGCAGAGACAGATGGTCTTATCAAAAGATGCTATCGGTTGCATTATGTGGACTTTGGGATCTAACATGTTTGGAGTTTAGAGACTATGAATCAAGACATCTCAGCCCACCCTTCTCAATCTGTCTCCTGCAATTCTTCCATCTTTACAGGGTAATAAATTGCTGGAATGCCCCTTTAAAGTCTGATTAATCCTGTATTTATTTCTAGTTTCTGATTTGACTGATATTCTATTATTACTGAAGTAATAAAATATTTGAAATTTGGCCAATTAGGCAACTGCAATAAAAACAGTCTTTGAAATAATAGATTATTTTTGCTTGCTGGAAGGCCAAGGTACATTCACAGTATGAACAGCTCTCCTTAGAGCCCCTTCTGTTTTTTCATAGCACCGGGCTGTTTTAGCCATGATGAATTTCTCTCTAAGTATTGTATTCCTAATGAGGCATCTTCCTCTTCTACAAACTAATGGTCTCAGGTCACATTACTTTTTCAGTATTCACATGTATATCACATATTAAAACCAATGTGATGAATGGAGTGGTCATTAATAGTATCATTGAAATCTTTCTCTCCATTTATAATCTTAAACTCAGAGTGTTTTCATACGTGCTTGCAGTCGTTTCTTCTGTTGTCGGAAAGAATTTGTTGCCTTATTACTATCACATGCATGATTTGAGGGAATGGTTTTATAAGTACTTTATCTTGTATACGTTTCCTTAGAAACCAATATACCATATATACTGTAGTGGGCAGTTGGTCATGTGAGTGCAGATAAGCAAAACCACCCAAAATTGCATGTATTCATGTGCATACATCCATGTTTTTTTCCGCACCAAGAAGAATATGCTTACATGTACATGACCAAATACTACACATGTGCTTTCTAGGGGTGGGAAATTAAATATAATATATTTGAAAAAAATAATCTAATTCTACACAGTCGATTTTTATTACATCTTTGATATATCACATACCATCCAAATAATATTGACCAAGGTCATTTTGATGTGGAAAAAAAATAAATAAACAACATTTCCTATGCAAGTGCCTGCAGCAGGCACTCATGCACAATTGCACTCCAAATTCTTGCAGTTAAAGTGCCACCAGAGTATAGAGCTTATTGGAGTCTTTTATCATACACAAGTGGATGACTTTCCCTTGTCTGACTGCACTGTAAGTCCTGCTCCACCGTCTTTAGAGAAGTTGTATTTCTGGAAGATGAATACTATAGTGACCCACTGGAGCTTTATATTAAAACTGGCTGCAACTGACAACAGAGATACACATGATTTTTTTTTTTCCTCCCCGTCCCTTTCATTCTCCCACTATTCCCTTCTCTCTAAAACCCTTATCACACACCACAGTGTTTACCCAGCGGGAGAGATGCATTTCGTAAGGGCCACCTTTATATTCACCTCATAGAAAGTCAAGTGGGAGGTATCATAACCACTTCAGGGAGGGGATAAGCTGGGAACTCTGGCATCCAGAACATGAAGGAATTTTAAAAGAATAAAGCTTTTATCCCAAGCTTTACCAAAGCACAGCTTTTAATTTTGTATGAGGGGGGTTGTAAATGTTTGCTTTCCCTTGTTTTGACATGATACAAAAGCTAATTTTCCCTTGATTTATATAACATATAAATAAGATTTGTCAAACAAGATCGCTTGTTGGCAAAACAAGTGCTAAGTGAGGGAAAAAAGAGAGCAGAAGTACTAGAAAAGGAAAGAGACTTCAATTCAGAATGTTGAGTGTGATGGATGTCTTTAGTCAAGCAGTGACAGAAGTGCAGGAGCCACTACCTAGGGGGCTCGTCTGACTGACCAGCAGGATGTTTCCATGGGAGCAGCGAAAGTGACAACTGAACAAAGGGCCTCCATTACAGGCCCTGTGCCTCTCGCTCTACTACTATTAAGACCCTGTCCGCGCGACGCCTAACTCCGCTGACAGATGAAGAGGAGCACGAGGCAGCAGGGACATATCTAAACTATCGGGCCACATTCCTTTCACTGCTGCACCTAAACGTCCAGACATTATCAAGTGCAAAAATAGGTTGTGGCTCTGGGATACGAAATCATAGAAAATCTGAATTATTTTAAAACTTTGGCTTTTTCCTGAAAATATATCCTGTTTATTTATTTATTTTTTTTCAGGCAGTAGCATTAAGCGTAATATTTTGTACTAATATATGATGAATCAGCTAAAATCTCAGTTCGTATTGCTCAAAAATGCAGAAACGTTGTCTTTTGAATCAATACTACACATGCAAATTCACAAATCGAAGATTCCAAACACTCACTAAATTGGAAGCTCTTGCATTATCATGAATTATGCCCTATTACTCAATGGAGAACATAACCATAATCCTTCAAACTTAATTACTTTGCAGGGGAGGGAGGATTTTAGAATCGTGGTAATGAAATAATCATTGGTGAGGGGAAAAAAAGCCTACAATTCTGCATCAAGCGCATGGCCAGTTATAGTCTCATGACGAGCTAATAAATGGAATAATTTCAGTTTATGAGAACACCTGAGAAGGACTGTGGAGGAAGTAGAAAGAATGTGTTTTGATTCTTAAATGTTCAATAAACAGATATCGCAAACAAAATAGTGAGCATAATCAATAGGAGGGGAAGAAAGTGGAGAGTGATATTAAGTTCCATGGTGTTTCAGCCATTAATAGTCTCTAATGAGGCAATAAAGAACAAAGATCATTGCAATGAGAAATAGACCAATTCTATCAAGTTTAAAAAAATCCTCTAAGTCATGGCTGAATTAGGTTTAGACACAAATTGGGGATAATAAATATTCTATATGGACACAAACATGCTTAAATCTAGTACAGCTTCAAAAATCAGATCTTTTGTTTGCAAGGAAACAGCCGTAAATGTAATGAAAAAGGCAGACTGAAAATGAAAACTACCCTAATGCAGCTTGGGGGTTTTGATATCCTCCAATTTACCCACAAATAATCTTCATTACCTCACTTTTACATTATTCATGAGATCTACAACACCAGAATGACTCTGAAAGGACAATGTGTCTGCCTCATGGCTGCTTCCTAGCTCTGCATTCAGCATATGGCTCCAAGTAGTGTGGACATCAATGGACCACAAAAACTGACCACATAAGTTGTACACACCTTTGCCGTAGTATGTTTGTGGAAAAAGCCCTACACATGCAAAAGGGGTTTACAGTCAGGCCCTGATTGAGCCTCTGGGAACATGAAGTCAATTGGAGCTAAGTAACATATCCCATCTGCCTGGGAGCTGATTCATCCTTATGTTACCTTATGTTTACATGTGCACATTGAAGATTACCTTTTAAGAAGTCAGATATTTTTCAGTCAGAATTGGTAAAAAAACAAAAACAATGACCCTTGAGTATAACATTAATTAAGAAGGTAAACGCAAAAATATGTTTGGTTGCAAAACTGTAAACCATTAGCCTTAAAACTTTCTACTAAAAAAATAAAATAAAAAAAAATAGCTTATACAATTTTAATAGAAAAATAGAAGTACAAGTTGCCTTACGGGCAGATGTTCCAATAAAACTCACCTTTATGAGTCAAATTTAAACTACAGTTTTTCGTGTCCCAATGGCTTATTAACAGGGATTTGGGGTTGTCAAAAAAAGCTAATTTTCTCAAGGCTCAAAGGAGGCACTCACTTCTAAACGTAGGCTTTTCTGATGGGTGTGTGGCTTATGGGTGGAGTGAGTGCGTTGCCAACTGTGCCTACAGATGGGCATGCTCACGTCATCAGCCTTAGTGTACCTGCACTCTTGTGTTACAAGCATGCAAACAGATAAATGGATGTAGATGTACGGATGCATCTAAACTCAGGCCTGCCAATTCATTGCGTGGGTATAATAAACATACTCTGTCTTGGTGACATCTGTGCTGTGACAGACTGGTAGTTTACAGGTTTTCTAAGTACAGGTGGTACACTGGCACACAAAATTGAATCTAAAGTCTACAGCACAGGGAGGAGGGACATCTTTCTTACCAGTCTATAACACTTGCCTAGCAGAGAGGCGAGGAAGTTGGGAAGTGTGAAATGAGCCAGAGGTGTGAGGGGGAGGAGGGCGAAACATCTAGTCCGACTTTATCTGATTGATGGAGTGGTGTGATATATTATGGACAGAGTATGCATGTCTTAGAGGCCATTCTCTGAATCTACCGGCTTCTGCCAAAGCATTAGTCGTTGCACGTATGTGTTGTAGTTTTTGTTTCCGGTGATTTGGTTAACTACAAATATATATATATATATATATATATATATATATATATATATATATACACACACACACACACACACACACACACACATAAAATATTTGTATCTGTGTTTATATTTATTTGTTGAGCATAGACTCAACTTTTCCTGTACATTATAACTAATGTTAGATGCACTGAAGAGAAACTGTGTTGGGTATTTACAGGTTTGAATGAGGTTGCAGCAAATTACATCCTCCTGTCACAAAGGGAGCTCAAATAGTGTGGTTGTTAATTAGAAATTATTAGGAAAATGGCGGGAAGTGGTAATGAACAATACATTAGAGATCAGAGTCCCTAAAAGGTAGTAAAAACAAACGAATAAATCATAAATGAATAAAAATTGAAAATAATGACCCTATTGACTAATTGTATGAAGGGGTGGGGAAGAACAAACTCATGTCAAAATAGATTAGATTAGATTAATTAGATTGATGCAAATAATATCCAATAATTTGACAAATGAAATTGATAGTTAATTAAAAAAGTGTAGCTACACAGTTTCCTGAAATTTAATTTAACATGAAATAATGCATAGATACAAGCAAGTCGTAACAAAGGGAGGTTCGATTTTTTTTCCCTGTTCTGCTGGAATAATGTGAATGCAGCAAACAGTACTGAGGGAAGAGAGCAGTTGGTACAGGGAATGCACGAAAAAAAAAAAAACACTGTTGCTATTCTTCAATACAAAGTGCATGAATTTGGGAAAAAAAAATCTACAAAGGATAACAAGAGTGTGAGGTTGCAACGTGTTTTGAATAACAGAATAAAGGCCATTTGAATTATACGTTAAGAGGACACCTTTGGGTGCAGAGTCATCTTACAGTTCTCAATATGCACAGAGGGAGGCTGAATGTGTGGGAGTGTATGTTATAAGTTGGAGGAGGCATTATTCTTGGGGATGATTGTGTCAGTTCAGATCTGACAGCCCATAGCCAAACTTCAAAAGAACTCATATCTTATTAATGTCCTCTCTGAAGGGAGACAATGCTTTTCAGCCACAGGGGGTGTGACCAAATACATTATACTGCCTTTGAGTGTGTGTCACATGTGTGTGAATGAGTGTTTATGGTCAAATGTGTGCATTCTTACGTGTGTCTGTTCCGTCATGCATGCATGTATCTGTATGTGACAGATCAAAAGGAGGGTGAAAATCCAGAAACTAATAAATTGGATCCTCTTTGTGCTGCCACTCTACATGATGTCCTACACAACTGAAAGTGAAAGATCCCTCCCATGGCCCCCCGAGTTGTTCATGCACCGTGAAAGACCGACACATCAAACTGGGCGACGAGAGTGGAGAGAGTGTCATGTCACACATTGGACGGAGGAGAGCTTGGTGCCTGTTAACCTTTAAGGATGGCCAGACGCGTCAGCCAAACACTGGATGTCTGTGTGGCGTCGCACTTCCAAAGCCCCACCCCCCCACCCTCTCCTCTTTAGTCTTACCCCCCCTCCTTCTTTTCATTGAATATTTTCACATTCCCTGACTCTGAAAACATGGTTAACAGCCCCTGCGACGGTGAGAGAGCGAGGAAAATGTGTGCCCTGTATGTCTGATGTGGTTGGAGCTCCGGGCTACGCCAACCAAACTGTGCTCGTCAGCCAATGTGAACAGACACATAAAAAAAGGAATAATGCATGCTGATGAAGGGGGGGTCGCTAAAGGATTGAGGCTTGAAAAGTTAGGTGGCCACCGTTGTATAGCTCCAAACTGGTGAATAATTCTCTTTCATGATGCCCGGTGATGGCTCTGCCACTGCCAGCATGTCACTTAGGAACTTCATGGCATTTTGCTGTTGCCACAGTTGAACTTAGATCTCTATCCTCCAATACAAACAAACTTAAATAGCTGTGATTCATTGGAATGTATAACGATTTAAGCAATAACTTTAGCAACTTGAGTAATTCTAATATTGCAAAGAATCAATGCAAATTTGCTGCCGTGCAGTTTTGTTACATCTGTGGATCATTCACTGTTACACCAAGAACTGACGCTACGCATTGATGGCGCAAGACGGAATTGGAGAAAATGAGATGAAAGACAAAAATAAGTTGAACAGATGAAATGGCAGATATTTCTCAGCATTTCGGAGAATTACATTTGAAAACAGCCCTACTAGCAAAGCAGTAGTGGCTTTCACAGAAGCACTAAAGTCATGGTTACGTCTTGTCAATGTTTTTCGCTGTTACTTGTTTCAAGTCTTTTTTTAAGCTGTTCTGTTTGGATGCCAAAACACTCTTAACAGCTTCGTAACAGCTTTGGGGTAAAATACTGTGCATGGTCATTACAGCTCTATAAAAATGAAATCATTCCTTCAACAACAGACTTTAGCTAAAAAAAAGCAGCCACATTCTGTCGCTTCTTAATGCACATTATATATTTAGTGCTGAGTCAGATTCAAATTTTATTTATTCATTTAGTAGATGCATTTGTCTAAAACGACAGACAAAACAAGTAAAATCTGAGCCGCAGTAGATCGAGGGCAATTCTTTGTGAAAAAATCCCTTGACACTCAGTTCCACCTGGCACAAGTGCCACATGGCATTAAGTGACATATATGTGCCTAGTAGCAGGCTCAGAGAAGGGTCATAGACGTGTATGAGGGAATTCAGGAAGTTGGGTGTTGTGCTATAAGCTATTCTATAGGCGAGCATTAGCGACTTGAACTTAATGCGAGCAGCAACAGGAAGCAAGTGGAATGAAAAGTGACATGGGCTGTCTTTGGGTGATTGAAGACCAGATGTGCTGCCACATTTTGGACCATTTGCGGAGGTTTTATCGTGCATGCTGGCAGCCCTCCCAGAAGGGGTGTTACAGTAGTCAAAGCAAGAGATGCCCAGTGTCTGCACAAGGCGTTGAGCAGCAGGACATGGTCTTTCTGATGTTATATAATGTGAAGAAAAAGACCAAGTGACAGATACAACATGCTCAGCGAAAATTAGATTGTCATCAGTCACGATACCCAGATTTAAAAAAAATTGTTGAACAGCGTGGGGGGGAACTAACATTATATGGCTTTGATCACCGGGTCTTCAGTTTTAGAGATATCTCAAGGATCTAAGAAAGATCTGAGTTTCTCAGAGCCACATGTATTTGTGACTTGGATGGTGTACTTGAACAGTATTTAGCTTGAAACTGGTCATTGCACTTCCACATAATGTGAGCATTGTTATAGCTATGGCAAGCCCTGCTAATTTAGCTACCGTAAAGCTTTGGTGGAGCTTTGGTGGAGCCAGTGGTATTCCAGCTTTAAGAGGCACCTCCATGAAGGTAGAACATCCGTCAGTGGAATGAGTGAGTTGTGTCATCTGTACTGGCAGAACTGCAGTGGGATTGAATATCTACTGGCTTATTATGCTGAATACAACACTCACACACGTACAGATTTTTATGATGGTATTTGGTACATATTTAAATTGCAGAATGCTAGATAATGAAAATAATCTCCTTTACCTAGAAACCAATGCCCGTTTTGCTGCTGACGACGCATGTGATGTCTATCTACCACACTGTATTTGATCCCTGTTAGCTGTGGATCAAAGCTCAGAAGAGCAGTTGTGTTGCAGCAAGGGAATGTTTTAGGTGGAGACTGTCAGGTTAAGCAGAGCGTGGTTAGGTAAGTACAGGAATCTGAGGATTCATACAGCTTTTGTGGCCACAACGCAAACACTCACTAGGGTTTGGAGGGAGCTGGCTAAACAAGATGTGGGTAGCTTTTCTTGTGTGTGCATCCATGCATGTGTGACAGTCTGCTTGCAAATTTCCATATGAGCATATTTGTGTGTGTGTTCTCTTCTGACTGTCAATCTCATATGGGTGGGGCAAGCTAAAAAGAGAGAGAGAGAAGAAGAATGTACATTATGATTGCTAAAGATAACATTTATATTTTAACCAAAATTATGGGGAAATACGTTTGGGCATGTCAGAAAGATATAAATCTCCACCCAGGAAGAAAACACATTTAAGAAAGAAATAAGGGCAAAGCAAAGATGAAATGTTAGATATAAAAGGAAAATCTGATGCTCTGCTCGCTCATTTTATTTTTGATCCACATGAATCAACGACGGCATTTCGGGTTTAGTTTGAAATTTGTTCTTTCACAATGTGTCCACTGTAAGTGGACTACAATCCCCTAGTTGTTACTACTTGGATTTAATAGGCCTTGGGCAGTATGTCACGGAATACTCTGGAGCGAATGTCAGCACAGATATTAAAGGTCCAAGGCATTAAGACATACTAGTCAAACAAAAAATCAATTCCCCCTACTTTCTGAGTCCTGGGATGCTATTCATTCTGCATATGATCAATAAACACTGTATAATATATCATATAACAAATGCTGAGTGCTTTGGTATACAATAACCACAACACTAAGCTTCTTTATTCGAACCTCAATATATAATCTTGACCATTTGGTAGCTCAGTTGGATGCAATCATGTACTAGTGACATCAACTTTGACACTGAAGCTTGAATCTACCCAGGTTTCTTGAATTATCAGGAAGATAGAGTGATTACTCCAACTGCATGATTGCACCTCAGTATCCCTCAAACCCATGGACTGCAGACACTGCAAATTATGTTCCCCCTATAACGTGAATAAATCAACAAATGATATGTTTAACATAATGGCATATGACATGTCATGTATCAATCAGAATGTTCCAGAAGTTAACCAACATTTTATGGTGAATATCAGAGCTGTTCTCTGGATTAGACCCTAGTTTAGAAAAAGCTTTCACCACGTCATCAAATGTTTTGAACTCTCTGGTCTTCGAACTGGCAAAAACCTTCCCAGCTGGAGTACATGGGGTATATAAACCACTGATCCCCCAGAAACAACCTTTCCTCTTAAGCCTTTACAATATTATAATATCAGTAGGCTCCCTTTCGATGTAGAGGCAGATGTATTTCCAGGCGGGGGCTGTCAGGCTGTCGTTTCTGCTGCCGCTGCTGCCGCTGCTGCCAGACACGTGTTCTCACCAACTGCCTCACTTACCCTAATGAAAAACAAACACCGCTTTGCACTATAGGGACCATGCGTTGAAGAGTCTGGATTAGGCAATTTGCAGCAATGAATTACAGAAAGTGACAGGGACACAACAAAGTAAATTGTTTTCTGTGATTGGTTTAAAGAGGGTGAAAGCTGATAATGCAGTCCCTACAGCGATGCACAGCAGAAACAGAAGTGATGTAAAACTGTTACACAGGCATTTCTTTTGCATTATCTCTCTTTTCTAAGAAGAGCAAGAGCAGGGTTCGGCCTTGAAAATAAAAATTCTTCACTGCTGTGAGGATGTGTGATGGAGTGTGTAACAATAGTCTTGGCCATAGGACCTCACTGCAAGGGGTCTGAACCTCTTCCATCCCCTCGTGGCGGTTGGAAGCATTTCTAGGGAGGAATCCCTTTATTCGGCACACAGGCGTCTGGAGAGAGAGAGAGAGAGAGAGAGAGAGAGAAACCCTGCACGAGTGACACATCACAGCCTCAGACAGCTCACTGTGTCAGCTGGAACAGACAGAGGCTCATTATGGGTCTCCATTCAGCATGTCTCACTGGGGACAGCGTGGAGGAGACTGGGGGAGGGTAGAGGATACAGAAAAAGGGATCCACGACCAGGAATTTTTTTTTTTTTAGGTTCAAAAAAAGATGAAGACGGAAGAGTCCTTGGAGGATCAGACAGTGATAAAAGAGTGGTACAAAATTCAAAAGAGGGAATATGCCTTATGGTTTGCGGAGGAATGATCTGGTTATTTTACTGAATCTGCTGTTGATACCGTAGAACCCAGCTGCAGTGGATTGATATTCTCATATTAGACGTACCCTTCACTGTCTCAAACATTTCAGTCAGAGAGAATTTTTTTTTTTTTAAATATTTGCACAGAGAAAAAAAAACAATAGGACCTCACACCCAAAAAAAACATCTAGGTCATTTTCCAGTTTGACTAATATGTTTCTTTTCAGATTTCGAACCCCTGTGGTTAAAGGGGTCTTCAATGTCTGTTTACAGGTGCTCGGGAGTTGTACAAGTTGTCCAGCATGAAGCTTTTTGTGTCTTCAGAGGGAACTTGATATCTGATAAACTGCTTCAAGTGACAAAACATAATCAGAATCTAATGGGTCTGTCAGTCAATAATTGTACTGTACACCACTTCCCTTGAACACCAATGCAGCTTTTGACCATTATCAGTGCTGCTGAACAAAGTTTTGAGAAACCAGGTCATTTATAGTTTGTGTCGCATACATCCACACATAAGCACATAAAAGGGAATATAACAACAAAACAAGTTTCAAAAAGCTTTAAAAAAAAAAAAAAAAGGATAGTACACTGTGCGTTCTACTGAGAAAAACTGTATGTAAATGTATCTGATTTGTTCCAATGAAATTCTCACAGGGCACCTTTAACTTGAAGCATGTGTACCTCACTGTCATAAAATAATCATCAAGCCAAAAACTTGAAAATGCCTTCCGGTGAGGCACTGGTCCGTACCCCAGAGGACCTCTCAATTATTTACATGGCACTTTTCATACAAGAAAGTGCAACAGGAGAACTTCCTTATGCAAACTCCCAATGAAATATCTGGCTGGTGACAGAGGGACTTAGGTTTTTCTCAGAACACTTGCTTCCTTGTGGGACTTCATGAGAGTGACCTACTGTCATACTCAGTCCCATCCTCTCGCCCCTCTTTCCGACTGCACATGCAGGAAACTGTCCCTCGGTGGAACAATGGCGCTCTGTTCTCCTTTCACCCTGATCACATCTAAAAAGGAAAATACTACTTTTCTCACGGAGAATCTTGGAGTTCTGTGTCTTGACAGAAATTCAAACAGAAAGGCAGGTTTATAGCTCAGTTACTGGCTGAGCCTTTTCCCCGCCACTGACACTGGAGTGATTTCATACAAGGCTTTCAAACCAGGGAAATCCATTAGGTTACCAGTTGTTGCTAGGAAAGTGCTGTCCAGATCTCACTTGTCTAATTTTATTACTAAACCATATTCTTTTCCTTAAAGCCAGTGCTATTAGAGAGCACCAGAAAGGCTATAGAATCACTATTGCTCTATAAAACCATTTTCACAACCTACTGCCATTGCCCTGTACCATTTATGAGCAACAGTGAGGTGTACACATCTGAATAATGTAAGACAATATGCAGTTGGGTCACGAAAAGCAAAGGACCAAGCTGTTTTACCTCCACACTGGTTAGAAAGCCATCTTATAAAATAAATAGTATTTTTTAGTGTATTATGTTGATTTCACATTGTCACCATATAGTTCCATGTAAGGATGGTAAAAATGTATGACAGGTGAGACAAGCCTGTTTTATTGAACACACTTGCTGACCAATATCAGAGCACATCACTCAGGATCCTTCTCAAAATCTCCAATAATAAATCAACCGTGCACATCAACACAGAGCAATATCGAGGCAATATCCTGCACTTCATCTTTGCCACCTCAACGGCGTTTACTAGTGTCAGGAATTTCATCGAGGGGGGTCGCTCTCACATATGGAACAATTCAGTGTGACAGCTGGTTTTATTATTGATGTGATGGCTTATCCCTCCCAGGACAGCACTGACCCGTCTGTCACTTAGACAGTAACCCGAATCACAGTAACCCGGAGTGGACAGGACAGCTACGTACACATATAAACAGTTCATACACAGGCACAAAAGTTGTCAAGAAAATAACGCCAGGCGGACACACAGATATACACACAAGGCTTTAAGAGAAGGAGGGATGAGCACATGAATGTGTGCACACCAACAGGCACACCCACACTCCTGGGCACGTACAGAAACAGGCAGTGACACTCACAATAACCCTAATCTGGAGAATGTGGAAGAATCTGACAAGCAGTCCTGTCATCTACAGAGGGTTGGAGGCTACTTGAATTCAAGGCTATTACCGGTCTTTTCATTCAGTGTCTGGAGAAAACTGCTACATCTCAATAAGTATGGGCGTATCTATTCAGTCTTACATCAGAGCAGGCCCCTCCTAATGGATTCCTTTTTGCCACTGTGTACACTCAAAAATATGTATAGATGTGTGTTTCTCCTCCAAGAGCCGACGTTGTGTTACCTATACTGTGTATGTTCCCCCAATCCGGCATGCATATGATGCTGCAGGGAAGGGTCGTCTCTTAAAGCACTCAGGATGATGTAATCTGGCCACGAGGGGGCTGACATGACACCAGCGGACAGCTCTGGCAACCGCAACCATCATTAGCTGAGCACAAAGCAGCCCAGACACACTATCCAAGTGCTCCAAAAAACCACTGCTAAAACGAGAGTGGAACAGGAGGAGGTGAAGGAAACCACAGAAGGCCTTGGAGAGGTCAACAAGGTACCATAATAGTCTCAGAAGAGACCCAGTCTAGATTGAAAATCTGAGCCTGATTTGATGTAAACCTACAAAAATTTGCCTGAATCAAGACATGCTATTTGAGTTTTGTGAGCCTACACCAGAGTAAAAAATTTATGATTTTATGATTTGTTGAAACTGGTACAGAATAACTACTTTTGATCATCATTTAAAGTTTATATAAAGCATGTCGAAGTATCTTTTGACTGTAGCAATTACATTTGTAGGGTCCATTGGCAATAATTGTGGTATAAATGAATTAAAGCTGTAATAATGAATTGTTTCTTTGGCTCTTATCTCCCACAGTGGATGCTGACAAGCTATTGCCTGTTTACACATCCAGCTAAAAATGAGCAACAGAGGTATTTTTGTCTACCTGATGAAAAGTCCAATATTCCAAATAAATATCTGGCTCCTTAGCTGCTAAATGTTCCACCTTCCTCACAGGCTAGTAGCTAAATGTCTGCCTACTGTTTGGTGCTTGACAGACAGTGCGTTTATCAGAGGATATTTTCACCCAAACAGTTACTGGTGGCGGTTGGAAATGGTGTTGATGAGAGCAGTGCAAGTGAACCATACAGAAAATGTACTGTAAAGCTAAGCAGTGAGGTAAAAGAAGCCAAAAAAGTTTATTAGAGCTTCTGATTTGGCTGCAAATGGGGTAATTCTCTACGATGTCTATGGGGGCATGAACCTAGTTGGTTGATTATCCAACAATGTTGATATTGCCTATTTTGTTCCTGTAAGCATGGTAGAGTATCTGCATGTTGACAAGGTAGTAACTATTCTGCTCAACTTTGGAGATCTTCCTTAGTGTGCAGCTGAAAAGATGGCTTTTCTCATAGAGTATCAGGTAGACAACAATCCCATGACCCTGCTCCATCGCCACGGTCACATTTCCCATGAGCATTAAGGCTTAAAGCGAGGAGGACCAAGGTCATAGGCTCTGACAAAGTCAGTCACTGCAAAATGAATAATGCAAGGGGAATACAAGAAGGTGCCGTATGTATTGGATGTGACAAGAGTGGGTTTTAGTGTACGCTGTTCCTGACAAAGTAAGACCTCATGGTGTAAATACACTTTCGGTAATGAGTTAGACTGATCTGTAATGCGTGTTTCTCCAAGTGAGAAAGCACAGAGTATGGGCTTGACGAGAGCTACGGGGTGAACCCATCAGCATCTACAAAACAATTTTACATTGATTTGTTTCACGGGAATATATCAGAGTAAAGGAAAAAATTGATTAAAATTTGTTATATTATTAACCATAGCTAGTGTTTTCTCAGCAGGAAATACAAATTTTCTCTTGAAAAATCTGGGTGAGAGTCATCGTACAGTCTAGAATTAAAAGTATTTAAAAATTATTTTCAGAGAAAATTTGTAAATCTAAAACGAGGCTTAGTGGTAGCACAAGATGTTTCTTTGTGGATGAGATCTTAGTAATTCAGCTGGTCCTGATGGGTAATTTCTGTGCAGCTTTCCTATGACCTGTATGTGCCATATGCAGTAAAATGCCTACTCTTCACTCTTTTCTTTGAAAGTCCTTCAGTGCCCCTTCACCTCCAGCTTCCACTTTTTGAGAACATAAGCTTCTAGGACAACTGGGTTTGCCTTCTGAGAAGCATCTGTTACAGGCTTTACCTTAGTGGAATAAGGGGTTAATCTAGTGATGGAAGGAGCACAAATGAGGTTGGGAGGCAGGGACAGCTATTATGAGAATGTGTTTTCACCTGTTATTGTCCCAAGGGAGCAACCACAGATTCCCTCACAAACATAGTAAGAAGAGAAACCTGCAAAGTACAAAAAAGGGTCTAATTCAGTTATCTACATGTTGTAGGTCATGTTGTGCAATGTTTTGAACATTGCACAACCAAGGAATGTTTTTGGTTGCGGTTGTTTCACAAAGCGTTCCTGCTCTGACTACTGATGAAGCAATGAAAATGTTCGAATGGCTTACAGAGCTGCTACGGTCAAGGACATGATGACAATGCATGATTTTTTTGTTTTTTTTTAATTCTTTATTTCATTAAATGGTACATTAGCCTAAATGTACCTGGGAGGGGGAGGAGTGGAAGTGCCACAGGAGAAACGGCAGATGGGAGGAAACGAAAAGCAATAATACAGTTTCCAGATCACTAGGCTACAAGCTTCTTCAATTACTTTTTCTCATCCTATTTCTTCTATCCCTCTCTCTTTCTTTTGCCATCATATCTCCTTTTCCTCTCTTCACCAGGAAATATAAGAGCAGCTGTTGGGTTTTGCTTGTTTTATACCCTTTTGATAACAGAAGATGGTGCATCCTGTTCAGACAGAGCCCACCAAGCCCAGGAAATGGGAATTGTCAAATAGGCACAAGGCAGGACGGATGGAACAGACCCAGACTTGTGGAAGCACACCGCCCCTACATGTTTAGGCTCTGGGCTGTGTATGTAATACTTGCTTCCCCCATTGTTTATTCATTGCTTCCTGGACCTCACGGAGTATTGAAAAAGCCACAAAGAGAAAGAGGGGAGATGATTGCTGTTTTTCTTGCTTGGTGACAGTTCTTTTCCTTAGCGAAACACACAGCACCTAGCCAACTGCTCCAGGCACAACCCTCACATGATTTGGAGCTTGTGCTTTAATAGGACTCAGTTAAGTGCTAACTCTTCAAGTTTTTGTATTTATAGACACTAAGGGCCAAAACTCAACTCTTTAAAGTTTCAGTTTCACAATCCCCCACTTCAAAGCTACTAACACTTGATTTTTCATGTACTTTGATAGCTTGGGCAAGGTAATATTTCACTCCTGTGCATCAGATTTGTGGTACAAATTAAAAAAAAAAATAGATAAATAATTATATGACAAAAAAACTGTTGGTAATTTTGCAAAACGGTGGCTAAACATTTGCTGTGACACATTGCCAAAATGATTTAGTCAACATACTGCATCTGTCAATCAAATACATGCAAAGTTAAATATCGAGCAAAATCTGAAACATTGGTATATAAATGCTTTTCGGTCACTGCTTCTCGAAAGCCTCTGTAGGTCAAGTCGGTTTATACAATGAAGAAGAAAATAGATATTCAACACTGATATTTCCTAAATGTTCAGTATTTTATCCACAACACCAGTAAAGGATTAAACACAACACAGCAGTATAAACCTATCTCGGGATATGGTCCCCTGGCTCTGAAGGTGACAACAGGGCTTTCCATGGTCGCTAAGGTTGAAATGAAAACCGCGCTATTTTATAGCAGCGGTAATCTGCTGCAGACGACTAATTCATTCATGAGGCCATTTTCCCTACTGTTAGATTTCTCCAAGCCATAAGCCACTTTATTAAGAGAGCAAAGCGCAGGGGTTCTCCTCAGATAAAATACCCAATTGCTCCCAATAAAAGCTCATCTGAATAACTGATAGAGGACGAAAGCCCAAAAACTACAGGCTCTAGTAGGGTTATGAAAAGGTAACTCTGCTTTTTAAACCTGAAAAACAGCTTCTGGTGACTTCTAAATTATTCAAATGAGGTGATGCTAAAAACTGACAAAAAAAACACCCCAAAACAAAACAAAAAAAACTTGTGTGAAACACATTAGAGCTTTTATGAGCAGTTGATGAGTTCTTTGTGATAGCTTTAGCATGCCTGATGCCTCCCATAATTTAGTGTGAAATTGATATCTGCACAAAGGCAAACACAGTATTCTGAGCCAAAGTTGTGGTTTAAAAAAGAGGACATTTCAGGCTGCTTGTGGGGTTTTTAAAATGACCCAAAGATTATTTGCAATGGCAACTTTTGTTGTCCAACACCAGGTCCTTCTATTTATTGTTTTATAAAAGTCAATTATTGTTCCTTTTAACCACAGCAGAAAAGGGCCAGAAGGCTTTACTGTGATATTCTACTGAAAAAATATTTATATGCTTATGCAAATACAGTATTCATGTGCCTGAAGATAAATTCTTGTAAATGCTACATAGATGGTGTCTTATCCCTTATTCATATTATAATGACATTAAATACCTTCGGTCTGATGTATACATACAATATACAGTATATCCCTGTTACCTGACTCATAGCTCTCTCAAGTGCTTGTTACCGGTTTCTGTGAACCCTGCGGAGCAAATGAATGGATCTGTGAATGGGGAAGCACTTGCTGTGGATCCTAAGGGGTGTAATAACAGTGGCGCTTTGGAGTGGAGAGTTAGAGGAGGCTCTGCCAAATTGGCAGCGCCCGGCAGTGTACCCATAAAGCCCGACCTCTTCCTGAGGAAAAGGCTCATTTTGAAGCAGGCAGGCGAGCATGCAGCAGCAGCAGGCTATGGAAAGGGCAGCAGGCAGAAGAAAGCTGTCTCAGTTCCAAGCCTCACTCAGCTCTTCCTCTGCACCTCTGACTGCAAGCTTGGCAAACATACTCACACACACACACACATATATACACCACAGAAACACAGAGTATTTAGCTGGGTAAGTCCTGGAATCCCACGATGTGCATTCTGTCCATGTCTTAAGAGCTACTCGGCTACTATATACATGAAAGACAGGTGTATAAAAAACTTGCATGTGCAAGCATGTGCGTATGACATCTCTAGGGCCACCAAATCGTTCAGCCTCCCTTTGGCTGAGGCAGCAGACAGAGGCAGCATTGTGTGTGTGTGTATATGTGTGTGTGTGTGTGTGTGTAAAGTATTGATTTTACATATAGTCAATGTACCGGAGGCAGCTGTACCAGTTGGAATTTCCACTGGGGCTCTGTACTGTACTGAAAAAGACAGACCTGTGGGTCTGTGTGTCAGTGTCATAGACAAGGGGTAATCAATCACAGATCATCAGGACAGAAGACATTTGGTTTGAATGTTTTGCTCATTGACTTACAGAGCAATTTACTTGACAAAACGCATTACTTCGTTTTCTGCATGAACCTCAGACGTAACACACATTCTTTGCCATTGCATTTTCTCACAAATGTTGTGGAACTGCTGTGTCCTTACAACTACATTTTCATGTGAAATGATTTTTAGGGAAGAGCCCAGCTGCTGCTTAGACACAGAACTCACAATGCACGAGACATCTTGCCCTCAAAGCAGCGATGGGAGCTTTAGCGGCCATGCTTAATGAAGGGACGACCTCGACTTTAAGGCCGTTTGCCCTCGCCATCGGGGGAGCTCTCAAAGGAGGAGAGAGCAGTGACAGACCAGAGTCTACGAGAGGAAGAAGGCTCATGATTCCAGTGCCTGAAAGGCCTGCCATTAAAAATAAATGAAAAGTACACTGAGATACGCCACCTGTGGAGTGGAAAGTTTGCCCAGAAAACACAGAGAGCCATATTCTGTTTGAACAAATCAAACTGATCAAACAGTTTGCTGAAAAAAAAGGAGGGAGGAAAGGAGGGAGAGAAAATGCTTGAAGACAAGATTTATTCTCATGTGGAGATAACTTGTGGTGTTGCAGTAGCAAGACAGAGGCTTTGTTTCCATGATCCAACTGAATTTTTTGCATTTGCATAAAAAACGAACGCTTTCAGCATAAATCTGCACTCATGGATTGAAAAATAAAGCTGGGTATAACTTGCCATCTTTTATAAGCTTTCATTTCACATTATTCTTCTCATCTACAGTAAAGGAAAATGTGCCTATAAATACGTAAATGCATTTTCTTTTTGGGCGACAGTAGAATGATATGCAGATGTTGCCTGTCATTTGCTATACTATCATGCTCTCTCATTGTTCCTTGGAACTGGATGTTATCTCCTGTCTTGAAATACATATACTCTGATGTGCGTAAGATGCAAGTGTACATCTATCACCCAAAACAATTTCACACAGACAATGTTCAGTATGTTTGAACTTAAACATTTAAGTTTTTTTTTCCCTTCTGAGCTGTGAGGGATGGAACTAGACAGACTGCTTCCCAAAAGAAGAGAAGAAAGTCTGATGAGCTCCACAATGCAGTATTAGCTTTGCAGTTCATTCAGTAGAAAGGGAAATAGTTCCAGAGGCAATATATCCAAGGCCATCTAAACCATTTCTCAGAGCAGTGCCCTCCACACTGTGAGATGACAGTATCTCACTGGAGAAACTCGCGAGCAGCTGGGGCTCAAGCAAAAAATAGTATTCAGGAAAAAATTGAAAGCTCCTATTCAGATTGGGGTATCAGAAATATTGAATTAATTTTAAAAACATTGGATTTTGTTTTGTATGCTTTAATAAAAAATGAAGAATTACAGTTTTGAAAGTTTCCAAGGCATGTTTTTCACGCGGAACTCCATTCAACTGAAACGCAAACGCTAAATTTTTAATGTAACTCTTCCGAAAACAGACAATTTTAAGTCATGTACATGCACATACATATTTATATCAAGATAACACACTGGTATTCAGCGCTATTCTAGTCTTTACACTATCACATTCACCCATATTAAAACATACCTTTCTCTCTATACACACAAAGATTTACACATCAATGCAATTTGGGGTTCAACATCCTGTATAAAAACAACATTACAAAACTTTTCATCCTGGTGATCCAGTCCAACGTGTGACTCAGGGCTCTATGACAGCGGTGAGAGTGGCAGGGAACCCAAACAGCCGTGAGGGGTGTCTGGCCTATGTCCATCTCTGTTCACTTCTGTCTATCTCAGTGCTTCTGTTATTCATCCACTCATCCCTGGCTGCTCCACGGGAGGTGTCAAGACGGGACAACTCCCGCAGGACTGATGGGCTTTCGTGCAGACTGCTGGCCACGCTTTAAGCAAAGACGCAGCAGAACTGCACCCATTACTTCCAGCAGAAAGGACATAATTAAGACTCAATTGTTTCCAGCTGAACAATGGTTTCTTTCTTTCCTTCAACAGATTAACGACTACTTCGATAACAAAAACTAATTTAGGTGTGTGGTGAATGAGTAACTGTATGAATGTTGTAAACTAGGCAGTGTTGCATTGCAATAGTGTTAATTAAATAGCAAATAATCATTTCAGATGGTTATAATTACATTTCTAAACCTAATTCTATTTATAAATGGAGCAACCGGGTGTAGTTTTGACTAAAAAAAACAAACAACAAAAAAAAACAGTAGTATTATGTAACTGCATTTGAGAAAACATTTTTTCCCAAACCACAGTGGTAAAAATACAAGCTGCAACCACTGCATCAAAACCTGGCTGATGTTAAAAAGTGAATTTCACAATAAATCTAATAAAATCTAAACAAACCAAGTAGGTTCTAACTGTCTCTGTTGATATTTGTATCAGTGTTTGCTTTATTCAGCTGCCTCCTCTTCAGTGTCTTTTAAGAACAGGAAGGGGTGGCCCTTCGTTTTCTTTTATCCCTCCCCTGTCTCCTCACTGCCACTCACAAAGGGCCTGAGAATGAGTCCTTATCTGCTGTGTGTGGGCTCTCAGTACATACACAGACACACAGACACACAGACACACAGACACACAGACACACAGACACACAGACACACAGACACACACACACAAACAGATACAAACACACACGAGACTGACATAACAAGCAGGAGCCGCTTGAGAGATGGGTCACAGAGATACCACACAAGCAAGCAGAAATGCATTAATAGTCAAGTGAGATGAACTGTGCAATATTAATCAGAGCATTATCAAACATCATCTCAGACTGAAGAGTGAAGAGCTGCATTGAAATGTTCTCACACATATATATCTCCTGAGCCGACCTGAAGTGTCTCTGTAGAAGGAAATGAACAGAGAAGGAGAAATTGTTGGTAAGTCTGGTATATCCAGTGTCTGGGAATTATGATGACATGGATCTTCCCTCAAGTGTTGGAGTGTCATGTTGCACTAACATACAGCGGCTTCAGGGAGTATTCAGAGCCCTTCATTTTTTTTGCACACTATATTGAATTGAAGATGTCATTTTAAATTGATAAAATTAACACTGATGCACACCAATCTGCACTCAATTAACCATAATGGCATGTTCTTAGAGACTTATTTACAAACATATGCAGAAGCTTAATGCAGCGTACATAGTCAAATTAGATACTAATTTAATATTGTAATTCATTTACCTTTCAAACTTTCAGTCAACTCTGTTATATTGTGTTATAGCAATATAACGTTCTTTTTCTCAAATTAATCAATCTCAGGCAATTTTGAATAAAAAGTCCAGATTTTACACATATGAAGTGTTTTGTCTGATATAATGAACATGAATTGGCTCAGAAGTAAGATAGTATACATTTGGTGTTTTGTCTATCTATGAATCTGTGTATACACCCAGTGAGGTATAGATTCCAACCAGGTCACCAAGCCCAAATATGTTCAGTTTTGCAGAGTGATTTTAATGTGAAGACTTAAAGAGCTTCAAAGTTTAAACATGTAGCTCAGGTGTTCTGGTGTGATGCAAGAAGACTCAGTGAAGCTTGACATCTAATATCCGTGTAGTTCCCCAGAAATTCAGGCATATTAACACCTGCTCAGGCAGAAAACACAGACGACAGGCCTGGAAGACTGGTGTCGAGGGCTATCTGATGCTAATATAGTCTCACCTTTTAAGTGAGTACCGCAGTCTCATGTGCAAGTTGAAGATGTCATCTCCTCTTGTTGATCCTACTCAGGTGGAGCCTGTCACGCCATATTCACTGGTATTTAAACGAGTGGGTAGGGGCAGTAGCCCAAAGCATGCTACACATCACACACCTGTGTGTGCGTGCGTGCGTGCGTGCATCTGTGCATCTGCAAGAAGGTGGTGATCATCAGCAGTAACCAGCTCCAACAGACAAGAACAATGAGGTAGCTGTTCCTTATCATTGCCTCTTCTGGGAGCTAGGGGCTGCATTTCTTAATGTTAGATCTGGATTTTTTTTTACAGTGAAAATGGGTTTAGATGATAATCTCTGTAAAAGTTGCTCCCGGGTTCGTGTACCTCTTCTTTTGAGAAAGGTTGAGGACGTCAAGGTTAAGGTAATCAGTTTGTCCTACTAACGACACATTTGAAATTTGTGAAAAATGTGATGTCTTTTGTATCACTTGGTACACAAGATGGCACAAAAAAATACTCTTAATACTCCGTGCTGCCTACTAACCCTTTTAATGATTTCAACAGCCTGGTGGTCAAAAATCTATAAATGTGTGCAAATGCTTCTTAGAATTTAATACTCTAGCCATGCAAAACATAGGATTCTTTTGTGGAACAACTTCAAATATTAATATAATGCAAAAAGAAATGTAACATAGCATTCCAATCACATATGAGAACCATATCTAAGAAATAATCATACAAAGATATCATATTTACTGGATTAGGATTCATGTTGATGACAAATATTGATTAAATCCAAATGTTCTACAGCAAAGCCATCTCTGCTCTGTGAGACTGGGAGAACAAACACATCTTATCACGAAAGAGAAAACTGAAGGACTCGTAGGGAAAAAAGCCTCATACTGTTTAACTTCTGTGTAAAGCTGCCTGCTTTTAATACTAAACAACCACACGCATGCTTGGCTTCTGCTCTGCCTTTGATGAAACGCATACTGGCCATGCTTTCCCGCAGCCAAATCATTGGTGCTCTGTAGCACAACACAGTCTAACAAAGCACTTTACACGCTTGTATTTCAGTTACTCATTCGACTTGGTAATATGCTAACAGCGTCGAATAAATTAATCTGATCAACCAGAAGTTAGGAATGATTTCTGTTGTTGTGACATCGACCTGATTAGCTCAATTCATTCTGTAGAAACCAAAAAAAGGAGCAAAAGAGCGTATATGTAGCAAATGGGACCATGATGTGCTTAGTCACACACAGATGCCATTCAGGCGTTCCTCTGGGCATGTACAGATGGAAAATACTGTGTTTCATTGCATACGGTTGGATGACTTAAATTGAGCTGCAACAACCCAAGGATGCAACAACCCATTAATCCAAAAATCACTGAGCAGCAGTTTGAAAATGAGCATGAGTGGGAATATTACAGAGAAATGTGACACCATGAGTGTTGTTAATAATCTAACTTTCTAAAGCTGCATTGTTTTTTTTTTTTGTCAGGCGCTGTGGTGTTTGTGTGGATAGTCTGAGGGAAATTACAATGATGTGAGATTACACACACACACACACACACACACACACACACACACACACACATGCGTTTCTTATGCTAATTCAAAGCTGTGGAGTAAAAATTGGTGTCGAGTCAAACAACAAAAGGGTAGTAATGTAAGACTGTATACTTAAGGACCACTTTATAATTTGTACGTTTACATTTATGCATCTCTAACAGTATAGCACTTTTACAGCATATTCTCTTCACTGACCAAGCATAGTTAAATTTGGAAATCAAGGAAACTAAAGTCAAACATTTAAATCATAAACTAATGAAAGATGGTCAAACCAGGGAAAACTGTAGTGCTTCTCAGGATGGATTCAGCTAATGCATCATCGGTTTTGGGGATGAGTAAGCAGAGCCATCGTATTAAATACATGACATACTGACAAATGTGGTGAATATAGGGATGTCATCCTATGTAAGTACATAGAGACTAGGAGACATTTAATCTTGCTTCCAGTCAAACACGTACTCAGTTGTTAATTAGGCCAATTCTCTAGATTTAAATTCAATTTGCTTCAGACATTTCCTTACATTTAGTTTTTGACTTCGTGTTAAGAATGCTTTCCCATTTCGCGTTCCCATTCACTTGAATGGAAAAGTGGTCTTAGACTTTTGGACCCCTCAGTATATATCTACTCTAATAGATGCCGTCACCTCCGGCAAGAAAGTTTTTCTTTTTTAACTGGTTTAGAATATGATAATATACACTCAAGTGTCCGTTCATTCGAAATACCTGGTTGAGCTGGATGCAGTCTAAAGACACCCCTGTAATAAATGCTACCTTCAGGAGGGCCATGATGTTAAGTTTGTGTTGACATTGTTTTCTAAGGGTGATAATTCAGCTTTAGAGTGATTTTGGTTGTACAGACAGATGTACTGAGAGAGAATTTTGATTAAAAAATTCTCCCTATGGCAATCTGTTCAAGGCAAAATGTTTACAGGAGATACATTTCTGCACTCAATATGTCTTTTAAGCTGCCATTCCTGTCTCAGTATTTGATACATATACAAATTTCCTTTTGCCAGTACTGCAGTAGCCAGGGTTGACCAATTTAGTGTAAAGTCAGTATAAAGTAATTTATATACTTACTGAACCAAAACACACTGGTTGTAGTGAGCTATACAACAAAATAACAAATGACAAAAACAGTAGGTATATGTTACCCTTCTTTCATTGCTCTCCTATGTAGATCCATCTGCTCCTATCGACTTTCGCAGGACGCTAAAGAGTAATTTCTCCAGTCTGTCAGAAGCCTCTGCTTGAAAGGATCCCATAAGAAACTGCCATTATACAGTATATAAATTCTATATTCGGAACGTCAGACTTATCGTTTTTCTTTTACTTCTCCCTCACAGAAGCACAGGAAGTAATTTACTGAGGGAATATGGAGAGCGTCGGTCGGGGAGAGATAAAGACGCTCGTGCCTCTTCCCCTGAGGAAGAAAAAGACGGTATTGCATTTTCACAGACAGGCTCTGGTTGCCACCACGAGAAACTGCATGTTGGTTGCGACGCCATATACCGTCAGAAGTGCAGCATTAAACCTCCCAACATCACACCTCATAAGCTGTCATGTCAAAGCTGCCGGGTCTTGCATAGACTGTGCAACATGGTTCCAAGCAACTAACTGTCAAAAGATGTGTGAGCAGTGGGATGTGACTAAAATACTGATAGAAAGCAACTGCTTTAAGGAAGAAGTGGATTTTACAAAGTTAATGTAAAAATGCAAGAAGACATCAATGGATACAAATTTGCTTTGGGCAAATTTCAAGTATTTTATAATTTGATCAAAAAGTTTGTACTTATCCCAAAGCTGCATGACTTAACCTCATGAGCACACAGAGAGAACAAAAAAATGGGAGAGACTTGAGGAGAATGAGGAAAGAACTGGAATTCATGGTTAGTTTGGACACCAGCCCAATTCTGAGCTGTGACACAAACTCACATGGTCAGAGCATAAGTAGCCGGTGAGTTAACAGTGGCGGCTCATGTCTGTAAAACTTCAGTACACTAGTTGTTTCTGAACAATCCAGTTGACAAATCTAAAACCTAAATTTGAAGCAGGAGGGTTATTAAGGTGCATTCAGTCTGAAAGGGAAGCAAACTTTTACCTCATTTGGACAAATTTGACTATTTGCATAGTCTATATTTATAACTGCACAGACATCAGACCAGTTCCTCCTGATTTTTTCCACCAATTTCCCTCTGTTTAATTTCCGACTCAAGTTACATTTTCAACTCTCTCTTTCCTTGTATATTCATTATTTTTTTTTATTGACTTTAATTGAAAACACAGAAACAGGATTTCCAGGTCGTATATGATTTGATTTTCTGACTAGACATTCGGCTCACACAAAGGCATGGTATTTTTCTTATAAATCCGAAAATCTAAGAACATACCACATGTATAGCTCCTTCATGACAGCACAGTCCTCTTTCTGATACTGAATGATGCAGGGGAGAGAGCCTTACCACTAATTGATCTGATACGAGGCGATGGGCCTTTGAGCGTCTCTGTTGTTCCAACAGCGAGATAATCATGATCCATTTCCCAGTCGGCCATCGAGGGCCGAGATGTTGCATCCTAATATAATCCATCGAGCTGGGTTTTTTTCTGGTCAGATAAGTGCTGTAATTAATTATATCATAGGGGCAAACTTCATTATCTGGCCAGACCCTCAGCTGAGGCACACCTCAGCTTTATAAACCCAGCTTATGTATAAAAGCTCACAAGTGTGATTACAGAAACATGCACATACACTTGGGTAATTACTTTCATGTCATAATACCTTAGTTACTCAAAGGAAAATGTGAAATACTGTCATTTACAATGAGTTACCTTTTAAGATGACAACCTTCAAGCAGAGACTACATCTCACCTCTATTTCAAACCAGGACTTGAAGTGTTGACTCATTTCTCCAGTTGAATAATTCCACATTCACTTTGGAAGCTTTAAAAACTAGAATGATGTCAATGGAATTCCATTTATTCTACAAGCACTCTGACTATTTACTGTGTGGAAAGTAGGAGTGGAAGATGAAAAAATGAGGAAGAAGAGAAAATAGTCATAGCGCACAGAAAAATGAATAAATCACAATCGCACATTAATGCATATGCTCAGCAGATGTAACATAAAGACAAAAAAACACATGCAACAGCAATGCTGCTGATAAACCAACATATTTATGGTATGAAGTTGTTTTCACCTCATCAACACTGTTTGCGAGTGGGTGTAGCACGTTTCCTGCAGGGCCCATTTTGCATTTATATTAAGTCTAAAGCATCTTCCACAGGTAGAGGCACATTGTTACATACATAGATTACATGTCATATATAAAAGGTCACATGGGATGAGAAAAATATAACATTGTGTACTCAACTCTGCTAAGAAGTGAGGACCAAGGGATAGGCTGAAGGGTTGGGAGGGTAACGAGTGCATGTGGACTCTGAACTCTACAGCCTCACTGAAGCCTCTGGGAACAACTGCCCCACACGCTTCTGTACTGTATGTGGACACTGGCAGGTAGCTACTAAAATGCATCAGTGAATTTAAAGAATGTGCCGTATTTATAATTGACATGAGTTATCATGTCAGGTCTACATGCAAACACAATGAATGATGATAATGATTATATACACACACAGGCACAAGCACAGGCACAGGCACACGCACACGCACACGCACACGCACAAACACGCACACACACACGTGCACGTGCGCGCGCACACACACACGCGCACACGCACACACACAAAAACACATATATACTGATACATATAATACTTTGGCTGGATCAGAACTCTTTAAGACTGTCTTTGATTAATATCTCCTTCCCTATTTCAGAGCAGGACCTACTTTCCCAGTTGTCATTCTTATTGGTAAGTTCCAACCAACTTACCTGACAATCAGCCAGAAGAATTGAAGAGAACATCTATTATGTTGGTTTCCTGGGCCTATAATTTTTTTTGCAGTTTAACCATCTACAGTGGAAACATTCATGTAAAAGAAAACACAAGCTTTACATATCATTGTCTGATTCATTTCTACTCCTTATTCTTCCATCATACACACACACACACACACACACACACACAAACACAGGCAAACATATTGGCAGAGATCATAAACCCGATTTAAATGTGAACACGCTCTCTTAACCCCCCCCAGCTAACGGCATGCCTAAGCAGCCACTTAACTAGTACTGCAGCCTGATGAACTCAAAGGACAAGGGGCTTTGTTCTGCACACACTATATTAATGACACAAGTACACAAGGCAGATCAACAGCTGGACTTGCAGAATCAATAAAATATTCAGCCAGCAGCTCCGCTCTCAGCTGAACAGCAAAGCTGTCCTAGTTCTTTATTCAGAGCAGTGGCTTGTTTGTCCATAATGAGATTCCTCATTAAGGTCTGAAAGGGCGGACTGGGAGGACAAGTGTGTGTCAGAGGGCAGGTGTGTGCGTATGAAAAGAGGGAGATGCCGCACATAGGAGGGTTCGATGTGCAAGATGTGTGTTTGTGCTGTGCATGTTTTTTTTTTTTCTACAATAGGCACTTGGACTCACAGGAGTTAGGAGGTGATTAGAAGGAACAGAAGAAGGAAAAATGAAAACTGATCCAGTATAGTCTGCACAGACTCTCCTCCAGTGTTTTTGCTATGTGTATGTCTATGTGATAGACAAAAATCACACAAATTAGCTAAAAAAAAAACAAAAGAAAAACCTTAAGAGTTGAAACAAATGTTTTTTTCTAGAAATGAATGTCTCTTTCTTTTTAAGATATTAATCTGTAAAATGTCAGAAAATACTGAAAAATGCCCCTCAAAATTTCTCGGAGCCAAGGTTACATTTTTATTTCAGATTCTAGTCTTAGATCTTGGTTTAATCGTACATGTAATATAATTTATATGTATGCTGTATTTTAGCCACTGTATCTCATTAAGTGTCACTACGTTGCTGTTTTTGTGTAATTGATTGACCTGGCCAAAGTAACAACAGTTTCTCTTCAGGAATAATAAAATCCTCTACACATAATATTTAAAATTTGGATTTTCAGGAATCACAAATCAAATTCCAATGAAAGAACATTCATTTTAGTTACCTCCGGGTGCTCAGCGCCTCTTTGTTATCCAACCTTGAATACCAATTAGAATTTACTTGTTTAAATACTAAATACTGGATGACACTAAGTGGTGACAGGTGATGAAAATTGGTTTGCTTTTCACCAATCACACTTAATCAAACTCAACTGCCTTTATCCAATCACTGCAATGTTTAGCAATCATGCATTTTTTTGCGGTTGTAATTTTTCTGACTACCACTGCTCACCTCTCTTTCTGACTCTTTGTTTGTATGCATCTCTCTTTGTTTCACTGTCTCTAAGCTCCGATTTCATCTTCCATCCCCTTTCGCTCTCATTCTAACAGTCAGTCTTTTGGGACAATGTAGGTGTAAAAAGAGAGGGTGGGGAGTCTGGCTGCATGGAGGAATCGATCATGAAGTGGTGGGAAGAGGAGCAACTAGCTACATACAAACAGAACTACTCCTGCCACAGCGGGCGGGCGGGGGGGGGTAGTTAGATTCCTCTCCTGCTGGAGTCCAGTGCGCACAAAAACACGCCTACTCAAATACACAAACACTCCGCATTCGAGAACAAGGCTTGAGCATTAACAGCAGGAATATGGAGCATGGTCGGGGTTACAAGTGAAAACAGCAGATAAATCCACAAACTACAGCGGATTTTCCCCCTTTAGCATCACTGAGCTAATATACAATACAGGTTAAGCTCAGCTGGGGCTGAAGCAACATCGCCGTGCTCCAAGTTCACATTCAGACGGACTAAAATGATACAGCATTAATCCAATGAGAAAGCCCAACATATCCTACGCGCAGATATTAACAAGCAGGTCGAGGGGCAAATCATCGGGGGCATGGACAGAATCCGCTCAAATCTCCATTCCCATTTTCTGATGAAGTTAAAGTAGGCTAGCAAAAGTCTATAAGGGATTCCAGGGCTATCTATAGTGAGTATGTAATGATAACCCATCAGGCAATGAAGTCTCTATTCCAGGAGGTCTTACAGGGTGGATTTCATGAGGGAAATTAGTCATTCTGTCAACCACTTTATCTTCTGCTGCTCTACAAAGATTTTCTCTTTATGCCTCAGCCAATTCCTCCCCCTCCTCTCTGTCACTTCAACAAATGCAGAATTACACATTCTTTTTTTTATTCAAATTTTGAATTAAAAAAAAATTACTTTCAAATAATATTTATTCTGTATACCTCAACCCCCCAGGCTTCAAATATTGCAGATTCCCCAGGACACTGTTGAACAGTACACTCCTGCACTCCTTTGGTTTGCCCTGAAGAGAATTCCCATACTGTCTTCTTTCACATTAAAGGGTTTACTTCTTATTTCAATCAGTTTCGGAGGGGTCAGTACGAAGGTGCTACCGGTCACACTACATTCTTGCTCTAATTCTCCTGCAATTGAATCCACGCTTTGTCCCACCAACAAGTGCAAGAATCAAGAGTGGGTTACAAAAACAAAGAACACATCATTTATATGTAACAAAGCCATTTTCAGGTTTAGAGGATAATTCATGAGGTCTGTGGTTTGTTCAAGTCATACTTTGACAGTTAAAGTGTAAACCACCTCAAGCCTTTATGATATTCCATGAGGATGCAGACAGAAAGTAAGACGGAACATTTATGCACTGAATCCCACACAGAGATCAGCATCGTCTTTGGTATTATCCATATATTCCCAATATTAGTAGAAAAATTCCTTTTCCTGGCTCAGGCTGCAGAGAAGAGACTTGATCTTAAACTATCCACATAATAACCCTTACTCGGTATAAGTTTAGGAAATGTTGTACATTTGTTGAAGTGCTTCTCAATATTTTTGTTAAAGTTAGTACTATATATGAGGAATGATTGTTTATTAGGGCTGTTACTAATGACTATTTTCATTATTGATTAATCTATCTGTTTTCATCCTAATTTCAACGAGGTCCAGTGCACCCTCTTTAAATGTGGTGTTTTGTCAGACCAAGCCCAAAACCCAAGTACAGTCAGTTTATAATGATCTGCACTATTTTACATTGTACAATAGGTTAATCAACTAATCATTTCATCTCTATATAATGGAGCTGATGTCATTGATGATCATTGATCATCAAGAGCTACAAGCATCACAGTACTCTACTAGTTTGTACTGTAAACATCATCTTTCCCCAACGTTCCTAAATCCATCTTTTCCTAAATCGGGATCATTTGCAACAGTTAATGCATAAGAAAACACCAAAATAAAATCTATTCTATTCTAAAATGCTTCCAATACATTCTCAGTTACTCGTTTTCAGGCTGCCAAAATTAAATGAACTGGCAGCCTCATATGAATTCGATCATTTAGCTCAAAATCATCCCACTCTCTCCCAGATATTTTCAACATCAATTTTGCAAATAGAGAAGCTCTTATCAGCAGGAGGAGAGTTGTTTTGGTATGTTAAACTGAAGCACCATGGGAACAAAATGAAAACAGAGAAAGAGAAAATATTCACTTTAGGGAGATATTCATATGTTGTTTGTATCCTGACAACTAGCTAAAACATTACTGACATACTGTTTGAGTAATTCCAGTTAAAAATTGTATTTTATAAGGAAGGCACATGAGGACACTGTATGTTTCAGTGGGTGAGGATGGAAATCAACATTTCTGGACTCTGACAGTTTACAGGAAGCTTTGGTATGTCAGGTGAATCCCAAGTCCTCCCAAGGGGAAGCGACAGAGGGGACACTGGGACTTTCAAGCTGACAGGAGTCCATATGGGACACTGTTCACCACCTTGAATGGTCAAAGCTCTGTTTTTTTGCAACCCAGAGGTGTCAGGGTGTTTCGCTGGAAAACTCTCACTAGGTTTAGATTACATGTAGGTACAGTATATAGAATGTCTGTCAGCCTATAGAATAAAGTTCGCCTAGTATAAATAATTCAACATTTCAATCTTGGAAAACAAGGAAAAGGTAACGGCCACCAAGGACCACCAACTGAAAATCTATGTTTCTCTTCCTGTCAGGCCTGATTTTGATGTTAATTCGGTCTGCAGCTTTGCCCGTATACTGCAGGTCCCCCTTTAGCTACTGTGAATGGAGGTCATTGAAAACACAGGCCTTGAGAGGCGAACCAGTCGCAGTTGCGCAACAGCCGAATCCTGGCTCAGGCTCACAGGACAGATATTTTATTTAAAGTTTTTATTTAAACTCGCACAGTGCATCATTCTGCTACATGCTGGCATGTTGCCACAGATGAACAGTCCTGCCCTACGGGTACAACAGTGTGTGTGGAAAGCGTTTTTTTGTTTGGTTTTTTTTTTTGCCAAAAACTGCTGTCCAGTGTTTGGAAAACTGCTTTCACTTCTCATCCTCTTTTTTGTCGCGTCTCTGTAAGCTTGAAATGAAAGCCCCTTTTCGATTTCACTGGGATCAATAATTTAAAAAATTCTCAAGAAAAAATAAAGAGCTTGTTTTGTCTTTTTCAAACAGAATGAATGACAGCGCATCAACATTGTGTATATACACAAATATATCTGATGGTAATAAATCAGTCATGTCTTCAGCATTGCAATAGTTTTCCTTTCTGTCTCCTTCCAGTGTGTTGACTTTCAGCTGTCTCATGATTCATTCGTACTTCTGATGTGTTGTGTCTCCGATGTGATGCCACATTAGCCTCAGTGTTGTATTTAGCAAATGTCATGCCTTGTCTTCTATGCTGCATTACATCTGACTGTGGGGTGGGTCCATTAGGTCTTACTGTCTCTCACATTATAATGGTACCTAATGTGAATCTAGCCAAGCGTATCGATATCTGTCTGTATCGTAAGCGGCCTGTTTTACACCTATTTCCTACAGCAATGATTACCACAGTGTGGAATAGTACTCATCACACTTCTCTCATCAGATCTGGGTCAAAAACTTTTAGAGCTCATTTTGAAAAGATTTTAAATATTATAACAGATAGAGCAAGATAGAGGAAGATTCTTTAACTGCCAGGTTTAGTCACAGTAATTATCTAAAAGTCCTTTTAATGGAAACCTTTCCCCTGCAACCTCAGATGCGATATTGTTTTTTTGGCCAATCATTTCTAATCATATAGTTATCATCACCTTTAACATAGTAACATCACTGCTAAGTCCAGGTCAAAGCTGAACCAGAAAGTAGTTCTATAAGAGCCCTTGAATATTTACAGTGGACATTTCTTAAAGAGGATTTGCAGGTCCAATGATGAGATGAGGAAAATGGAAGATTTAGGGTTAAATATTGTTTTACTTTCTGTACTCTTGTTTCAGAGTGAAACAGGTTCTAACTACTGTGAAACACAGTATCTGAAATGCTGCAGAACCAATGTTTATATGGAACATAGGCGTCTTAAACACAGTCACTTCGATTTTAGCCAGGTTTACTTTAGCTGTCTAGAATCCTATTAACCTGCAAACTGCAAACTTACTGGGTTTAGACATTGTCTTTAAAATTCACCCTTTTCTTCAAACTTCTCTTCTGTAGTTGTAACTTTCATTCCATTGTGATTTTGAGTTTAGGGTAGTCTTTACTGCTATGTATTATACTTTATACTGGGGGATCTTAGAAATTAAGTCAGAAACAGGTCAACTTTTATAACTGATAGAAATGACAGACAAGAAAAAAAGCGAAACAAAACAAAACAAAACCCTTGTGTGCCTTCGGCTGGATTTCCTCACCCTGTATTTCAAACAGGTTTTCAGAAAACATTAGAAGTGATTTGCCCTAAATACATGATGTGGGTCTGCATGTCATCTTCATTATGGTTGGGGGGCTTTTAAACTTGTGTTGACCCTGTCAAATTTTTGAATATCCTAACTGTCACCGGAAAACAGAAAAATTCACACACAGTATTGTGTCACATTAGACAATGATGAGATTATTACTGTTCTATTTTCTACTGTTGTATAACTATTTTTCATTACTATTTGATTAAATTCTTTAATCAATTCATAAAATTTATTCTATAAAATGCTAAGAAAGTTTAAAAAGTATTAAAAAAAAGCTTTGCTTGTTATGCCAGACCAACAGTGCAATAAAAAGGAAAACCAGCAAATTCTCATATAAAAGAAGCTGGAACCACAGAATGACTTACACTTTAACTAGATAAATGACTCAACTATCAGAACTAGCTACTCTGAACCAAACATTATCTGACTTTGTGAGCAGATTAGACAAATAAAACCATGGACAAAAAGACAATAAAAAGGACATGGAAAAAAAAAATTATGAACTGAGATTAATGGACTTAATGGATTTTTGTTTCACTGAAATTTATCCTAATGACAATGATTGGGGGAGGAGCATAAAAGGATAAATGGAAGCAGAAAAAAAAAAATCCATTTTCCCCGCCACTGCCACAGTAATCTCTTAATACCTTTGTAAAACCTGCACTGTGTGATATTAATGATGGCCCAGAGACATGAGCAGTGATCCACACGGCCATGAGTTGTAACAGCACTGGGTAATGAAGCTGAAAAGGTTTCTGCATCAAACACGACGCCAACTCATTTCTCTACGGTTTCACTTTGTCTCCTCTGCTCTTAGATTATATTAGCATCCATTAATGACCCGGGCCATACTGCTGCAGTCAGGGCCTCTTTTGTTGCCGCTGTGTGATGACATTCACGCTGTCACCTCCGCTTTGATTAAAAGATCAAATCAAAAACGTGCCTCCTCAATAAATTCACGCTGGGTGAAAATTTTGGCTCCGATTGTGCAAGGAGACAGATTTAGACAGCTGCAGGGTGCTGAAGACAGAGACTTCAGACTAAAATTTCTCAGAGCTTCAAGTGTCTTTGGTTGGAAGTTACCTTGGAGGGCTGTTTATGGACTGATTTATGGAGATTGATCTTCTTCAGACAGATATTTAGAAAGAGCAG
The DNA here is from genome assembly GCA_016859345.1 of Istiophorus platypterus. Lineage (NCBI taxonomy): Eukaryota > Metazoa > Chordata > Actinopteri > Istiophoriformes > Istiophoridae > Istiophorus > Istiophorus platypterus. Next base: position 17,535,306 of record CM029128.1, on the reverse strand, counting down.
AGCAGGTGAGACATGGTCTTGTATTGGCATTGAGGAATCGTTACTTTATCACTGATCTATAATGGATCAAACCCTTAAAGAAGTTGAATAGAGGAAGAGACAGGGTAGGCAGATGGGAAAATGAGCCCCCAAATAAGAAGAAGAAAGCGAAAGGGAGAAAGAGGCAAAGAATATCTTTTAGAAAAGAAAAAGAGAAAAGGGACATAATGATTGAAAGAGATTCTAATATTGTCTGTAACTATGATTTAAAGCACCAGTGATTTTGCATAATTGAAGCAATAAACTACTAACTCCAAATTCTACCCTCATGGTACGCTGTAATTTTTTACATTGATAGCCTACTGTCTAGGAAGCCATTTGTTTCCAGGTATAATACTCTATAAAAATCAGCTTGCAGACTTGAAAAGTAGCTGAAACTAATAATCTATCATAATGAATACTTAGTCCCCTTCATTTACAGAGTTACAGTATGTTGTCACTATATGGGAAGGCAGCGACAAGAAAGGCCCATATTGAAAACTCTCCTACATTACAGTATTAGCTAGAATATTATTATCTCAGAAAGTGGTAAGTTGGCCTTGTGAAACCTATAGGGGTATCTTACAGTATAAACACCTTCACTGCATATAGACCTGCGGCATAATCATGATTCTAGATTCATCTGCTTACATTTGGGCTGAGACATTATGTTTTAAAGTCCACACTGGTTTAGTCCAACAATCAGATGATGGAAATCATTGCAGTCATATTTCATTATTAAATAAGTTTTATTATAATTGTCATGTTAATTGTTTAGTCTATAAAACTACAAAAATGATCGAAAAAAATATAAAAGAAGGATATAATTCAAAACAAATGGCCTCAGCACTACATACATGAGACATATCTTTGGAAAATTCAGACACAGAGGACAAACTGAACTGAAAGAGGCGTCTGACTTAAACCTAAAAAGCTGGAGTGTCCATGAATGCATCAACAGGAAGAGGTTTCAGCGGCCCTGCTTGTGGAACATCGACGTGTTTTAATCAAAAAAAGATGACACATCCTTCACTTCCTGAATTTAGAGGACATGATATTAATCATTGTTGTTTGATGAAGTCACCAATCACTCACCAACCAGTGGGCATGGCACTAAACTGTTGCTACTGTGTGCTGGTAAACAGCAGCATTAACATTACTGAATGTGCACGCTCAGGTGTGTATTTAAAAAGAAAAAAAAAAGATACAAATCCCAAATGAGGATGACACAATTGGTTTTGATGCATTTCCTCCACCACACATCGCATTGATTAACATTCATCTCTGTGTGAGTGAGTGGAGACAGCACGCAGCTTGCACTGCATCTTATACACCGTCAGCAATCGATCCGGCTGCAAGCTGACGGGCGGGAGAGAAAAAAAAACAGAGATGGTGGTGGCTGAAAGTTAAATTGCTGAGAGGATGAGAGAGAGGATGCTACACTACATGAGAAAACAGGAGATAGAGAGAAAGAAAAACTACACAGAGAAATGAGAGAGCTGGAGGACATTAAAGACTGTAGAAGCTTTTAACCAGGTCTACAGAGATGAAGTAGCTGAGCTATTCCATTAGTGCCTGTACTGAAGCACTAATGACTCTGAAGGCGGCATCCAGCACATTCTCACACCAGGCAAAATGTGCTACCGAACAAGCTGTGCAATAGTTAGAGTGAGGAAGATTACAGATATCAGGCTGAAGATGGTTGATTCAAAGCTGAGAGTAGCATCAGCACAGAATTACACTTAACAATGAATCAAATTTAGTCCGCTCTCCTCTAGGCAGGTTGTAGCTGTTACTGCACCAGTCTCTTGTTTGTCTGATGGTATTTTAATACAGAAAATTTTTACTATCATATGCACTGTACCGACAAAAGTATGTGGTCATCCCTGTTGACAAAATGTTGTTCTAAGGATGTATTTAATGGTTTGGTCTAGGGCACTTTGTATATTTCTACATCTGGGGGAAATGCTGATCCGTTTTCCTGTCAAGAGTTGGATGAGAAGATCAATACCACTCTCATATCTGTTCATAAAGTATAAAACATCCTATATTTGGCTTAGCATAGCAGAAAAATTGGAAATGGGCGAAAAAGCTAACCTGGCTGTTCAAAAGGTTAAAGAAAGAAAAAAAAAAGGAAATCCGCCAGCAGCACCTTCAAATATAGACACACAAAATGACTCACAGATTTTAGATTCAATGTGATTTACACTTTCTGATGAAATGATGACTAGGATGTTCATGGGGGATAAAAGTCAATAAACCTGCTTAGAAATCATGGACTAAATTACCCTCCTTGTAACTCAAGAATACTTCCATCCTCTCATTTCTTATGAACATAGGACTACTGCAAAATGAACATGCTAAAAGATAGCTTAACTTATATCCAGTAGTGGTGATTTGCCAAAATGTAAACAATTACAAGCTTAAAAAAAACGGTACTCAAGTAATTGGTCACAGCATAACACTTTATTTGAAGCTATGCAGTGTATATACAATACAGCTGCAAATAACTAGAGTTCTATATTCAGTATCAATTCATCTACTGACTACTTCCCAATTAAGTGATCATTCTTCAAGTTTTAAGTTGTCAGAAAACGGTGCAGGTTGATTAAAAAGCAGATATTTATGTGATTAAAGAGGAGTGGTGAACATCAAATGTTGGAGGAGGCTGCTCCACAAGCAAGGGACGACTGACTTGTTTATCAGATTACATCGCTCATGTGTGTCTATGTTGTTATCTAAGCTGCTTATTCATCCTATCCTCTCTTTAACTGCAATCTTCAGACTCTGTCCTTTTCATCTCCGTTTCATCTCACTTTCCAGTCTCTCAGCCAACATTCATCAAACATAGATGGCCTGTTTCATGCTCCATCATTAGTTTGACTTTAGGTCCCTCTGCCTTTGTACTCCCTCGCCTTCCTCTCTCTGTCTTAACCTAAACAGCATCTGACACTCGATTTGACTCGATTTAGGTGAGCATGACAGGCCCAAGGCAGACAGCAGTTGTCGCATTTTGACTTTGCTGTAAATCCATTATCGGTACATTCAATTAACACGGTGAGCGCTGTCAGGCAGCAACATCGCTCTGTAATTAATGGAGTCATTATTTTAGAAGATAGCACATACAGCAGCTGCAGATTGGTGGCTTGTACTTATTTCCAGTCACTATCGTGCTTAAAATCAGAGGAACATGACCATCTGACTGTGTATATGACTGGTGTCTTAATGTCTCCTACAGGTACATCCATTATTTTGCATTAATGCATTCACCAGACACCCAGTTCAAATGATGCATTTGAAAATAAATTTACTTTAAATCACAGCTATGCACAACTAAAAAGCTGAAAAATGTATCCATGGGCTATTTGTATTCAAGTGACTTACAGGTGTGTGTGTGAATATATATATGCCTGAGGCATGTAAAGTAGTGTTATTCCCTGGACAAGGCCATGCTTCAAACAGGAGTTGTTAATTTTGATATGGAAGCGTATCTCAGGTCACGCAAAACTGAGAAACCAAGTCCTCTGCCTGTCATAATACAGAGTTTGGAACAAATTGGCATCACTGAACATTTCCCGCCCAGGGAACTGACTCAGTTTATGAGTCAGGAAAGACTCGGGTCAGGATCAGGTTTGTCATGTGTGTGTTTAATAGGAAAAGTAAAGGAACAACATCCTAAAAAATTCTCAGGAAAAGAAGTGTGTCTACTTCTGGTGTGCTGGGTGAGATCAGAAAAAAGTATAACACGGGGGAAATCAGAGAAAAAAACTAGGAAAGGCATTAAATTTGGCGTTTGCATGGTGGCTGATTAAATCGCCCCGATTATCAGGAAAACACATTAAAACACCATTACATTATACTCATTCCCTTTGGAAAACACTTACTCAAACCTGCTTCTGACTACCTCTTGAAATTGACAAGAACTGTGATAATCCATAAACGTTTCCACTAGTACAAAAAAATTTAACAAATTATTAAATGTTCAGCCTTATGTAGCTCACAGTCGACAGCAGCGCATTATGGGTTCCGTTCAAAGCTCCAAAATAAGATGTGTGCTTTCACCGTGCAGTAAAAAATACTAAAATATTGATTTGTTTTTAGATGCAGCACAGTAGAAGCAATGTTTCTCTGTCTGTCTGTTTGAAACTCTAACTCCACTGTTTGTGTAATTTGAGGATTTGTCTTTTGATCTACTGCATCTATCTTCTCCAGCTATAAAGTATTCTATGCCATTTTTATTTGCGACTTATTTTTGTGCTACTCTGCTAATCGTTGTAGCAATGGCTTCCTCTTAGAGAGAGCTTAAGTCCTGAATATGATCAACATAATCTCCCGAAACAAGCTATTGACTCAGGCCATTAGTGTAACTGTGTGACATTTTTATCACTCACAGTTTAATCTTTGGTGTTTTTTATTTTTTTTTGTTTGTTTGTATTTTTCTATCTTGGCCCAGTGTGTCATTATCAAAGCATTTACTGAAACACAGGGACTCGACGGTCCATTATCATCATGCCTCACACACACACAAGATACCCTCCCCTTTGAAATAAGCATGCAACAAAGCAAATAACACCAGCAAATCAATTAAAGCGTGCACGACTGTGTGTGTTAATGTTCTTGCGTTCATGTTTGTTCTATTGCTACATCACTCCTATAGATCACAGAGATTATTCCGCTATTACAAGCAGTTCAGATGGTCATTTACTGTATGAGTTAATCCTGAGTCAACACGAGACTGAACAAGAGGTCGACGGGCAGGAGGCGGCGGAGGGTGAAGCCAGTAGTTAACTAGTTTAAGACACTGTAAACAAGAAGGATGCACGAGATTTCCTCTCCATAAACTTACTGCGGGGAAGCTTAGCTTTTAGCTCAACTATAATGAGTCTAAGCATTTTTGAGTACGTCATCATATAGTTCATCAGGAATGCTTTTTAGGTGCTTCTAGGAGGTTTCCAGCAGATGAAGAATTAGCCTTGTGCTAACAGTTTAAAGAACATTCCATCAGTGGTCTGAGCCTTGATAGCTGGCTCTAAAAGAATCATATTCCGATCTTCCGCTGTCCATCTGTATGCATAGTTTATTCAGAACACTCTCATTTTCACCCAAATAGAGAATATTTTAATACACAGCTTAGGTTGACAAATGCAGACAAATGACACTTCTTGCTGTGAAATAAGTGTCTGGGACAAACAGATGGACAGAATGATGGGATTATGCTCCTAGAGTGGTTCAAAAAATGTCTATGGATTTTCTTGTTGCTGTTTCTTTAGGCTGCGTGTTGAATTCAATATAACCACAGTGAATTAAGGATATGTAGCTGGTTTCCCTCTTGGAGAAGAAAGGTACAAACTTTTCATAGACATCTCTACGACTACTTATGAAAAATTAGATCAGTTAGACAAAGGAGACCCATTTAGATTTGCAGCAAGTGGGCTAAGAGCTGATGAGGCCCGAGGCCCATTGTGAGTCACCCAGCCTGTAAGCATTGTCAGCTTCATTAGAAAGAGGACATTTGGAGGAGAAAACACAATTTTGGCTCCCGTGTGAGCCCAACCATTAGAAACCGGCCGTCAACAAACAGCCATCACCACACGTGGCATGTTGAGGGCACACTGGGACATCTTGGAAAAAAAAAAAAAAAACAGGATGAGAGATGACCATCACAGTGACAGGGCGCGACAAGGGCGCAGTGGATCCTACAGCCGACCTTGCTGCCTTGTTTCCCTTTAGACAGCAGACTAAGTGTGGCTGAACTCTGTAGGGGCTCCCTGAGAATTACATGGCCTAAGAACCAGGGGTCACATCCTCATGTACACCTGGGACACTACAACAATTTCCCCAGATTCTGTAACTAGGGCATGGACCATATGTTCATAGCCACAGGAATTCCTGGAAAAGATAAAAAAAATATGCCTGTGGTTGATGTGCAAGAATCCAGAGGGAAAACTGTGGCACAAAAAGAAGGGAGAATTTTATGATGGACTTTGGAAGACGCCATGTTTTCCAAAACTTTTGAGGATATCACAATCATTTTGCAAAATTTAAGAATGCCTGTTTTTCAATATCAGAAAGTAATTATTTCAGGATCGAAAAAAGAATTAACATACAATGTTACTAAATAATGCACGGCTTGGACAATAACAGAATCAGAGTTTACAGGTGGATACTGAGACGGGTTTATGAAATGTTATATGCGCTGCAAAACAATACTTGATACATTAGTTTTGGGAACATAAACGTTATTCCAATTTTTATTCAACACAATAAGCCAAATTTCTCAGGGCATCAGACTTAAATAAAGAACAACCCTAAAACACATAATGTCAAAATTTAGAAAAGTTTTCCAAATTATCAGAAAATATCTTATCAAAAAGCCTAAAAGTCTGACCAGGCATTAATCATCAAATTTCAGTCCTCTAGGCTACAGACATTCAAAAGGTATTAATGTTTGATACCTACCCCAAATAAACAGCATGTTGCAGAGTAAGAAAGAAAGAAACATATCCTCTTAATTTCCCTCCTGCCTCGTAGCATAAAAGCTGCAGCTTGTGTCCTTCTGTTGATTTTATCGTGTAACTGCTATAGCACACATGCTCATGCATTATGAATGAATGTGAACGCATTGTAAAAAATGTGTTAAATAATCAGTAGCTATTTATGTACAAAAAAGGGAAAAATAGACCAAAAAATATCAAACAGGTGGTCAGGTCTTCTATGTGTCGTGACAGCAACAAAGATTGATCCAATAGGATCTGTACTTGGGGCTGCAAATGATGGCCTGTCATTGATTTCCACTTTATGGTCTTGCACAGACATTGGCTCCCTTTCTTTGGAACAAAATAAAATCAAGGAACACAAATGCTGCCACTGTTTAAGCCTGAGGTTATTTCTTCACAGGAAGATATCTGTATTCTTCCTTACCCAAAGAGGAGCAAATCACAATCTCATTCACACGAATGAATAAAAGAGGCAACACAAATTCATTCATGCACACGCACAGTGGTGCGATACATTCTCCATGTCCTCACAGTCTCCATGATCCCAGGGTGTCCGATCTAATCAGTATTTAAGTAATGGACTTAATAAACATGGCTCTGAAGCCCACAAGAGCTGGTGGTTCTATGAAAGACTAAAAGGGTTCAGAGCTGGGCAGTGAATCCTAAGCTGTCTGAGCTGGAAACTATTTGATGCGACAGAATGGAGTAAATCATACATCACTACATCACAAAGAGACTGTGGTCAGACAAAAGGTGGGAGATCAAGGGTTTTGCTCAAGAGACGTGTGGGGTTATAGGAGATTGAACCAAAAAAAAAATCAATTCATAAACAACTTTTCATTTCTAACCAGAGTCACCATTTAAGTACTATGTTCAGGGAAATGAAAAATTATATATTAATTTAAAAAATTACATAATGTAAAATAGGAAAGTCTCAGTAACTATCCATTTACAAAGAGCCGAATGGAAAATCAAAATAATATATTTTAGTATTTAGTATTCAATAAAAGATTGCAAGGACAAATGCCCGGAGCCCAATTTGTCCTCTGCTACTAGTATGCTATTATCCTAAAAAGAACTTGTTAGTTACCTTACATTTCATCACGAAAACACATGGTTATTATTGTGATAATAATGCTGCAGATTACATCTGTAATTGAGAATATGCAGAAATCGATGTCAACAACCATGCCAACAGTGGTATTTAGTAGTAGTAGTAACACTGAGCAGAATTAGCTGTACAAGATGTAAGAAAATGGGGGGGAAATGTATAAAACACAGCTGAATATATTAACACTTAAAAGACAAAAAAAATGACCCACCTGCCTATGGGGATTAAAAAAAAACAGAAAAAACAAAAAAAAACAACTATCAACTGTGAATACATCATTTTAATACTTAAATTGTAGTTTTAGAGATGCAAGCCTTTATAAAACCAAGGATGTTATGATGTCAGTCATCATTTATTTCTTAGTTTGATTGTATCACGTTTCAGGTCCCTGATTATCCGTCTGGAATCACTAGACAAATGCACAGCTGCACATACTGTATGTGATGAGTAACACACACACACACACACACACACACACACACACACACACACACACAAACAGACACACACACACACACAAAGGAAGAGGGGGAAAGCCAGGGCTGACTGAACATGTGCATACAAGCGTGTATATGTCCTTGTGTTTAATATGCAAGTGCATGCATCCGTGCACCACTGTACACCCACGTTTGCATGTCTTTATGTAAAGCTGTGGGCCCGTATGGGAAGTTTCATCAGACAGAGCATATGTTGTCCAGAGGGCAGAACACCACTGGGACGCCTGTCAGTCCACACTGTCCTCCTGACTATGCAGTCAGAAGGTGCCTGACAGACCCACTATTTCCCACCTCCATAAGAGTTCTTCTCTTAGCTTAATCTCACCAGCCGACTCTAAACCTTCCTCAGAGCTCAGAACCCGAGAGGGCTTGCAGCTGAAAATTTGTAGGAAATGTTAAAGACAGCTAAATGAAGTTCTGTAACTGGCACCTTACAGGGGCTGATTTTAGCTGACAGAGGGCCTCACTTTAATCAGCAACTGACTTTCCTTGTGTTGAATGACCTCAGAGACTTGCACCCGCTGTGGGAGGGCAGATGGCACTGAGAATCCCTGAAGGGTTGTCCTATGTGGTCTGTTTGCAAGGTACTGACAGGCTGAGCGAAGGGAGCCTATTTTAGGCCTTTGAGGAACCCAGTGTTTGAAGTTAGCAATCATGGGAGGAAATCAGCACAAGTATATGCACCAGTATCAAAAACTTCGTTTCGATTTGTATCATTCAAGTTTCATTTTACCCATACTGTCAGCGTTGCTCTAGGAAGGACCGTCAGTGGGCCGAGCCTTTACTTAGGTCCAGGCTTAACTATCCAAGCCAATACTGGATCGATTTTGGAAAGATATTTATGATCCCCAGAGGATGAAGGCTAATGATATTCTTACTTTTCCTCTAGCTCTCGCACCAGAAAACGAATCTGAAAAATGTAAAATGGACTACTGTCTTCAACTTTATCATATTAAACACTATCACTGTAGGTTTCATTTTTTTTTTTTTCCATTTGTAAAAAAAGGAACACATTTCATCGGAAAAATTGTCACTTATTTGCATTGCATTACATTTTTTTTTTCAAATATTTCTGCTGCTTTACATACAAAATTGTAATATTGTTTTTTTTTTAGGTCTAATCTTGCCTTTTAATAAAGTAATATTTAGTATGTAGTCTTTAGACATGCTGCATACATGGAACATGGTATTAGCACTACCTTGCCTATAATATAAATAAACGAGTGAAGTACATTTTACTAAAGATACATCAATTAAGTAATTAATTGAAAACAGGAAACTCTTTTGCTCAGAACACAGAAAGGACTTTCAAAAACATGTAATTAACTTATAATCATTATAAGAGCACTAAAGCTGTGAAAGTAGAAAGTGAAAACAAATGCTTTTTTGGGCTCATTAAAAGATCCACCTGCCAGCCTGTGATTAGCATTATGTGCACTAATTGTCTGGTTCTGCAGGTAAATACAGCAGTGTAGCCTTTGCTACCCACTTCCGTCTCATTATCACCCAGAATTAGAAGGCCAATTACAGGGCGTTACCTTGACAGCAGGATAGCCAGACCCCTGCCTCTGTTAGATTAGGCACAGAACTACTGCCCAGCCAGCTTCAAAGGAAACACAAAGGAGGTTAGATAGATGTTATTACTTGGATGGCCCCAGCCCATTAGCTTTGTTAAGCATGAAATCACATTGTCGAACATCTTGACTGATGAAAGTGTTATTTGTGCTCTGGGTAAATTAACTCTCTTGGAAATATAGTGCTGGAAATATACCTTCAGTACTCTCAGAGGGGAAACTAGAGGGAAACAAGCAGATGATGAGTTCAGAGAGTTGCCTCTAATGAGTCTCTTTTAGTGTTAGTTGTTTACTTACAAAACCAACAACTTGACTGCAGCAGCAGTAAGTGCAAAGCAAGCTGGAAGCTTGCTGAATCAATTCCAGCCCAGAAATGAACAGATCAAAAAGAAAAAAAATGAGCAGAGACATATGAAGGGAGAGGTCATTCATGGTGACCAAACTCTTCATCAAATCACCAGTTCCAGGAATAGAAGGGGGTGGAGGGGGAAGAGGGAGTAGAGATGAGATGGAGAAACAGAGCGAGATATAGAGCAGTCATTGTCCCCTGGGAGCAGTATTAACAGACGGATGAGATGAACAGAAGAGAATGTGGTGGCTCTGGTCAGGTGAGGTCACTGTGAGGATAACAAAGACATCCCCAGGAACAACACCGCCACCCATTTCAAAGTCTATATTCAACAGTGACCTTTGCGCCCTCTGCACCCAGAGCTTTAGATCAGCCTGGTTGATGAGTTAATGATTGGCTATATGTCATTTTGGCTCTTATACAATTTGATTTTACCCTCAAGGTTTCAATTCCTGTTTTTATTTTTCTGCTTTATTGTTAATGAACACACTATTTTATTCAGGTCAGGTATTTTTATTTTGACTGCACATTACATTATTGCCTTAAGAGCTTATTAGTCATATTTTGAGGAATGTCATTGTTAAATATGTTGGAAATAATATAGGCCATGCTGAGGCTTGCTAGGTATAGGAGACTTGCTTTATCATTAATTTCCTTCTTTATTTATTTTTTTCCAGGAAGCACTTCTTAACTCTGAATGAGTGGTGAAGCCATTTTACCTTCCTCAATAATCATTTCTTGTTTGGGAGATTTGGGACATTCTATGCTGGAGTACATGTATAAAAAAGGTATATATACTTCATTGAAGGCAATTAGTCTAAACTATGACTTAAAAAAAAGGAAACTAAAAATAATAAAAATGAATAATTGATAAAGAGAAATGTGACAAAATGTATTAAAATTTCTGTCAATGAAAAGAAAACTAAACATTAATGTGAAGAACTAACAAATGGAAAAATGAATGAATTAGCAGACAATTTAAATGTAAAGTTTTGTTCAATGGCCGTCAATGGCATCCACAGAATCAAACAGTAGCCTAGCTCTTGAATAGTAATATAATGTTCAGAAGCTGTTCAGAAGCTGCTTGACCTGTTGCTCCACTGCTGATATGAAACATCTTGTATCCAGTAAACGTATGTCTCTGTTATTAATGTTATCTGATGTTATTGGTTGTTGAGGGCGACAGATTTATGGACCAAATTCATTTACCATCCCGCTGAGTTAGACAAGAAATGACAATTACACAGCCAGGACAATCGATAACAGCATGCAGGTACATTTAGGAAAAGTTAAGCCAGTGTAACATCATTGAATGCCATGAATGCAATGTTAATGTCAGAAGTTAACAAAAATCAAATGATTGAAATTAATTTACATTTTTGTAAATACAGAGTCCAGTCAGGATGTTAGGAATATAATCACTGAGCCTGTATAAGTTAACAATGATATTTCACAAAAGAAATTACAGTAGGGAAAAGCGTTATAAATTGACTTGATTCACCGTGAATACTATTAATGTCAACATGTGCACGCACGTGTGCCACCTGCATAACAATCCCTCTCTCTGTTCAGCTGATCTATGACTTACTGCACATACATCTTCTCTAGCATAAAAAATTAGAGATTAATAAAATGACTAACTATCTAAATAAATTAATTAATACTTCTGCCTGTTTTCCTTTTTATCTGTTCAGAATCATGGTTCAGTGCCAAAAAGGAGCTCCACCCTGATGTAAATATGCTCTGCTTTTTTCCTTTTTCATTTTTCTCTAATTTCACAAGAAACTGAGTTAAGTTAATCTGCTGTGGGCAGATAAACTTGTATTGTCATGGATGAAGCACTGACAGAGAGGACCTGGCCCGTGCCTTATCAAGGTGGGTGTGCATGTGTATGTAGTTTTTGGGAGTGGGAGCCTTCATGCCTGCCTGTCAGTCCCTGATAAATGATTCCGTGTGAAATATCTCCATTAAATCTGCCTTTATCAGGGATAGAAGCCCGTTCAGCCCTGCCATTAGCATTGCAATTTAATGGACAGCTCCCAGGCTCAACAAATCAATTCCCAAGTGTACCTGGCCAATTCAGGCCAGATTAGTTGAAATTAGGCAGGGCAGGTTTTAATAATGCATCTGATGATTACTGCAGCATTGAGATATCTTTGGTTTTCGGCCCATTTCACACACACTCCTGCTCTTTTGAAGGTTGTGAACCAGTGTCCCACTGTGGCTTTTTCTTTTTCAGGGCACAGTAGATTTAAAGCTCACTGTTTCTACTAATGCTGCTATGTCAGCATTGTAAACAGAGATTAATACCCTGAAAGAAAACAGGTTTGATCAGAACGAAACACTTAGATATACGACATGGACTCTACAAAAGCAACTGGCACTATTTCTTTTCTGCTTTATAAGAAAATATCAGACAACGTTGTTTTTCTGACAAGCTCTTTGTCTCTGCCAGCTCCCATTCACAATTGAAAAGATGTTGTTAGTAAGAGAAGACAAAAACCTATATGCTACCTCCACAACCAGCATCCCAAGACAACAATCCAAAGCTTTTGTTGATCTTGAATTCATTTGTGTCAAGACCAGCCCACCGGAGACCTTATCTATGGGTGTGAGGATTTGTGTGTCTGTGAAAAGCAACACATTTATATTTGAGAAAGAAGATGAGGATGTGGGCTCTTCCTTTACTTTCCTCTGTTCTTTTTTGGCAGTGTCTCATCTTGTCTGCACTTTTATCTCCCTGCTCCTCTCTGTCTGTCTCTAGAGGTTCATTTTCATTCACATAGATAACTGAGGGTCAACGATTTTTTTGAAAATCCAATATTAATGCAGTTCTGGAAGACCGGCCACAAACGTTGTGATCAATCTCGGGCACCCTGCTGAGACAATCCACGGCAGCTTGTGCATATATGTTTTGGTTTTATTTTTTTCAAACACTAGAATCATGTGGCTTCTTAGCAAACTAGAGACGTGGAACAAAAAGGTCTAATAAATGAGACCACACACATGAACAGAAGAGAATAGAAAAGAGGTGGAGACTCACTGTCCGACTGCAGCTGGGGGATGGTGGCTCTATCTAACTACCCAGTCGATGCCAAAAGGGTCCAACAAGCTGTGAAAAAGAGCTGGTCTAGAGGGGGTGGTAGAGGGTTCTGTAAGGTTAAGAAATTCCTTTACCAAGAGGAGTCAAATACAGAACAGAAGAGGCCAGAGGTTGTATAAATAGCGAGCCCCCCTTGCAGGAAGCATGAGCATATGAGGCAAAGACAACATCCTGTTCAGCTCCTTGCACGAGTTTGAGATCCCAGAGAGTTCTAAATAAGTTGCCTCAGAATATTTATTCTCTCTTCAGAGCTTTTCCTCGTGAGCAGCACTTTCACAGGAGAAGACATTTAGACTGTGCTAAGAAAGCACTCACTCATCAGCTTGATGAGCCTTCGCACACGTACATTTGTGTTTTTTGTGACTTTCTGCACACTTGTCTGTACATGATGGTGTCAGCCACAGGGAGAGTGCCGCACTTATTGGATTATATATCTCCCTGTTACACAGGAAAGAGGCTGCTATTAAGGTCAGGAGCCCGGGGTAGCAGGACATGGAGAAGTGAAAAGGAGGAGCGGAAGGGGAACAAACTGTAATGTAAATCTGCGGCTGCCTGAGACGTGCGCTGTCTCTTTGTCTCTTGTCACTGTCACTGAGGTCTGTTTCACCGTCCTACGCAGCATCCAACATCCTTGGCGAGAAAGAGCCGCTCCCGGCAGTCACCCTGCAACAGCTGATAGCAACTGACATTATTAACATCATGAGTCTCTAGCATATCAGCATGTAAATGTAACTAATCCATTTCCCACTCAGGAAACGCTGTCACAATTAGAAAACCCTCCGACTGAGTGATGGGGGGTTTCAAGGTTAACTTAGTTCTAAATTTAATATCTGCCTCAGTTTGTGTGTTTGATACATTTCTGGTGCGGGTGGGGGAACGTGTCAAGCACTATTGGCAATTTAAAGTTGTCATATGAGTATCTGCTATATTAACTGCAATGAGGAAAACTTCTTAAAATACTTCATGTACTTTAACATTTTTTAAATCTTTGGTTAAGTACATGCAAACGTTTAAATGAAGCCAGAATTGTACTCAGGTTTAATATATGTCCCTGTGTCCCAGACAAGAAATGCGATGTAGCAGAGGCTCGCTCCACATCCTGCAGCAAGTAGTAAATGGGTTCTTTGATATTAAAACTTCCCACGCAGTGAAAAATCACCATACTGTGACTCGTTCCTTACAGCACAACATATACCTATAATGCAGTCTTGGGGAATACATTTTTTCTCATTTCTCCTACCAAATGGGTTTTCAGTTCTGGAAACTAATACCCAACTGCTGTGTAGTTCAGAAGGTGTGATATTAACACATTCACCGGTATGTTTCATAGCTATAACATATGGATTTGGTTTATCTCTATTACCTAAATAGCTATTTGGAGAGCATGGGAGGTAGATGAATTAATTGAATAATAATAGCTTATACACTTACTGAGGACTTTATTAGGAACACCTGTTCACCTGCTTATACATGAAATTGTCCGATGCATCAATGCAATGCATAAAACCATGCAGATGCAGGAGCATCAGTTTATGTTGACATCAAACATCAGATACAACATTTGAACATAGCTCAAATTAGCCATAAGTTACTAGAAAGACAAGCAGCTGTTAATACTCTTAATTGTAACTCTTCAAGGCTATGAGATGCATTGAATTCTCTCCAGTTTGCTATAATGGTATATATGGAAACCATTTTGTGCTATATATGACAACACCCAGGGTTTTCAGGACCATAAACAGAAAATTGGGTATGCAAGTGAGTCAGAAAGTGAGGTGCAGGGACACCTGAGCTTCTTCTGACACACAGTAAGGTATGAGGCCACAGTGGGTCCTGGCCTCTGGACTCAGGCCTAATTCCTCCCCTTCCTCAACCTGCAGTCAGATTATCTTATCCACCTGCATAATGACCTTGCAGCAATATGTTGTGATACAGAGACTATAGTAAATACTGCAGAAGCTGCATTGCATAGACATCATCATGAATGATCCATCTACATTCAACAGTGTTGATACACGTCCTCATATTTCAAGACCTTGAGAAAACCACCCCCATATTCAGCTGCAGCAGGGGTTAAAAAAGAAATAAACAAACAATTTTTTCTAATAGAAAGAGTTTCGGCTTGTCTCAAAAACCCATCATAAATAAATCCTCACTCAACTATTTTTAGTTGAGCTGCACATTTTATGGCGGAGCAGGGGGGGATAAGGGAGGGAAAGAGCTATGGAGAATATACAGGAAACACAGAGGAGAGGGATAAGGGGAAGGAAACACATTCAAAAACAAGACATTAGGACTTTGAAAAGCCTAAAAGCTTTTCATTGCCAGAGGCTACGTAAATCTCATTATATAATCTCATTTTCCCTGCATCTAAGGTGAAGTATCACCGCATTTTACATCAAAGTGCTGAGTAATACAAGATATCCAAGCTGTTGTTAAGGGGAAATGAAAATGTTTAGACGAGGAGAGCAACATTTTGATATGAGTCAGTGTTTTAAAGGGCTTGCGGGTATTATACGAAGACGACACTAAACTTATGAGACTTAATTTCCCTTGTTCCCTGTTTCTGTTATTTTACTATAATTTGGAGAATGGTGGAAAGGAGTAAAGGTTTGGCTTAGAGCCTAGGGCCAAACCCATCTCACACTCTTGACTCTGACCCTAAAACAGGGGCACACGTTCTTGTACTTCAATACCGGAAAAAACAAATAAGTCACCCAACTCTTTTTGAAAATGAAGATATTTTGGGTTTCTAAACCAAGGCTGAGAAGGTTAAATGAAGAACTAGATTTGAATACAAGATTTGTTTCTAAAAAGTCTAGTTTTCCTAGAATATGATTTTTAGTTTAGGGAAGAATGTGTAAAAAGGTCATTGGAAGCCTTACTTTAAAATTGGTTAGAACCAACTATTAATGACGAGAGATGTGGGAGATTTGAGTTCTTATTAGGCAATTAGCACTACACACAAAGTAGAGCTGAGGCTGACACACATATCATTGGTTCTGTCTACAGGTACCTGGTTATGAACCAAACTACTGGACACATTTTTAACCCAACTATGATACTAGAGGAAACATCAGGGGATCTCAAAAGTCATTATTCATTCAGTACCGAACACAGATGTCTGAATCAGAGTTCATTGCAGTCCAATAGTTTTTGAGGAATTCTGTCTGGACCATCTGTGGTGTTGCCATCCCTGTAAATCAGGTTTAAAGAATGAAGAAATTGCTATTGTATTTTGTTGTGTAAATAAGTACATAACTGAATAAATGATAAATTGAGGAAGGAAGTAGTGATACTCTCTTGCACACCCGCATTTTTTGGAAAAGATATACGGCATCAAAGTCAAATGTCTTTTTCAGGTTGTTTTAGTCAGTAGATGACATCAGCATTAATTACTTTTCCTTTCAGTTTTCAGCTTCCTACATCCTGCCACATGGTGTCAAATGGCAACGTAGCCATCTCCCTGTCACTGTGTCTATAGGCTCACTATACACCAGAACTGGTTGACTCACACTGACAAAGAGTCCTTCCCATGGTATCCACGCACACACACACACACACACACGCACACAGACACACACACACACACACACACACACACACACACACACACACACACACACACACACACACACACACACACACACACACACACACACACTTCAGGCTAGAGACATCATGGTCTCTTCAGCTGACTCACTTGAGTCAAATCAAGTTGTGTCAAGAGCAATAAAAAGTCAGAAAGTGAGTTCATGCCTCTGTGTGTGTGTGTGTGTTTCAGAGAGAATGTGTGTATGCAAACTTAACTGCAACAACAAAAAGTCAAGCTACTCAATGTGTACAATATGTCTGTATGTGTGGCATTCTACTCTGTGAGACACACTTTGTGTCTATGTGAGGCCCTGTGTTAAGAACCACAGCATCATACCAGCCCTCTGCTCCAGCTACAAGTTGCGCAGTGCAGACACCTGGGGAGCAAGATCAAAACTCGGAGAAAGAGGAAACAGCTCTCTATGGTCCGTAAAAGCTTTCTGCCCAAGAATGATTTTCCATTTCTGGGAGCCAGGCTCAACCCACAACAGCCCAAAAAAGGGGAAAAAAAGAACGATCCAGGCTTTTTAGATGCCGTTAAACATCCCTCAGTGGGGCACAGACTGAGCTCAGAAACCCTTCTGAAAGCAACAAAACCAAGTGATATTGGAAAAGCCAGGAGGAGGAGGTGATATATTAAACTGCCAGCAGAACAGTGCAGCACAGCCGCTTGTTCTCTTTTTAGGAAAAAAATAAATAACATGCGTGTGGCAGAGATTTGGCTTTAGGGAAGCTCCATAGTTACTTTAGTTGCTTTATAATATGTCCCACTACTGCTGCAAGATTCAGTGAGAGCATAGTTTCTTTTGTTTCCATGTCACATAAAACTTTCAGGGTTTGGATGGTGTTCATGGTTTCTTTTCCTCCTTCTGATGTGCATTCAATAGACTTCAAAAGCATTATGGATTAGCATTATTTAACCTCAAAATGTATTATTTTTCTTGGAGAAAATATGGTTTGCGGCCAAGCATCACTGTTTTTTTTCTCTTCTTATAAGTTCTAACTACTCCTGTTGATTTAAATAAAATCCTGATGCTACTGAAACCAGTGCATCAAAATCCATCAGTAAAAGGTGTTAGGTGTGTAAAAGTACTATTATTTGTTTTATTTCTCTAATATTTTATAATTTTCTAACTCAAGTGTGACTTTACACCAATGGCAGAGTTCACATTCCAGAAGATATCTCTTCTATTGACAGTGAGCTATGCTGAGTAATAGTCTACAACCATCTCTCTATAATGATTAAAATCCAGTGTGACCACTGACTGCATGCCTGCGTCCACACAATGCTACAACCACACACACAACAGCCACACTGTTCCAGGCAGGATGGAAACAAGCTGTACCAGGAAGCCTAACTGTGCCAGCAGACTAACAAAGTCCCCACTGTGTGTGTGTGAGTGTGAGTGTGTTGGCCTTCTGAAAACACTCTGCTGTCCATTCTGGCCAGGCCAGGTGTGGGCAGACGGCAGTTTAACTTTAATGTCGTGCACAGCTTGGCACCTTTTTGCTGCGTAGTGCAAATCCCACTGTTAAGCTAAGCTTAGATGTTTCTCTGTCCAGGAGGAAATTGGAAAACATAAACAACCCGAACAAGAATTTCAATACCAGTAAAGGTCTGACAGCAGAGCTATAATGTATACTGCACTGGGAGCCATCTTTGAAAGGTTTATGCCAAAAGCTATGGTTCCACTGTGATATGTAAGATAAGCAAAATTCCCCTTCATTTACATAAAAAAAATGAATTAATAAAATAATTTAAAAAAAAAATGAAAAACACAGAAGTTAAATATCTGGTAACTGAAAGTGGAACTTGCAACTAACAATTTATTAGAAAATGCAATAACTTGAACTGTATTTGGGGATTTTTTTCAGGCCTGGACGGATACAGTATAACCTTCCAGTATTTCTAAGAGGGAAAAAAAAAAAAGATTATACAAAAATCAAATCCTTTTCTTCTTTCCAATCCCGTACATTTTCTTGCAGCCCCTCATATTCAGCTTGTTACCCCTTGGGGGTCCCTGAACCACAGGTTGGGAATCAGTGGCCTTACAGGAAATATTTATGCAGTACATAAAGAAAATATGAACACACAGACAGCCACGCAGAGACACACTCACACTCACACACACACACACACACACACACACACACACACAAACATCTCAGCACCATGTGCATCGTTGCAGCTCAGGCTCCAGGCTTCTCAGGGTGAAACTGAGGGGATTATTGATTGTTGCCAGTTAGGCTGACACAGGCCCCGTCTGGCCATTAGCTCGCTATCCTCCCAGCCATTGACTGCAGTGAAACCACTCTCCTTCACAAAGGGCACTAAGGTGCCTTGCTGAGTGAATGCACTCCCAATACAAGAGGAACGAAAGTAACGTCACTAGCCATTTTCCGCATCTTTTCTTCGTCTCCATTACGTCCTGACCCCTTTTTTTTTATCTTTCTTTCTCATGCTCCTATTTCATTTCTCTGTAATCTTCTTTTCTTACATTCTTTCCCCTGTCAAAAAATTGACCTCCGTTTGACAGTGATTTTGATCTTTAGTCACATCTTTGACCCTTGTTTATCTGTGGGTGTCACTCACTCACTCTCTCTGTGTATATATCTTAATGTTGCACAGTCAGATGACTCAAGCTTGGTGATGTCTGGAGAAACCCTTGTAGAAAATTTGGTTCGAAAAAGGGCGGAAATAAAATACTATTGTAAAAAGTACATTTTTATGTAGACAAATTTAAAAAAAACAAACAAACAAACAAACAAACAAAAAAACAGAAAAGTACCAAATCTGCACATATACGGGGCTGGGCCCAGTGAAGGTTGGGGATTTTTGCTTGATATACGACTTCACTGATGATCAGGATTATTCATTCTTTTTAATTTCAGCTCATTTCAGATCTGCTCCAGACCTCTGTGAGCTCGACTTGTCTGTGCAGGATTAGTCCTCTTCTGCTCCTCACACTCTGTGTTCCCTCTGTCTTTCCCTCTTCTTCACTCTCCTAATCCCTCTGTCTTTCTCTTCCCTTCCCCTTGTGTCTCAGGGGAGCATCTAGAAGCAAACTAATTTTCCTTTCTTGAGTCTCGCTGCTCTCATCGAGCCTGTCTCCCTCCACCTCCCTATACCTCTTTGTCAGTCTTTCACCCTAATCTCCATAATGCAGTCTCTGGCAGGTGCTGCTGTATGTGCTTTGTCCAGGCGCTGGCTCTGGGATGATGAGCAGGTAGCTATATGGCCACTCTATCTACTGGTAATTGTGGCAGAGGCAGACGGTGCACAGCATGGGGGTAAGGCATGCGCACACATGCACACACATACACACGCACACACACAAACACACAAACACACAAACACACACACACAGACACACATACACAAACACACACACACACACAAAGCCAAGCACCAGTACTATACTTAGAGTCTTTCTCACCAAGTCATAGGTTGGAGAAAGGGTCAGAAATGGTCACTCTTTGCCCTCCAGAAAGAAAACAAGTCTTGAAGTGTCCCTTTGCTCTCAAATACAGTTAAAGCTTTGGATAAATAGTGCTCATTATTTACAGATTTTTTTCAAGAAAATGCTGTAAAATTGATCCTCTGTTCTTTCACTATTCATCTGTTGTTTTGTGACTAATCTCCCCACTATTGTTTCCATTTCTGTTTACTCTGACTTTGCTCACCGTAAAATGCTGTGAAACCTTTACACCAGGAAATTGAGAAACTTTTTTCAATGCACTGGAGAAGTAACTTGGGATAAACTCTGTTAAGTCAATCTATTAGATGAGCTTGAGTAATACAGGGTTATATGATTGACTAATATCACAGATATTTTGGTATTAGCATGTGTAAAGGCAGTAAAATGCAGGAATAAACGCTTATTTGGCACTATTTGTAGTATATCTCTGACTTTAAAGCCCTTGATAAATTGATAATTCTTCATGGTATTCAATATCCATTACTAAATGCTCAACAATCAAAGTTTAAATTCTTCCAGGTCAACTGTATGCATGTCTACTAATACCTTGGATAATAAAGTTTATGTATGACATTGATTATTTTTCAACTTCATCAACATAAATATCAATATTTGCATGAAAAAAAAATAGTAAAAGGTGGTATTGGTTTCTTACCTTGGGTTGGTACAAACCAAAAATAAGATCTTATCCTATATTCATATTAATTTCTCGAAATTTACTGACCGGTCACCTAAGCACTCCTATTTTCCATTTTCCCCTCTTTTTTTTACACTTTCCTCTTCCAAATAGCGTCTATCAACGCTAATTCAAAATAATGGGTAGTGTTCCTTTAAATGGGCAAAGTTTTACCTTTACCTTCCCATCAGGCAGTCAACCCCGATGACCGCATAAGGCCTGTGCATCATTACTACCTGCTACGAGGCCCCTGCAGGGAAATAAATGAATAGAAGCATGGAGGAGGGCATCAGTTTAGTGGCTGCTGCAGGGGGTGTTTATAACACCTGACAAGCTACCCAACACCACACAATAAGGATCCTGGCTGCTAGCTTTTTATCAGCTGTATTGAATTACCATGTACCGTGCTGAACACAAGCCCCAGCCACAGGTAAAAAACACAATAATCGTAACCAAGAGGGACCAGAGGTGAGAAAGAAAACTGAGAACATGACTTTTGGTGGGAGGAAGAGATAAACGATGAGAGTATGATTGGAGGAGGGGGACAAGAAAATGAAATAGTGGGGACCATATCATGCAGAATCTGGCTGGGGTGGTAGGGGAGGAGGAGGAGGGTTGATTAATAGGATCTGTAAAAGGTAAGTGGGCTGGGGCATCTTGCTGATATCAGTCTGTCGCCATTACACTCGAATGTGTTGTTATAACTTCTATAATACATGCAGCGGGTAATGAGAGACCATGTCATCCATTCAGTTTAATTTCCATTTTACAGCCCTTTTATAGAAGAAATCAGAGAACACTGGCTCCAACAGAGACTTTATGGGCCTGGGTGGCAGTGTGTGCGTGTGTGCATGTGTGCGTGTGTGTGTGTGATTCAGGACTTTGATGTACCCCTGTTGATGAACTGGACTGTATAAAAACTGATTTGATAAATTTAATGAATGCTGCTGTAGACAGTGCTATGGCATTGGACAATGTTCCAAATTAGTTAAGTGGGTATTTCCACTGCTGCGGTCATGCGTATCTGACACAGTAATTTTGGGTCAGAGCATGTGATAATTCTGCATTTATGGACTCAACTCAACCTGCATGCTGGATATGGAAGAAGGTTAATATGGGTTTGATTTATCATAATAATACTGTCTAGTTATTGGTTTTTTGTGAGCTTGGCCCACCCTCAGTTTAAATCCTATTGAGGATTTAAGTTCTGGGTCTCATTTTGTTTCTGTTGTGATTCTCTGCTGATCCCTGAGGGGAGCATTTATTTGTCCACAGAGGTCAGAGGTCAGAGGTCGGTGTCAGCCTTGCCGCAGCTTCCCTGGAGCTGGTGGAGTTTCACTTGATTTCTCAAGGATATGTCAGCAAAGTTGAATGAAAGAAGAATGAAAGCTGAGCTCTGTTCTCATTCTTGCCAACTGAAGTGTGGATTCCATACAGTATAAAATATGTGCTAATGAAGGCAGTGGACAATTTGGCAATTTCGACACTTAGTGATAAGTTGATATCCATTCAAACTTCAACTTTGGAAGGCAAATGATTCATATTTTACCTCACAAAACATAAAAAGCAAGTGCTCTGCAATGGCCAGTTAAAAGTAGAATATCTTAAATAAATATATAATTCAAACATGCCTTCTTTCTTTTAGTTAGGGCTGAGCAATATCACTATCCCAAAATTGACATGGGTATTTTTCTGATCTCGTTGGTAAATCTCTGGAAAATCACATATAAAACAGTCGAACTGAAGTTCACAGCAATGCAGTGCTTCAATGAAATCAAACCGTTCACTTGTGAAAGAAAAAACTTTAATGACTGATTTCATGAAATTTAAGCCTAAAAAATAATTGGCTTGGACAGGGAAAAATGTAGAACAAAAATAAGCTAATATATCGACAAAATACTGTATGATTACATTGAAAATCAATAATAATACTGAATTATTGTCCAGCTCAAGTTGTAGTCATCATACATTTTCTTTATGGTGAAACTGTAAGTGAGGCATGTTTTTCCAAATGTGCGTTTTCCTAAAAATGTGACTTTGGTTTTTGTTTTTTTAAGCTGTCCTTGAAGCTTTCACAACACCAGTCACAGCTTTTATTTACTTAATACCAGCTGAGATGAGCATCTCCACTTCCGTGTAGCATTTGAAATAGAAAGGGAGACAATCTTTAAGAGTACGTCATGGTGTCTTTTTTCCAATGAGTAGACACAAAATAGTCAAAACATGGTTGTGACTCAGATGCAGATTGCAGTTGTGACAAAAGCTTGAGATGTCAGACTAACATGATGTGTAGTCTTATCTCTTGAAATATTCACAGTGAAACTTTACGCTCATGTTCACAAAGCTAAGATGTGTAGTTTTGGCTCCGTTAGGGTCCAAGCCAAACCCTAATGACTAAAAAAACATAAATTTTATCTAACTCACAATAGTCTGATGATTCAGAGAGTCTGTGCAATTTGTTGTTTTTTTTTTTTGTTTGTTTGTTTGTTTTTGCCAGAGGGTTCATGTTAAGTGACACACTCGGTTATTTGTACAAGAAGAGGTGAATTGGACAAATGAGTTGAAACTGGACTTGGTTGTAGATCTTAAAGGCTTCAGGCTTCATTTTAGAGCTGAAAACCATGATAACCATGACCTGGGTGACTGAGAATCTCTCACAGACCCTCTGCCATTTGGTAACTCTCATGATTTAATCATGGTTTTTGAAAAGCAGCTTATTCCGATGATCCTGCAAAGCTACCTCGACATTCTGTGGCCTGTGTGCCAAATGTTTCATAAAATAATATCTTTAAGCAAGGTGCTGAGCCACTGTTTACAGCATAACAAAATGAAGGTTTGGGAAAATATCAACAGTTCAAGAGCAAATAGGATATTATTATATAATCCACAGTGTACACCGAAATGCAGATTCAAATTTTGCCCACAATAAGTATGATTTATGAGCTGAGTGGGTTCTGCCTTTCAGCTCCATATGAAAGTAATCCCTATGCAATGAAAAAATGATTGAGGGCGGACTCCCTTTTTAGTGATTTTCTTCTTTTTTCATGCCACTGATTCCTCAGAGAATGTACCTGTCCATCATAGCTGCGCCTGTGGGCCCTCGGAGGGAGGAATCCAGGGAGGAGAAATAATGAGAGCTTGCATCGACTGCAAGGAATTCATAGACTCTCCCTCTGTGGGGGCTCCTCCTCTTTATTCCACCACTTTGGTCCCGCGGTGCTCCAAAGACACCACCCTAACAACAGGGACGCAACCCGCGGTGACCACTGACTCACAATCCAGAGGTGAGAGAGGGTTGTGATCACACCTCAGCAGCCTTTTGGGTACTCAGCACCCAGTGAGCTAAGAAACTTCAAAGAGCCAGGGTGAGCACTGAGTTGGTGCCAAATTGCATTGTCTCAGTCTATCAGTTTTGTCTAGCAGCAGATAGTAACAGAAATTGCCATCCAAGACTGCAGTGGGATATAAAAGTACGATAAATGATTTTTATACAGATCGTCACTTTTGGCTTTTCCTCTCTCTCTGTCTCTCTCTCTCTCTATAGATTTAAATGACACCGTTGTCCAGTGTTCTCGTAGGGAAAATGGTGGCAAAACAAATTGGAGGGGGGAAAAGACAGTGCTTATTGATGTGAGAATGCACTGGTTCTTTGGATTCATCAGTAGAATAGTTTCACTGCAGCAGACAAAAAGAAAACAGAAACAGGAAGGGAAAAAAATAGACATGCTCTTGTGGTCATGATTTTTATATCTGATAATGACCATTTTTATGATTACAAAATACAGATCTTGTCATCAGGAGACATGAATCTCAAAATTACACTACAAAGATACTGATGGGGTATTTTTGAGATGCACAGCCATAATCATAGAAAACAAATTCTAATTCATTCAGAGAAAATGTGCAATTTTCTTCTCCTTTTTGATGATAATGGACTTCAACAGAATGGGACATTCATGTGTTTCAAACAAGTCAAACTATAGAGCAGGTGGGCATGAAACAGCTGGAGGAAATCCAGATGGCAAATGACGCATTTTAAGTCATATGGACTTAAACCTTTTGCTCATTCATCATGCAAACCAGGCTACACTATGGAAGGGGGGCAAAAAAAAAAAAAAAAAATGCTATCATTGGTCCATCCCACTTCATCTATTTCGTTTATGTAAGTGTGAACTCGGAGGCCGCAACAAGACTTCCAACACTCAGCATCCCTGAGCTGAGAACCAACACAGACCATATCCCTAGTGATGACCGGTTGCTCAGTAACCACCTGTTTCCACAGGTTTTCCAGTAACAAGCTGCAGGTATAACGAGGTGATGGGTGTGGAGCATGGAATCAGGAGACGGAAGGGGGTCGAAACACAGGAAGGGGGGGGGGGTTCCCATTTATAATTCATGTCAGGAGAATTATCATCAGCGTTGTGGCATTTGTAATGAATTATTGATTGTGTCTCGGAAGCTTTATGTAAAAACTTGCAGTTGGGGTGTCCTGATGGACAGGCGTGAAGCAAGAGTGCACAGGGATAGAAGAGGGAGCGACAAAAAAAAAAAAGTCTGAAAAGGCAGGAGGAAGTGATTTCACAGAAGGTTATGGAGAAAAATTCGCTTTGAGGGAAGCACTGGGTGTAATCTTGGATCAAGGGACAACTTGTTGCAGAATAAGCAGCCAAAGGAACAATACCACAATGTAAGAATCCTCTATAGTAAGTGAGATTGTTGCATCAAATTACTGATGCATTGTACGTTAGCAGCATTTCTTATTATAGGTCTTCAAGATACAGAGCTAATCTTAATTTTAATTTTAATACACTTCAATCAGACTAAACGACAGCTTCTGATTCGACACACACTGAGATAAGAGTTTAATCTCAAGGAACTCTTTCAGCCTGTTAGGGAAAATAACTTTGTATTCAAACTAAGAAAATAAAAAAAAGTTCAAGTAATATATTATTTCAGTGACATTTGCTGAACAATGTAAAATCATAATTCACAAACAATCTCCTCCAACCACTTAACCCCCTTGAAAGTAAAGGACTGCTGCTGAGGACGTGGGCACTAATGTGGATGTGTTGATGTGAGTTTGTCACCCTGGCTGCTTGACCCTCCGACCTCACTCCGCCTCTTACTGCAGTCTCCCCAGCCCGAGTCTGACAGGCAGGGATCGCTACATTTTCAGCAGCTATCCTATTTAATCGAAATAGCTCAGCGTGAATCTATAAAAATACCAACATACCATGCATGTAACTTCCAAGGTGAATGCATACTGTTGAGTAGTCCTATACCGATTGTTTTATAACAGGAACAGCAACAGAAACATAATGTTTCTCCAGTGTCCACGGAGAATGAATGTCCATAAAATCCTTTACAACTTTCCTGCTTGATTTTGTCAGTAATCAAAAATCAAAGCTCAGACTTTTCCTACAGTATGAAAAATAATGCAGTTGATTGTTATTGGTATATCTATGTTAAAAGAACAAACAGGCTCTGCAAATAGCTAAAGCAAAATGACTTTCCATGGATCCTTTTACAAAATGTAAACTGACTTTACTCAACAAAACAGGCCATAGGTGTAGCCTGCAGTTAACTCACTGACTAGTTGTATGCAACATTAATGTAAAAAAAACAAAAAAAAACAAAAAGCAGGAGTCACAGAATTTATAAAAAAATTCTTTTACATTATTAATACATTTGTGGCAATACTAAGCCACCTCTCATCAACCTCTGTTTTATAATCCTGAGGAACTGACATTTTCCTTGACCAGTTAAAATATAGGTATATGATTTGTTTTAAAAATACAGGACATACACACAAAAAACCCCCAATGATTTAAAGTTGTACCAAAAAGTCATAAAGGTCTCCTAGAAATGTACGATACCACAAAACGATGGTGATTTTCATTCTTAAAACAACAATGTATGGATGCCTTTCTAATACATTCCACAAGCCTTTAAATACCTCAAATACAAATACAAATACAACAAAAGACGGCAAAGAGTTCAAAGGGTTAATGTTTTTTCTTTATATGTGAGAATGTTCACATAGTGAGAACAAATGAGCACAGGGCCAGGCTGAAAGCTCGGGCCTGAGGTTAAAACCTACTTCAGTAAATAGCTTTTAAGCAAGCAGGGCCAACTGTGGTTGAGGCACGTTCCAGATGTGAGTAGCACTGGGCGTGGATAGAGCAACTAGCTATTTTAAGCCACAGAGGGCAGGAAGGAAATGAGAGGAGCAGGGGTTCAGTGTGCACAGGATCCAGAGCAGCACAGAGGGTAATCAGACACTGCGGACCAATGGCAATCACGCCGTCTCGACGCAATGATGGCTCGTCGTCTGCCGCCGGCTCCTTCTTATCACAACATACTAACACTGAAAGTGGGTTTGAGATGAATGAGTAGAGTGAGGGGGACACCAAGGGAGGGGGAGAGATAGATGAGGGGTAGGAGGGAATAGGAAAGAAAAGGCAGCTGAAAAGGGGAGCAGTTGGCACAAATTAAATCAGGGGACCGGTGTGTGTGTTTACTGGGTTTCCTTCGCATTAGTACCCTCCATCTGTTTCCAGGTGTGTTTTGTGTATTCCATATTACAACAAACTGATTTTAGGCAGTTGTGCCAAGCACATTTCTGAATAAAATATCAGATTTCAGCCAAAGAACACACCGTCCATCACTTATGGAGGCTAGGGCAAGAACTGCCACTTCAATTTCTCAGTTATAAGCTGGACAATCTAGCTGTAAAGTGGAAAAGCTCACAGACACGTATACAAATCATCAGCTGGTTTGCTGGAAATTTTGTCTGGTGTCACTTGAGCGTGAACCATAGCTGTTCCATATAAACTGGGAGCTCACATCCAAGGGCCAATTTCCATTCAAATGCACAACACAAAGAAAAAAAAACATTCACCTTGACACTGTACTATCCAGTCAATGCATCACTTGAATGGCTCTGATACTACACAAGTCAGTCAGTCATAACTCCAAGGCGGTTTAGATGAAACAGAAATTGATGCAAACAGCACTGTCTGCATTTCAAATAACTGATGCTATTCCCTTTAATGAAGATGGCAAATCTGTCAGAAAGCTTCCTTCCTTCACTGCTCTCCACTCACAGACGTAAAATCACCAAACTGTTGATAGATGGCTAACAGGTGCAGGCTAATTATGCTAATCATGGAAACAGCCAAATAAACTGATTGCCATGTTCATTTAAATGACAGCAATGTTCCTTTGGTGGCTCATTAAAATAGGTAGGGAGAAAGGAAACGAGGCGTTGGGTTCGGATGGAGGGAGGTGTTTAAATAAAAGCGTTCTCTTGGGTCTACTGTAATATGCTGTATTTCATTGGTTTAATGATGTCATAATGAATTTCTAATGATGGGGGATGGGTTAGGATGCAAAGAAGGGAAGTGTGGTGATATGTGCATGCAGTACAGTCACACCCCCCCCCCACCACCACCACCACCGACAAAAGAGAAAACAACAGGGGAGCACTAGCTCATCGAGTATGCAGCATAGGGTATTCCTGGTTGAAGTAATGAAAATAAAAATCAGTAGAGGACATCAAGCAGGATATGTGCTCCATCTGTTTCATTACTAGATCCATTGGAAAGGGTAGGGGGAGGTTCTAAGGGGGCAATTATTTTTTTATTTTCTTTCTTTCTCTTTTTTTTTTTTTTTTTTTAGCATTTTGCCCAGTTGGCCCCTACGTCTCCACTGGCCCATGACCCAGGAAAAGGCATCATTAGAGGGAGAGATGGTGATCAGAGGCCAGGGGGATGAACTCTGGGGCCCTGGCAGCCAGTGTGGAGGTATGAAAGGTAGATAGGGGCTGATTAATGTTTATAGCAGCAGCTGCTATCAGAACCCTCTCTCTTCCCTCTTTTCCATATAGCGTTCCACTAAGGATTCTGCCTTCTCATCCACTAAGAAATCTCCTCTGCTTCTCCTTTAAATTCTCATTTTTCTTCTCCTCTCCTCACTTGTTCCTCTTCTTCTTTACAATATGTAAAATCATTTGAAGAAACAGCACTGTTAACAACAGGGCTGCCACTGCAAAGCAATGGGCAATCAATGATCCTGATAATCATTACCAAAAAAAATTCACATGATCACTCTGTCAAGTGATGAGTAATTTTCAATAAATGTACTTGTTCGGCATTTGTGTCAAACCTCTGCAAAATCACTCTATTAAGCTGTAATATTAGGTTACTACAGCCTATTAAGCTACAGAAATAAAACACGGTAAAAATTACACCCACATGTTGTCGGACCTGTAAAAATGAGCGCCGGAGAGGAGAGTCAGACGTCCACACAGTCTAAACTGTCGTCTGACCACCAACACAGTGAAATCACTGAAAAGCATAACTTGTACAAATAGGATGTGGCATGTACACATTATGTGTGCTGCTTTTATACTTCACTTTTGAATTTCCTATGGCTTAACCGCTTCTGCGATAACACTTGCTCTCTCCAGAATATTCTTTATTCAAGTCACAATGAAAGATCTGGCTCTTTGGGATGCATTCAAGCAAAAAACTGTCAGCTGATGTGTCTTTGGAGGGATCGACTGCACAAGTTGTATCCAGTGTGACTGTAGCTTGGGGCTACTCCACTTTCCAAACGCCAATCCTCCACTCAAATCCAACATCTGGTTTCATTCAACAGAATATCCAACCAGAATATAAAGAAAATCAAAAAGAGATAAAGATCTATTAATATATTTGTTTTAGCAGTTGCTTATACAAACAATATTTTGATCTGTAAATAATGTATTGTATGTGTTATAAGCGTTTTTAAAACGCTCAAGGATGCATTGTTTCATCAAAATTTGCACGAGCTTCAAAGCTGGATCACTTTCTATTATTTTCACATTTTTCTTGTGAAAAATGTGAAAGTAATGGGTGACAAAAGAATGATATGGACAGAAGAGAGGAGGATGCCGTATTATGATATACATACAACGATTGTTAGAATTCCCATTGTTTGCTATCAGATGTGCACACAAAGAAACTTTTGTGTCAAGGTAACAAAAGAGGAAAGAGCACATCCGGTGATGAGCTGCAAAAGAAAAAAGGCTACAGAGAATTTTAACTGCAGGAATAAAACAGCCACCTTTTATCTTATGTTTATGAGCCATTCTCACCATTTAAATGTATGTCACATTAGTGGGGATCTACTCAGTTCAATATATTATAATGTGATGTTTGGCCTTAATGGAAAATCAATGGCGAGACAAGCCCGCCACCGCTGAGACCATACAAAAGCAATTTCCAAACTGACGTATGGAGGGTCTTTGTGATTGATTCTGACTGCTGCTGGATTTTAATGTCGTTCACTGTGAGCTCATTGACTCTCAAACATCGTCTTGTGGTTTATCTACAAACTGCCAAATGAGCCCTTGTGTCTTTTTTCTTCTCTCTCACTTCTTCCTTCTACATCTCTCCTCAGCCTTTCTTCTCAGCCCAATGCAGGGAGAGTGGATACGTTGAATAACATTGGATACATTAGATAAATGAGCAGATGACGCAAACACATCCTCTCTGTAATCGATCAGAGCCAGATGTAATGCAGTTTACTCATATCTCAGCCCTACAGAGTAATCCCCACTGCTGGAGTACAAATAAAACTGAGACGATGCAGTATTAACCTACCCACCGCACCGGTCCTGACACAATGGCATCAGCTGTAATCATGAATTTAATGACATCCTACTATCCCTGCTGCCTGTTTTAACAGAGTACTAGCCTAGAAAGAAGCTAACTGTCCTACCCCATCCCCCAATCCTCTGTCTGTAGCTCCACACAAACACACACCTCACCGCAGTCAAAGGGATTAGAAAGTAGAGGGAAACAATTCATTTCAGAGGCCAACAGGTGAATACAGATCAAGGATTACCAGCCACTCCGATCCCCCTCCTCGTTCAAATGGCACCTTTTCCAGGAGCTTTTATTCACATGAAAAGCAAAGATGCTTTAGTCCAGTCACTTCCTTTCCTGGGTTGTGCAGCAATACTGTATTGATATTGAACCGCCAGTAACCTCTACTTTAAATATATATCTGACTTGCAATTCCAGGCATCCATCCATCCATCCATTTTCCACCAGTTATCCAGGTCTAAGACACCAGGCTGCCCTTACTATCTACAAGGATAGACAGTCGGAGTTCGAAAGAGCGCAAGCACAGACACAGCTGACCTTCGGGCCCATCTCCAGCAGTCTCTTCAATAAGTTTTGGACATATTTCCCTCTCAGAGTCTATGTCCCCTACCTACCCCCGGATAGAGTTTAAAAAACAATCCCAAGAGCAGGTGGCCTCATGACTAACCATTCAAAAAAAAACTCGCTTGAGTATCTCATAAAAACTCCTGAAGCGTCTACGATGTGCAAGTGAGTCAGCCACCTTTACCGCTGAGCCGACGCACACCCCCTCACACTGCATCTTCACAGCAGAGGTAAGTTAAACACTACTCAGCCTGACCCTGAAGTGTTACAATAAACACTCATCTGAGCGTACCGATGTTAATGTAACTGATGGATTTAACTTTGAAGTTCCGTTTAACCCAAGCTAATCACATGGACATGACATGCTAAACTGCAGATGCACAGACAATTTCTCTCTCACTCTCTCTCTCTCTGTCTCTCACACACACACACACACACACGCACACACACACACACACACACACAAACACACACACAAACACAAACACAAACACAAATACAGCCAATCACAACTCACCTTGCCGAAATCCCTGACATCGAAGAGGTCAAAAGGGTCAAACAGCTCACTGTTGCGCAGGCCAAACTTGTCATGACACACCTTGAGAAATGTCCGGATGTTCTTCAAACACAGGAACTATAGTGAGAGACAAAGTAGAGACGAAACAACATAAATGCATGTTCAATATGAATCCCGTGTACACAATTCCAGTGACAGTGAGGCGCTAACAGCCTGAATTCATACCACTGCAGCAACAACACGATTAAACAACGAGATTATTTACTGTTAGAAACATGTTCCAGGCTCTTTAATATTCCCTATCAATGGTACGGCATTTTTGTAAATATTTAATTTCCTGCTTGAGTTTTGGCATGCTCTCCATATCATCCCTTTCTGGTGTATGAGTGATTATTCAGCAACAGAATCCAAGCAAGCTAATTGCTGCTCCTGAGGCTGATGGGCTGCCTCTCTGATCCAGATAAGGAGAGCCACAGAGGAGCCTGTCTCCTGACATCTGGGTGCAGAAAGAGTGTCCTCAGACAAGCCCGACAGGACAGACCTACCCCATGGGTAAACGTGGCCTGTTGGATTGAGACACTGACCTCACATTGAAAATGTCACAGGACAAAAATCTGCAAAAAAAATAAAAAAAAAAAAAAATAAAGCACAGAAAGAAAAACACTGATTCTGTGACATTCAATACAGGTTTAATCTGAAATCTGTTATTCAGGAAAGAGAACAAAAACAGATCACTTCGGGGATTTGGAGACACAGATAAGGTGATGCAGAAGTAACAGAGTCTAGCAGTAATTGAAAACATTTCTTTGACAGCTGTTTTAAACTCAGCATGAGATAAGTGACGTGTACAACTCAGGGAATCAAACAAAAGTGTCCAGAAATTTTCTTTCTTAATCTGATCGTTTTTAGAATGATTTGTTATCCTGTGTGACAAACCTCTTTTATTTGCCATCTACAAAAGTTAAAACACATGTCTAATCCACAGTTTTTAACCACATCTGGTAGAGATACACAGGCCAGACTATCAGATGATATGAGTTTATTGCAGATCTGCCTTTGCCACATTGGATAATACTCAGCAGTCATGTAAATTAAATATATCTGAACTTGAGACTGGTGGCCATTATAAGGGGGATGGTCCATACAATAGGGACCCTGCAGCAGCCAAAATTACCCATACTAAAGTGCATAATAAATACTCTGGTCACGAATATTGATGGTCCCAGCCCCTAAAATATGCCATCACACAGACAAACCTTCAGGGATGGGGAACAGACCAATAAGTGCACAGGAGTATTGAAATATTAATGGTAAGAATTACTGCCTCCCATCTCCTATCTTTCTGTGTGTGAAGAACACATTACCTAGCATGCAAATCCAGATGCTGCTCAGATATGCCCTTTCATTTCTCTTGAGCGTGAGCGAAATGAACTGATGGCCATGGAAGCAGAATGTACACACAAAAGAGATTTGAGTGTGGGAGCCTATGTGGAACAAAATGCCTGATTGCCTATTCTGCTCAAAGCTTTGACAAAACACTTCATCCTTGTAATGACTGCTGCACAAAGCTAGTACCAACAACCAGCAGCCTTGCACTTCACGTTGGGTTAAATATTCACATGCATTCAAGGATGCAACGGCACCAGGTAGAGTAATACACTACGGAGCATTTCCACTCCATCAGGCATTGCAAAGTACGCTATATTTGCATTTTAAAATTTGAAGCCACAGTGTTTCCTGTTGCTGCAATTGACCATATGAGACATTATCTGCATCAGCCTTCTGCACTAATTAGCTTTCACACTTTGAATAAGGACTGCAAAAAAAGAAAAATTGGTTGGTAAACTCAATGTTACCGTAAATTTTTCAGATCGAAAGCATCTGAAATAGTATCCTGGTATTTGGTGGCATTTTATCTGGCCACACCTGAGAGCCTTGCTGACTCATTCCCATTCACGTGTGCGCATCAGCTCAGTCCCAGTGTCATGGGTGTGAATCCCATAAGAGAGCCGCACTAGCCTTTGGAAAGAAATGCGATTGGCTAGCTGGCGGAAGTGACATTTGCGGTTCAGCTTTGAAGGTTATCCTGTCTGTAGGTCCTCACGTGCAGTGGGGGGAAAAAAAGATTATTTTCCCAGCACAGATATGAAAAAGTAACATTTGCTGAAGTGGTTTTGAGAGGAGGGAGACGGAGAGAGAAAAGGTCTCTGCAGATATGGATAAGGAGAGGGAAGATGTGTCTGACATTCTAATGTATGTTTGGCGATAAGAGAGCCAGGGTAGAGGTTGGGAGAATTGCAATGATCCTGATGAAAAAAAATACACCATCTCTTGTGGAGTGGGGAATGTAAGTGCACCTGGGAATAAACAGACCATGGTCGGCTCCTTAGGCTGAGGCTGCCCTCAGCACAATCCATCTGAAATTACCTCACTGCGTTCTGCAACACATACAAGGCTAAGCACATTTTTCCATTTATCAGTGGTGTGAGTGCATCTTAAACACACAGCGATCTCTTTAACTGTGCTGAAGTGACTTCAATGCTGATAGAAAGACTTCTCATATACTTATATACATAAATCATAAAAACATGTTTCACTTCCAACTATTGTTTAAGGCAATTAAATGATCATTCCACTGTTAAGAGAATGCATCAGCTGAAGTTTAATAGACAATTGTTTCAGGTTACTGTTTTTCTAGTACTATTAATTGACAATGCCAAACATTGATTGGTTACTGGTGAATTCTTAACATTTCTCCTTTCCATGTCATTGTTAATTGGTTTTCATTTAATAGACTAAACAGTTCATCAAAAGAAAATCTATATAATCACCTGATTATGAAAATAATCATTAGTTGCAGCCATACTTCAGAAAACTCATTTCAACTTGTCTTTCTCAGTAACTGTAAGGGATTAAACTTTTCATTTCCAGGACAGCAGATTGGATCGTTACTGCATTACAGTTTTAATCGTTTAATTACTCCAGAGCTCTGAGACTGCTGTTTCAAGCAACAGAAAGAAACTAGCTCCCACATATGGTTTTACTACTCAAACACCAAAATAAAAGTTGATTCCAAATGAAGACAGTGTGCGGGTGTTTTTTCCCTTTCAATGACCTTATTAGTCTGCAAAATTGCATTTCTTTACTGAAGGAAATAATTTCCTGAACAGGATCACAAATGTGCTTTGTTTCATATAAAGACATTCACACAAGTGTCAACCCACCACTCATGGTTCACTTAATACTTGGACTAGCCTCTAAAGATTGTGCTTCTCAAGGCTTTTAGTCCCTGAAACAGGTGCAGAAATCATCAGAGCCAACCTTAAATGTAAACATGAGCGCTAAATCAGGCTTTTAACAAATTATAAGAGATGCTTTTAGGGTGAAGAGCAGAAAAGCGAAGATCAGGAAGAAAGCGAAAAAAGAGGCCGAGGAAAAGGGCAAGGGGGAGGTAGGGGAGAACAAGTAAGGAGAGATTGCCTGTAGGTGGTCTCAGCTGTAGTACAGCAGTAGGCTTTTTACAAGGTGGCTTGTATGCTCCACTGGAGCG
The DNA here is from genome assembly GCA_016859345.1 of Istiophorus platypterus. NCBI lineage: Eukaryota > Metazoa > Chordata > Actinopteri > Istiophoriformes > Istiophoridae > Istiophorus > Istiophorus platypterus. The sequence goes on along the minus strand of CM029128.1, from coordinate 17,500,124 downwards.
ACAGCTCTGATTTTGACTTCTCAGTCAAAAGCAAACAACTTAAAAAGGGTAGTCTTGTTGTCAGGAAGGCTGGGAAGGAGGGAGAGTGCAGAGAGAGAAGAAAGCAGAAGGGAGAGGAGCAGCAAAGAGGAAAGAGTCAGGTAACAAAGACCCGTCACATCCCTGACAAGCTCTTCCACTATATCACTACGCAGCATCACACAGAAGAATAATGCATTATTCCTCTGAGAGGGTCGCCCTTATCTGCACACACACTTCTGGATGCTCGAAGCTGAGGAGTTACAAATTAGAGCTTCCTCCTAAAACCTGAACAACAGCAAATTAAAGGAATCCGATGCAGGAAAAAACGTGGGGGAATGGATGATCGAGGAAGGATTGGGGGGGGGGGTGTTTTCCCAAAACAGCAGGCTCTTTGGTGTCAGAGAAGAGAGCAGTTGATGAGAAGAAAGCTGGGGAAAAAAAACACATCCCATGGGGCAGAAATACCAAAGGAGGAGGAACCCGAGTGTAAGGCTAAGAACCCAGAGGAACCAGTTACACGTTCAAGAAGTGATGTGATCAGAACATGTTTCCTAGAACGATTACCTGCTATCGATTCACAGCTACTTCCTGCTATGTCTAACCCTGCAGCCACTGGCTGAACCCTGGGGCAAACAAAGAAATGCAGAAAGACGGTCAAAGAAAACACCCGTGCAAGTCCAGACACAGTCACCAGCACTAAGGCGCTGCCTATAGATGAGGTCTACAGATACAGTATCATGCCTCTGGCTCAGGCTCATCGTTTTTCCCCAAATAGTGATACTATGCTTATCACCTTAGGAAATAAGATTTTATTTACTAACATTTGTTAAATCAAAGAAAAGAGCATTATTGCTGTCAATTTCAGAGTCATTCTCTCATTCCCAGGAAAAAACTATGAATGACTTTGTCAGGTGCTTTTCGGAGAAGAGAAATAATGATTGAGAAAAGGACTCAAAATTGTTTTCTGCTTAATATCAAGCAACAGTTATATGTCTACAACAATATGCCTTCTCTCTGTATGAACAGAGAGTATTTCAGAATTCAGAAGTTGGCCGACGAAATAGTTTCAGACTCCTAACCAAAATAAGGAACGCAACTTTCATCTCCAACAGACAAAATAAGTGACGTGCAGTCACCTGTAGGTTAAGATTCCTGATAATGGAAACATGCTTCACTTAAAAAAAGGTGCTCAAAAAGGGGCTTTCTTTCTACCTTTCTTCTTCCCCAAAACACTTATATTTTGAGCCGATGCGGGGAAAAGGAAAAAAAAAATATTTAAAAGATGTTTCCAGATGATTTAAAGGAATAAAATCTGGGAATAAAATCGAGGAGAGTAGATGAGAGGAGAATTTATAACCAGCAGACTGAGGTGAGTCAGAGAGATGATCAGATACTCAGACAGCCACTCAGACAACTGGAGTCAATGGAAGAGACTGATGTATGTCTGGGACCCGAGAGGCAGCCACACACACGCACACGCACACACACACACACACACACACAAACACACGCACGCACACACACACACACTCACACACACACACACACACACACACACACACACACACACACACACACACACACACACACACACACACACACACACACACACACAGACACAGACACACAAACACAAACACAAACACACCCAAGCACACACACACAATCCTCTCATGTTGTGTCTAGGGCAGTAAATCATTCCACGCCTTAAAAACAACAGGGAAGGAGTTCTCAGCAGGTGAGTGAGTAGCAACAAGGACCTCTTATCGAGGCAAGAAAACTTTGGTTGAGCCATTTCCGACGGTCCGTACACACACATACCTATACACATACACATACACACACCAGTGGCCGGTATAGGTGATGATGGATGTCACAAACCTTTGGCTTGGATATGATCCCTCAACCGAGGGTGTTGATTGTTTTGTTAAGGAAAGCTTTGGGCCTGGCAGTGATAAACATACAAGCTTTCCAAATACACCTCAACCAAATGCTTGACTCTACAGAGCAGAAGATGTCCATTACACTAGCCTGATAATATCTCATCCATTCTCAGCAAAAAAGAGAAAATAAGTGGAAAAAACACAAAGAAATCTGCTCATGTAACAAAGCTTCTGCCTAAAGGATGCTAACGTTATGTACAACTTTCACAGGGCACTAGTGCAAAGAGAAGAATTATTAATGTGCACATGTAATTTACATATGGATAGATTATACTACCTAATTGCCGACATTTTCAATGATATGGCCAAGACAAAAAGCTAATCCTCATAGAGCACACGGCAGAATACAGTTTACAACTAAAACCATAAATATATGGTACATCCATACCATCGAAGCAGTCTGGCAGTCCAACGGTATGATAAATCCTTGAGTCTTTAATTTCTAAGATCATCGGAAAGGTCTAATGCTCAGAAATAATATTCAGTTTTAATCAAGTCTTTAATTAAGTCTAACTGGCCCAATGTTATCAACGTAACACTGGATGAACTTTATGCAGTAGCCCTGGGTACAAAACTACCGAAGACAAAGAGTTGTTTGACCCTGAGTTAATGTTATTTTTTTACATTTATATATCACTATTTGTTAATGGCTATACATAACATTGGTTCCTTTACAGTTTTCTACATAACATCTTCCTTGGGTCTTGAAAATACAAGAAAATTTTGAAAAATGTCTTATAATTTACACTTATTTACACTAATTGACACTTATAATTTACGACAGCAAGGAAATATATTCAGATTTCTAATGTCCAGTTGCCAAAGCCCAAAGATATCCATTATACATATATGACGAAAACAAGCAATAAATCCTCACGTTTCACAGCTGGGACCGATTTTTGCTTGAATGATTACTAAAACACAAAACTGATTATGAAATAATCCATGATTCATTTTATGTCGATCAACTAACTCCGGTTTTTAGGTCAAACTGGAGCTTGTTGTGTCTAAAACTTCAAATAATCATACCTCTGTTGGGGTAAATAACCATGAGAGTAACATTGTAAATATGATACTAAGGCTTTGTCGGAATAACTCACTGGTAGATGAGCAAATCCCAAGGATAACACATGCATTAACACATGGCTAGTTGCCTTTATCAGAGTATTAATTACACATGATGTAGATATTAAACATTGGTCATGTGTCCCAAAAGTCAAAAGATCACAGACAAGGAAATGAGTTATCTTTGATTTCCCTTACTTGAAATTAATACCATCTCTGATTAATATTTGAAACCAGCAAACGGTGCCTGTGAGTCTCCAAGGCTTAAAACTCACAAGGCTTATACAAAAAAAGAACTGTTACCATGAAAAATCATTTGTTATGTTGATTATAAACAAGAGTTTGATAGCTTAGCATAAAAAATGGAAACATTTATATTTTGTACAGGCACACCCTGTACCAGGTTGGTAAATGTTTAGGTGACATGTGCCAGGTGACTCCAACAGGGGATAAAGGGCGCTGGGGCCCCTCCGCCTCGCTTCCAGGTCAGCCAGATGTTAAAGTCGGTGAGGAGAGAGGCTCTGCTCCCGCAAATTAGAGAAGAGGACGCTGCATGAATAATTCAGCGCAATAGTATGCAAATTTGTTAATCTTATTCTATTACCCCTAAAAGCCTGTAAGCAGCCATGGATTGACCACAGTTTTAAATGTCACACAAGCCTCAGCAGACATGGCAGAACTGATTCGTTAATGAGGCCCACGTGTCTCATGTTAATATTTGGAAGTTAAATAGGCTAAGTACAGTTTTTTGTGACGTTAATCTCCTTTACAAAAGAAGATCATTCGACTTAAGAGCACAGACTCTGGAGGGAGAAAGTCACCATGACTGTAGAGCATGACTACATAATTAAGTCAAGTACACCTTCACCTTTACACTGGCTACTCGTAAAGAAACGCTAATTGCATGTGGGACAAGCCTGAGATAAAAACGCGCATAACATGGGGAAGAAAGCATCAGCTGAACAGAGACATGTTCAGAACAGGGACACATATTAGGTCATTCGTGAGAATAGAGAGGCAGTCAACCTGACACTAACTAAAAAGGAGACCCCTCCTGGGAAAGGAAAGCTTTTGTGTGGAAGAGAGGGAAACAGAATGGTGAAAAGAAAGAGAAGTGATATGTCTTCAAGGTACTGCTCTTCCCTCTCTCTAGTGAAGCGGAAATGACCACAGCTAAGAAAAAAAGAGTCTGCTCTCACGGGCGATGGAAAGGGATAAAAGGCTGAGGGGACATCTTGTAGTGATAGTTAGTGCATTATGATTATCACCTATAGACAGCATTATTGAACTGTTATTTGTTTTGACACTAACACTACAAATGGAGAGTTCTGGCTCTGTGGATGGCAGTGTTGGTTGGTTTGATCCAGGCTGAAATATCTCATTGACTGTTGGCTGCACTGGCAAAGTGAGACACCTCGCCCCTAATCAAGAGTCCATTAATGCCAGGTAGCTACAGTAAATGATAAAAAAAGAAAATACATTATTGATAGAAATTCAATATAGATCTAATTTATCGAACAGAACCTACATCTAGATTGTAACATCATCAAATCCGATGCTTTAAATTAACAGCTTGACAACCAAATGAATCAGTCATGTAAAACTGGCAAAACTTGAAAAAAAAGGGAAGAGTGCTTCCAAGTGAGCTTCACAGAGTTTTTTTGATTTCAAGATCAACAGCAAATTTAAGACCAAAACAAAGAAAAAGCATTCAGTATTAGCATTTTAATAGTGCCTGACCTGATTTTCCAATTTCCTCTGACCTTTTACATGTTGTTTTCCCTTCCTCTGTGGACCAGCAATAATTCATAAAGCCTCTTTTCTCTGAAGTGGTACACACTACACACAAAAGATTTCTACTTTTCTTTATTGGTGGTTTTGTTTTGTGCAAGAGAGGATTCACCTTTGCATGACCGGCTCTATCTCCATTTTCACTGTCAAAGGTAGGCTGTTGGTTTTTCACAAGTGACTATAATAAATATCATCACCATCCTCATCCGCCTGGATGCCCCATGGGTTTCTTGGGTTTCATTTCTAGACTGTTGCTCTGATGATCTGAAGAAATCAGCCTAAAGACAGAGAGAATTGTACTGTAGGTGTATTTTTTCGTTATCGCAATTGTTGTTTAAACCTTTTTACTCTAGGACTAACATCAGCAGAGATGCTAAAACATCTCGGTGCATAATGAAGTCCTCCAGGTTCTATCATCTCGTCATGTAAATATGAATTTCGTTGTATCCAAGCAACAAGCCATGCTGCAGAAACTCGAGAGAGGAGTGTGTGTTTGAGGCTTTTCCACTCAGGCTTAGCTGCAGATTCTAGGCTTGATGAATGTGAGAAGGAGGTCTGTCAAGAATCCCAGACACCCATGGATCAATGGCCGCGTAATTTATGACATCAGACCAGGGAGAGGAAGAATGCATCTATCATTTCCCCAGCAAATTTCCCTCACAACTTAAGGCACACTACGGTGATTTAGATCCACCCATGAGATAGTTACTTTTCAATTCTTTGCACACAAAACAAATGCTCCCATCACACATATAAGATAAACATTATTTAAATAAAGATCCTAAATGTGTGCATGTCCACATTCACAGCCCAATGGTCTTACAGTTTTAAACCATCTTGGCGGCTATATGAATTTAATGATATTTAACTTATGTAGCACAAGTCACAAACTGACAACAATACACTAAGGTAGCGAATTTCGGTCTACACATCTGAACCGATGTGTGTGTGAAATTCTGGCTACGTGCCGTATATCTTCATAAAGCAAAATTATGAAAAGTAGGTAATCACTGACTATGAGTTTCTTCACTAAATGCGCATTCACTGAAAACCTTGTGAGCACGCTGGACAGCGGTGAAAAGTACCAAAGTACATTTTTTTACTTTGTGATATGCCCGTTTCCTTTGGCATATCTCGCACTCACCTTTTTGGGGTTTATCTTCAAACACTGGAAGTTATTCCAGACACTTGGCGTTTTTGACAACTTGCTAGCTTAGTTGTAGAACACTGAACGTGCAGTGTTCAAATAATGATTTTGGACGTCCCTAACCACGGTTACCACAGTAGCACGGTAGAAGCTTCGAGGCATTCAGGTCAGCCCTTCACAGAAGTATGCACAGAAGCTTTTTTCTGAAATGTTCTCTAAATCATTAAAGTAGGAGGCGAAAATGCTGAAAGCTGAAACCAGTGTTAGCACTGAATGTTTGTCAGTCCTTTGTTTAAGGAGCTTTCAGGTACACAGGGGAATGCAGCTCTGTGCTCTTGATGGCACCGATTATCTCCAAGGTGACTAATGGTATTAACATGGAGAACAGCCTGTTAATTGCCCAACGGGCTCAGGGGGCCGAGCTCAGCCTGCTTTAATCATCATACCCACAGCTTGTATAAACAATCATTCAATCATCGCACAGCTTTGCCGCGACACACAATACAGCAATCAGCCAATTTACAGATTAAGTGACTGGACGGCTGGATACTGAGATACAGTTTACATCTATTCTATAGTGCAGAGGACAGTGGAGGGGTTTCCACCAGGCACTCAGCCAGAGTGAATGAAATATGACACCACAGCAATACACATTTACACTTGCTGTACACAGTCAACAACTCATATTTGCAGACACACTACACATTTTGAAATTATGCTATTTGCACAGAAATTTGTCAACAAAGCCCCCAGTGGTGTTACTGGAGTCTATTTAGACTGATAATTTTCATTCAATGACCAAAGAACATACTAGTTTCCGATTTGCTGGCAAGAGCATATGGATATAAGGTGAGGCCGCACTCAGAGATCACACACGCCTTTTCAGAAACCGTTCCAAAAATCAGTGCACGAGTTATATTCAAGTGCGGGAAACCATGGCAACAATACTCAGGCACTTTTGAACTCTCTGAAACCTAATCATGAGTTAAACTAACCGCAAAAACTGTGATAAATGGATCATGATTTGGTCTCATGGCACTTTGGTACAGGCTGGAGTGTGGCTAGCGCACTGAGTAGAGAAACTATTGAAAAGCTCGTATCAAATGTCTGGCCAGATTTGTAATCTTGATTAGTTAGTCTTCAATCAGATATTTCTTGGGTGAATTACATCTTTTTTTTTTTTGACTCAAACATGCAACAGCCTGGCCTAACTGAAGCAACTATGTTTACGCTTTAGCATTGGCAGCTTGAGTGAATACTGTCCTGTCACTTTGTATCACACTGTCGTAACTTTTTTATTTGGCCCTTGTCACACTGTGCCACAGTAATCAACAAAATGATGTATCAGGAGCACACTTCCTTTTTATGCTTGCCCTGCAAATTAGATTGGAAAGCTTGTTGGCACTGTCCCTCACAATTAATCGCTGTTGAGATAAAAGCACTGTCAGAATGGGGAAAAACAAAGAAACTTATGTGGAGGCGACACGGAAGGGCTGGTGTATAGGTTTTTTTGGTTGTTTATCAGCTATAAAGTGTCTTTATGCAAAGACACTGAGTGAGTATTGGCTGTGAAAACCTCTCGTCTTCATGACAGTTAACAGTCCATTTATATTGCTCCTTCTGCATTATCTGAGAAAGCAGTCTTATATTACCCGCACCTGTCTCTCTGATCTTCTCTGCACTGTTCCTGATAAAATTGAATTAACTTCTTTCATATCTGTGACACAGCTGTCTTGTCATCGTCCAGGTAGACTAGAGCTAAATCTGACAAATCAAACAGCAGAGAGGAAAAAAAGGGCTTAAATCTTATCCCTTTTTAAAGACAGTCAGAACAAGAAATATAGGTAAGACAAAGAGCTTTGTCAGACGGATACAACAGCGGTTGAGAGCAAGGCAGTATCAAGCATCCAGTATCTGCCGGTAATCCTTCTTGAGAGAAGCAGGAGGGGAGTTGGGAGATGGAGGCTGAGGAGGCCTGGAGGAGGTGGAGGAGGTGGAGGAGGAGGAGGAGAGCAGAGGCTGGTTACTGTGCCACAGAAAGCAAATTTTATTGGCTTTCCCCATCCAGCAGGCAAGGCAACACCAGCCCCTCCACAGCTCTCCAGACAGTCTGGCACACAGGCCACAGAAGGAAACCTTTGGAAAGATCAGAGCCCTCAGCCTAAAGCATGGAAAGAGTATGTGCAAATTCTCTCTCTCTCTGCATGTGTGTGTGTGTGTGTGTCGGTGTGCCTGTGCATGAGTGTGAGTGAGAGAGAGAGAGAGAGAGAGAGAGAGAGAGAGAGAGAGAGAGAGAGAGAGAGAGAGAGACTGTGTGTGTGCATGCCCATCTGTATGTGTGTAACACTGTGCCTGCTCCACAATTGGAGGCTTTAGCCAACGTACAATGTCTGAAAACCACAACATGGCAGCCACGTAAAGAAACCCAGAAAAACACAGGGTTAACCTTCTTCTTATACCACAAAGATAAGACTGAGAACATGTGTAGTGTATTTAGATATTTAACAGATATGTCAAGTACTGTATCATCAGGGACGGCTTCACATGAAACATTATAAAACATTTAACATGAGCTCTAAAAATGTATCAGGAATCTTTTTTGTTTTTTTTCAGCCAAGTCATTCTGTTCACTGCAGTTTAAGAGACTATACAGGGATATTTTCGGGCACAAAACCTTGATAGCAAAGGAGAAAATATTACTTATAATAATCTGCACAGGTAAGATACTGCTTCAGTTGAATCTACATGTATAAACAAGAGTAAAAACAGAAATACCAGCAAAAACAACATGCTAGGATAGAGCACTTCAGGCTCTCCTACGATTCATAAGGATTTGCGAATCATTCCCATAATAATTCCATAAAAATAATCAACTAAGAACAATTCCTGATAAGTTAAGCAATCATCACATTTTTCTCCATAAAACCTCTGCAAGTCCAAATCACATTCATGGGCCAAAGTCCAATTAAAACCAGGCCTCCATCACCGCAAACAACCTTGTCATAACTATAGGGCAGGGATTGTGTTTCCCCTGAATTTGTCTTCTGAGGGAAGCTTCTAGTTATTGCTCTATAACCAAAATTTGACCAGGCTACCAAAACTGAGCCATCTCCAAAATAAGACTTAAATGTAATCATTTGGTTTATGGAGCTTGTTGGCATCTCTTTGTCAAGGATAAAAGTCACTTTACAGACCGAACTCAGGAAGAAGAAAGCTACAGAAGTACATTCAACTTCCTGCCCTGCTTAACAACTCAATAGCAAATAGTAACTCATTACTTATTAAGTTTCAACTATTTACTTAATTATAATGAAAAATTAACACAACATTGTTGTAAATTTGATCGCAGTTTCCTTGATTTTCTGCAAATTTAGTTGCATTAATATTGTCAGTAATCAAAAAATAATCTAGGAGATCATAGAGAGACTGAATATAAGTGGAAGGAAAAGGACAAGGTTTAATCCAATATAATAACTGAACCATGAGAATAACATGGCTGAAAACCCAATTGAACAGTGAAAGAGCAACACAGCCCATCATCAACAGCTAAGTGATGCTATGAGATATGGTTTCAGGAGCATCCCGGGGGGCAGAGGTGAGAAAATCTAAGAGGCAGAAGCAGCTTGATTCCTCCATATCCCACACAGTTGGACACCGCCTGCAGCACCTCTTTTAAAATAGGAGGGAGAAAAAGCCGTCACTCTGGATTTAGCCTAGTTTCCAACATGCCCATTAATTTCAAAGCAGATGGCAAAAAAAAGAGAGTGGGTTGGAGGGAGGGGCATCCTCTAAGCTGCTGAATAACAGAGTGGAGAACTTCTGATGAAAGTGGCAGCAGAGAGAGTGATGACCTCAGAAAACAGGGACAGCAGTTATTTTAAAGTAGATCAGAGCCTTATCATCAGTAAGGATGATTATTCTAAAGGGTTTACTGCTATTATACTGTATTTCTTTTTTTTTTAATCAACATCAAGGAATGATGCTGTGTGAAGCACGGAACTCACTGGGAAGTATTACTCTGCCCAAACTTTTATCCATCCGTGCATCCATACTTCCCTTGTAGGCACTGATCATCTAAGCCTGCCTGGGGGATTTACAAGGTCCAAGTATAAATCAAAGAGAATTTCTGAAATGATGTGCAAGGAGACAGAGATGGAGAAACAGTCCTGATGATATAATGCTACAATGTAAACATCCCCTGCAGACATGGAGAGATTGCCAGCAATAAACAGCGCTGATAAAGCAATCCTTATAAGCTGGGAGCAAGGTGAAGCAATCAACTCGACTGAAACCAGTCCACCTGTGATTAATTAACATGCAAGCCCATCATGAGTTCAGCTAATGCACATAAAGTTTGGTAAATCATATCACAAACAAGGCGTCCTTAAGGACGATCATTAATCAACAGATCAGCCATTACAACGCGCGTCCTTGAGGTATTTTTCTAATATGTGTTTGCCGGCTTGAATTACAGGCTTGCTGGCTTCTCTAGAGGTTTCCATATCAAGGTATCAACACTAACACCCATATGGGTATTTCCTCATGTATTCATTTTTGAAAACTGCTAAAGCGTATCAGCTTTTACTGTCAGACACTGCTGAGAGACGATGTGTCTGACACAGAGGGAAGGGCAAAGAGAAACAGGAGGGGATGGATGGATGAAAGTACACCCAAAGGGCGGAGGTGGTGGAGGAGGAAAAGAAAAATCAGTGTGTTTATCTCCAGAGGGACCAACGGGGCTAAGTTAACTCCCCTCTCAAACTAATCGAACACGTCTGTGACATGACGTCAGCGTCTCCCCCACCAGGACACTAATCACTCTTATTAAGCAGGAGAAAACCAGCTGAAGGAGGCAGGAGGCCAAAATAAACCTGCATCTATGAGCAGCAGGGCGGTAATTGGAGTAGATAAGGTCCATGTTCAAGCCGCATTGTTATAGAGGAAATTACCAAAAAGGAACAGATTCATGGCCAGAAATAAAGGCTCAACCCATGCTTAAATTCTTAAATTTCCCTCTGCAAGACTACCTGACCACCACAGACTGAGGTATACCAAGTTGTGTTGCCATGTTGTTGCTGGTCACCAGAAGTGGTTTCATCACCCTGAGATAAACAAAACACTTACTCCATGAATGAACACTAGTTAGGGTTTCAGGGTTTCAGGTGCATTTCTGGTAACACTTTATTTTACAGGTCTGCACTTCGAACAAATTAACTTTGAAGTTTCATGGAAAGAAGTCCATAATTTGGTACCAATTATAGGGCAAATAGGATTCCGCTCATTCTTTAATAGTGGACAATTCATGCTGCATTAATGTTGATTGTTTGCTGTCTAGAGATAAATCCTAACATGTTTTCATGTTTGGTGACCTGTTGATCTGTTTGACCTACAATTAGTATGAAACTACTTTTTTTCTTTCTATGAAGATTCCAAAGAATTAAATGTAGGATTACGGGCCCGTAGAATAAAGCTTATTTTATTTATTTATTTTTATTTATTTATTTATTTTGTGTGTGTTATTATGGTGTTCCTGCTGTTTTGTGTAGCTTGCTGAAACACATATGATTAACAGCTGTGATGTGTTGCCTAGCAATAGCAGGAAGTATTTCCATGCAAATTAAACAAAATAGAAGTTGCAGAGGATAAATCACTGTGAGATGAAATTTGACCAAGAAACTCCGCTGATTAATACATCTGTGAGTTCACTGTAAAGGGGCATAAAATGTAAGCACTCAAATTAAGATGACCCTGACCTCTGTCCACTTGAGTAGATTGCTCTAGGATTTCTCCATGTAAATCAATAAAACATCAAATCAATATGTTTATCAGCTTCTCCACATATACACACAAGTATGTAACAAACACACCTCGGGTTTGTTCCAGCGAGAGCCAGCAGCTTCCCATGAAACCTTACTTTTCTTCCACAAATAAAGAAGCACAATATCAACAGATGATAATTAAAACAAACTGAAAAATGAAAACCTGACGCAAAACCCCCTGTTATTCAGTCTCTGACATATCATTCTGATATGAGTATGTTACAGGAAACAGTCCTTTCTATCAGCCCTGTGTACACATTAGGTATCATAGGACCACGCCAAGACTGTAGCTGGCCTCTGCGAGCAGATGTTGGGAGAGGTAATTATTTGGATACTGTTGCGAGAGAGAGGGAGTGTTGAGAGTCTAATGCTATTTGGACATGGATCTGGTCCACTCTATTACATGCAGGGAAGCTGGCAGAGTAATGGAATATTTGATCAGCGCAGACACACAACAGCTCAAACATTGCAGGGCTAATATCTAGATGTCAGACAAGTCGACTGTCTTTTTTTTTTTTTTTTAAACCTGACACGAGGCACAGGAGAGAAAAACAACAAACCTGACGGAGAAATTCGTCACGCATGATAAAATTTTTTTCCCATGTCAGATTTATGGCACAGGCCTAATAAGAAGCAAGCTTGTTGTGGTGTTATCTATGACTGTGTCCTTTAAAAAACAGTGGACTGGAAAGAACTAGTTGAGTCTGACTCTTAACTGCAGATGTGTGACAGACTGAGGGCTGATCAAAACATCTTAAGCGTTCACTTTGGCTCCTGAGCTGTTGAAAATTTGTTTGCCTCCAATCACACATACACCAACTGAGGTCCACCAGTTCCAACTAGGGCTGGACAACATGTCTGAAATACATATTTCAGTTCTAATAAGAACTGTTTGTTTTTTTTTTTTATATCAATATACAGTCAAGATGATATATTGATGCAAATTACAGACTTGACAAAAAAACCTTCAAAAAAAATCATCTATTAGTTTTTAGTCGATTGATTTTGCTTTAAATCATTAATCTAAAAAAATAGAATGCTGTAAAATAATCACATAGCCCTAAATGTGACACAGATTAGGAGCACACACACAGACATGCCAAAACAGGTGATCTGAGGTCACCCAGACGAAGGATCTTCCCTTATCACAAGTACAATCTTCCTCTTAACCCAGGCTTTTCAGGATAAAAAGGCCATCTCGTTTCACCCGACGTCACACACGTCTCTTGTTTCCAACCCCATCGTATCTGCTTAACTGTCGTGTGGAAACACAGCTGCACAAAAATCTGTGGAATTTCATTGCCAGATTGCATCACGACTGAAATCTGTGTGAGCTAGCACAGTAACCTAGTTTCTCTTAGTAAAATTCATTAAGGTATTGTGCACGAGAGGAGGATAAAATAAAATGGATAAAACAGATAAAATGGTTGAGCAAACAAAGCACATGAATCTGACAGAGAGACGGGGATGTGCACCCTGCATCCCATGGTTGTGGGATTTAGGCTACAAAACCACATTTTTTAAGGTTAAGGAAAGATTGTGTTTCTACCGAGGCAACATCCTCTCCCTAACCTTGACCAAGTGCTCTCGACTGCATAAAGATAAAAACATTAATCTTGCTGGCAGGAGGTGACACTGTGGGAAAAACAATGAAATACAATGAACATATTGCAGGTGTTTTAAGTATTAACATTTAGTTTTGGCAGTGAACCCACTATCAACACATTTTGCTTATGATGATCAAAGCTGTAATATTTGGCAGATTTTGATTTCGGTAAAACATGTCTTACTGTAAAATTGTTTGTAAAAGACTTCAATTTTTAGGAGACAAGGTTAAACGAACAGTTAAAAACACAGCTGTTGTTGCAAAATGATACACATATTGTGCTCTTATTTCTTAATCAAGTCAAAGAGAACGACCACATTTGAATTTTGGCTCCATGCATCACAGTATCTTGGTTTAAATCACACTTAACATTTTACTTTTAAAGCTGATTATTGTCCTGGGCTGGCTGCCCAAATATTCAACATTATCTGGAATCACTACTTTGAATGTGTGTAAGTCTACATATGTGTGTCTGTGTTTTGTCTTCCTTTGCTGCAAGTGTGTACGTGCATGCTTCCCCCAGCACGTTTGTATAGTATGTGCGTACGTTCTAATGTGACTTAGATAACATGAGCGACAAAACAGTCCATTTGGCCTTATCGAAGACGTTATCGCGCTGAGTAGGAGAAAATATATACAGGCAAATAAACCCCCGATACTATCTCAATATAGCTACACACTACACTTACACAAACTTTTATCCCCTTTACACACACACACCGAGCAGAGACAGCCCTCGGGGCGACTCTGCTCTTTAATGACTCTATAGAATGGTCAATATAGCAGGCACATATATACTCAGGTGAGCTGAGCTTGCATGCTGAACACAGAGCCTGGTTTATGGCTCTCGCCGTAATAGTTAATGGAGCAAAACCTAAGGTAGAACACTGCAAATATATCACCTCTAGAATTCAGAGCCTTGTGCAAACTATGACATTTGCTTCAGTGTATAATCAGGTCATGTTTAAAAGCCACAGGGGAAGAGATTTATGCAAATGTTGAGTAGTGGATGTACAATATTTTATGTAAATCCATATCCGAAAGTAAGGATGCATCAGAGAGTAGCACCTAACTCTGTAGTCTGAGATTCTGTAGCCTTTATTTTCCCACATAACAGTATAAAGGCGTCAACACATTTCTGATAAAGGGAGTGAGAATAAAACCTCACTGCAAAATACAAACGGTCTCCGAAACAGCAGCAGGTGGAAGCTGCAGCCAGAGGAAGATCTTTTGTCTCTCCTTCTTTTGATATGCTTTGGAATAACACAGAACAGCCACAGGCCAGATGTAGCCTACGTGTCTACATAAAAAGGCTGCATGCACCACATTGTACAAAGAAAGCTATTTATAAAGAGAGTGCCATGAGAATGTGCATACCTCCAAGACTGCTTTGCAGTGGGCTTTTGCGATACATCCAATATTGACAATAAAAAGGCCATTTTTCTTTCTTTTAGAGTCAGGTTTGGATTAATTTCAACCGATCCTTTTTAGCACCATCACCAGCGGCCATGCCTTTGAACTAAGTTAGTGTCTAACATTACTAAGCTGATGACATGACTCAAGAATTCTTTGAGATGCTTCATCGTTCCCGTGGAGCCAGCAGGATTTTCATGCATCATCCCTAAAACAGAATGACAGGATTCGGGTTATATCCAGCAAAGTGATCCAGCAAATTATGATGGTGATAAAGCATAAAACTGTGACTGTTGAACTAATGAGCATGCATTGTGTAGGACGGTTTCCGGGTATTCGTTTTTTGTTTTTCTTAATCTCATCATGTTATTTGAAGCTGGTGTCATGTCAAGTTACAGTGCAGCTATATATTCATCCCTTAAAACATATTTAGTCAGAGTTTCATATATATGAACACCACAGATGTTCACTGCCATAACAATCCATTAATCTTTTCAACAGTCTTATCCAAAGGGACAAGGGAAGATACTTACAAGAGAAGAATTACAAGCAACAAATAATCACAATGGAGGAATTGCACTTCAAAGCTTGTATCTTGACTTCCGTGAAAGACAAACGGTCATCTCCAAATTAGCTTGGCAAAGCAGCAGGAGGACAGCTATTTGCTGATAAAGGCAAAGTAATAAGAGTCCCCATTACAACTGGCTTTTCTCTCCAGGAGGCTAATGATAATTAAATATATACTACTGTCCATGAATCCATCATACAGCAGGGGAGTGAGAGGCTGACTCCTCTACTGTATGTTCCTTATGACACTTGAAAACACAAAATCTCGTACAGAGATTTAAGTGGTTATATTGTTTGTGTGTGTGTGTGTTTGTGTGTGCGTGTGTGTGTTTGCGTGTGCGTGTGCGTGTTTGTTGAGGAGAGCATTAAGAAGATAATGTTTTGATTAAGGCAACACATTTTGACGGTTATAGCCCTACAGTGACCGGGGGCTCTGCTGCTGATGTGCACCATAAAAAAATAAATAAATATAAATTCAATTTAACGTCTTTTAATGACTAAGTCTTTAAGGTTTTTTTACAGATTAATGTGGGACATATTCGATCCAACCATCAATTAAGCATGCAGAACTCATAAACATGTAACAACCAGCACTTCAAACTTATATTCACCAAGAACTCTGAAATATTCCTGTTCTGATGCTAATTACAAATGAGGTCTATCCGTCTTGTGACAGTCGGGTAACAAGTTTTCTCCGAAGCAGCCACAGTCGTTATTCCGCTCAGTGTTGCGCTATCATCCAAGCACCATCACTCAAAGCGGGTACGACGCTCACTAGCAAATAAACTACCTGATGAACCCTCAATCAACAGACGAGGTCATGCAGCTGTCATCTTGACAAACCACATTCCCTTTCTCCTCGCTGCCTTTTTCCTTCTGCCCTCAACTGCTCAGGAACAAATATAGTTAGTTAACTGATACATTAATGTTCATTTTGTTCCATTTTTTTGGAGCACAGACAAGGTTCATTACACTTCCAATAAGTGATAATTAACTACAATAATGTGCATTTAACTAAGTACATTTGTAAAGTTTTAACTGATGAAATATTAGCAGGAGGAAAGCAAAAGACGCAATTGTGTTGCTACTCCTCACCGTCGCCCACGTTGGTTGTTGTGTCATATTACCCAATTTTAGATGCAACTCCAGGGCACAGTGCCTGCTCAATGTGAGCAGATTAGAAAACAGCGTGGTGGCACAGTGTTTACTGAGGAAATTACACATTATGCCACTGTGTCCCATAAGAAAATTATTCAATTGCCCTTTAATTGCATTTTGTTGATGCGAGTTCGCCTGAAAAAATTAATCTCAATGGCGGTTGGGTATAGACCATTAACAGATGGAAAGAAAGAGGAGAGAAAAATATGCACAGATGGAGGTCAAGCCTCTTTATTTTGATGCTGACTTATAAAATGTGACTGGCATAGAGAGAATCACAGCATCATGAAAGATGTGGAAAAATAACTGAAGCATAGACTTGCAGAAAGGGCTAGAAGATGACAAGGAAAGATGGGTGCATGAGATGGGTGAGAGAGGAGACAGTCGAAAGAGGAGGGGAAATGAGGGGGGGGGGTGTCTAAATGATGATGTTTGTGCTGTGTGACGAGCCATAGACCTACTGTTCTCAGTACTTATGGAAACATGATCCCAACTATGAACTGGATCTGCACCATCACGGGCATATTAACCACGTCTCGGAAATTCAGGAAAGAATCAATGAATTATTAGCTTTATGCCTTTATATAAGCCAGTGGCGCCAACACGCACTTGGAAAAATTTTAAAGCTTAAATATTTAATCACACTTCATCTGAGAAGGGGATATAGGTCAAAATAAAGCATCTGGTTCTGACATTGACCTGACAGATACAGGGGCGATTGGAGGTTAAAGCTCTGTCTCTTATACCTTATTTGAAGTTGAAAAGGCATAAGAACAACAAAGAGAAGAAAAAAAATGCTACATACTTCTAATTCTACACATTTGGGTTTTCAAGCTATCACTAGCTTAACTAACATGGGATGACAATTCCCCCCAACATGTATTTAGTTGAAATTACAAGCCGTGATGCAGTTTGTGCTTTTTTTTTTTTGGGGGGGGGTCATTGCTTAAACGAAGACTTAATTTGGTTAACGACCTCTTGCATGTATATTTTGGTGATGGTCAAAAAAGTTGACACAAACATCTTAAGCTGACATTGTATTGATAGCATATACTTATTTAAGCTCACATTTTATGCACAACTTAACATACTCACATTTAATACTTTAAAACTTGATTACTACTATTATGTGCTCTGCTGTTAAGTAACACTCATTGTGAGCGTGATGGGACATTTAAGTTGTGCGTTAAGTCGCTTAGCAAGGCAGTAGCCGCATTCCTAACCTCAGTATTTTGTATGGGACTGTACTGTTCCTTACGCAAACCTTAGTCAAAGCGTTTTGGGTTTTTTTGGCGTTTTTTGTTTTTTTTCACGTTGTCCAACGGCAAATCTTGAGAGTAAGCTTAGTTTTTTGGGGTTTTTTTTTACAGATGTCTACTTTAAACCCAGCATGAAAAAAATCATTTGCCCATGATGACATTTAACATCACAGGCGTTGTCCCTCTGCTGTACAATTCTTCTTTTGCTGGAATGTATATCAAACTCTTTTGAAATATAAAATGTATTGATTTTGAACAATATATTTTGCAGGTGACACCTATTGCATTACAAAAATGTAGTTTAAGATACAAACCGCTGCTGTATAAAAGCTGAAAAGAAGGCTATGTAATTAAGTCCCTGAGTAACATACACTCATTAATTACCTGTTTTAATATTGTGTTGATCAGTGTATTTGCCCCAAAGTTATAAAAGGAGTTAGCATGATAGGGTAACCAGATGTCCCCAGTTTTCCAGGGACAGGCCACCAAAAACAGGGACTGTCTTTGGCTGGAGCTCTCTCCAGAAATGCCCCCCCCAAGATAAGTGTTTTTACCTTATTAAAGGACCGGGCAGCAGAGCAGACGGGTAGACGACCGGCATCACGCTTGTTCTGGCCAACGCTGGGGGCTGGCTGCTAATGATAGCAGCTTCATATCACTCTTCTTCCACTAACAACCACTTGCTCGCCTAGTTTTAGAGAAAGCTGCTGTCTAAAACTTAACCATAGACACACAAACACAGGAGTTATACATTACAGTCCAAGATGGCTCGAATCTATTTGCAGAAACGCACCGTAGGGGACATCGTTCATCTTGTAGGCCGGTCATTAAAATCCCACACTACCAGCAATCAGACTGTCATCAAGTTGGTCTACATTGTTTTAAAAGCCATGGTACCTTTTAACTATAATGCCACTACATGACATAAAAAAACTGGCTATACATGGACGGACAGCTCTACGCTGACACCAAGTCCTATTGTAAAACTGAAAATACTACCATTACATAACAATGGCACTAAGATTAAGTTTTTAAAACTTTCTGGAACTAACCAACAGTGCAACAGAATCACTTTTATTGCTTCTGATCACAACAAAATGTTTGCCTGAGCAGCTTGATGAGAGATTACCTCAGCACACTCCTGTTTGTTGTGTCAGCTCTCAAACTCACAAGTATGAGTTTTGAAGCAATGTACTGTGTTCCTGAGCATAGGTGATATAGTGTCACGGACAGGCTGAAATTGGACAATTTGCTTGGCTTTCAGGGTATACTAAGCACTTAAACCTTGGTTGAACTGTGCATTGTACTGTGAACGTGGGTGTTTGTCGAAGGTTAAGAAATGTTGCAGTAAATCCATTCTGCTCTTTCCTGTGGTTCCTGCCCAGATATCTGGATGTTGCCAAGCTTTAACAAACAAGGCTCTCTGTGCTATCGGCTCTAGTTATCAGCCCGTCACACTGTATGGGGAAGATAAATCTAGGCAATTAAAATTTAAATTGCCGTGTGCACTGCCGTGACTTTCCTCTTCCCGTGTGTCTCCCCATCTCTCTCTGGCTGGACAGCTTCAGTCTTACAGTATGTCAGAAGCAAAAAGCAAAAGCGTGCAGCCAGAAAAACATGCTGGTCAAACACAGATGCATCTCACTTCATGAACCTTAGTTCTTTACCCCAAAGCCGGATTTTGGTTGCCTTCAGTCTTTCCTCTACTGATAGAGCTTGTGCTGTCCACTCAAACGCCTCTGTCTGAGATGGTGTAATGAAAAGGTTATCACATTGGATCAGCAGATAAGATAAAATTTTTTATGTGGGGCAAGTTAATGAGCGGCGTTCGATAAATACAGCTTAAGCGTTTAAGAGCAAGACACTGAGCCCAAAACAACCAAAATGAAAATGCTCACTATTTAACAACAAACAACTAGCATAATAAATAGTCTTTCATACAATGCCATCATTCATCAAGCAAAAGCAAACTTGCGCTGGTTTCATCTTCTAAATTCTGATCAAACTTTCCATCCTTTCTCCAACATCACCCTCTCGTGTAACCAATTTTAGATCAAAGATGGTGGCAAGGAGAGTGTGTACAAATCTCCCAAGACAGCTTTTACAAAGAATTCCCAAGAGGCTCTTCAGTCAACTTAATAGCACAGCTTCCCAACCCAGTCAAAACCAGCAGCCAGCTCTCGTTTGGCAACAGAAACACCGGTGAGGCAGTAGGGTGAAAATAGAAATCCTGTGTAGGGTAATTCAGTACCCCAGGTGACATCAGTGCAGCACCTTTCCCTCTGCCGCACCAGACTATAGAGCTAGAGAGGTGACCAGGAGACAGGAAGAGCGAAAGAGGCGAGAAGGTTTCGACAACAAGGAAAACAGCTGCGAGTGTCAAGTGCCTTAGTGGTTCCTGTGTAGATGACGGGATGAGACGACCTCAGTCGTGTTCCGAAAAAAAGGGATGTTAATAAAGATGAGAGCCAACGGCGAGAGGAAAACAAAGCCCTCACATTTTCCTGCACAATAAGAATAAAACTGGCTTGTGTTGTGGAAATTGATGATTCTAATGATCTTTTTTAAAATCAACCATATGGTCTATAATATGTCAAATTAGGCACATTTGAACATGCTTGCGTTCCCACTGCTCTCTGTTAATAACTAGCAGATCAAACTACCAAAAATACTCAATTTACAACAATCTCTTTGAAAAAAAGCAGCAAGTCCTGAAATTTGGTGTTTTTATAGTATCAATGATCTTAACAGATGTAGGGCTACAGCCAACCATTCATTATTAAATCATCTGCTGATTATTTTTTTAATTAAATTTTCATTTTGTCGGAAAATGGTGAAAAAAATGACAGTTTTCCAAGGCAACCATAATGATCTTTGCTTGTTTTTACCAACCAACCTAAAAATATTCATTTAACCAGCATATATGATGAGAAAAAGCAGCAAATCCTCACATTTAACGGCTGGAACCAAAGAATGTTTGGAGCTTTTGCTTGAAAAACGAGTAAAACAATGAAAATATTATGTGAAGAATTTCTGTCTATTGGCTAATCAATTAATCAACAAATCATTTCAGCTCAAAATAGCCCATGATCAATTTTCTTTCAATCCCCTAATCCTTTTTGCAATAATATCAATATTTCAAATAATTTTCAAAGCAGCAGTATCGAAATAAGCATCATCTTGTCAATATGTAGCTAGTAAACGGAAATTCAGCCAAATCTCACTGGTGTTTTCTGGCCAGGTAAGAGTAGGTGGCAAAAAAGACATAGAGTATAACAGAGATTCTCAGCTCTCCCACACTGAGGTTCAAACTGCTGCCTGAAGCAACTGTCTCTATTCAACCCGCTGATCAATAGCAATAGATCTAAGGATCTAACGCTAGAGCTTCTTTAGCTGATATCAGTGCACATATTGACATGGATGGTGGATCGCCGACCAATTCAGGCCCAAGAGTTAATGTTATCAAATGTCCAAAAATAATGCATGGGTAGTTTTTTGGTTTTTGTTTTTTTTTCCTGTTTCTGATAGAGTGTTAAAGCTTCTTGAAAAAAAAAAAATAGACTAAAAAAAATTGATTTCAGCACAGTTTAATGGTATGATCGGCCATTTTTTAACAAGCCTGCTTTCAAAGCGACCATTCACTCCTTGCAAATAGGATTTTGGATAGGAAATATAACCATATCAGATACAGCAGCATTTGA
Source organism: Istiophorus platypterus (assembly GCA_016859345.1). NCBI lineage: Eukaryota > Metazoa > Chordata > Actinopteri > Istiophoriformes > Istiophoridae > Istiophorus > Istiophorus platypterus. The sequence goes on along the minus strand of CM029128.1, from coordinate 17,478,634 downwards.
AGAACCCACACTCATCTCCCACACATGACACACACAAATTGACTCAAAGCCTCAGGCAAGGCAAAGTTGCTCCCTGAATTTTCATGTGCCTGTTTGCTTTAACCACTTCTCCATCATCACATAGACAATCTTTGATCTTTGATCCATGACAATGGTTTGGCCTTTCCCTGTCCCTCCTCCTCCTCCCTGTCCCTTTGCACTGTGCCCATCCATGTGGAATAACAACAGTAATGTCTCACTACCAGCAATCAGTAAATCCAACACAATGCAGTCGCTGTGCCCAGATAATGCAAACGACCAGATAAGCATTAAAATGATAACCTCACATACACACACGCGCGCACAGACGTACACACACATGCAGGATCTTAAAGATGCAAAGAGCCTGGCAGGAGCAGAACATGGGGGCTGTGTGAGGCCCAGTGTGAGGCAGGAGATATGAGGATGATGAAGTCTCAGAGGTGTGGTGGAGAACTGTGATAATAGAAGAGCTTTGCCATCTGATGGATGAAGGGCTGGCGGCAGAGGCCACGCCCAGGAAGAAAAAAGTACATGCAAAACACACAGTCAAAGAGAATGAATGGAAATGTGAGGATCGGAAAAGAGACATCCCTCATTTTTCCCACCGGGCTTTGGCTTTGTGATGAATGCCCATTCACTTTACAACGATCCATCTCTCTAATGGTACCACTCTCTTATCCAAACTGCTATGTAAATATCATCCGTTACAGCACACAGGCAGGAGCGCCAAAAGAGCATATGTGCATTTGTGTATGCGGGTTGCATACACACACATATATGTGTGTGTTGATCTTAGGGTTTCCGTATACCTGTGTGTGTTTGCACAATAAAGAAGTGCAGTAAAGCAGAGCATATATTTTCAAAAAGGCCAACGTGGTTCAAATAGTTTCCACCTTATTTGGTTTATAGGCCCAAATGATACACAGCCGCATCTCGTTAATATACAGTAAGGCACACATCATTTGAAACTCCCAGGATGAAAAGAAATCATACCTGCACGGCCTTTTTGGTGTATATTTATGTTTGTCTGTCAGTCTGTCAGGGCCTCTACAGTCCATTACATACCATTTTTTCTAATCAGTGAGTGACCGAATGCTAATTGTAAACAGTGGCTGGCGCTGTGACAGTGATTGTTACGGGGGATGGAGCGGTCCTCTCTAGGCGTGACGCACTAAGCAGTAACCCCAATTTAAAAAAGGCACAACTGCCAACGTGAACTCTCTGATCTCTTCGCAGCGGACAAAAGGCGAGAAACTGAGTCCGCTCGCTGGCTCTCTCAGGATTTTCCATTTCCAGGCAGGCGATATTACGGCAGATGGATGTTTTTTTTTTTTATGAGAATCACGTGAAGCTTTCAGGTCTTAATGCTGGGATTATGTCCAATGACAAACACGGAGCAAAGTTCATCATCATTGAAAAACATGAAAACACAAGAGCAGCTAGTAATGGTGTCATCACAAAACACAAATAAAAAATGAATGAAAATGATGACCTCAGCTGCAGAGGGGGGTTTTCCCAGAGAACAAGGAAGCAATACAAACTTTTACAGGCCTGACTCTACTATACTAGCAGCATTTGAATCTGTAAAATGAGCAACAGGCCTAGACATGAAATCACTTATGAGGCTTTCTCTTGCTGCTTGGTTCACTCTGAGTGTTACGCAGAGAAGGGAAAGACCTCCCTGCCCTATAAATAAACAGGCTCTGTCCTGACTTCCTCTGCGCTCATGCAACAGGAGCATTACAAAGCACCGTCTGCTGCACTAAGATTCACAGCTGCCCAATAAACTTACATAATGTTGAGTACAAGTTTGGTTAATCAGGTCTGAAAGTGAGATTTAAAAGCAAAGAACAACATAAGTTTGGCTGTATTAGGGACAATCTGTCCTCTTTTATAAAACTCATGTCAGTTAATTGGCCCGCCAATTCAGTTCATCTAAGCTTTCTAGCTAAAAACTACTCCATGCTCCTTTTTTAACATATGAAACATCGTGTCCACATTCATCAACATTATTTCTGATCTAATCTATTAGTGCTCGTCCCAGAGCAGTTACATGACAACTTCCTCCCAGCGGGGTCAACAGTCCCCTTGGTCACTGGAGGAGGAGGGGGGACGGCTGTGTCATCCCTCCCAGATTCCAAGCCCGTGGCCCAGCACGTCAACCTCTGCAGCCCTTCAAACCGGAAACCACCCCCCCCCCTCATCCTGCCTCCCTGTTACGGATTATTTCAGCATTACATTAGATTCCTGGCCATTAGACAGACAAGCTTGTTTTCTCTCTCCACATCCATTAGAGGCTCAGTGCAGTTCAGGACAGGTTTGGCAAGGAGGGACTAACAGCCTCTAGCATTAAATCAGAGCAGTCACTCTGCCACATGGACAGTGGCATTGTGAGACCTCCATAATTCATAGCTCATAATAGAATAAACGGGAGCTTCTTAATAGAAATAAGGATCTATAAGGATCTGACTCTTTATTATTACCTGCAGCAAGGTTAAATGCTGAACAAGGGACTGTGATGGATGGCTCAAGCTAATTATCTAATTAATCAGACCTGTTTTGGGTGTGTGAGCATCAACAAGCAAGTGGCTTGTAATGGGGCAGCAACTAATGATTGTTTTCATCATTCATTTATTTGTTGATTATGTGTTTTGACTGATCATTTAACAGAATAATTGCTTTGGCTATAAAATGTCAAAGTTCCCCACAGCCTCAAATGACATCCTCAGATTGCTTTTTTCCCCCCCAATGAATAGTACAAAACCCAAAAAATATTCAATTTAAGATGATGTAATCTCTCTGTCGATCGTCTAATAATTACAGATCTAGTGCATTTTACCCCCAGTCCTTATCATTCCTCCAAAACCTTCAAATCATCATTAAAAGGAATCCCTGCAGACTAGAAAACTGCCAGAGTTTTGTTTTTAGATGTTAATGAATGACCCATGTGGTCTGGACATTTCCAACAGTATTGGGCAAGTTGCTTTGGCCGGTGACCATGAGCAGGCATTTTATAAGCTGTTGTTTTATTTGCGGATGTGCTTCAGCACTGCATAAGAATATTTTAACAAACAGACATTTCTTTGGCATCTGGTCCTGGGAAAATAAATAACACTTATATAGGCTGAAGAAAACATCCGGCTGTTAGAATGAAGCGGCAAGATGCATGATATCTGCAGTTGAGCTTCCATATGCTCAGTGGAAATTAGTATAAATTCTGCAGAGGTTTCACAGAAGAAAGTGAATAGATGTATTTTAAATCCAGAGACATCAGCACTACTCTGCCTTGCTATCAGACATATCGCCCCTTAAACAAAACACACTATATCGGATTTTACTGTAGATATTTCCATCAGAGAAAACACAGATTCTAGTGCTGAGTCATCATCCACATTTAAATTATTCATTAAACCCACAGCCTGATCCACCCCCTCAGATTTTCTGATCAATTTCAACATGCAACAGTGCTGTGATCAGCCTGCGCACACTTCAACCAACCAATAATCAAATTATCTTTCAGCCTGGAAACTATCCATCAAAATCTGGCAATCTTTGCACCTGGTTGGGGGAAGAATAGTCTGTCACTAATACGCAGCATACTGTTGGAACAAGGCTTATGTTAAGAATTTCTGAGTTATGGTTTTTAAGCAACAAAGCAAATATTGCAACTTTTATCTACACTTTATTTATTTATTTATTTATCGATTTAAAGTTAAGTTTGTTTTACTGAATACACACTTCTTAAGTACAGGGAAAAACTTGGTGCAAAAGATGGATAAATTGCACAAGAGTTAGGTAGACAAGTGTGTAAATTTGTTAACTAAAGTCAGGATTTACAGATGGCACGTGCACATGAATTTGCATATGCACACAACTCTGTGCATAGGTGAGCATGTCGGAACCCCCCTTTGCCACCCGGTATTGCCGTTGAATGTGTGTGCATTGTCATTGTCTTGTCATTCTGCGGCGCTAATCAAATTGGACTGTTGGGGTGCTTTACGTGCTCTATAATGAATGGCAAACCCACAACGCATCGGGGGGATGTCCCGAGGAGGAAGCAAATGCCAACAGATGGCTTTAATATTCAGCAAATGAACAGGCAAATCTTTCACACGAGCACTCCGGATGCACCAAATGAGATAGAAATGCAAACTAGACAAAGAGCCCATGCTCGTCGTTTTGCTGAAGGCTACAGTTTGCCTTAAACAAAGTACAGGTGGGGACATCATAATTATTGAAGGTTGCCAAAACAAACCATACATCACTCTACGTCACATGCCAGTTGTCTTCAAGTGTGAAAAGAGGCAGAATTTCTGTTGCTCTGCAAATTCTGTTTGTTCCTTACATAACTACCTCTGGTTGACTGCTCAACAAGTAGTCAGCCCCAACAGCTAGAACTGTGCAGATCTATAAACTCTCTTGTTGATTTTAAATCTAAAAAAAAATATTTTACGTATATCTAATATTAAATACAATGTATGCGCTTAGTGTACAACACTGAAATCAACATGTAATGTGTGTTGTGAGGTTGTTCAGCATTAACACCATTGATAAACTTGGTATGAGGTGGTTTGTGCTGCCCTGTCATAGTCTGTGAACACATCTGCATGACAGCAAGTCATGCACTACCAACACAGTGGAAGTAAAGAATGAGTTTAATAGTTAGAAATGATGGAGTTAAAAATTAATATACTGTACCCTGTGAATAAGGGAACAACAACAGTTCAAATAGAAGAACCTCATAAAGTTTCCATTATGCAGCCCAACAACAATGGGGTTTCTCTACAAAATGTGGAAGTTAATTGGCCATTTTAAAGGACAAACCACAGTCACAAAGAACAAACACCTATCAGCAACAGCATTCAAACAGATCACTGGTTTTAATTTTGTGGCTCATCGGTGTGTATCTGCGGCGTGCTTAGAGTTCATTCTGAACCATTAGTGATGTGACCTAAAACTTATTTTGCAATTTCAACATTAAATCCAGTTACCTGTTTTAATGCTGTGGCGGATCGGTGTGTCATATCACGTATAATCTCAGATCAAAAACTGAATATCAATCATTAACTGCTGGGCAGAACTCAATAAATATGTGCATGGGCTGAAACAGAAGCTGTACTGACACTCTTCCTTTCCAGTTAAATATAGCAGATGCACAAACCACATCGTCTATTTTCCTTCTCTCCTCAGAGATTGACTGAAACTGCTTCTTGCCCCACCTTTGAGTTTAGTCTTTCAGACAAAGTATAAACAGCTTTGCTTTTTGACATGGTCGGTCGCAATGTGTAGCTCCTTTGACGCTTCTTGTGGGCTAGACAGACTGAATACATGAGTCTGTCTGGCTTTTGTTTTTTTTTTGGGCGGAGATCATGACCATTTCCCAATATACAAATGCCAAGAAATCCACAAATAAATCTCCAGCTTGTCTCAGAACAAAGCTACAATCTGGTCGTCACTACAGACCATTCAATAACAAGTTAGTCTCATACAGCAGTAATGACAGTTGTGATTGCTGCTATGCAAACCAGAAACAGGCCTAATGATCTCAGGCAGCTGAATAATTTAAGAAGCAGATGCTGTAGTGAAGAGTAAAGTCATGCAGGAGATTTTTTTTTTTTTTTTTGTCTGGTGTTTTCCAACTCAGTCAACTGTTTGGGGACACAGCTGTCAAAAACATGCCAGTACAGTACAGCTATCCTGAGGATATCAGCTAATCATTTTAAGCTGCTTTGCCCTGGGGTGGAAAGTGCTGCTTAAGTTTCTTTAAAACAGCCAATAGCCAATTAATCAAGTGTATTGTTAAATTGGTATAGAAAAAAATGGCAGGGAATCCTGTGTTGCCATCACATTTTGTTGTCTCGCAAGCATTTCTATAGTTTTTCTCCTTACTGTGCCCTCGTACTGTGCCTGAGGCATTAGAAACCTGTCATTCAGTAGATGAGAGAATGGAAATGTCTATTTTTCATTCCACTGGCTTGATTGTGCTTCTGAAAACAATGCTCTGTGCAGAATCCTGTTTGTTCTCAATGCATCGTAGACCCTATTTTAATGAAGAGTAAGTGCTTCAAGGTTACAGCGGCTTTAAAGTGTTGGGGTTCCCACAAGTTTCTGTTTAATCCTCTGTATCTGCATAAGGTGCAAAGTAGGGCAGATATTAATTCATGTTGCCTCGTAACCTTGATCAAAGTACACCTATCACAAACACAGCGCGGTAAACAATCGACAGACCTCCACTGCTGCCATGTATTAGAGGATGCTCATGTTGAAACTTCATTGTTTCTAATGGTGGCTAAACAGCCAGTGATTTTGATGTGGACCAAGGTAATAACAGGTTATGAGCATTCAAGCATTGAGTGAATACAAGTTGAATTTTAAATGATGCATTTAACAGAAATATATATTCACATATTTTCATGGCATAATCCAAGCCACTGATGTATCCGTTTTCCTTTAACTTTCCTTTGCCTAAAAATGATAAACCTACTGAATCATCTTAGGTACTCTCAGTGAAAACTTTCCATTTGGGAACATTTGAAAATCTTTAAATATTCTCTCAGATGGCCTTTACCAGAGGTAATGTACAAGTACTCTAGTTGAATATTTCAGTAGCCTGTCCTCTACTGGCCGGCACTGCTAGCCAGCCCTCTTCTAATTAATGGAGGAGGACGTACAGACACAGGCAGCAGTGTCAGCAGGGGTGCGACGGGCCAGAGGCCTGTAACATCCAGCTGTCTGATTTCATGGAGTTCTTCTATGAGGAAGTTCCCTTGGTTACCCTGAAAACCTTCACTCCCCACCTAATGGTCCTGCAGTGATCTCAGAGATGTGAGGTGACAGCTGCACCTTCATCCTCAACCAAATCTCCTCGGGGACTTTAGCTAACACATTTACAATGTCTTACACATACACACAAACACCTTTGAGTGTGCAGCCGCATAGGAACAGGCTTATACAGTGTCTCCTATAATTTCTAACTGCAGCTTTTCTTCAAAAATACCTGGATTCTTGAATGGCAATTTAAGAGGAGGCAATTCATCCAATAGTTAATCAGATATTTTAGTCTGGAACAAAGAGGTGGACCGACTGGCAGACATATGGTGATCTCCAAACAGCCATGCTGCTAGAATAGAATAACAAAAGCTTTGACTGGGGCATTCTCTGATGCAGCTCCAATATCATTGGTTTAATTTTTTTTGCAGACTCTCAACGTTTGAGAAAAAAAAGACTTCATCGCAAGATTGTTAAAAACCACACAAACAACAAGATTTCCTGTATATTGATATTATCATTATTTACATGCAAATTCACTGATATGCAAATTAACAGCAACATTAAGATGCACCAGAGCGTTGAGACCTTGTGGTGCTCTTCCTCCATAATCAAATAATGAATAACTAATTAACCTCATCATTGTTAATGAAGATCATGAACTACATTCATGTTGTCTGTTGGATTTTGCAATCCTTCAACAATATTCAAAGAAAATAGGATGTTACAGTTCTCTTTGGGTAGTGGTCATGTATTTTGTTTCCCCCACCTAACACAGGAGCATGACTGACAGACCAAAGGCCGCAGCTGATATGAAGTTATCAATCAAAGCAGTCTTCAGGATCTCTAAAAGGCTGCCTCCATGATTACACAAATTAAATTCCAGCGGGAAAAAATACATCAGTTCTGCCAGTCAAACAGCCAGTCATCAATGCTGTTCAGCTGTCTGGTTAGAAGTGAGATCATTTAAGCCAGCGAGGGCTGTAATTATCTCCCACAGCATCATCACTGGTGCTGACATTTGAAGACAATTACATGCCTAAGAGATGAAGTATGTTTGTGCACCGCTCCTAAACCCAATACAATGTGGTGATTAACTGGAAGCAAAACTCGAACAGGGCACATAATCCTCTGCTTTCAAGCTCCACTGTCCTGCCTATTCAGATCTACTGTGGGCTAAACTGTCAGAAGATAAAAATGCGCACACACATCATAGCAGTGGGCTTTTTTTGTTTGTTTTTGGAAAAGTTTGAGTATTCTAACATCATTCAGTGTCGAAATCGATCGAATTTGGAAAATGCATTTGGACGATAAGCCCTTCATCTCATATGAGTTTCATTATTGTCTGACAACAAGATTTTTATTTCCTCTCCATTTAAACTGGAACAAAAATGAACAAGAAAAAGGAAGTGAGGCGAGAGGTGTGAGGAGAAGAGGAGGCGGGAAAGATGAATGTCACCAAGCAGTGTAGTTCATCATCTCAGAAGCCTATCTGAGGGTGGCGGTCAGTAAAAAATGTGATCCCGCATTCCCCACTATACCCCTCTGTCAAGGTCAAGTCATATTGGAAAAGCAGGGAAAGGATGAGAGAAATGAAAGAGCACTGCCAGTGGCAAAGACGAGCAGGTCAAACTCAACATACAATCAGCCCCTCAGCTAAATGTTAGCCCGTAAAGTGGAAACAGACACGTCTCGATGTACTGTACATCAAATGAAGGTGAGGACAGCAGAGGGTTTTATACATGAAAAATACATTTCTCTCGTGACAGAACCCTGTCGTCAATGAGTTAACATTTAAGTGGTGGAGAAGACAAGAGAGGGAAGAGACCAAATTTTATTATAAGACAAACGCGAACACAAAGAGCTAAAATTACATCTAAAAAAATGGTTAAAACTTGTGAATGCCTGATAAAAAAAAAAGAGAAAAAAGGACTCATGGTCACAGCAGGGTTTTCACAGTTAACACCTAAACTACTGGAGGAAAATATCTAATTGCAATTGAAATTTTAATTACACTTATTTTGTTTATTCGTTTTTTTAAATTAAACTGTTGGTACGTATTTGTGGTTTTACATAATATTAGACTTGCCGTTCATTATGCCAAGCTTATCACAAACCCTTTTTTTTTTTTTTTTAAACCAGTCAACCAGAAACTTCTATATGAATTTACTTTAATTTAGCTCAACACCCACAAATACCGTGGCATGAAAAAGTTTGGACATGCCTGTTCAAAAATGTTACAGTGAATAGCTAAGCTAATGATGACCTGATTTCCAAAAGTGATAAAGTTAAAGATGACACATTTAATATTTGAAGACGGATTACTTTTTAATTTCCGTATATTAAAGTTTCAAAAGTAAAGGCCTGAAAAAAAATGGGCATCCTGCATGGTTTGTACTTAGTAAAACCCCCTTTGGCATCAAAGCAGTTTCACAGCTTGTAAATGCTCTTTGTAGAAGCTAAGAGTCTTTCATTTCTTGTTTGGGGGATTTTGGCCCATTCTTTCTTGCAAAATGCTTCTAGTTCTGTGAGATTCAGAATCGTCTTGCTTGCACCGCTCTTTTGAGCTTTGTCCACAGACAGAAGAAATTAAGGTCTGAGACTTTGGTAAAAAATTATCTGAGAGCTCAAATCTCTTCAGTTTTCCTCTATACGATGCTCCATTCCTTTTTTTCACTCCAAACTCGTTATAAAAAAAAAAAAAAACGCCCATCTTGCTTAAAATGTAGAAACAAATGTGTCATCTATAACTTCATGCTTTTTGAAGATCAGTTCATCTTCTACTGTTTTAACCATTCACTGTAACAGACATTTTGACCAGGAGTGCCCAAACTTTTTAATGCCACTATATGCCCTAAATCACAGTATAAGGATTACTCTCTTTTTGTAAATAAAGAATGTTTCTATAAATGCCAGTCCTGGCCGCAAGTGCCATAAGAACCACTGGCCTATCCCCCATTCTCTCCAATGAAGCAGAAATGTTAAATAATTTTGCATGAGTTTGTGGGAAATGCATCCAACCACTGTGTCTTGACATAGCCAACCAAGCTGCAAAAACCCGAGTAGGAAAGAACAGAAACTGAAACAGACACAGTTGAATAAAAAGGCAAATATAAAAGCAGAAGTTAGCCCACTTTATTCCACAGTTCTAATTCTGGCTACAGCACCTGCACTATATACTCATATGGGATCAATGATGTAGAAAGAGTATGTGTGACATAACTGTAGGAAGTTCTCTCTCTCTGACACTTGTGCTCTGAGTCCTAAAATATGAGAACAGCAGAAGCTAGTGAAAATAGGACATTTCCTGTGATCTTAACCGAGATTTATAGGCATAAAAATGATGGAATTTATCCTTTAAATGACAGAGGACTAAAGGGAAACACAGCTCGAGATGTGAAAACCAGTGAGCAAACACCTCCACTGACAGCGTGAAAATACACAACAGTAAATCCTCTGAAAAAACAGTTCGAGGTTGCCGTGATGGAGATGTAGAAGAAAATTACACCTTTTAACCCACTCAGAGAAAGAAAATTACACACTTTGCACAACACAGCAAGCATTTGACAACAGAATACACCCACAAGTTCTTCTCAGAAATCAGCAAAGTCATGAGAAGAATGCAACACTTGCATTGGGTTTGGTGGGATAACAGTAGGGTTTCCAGAACAATGCTTGTCCAGCCAAGCATTGTTGGACCTATCCAAGGCGGGGATGGGTGCGTGTTGAACTCTCTGTTCTCCGTCCAGATGTTTCTTGTTGTCTGGCTGAGTGCAGGGAAAGGGAGGGGAGGGGATTACACAACGCTTTCTCTTACTCACTCTCTATCCGAACCGAGTGCTTATACTAAGCAGGAAGTGGGAAGCTTTGATTTTTTTTTCTCAGAAAAGGAAAGGGAAAACTTGGATAAACAGACAAAGACAGATGAATCAATCCTGTTATTACTAATTGCATTTTACAGATATCTACATTATTGTTTAATATCCTGATAGAATTTTGTTTTTTTCCGACATTTAGTATTGTTGTCTGAAATGGAATATTACATATCAACACCATTTCCCTTGCAAGGAAAATTAATTTCAGTCTCATTCTATCCTAACGGAGTTATGCTTTACAGTGCCCCTAATATTTTGTCAATCCCATTTATATCTATCATATCTATATCTATATATTAATAGATAATTGAAACACCTTCTTTTATAATGCAGTTCAATTCAACAGCACTCCAATAAAATGTTGCATTAAAGCATCAGATTAAGCTCGAAAATATTTTAACCTTTATCAAGCTGAGATTTCATGCAGGACTGGCGAATTATACTGCATTCATTTTAGCAAGATGTATCTGATAAACAGACAACTGAAGCCATTCCACCCTTGACCATTATTTATACATAACAGACCAGTCTCGAATGATTTATTAAACCAGGACAATTGAATATCTGTAAAACTTTCCCAAAGGAAAGCTATTTATCATCTGTGAACTTGATGCCAACTCAACAATACCACAGGGCTGTGGAAGGAGACACTAAGCAGGGTGTGTTAGGTACAACGCTGAAGCCAGCGAGGAAGAAGCTTTTTTGGGCAAATGTGCTGGGTAAACAACTGTATTCAACCGCAAGCGCATTCAACTAAGCATTAGCTTTACTACTTTTCAGAGCTTTGAGTAGGTTTGCATTAAGGTCCTTCACTGTATGTAGTTCTGCCAGCAGAAGCCAGCTTTGATCTCCAAGGGCAAGAATGAGTTCAGCTTCATAAAGTATGACTGTTTATGCTTTTCTTAGGCAAGGTTTCAAAAATAAAAAAAGGGAAGACGTATAATTTGTGGACGATTTCCAATACTAAGAAAGAGATCAGTCTAATAATAGGTGTCTTAATTAATGACTGTAACTAACAACTTTAGATCTTTAAAACAGAAAAAAATCAAGCTTTCGTTTTTTTTAAGAGTTAGAATAAAGAAAGTAAAGTGACTTGTTTGTGTACAGGTACAGGTACATGTACTTGTTGTCACAGCTCGTTGTCACAGCCTTGTGTAGTTGGGGAAAATCTTTGTATGCTAATGGGGGGTAAGTTGTGGAGAACCATATGAGCGCTGTATGCCCATGTGAGGGACGTGCTCAATTTCACAGGAGAAAACCACTAAAAGCTTCCTCTTAGTCAGATTCTCTGTTACTCTGTGTGTGTGTGTGTGTGTGTGTGTGTGTGTGTGTGTGTGTGTGTGTGTGTGTGTGTGTGTGTGTGTGTGCGCGCATGTGTGTGGGTGTGTGAGAGAGTTTTTTTTCCCCTCTTTGGTTTCCCCAGGAGCTTCCACCATTATTTCTAAATTGTTTAACTTTTCTCTCTTCACACTCCGTTGCTTTCATTATGCGAACACAGAATGCATTAAATGCAGTAGGTTTAATGTGGTTCTTCACCTTTTCAAGATGGGAAATAGGATGGAGGGAGCTCACCTGCCTTTCTGTAGCTTGTGCTTATGAGAAATTGTTGTATAGAAATATCATCAGTCATAAATGGACAGGGCAACTTCTCTGTATTATAGAAAACCAAGGAGATAGTGAATTTTTCTTTTTTTCACCTGCTGAGTAATAACCAAAAAAATCTAAAAACAGAGACAGTGCTGATAAATGTTGAAACAACCCTTTTTACAACGGCAATAAATTACATGGACATTAAATGAAAATGCTGTCATCTATAGTCTTATTCATAAAACAACACTGCAAAAATACTACAACCCTAAACGCCCGACTACGGTTATTTTCACATAGTGTAAATGGAAAATAGAAAAGTGAAATGTTGCACTCAGAGAGTTACACAAGTCAAGAGCAACACGCCTACTGCATAATGAAAGAAAACAGGCCCTCACACAGCGATGTATGACAGTAGACTAAATATAAGTATGACACATGAACAGTGCCAAGTTCTGAAGTGTGAACAGTTCTAAAACGTTTGTGATGCAACACTCTACATAATCTAAACACAATATGCACAGTCTCAGAAGCACTTATTGTCTGGTTTATGTTCCTTGTAGGCTTGTTCACTTTTCTCCTCCAAAGCTCTTTTGGTCTCACCTTTCCAGTCAAAAAGAAACTGATTTCTTAAATCGCAAGGAAAATGCAGCAAGATAATTTTCCAGAGCAGAAAAAAGCTTGAGGTAGGTTTTTGTGGCCTTTGTTAACAGTGACAATTACAGTTCAATTAGTATGCCGGATGGAAGCTTACCTCAGATACGTAATGGAAAAAGCCAAGCAATGTAGAATGTTAAGGACTCTGAGGGCTGGTTTGAAACCTCCAGGATACAAAGTGATGTCTGTCAAGGACTGACAAGGTGGTTTTGTGTTCTCTGTATCTGGATAGTCCAGTGGTTAAAGACGCCGCCCTTCAACTGCACAGCTTGGGTTTAGTCCTGCTGACATGACTCCCCCCTTGCTAAAGTGTCCTTGAGCACGGTACTGGAACCGGTGAAGGTGGAGTCTTTTCTTACCTCAGCAAGTTACGCATCACTATAAAATGAGATTTTTTTTCTCTAAGCCCATCATCACTCATCTGATTAATTACAAAATGAAATTCAATGGGCCAAAGTTCATATTGTGCATTTTATTCGAGCTGCAGAATCTAGTTGATTTGTTGCACAAAAATTTTGTTATGATATTTGATTCATCGCTTTAGATAACAGTCAGATGAAAACTACAAACACTCACTGGCCACGGCTTCATTAATATTGAGATTAGCTCATTTTTAATAGTTTTACATCACTATGTAATAATTTCTGGCATTTTGTGAACTGAGCATTTGATCAAAAAAAAAAAAAAATCAAATGATGGATCAATTAAGCACAGCTCTGAATTGAGTACAAAACATATTGTTTCATACCTGAAATTATGTACTGAAGGTGAAACAATACTGAGAAAGAAAAAAGTATGTCTGAAAAAGGCAGGGACAGAACAACAAATCTACATTTGGGAAGAGTTAAAAAAATACAAATCCCAACAAAGCGCACCCTGAGCTAAAGGTGGAGCATCAGGAAATGATCTCTTCCGCCCTCCATAACCCACAACACTGTTCCACTTTGTTTGCATGATTAACAAGACACTGAGCCATGGAAAAGATCAATAAGCACTGGCCTTTTTACAGGATTGAGTCTAACGCTGTAACCCTACCTTTGTGCCCTTCCTATTCCACAGCCAATTATGTGATATGATCAATACACATCGGTAATGGGATACTCGCGCTTTTTGTGGCGATTCTTTGGCAAAGGCCGGAAAAATCCAGGGCTAGTGCAACATATAAACACTCCTCCTATACTTAGCTGCGACCGGACCGGGCAGTGCAGTGCATCACTGGGGTGCATATTATCAGTTTCCTTTGACAAAGAGATAGAGAAAATATGAAGCTGTTTATCATTCCTGCAGAAGTGTGTGTGTGTGTGTGTGTGTGTGTGTGTGTGAGTTTACAGCTGGGGTTGGAAGTGCCCACCGGGGGGCATTGCCGTGCCTCTCCCTGCTGTACAATCCAGATCCTAATCTGTTCCCGACCGCAGGAAACTGCCACAATCAGTCTACCACCACAACAACTCGAATTAGACTCCTGGCAGCAGCACTGTTCTGACAACAGCTCGACATGTGACAGGCTAAGCGTCATTACTGATAGTTGTGGATGAGGACAGATGCCAGTCAACGCCTGGAAAAAAAAAAAAACAAGAAAAAAAAAACTGGAAACTGATTAACAAATGAAGAGACAAAATCAATTAAAGTAGAAAAAAACAAAAATATATTCTGTGGTCTGATTTGAGAAGAACGGTGGGGGGGATTCAGCCATCTGGCTCGTCTCTACAGAGACGGGACTGTGGCCTCGCCTTTCTTGTTCCTCTGTGGAGCGATGGCACCCAGCAGAGTATGGCTGGCTGCAGAGAGATTCAGGCGCCATTCCACTGCATGCCCATGCTAATCACCCCCAACAACCACTATGCAGATGGAGCCTCTTTAGAAATCAGATGGTGTCCATAAGGCTCCATGATCTTTTTGTCCATCTCTAGTGGAATGGCAAAACGGGCAGCATGTTGTCACGGCGGATCTGTTTTCTCAAAGTGTAATATGTCCCAAGAGGTTAGTTAGATAAGATAATTATGAGAAGATACTAACAGAAAGATCCTAGTGTTTGGATGTTTTCAATGTGCAAGAATTAAAGGTAATTCTACTGTCACTTATAAGAACACTCTCCTCTCTAGATTTTGCCCTAAGCTGTAATCACATGACATCACTTAACCCCCCCCCCAGTCTGAAAGATTAGGTCAACTCAGAGTTCCCAGCATAAACATTGGGCTCGCATTTCAGACAAGCAGCATTCCCTGAGGAAAGCAGAGGAGGGGAAAAAGGCAGATGAATGTTTTACAGGTTTGTTTGTTGTTGGATTTTATTTTTTTGTGGAGTGGTTTTTTTTTTTTTTGTTTTTTTTTGTTATCTTAATGCATGTGATGAAATCAACAGCTCTGCTTTACAGTATCAACTGGCTGAGTCATGTTCAAGCCAATGAAAGAGAGACAAAAAGAGCACACTTCATACATAATAAGATGTAATGCAATGTAACAATTTCTGAATATGCACCATGGAGCAGAAACACTTGCTTTAATTGCTCTATACTAACAATATTAAAGCTAGTTTGCCACTTACAGGTTAAATAATTCAGTCCCTAGCAAGTGACACAGAAGTGAACTTTCATACCATCTTGTCTGGTCCTAATTAATTTCTTCCTCATTACAGAAAGAAAGCAAAGAGATTATGTCAAATATCCTTGTCAACATCTGCCATTATCCCTAGTGTAGATACAAGTGAGTTGGGCAATGCTCTTAATTATATTGATAAATTGGAGGGGGCTGCTCTTAATTAAAAGATCTAGTCCTGATTAACAAAAACATGTCTATGTAGCTATGTCTTTTAGAGCAGGTTTTGTTGACCACAGTGCATCACAGCCCTGCCCTTAGGCACCTGTCATATGGTGATATAGAACTGATGTTAAACTCCTCTGAACATCTATTCACCCACAAGGCTTCATTTCCTTGTTTATTAGTCCTGTCGTGAATCAAATCGAGCTTTAAGATTAACAAATATTCATATTACTACAATATATTCATTCTGGTGATTTTAGCAGCACAAAATTAAACTGGGCCCGAGCAGCTGAGCACTGACTGTCTGCATTTGGATGCTTATCATTTGTTTTATGGTGGTTTGGGTGGAAAGAGTGTAGTTGTGCACCAATC
The DNA here is from genome assembly GCA_016859345.1 of Istiophorus platypterus. NCBI lineage: Eukaryota > Metazoa > Chordata > Actinopteri > Istiophoriformes > Istiophoridae > Istiophorus > Istiophorus platypterus. The sequence continues at coordinate 17,462,595 of CM029128.1, read as the reverse complement.
AAGCACAGGGCTTTAATATAGGAATCAATAGGCCAAAATCCATTTAATCAATAATAAATCTAATTATTTTTCTTCAATGAGTATTATCTTGTTGATTGTATTTATTGATTAATAATCCATTCTTGAAACCTACATTTACATTCTTTCTTTAAGTATGGACTTATTCTCTGGGTGGAATTTAAGTATTTGCATTGAGTCTAAAATATGCATCGGTACCACATATTGAGGTAGCTGTGGTTTGTGTCACTCACAGCAAATGCAGATGTAGCCAGTATTTACCGTATGTACACAGTCAGAAATAAAGGGGCTTGTTTGAATTCCAAATTCACTTCCTGTTTCTTTTATCCCACTGTACAAGCAGCAGAACGGGAGAGCTGCAGTGGTATGTGTGTGACCACTTATTTGCACTTAATGAATATCAACCTCAACTGCTAAGCAATTCATTGAACTGTTGCATTATACAGTAACTACTTAACTATTTCCCTAAGTCAGTGTTAAGTATTCTTCCTCTCATGTTACATCCTGAGCTATATGGTTTCACAGCCACATATTTATTTATTTATTTGTAGGGCCTGCTGCAATGATATTCCTCCTGTGTGCAAAACCGGAAACTGTACGTTCTGCCATACTCAGAGGCAAACATTCCTCATCTAAAAGGAATATTTCTCCCTTACACCTACATAGCCTTGTCTATCTTTTCTATCTTTCATAATAACTACATACCAGGTTTTTGCGGTGGTGGGGTTAATTTGTTAATTTAAGTCTGACAATACAGATCTTAAAGTGAGAAGATGTCAGAAAGAGATGTCTGCCTGAAATGTGTTCAGGGATTAGGAAAAAGAAGGCATGGAAGGGGGATTCACGAATGAAGAAATGAGTTAATTAGAAATGAACAGTTTATTACAACAACTGATACAAATAACAAACAATAACAGATGGAAGATATTAGAGATACTTTGGCGTTATACGATGCTCCAAACATAGCTTCGTGGGCTTCAAGCCCGAGGGATGACGGCTGTGGTGTGTTTCAAGTGCACATTTCAGAAAGAGAGCAACACTAAAACTAATCGTTTCTAAATGTAAATCCTCATGTTGACTTAAAAGGTTCAAATGGCGGAAAAACGCAAACCCTTCCCTCAATCGGAAACTGTACGCTGGCAACGTATCCACGTCCAAGCACAACTTTCAAAGCCATGACGAATATTCAATACACAAAACTTGACTTACACAAATTTTTCAGCACTAATATGCGTATGCGGCACAATGGGCCTGCTGTTGTCAAACGATGGCTAAATCAGTCCAAAAGATTATTACGTCGATATAAAAATAAAACTAATAGCTAATTAGTTGCAGTACTTTTTCAAACTAACCCAGTCACATGTATTATTGAGTTGATGCTTCTAAGAGCCACAGGGAAGAGCAGGGTTTTTATTAATACAGTAGGCCTACATTATTAATACAAAATATAGGGCTCCTTATGAGTGTACACATAAATATACAGTCATTTTATTGCTTGGTGACAGTTAAAAATATGAAAGAATATAATTCCAATTGTTTCAGAACACCAATACAATAATGGTTTAGTACATCACACTTTATGATATACTGCATTATGCTATATTTTAGAAAGTGTTTAACACTTTTGCAAAGAGGGAGAGATGTTCACACCTTAACAGCAGCACTGGAGTTGTTATGTTGTCACATGTGATTTACAGGGGGAGGGTAAGAGTTTTAATTATCATGAAGAACTATGGAGGACATGGAAGAAAATAAATGTGGTGACATATGTCATATTTTTATTCAGATGTTTAGGTGGCATGACACTTGTGTGGTATTTTTTGGAGAATGAATTACTACACTGAAAACATTTTATATCTATTCATATGCTGAATGTCATGCAAGCCATTACACAAAGCTAATACAAAACACCTAAAAAACATTAAGAAACCCTTCAACACTTCTTTTGAGATACTAAGGATATTCAAAATGTTTGTACAGCTGACACATAGATACATTTTATTTTTACAGGATTCATTTCTACTTAGCTGACAAGAAAATGTGATCATTTGAACAGAAGCAGCTGGGCTTTTAAAACCTTCACTGCCAGTTTGGTAGTCGTTTACTTATTCGAAGGGAATGCTTATTTTTAAGTCAAGTGGATACTAAGACCGTCCTTCAACTTGAGAGACCTCAGGCTCCCTCCCACTGCAAGACATCCGTCCTAATGAAATGACCTTGAATAGGACACTGAATTCCTACCAGCTCTGGGAACTGTGCCTTGTGCTCCTTCCTCTGTGTGAAAACAGGGTTAGAGGTTAAGAAGTGAAAAAAAAAAAAAACAACCTAAGGTGGGGATCAAAGCACTGCTATGAGCCCTAATATAACCCCTGGGATTAAAGAAATATTAAATATATTTTTGTATAACCTGAGTCGTATATTCGTAGCTTTGGCCATCGTTCATGTTTATCATGATGTTATTATGCTCTGAAGATTCCTCTTTGATCTGGATGGAGTTCTGTAGCGTTTTCTTGAATCCGAAGCTAGTTCCAGATATGCTTTTATAGAATCTAAAACTCTTTGAATCCCCTCATCAGATCTGTTGAAATGCTTTGCTAGTTAAAAAAGGATACTGACATTACAACATAGTCAAAAGTATGTTTTTATTTTACTCAGCAAAGTAACAAAAACAAATTTCAACCGTTTTAAGAATCAACTTTGTATTTAACAATCTAGGAATTTTTAAATAACATTGCTGTAAATTTTTGGTCATTTTAATTGTGATTTAATCACCAATTGCCAGAAAAGCAAAAAAATGATAATCCTTATATTAAACTATGGCAATTAACTATCAAACCTCAATCACTGACATTTTACTGTGCTGCGGGGCCGTAGGGTTTTCACCACATATTTTGTCACTGCTCTGCCACATTCATTAACCCTATCCTCCCTGGGAAAATTGCAGCTGCTCCTCAGGGGGGACTGATTTTTTCTGAATGCTCTATGCACTTAGCATTACCTGAGGGTGAATTCTCTGATGCTCTGCCACAGGAATCTGATGGGTCACAGACCACATTGTAACACTGCTGGGAAGAGCACTTGTTCTTTTCAACTTATCAAAAATGCTACAAGTTCTTGCTTTAACATTTTGAAAGACAGATGCATATTTAAACAAAGGACTGGTTGTTCCCCCCTTTACCCTCCCACACATTCTTTGCCGCTGCCTCTAGTGTCAGAGAGAGAGAGAGGATAGAACCAGAGAACGTGAATGATAGATTTTAATAAGGAATTTGTTGACTGCGGAGCTTAACAAATCTGTGTATTCTACCGACTTGGAACTGGATCCAAAATGGAATAAGATATTGAAACCCGTCCCTAATCGAAAAATACAGCGATCTTTCCCTGAACTGTTCGTATGTCACCGCAAAAGTCCCCATTGCTCAATCTTATAGGTTGCCATTTTCACTGATAGGTTGAGACAAAGGCTATTTCAATCCAGGAACATTGTTTATAGGCCCATTCTGGAAATGTCAACTCACAAGCCACATGAATATCAAAAGTTTCAGTTGAAAAGATTTTCATGACCTTAGGAGTAGGATTACCTCATGCAATAGGTTAGAAACCCCCGACCTAGACCCATTCACTCCTTGTCAATCCCATTAGCTGCCGGTGGCACCGTCCCAGCTGTGCAACCCAGGACGTGTCTCTAATGAGCTCCATTAGCAGTATTACCTGCATCCGGCAGGCACTGGGGTCACAGGGTCAACAGTAGACCAAACGTGGAGATTAAATTACCCCTGAGGGAGGCGGGAGTGGGCGGTTGTCTACAGTAGTCACCACCTTCCTCCCCACACTGGTCACAAAGAGATTTCAGAATAGTAGGTGGGCTGGCATTTACCGTGTCGTTTTCCAAATACATTCTCTCTAAACTGATTTCCAAACCCGCAGGGGTCTTTAGAAGGGCTTTCAGTGTTATGAGCATGAGCAGCAATCAAGCCATTATGTACCTGCGCAGTCAACTAAAGAAACAGAAGAAGATGTGAATTAGAAATATGTAACTATATATACTGAAAGCAAAATACGTGGTCAGAAAGAGTTAAAGCTAATGGATAGGCACAGCTACAGACTAATCTGTTAATATGCTCTTTTCAATATTTCTTTTCAATAAAGACTGATAGAGGATGTAGAAGAAAATATTAAAACACTAAATCAGTGACTGTGACTGTGTAATGAGGAAGGGTTTATATAGGCCTATAGTTCCAAAATGACTGAAAATATCAACCAACTCTTCAGCTCTGTGGGGCTTTTTAGCCCATTTTAGCTTGCTGGGGTTTTTTTGGGGTATGTGGCTCACTGGTTAAGTTTCTTCTCTCTCATTAAGCCCAATTCAAGCAAAGGTAGGCAAGTGTTTTAAGCACAGGAGCTGTGGTAACCCCCATTGTAGTCTGTTTTACATCAAGCAGCAGCCAGGAAAGGTTAGCATATAGCAACTGAAGAAGGTTGAAGAGCTAGCAAGCTAAATGGATGCTCACTTAAAGAAAATCTGGTAGAGACCAAACCGGAGCTAAAAGATGGGTTAATACAACATTTCAATTCATCACATGGTGAACTTAATTCAAAATATATTTCCAGTTAAGTTTATAACAATATTTCCCACAGCAGGGTTGTCAGTGAGGTGCTTAATCTCAAATTTTCCTTCAATATGCAGAATTTCATTTTTTTGCGCAATGCAAAGGTGTTTGGCTTCAGTCATGGTGCTTCTGTGCTCTAGTAGCTCTACTGAGGCTTCAACCATTTTTGTCTTGTTTTGGCATGACTGTGAATGGCTGAAAATGACCGTGGACAGAACCCCACTTGACACATGCATGATTATCCTTGTTTATATCACTAGTACCCAAGTATCAACAGCAGAATTTTACAAAACCTAATTCCAATCTGCTCTGGTTACTTGCCAGCATTAGCCAATATGTTTGGTGGGAGCTAGACAAAGAAGAAGAAGAATCTCAATTACTGTGAGTGGAAGCAGCAGGCCGCTGTATGAGATCTGGAGCCCTGGGAAGCACAGAGAGCTCTGGGCTCAGCCAGCAGTGATGCAGTCTGAACACAGGTACTGTAACATCTCTCCCACACGCTCAGAAACACACATAACAGGCAAGTGCACACACAAAACGAGAAAGGAATGCACAGCAGCAAACACAAACATGTCCACCTGAGTCATCCCGAAGGCATTCGCAAGGACCTCACTAACAGGAGCAAAAAAAATAAATAAATAAAAATAGAAACATTTCAAAAAAAGACACTGCAAAAGAGAGAAAAGAGCCCGGTCTTTGTCTTTCAGACAGAGCCTGAGGCAGTGGCTTCTAGATGCATACACTTTGAGCTCCGAAGCATCTCCGAACACCAGTGCTCATTAGGCATCCGTTTTACAACCTTGAGGTAAAGACAAATGCCTCGCTTTCCTATAAAAACACAACCAGGGATTTATCTTAGGTTATCTCACTACCTTCTTTGCAAGAGATACCTCAACTCCTCTCCTGTCCACAATGAAACGGAGGATTCTGAACTCAGTTTACTTGTTCCCATGCTCAAGTCCTAAACAAGATTTTCTTTCAATTCTATGTTTGCTCAATACTCTGATAAATGTGTTTTAGGGCAATAGCAGCATTTCTTTTGACTGATCAGCCAATCACACAGTCATATGTGTTCGCCTGACATGTCTGACATTCAGCACCTGTTAAGGCAAATGCTATGGTTTCAATAAACCTCTCGTCTTACGATTTTAAAAGACACCTGCTTAATGTGTGCAGGAGGCCAAAATGGGAAAAAAAGGAATTTCCAATTTAGCCTGCTTCATGTGAACAAGGTCTGAAACTCATCAGTATGTAGGCCACAAATTGTCAATAATATTACTACTGGAACCGTTTTTTTGCATATCTCACTATGACATTTTATTCAGAAGCACAATGGTTTACGGTTTTAGCTGGAATTTATAGTTATGTGCTTTTTAGTTTACTCAATGATTATCATTGAAGAACTTCCACACTGTGAAATGGAAGGAAGCATGAATGGTCATTTCCCTTTTCAGCCAAATCAATGGGCATTTTATTTTTAATGATTTATTCAGTCAGAGTTTTCTGAGTTCTGATTTTGCAGTACCTTCCTCATTTTTATGCCGTTATTACAGACACTTTCACAACTCCATCTGCTCAGTTGCCAAATTGTCAGATGGATTGTTTACTTTACCAATCATTTTAAGTTATTTAGAAACATTGTTAGCTTATTCTCACACACCCGTCATATGCCATGCATAGTTTAAACTGTAAAGGTTAAAATTCCCCAGAATACCTTCTTTCTATTCCTAAATGAAAAAGTTACATGGAGGCCATCATGTGTGTTTTACTAACTGCACTCATACTCATTGTGTACTCCATCCTTCCAAATTATATTGGAAATTATATTGCGCTGGATCTATCCCAGGGTGCACTGGGTAGGAGGCAGACTACATCCCAGGCAAGTCACAGGGCTAAAACATAGAGCTAGACAGCAAAACTTAGATTTACACCTATGGGCATTTTATGGACCATTTCATAATGTACATCTCATGTAGGAGGATAAGTAACTTGAAGACTTTACAAATGATCAAAGTAAGGGTAAGTTAATATTCTTGTGATGAACCAATGGATTAATCTACAATTTTTTCAGCATTAAAACCCATGCAGACATGATAACATGCAAAACTCCACACAGAAAGTTATTTTTTGGCATGGTCGAGTTTGAAATGAGGATCTCCTCGAGCCACCATGCTGGCACAGGTACAAGTACAGGTACAACAAATCAAACGAACCTTTTACAGTCTCAAAGTAAAAGCCAAACGTCCACTATCACACCGTTGAAATCTCTAATCTTGAAAATAAATAGTAGAAAATCATGGCTCTGCGCTCTACGGGTCGCATTAAAACGCAATGATAATGTACTGGAGCACAAGCTGGGATCAGTGCCAATGTTTACAGCATTATTGTGATAATGGGCTGCTAACAGCAGCAACTTATTAGATTTAGTAGATCACTATAAAAAGGAGAAGCATGCCCCTTTTGTCTGAGTGTTACACTTTCACCAAAAGCCCCAGTCTGATTCAGGTCAGACAGCGTTATAACCAGTTTCAACACCCACACGTACTTTGTCAAAAAAAAAATGAGGATACTACATGTGTAAGGCCAAAGGCGTGTTGAGAGACAAAACACAACTTTGGAAACTATCAATCACCGTGGAGCCGCTGATGGGAAGAGGAATTAAGTCCAGAGCAAATAATGTAATCACTCGGCTTCACCTCCTCTTTATTTGGCTGAGCCAATGACTCTGCCCTGAGTATTAAAGCACATGCGCTCTGACCTTTTTCCTTATCATATATCACATACCACTGTTCTGCTGCCAGGACTTTGTTTAACCCAATTTGTCACTGAGGACACCCCTTCCACCCTGACTGCAGATTCACACTGTGGGACTGGAAGCATGGGATTAGTGGGTGGATCAAAGCATGCCATCCAGACCGCTCTCTCGCCTCGTAATCATGAAAGTCGGTAGCTTCTGGCGCTGATAAGACGAGGCTACCAGTGGCTACTAGGCAAAGAGTCTAGGGCTTCAACTAACAAGTATTTTCCTTAATTACTTTGTCAGTCTTTTTTATTAAATTAATGCATTTAGTCTAAGAAATGTCAGAAAATAGCAAATGTGCCCATCACAAGGTCCAAGAGCCTGATATAATGTTTTCAACTCGCTTGTTTTGCCTCACAAACTGTCCAAAAAACCCCCAAATATGCAATTCACAGTGATTAAAAAATAACATGCATATTTTCACTTTGGAGAAGCCAGAGGCAAAGTATTCTGCATTATTCTCAATAAATGACTGAATGGTCAAATCTGATCAAAATTATTGTAAAATAAAATTCTGTTGATGAACCATTCGTTTAATTGTCTCCGTAAACTTGTAGGAAAAAACAAGGAACGTTCAAAAGCGGCAGCCAACGACACAGACTGAAAGCCAGACATTCACACATTATTGTGACAGAAACAGGTCATGAAAGGTGTGCCAAGAATATCAGACAAATGTGCTGTCAGAGGGCAGTCGCTGTGATATGATAGCTGTTTCGGTTCCGCGGGCATGACAATAAGAACAACTGAGACAATTCTGCACGCACGCAGCCGTGATCCATTCACCGTGCCAACTCCCTGACTCCTCACGGAGTCACGGAGGCTCAGTGCTGCTTCAGAGCGGGCTTCAGGGTGCGTGAGACATTTTCTTTAAAAAAATCTAAAAAATAGAAAGGTTTGCCACAGCGCACTTATACTCTGCTTCTGTGGTCATGTAAACTTCCTTTGGCACCCAAAACTTCCTTATATTGGCTTTGGGAATAGGAATGAGCTGAGGTGGAGAGGGAGCTTTCCAGAAACAAGAGGCATGTGACATCTAGAATCCAAACCTCTAATGGTACCACAATGTGGGCTCATGTTTCGCTTGAGTATTATTATATACAAAGGGTGGTTATTCCTCTTTTCAGCCCTATTATGCTGTATGACGCAGGTAAAATTTAAAAGCAAATAATTCTCAAGTCGGATTTAAATTGCTACCTCCTTATGTTAGACCTGCTACTATTAAGACAAACAGATTAGGAGACTGTCATCTTAATCTTCCATAACTATGAAGCACTGATTTTCAGTCCTTGTCCGGCTCTATATGGAACTGCCACACCCACCTGGTTCTCCAAAAGGTCAGCAGAAATGAAGCAAAACCGCTGCAAATAATTTAACCTTAAAAAGCCTTCTTTCTTAAGCTGATGATCATTTCTGCTCCCTTTCACTTGAAAAGACATTGTCTGGATAATATCCACTTGACACCCTTTAATGCAAAGTAAATGGGATGATCTTGTAGCTGTGACTGCAAAGCAACTGCAAGTTAATTTCATTGACACATCATATTCCGGATAACGTGAAAATATCCAATCCAAACGGGTTCCAATGCAAAATGCGCTGAGCTACATTAAGAATCAAGATGTACGAGAATATCAGCCGACATTTTTTGAAACAGTATCCAATCATTTGATTACCAAGTACTGCAGAGCCCGACAGGCAACCAGCTGTAGAGACATGATCGTCCCAGAGGCCTGGTAGTAGAGAGCCACCGCTTGTGTGCCAAGGTGGCACCTTATTCTCAAAAAGGCGTTTGTGGACATGGTTCCTTCCTTGACCTGCACCTGCTGCAGTACGTACCATGAACAGCTGTATTATCACAGAAGCACCGATGGTAGATCTGCACCAGGCCGGGGGCAAGAAGTGGGGCTGTTGTTACAGTAAGGTTTCAGCGCAACATCCGTGGACCAACTGGGAGAATCCAATAAAATGAGATGCTGAGAATTGTCCTCCAGCTTCCCAAACAACCAAAGCAATGCATGGAGCATCTCTGTGCTCCCAAGGGGCGAATGAGGAGCAGAGCAGTGCATATAAAAGCATGTGTGTACAGTCACAAGATAAAGCCCGGCGGTGTAAACCGAACCCTGGTTTTGAAGTTAACACCCAGGCCCGACTCACCTGTGACATCTGGGGTCTGAAATTGATCTCCTTCAGGTCCACCGATCCCGGCGAGAGGTTGTGCAACATCTGGCACAGGAGCACCCCGTCTCGCAGGGCCTGTGCCAAGTCGAAGACGGCCGCCGAAGGCCAAACGACCCGGTGGTTCGGGGGCAGGACCTTGCAGTCTATCAGCCAGCGCCCGCATTGTCTCCACTCCTCCATGTCGGCTCCGGAGGGGCTCTCTCTCCTCGCAAAGTGACCCGAGTCCGGGAACGGGTGGGCTGAAAAGCGGCGTTACACGGCGCGCAGGCAGGCACTACGGTCGGTTCCCCACCAGCGCCGGGTGTCTCTAGCATTCACCCTCGGCTCGACGGCCAGGCAGTTTCACAACTTTACGTTAATGGGAGCACGTCGCCGAACTATATCCCCATTCCAGACACATGTCAGCTCTCCCGTCTCCCCGACATGGAAACGATGAAAGCGTGAAAACGACTCAAATAAGAAGGTTGTTTCATGAAATCGGGCTCGGCGGACGGAGGCGGTGTGATCGGACAACACAGGCGGGCTAAGGGAATTTTCTTCTCTTCATTCTTAAAAAGTTTTCTGCGCATATCCGATCCAAAAAAGACGCGAGCGAGGTCTCACAATAGTGGCGAATAAAACAGCTGGATGCAGCGACTTCCCTGGTGTCTAATGTTTCAGTGAACCAAACAGCACAGCCTCTCTACGATACAATGGGGGAGGTGGGGGTGGTGGGGGGGGCGCAGCGGGTTCTACTCTGGTTAGTTGTTGAACCAAAAGTCTGGAGTCACCGGCCGCATTTGCATCCAACGTTTCCTCACGGGTTAAATGTAAAAGAAAGACTATAAATAATAAATGAATTTAAAAAAAAATCAACAACTTTCACTCATTTCCAGAGCAAACGCAGAGACGGAGAACCGTGTGTCCACAGCGCCAGGGTTCCCCTCTGCCCGCAGCACGATCCAAACATCGCTCCGCGTCCGCGGAGACGTGCTCATTGAGAAAGAAGAACCGAATCCGCGTTTACATTTATCCGGCTGCGTCGCTCCGTTCCGCGCCTTTACGCGCGCCCCGAGTGTGGTTACGCGTCTACGCGGCTTTGCTGTTCTGTGATTTCTGCCTCCCTTCCGCTCGCGTCCTCTCGCTCTCACGTCTCTCCCCCCCCCTCTCTCTCTCCTCGTTTCCCTCCCGGACTAAGATGTTTAGCGGGTCCCAACTCCCGGTCCCGCGCTCCTCGAACCCGGCGGGGTGAGAAAAGCGTCCCGGCGTCAGGCTCGGCGCCGGCGGACGGGCTCACGCCTGCCGATTATCTGGTGCGAGGGTGAAACTTGGACGGTGAGCGTGTCCTCACTTTGTTGAAGCGGCTCCATGCTCCGAGGACGCGAGTTTCAGGGAATGGGTGGTTTTTTTTTTTTTTGAACTGGAAGTTGTGGATGCGCCCTCTGACGGATGAAGCGCACACGGCACGGGCCGCTGACTCGAGGGGTGATAAAGGCGCAGTTCAAACAAAAAGAGACAATGAAACATTTCCTGCCCTAACTGCGGCGCTTTCCGCCTGTAATCGCGTTTCTGTGTCATTGTGTGAGATTTTTCCCTGTTGCCAAGTGGCGAAAATCACATTTTTTTTAAAAACTCAGTGTGTGAAGCTTCCAACAACTGCACAGAACTTGATGGTTGGCAGGTGAAATAAAAGCAGCCAATAGATTTCAGTGAGTCAGCTCACAAGTGCATGGATCATTGTGATTATCTATACGATTAGACTGGATAAAGAAACTTAGTCTGTTTTTTTTTTTTTTTTGTTTATTTTTCTGATTTATTAGGATCTGCTTATACATACAATTCAGCCTATGAAAACTGTTTTATAATGTTTTCTTTGCCTCTGGTGGAGCTTTGCGAAGTCTGAGAGACCGAACTCCAGTGGTATCAGGGTTATCTCAGCTTGAGCTTGGAGAGTACACATTTTTAACAGAGAAGATCGAATTACAGAACCGGACATGTGGAGCTTGAAAGGTGCATTTACCCCTGAGAGGGGCCTGAAGGTCTGGACGCACTAGGATTTAAAATGGTGAAACGCCAATCAATTGTTTCCTGTGGAATAAACGAGATCAGAGGCAAAATCAATCTGCCTGAATGTTCTGCGTTAGAGTTTAACTCCGACTCATACATTTGCAACATTGACCAACACCAACACCAAGCTATCATGACAGAAAGCTGACCTTTTAGGAGACGGAAAGCCAGAGGGTCCAAGATAGATGAAGCATGCAAGCTAAGATAATTTTTTTTTTTTGGAAATGGTCTGCAATGTCTCTTCATGGTGTGACTGCAGTGTAACAAAAGAATATTATGGTGGTGGAGCTGGATCTGTACCAAGAGAATAAAAGTCAGGGTATCTTGACCCTGCTACTTCAGTTTTGACCATACTTTTTTTTCTTTAATTTGCCTCTTTCAATTTAATTATGAAACACTCACACATACACACACACATATATACTTCTGCCCTGTAATCTTCAAAATAAAATTGTATTAATTTTGTCACCTCATCTATTTACTGAGACATTAAAGAGATGTTTATTTATTACTAATAGATGATGGAGCCTCCCTTTGCTCTCAGAATAGCCTTAGTTCTTTGTGGCCTGGATTCCATAAGATGTTGGAAACTTTCCCTTGAGGTTCTGGTCCATGTTGACATGATACATCGCGTCATCCCTGCAGATTTGTCAGCAGCTCATTGATGCTGCCGATCTTCTGTTCTACCACATCCCAAAGGTTTTCTTTTGGGTTCCACTCAGGTGACCGGGGGGCGACTGAACTACGCTGAACTCATTGTCATTTTCATGGAACTAGTTTGAGATAATTTTTGCTTTGTGATACGGTGCATTTTCACACTGGAAGCAGCCACTAGAAGATGGTAAAATGTGGTCTTATAGGGATGCACATGGCTGGCAACAGTCCCCAGACAGACTGTGACAGTCTGCTGTTCATCCTGAGATGATTTTCTGCTTATCACAGTTGTAAAGATTTGTTATCTGAGTTACTGTAGCTTTTCTGTCAGCTCCAACCAGTCTGGTGATTCTCCTCTGACCTCTCTCATCTACAAGGTGTTTCTGTCCTCAGAACTGCAGCTCACCGGGTTTTTTGTTTTTCAAATCATTCTGAGTAAAAACTCTTTTTTTTCTCCATTCTGAATTTTGATGTGAACATTCACTGAAGCTCCTGACCTGTATCTGCATGATTTTATGAACTGCACTCCTGCCACATGATGGCTGATTGGATAACTGCATGACTAAGCAGGTGTACAGGTGTTCCTAATAAAATGCCCAGTGAGTGTACATTAATCTGTGTATCATTGGAATGCTTTCTACACTTTGCTACTGAAAATCTGTTTGGCTTGTCATAGCTTGTCCCATCATACCTGCAATTCATTTTTTGGGGATGCTGTAAAATCTGTTTCTTAATGATGGCTGAATTCCTTTTAGATGCTTCAGTTTCAGGGGGCTGGTGTTGTGCATGCTCGGAAACTTTCACAGTGTTATCAGTTAATGTGACAACTGAAGAGGAAAGAGCCACCTCCTGCTATGAGAAGCTGAAAAGTTTTTTTTTTTTTTTCTGAAACAACCTTTTACACCATGCGATACAAGTTTCACCCCTCTTCACTCTGACACCCCCTTCCCCAAAACCGTGCTTCTCTTTTTTGGATTTCCCACTGTCAAATTTTGTTCATGAAATAATCAAAATTGGCCAATTAATCACTGAATTATTACTAAAATCAATATACCATATGTTCCTTGCTAAATCCTCCTGTTCATGTCTCATTACTTTCTCAAATATCATTGTCTCTTCCCTACTCCAGATTTCCACAGGGACCTAACACACTGAGCTAATTTACCTCCAGGCATAGAATAGAGCAGCAAAGTCTGATGTCGTGTGCTTTTTTGTATATGAAAGAGGATCTTTTTTTAAACATTGCAAATGGGATCCATATATTAGGGCTATGTACAAGTGGATGTCTTGAAATCAGCAATATGCATGCATGGTCCTACTGTATATACAGGTTTAAGGAGGGATTCAAATGTCCACTTTCAGCTCTTATAGCAGACATGGCCACTGTGGACTCCATCTGTCTACTAGTGTTAGAGGTGTCTTCTTCTTCAGCCACCTTTACTGCTTGGTTTGGGACTTGCAGGTGAAAAATGATTTCCCACCCAAATGGGTTACTACACCACTGGATATCAAGAGGGCACAGAGATACTATCCACAAGGTATTCTAAGACTGATGTTACATAATTACAGTGGTGTAGCCAAAAAGTCAATTGCCTCTTAACACCCCGGCTGGGAATGCTGAGGCAGCAAAGTGCAATTGAAGTGCAGAGACCATGGAAGTTACTGCCCTTGATCCCATACCAATAGGGTTCTCCAACACTTTTTGGAGGTGGTGAATTTGATTCGCTTTAACTCCCTACATTCATCTATTGTACTGTATGGGCCCATTTAAAAACAGGGCCTTTCAGGGAGATGATTGATTAGCTGACAAGAAGATTGTTTTCACTGACACCAAACTGTTGCCCTTAAGAAACCTCTGACAGCAGACTATGTTCTTCATCTATCAACTGCACTTTTATTTCATTGGTTTTGCTATTGTTTACAGCAACTGTGGATGTGACCACTCTTTCAAGAGCACCACAGGCTCTGAATGCTTGTTGTGTATCCCCCAGTTCACCTCAGGCCTCTGCAGGGTGCAATTTCATCACCTGCACACTATCATATGACCAAAAGTCAGCATGGAATCTCTTGGAGAGCTACTTTAAAGATGAGGACTCGCTTGATAAGTTGACACAAGTACTGCTGGACATCGGGAAAAGGCCCCCAGGAACCTACAATCCTTGTCCAAAGAGCATACTTATGAAATCTTTGGGCACTTAGAGATTTTTATCCCTTAAGGTTTTCCCTGGTCTTGAAACCAACTCTGAATTATGATCCAGGACTTCAACTGGTCCCAACTTTCAAGAAGTGTGTTGTCAGCAAGACTGACTGCTTTTGTGAGTTGGAGATATATTTCAATGCACCTTTTTTGTGATTCTACCAAATCTGGACTCTGAATGGTTACCTAATACCTTTCCTAAGTCTGGCAAAACTCTGTAATCTTGGGGCAAACTGTATAAAAATGGGCTGGCTGAATGGCTGTTGATAAAGTATTTTGTGCAAGTCATTCTGTGATGTATGAATGGTCTTTGAGTTTGGCCAATGTAGCCTTGATATTGCCTACCCTTTAAAGACCTTCTGAACAGCCCCATCAGCCTAAAATATGGTTTGTAAATCTTTAAACAGGCCTTTTACCATGGGGAACCATGTTTCCATGCTCTGACCAGTTCCAGAGCAGGTTGAAAAAATGCAGCAAAAAAGGTAGCATTAGCTGAGAGCTTAAAGAGAAAGACTGTCACTTATTAATGTTATTGGATCTAAGATTTAACTCTCAAGAGTTTAAATGGAACTTTGTGGTTGTCGGCGGCACCAGACTGTGGTTGTACTGATGAGTGTTCAGATATGATAATCTGTGAAGGTGAAGACCCTGTTTACTGTAAATCCTGTCCAGAAGGTTGCTGGTTTGATCCCCAGAATTACAGAATAAATCTAAGTGGGGACACATAACACATGCGCTTGAATGAATAAAGGTTTAGACGAGTTAAAAACAGTTAAGGGTAGTTATAAACGAGAGTCTTCTTCCTTACAATGGCTGCAAAATGACGGTGGGGAAAAATGTTGTTCTCCTGTCCATGAACAGCTACTATCGGAATGCCTTTGTGCAAGGCATGTAATCCCTAGTTGATCCAGAGATACTGCTGAGTATAAGCATGTGGTCCTCGGAAGCTCTTAGAGATGCATATATACAGACTATGTGTATGTGAAGGTGATGTAACGCAGGGCTGCAAATAGCATCCTCAGCAAAATCTCCTCCTGGATAAGTAATGTACTTAAAATAGATTAATAAGCACCATACATGTTGTTACAAATTGAACATATTAAAAAAGAGACTTCTACTTAATTGAAAACAGATGTATTATCAGCTAATTTGCAATTAAGATTCTTGATATGTCACATTATCATAAATCGTTTACTGAACAGAAGTGCATGCATCTGCAGTTCATTTTACATACGCTGATTTAAATTGACATTGCTAAGCCACATTCATTGAGTTTCTATTTTCCCCCCAAATGGTCTTCCACAAGATGGTGAAAAGAAAATGAAAACCAGAGGTCCATTAATCAAAGCAAACCCGGTCTGTTCCGTGACGTGTCTGGAGAGTTGCCTATGTGTGGTCTTTTTAACATTGGATTTATGCGCGGTGAGTGATGGCTAGAAGTGGCAGAAATGACTAGTTGTCATTGAAGTTGTGGCATTGATCAATCAAGCGATAAGGTTGTTGGGGGCCGCAGGGTGGCATGTTCCATGTAGCACGATGGGTAATGGAGGTCACAAAGAGCGTATTTCCCTGCAACATGGGGAGAAGCAAGCTGGGCTGGGAGGCTGTTGGAGCGTTGTTATTTTGTTTTATCTTTTTCCCAGCATCCATACATAATTGATACAAGTTGTATGGATCCTTAACCATAAAAAGGACCTCAAATATGTGCAGGAACTTGGATAATGTATTTTGTCTGTTCTTTCTTTAAAAAAAAAAAACAAAAACCAAGGCCACCAAAATAATAATGATTAAAAAAGGAAATGCATAGATCATAAGCTATATAACCCATCCCAATTGCAGTATTTTCTTAAACACAGAAGTAAACTGTGAAAAGGAAGCTCCACAAAGCCTAGGATGGTGCATGATGGCCATCTTCTGGTAGATTTCTAAACAGCAAGTGGTGTGTAAACAGCTTGTCCACTTGAGTTGATTTTCCTATCTTCTCTCTTCCTACAATCTCAGGCTTCTCATATAAACCTCCCTGACTGCATAGCTCCACTGTTTCTAGTCTATGTTAAAAAAAAGCAAAAGCACTGAAATCTGATGGAACGTAATCTGGTGGAGGCACCAGCTGTTGGAACTAGGCAGCTTTGGGCATGTGCCAGTTTCTGCAGAGCAGTTGGCAGGGCAGCTGAAAGTGGAGAAAGTGTTTCAGGCAAGAGGCCTCTATTTCACTGTGGGGATCTGTGTAGAGCACAGTATTAGGGTTATTTTAAAGCTACTCTGATAAATAAACACAAGGTAACTTTTGAGATTTTATTTTCAATAAAAAAACAGGTTAGCTGAAAAATTTGATATTAGGTTCTTATAAATAACAAGCTTAAAAATATGACCTCGTGATAAATATTTGGGGAAGGTACAACAAAGTTACACTACAAAACCTGTGGAGAAATGTTCAAACCTTTACTTACAAGAAGCCTTAAGGCAGTTTAATTTTCATGTAGTATATAAACATGCTGCATTTGACACTTACATTCAAGTGTCAGTCATTCATCACTAGCAAATAACCTTCACTAAAGAAGAAAAAAGGCCTGCATGGGTAGCAATGGAAGATAAATATAATCATTTTACCAAAGCAACTTTTAATACTCAGTCACATTAAGCAACAATGGAGTTAAAATTAGCTGGAAATAAAAACATATAGGAGCCCCTAAGTGTTTTTATTTTTTTTTTAATAATTCATTATTTATTTATCTATTTTATGCTCATTTACTACAAATTACATTTCTGCTGTTTGGGGAGTTTTTGAACATAGTTTTCCGGGGGCCAGTTCAACGAAGCAACATCATACCCAGGATATATTTTCATTATCTGGCTTCACTAAATCTAACAACTGCCATCACACTAAGTGGTCACATTATCAACTCATCAAGTCAACCCAGGATTTCTTGCGTATCCACATAAACAGCTGGTTTTTGCAGCATATGTACAATTGAAAACGAAGACAAGTCATAGAACAGCACAGAGGCATATTTTACAAACGAAGAGCAAACTAAAAACATCCGTTCATATACTGGCTATATCCCTTGTCGTTTTGTTGGTCCCCTAGTGCTGAGTTCTCTTTGATCAGAACATGACCTTTAACTCCAACAGACACAAACTTCAGGGACTGCCTTTTTACACTGACATAACATAGTAAATATGAGGCACATCCTGTCTCAAGAAGACAGAGAAAAACTAGTACATGCTTTTGTTACTTCTAGGTTGAATTATTGCAACTCCTTATTATCAGACTGTCCAAACAAAACTTTAAATACTCTCAAGCTGATCCAGAATGCTGCAGCACGAGTACTGACGGGAACTAGAAAAAGATTACATTTCTCCAATGACCCTATTAGATCACTTCCATCCCAGAACCCAGGCCTACTTGTGGTTCCTGGAGTTTCCAAAAGTAGTATGGGAGGCAGAGCCTTTAGTTATCAGGCTCCTCTGCTGGGGCCAGACATCATCTCCACGTTAAAGAGTAGGCTTGAAACCTTCCTTTTTGAATAAGCTTAGAATTAACGCTTGCTCAGGCTCAGCTTGAACCATCCCCTCACTATACTGCTATAGGCCTAGACTGCCGGGGAACTTCCCAGGATGCACTGAGCTCCTCTCTCCTTCTCTCTCTATCTGTATACAACGATATCCAATCAAAGGTCCATACTAACTTTAATCCTTCTCTGTTCCATAGTTTTGTACTTTCTCATCTCTCTCCTCTTCCTCCTGTCGTTTTCTTCAGGTTTTTCTGCCTCTGATGCAGCAGAGTCTGGACCCATCGCTGCAGATCCACCTACTGCCCCATGAGCCTGATCAACACCCACTGCTTTGATTATTATGATCATGATTATATCTTTGTGGTACCTGTATTGTGCCATGTTCTCTTTCCTCCCTCCTGCCACCCACCTCAACCCAGCCGGTCGAGGCAGACCCCCACCACACACCATGAGCTGGGATCTGTTCAACGTTTCTACCTGTTAAAAGGGAGTTTTTCGTTTTTCCGTTGCCGTTGTTGCCAAGTGCTGCTCATGGGGGAAATGTTGGGTCTCTGTATATTTAACTTTAAACAGTACAGTCTAGACCTGCTCAATATAAAATAACCTCTGATATGATTTGGTGCTATTTGAATATAATTGAATTGAATCACATAATCCAGGCTAAATGCAACCATTGCAGCTGCTAACTGGAGGAAGGACAGCTGGCAAAAGAAAAAAAATGAAAAATAAAAAAAAAATCGCCAACTGTGTTAATACATAAGTTAATAGGCTTATGATATGGCTGCCCCATCATTAGGGCACGAGTAGATCTAGATTCTACTCTACAGTAGAACACAACGTTTTTTATGATTAACTTGACAAAAAGACCTTTAATTAAATAGGGTGGACAAGATGAATGAGAGAAACAGGATTTCGGTTCAAATTTGCCCTAGCTCCAGCACTATGCTATCTGGCTATGCTATGGATTTGCAGTGTTTGATGAGAAACACCAGTGAGGGAAATTGCGATTTTTTGAGGAAAGAGAATGAGAAAAGCCACACTGAATACAAAAACTTTAGGTGGAACGTTTAATATAATATATTACAAAAATAAAAATGTTTAATATTATTGAAAAACTCTCTTTTGGTCACAAAAGAAGAAATAAATAAAAATAATACAGTTACTACGAGTTGTCGTCCTCTGAACTGGAGTCACTGGAACTGCTAGTCGCAGAATCTGAAGAACTGCTGCTAATGTGATGAGACCCAGCTTGTTTGCTTTTCTCTGGATGAAGGGAAGTAAAGGAAGGACAATCACAGATTAAATGTTGATGGATCCTAGTATTTTAATTCTTTTGGATTATTAGCATCTTTAACAACTTAACTCAAATGATCGGAAAGAAGGTGTTGGAAAGGCTTTGCACTTACTTTGAAATTTCTTAAACTTCTTATACAGACAAGACTTGACATATTGCTCTAGCTCCCGCAGAGTGGAAGGCTTCAGTACCTCGAAGTCAATCTCAATTTCATCTGGGTTAGTGTCACACATTGAGGGCTCTCGTGTCTGAATGATGTGCACCACACGGCCCAGCTTCATGCTAGGTAACCGATTAATGTCCAGGCTCAGCTGGTGCTTCTCATCATACGTCATTGGCAGAGAGTCATCATCTGAGTCCCATTCTTTACTTCTCTTCCATAATTGCCTGAAATTCAAGACAAATCAGTCAAAGGTCCCTATGGAGGTAATATACTACAAGAACAAAGTTTTTCAATTAAATGTCATACCTGGAGCTGGAATTTGAGGCACTATTGGAATTTGTACCGCCTTTATTTTGCCTGCTGTCTTTTTTCTTGTTCATTTCTTTTTTCTTCTTTGGTTTAATCACAGGGGGTTCAGAGAGTGCAGAAAGCTGTTCATGAACAGCTTTAAGCTAGGTAGAGAGTCCATCGAAATGGGTTACTGTGGTGCCACATTATAATATTAAAATTAAAGTGCCAAGAAAAAACAGCAGCACCAAGAAGCTAAAGAGGCTGAATGCAGATTGCAAGAATAATGACAAGGTCTCATGGGGTGATTTACTATATATGCGAGATCCAACTCATTTTATGATTTTATTAGTCAGCAATATCATGTCCAGCTTATATTTTTATGCATCTGCTGCATGACTGAAAGTTGGAAAGTAAGGCAGCAGAATAGTTTTTTTAAATGCCATCATAAAGTCCTGGCAGAGTGCAGGGCAAGTTATTGGTGTGGTAGCAGTTCAAATCTCATCACACTCCATATTTCTTTTAAAATAGTGCTGCATAGGGCACAATTTATTGGCTGTGTGATCCCATTGTGTTTATATATATAGAAAGGTGTTAGTTAAAATGTGGGAAGATTAATGGGCAAAACTGAAGCAGCTGGCCGCAAAATATGTTGTTGGATCCCCAAAACTCTCATCAAATGTGGAATTACAAGTAAACCCTTCGATGATTCAGTGTGTGCTGTGGTTTGAACTCATACAAAAGCCATATTTTCGTTGTATTTAACAGCAAACAGAAGATTTTACAGGTAGTGCATGTAAGCTCTGCCTGCACTAGTAAGGAAGGTATCAGGTCAATGAATGAACATTTCTTGAGTATACAGCAAACCTTTGTTATATAGAGATCTGTGCAGAAACCCACCTGTTCTGCACCCACCTGTTCTTGCAACTCAGCAAGTCGGGTGGCACGTTCCTCTGCTGAGCCTGATTTACCCCCGCTGGGAAGACTGTTGCCACTTATCCCACTGAAACTTGCACTCTTAGTGGACATGGGGCTAAATGGTGAAGTCAGCTCTACAGGCTCATCCGGCATCTTTGCAAATCTCTTCTCAAACATGCCCTGAAGCAAACATAGGCATAAGGAAGACGAATCGAGTGAAATAGAAAGCTGAGCCTAGAGAACCAGTAAAAAATATTTTAATATATAATATTATAATAATGCAATTGAATCATTTGAATCATTCAAAACACACCTGAAGCTTTCTGGCCTTAGTGACGACATCATGATGTGAAGGGTTGTACTTGTAGCAATTAGAAAAAATTAACCTAACATCTGCAGCAAATTCTTGTGCATCCACGTACTCTCCTCCATCCATTTTTTTCTGTAAAGGTTGCAAAGACAATAAAATTAAGTTGATGATGGACTGAATTTGCCTTTATGTTTGTGTGTATATCTCACACACACACACACACACACACAAACATAAACGTGTACAATATGTACTTTAATAGTGCTGAGGTCCATTGGGTATTTGATGATGTCATGGTAATCATGTAGCTGCAGAGCTTCAGCGTCGACAGGCTTGTAGAAAGGCCAGGCATAGGCACTGTGTTTTCTTGAGAGCATTTCTGTCAGGATATCGTTGCAGTACTTGAGTTGTTCGCTCTTTCGGCCTTGTTCAGTTTCTTGTTGTGGCGACTCCTTTTCATCAGAGTCATTTCTAGAATGACTGATGGCTCGGCCTGCGCCTTCACATTTCCTTTTGCTTTCTGATCCATCACTCAAGTTGGTTACAGCTGCTGAGGACAAATCAGTGGTAGCCCCCTCCTTCCTTTTCAGCACTTTCTTCTTCATTGGTACAGAAAACACCAAAATAAGGAAAAGATTGTCCTCATGCTTTCAAGTTTTTCAAATCAATATGATCAAGGGACAGAGAAACAAACCATGACTCACTTTTGTGGGTGTTGTGGTTGAAGGACATGTGGTCACAGATCCATCCTGCCCACCTGTATAAATGTGTTAACACAAATTCGGGGGGGGGGGGGGGCAGAAAAAATCCATACAGTATTTTAGACAAAATAGTCTAAGGTGCCTTTAGATTTTCTAATTTTATTCCTGTTTGTCTTTCCCGTCAAAAAAGTGGTGACAAATAAAAATGCAAGTGCCACCTATATTTGGTATTGGGTGTAAAAATATTTGTGCATAATATGCACTTAATGAACATCCCCTGGTTGATAGACCATGTATGCACAAGTTTGTTCAAGCATCCACACAAACATGTGCATGCATAAATGATTTGAGAAACACTCACAATTACCATGTTAATAATCATATACATTTTACAACTCCCTTATCACGCAGGTGGGTTGAGAAAAAGACCTAATTTCAGTGACTGAGAAGTTAAACATTAGTAAAGAGTTGGGGAGGAGAAAACACGGTTTGGAGGCCTGAGTAGTTAAATTTCAGACAGATGCAGTTGGTCACCAAGCTAATGCAATGCTAAATTAATGAAAAACATATCTACATATTTTTACATAAATAAATATATAAGTAGTCTAGCCCAGCTTTCATACAAGTTATGGTTCATTACCTGGAATGATACATTTTTTGCCCTTCCCTTTGCCTGCATGAGTTGAAATCTCCACTTCCTCCTGAGGCATCTGGGCAACTTTTTGCAAGAAAATCTTTTCCAAGGCAAGGGCCATCAGCACTATGTCATCTGTAGGCTAGAGGACAGACGAAACTCACTGAGCATTTACTTTACATAAGGCTAACCACTATGATGAATATACAATCATGAAGTTCCTCACCTTGTTGTATATGTAGCAGTTGGTGAACATGGTGTTGAAATCTCGCATACATTCGCTTGCACTCCAATAATAGGTGTTCTCTAGTCGTTTCTTGATAGTTCCCAAGTCCATCGGAGATGTTATTATCGTATGATAATCCTGATTAAGAAACAGAATCAATGTGTCAGATGAAAGTAATCTTGCTTTTGGCTTTTGTCTCCCAACTTCAAAAGGATTTGACAAAGTTTGAAAAAGAGTTTGTTAGTTCACATTTCCTACATTTAAAACTGCATGGGCTGAATAAAGATTATATATTCTTACTTCCAGGACCGTTCAAGTTCATGACAATTTTGGTCTTTTGATTATTTCATAGTTTTGGGCATCATTTCTGTCAGTCACAAAAACATGTTACTCATCAAGTTAATTTGCTGGGAGTTGGGAAACCACAGAAGTGCATTAAAAAGATCAAGAAATACTAGCAGTCAGAAAATTAAAAAAAAAAAAAAACATCAATCTTAGTTCGCCATACTTATTTTGAAGCAAAATTGGAAAAAAAGTAATAATAAAAAATTAGTACCAAACTGTCAGATCATCTGAACACTCGTGTTTCCGGTCCTGTCCTTTAACATAACTGATTAACATGATAGCTAAAATTATGGAAATTCAGGCCCAAGTTGTATAAACTGAACTAAAGCTTTAACAAAGTATCTAGTCATGCAGAGTTTTGGTTTTATTTGCTGAGGTCCTAAGATATCTGCCTCCGAGATTTCTGCTTTCACTCTAATCAAAAGAAATGAATAGAATTTCATTTTTCATTCAATGTCAATACAACACCAACGACTCATTCCAAAAACAATGCCCCAGCTATTTTGAATAATCACCTGTTTTGGGACTAATTAAGAACTACAGCTGTGTGCACTAGCTCAGTTGCTATTAAGTAAATTAATAAAATAATAAAAAGAAAAACAGGTTATTTCAACAAACATTTAGGTTTATCTTTTGCGATTAATGTCAGGCTATAAGATGGAAATATTGAATATGTTTGAGAACGAGTGTGACCCATTCCAGTATCTCTAACTCACTGTGTTGTGTTGTTTAAGTGGAGTGTGTACAAGAATTAATTGGCAACTAAAATCAAGGGGAGAAAAAAACACAGACCTTGACAAGAGCATCAAATGCTGCAATGTTAGAATGACGAAAACCAAGGAATTTTATGGATTTACAAGCATATTACCTCCAGTGGAAAAAAAGGAAAGTAGAGGCTTTTCCACAAGGAAAGACATATACATACCAGTATGAGACTGATCGTTACAGAAATTTACACTGTGGGGATTGATGTGTAAAAAAAATGAACAATCTATCAAAAAAAGAAACACCATCTAGTTCAGGCATCCGAAGCCTGTATGCCATTTAATTTGTTTTTTTTTAACAATTTTTTTAACAATTTTTTTTTTCTTTGTAATTTGTTTTTAACAATTATTTTTAGTGCAGAAGTACCATAAAAAAGGTTAGGTAACAACAATAAAGTTTCCTCTCAAAGGAATGTCTATCACAACTGCAGTGGGAAAATAAACATATCTCAAAAAGCAGAGTTACAATCACTATACCCACAACAGAAGCAGTGGATACTCATGTTTTTCAGGAATCGTTTTCTGATGTGTTTTTGACTAGCAAAATCAGTGCATCAGGGTAGCTAGAGTAAATGTTTGTTAATAAATAAATTAAATGAAGAAACAACACTACCCAATGTTGCAATAAAATGTTGCAATGTTGTTGCAATAAATGTTTAAAGCAGCTTTTTAAAGTTTGAAGAACATTTACATCACGCAACATTTGAAAACTACTCACTGGTAGTTCAAGGGCAACCGCATCGACAGGCTGGTAAAAGGGCCAAGCAAACTGATGCCGCCACAGGGACTTGATCACTACATTCTGCATGTACTGCAGCTGGTTGGTCCTTCGACCTGGCTTGTTGGGGTTGGTCACCTCCGGAGGTGGAGGATTCACAACCTGTGGAGGATCCAGGACTGTGTCTGCTGACATGATGATGGTAGACTGGCCTTCAGAGACAAACACTATTATCTTCTGTGAATTCTGTAGCTTCTGTCTGTTGGCTCATCGAAAGCTCCGAGGGAACACCAGACAACTTCATACATAGTATTCAGACCACACAGGTGACCTGCTGATGTTAAATAAAAAAAGGTTAGTTTTTAGATTAGTGATCAATCACTTCCAAGATCAACAAAATAAATAGCCTCTGCCGACAGCTTGGTCCAATGCTACTGTCGTTGATTCACTCTCAGTTTTGTAGGCTAATTTGAGACTTAATAAAAACAGACACAAAAAATTTACAGAGTACAAATAAGTTACATCACCAAAATTGAAGTACAGCATGATGATCTTTTTGAATAAAGAATGTGTTTTCCATGTCCCAAAAATACATTTAAGAAAACCCATGTTATGTAAGTTAGTGTAAGTTTTCTACTCGTGTTACCCTCGATGCCGACTACTCGATACAGTTTCGACCTTTCTTTAAAGCAAAAGTGGCACAGTACATCATCAGTTCTGACTTCGTGTACTAGATGTTGGCTACTTCTCATTCTGCCCAGGTATTTGCTGAGTCTGCTTAACGGTGAACTTTTCACAACATAACTTTTATTTACCAAAGGAACAGTATCAATAATGAAAGCATTAAGACCATCTTTATTATGGTTGTCCTTACAAATGCAATGTCAAGAATGCGACCAGCAGATATCACCATATTTAAATTGAGTCAAATGCAATGTAAACATGGGGATATGTTCATCTTTTTCTTTATATATATATATTTTTCTAATTTTATATACAAGCTGGAACTGTTAGCCTTTGAAAGCAAGTTTAAAGGGTTTAGTGAATGTGTTAATTAATCAATGCGTCCATGTTTGCATGAAGTACAACTATTTGGTTTACTTTTTAAACAAGCCAAGATGTACCTGAATCATTAGTAGTTACTGAAATGTTTGCTCTACTTGTTTAATGTTATTTTAATGACAAAAACTTTTGTTTTTTTTTAAGATAGCTTTCTCTAACGAGGGGAAAAACTCTAATGAAATCCTGATTTCGATCAATCTTAAAGCACAAGATTTGGAGCACAGACGGTTAACTTTAATATACAATTCTGGGCAGTTTTATTGACACATTACACAAGAAAAGAAATAAAGTTGAACACTGTAACATACCGTAAGTAGGTTTGGACAGAAACCGTAGCTTCGTGGGTATCCTATACTTCATAGCGTTCAAGCGTTAAACCTACTGGCCTTTAATCTCATGGCTTTGCTACTTAACTGGCTACATGTTACCATGAAAGTTAACTTAACACTTTACAGGTTTTTAAAAAAGTAATATAATCACGGTACCATGCGGCTACGGGGAAGGCTAACAAGCGTTTAGCATAGAGAGCTATGACCAAGCTAAGCCTCGGTGCGTCGTTAGCTAAACTTAACTCGGCGATGTGGCCAAAGTAAACGTCCACGGTAACGTTATTCTAACAAAGGACGACATTACACGGACGAGTCGCCTCGACGCCGCC
The DNA here is from genome assembly GCA_016859345.1 of Istiophorus platypterus. Taxonomy (NCBI): domain Eukaryota; kingdom Metazoa; phylum Chordata; class Actinopteri; order Istiophoriformes; family Istiophoridae; genus Istiophorus; species Istiophorus platypterus. Next base: position 17,436,499 of record CM029128.1, on the reverse strand, counting down.
AACTTTGGATTTTCTTTTTCTAACAATGGCCAAACTCGAAAGTACCGCTATCGTCCAGAAGCCAAGTTTGACCACTAGGTCGTCCGGCTAACCTCGCTCTTTATCTTCGGACTCCCAACGTGTAGTTTGGCTTCGACGCGGGTCGGACGTGAGAGTCGCGGGTGGAAACATACAACACGAGCTACTTAAGTTTCTCTTTGTTTTGTTTCTTGGTTGTTTGTTTGTTTGTTTGTTTGTTTGTTTGTTTTTACCAACTTATCCAACGTGATTTCTTACGAAGACACGTTGGAAGGACCGTTCAGGAGCCGCTACGTCCCGCACACACACACGCTCGACTCGGGGTCCGGGTGGCAGGCAGCGCCGCGGCGACCCGCTGGACCGGCGCTGGAACCGGGAGCCGAGCGGCGGATCCCGCTGGAAACGGACCCGCAGCAGGAAACGTCGGCTCCTCCCGAAACCAGGGATTAGAGACGGATGCTGCCACCTGCTGCGCCGGAGCAGGTACAAACACACCCAGCATGGTGTTTTATGACGTTGTATACGAATATAGTTTACGTTTATTGAAACAAAAACACTTTTTCTCCACTCCGACAATCCAGACACATATTAATAGACGGCGCCGTTTCACTTACACTATAATTAACTAATATCTATCGTATATGTGCTTGTTCACTGCATCCTCCTCTCACATTATTGTCCTTAGGTTTTTTTTTTTTAAAAAAATGGTTCAGATTTCGTTCCTTTCGCGAAACAAACATTTTTTTTAAAAAAACAATTCCCGAAAGCGACCGAGCGTAAACGCCTCCGACGCTTCGTGTCCCTCGTTGGTCCCCGTCGCTTCCGAGCGTAACACGCGTGCGCAGAAGAGAGCGACGCTCCACCACATTCCCCCGCTTCTCCGACAGCTTCCTTCTCGCGTTCAAACATCCAGTAACCAGTCGGACGATTTATCCCCCCCCCTCTCTGCACCGTCGTCCGAATAAATGTTCTTACTTTTCTCCCACCGGCCCGTACGAGGAGTAGCCTTCTGATCGTGGAGCCGCGTTGATTTTCCCCGTGAGTACCGTCTCATCGCCGACTCCTCATTGTTTGAATGGTGGGCCCCTCCGTGGCAGCTCTGGCAATTCGTCAACAGCATCAATGAATTAAAGGCGGTCGGCGGCACCATCAGCTTGTCTTAAGCTCTGATATAAAACCTTTGGATTTAAGATGGAGTTCTTATCTCTCTCTGCCGGGGTCCAAGTCCTAAATGTCGAAATAAATACCGTATCTGCACTACGATGTTGGTGTATGCTTTACTTAAGGGGTTCCGTTTCAGCCTTTGTTTGATTTTTCCTTTTACAGCTGTATTGCATATAAACACAAATTACCATCAAAGCGGTTAGCATAGCTAAATCTAGCCTCGACCGGCTGTAAAATGTTTGTTTACCTCTTTAAACGTTGACGAGGCGAGTTAGCGCTAGCGAGCTAAAGCTAGCCGAGGCAGCTAAAGCTATAGCTAATGAAGAGCAGCCATACAGCTCAGGTCCTTTTAACCACAAAACGATAATCTGTATCATTTGCTAGTCGGGTTTAGTAAAACACTTAACGAGAATTACAGTATCAATTCCAGTGGCTGTATAGCTGCTCTGTTAAATAGCTCCCATGGTTTCATGACTAGCATGCATACCCAAGCAACCGCTGGAGATTTGTGTTTGATCATTTTGCCAATAAAATCCGGCATATGAATCTCTTAGAGAGACCAAGGTTACTGCTAATTTTTTGACACCAGTACAAATAATCAGTGCGATTACTGAACGAGTATAATCTAATTTACATTAAATACTTACGGGTGTTGTTTTGAGATATTACGGTGTGTGTGTGTCATCTTATTGCAATTTGCGTCTAGAATTGTCTTTGGCAGTTTTTACATTTGAATAATAACCAATATCTAAACCCTTCACGTTGCTTTGTCCCACAAAACTCTCCGACTCAATGGAGTTTTGTCACACGTTATCCTCGGTTGTCTGCAAATGCAATAGGAGTTCCTAATTTATAAAGAATTTAATCCCGGATTTATTTCAGCATCTGTTTCTTTTCTTTCTCAGGATCTAGCACAATAGATGCAAATTTCTTCACCATGGCAACAGAAGATAAGAAACCAGAGACTGATACAAAACCCCCAGTTGTTCCTTCAGCTTCTTCCAGTCAGAGCAAGGTTCAGATTTCTTTAACACTTTCAGTGTTTCCTGCAGCTTCCCATTCTTTAACTGCAGCACTTTACTCATCATTTTATTTGTTGTAATTTTCAGCAGGGTCAGTATATATCTAGAAATGGGACTTGGGGAGATCAATGTTTTTGCTTTTTCTTTGATGACATTTTTGAAACATAAATGTTTGCCCACTTGTGACACGTTGGGGGAAATTTTTTGTAAATGTTACGTTGTGCTTTCATTTAAAGTCTGCACCTGCCAAACCAAACTACAGCCTGAAATTCACATTAGCGGGCCACACCAAAGCTGTCTCCTCTGTCAAATTCAGTCCCAGTGGAGAGTGGCTTGCAAGTTCATGTGAGTTCTCTTTCCCCATTTTCATTTAAGCTACATATGGGCTGCAAATAATATAACTGATCAACTAATCAATTCATAAGCTATGTGGTAAATAATTTAAAGATATTTGTGTTAAAATGTTTTAGTGTACAATGTTGGCATTTTGTAAAAGGAGCAAATTACACCTGTTTACAGGAGTGGATTTTTATTCATGGAGGCAGCAGCAACATTGATTGCATATTTTTTGTCTGCACAGCTGCTGATAAACTCATCAAAATCTGGGGAGCATATGACGGCAAGTTTGAGAAAACCATATCTGGACATAAACTTGTGAGTTCAGCCCATCCCCATCTTTACCGCTGCAGTGTTAATGCTTTTATATTTATGTTTTGAAAGATGGGAATATATTTGTCATAAGTTTTTACCTGTGTTGAGTAGTAGTAGTAGTAGTAGTAGTAGTAGTAGTAGTAGTAGTAGTAGTAGTAGTAGTAACCTTAATAAAGATGATCAGAAAACGCTGTAATAGTTTGGAGTAGCGGCCACTGCATGCACTGATAAAGCCACTGGTTTCATTATTTACATTAGTTCCACATTTGCTACCCTAATCAGAGCCTTGAGTGCTATGTGTCTAATTGTTTTCCATAAATCTACAGGGCATATCTGATGTGGCCTGGTCCTCTGATTCCAATCTCTTGGTGTCTGCATCAGATGACAAAACCCTGAAGATCTGGGATGTCAGCTCGGTAAGAGAGCTGATGCACTGAAACAGTTGTGTAGAACTGGTTTCACAATATTTCCAATCTAAACATGCTCTACACTAAATAAAAGAGTGTGATTGGTACGGCACTGTTGTAGTGGCTTGTCGCATTATACATTCATGAAGTATGAAAATGAAAACCATGTACAGTCTTTGGATTCATATCTGTGGTTTCTGCCGATATTAAAGTTTTATCCCAATTTAAGCTGCAGTTTCTTCCACTAATTGTTCATCTCTGTTGCAGGCAGGAATATGACATTTCAACTCATGTTTCTTTTATGCAGGGAAAATGCCTAAAAACTCTGAAAGGCCACAGCAACTATGTCTTCTGCTGCAACTTCAACCCCCAGTCCAATCTTATCGTGTCAGGATCGGTGAGTATGAAGCTTTTGGCATGAAACAAGCGGTAAATGGAAACCAGATGTTAAACTTTTTCTGCAGCACTCAGTTCAAGTGCTATATGCATGTCTCTCTGTGGTTTTGAAAAAAAAGTAAACAGTGACAAATGTGGGGGGGGTTTTGTTGTTTTTTTTTTCCCTCCTCCTGCTTCTAGTTTGATGAAAGTGTAAGGATATGGGACGTGAAGACTGGGAAATGTTTGAAAACATTGCCGGCTCATTCAGATCCTGTCTCTGCTGTAAGAGGTTTTTTTTTTTTTTTTTTTAGTTTAAACATTAACTGAATCTTCTAGACTAAAGATTTATATGACTGCAGTAATGTGAGGATCTGTGTCGGTTCACAGGTTCATTTCAACAGAGACGGCTCCTTGATTGTGTCCAGTAGCTATGATGGCCTTTGGTGAGAACAAACTGTGTTATAGCCCCCTTTTTTTTTTAATTTTTTTTTTTTACATGAATTTCACAATAGTCAAAACAACAGAAAGCAATAAGGTACTTTTTTTCTAGATGTGAGGCCAAGTACATTATTAGTCATGTTGCCTTTTTGCCCTTAGCAATAGCATAGTGGAAGATGTCAAGCAGATTACTACTCAGTCAGCTTAAGACCTAATGTATCTTACAACTTATTCGTCACAGTGCAGCATGCAGTTATTTACCCTTATGCTTACAAGATCCTTTTTCCTTGTTTTATATAATAAAAGTTATTTTAGGTCTTGCTACTTATATAAAAATGGGTAGGATATATTCAGACATGTCACACTATGGTACTTTGCAGCGTTGAGAAGCAGATAGTGTTTTTGCACATGTAATTTAATAACCCATACTCTGATTGCATTGTTACATTGGTGGGCAGAAATATGAATCAGTATATATATCATCAGTGCTTGGGAAAAAAAAAGACAAGTCAGTTTTGACTTTGAGAGGAATTGGCAACATTCCACACAGTTTGTGTTGTTGTGCTCAGACCACGGTCAGTGTTTCTTCTATGAAGGACTAAATGTTCAGCTTCTTTTTCTTCTCATGGGTTCTCTTTTGCTCCTGACACTTCTTTTGAAATACTGATTTCATGGCTGTCAACCGACTATGAAGATGACAAAACATGCTAAACAGGCTTTAGAGACTAAACATGAAAAAAGTTAGGTGTTGTGACAAAACGTAAAACTACAGCTGATGCGGATGAATGATATGTCTACTGTTACATTCTGGGTTCAGGTCTGTTCTCAAGGTTTATGTTTATGTTGTGTTACCTAAAAATGGACTATCCTGCCAAATCTTAACAACTGCTAATTAATTTGTACTTTTTTTTTTTTTTTTTTTTACACAGCCGAATCTGGGACACAGCATCAGGGCAGTGTTTAAAGACCCTCATAGGTAAGATCCTATGTGTGTGTGCAGCACATTGAAGACTTACCTTCAGTCCCCTTGACTTAGCTCTATTGAATTTGTTACAGAAAACATTTTTTAAAGGTTGGTGACAGAAAATTCACTGAGCTCTTTCTGAATGATGGCAGATAATGTTAAAAAAAAGTCAAAAGTGACCCCTTTTTATGTGCCGACTCTTTCTTGTGTTTGTGTTAGACGATGACAACCCTCCTGTGTCATTTGTGAAGTTTTCCCCAAACGGGAAATACATCCTGGCTGCTACACTGGACAAGTGAGTGTTATGTTCCTACAGCAGTGTGAAGTCACTGCTCCTTGCTGATTTACAAGTTGTCATTGTGTTGTCTACCTTCTTCCTTTTGAGACAATATTTATCAGCAGAGGGCAGCATAACACTGTCATCTTTCCTTAGCCACAGTTTTACATCAACAGACTGTTTATGAGATACGCCCGATTAAAATATTGTTGATTTCAAGATGGTTTGATGCTTTTTAACAGATGTTCTGCTGTTTGTTTATTTTTCAGTACGCTGAAGCTGTGGGACTACAGCAAAGGAAAGGTGGGCTCTTTTGACAACTGTTCATGTATAATTCAGGAGTGTTTCCAAATAAACAGTATGCGTTTCTTTTATTTTCATCTGTGAAAAGTATAAATTAGTATCAACCGATCTCATGTTTCCAGTGTAGTTTGATATATTTAATATATTTAATGTTGATAGGGGTACGTTTAACCTGATAACTAAGTGATATTTATTTTCATCCCTTTTGTTTAGAAGTAAATAGTAAAATGTTGTATTCTGGACAGTATGATTCAGATGTCTAAAGTTTCATCGTTCTTCCAACTTTTCAGTGCTTGAAAACGTACACGGGCCATAAAAATGAGAAATACTGCATATTTGCAAATTTCTCAGTCACTGGTGGAAAGGTAAGAGCTTTTGTTCCTTTAACTGTGTGTTAAATGAACAAGCTATTCATTAACTTCACACTCATTTATTTTTTATTTATTTATTTATTTAAATAAATAAATAAATAAAATAAAATAAAATAATTTTTGGTTTCATTGTCATAATAAACTCCTCCTGGAGTAAATAAATACACAGTTTGTGTATTTACACTTTTAAAGTCACTGACATGTGCAGGTGAATGTAACTAGCACCTAAAGTTACGCGGCTGCTCTCTTTCAGTGGATTGTGTCAGGATCAGAGGACAACATGGTTTATATCTGGAACCTGCAGACGAAGGAGATTGTGCAGAAACTCCAGGGCCACACAGGTACAGCACATTAACTTTTAAAGTACAGATTCAAAGTTCTAATGGGCTTCAAGTCTGTAACTTCCCTTTACTGAAGTGTCACTAGTTTCTCAGTAGGCACTGGTTGCAGAATCATGCAGTTCATCTATGTAGCTCCCGAGGAGAAAATATAAAATACGTTTTTAAGACAGATATGTGTGGCTGTGTATTTAAAAAAATGTAATCTGAGTGTAATAGGTTTTATAAAACACTGATTTGCATTTCTTAACACCGTTTCAATGTCTCTTCTTTTCAGATGTCGTCATTTCGACTGCCTGCCACCCAACAGAGAACATCATCGCATCTGCAGCTTTAGAAAATGACAAAACCATCAAGCTATGGAAAAGCGACTGCTAAGCCCTCTTGGATCTTTGGGGCCATTCATATTTCTTTTTTTCTCCTTTTTTTTTTTCCTACATTTTGTCGTAAGAAAAGAGGACTTTTTTCTAACAGAGAGCTCCTGCTGGATGCAGACGGCTTTCAGGTAATGAAATTCAGCAAGGAGAGCCAAATGATGAGAAACAGCAGCAGCCCCACACAGTATCGGTCAGGGCAGTCCTGCAGGAGGCGCCTTTCCACATCACATCCAGAGATATTTCATCTGCCTTTTCACATGTGCCAGATTTTGTTGTGTCATTAGGGAAATGGTTGACTGTTGTTATACTTCACAACAATGCTCTGGTGCTTCAGTATTTTTTTAAACTGCTTTAACCTTGACATCACTGCTTCATTACAGCCTCCACACACTAATATCTGGTCTTGTACAATAAACGTAATAGTCATTTGGCCTTTTGTATGATTTCTTTTGCCTTTTAAAATTTTCTGTTTAACTTTAGTACCATCTAAATTACTTCAGTTTGGAACGGTGACTTTGACATCAAACGTTAAGGTAAAGAAAGGTACCTAAGGCCCTTTCCTGTTATTTATTCAAGTTGTACCACGAAATCTATTGTCTTTTTCCCTTAGTATAAAATGTCAGATGTCAAGTTAAGTGCTGTGTGCCATGCTTTGGAAGTACATGAACAAAGTCAAAAACCACTCAAAATGTGATGTCACACATAATAAAATGGCAGTTACAAAAAATATCCAAATATTAGGATTTTTTTTTTTTGCAATCCTATTTGAGCATTGAAATGAGCTCCCTCCTCTTCAAAAAATTCTATTTTTTACAGTGTACCGCAGTGACCAAATGCAGTTATTTTGTGTTGTAGGATTTGTAAATAGTACATTCATGTGTTGTGATCTGATTATTCTAGGTGTCTTTTTTTTTTTTTTTTTAACAATTTTCTGCTTTATGATTAACTCATAGTTCTGCACACAAAGCCAGCAGCCTCTGTTCTCTATAGTCAACCTGGATTTTTGTGGAATACGTTTGCATTCGACAGCTGTAACCTGCAACTTAATAAAAACCAGGTTTTGTATGTTTAATGTTGCTGAGTCATGAATGAAAACATCTTGAGTGTTTTTTAAAGATCAGTAACATCACACAGAAACAACTCATTTCAGTCAAGCTCACTTAAAGTTTTTTAATAACTTTTTTTCTGTCCATGAAAGAACATTAGAACAACCCACAAAGAACAGATGACAAAATTCCACCTCCTTAAAAATAGACAAAAATATAATGAAAGAAGACACTCCCATCTTGCAGCGACAGGTTGAAAATGGCGAAATAAAGGCGACACAGTTACAAAGGTGCCAGAGCCACCTATTCCTCTCATTTTCAGTCTGAAAATGTTCTCTTGCCTCGTTGAATAAGCTTTTTCCACGACGTATACAACAGCCCACAGAAGAAAAGGCAAAGAACAGAGCATATAAGCAAGGGATAAAATTACCTTTTGTACAAAAATAGATCTTTTTCCAAGTGTTTTTTTTCTTTCCTTTTTTTTAAACTTGAACATTTTACTGTCTATGCAACAAAGAAAGCAGTGATTGTGTCACAAGCTCAGCTTTTCCTGATTACACTTTTTGAACATACAATTGCCAAGCAATACATACATTTTGGAGGGTTTAAAGACTTAACCTTTTTATTTTCTCTTATAGTTTTTTTGAGGTCCCATAAACTGCTGAGAAGCTGGTTCATTTGAGTTTAGAGGTGCTGCGATTCTGCTGGTTGATGAAGATTAATTTTACAAAGTCAAGGTCGAAATGCAAAAAACCCTCGGATATTTGTGAAAAAGAGAAACACCATAAAACTCTGAGTTGAAGAAACACCTGGTGTGGAACAGTTTGGTCTAAAGACTTGTCCCCCTCTTTCGTTGTTGGAAATACTCAAGGAACAGATCTGTTGATATATATTTATAAATATATACACATATACATATTAACAAAATATAGCTTTATGTTATAAAGCATTCATGTAGGTTATCATTCTGTGTGGGTGATCAATTCTTTTATCTCGTCATAGAAGATCCGTGTCTGTTCATTATCGTGCAGGGGAGTGAACTCCCACGTCATCTACTTTATGGCTTAAGATACCTGCAGTAACCGACCACAGTAAACTAAGAGCAGGAGACCTCATCATCATCATCATAAAGATAAAAGGAGATATTCATTTTAAAGTTGGGTCACCCTGTCCAAAAAAACCAAACATTTAATCGCTTAATACCTGCTTTTCTTGATTAAAATCTGCATTCCTCCATAAATCTAGCCAGGTCTTACAAATCTTAATGAGAGTAGAGTTTCTCTTTTGCCATAATTCCTAACTTGACACCTTGTGAGAAAATTAAAATCACTTTTTCTTTTAACAAACAAGTGTCATTTTTCATTATATAAATACTGTAAATTGAGCTCAAGCTGGCAGTCAGTACTGTCACCCGAATGGTTAGTAATAACACAGGAAACCTCATTGAAACTGTTGAGTAATAATAAAACAACAAGCCAATAGGTCATACTGAAGTTATTGCTACCCTTTTTCAGTTTTAACAAGCACAGACACTTAGGTTTTGTCCCATCCAAAAGAACATCGATGATAATAACACTGTGAGAAAGTGCTGTCTTGTTGTTTGATTAAATACTCGTAGAAAAAAATTCAAGTAATGTTGCAGTGCTGCTTCTCTTCCACTAGAGGGAACTCACAGCTCTTAAATATCTCCACCCACCCCCCTCTTCCCCATCCAAGCTGCTCCGAGACTGAAAGTAAATGTCGTCGTCCTGCTTGAAGCGTAAAGTATATGACATTTCAATGCTGGCATCTGAACCAAGTCTTTGCTTTTTCTTCATAAGGGAAAAAGATCATCGGATGTCTGGGGATCACTTTCTCAGAGGTGGATTAACGCCCGGATGGAGGCCCCCTTAGTGATGCACTTCTCAAACTGGCCCCCAAATCCCGCTGAAAAATCACCACGCTGGACATTGTTTCATTGGTGTTTTGGTCAGTTAACACTTCTATGGAGTCCTGATGGTGGCATCAGAGTAATAACCTACCTTATCAGACTTTTTATAGACTTTACTTTTAATTGATAAATTGGATTTTATTTTCTTAAGCAATTAAAAAACTGAACTCTGAGGGTGGGTCAGAAGTCAACAGCTGGCCAGTAAGAGCTCCTGCTGCTGCTCCAGTGGGTTTCACTTTTAAGTGATGCTTTAAATGAAAGCAATCACAAAATGTTGAAGTGGTAAACAAATAGAGATAGAATATACTGTGTCAGGCACATGGAATACATAGAAAAAAGATTTAAAATGCTTTCAACATCAGCATTACGACTGAATTTTAAAATTCAATTATTTCATAAAATAAAAGGAAAACAGAATCTTTAAATGGCGAATTTCATGATCTTATTTTGCCTTTTACTTTGAATTTTTCAATGAAAATCCAATTGCAAATCTAATTAATCTTTTAAGCTTATCGATTATATATTAATTGATACCAGAAAAAATTTTGATTATCTACATGGCACCCTCAAGACTCCATACACTCACTCAGACCATATGAAAAAGCTGAAAATATGCAGACACTGGAAGGAAATCCTTGAATTTAATTCTTTCTTAGTCCTTTCCTCACACCCTACTCTGCTGTTATCTAACACGTCCTTAAACTCCGCTACGCTCCACTGTCCATAAAACATGTTCAAATGAGGGCTACTTGCTTGTTTTCTGTGTAATCAGTCAAGGTTGAATAAACCAGTACAGAATGACTATCAAATATCTGTATAGTAGGGAAAATAACCTCAATTAGATTTCTACCCCTGTCCAGGAAACTATTACAGTGGACCCACACCTCTCAAAACACTTGTTTTAAAAGTAAATTAGACCTTTTTTTAAGCCGTACTAATACGCACCCGCTCTGTGGACAATCTTTGGAAATGCACTCAATGCATAGTTTTGCAGCAGCTGCAGCATTTAGAGAAAAGAAGAAGAGGGAAAAAAGCAGAAAAATGGGCATAAAGCATATTTATACATAACATGGAGACATTTAACATTTCAGATCAACTTGAATGACACTCAGTTGTCCAGAGAAGTGCAGAGAGAGCGAGCGGGCACGTCCCTCTGAGGAGGACAATACTCGGGGCGTTCCTGATTGGGCCTGGGCCAAATTCCACCTCAGAGGTTGATTACATCAACATCAGCTCTCCGTTTAGGAACCCGACTCCACTGTCATGAGGTTAAGTGCCAAGTAAAAAACAAACAAACAAACAAACAAACAAAAAAAATGGCTCTGCTGCAACGACACATACTTCTCTCGCATTCTGTAAATGATTAAAATGAGTGTCAAGAACTGAAGATCTGAGGGATGGAAACAGAGGTAATTGTGCATTGCTGTTGTTAAAATGAAAACTGAAAAAAACGTCAATACTGTATACGGTTGTAACTTTCTGTACAGGTAGATATGAGGTGTTTTTTTTTTTTTTTTTCGAAAAAGCTAATACCCGCTGCTTTGAGCAGAGGGATTTCCGAGTGTGGAGGTGTAAATAGTGTGCTGAAATTCACATGAGACGAGAAGTGGGGAGGCTAGACGAAAAGGAGCTCAAAAGGCTGACAAAACAACAATATTCCTCCATAGATGAGACTGTGCGCTCACTTTCCAGCCAAGATTGTTGTGATCACTTGTAGGATTTGGATGAAACGTTTAAAACAGGATGACAGAAGTTGTTTCAAGTTTCTGCGCCTGCTGGTTGCCTCTCAGAGCCTCCAGCGATGCTCTGTAGCATCCAGCTAGAGTCAGGCTAGTTTACAACAGCCAGCATTTTCCTATATGTAGAAAGAACAGCGCAGATCGTACGAACTACCTCTCCGAACCCTTTATAATACATTAACTGAAGGGCAGATTAGTGGACTAATATGTCGTCCTCCCCGATGTCGCACAGTGCTAATAGAGTAAGACATGGTTGTATTTGTTGGATTTGGGCAGAGACCTGAGGATTTTGAACACTTGCAGTCTTGTTTACCTACATTTGAGTTCTAGTCCAGAAAGCTCACACTTCAAAAACAGCTAGTGCAAGACCTGATGTGTTCAGTTGAGTCAGGCAGGAACACGAGCTCCTTTATAAGCAGACATATCTTCCTCCACTGTCCCTCCCCAAAGTAAGATCAGTCCTGAAAGAAAGAGAGGGCTCAGGTCCAAGTCTGGACAGCCTGAAGCTCCCCGAGTCCACGATTGTCCCAATCACAACGCTGAGTGTCCAAGTATGACATCATCACCGTTTTGTTTTTTATATATACCTGGAAGCATAACCGTGGCCGTTAAAACCTGATCATCTCTGCTTTTTCTTTGTAGGAACAGCAAAGATGAAAACGATGGCTCAATACGTTTCCTTTTTCCTCTGTCCTTCCTCTTTCCTCTTTTCAGTCCACTGTTGTCACTCGTGTTGTCGGTGATTTTCATATATATATATATATATACACACACATATGTATATATATATGTATATGTATATATATATATATGTATACCTACATACATATACATATATATACACGCACACATATATATATAGAAACATACATATATACATACATATATATATATATATATATATATATGTGTGTGTGTGTGTGTGTGTATATACATATATATATATGTTTGTGTATATACATATACATATATATATATATATATACACACACATATATATATATATTTCTTATTTATATATTTTTACAAGGTATAAAACAGACCCATAGAAACGTTGATTTCATTGTTTTCAAAACACATCAAAGGGAGCCGAGGAGAGACGGGGGGAGGGAAGGGAGAGGTTCTCCAAAGTCATCACTTTATGTGTCCCTTGCTGGAGATGGGATTTTAAAAGAGGGATCCTGCTCCTGATCCAGGGCTGGCGGGAGATATAGGGGAAGGACGAGGGAGGAGGAGAGGGCAGGGAGGGCTCAACCCCTCTGTGCTATTATGTCATTTGATGTGGAGCTTCTAGCATTTCCATGAGGAAGGTGTCGATGGGCGTGTCGCCGATGAGCTTGAAGAAGAACAAGTGCTCCAGACACTTGAGGCCAATCGAGCGCAGTGCTGGTAACCGCAGCAACAGCTTGGCGAACCTGTCATGACACAAGACCAAGCTAAAACACCAGGCTGAAATACATACATCTGACAGGAGGAGCGAGGGTTGAGAAGCTGATCCCTCTCTCTTCCATCACAGGGACAAAAAACACTTGTCTGACCCATAATTCATAAAATTATCTGTTTGTTACAGCTTCTCTAATAAGACTACTGACCCAGCTACGTTCTTTTATAAGTAATGAGTAACATTTTTGCGAATGAAACCTGCCCACAAAGGGAGTGGAACACCTCCTCACCAACAGCTGGCATTCATCAGGCCAAAACAATCAATTCACAACAAGTTTGTGCTGTTAGGAGAAGTTGATGACTCCGACTGGGAACTCTCATATGAGCCAGGCTCACAGACAAAAAGTAACAGAGATTTATAAACATGGGAAACCAAAACTGTTCTTCATGAGGCCTACATATCTTCAGACCTTTAAAACTTATTTTCGAACCTTTTTATCCAAATGTTGTCCTCAGAATGGTGAGATTACAATACATAAACAACTGTAAAATTAATGAAAATTAATAGATGCTGGTCAATACTTTTAATGCATCAATACTCTTTTCTCATTGATCCAGTCTGTAAAAAAAATCTACTGGCGAAGAGAAATTGTGTATCAAAAGAGAGCAAGTTATGAATTAGAAGTTATTTTAACCCACACGACCACGGTTGGATGCACTGTATCTGCACGAGCAATCAGAACTAAAAGCTACTGTATTGATTGAAACAATTGCTTGTGTGGATGACATAAGTAGCAGCTGTAGCTTTTACCTTATACAGACTAGTGTGGAATGGAGCTAAGGATAAATAAAAGTTGTGAGCCCATACTTTTGTCAGATTACTTTATGTGTGGATTGCACGGTTTAACTCGGCACCAGTGTCTGGGGATGTGCACAATGATTTCTGTCTTTGTCTTCATACCTGCCAGGTTGCTCGGGGTATTTCTGTTTGCAGTAGGCCTCTAAAGAGGCGTAGACCTTCTCTCTCAGCGCTTCTACCTCACCCGGGTTGGACAGACCTTTAGAGTCTGTGGAGACACAGAAAAATAAAACATAAACAACAACAAGAAGCCTAATCCTGCCTGTGTGAAGGCCTGCTGTTGTTGTTTTAATGCAGTTAAACAGATTTTCTCATGTATACTGTGCATTTCTGCCCATTTTTTTTACATTCTTCTTCACACCTCGCAGGAGTCTATGATGGAGAACAGAGACGAAATTCACAAGTTGAGTTTTAACCTCACAGGCTCATTGTGCACGTGTGTCACCACATTCTGGGTTAGTCCAATTAGGACTGTAATTTCAAAGCTGCGCTAATTTAAGCTTCAATGGAGGACTCATCTTTGATTAACAACACAAACAGGTCATTGATTAACATTTCTGATGAACAAAGGTTCGTGTAATTGATCAACAGTGAATGAACATTTGTCCTGAATGGCTGGACTGGATCACACAGTGTGGGAAAGGGAGGACTGAGGGCCTTTTTAGCATCAACGTCCCCTTCTCCCAGTGCCCCCGCCCTTTGCTTTTTTCTCAGTCAGACCAGTCTCGCGAACCCCTAATTAACAAGGAATCAGGCCGAGAAGTGAACTGGGGCCAGTTGGCCTGAATGTGGCCTAACAAAATGTGGAACACAGAAGATCAGTGTGTGGGGGCAACTGTGGATCTGTGGGATGGAAGGAGACTGCCACACTGAGTCATTAAAAACCTGGGTCCCACTGATGGTTCGGTTTAGGAAACTTCTGTGCCACGCGGATGAGATTTAAATACAGAATAGCACAGTGATAAATGAGACATTAGCTTTCCTTGGCCGGATTTTGGCAGGAAAAGGCCATTGAAAAGCACACAAGGATGTCACATCATAAAACAAACAAGAATTCACTGGCTTACCTTCATTCATTGATCAAATATTTACTCGATCAGCTTTTATCCTGTGCTTTTTTAGCTCACTAATTTGCAGTGGCGGAACCTGATCAGTTTTACAAGACACAAAAAAGTCTCAATTTCTTTAAGAAAAGTCCAAAATCCGGTTCAAGAACAGCAAAGAAGGGTCAAAATCCAGTTCCCAATTCTCATGTTACATTAATGAGGTCAAGTCTGGTCACCAGTACTAAACCTAAAACGATATTCCATGCAACATTTAATATTTGACAGCAAAACTCTTTATTAGGCCTGAAAGTTTAATATGAAACATGTGCAGTTTCCTCACTCCTGAGATCCGCTCAAATTCATTCATTCACAAAGAATTCAAATGGTGTCAAGTTTTTATTTATTTATTTTCGACTACAGCATAATCCTCTCCTCCATTGGTATTCTCAGCCTTTCTCAGTTAGAACTTTCTGTGAATGTTTTTGGTACTTTTCCTGCTGCTGTGAAAAGTTGTCAACTTTGGAGTCTATTGTAAAAAAAATCTGAGCTGTTTCAGTGAGGAAGCAACATGTTTTTAAAGTCATATTTCTACTGGGGGGAGAGTGTTTCATAATCAATACACAGAGTTTGTGTTGAGGTTGATCGCTTTAGGCTTCACATCTTAATGAGTCATATTCTAGTTCAGCAATATTAAAGTCAGTTGAATGCCGTTTTACCTCGTTATAAGTAGAAATAGTAGCGGGCCAACAGCTTCATAAAGATCTTTGAACTAAAAGCTCCACTTGTGCTGCATTCTGATTACCGGCTGATTCTTTTGGTTCAAAGTGAAACTGGGTCTAGAATAAAAACACAGTGTTCTGTAGTATATAATCTTTTAAAAGCGCACATTTCTCTGAAACACCTAGTTTACAGCTCACACAGTAAATGAAGGCACACATATTGTGATAGTTACCTGGGTTGAAAAGGACTATAGCTCGAAGGCACCCCAGTTCTGTCTTATCCATCTGCATGTCCCTCATCTTGGACACCAGTTCTGTGAGCACTCTGCAAAAATCAGAGAAAAAAAAAAAAAACAACAATAACAAAAAAAAATCACAAAGTCAGAGATTTGGCTCATTTGAAACCAGACATTAAATACTATTTCAATTGTCTTTAATTCTCCTTGGCTACCAAACTATTTCTGTGTTATATCAGACAACCAAACAAATGCCAGAAAAGTTAAAATCACAGGAAACCATTTGAGTTTAATTTTTGTAAACGACACACCATGCTTTTATGCGAATTATCCAGATATAGACGGGCGCATTAAAAATATGTTTTAACTACTATCGAGCTCGCATCTATTTAAAAAAACAAATAATACACACACGAGTACTCTAAGCCCACATAGGCACAGTCAGATCAGTGGAAAAGTTTACAACCCTGCAAAGTAATTATATTTAGTACATGGTTTTCATAAAAGGAAAGCCACAGAGTAAACACAAGCTGTAATCTAACACCAGCACTCCCACTGTCTGCGTCTGACATCACTGGTGGGAGTGTCAGAGTGCGCCGAGTCGCTCGAACTCCTCACCCCTCTTTGACTCGGTCACACCCTCTCCCCGGCGCTCTTTATTTTCCCTCTCACTCTCGTTTCTTTCTCCCCCTCACTCTCGGATAGTAAAGTTAATTGCGGCTCTTAGCTCATTCTAATTCAATTTGCTCCGAAGGAGGAACAACAGGGTTAGGAGAAGAAAAAAAAAAAAAACAACAATAACAAAAAAAAATCACAAAGTCAGAGATTTGGCTCATTTGAAACCAGACATTAAATACTATTTCAATTGTCTTTAATTCTCCTTGGCTACCAAACTATTTCTGTGTTATATCAGACAACCAAACAAATGCCAGAAAAGTTAAAATCACAGGAAACCATTTGAGTTTAATTTTTGTAAACGACACACCATGCTTTTATGCGAATTATCCAGATATAGACGGGCGCATTAAAAATATGTCTTAACTACTATCGAGCTCGCATCTATTTAAAAAAACAAATAATACACACACGAGTACTCTAAGCCCACATAGGCACAGTCAGATCAGTGGAAAAGTTTACAACCCTGCAAAGTAATTATATTTAGTACATGGTTTTCATAAAAGGAAAGCCACAGAGTAAACACAAGCTGTAATCTAACACCAGCACTCCCACTGTCTGCGTCTGACATCACTGGTGGGAGTGTCAGAGTGCGCCGAGTCGCTCGAACTCCTCACCCCTCTTTGACTCGGTCACACCCTCTCCCCGGCGCTCTTTATTTTCCCTCTCACTCTCGTTTCTTTCTCCCCCTCACTCTCGGATAGTAAAGTTAATTGCGGCTCTTAGCTCATTCTAATTCAATTTGCTCCGAAGGAGGAACAACAGGGTTAGGAGAAGAAAAAAAAAACAAAACAAAAAAAAAACTAGAAGAAGTGAAGACACAAGTGTTTAAATTAATCAGGCTCTTCATTTGTATGGTGAAGAGAGAGGGGAGTAGATAAAATAACATTATCAGTTCTCTGTATCTTAATGCTCGCTGCACTTATCGCAGAGATGGAACATGTCCTGTGGCTGCAAGCGCGAATGAGTGAGCACAAAGGCTGGTGATCAGAGGAGCAGAGATACAAAAAAGGAGAGAGGAAATAGACACCGATGCTAGTATGGATTTAATGGCAGCACCTGTAACTGCCAATACACGCTACGATTGCAATTTACATTCTCATAGCGAAATATCTGAGTGATTATACAGCGACTAGTATTGTTGACGAATAACATGATAAAAAAGAACATTAAATACTTAATATACAGTTTGCTTGTAGCTTTTATAACTTTCCAAACTGTGCATCTCTGTTCAGCTCCACGTGTAAAGCTGAAGACTGATGTGAGATTTCAGCAGATTGACTGGTGCTTTCTCTTTTTTTTTAGTTTTCTTTTTTTGACATTCTCCGAGCAACTTTCTGTGTGACCCCTGGTACATACAGGTGTACATTTTCAATATATTGGAGGCAATCAATAGTTATTGTGCTACTTTGTCTATCGTGGAGCACAGTTGTGATTTATAGTTTTGGTGTAATATTTCAGTGAAAGAAACCTAAATGACATATACTGTAAAAAATTAAACCATTTTCTAGTAGAGGTGTTCTGAGGTTGTAACTAATGCTTTATTAGTAATTAATATATTTTATTGATCCTTCATAGATCAGTAATGGGGCATTAATAGAGTCAACTTTTGAACTACTTGAAAAGACACAGCAAATTATGCTGAAGAAGTATAAACGCTGGTCAACGTTGTTGGTGACTGATAAAGAATTAATGAAGATCAGCAAAGCGTTTAGTTACAACTTATTAAGCCATTAAATTATACCACTCTTTAATACAGCATTCTTTCCAAGGTTTAAGTTTATAATAGATTATAATAGTGACGTAATTTATTGATGCTCTATAGATCAGTAATGAGGCATTAATAATGACACAGCCTTTGTGTCCTTTGCTAGCCAACTCACAGGTAACACAATTTGCTTTAGCTTCTGTCTAAACACATTTTTAGGTAGTTAAATATCACCGAAAGGGGTAGCTTCAGTTTGCACTCACATCAGTTTAAATATCTTTACTTCTAAGAGGAGGAATGTTTAGTAGTACGGCGATAATGACCTGTCAAAGATGGCTCCTACTCCGGCACTATGGGCACTGTTGCGGTGGACGTGCAGCCCGGTTGCCAACAGAATCCCGTCTTTGACTGCTATCGAGCGGTGCGAAAATGACGCAATGAGGAGCTCATTCCAACCTGAGGGAAAGATGGGGAGAGGGATCGAGGGAAAGCATGAGGAAAAAAAAAAACCCGCCAGCAAATCCCAGTACAGAAGTTCACACAGAATTCAAGCGAAATGAAACTGACAACAGAGCAGGGGGTGGGGGTTCTGATGAATCAATTAAGCTGTGCAGGAAAAGCGTGCAGCTTTTTTCAGGCACCAGCCATCAGGTTATTACTAAGACATTCGAGTCGTGCTTTCTGAGGGACAAGCGTGTAAAAGGGATGATCTGCGCCTGCCATCACAATAAAGACAACGGGCTTGATGTGCCAAAGCAGGAGGTTTTAACACAGAGTCCGCTGAAGACACAAGACTGCTGCCTTTTGAGTGACAGGGCTCCTTTAACTGTTCTGCCTGGCAACACTTGCCTCTTCTCCCCAGACTTGAGTTGAGTACGAGAGGAGCTGGGATGCTTTTATCTGTGATACAGCAGAACTAAAGTGGTTATTTATAGAAAACCTGAGAGCTGAGAAGAGACAAGCTCTCAAGAATAATGTCTCTCTCTGCTTTGCTGAAGTCTCTCCATCAGTGCATGTGGTGGGAGGTAAGGACTGATGGCAGGATTTTTTCAGGGTAAGGAATGGGTGTGTAATAGCATTTTTTTGTTTCCCCCCCAGAGGTGAATTTAGAATATAATGGTGTAATTTGGAGCGACAGGCAGGCAACAAGGGCAAAGTGTTGGGAGAACCCGAAAGACCTTCCTGCATGTGACGTTGGTGAATGTCACCAAAGTGACAGATGATTCACTCTGTTCTCCAGTGCTGTTTCTGTGATCCTGAGTGGTTAACTTGCTTTTCCACATACGGCAGATGCACACAATGAGCTGTTCTGACCTTGGCGAGTGTGATGCTATTCTCAGTCACGTGACCAGGAGAGTTATTCACCGGATTAGTCTGTTCAAATTCTTAGATTTTTCTACCCAGATACAGATGGAGAACTGGCACTATCATTGCCAGTTCTATGTGTTATCGCATAGAGGGTTTCCTCTATCAGCTAAAACATTTCTTCTTCTTTTTTCTGTCTATATTCGAACATAAATGGTTATCTACTGTTTTGAAGGATCATAAAACGTAAACACTTCCTCATTTTAAGCAATATATAACAATGGTTAACTAGCTAGCAGTCAAAGTTTGTGTTTTTTTAATATTGTCATTCTTGGTGCCAGGGGGCTTCTATTCACTTTTTTCTATTTTTTCTTTTTAAAATTAACAGTATTCAGGGGTAATTTCAAAGCCATCATTGCCATAGTCTGCTTATCAAACTTCTTTTTTCAGCTTTTAAGGAACCCATTCAAGCCTTTTTTACAGACCTGCTCGTAGAAGGATGACCTGGTCGTCCAGCGGGAGCTCCGAGAAATGCGGGATCCTCTTGGCCCATTCCACCAGCGTGAAGAGTTGTTTGTCAGCCGCCTGACAGATATTTGTCACTGGGTCGTTGGGCTGCAGGGAAACAAGAGACACACAGACAAAAATCTGGAAGTTAGAAATCCAGGTAGTGCATCACATGAATAGGTGTCATATTTTTGTTTTAGTCTGTCTGTCTGTCTGTCTTGGCCTGAGGTGTCAGGTTGCACCATCTAACCTCATGAATTCACATACACACACTCAAGCTGACATGAGTACGACGCTGTGAATAATTTCCTTTAAAGAGGAGAGAGTAGGAAGACAAAACAAACAGTGATTCTGTCCCAGGTCGTGGAGGAAATACCTGCAGAGAGCTGCTGGTGAAAAAACAACTTTCGCCAGTTTGGCTCTTTCTTTGGGGGCCTTTGAGCTGTCACACAAATCAGCCTGTGGGACAGCTAGTGGAGCTCGAGAGGCCCCTCCTGAACCTTCACCACAGAACAAGCTCTTAGGAGCTCAAACAGGACTATTACCAGAGCAGGCGTTTAATGATTATTCATATTTACACACAGTAATGCTTACAATAATGACTGTGTATCTATTCTCGAAGTCATGTAAGTGAGACTAAATTCAACTAACTACAAATTCATGGCTGCACCTTTTTTTCATGTTTACTTTTTGAAAACTAAAAAAAAAAAAAAAACCTAATCATTGCTGAAGGTCAACATTTCTAAGAAAGAAAAAAAATAGATTATAATTGTTTTTGGTAGATGATAAAAACAGGCTGATCTTGGTAGTGAACTGGGCTGATTAACGGACAACATTGTAAAATGTCCATTAAGTTCCTTTAGTAGGAACACTACTTTCCTCCATGAAATAAAAAGTGCAGGTGAATTAAGGAAAGCTACAATCTTTTATTGATTTCACTGAATCAGACCTACTTAAGCCTTTAGAAAGATGAGCATAAAAGCTGGAAGAAAGGCTAAGGATGGTTCTTACTGAGAAATGGACAAATCCAATATTTTGGTTATTATGTTTTGAAACATGTTTTCTGGTCATTTTTTTCTCCTCCACTTGGGATAAAATTCTTGTTATGAAATTGTTGAATTCTTTTGTTCATTTCATTTTGTGTTTCTTTTAGTTTTCTCATCCCAAAAAGTGTCAGATTTTAAGAAGTCAGTTTACAAAATATTGGTGTCATCCTAAAGAAACCGCTAATTTGTAAAGTGTAAGAAATAAACTTCAGGTGGTCAGAATCGCCACATTTCCAGAACAAATAAACCAAAGGTATGGGCTCTGTTTCCTTTATACTAGCAATACTTTTGACCATAAGGATTTTTTTCTGTTGATTATCTTTTCTGTTTGCAATTTCAGCACCAGTTCAAAGACAAGAACTGTCTGTCCGTAACTGTCCTGATACATCAGACTGAGAAGCGTTATTCTTTGACCCACAGGGAGTTTACAAGCAGTGGTGGAATACTAATGCAACACACATATAGCATGACTAACTCACTACAATTTAAATCCATCTGGGAAGGAAAAAAAAAAACCCAGAATACTGCCAATCCCAAACAAGTAATTCACCATCATCCCAGGAGTGCACACCACTGACATGTCTGTGAGTAAACAAAGTCTTTATGCACATGCTTTTGTGCATTATTTTAAATCAAGTAAACATCCTTAAATTCTAAGTATCCCTGTGTGAACTCAAACTCTTGACGAAAACAGTCAGGAACTTCTCCCCAACTTCCTTTGCCAAATCCCACCGATCGATGCTAAAAGCTCGGAGGATCCTGACATCAACTGCAGCTCTCAAGAGAAGATTAGTTCAAGATGAAGGAAAAAACATCCCTCCACTCACACTCTCTTTTTTTAAAACACGCAGACCAGAGACTATCCCATCCTCTTCTCCACATTCCCTCCCTGCGGTTTGAGCCTCAGACTGACTGCACATAGATATGCAGCTATAATATGAAAAACTTCTACCAGACACAAAGCCTACACTGTTTTGGAAACTGAAAGTTGTCTTTTTTTTTCTTCAGGGGAAGAAAGAAAACAGGCATCTTATGAATATTTCAGCATCTGATCTCCGTGGGAGACGTGGACGGCACGGCTCAATGCGACAGTTTTCATGAGCCATGCTTCCTCTAAAAAACACATAAACAGATTCAGCTAATTCATTCCAAAGGGCAGCCCAAGCCAAAACAAAGAAAAACAAAAGGGGCTTCAGTGTGCACCACGGTCGAGCCACCCCTCCTCATAAGAATACAAGTCCCAGGGTTCTCGTTAAACATGACAAGCCTCATGAATGTTGTATGACTATCTTAGCCGTGTTTACACTGACCTGGTTTCTTTGCCTCTGTTTGTGGAGATGACAGGGGAGAGGAGCTTACACTTTCCTGCAGCAATCCTCAGGCATCACATTACTGTACTTACTGTTCAAGTCACAGAGTATCATTTAAGAGGTCATCAAACCACAATGGATGAGCCCACTGTGACCTGTAAGAGAGTAATATTAACCGCTATGTATGGAAGTAGAAAGCTCCACCTGGAAATATCTTACAGCTAAAATCTTCTTCTATTGTGAAAATCTACAGTGACGGACTGCTGAAAATGTGACGCAAATAATGCAGGAGGAAGCTTGAACCAAACTTAACCATCCATATCAGACAAAAAAGTAAGAGAAGAAATTTTAAGTTACTGGATTTTAGCCTCTTCGAACAGATTTTCTGAATGTCTGCCACAAACACCATCTTCATTCCCAGCAAATCAAAGGGTTTATAGCCACACACACTCCACTGACATGGTCGATCATCCCAACTTAGAGAAATGCCAGGCTTGCATACTGTCCTATGAAATTTTCATCACTCTGGGAGGAGAGACGAAAGATTTGCCTTTCAATTTTTCATTATTCTGCTTGAACCAGACTATACTAGCGTGACAACAGAGAAGAAATTGGGTACTCATACCGATCAGCATGAAAATGCATTACTCAAGTGCCCCATTTTTCTAGACTGAAAAAAGAAACTCTCCTCATGTTGGCGTGGGGATGAAATTAGCTAATTATCCTCTAAATAAAAGCAACTTTCTTGTCTTATGTTAGACAAAAGATAAAAAAAATTAATCCTTTATATAAACAAATGCATAGACAGTGAAACAGCTCTCTGGAAATAACTAATAAAAAAAAAAAAAAATCGTGTAAAGAAACACCCTCATGATCAGTGAATGATAGCAACCCTTCCTCCCCCCTTCTCCTCTAGAGAAGACCTTTCCTTGTCTGATTGAAGGCACATTACTAACGCCTGTTTAACTCCTGTTCTAGGTCACCATGAGATAAACACACTTTATTCAGCTTGGCCAGACCCCAGTCATTAGACAGTGGCAGTGGCCTATTCATGGTGTACACTCATGGCCGGGGCCCTGTGATTAATTATAGCACGGGGCAGCGCCTTTCAATGGAGACCTCACGGTGGGGGTGGTGGGGGGACTCAGAGAGAAGGGGAGTCCTTGTGATCCGGCCAGCCTACATGCCAAAACTCTGGTAACACAACATCCTGGGCTCCACTTCAGTTTAAGTGTCAGTTCACCCAAAGTGTGAAATTATTGTGTGTGTGTGTGTGTGTGTGTGTGTGTAAGTGTGTGTGTGTGTGTGTGTGTATAAATATATATATATATATATATATATATATATATATATATATACATACACACATATGATAGTTTTGGTTTTAGTTGTTTTTAGTCGTTTGGTTTGTATTTTTTGCACCTTTCCTCCAACTTTCGAATGCCCACTGCATTCCCTGCCAATGTTAACTCTGCAGCTGGCAGACAAACTGCCTCCATGATACATGATACAACCACCTCTTTGCACCTGCCTGTGATGGGCATCAACAGGAAGGAACCAGCAAGAGTCGCACGGCAACAAGAGTAACAGCCCTTTCTGGCTTCTAAACATGACCAGCTGCTTATAGCAACACATATGCCAGTACTGGAAATCAAACACTGCGTCTTTCGAAGTGGATGGAAACTTTACTCCTGCACCACCTGCGCATCTCTTGAGTCTCTTAAGATCCCTGCTGCCACTTAGACACGATGGGGATAAACAGAGGTGTGTTTGTGGTGCTTAAAGCACTAAAACGTTAACTTTAAGAAGCCCAGACTAAATTTCTTTCAGCTCTGCTGTATAAGGGTGGCAGCCAAAGTCGAGAAGTTAATATCTTGGCAAAAAATTAACAAAAAACAAAAAAACAACGAAATATATGAACTTCATTATATTGGACCTTTAGCCGTTAAATAAAAAAATACAAAAACCAAAAGTGTTGGCAGTTCTAAGAGGTATAATGCATGGCACATTACTCAAATAACATTTAAATAGATTATTTAAACCTAGGATAATTTTTCCTATCAATCTACACTCAGTTGTCTGTGTAAGAATCCTGGTGGTTCCAATGTTCCTCCATTTCACAATTATTGAGGCAACTGTGCTCCTGGGGAAACGCAAAGATTTAGAAATGGCTTGATAACTTTGTCCTGATCTATGCCTCACCTCAATTTTCTCAGGGAGGTCTACAGAGAGTCCCTTGGATTGTATGTTTTTTGTCTTGATATGCAGCTTAAATTGTGGGATTTTATATACACAGATGTTGTCCTTTCTAAACTCTGTCCAGTGTCCAGTGTCCAGAGGTGGTCTCCAATCAACTTCTAGACACATCTAATGTAAAATCCTGTAGCTAACAGGATGCAGCTGATGCAAGTGCCACTGCAAAGGGTCTGAATACTTTTGAAAATGAGAGATGTCCTTTTTTGACTTTTAATGATAAAAAAAAAAAAAAAATTAGCCATTGTATATCACACTATGGCAAATAGGTTCAAAATTGCATGTAAAACTCCATAATCATACTGTTCCAATCCAAAATGTTTTATATTGAATCTGCTAATGATTTACAAATTAATTATGTTTCTACTGTTATGTACAACTTATTTAGACTCAGGAATATGGACAGTTTTGCAGGTTGATGCTATAATATGCTTCTGATTAGATTCCACTTACAGTTGATAAATTATAAAATTCTCCGTCCTTTGCATCACATCATTGCTGTTTTCATCTCCTCTGTAGTCCTTAAAACCTCCTCTGCTTGGTGTTGGCCAGACAGTTGGCACTGAGGGACCCACCTTGGCTAAACCCAAACACACTCAGTGCATTAGTGTGTCTGAGCTCCTGGTCGCTCCTCAGTGACTCTCAAGTCCTTCTCCTCTCCCTAATGTCAACGCTCATCTCCATCTGGCCCCTAAAATAGCTCTCATTTACTCACATAACAGCCTTCACATTTCTACCTTTACTTCACAGGACATTTCCCTTATGTGAAGAAGATGAATCCCAGGATAAGCCCTCCCCCTCTCTCTCTCCTTTAGTCTTACCCTCCGTCCCTCCCCGCTTCCCCCCCCACCTCCTCTGGTAGGGTGATGCACAGGTCCTGTGTTTCTCATGTTCCAGCAGAATTCCTGAGAAAGCCACGGCTTTGCAGGATGCTTTCAGGAATAGTCTGCCTGTTGCATTATTCATCAGTCTCAGTCTCCTCTCTGTCAGAGATGGCCTACAGTGCCCAGATATTATTGAGGGGATAGATGACGACACTCACAGCTGAGAGAGGGAGCCAGTACGAGGTGAACTGGTAAACCAGCTTTGTAGACCAGATGGAGTCCCCTTGATAGGGACCAAAAAAGAGGGAACAAAGAGGAAGCTGCTCATATCTGATGTCCATTAACATCTCTACCAATGCTGGAATGTAAATAAACAATGTCATATCACTAATGCTGATCAAACTCATTTGCTACATTATTTAGCTAGCTTATCATGTAGCTACTTTTATAACTTTTCTCGAGTGGAAGCTAACTTGTGAGCGACTTAGGCCATTCTTCCTATACGTTAAATCATTAAAAGGATCGTTACATGTATTCACACAAAACTGTTTTGTTCAGGACTCTGCGTTTGGCATGCCCTCTGGACCGAACATCTGCAGCCCCTTGCATTTACAAATATTAAAATGTGAAAGTCTGGTTTTCCACTGGGTAAGGTCAAAGCTACTTGTAATGTGCAAGTTGTTAAACTTCACTGTGTCCATCCCCATTAACTTAATGATACACTTCTCCAAAGCTTTCACACAAGAAAACTGTTCAGATTCCCACATTTTTCAGGAAAAGGAAAAATAGAGAAACAAAGAAGGGTATGTGTTGTACTGCAAACTAAGTATTTCACATCATGTCTGTCGTTTTCACCTTATGACACTCCAAGGGAAAAAGCTTTCTAACATGGAAGCAATTCACAATGAGGTGTTCTGATATGTGAAAATAATGGACACATGTAAAAATCAGAGTCAACTGTTTTCTTTATCCAGATAACTCAAAAGTATTTTGAGTTATAACTCAAAAGTATTTCATACAATGGTCACTTATAAAAGGCAACAAGTGAAACTGTTGAATTGTCATTAATTTTTTAGGTATTAAATTTCACATCCATTTCACTTGTTGGAGTTAAGAGTCATTTTAACACAAAGTGGAGGTTCTGATACAATGATGATTTGCACTTTAATAGACCTTTTTATAAAGATTTAGACACAGTGGTTAAGGTGTTTGTGTTTGAGGTGTTAAATTTCAATAAACCTGCCAGAAAATGGAGAACAGTAACCATTTTGGCTAATGCAATAGCCTAATAAATACAGGAGTGAACATGAGAGAAAACATTCTCCCTACCAGCCCCTGGGGTGCATTTAAAGAAATCACCCGCCGTGCGTATGTGTGTGTGTATGTGTGTCCAGGGGCATAACCATAAACACAGAGTAATAACTTGTTGCAAAATGACAGTGTTTGGCAAAAAATGCAAACTCACTGAGTTAGATGGCACACCAAGGTTGGTCTCGATGTAGGTCTCAGTTTTGGGTTCCACCGCCTGCTCGGCTTCCAGGATCTTCTCCACGGGCATGTCCTCGTTGGCACAGCTGGTGGACTCCACCTCGTTCTCATTTTTGTCCTTGGCTCGCTGGCGCTCCTCCTGAACGGCTGCATGTAACAAAACTGGTTCCGGTCACTACTGCTGTTTTTTGTTTTGTTTTGTTTTTGACACTGTTATGTAAAAGCACATGTGCATTAAAAGAAAGATTCAGGACTGTAAGACTGTGTGGTTTTAATTACTAAGCAACTTTTTTGGTCTACGGCTCAAAAGCTTGTGGTTTTTTTGTGGAATGCTCTCAAGCCAAGTAATAAAATGGTCAGTCTGAATTGATCAATATGTTTTATGTTGACAAATAATAAAATTAGTGGTATTACAAAAGTGACAAACTACCAGAATTATTATTGTTATTATAGCTATCATTAACACTCTTGATGGTTTTAGCCTCTTTAAGGAATTTGTTTTTGATTTTGCAGCCCATTTTTTATTTGCTTCAGTCTCGCCAAACAATGAATTATGTTACCAACTATCTACTGAAGACAGTTAAATATCTTGCAGCTAAAGAGCCAATTCTTTTTGTCAGGAGCTGGTAGCTAGCAAACAAGGGCTTAATAGAGATTGAATATTAGGCTTATATTCACCAGGCGGACACATACACACCTCCAAATGATAATTAATATTAATAATGTTGCTTTGTGTCTGCTGGTATAGTACTTTCTCAAACAAGAGGAACTGAACTCTGACCTAAAATAGTAGATTGAAGGACATTCTTTTTTCTGGATGAATGTTGGATGAAATGACTTGATAAGCTAGATGCCTTCTATTGGTTTGGAATACAGATGTAACGGTTAATTTAATAGCATTCGACACTGAATCTTCCCTTTGATTAAATGCTTGAATTCTTGCTGATTTGGTGAGAACAAATTGCCCATACTCTGGTAGACATCAGTGGTAAAATGAATACATAGTTGGCCCTGGTTAGTATCTGCACACACTTGTACATACAATTCATGTGTGCGTGCTTGAGTGTGTGTTTGCTTGCCCCTGTCGAGTGTCTGTATGCCTGTTTAAGTCAGTGTCTCTTGGTAAGCCAGTAAATAGTGCATGACCCTGTATGTATTATGCCAGTAAAAATATCCAAGAGAGTTCAATCATCAATAATTGCTTCAACAATGCAAATGGAATATATTTAGGACCTTAGACCTACATTATGCATAACCCAGCAGTGTGGAAATGTTCAAGGACTTCCCTCAGCATCCTTATCAAAGAGATGTGTTTTTCATGTTGTGCTCAACAACAAACACACGGTTCCTTTTATGCACAAATCATTTACAGACACATAAATAATGCATGGCCTGTCACTCTTTCATTACACCATTCGATGCGTGGTCACCAGAAGAGCTTAACTAAAAAGGGCCTGAACACAAATGAATGAGGACTTTGTTTTGTAGATTTTTTCCATGTCTTGTATAAAAAACTGACTGAAGCAAAACCATGTTGGTTTTGTCACCTGATTGGCTTGGCGAGGAGACACAGGAAATGGTTTGTGTGCTGAGCAGACACCGAGACTCACTGTGGCTGAGGCAAGAGAAACCGCACCCCTACCCTCAAGTAATGATGGAAAAGACGCATGTGTGTGTTTTGACTTTTCAAAAAGCTATAATTTACTTATTCAAGACACCACAGAAGAAAAGTACTGCGGCTTTTTTTAAGGTTGTCCTCCACACATGGATTAATAAAAAGTTTTCAACACAGTGTATTGCATGATAAAGGGCTTTTGGAAATTCAGTGTCAGCATGGAAGCTTATACACACCTGGAGAACCATCCTGGCTCAAACACACAAACTCAAACACGCTCAAACACACACAAACACACACAAACACACACACACACACACACACACACACAGCTTTTGCAGGATGATCTGTCTTCTTACGTTTCCCCTACTCTGGTTTCTTTCCAAGTCCTGAATCAGAGAGGTCGTGGTCTGGTGGGGTGGGGTGGGGGAGGGCACACGCGTGAGGGGTTGTTAGACGAGGAGAGGGAAAGGGGCCCCACTTTAGAGGAACTTCTGTCTGGCAGTAGAGGTCAGCCCAAGGGTAGAATACTTGTGTTGGAGTCAGGGAGAGGTGAGGAGGGCTGAAATCATGTTAGCTTTATTCCCCCCCCCCTTCTTTTCCTCTCTTGACTGGGAGAGCATAAATTCATTTAATCCTGTTTTTCTGTGGATTCGCTTAGCCTTTTGGGCTACTGCTGCCTTGTTCTCTAACCACAGCCCTCGGGGTGCAGGGGGAGGCTTAGGCAGCACTGTGAGTGAGGCGAGAGGCAGTAAATGATAATATCCTTGAAGGGAGTAAAGAGCCCCACAATGATATAAATAAAAGCAAGAGGGAGGGAGGGGAGGCCAAGTAAAGGTCAAGAAAAACTGGCCTCGGATAGAATAGCCGCCAAAATGTATCTGTCCAAAAAACATGTATTCTTCTTATTCACTCAGCTTTAAATAGTCAGGCTACACCCAAAACACACACACCTGCACTTACACACCTGTGTAACACCCACTACCATCTTAAGCTCCCCTTGCTATTTTGTATATTGCTCTGTATAATCTATGCACTACAATTTCTGCATCTTGAAACCGAACCGACCATAATGGTGAGAGGCAGCGATTGATTTATTCAATGTGCGAAAGAGTGCTTAACAACGCTGCCAAGAGTGCTAATATCTTTAACACCCTCATTCAGTGTTAAAATTCACACCTCTCTGTCTGTTTTTCCCCCCCTCACTCAACTCAACTCTTTCTTGTCTTATCTGCTATATAATCTTCAGTTGAAGGTGCTTCACTGTGATGTCCCACAATGAATCACACAAGATATTTGCCAACTCAATATTTACAAGTCAGGGTTGCTCTCAAAGACTGGAGAGCAATAAGTGTGGCGTCAAACATCTGCAACCCTTTTCAACAGTGTCAGCACTCAAGAGCCCAGTTCATTCACCACAAGAATATGAAGAGGATTCAAATAATCAGGCAAGCCATTCATAGGGAATGTCTTTGTGAAAATGATTTAGTTTTGACATGCACAGGGTTAAGGCCCTTAATAGAAACATTTATCTTTTTCTATGCCTTTCCTAGTATTCATTGAAGTGTCAGTAATGATCCAGTGTTGCACTGAAACCCTGATGTCAAGTGAGCCTGAGATTTGTACTTGCGCCTGCATAGTCCAGGTCAGTAATAAGATTGGCCAATCCCAAACCAAACAAATACTGACAACGCTCAATCACAGAAGCACTTGGTCAACCTTGGAAAACTTTCCAGGAGTGCACACAAGCCTTAATGCCTCAACAGGTGAGAGAGATCTTGAATAGGTTTAACATAGAGTAGTTAGTTCAATCAAGCATCAGTAAGCAAGCACTGCTTATAATGCTGATACATTTGATGTGATTCAGACTGTCTTAAGTCAGTTGCTAGCTCAAAGTCTTAGACTCATTTCAGCACAAAACCAGTCATATACAAACACAGTTTAAAAGGTGAACAGCTCAGCAGCAACCGATATGCATCAAAGTTATCAATTAGTCATCATTTCTGTGGCTTTTTCTTTTAGTAAGCTTTAGCCATAAGTATTCAAAACTGAGCCGACAACAATGAGGGGAGTTCCACTGGTAAAGGCTGCTGATTAGTTCAGTGACAGTGGTGATTCAGTACAGTCAGTTGGGTTTTAAGATCCTGCGTTAAAGATTTGTTCATGTATGTACTGAACACCTCTAGTGAGGAGTGCATTCAACTGTGCAGTTGAAGTCAGTGCTAGCTTAAGATCAACACTCTCACAAAACTTCTGATGATAACTCGATAACTACAAATGTTTATTTTCTGCCTTTAAATTAATATGTTTGTTACAGTTATTACAATTTGCCCCTGAGAGAGAGAACATTTACAAATTTACAGAAATTCTGGCTAATCCTGTCAAACAGTAATAATCAGCAGGCTTCTTTGACTAAGAAATTTTAAAAACTTCACATGTACATTCAAATCATTAACACTTAATGAAATTCTGTTATTTTGCCTTTATTTGCCCAACTGATTATACCTGTAAGTTGCAGAAGAATGTTAAATGAATATTTCTTGAATATACACACGAGTCACTGTGGTCATTATGGAAGCCAAAGCCTAACAATAGAAATGTTACTGTGGATTATTTCATAATCCACAATCGCGAGCAGGAGAAGAGAGGGCTGCATCTGTCTTGGGAGTGGAATAATCAAATTGTTAGAGTCCTTTTCTGTCCACTTGTGGATGATATGATATCTGATATCAATGATTCATTGAGTAGAGTAGGAGTAGATGGCTAGACATGCAATATTTGTTGTCAGGAGGCTGTCCCAAGTGGTGTCAGGAAATAACAATGACATTGTGATTTTTCAGTTGTGTTCTATGCTATTTTTTTGGCTCTACTTGTCAGAGGAAATACACTGATATAGACTTTAAGAAACTGTAAGAAACTTTTTGTTTGTTGTAGTTGCCTCTTGCGGTTGCATTTAACTCTTTAACCAAATATCCACTAACACTAAAAATATGATTTTAAAGTGAAAGTTTGGTTGTCTATCCTCCACAACTGGACTGGCTGTGGCTTCATCATGTTGCTAATTAAATCCCAGTATCCATTTCAAAAGGACGAGCAGTATGCGCATTCCATGAGTAGTCTGTAATTTGAGGAGTGTGGTGCACATTTTCACTGTGCTATGCAATTACAAGACATTATCCAATTTGAGTACTTTGATCAAATTTTGTGCCTTTAGTTTCTCGCAAAATAAGCACATACTGTAAACATTTTTTGTTTGTGAAAAAAAAAAAAAAAGCCATTGCTCAGTAACTAGGTAGGGTGTTCTGCACAATCTCCAAGTTTATCCTAAACTTTAAGAGCACCAATGGATGCCATCCAGAGGATGCCAAGGAAGCAGAAGTTAACACAGTCCCATTGTTATGTTTTTACTTCTCCAGTCTACATCAGTGCACTCCCTGAGGACTGCCTGTTCTCACTCTGTTTCCACACCCGGTAATGCTGGGGTCCTGGGGCTGCAAAAGCTGAATGCATTATTTCCCTATAAGTTGTTATTGAAGCAGAACATTTTTAGTACATCAGAGCCTATGGCTGCAATGAAGAGCACGGTGTAGAGAAGATTCACATGCTCCAAATCCTTCGGTAAAAATCATTTGCAGTAGGATGGCAAACAGGTTGCTTTTCTTGTTGGTAAGTAGGTAAGGGAGTGGTAGACTTCCTTTAACATTGTTTATCATGTGCTATATGCTTTCCCTTTGCAACTCTGTCTACCTTTGTCCAATTTAAATCAAACAAACACTGATTTTATATTTCTGAAAAGGAAAAGAGATGGGCTTGCAAACTAAAGGAGGCTCTATATTTTCCTCGCATAAACAAATTCTTTAAGTTATGGGGTCTGTCTTTTTTGAATGGACCTGTGGTCACAGCGAGTATACTGGAATCCATTCAGAGCTTCATATTCCCAGCAGTCTGAGAACACACCAAATCAGATTGGATTAGTTTGGAGCATACCGCCAAGTGAAGTCAGTCTGGTCAGTATAATATGAAGAAAAACTGCTTTTAAAAGGAATGAGATTATGTCATTTAACTGGCTGTGAATAGTGTGAGACTTCCATGGATAAAACAAGCCTCCGATTCTGATGCCATAGCTAAATATTATGCAGGTGTTCTTTGTTTCTGGTTGCAAAAATAAAAAATATACTCATCATAAGTGCAACTTACTGCAATACTGTGCTACTGCTTTAAAACAAGAGCCCATATCTGTGTCTCAGTGTGTGTTTATGTGGATAAGTACAGATTTGAGGGTATGGGTAATTTGGACTTTATCCTCAACGGTATGTGCTGTACCTTCTCTCTTCATGCCCATGGCTAAACACTTCTGGTAGCGACAGTACTGGCAGCGGTTCCTCTGGCGTTTATCAATGACACAGTCCTTGTTGTCACGACAGGTGTAGGTCAGGTCTTTGCGCACTGTCCTTTTGAAAAAACCTTTGCATCCCTCACAGCTGTATACCCCATAGTGTTTACCTGAGAGGAGAAAGGGAGAAAGTTGTTTTATATTATGTTCACATTTTCCCTTTTGTCACAATTACTCGATGTCTTTTTTATTTGATTGACACAAAGGGCAATCAGGCTGGTTTCAGAACCTGATATTAGCAGACACATTATTTGCTACCAATTGCCTGTTTTGTGCATTGCTGCCAGTTAAAAGAAGGAAACTTCACTGCTACCCAGTCAGCACAAAACAGCAGCATAATTGTGGAGTGCAACACAGCTTTATTAAAAGTATTCTCAATGACGTCAAAGTAGATTTTTCCAGAGTGACTTGAGAACAAAAAAACCTTTACAGTTTGATTTCACATGCAACAACACGACAGCATGCAGTAACCAGCTTATAAGTTAGCTAAAGAGCATTTATGATTAAAGACCTATTAAAGTGAACAAAGATTGTGTTTGGGGGTTACACTGAGGTTGCAGGGCAAGAAAATAGGAGCCCACTGAAGGCAAGCTGCTGCAGGGCACCATGGATTTACATTAGAGCACTGTTGTCACATAATGTTGTCTTTCCCCTGTTCCTATCAGCTCTTTTTTTGATATTTATGATGGATGAAGTCCATTTGCATTCTCCAGTAAACTGTTTCTTTGTTGGCTCTTTAGATAAATAAAGCCCCTGAGCACAGTTAAATGAAGCATGACTTGCTATTAAACATTGTTTTGATTTTCCCCTAAGGGTCCATGCAGGACCGATGACGCACAATGACACCAAAACTGACTAATGAATTACATACCCAGCTTAATCCCGGGGCAGAAAACCTTAGATGGTAATGCCCAGAAAAAATGTTTAAACACAGGGTTATTTGTTAACTGTGTAAAAAAAATAGGGTTGTGTGGGTCATTAGCCCTGGGCTAAGAGTTAGCCATGGGTTAAATGTTCTTGTGGTTAGAGTGGTTCAGCTAGCTTTTGACCAAATGATAGCCCATGGTTAAGTAAACTCTGGAGTGAGTATGTTCTGTGTGAAAGGTCAAATGAGGTCCAAGAAAAAAAGAATAATAATGATATTTTCTGTCATACCTACTTGAGCAAGTTTGAACTTGGGAATTATATGCAAAATTAAACATTCAATTGAAACTGAAAATGAAGACATTTCACCGGGGTTTTTTTCTGGCCTGTGGCAACATTTTGGATCTCCAAAAGGATAAAAAAGAGAACTTTCTAGTAAGTCATTACATGCATGATTATTTCGCTGCTTTTTTTTTTTTTATCTTATGTAAGGCTTTGTTTGGCAGGAAAATTAATTAAAAAGAGCTCAAAAAGTTTACCCTGTCACTGTTATAATCAGAATAATATAGACATGGTACCTGTTATCAAGTATCAAGACAAACCCTTAGATACTGATGAATGCATCTTTATTTTCCTATCTGAAGGCACTCCATTATAGATGCAGCAGCATTTGTACTAGCATTGTTATTGAGTAACCACGGGTTGTTCTAAAAATCTGCCTCCAGTCCTCATTCTCTACAAGCAGCCCCAGCTGCAAACAAGAAAACAAGACGGCCAACCACTCCATGATGATGCTGGCATCATCATGTGTCATGCTAGTGATGCTATGAGATGAGAGATGGGTTGTGTCTGGTTTCGCGAAGACACAGTGCTTATCTGTGCTTCTTCAGTCAAAGCTGAATTGAGTATTGGTTCTCATTAGACCCTACAAGCTTTTGCCTCATGATTACAGTTGTTTCATGTGCTTTTTATGCTGCTGTGCTCGTATGTATTTCTTCTGGAGTTGCTTCTTTCTGGCCTGCCTGCCATTTAGCCCTGACGTGTGAAGAATGCCGCTGGCTGTTGTCCCTCCAGGAGGATCTAACACTACGAGAAACTGCAGTATGTAGTTCTGCAAGAGCAGTCCATGGGGCCTTTCCCTGACCAGAGTTCATCTTTGGATCTTCTTTTGAGGTCTCGCATTGTGGTCAGAAACTTGTTTTAGTAATATTCTGGGAAATGACTTTAAACCATTTTCTAGATCTATGGCCTCCCACAATTCTTGTCTAAATTGTACATAAAGTTACTTTGACTTTCTGGTCAGGGTTTTACTCCTGTGCAATTTTAAACAGCCATCTCCAATCATTTCATCTCAGTTTAGTAATTACAGCTGATTACATTTAAAATATAAGAATTTAATACATCAAATTCAGTTATTTCAAGTTTAGTGTATTTCTTTGTCCATTGGCTCCTGCACATGTGGTCATACAGTCGGAGTTTATACCAGTTTGATGACACTCACCTGAGGAGCGGTCACCACAGATGGCGCAGATGTGCTTGGTGAGCGACAGGGCTGTGCCCGAGGGCTGGGCGGGCACCTTCATCACACCGTTGAGGCCCAGCGGGGGCTTGATGTCCTCCGTGCTGCTGACCGAGTTCATCGGAGAGTTCAGCTGGAACATCAACACACACAAACACATATGCCGACAGGTCACAAAGTAGGCCCCCTGAACTCAACACAGGCCACATCATACAGCCCATTACACAAGACCGTCACTTGGCTAAGCTGATGCAGCATAGTTAGCTGATGACATTAACTATTGAACGAGGGCCAGATCTGGTTACGAACAGGAGTATTAAATCTTAGTAGGTATGTCATGCAGGTTGTCCCGAACAATTTGCTAAATGCACAAAGTTAAAAAGATATTATGACTTCTGATACTCAATGCAGATGTTCCGCGGTCCTAGCAGCAACTCTTTTTGCCCTCTTTCATTGCTCTCCCTGTCTTGGTTCTCCCTCCTGTTCCCCTCTGTTTCAGATCTAAATCTGGCTCAGCAGGATCCTGCACCACTCCACCCCAGGAACTCTTTTATTCATACTTTCAACAAGCCCCGCTGGCTTGCAAATGTTCAGTGCTAGCATAACTCCACTGCAAAATTCAACAGTACAGTGGAATAAAGAGACAGCATTTGTTTTAGCAGCGGTGCAGCTGAAGTCCTGAGTCTCACTTCAGCTGCTGCCTTTCTCCCTCTCTGAAAAGGATGAAATTCATCTCAAAGTGACCTCACTCTGCCTTTTGATAAATATGGAGAGCAAAGGGGAAACTAAATATTACAACTAGCAACATGCTGTGTCCAGGGAAGATAAACATCGAGGGTCAGGATATAAATCATCCTAAAACACTAAATGCACTGGATAGAGCAGGGGCTAGCTAACTACATGATGAAAAAAAGAAAAAAAAAAAAGAAATACAAGTAAAACTCAGCTTGACAAGGCTAATGATAAAATGACATTATACTGAAGGAAGAAGAGAAAGAAATGCAATATAACCAGACAAGTGGATCCCTAACAAACACACAACAGAGTGATGTGAGACAGGACTGAGTTGGCAGAGCAGCTACATGGACTCATATAGCCAGACGTGTTACCAAGTATGAGACAAACATGACAGACTGACACAGTTTGTCATCCTCAGAACTGTTTACTGTGATACAGTGAGTACATTAGTTACACAATGGAAGAACATGGAGTTGTATACACCTCAAAAATAATGCCCCCTTCTGAACACAATATATAAAAACCAAGAAGTCATGGAGCACATAGGGAAGTTGGAATGTACCCAAACCTCCACACAGAGTATAGGCTTTTAATTCTGGGACTGCAACTATGGATTATTTTCATGATTGAGTATGATACAAATCAAACTCATTACTCACTGAGTAACCAGGTATGAATATTTTATAAGCCTTTTTGGGAGTAATGAGATGTAACACAAAAGATGACATAAAAGCTAACAGACATGACATATAGAACAAAAGAAAATTAAGGAGGTAAAATACATCTGATGAAATGAAACAAGAGTTGGGTTTGGTATGCATAAAACAGTGTATCTGTGCCTGGAAAGGGGAGTGATGCTGAAACGATTAGTCTATAAGTCCATTAGTCAATCGACAGAAGACTAATTAGTCCAGGAATGTCATTTATCAAGCAAATTCACTATTTTCTGATTTTTATAATAAATGAAAGAACATGAATAACATTATAGGAAAACTCGAGTAGTTTAATACTTCAATAAAGTTAGGGAGACACAAAAAAAAGAACAATTAAAACTGGTGAGATATGGGTGAAGCTCTCAATAGCCCTGGATGGCAGGGTCAATGGCATCTTTTGCTAAAGCATCCCTGCCTGGTAGGATTGATAAAGCTCCTCCAGAGCTACAAAACCCCTGTTTTCACAAACAGACTAGTAAATTAGCTTTAACATGTAAAATCAATGGAGTTCCCCTTTTGTGAATGTGTAACAATACTGTTAAGGGCCTTGTGCAGCCATGTGCAGTCAAGACACAGTATCAGCTCTAACTGCTACAGTGATTAATTTCCATGCACTGACAAATGCATAACTTGAGGAAAGTATAATCAAAGTCAATGTAGAGAAGTTCTCTAAAACTACCCAGATACACCAGATTACATTTAACACGTACAATAATTCCATAAAGGTGAAGTAGCTGATTGGACTTACAGACCTACGCACACACAAGCATTTCTATGCAGTACACACATGTATATAAAAAGTACATGCAAAAATTCTCCAACGGAAGATTTGCAAGTACATAGACACAATGTAGCGTATGCACAATGCGTATGAGTACACACAAGCCTGTGTTTGCATGTGTACACATTGAGTTGCTGTGCCTCCTGGCATCTCATTTCACCTTTGTAAAACTCTTACACTCTAATATTTGTTTTTTTTTTTTCATTAAAATGCTTCTAGATAGAAAAATGTCAGCAATGCCAACTACATTTTTGCTTGGAGCTAAAATATATCCTTATATTGATCGCAATATCACAAACCATGGTGCTTGAATAGAAAATTCAAGATATGTTCTACATCATTTTAAACAAATTTCCAAAGAATTCAGCATGATATATGCGGTGTCATGTGGACTTAACTTGAGAACTTGGCTCGAATTGAAAAAAAAAAAAGTTTATATAGGTTTGAATTTTTGCCTGAATTTGGATGATGGATGTACTTCTGGGTTAAGTGGGTTGAAAAGGTTAAAGCCCTCCACTACATGAAAATGTTCAATTCGCACCCTGACGCCTACCCCTGGCCTGCTCTTCACACCCTGTTTACACAAGTACACACTAAATGCAACACACACACACACACACACACACACACACACACACACACACACACACACACACACACACACACACACACGTACACACAAACATCTTAAGCTTCAGGAAAATAGATAAATAAATAAATAAATGATTATCCTTCGGTTATTATCCTGCAGAGCTTTACTTGT
This sequence comes from Istiophorus platypterus, assembly GCA_016859345.1. Lineage (NCBI taxonomy): Eukaryota > Metazoa > Chordata > Actinopteri > Istiophoriformes > Istiophoridae > Istiophorus > Istiophorus platypterus. The sequence goes on along the minus strand of CM029128.1, from coordinate 17,398,331 downwards.
GGTATTTTATACATATTTCATTACTAGTAAAAGGAAACAGAAAATCTTTTGCAGAATACCAACTGAGCTAGGTTTATATTAAAGTGATACTATTGCATATGTGCTGTTTGAGCTGTCAAACAAAATACATTTTGCACTGTTAAAAATTAATAAAAGGACAAATAGGAGTTCAAAATTAGTTATTATTGTCAAATTTTTATTGGCAAAACACCATCCTGTGCTGAAAAGCCTTTCTTGCAGGGAATAAGATGATTTTTAAGAGAGCATCTCAATGACACAAAGGGAACAACAAAGCTCCATCATTTGTTTGGCACCAGCTTTGGCGGCATGTTCACACTCCCACATCTCTGTGGATGTTTACTCACATGCGCGCATACACACACACACACACACACACACACACACACACACACACACACACACACACACACACACACACACACACATCACAACACACCACACCACACACACACACACACCCACCCACCCACCCACCACACCACACACACACACACACACACGCACAAGGTCTTACCTCAGTTAAATGCCTGAGTTTAGTTGTTTCCCCAGAAGTGCAGCCCTAACAGAGCTGTCTCCTCAGCTGAGATCGTCTCTATCAAACCCTCTGTCTGTGTGACAGAAAAGACTCTTCCACTCACAATCTATTTTCAGTAAACCTGCAACTCAATCTCAGAGACATTACTCCCCTAGGTGGGGTGGGCAGGCTGGGGGGCCTTTCTTTCTCTTCTGCCCATGGCGATGGAGGCAAGGCAGGGGGATTAATGTGGCTCAGGACTGGTTCTGGAAATAGAATACATGTGCCCTCCCCTACAACACATACATGTGACCCTTCGCAGAGTGGTATGCCCAGCTGTGTGTACAGCCATATCGTTTTGGGAAACCCCTTGACAATCCTCGCCTTACATACTGGTTATATCTTTTTAATTCATTTTTAAATTTTTCTAAGGAGTAGACTTTAATTCAAACTTTCACAGACCGAGGAAGAGAAATGAAAGAGGGATGTTTAACATCAAGGAACGGAAATGTAGGGCATAAGATTCCCTGCAGAACAATGTACAACAGGAGCACCTGAAATGCTACAGCTGATTACCACTGTTTCATGTGCTGCAGTTATGTAACATCTTGTGGAGGACATTCGATTGGTACATCCTGTCTGCTTGTGGGTGTCAGATTCTGCACAGAACTGATATATGTGATTATATGTCCTGTGCCACCCACTGGCTCCAAGCACACTCATTGAATATTGCAAAATGTAAAGGTGATGAATTCATATTTCCTCAAAGGAGTGCTAAAAGCTTTCAGATATTTTGAGTGGCTGCATTGATAAACTGTTAAAAGATATACAGTATATATTAATTTCTTAATTTCTTTAGAAAAATGTAGTAGATTGCACTAAATATATTGAAGAAGTGGTTTTGGTAGTTTTGTGACAACACAGAACAATAAACCACAAATAGTTTTTTACTATGTTGAGACATAATAATAACTACATGCTAGCAGGTAAGTTGTGAACTTAAAATAAAAAAATCATTTCTTCCTTTAATTCAGAAATGCTCAGAACATTCATAAAAAAGGAGATTCTAAGCTTTCAAGTAAGTTATTAGATGAATTGGTTCTTGTCTGAAAATAGGAAAAAATATGGATTTTTGATTAGTATATGTACTTTTGGTTCCATAAATAAACAGGGGAGAATAAACCATGTTTCCTGTAATGTATCCATTATTTTCCATTACTCTTTTTTGTCTCAAAAGATGGCAATAAAATGGACATCACAAGTTCCCAGAGCCCCTGGTGATGTCTTAAAATTTCTGGGAGAAGCTGGAACCATTAAATTTCTGAATTAAACAATTAATCAACTATGAAATATTACTGTCTTTTAATTTTCCTTCATCAACTAAACAATTCATCTTTTTGCCCTACTCTGTATTATATTGACAGGCTACTGCAACCACAAAGGAAATGGGTCATATATCAGAATACACTTTGATATTCAATACTTAGTCAAATACATTAATAAACAAAGATCAACCGGCAAATCTCATAATAAATTCAACACCATGGAAACTTAAGATTAAGGTTAACAATCAGCAATGAGATAAAATCTCATTGCTCACTTTCCTGAAACTGTTGTGAGTCAGCTTGGCTTAGTTTATCTGTGCTCCCAATAGTAATTCATTTTAATAGACGGAATCAACTTGGCAGCAGAGCAGGTCCTGTAGGCTATTAGTATGCTATGACAACACGCACGGTGAAGTAAAAAGAAAGGAGTCGTCTCTCAAGTGTACAGAGGAGAAAAGGAAAGAGGAGCGGAGACAGTGGAGGCCTCTGTTTAAGACAGGCTTAGCTCGATGCAGGGAGTCAGAGCACAGACTTTGCCCATAAAGACACTTCAAAAGGAGACACCAAATCCTAGTGCACCACTCCTCAATACACAACCCTCATGTGGAACTTGAGTTGCTTTCCAGTTCAAGGGCACCTTGTTTAATGCGGGGAAAGTTCTCCACACAGAACTCTTTTAAAATGAACTTACACAGTTCCTTCATAAAGCTACAGTATGCAGAGGCACATCAGGGCCAGGAATGGAGTGTTCTACTTTACAATCCATTGTTATTTAGGAGATCTCATTCCCCGAAACTCTCGCTTCTTAAACCACACTTTGCCCAGAAATTATTGCAATTTTGTAACTTTAATTCCCTTTTGCTCCGAGGCCAGTAACTAGTGTTGTCCAAAGCTGGACTGTGAAGATCAAGGAAGTGTGAGTGGACAGAACACAAATCTCCTGTTGACAGGAGACAACACCTAACCAGCTGCCTCCTGAGAGGTGAGGACAGGGATCAGGCTGTGATGTAACCTAATGATAACCCTGCGTCTCCTTTCACCTCTGACACATCATGACAATCACTTCCTTCTAAAAGCAAACTTATCTCAGCAGTCCCACAAAGTATGAGCGGAATGAGTGAGAACTCTCTTCTCATCCCTGCGGTGTGTGTGTCTAAGACTTATCTGGACACGTATCAGCAGAGATGGGGGATCGGGTTTCGCATGGGGGTGTGTGTTAATGGGCCCGCTCTTCTGTGGCCTTCAGGGTACATTCACAGTAAGGCACCCTTTGGGATCAATTACGGCGCTGTTACGAGATTGAAAGACACCTGTTTGAACGCACATAGTTCACAAACAAGCACAAATCAACGGACACGTGGGCATGAGCATGCACACAATACACGGAATAGTTCATCCTGCAGGTCAGCTATTTGTGGATGAACTCTGGGGTCGTCTGAAAATATGTCTGTCAGGAAACTGTACATTTAAAGTCACACTAATGATGAGGAAACAGGAAAGCTGGATTTTACCCTATGCAACATGTGTTGAGTGACTAAATGATTCACAGCTCTACATATACACTTCATGGAATTACTGTCCAAAAAAAATATTTTTTAGTCCTGATATTTGAAACAAACAAAAAAAAAAGATCAATAATCTCGCCTTCCTCTAATTGAGGAGCATTTAAAGGAAGAATTAACAATACTAATGTTAATCATGGTGATGCAGATTTCCTTGGTCGCAGCTCTACAGGACCAGATATTCTAAAAGTTGAATTAATCTCAAAATGTTTTAGGAATTACTCATTGTGCTGACTGTACACATTTGTCTGATTAGCATTTGAAAAGATGTGTACAGCCTATTCACAACCCCAAAAACATAATTTTTTACAACACATATTCGCTCAAGATCAAACTGTCTGGTTCCTTTTAAAATAAGAGGAATAATAAATAATGTTTTTAGCAGAAGAATAAAGAATACTTCAAAGAATATGTCATCACTAATGACTTCATTGATGGTTAATCCCTTAGAATATTTTTATAGATCTATAATAAACTGCTGTATGCACTTTTGGGTTGCCAGGTTGTAAGCTCACATTCATAATTGCAGCCTTGAGGATTTGCTTTAAGTGGAAAAGCCGACAAGTTTTTATTTATGAAGGCTTTTAAATGTTATTGGACCATTAATAAACGGTTTTTTGGTTTTGATTGTGTGCAGCTTTCTTCCAGAATCCTTCTGGATTAAATCAAAAGCATTAGCAGAGAATATAACAAAACAGTAACCCCCAAAAAATGTTTAATCTATTTTCATGGCTTATTAAAGACCTTCGAGTGAATACAAAGATTATTTAGCAACCATTAATAAAGTTTTTAGTGAGAACTCATAAATCCTTCCTGAGTATGCCTTATTGTAATATGGCTCCATGATTATTGTCACTCAGCTCTAATAAAACACTCTGCTCTCTCCCAGTGGATAGATTTTAGGAGAAGAACACATTATTCTAGACAGCTTGGAGGTTTCCAACACGCACCCTGCGCTGTCGCATCGGATAAGATGAATCATCGCAAGCACTGCTGGAACTTGTGTGTATGTGTGTTTTGACAGGAATTTTTGTTACAGTGAAAAAACAGCTATTAGGACTATCAGTGGCATGAAAGACAGCCAGCCTTACAGCTGTGAGGTGGGAATACGCAGAGTGACTTTCAGTTGTTGTCTCACCTCAGCATAGCAATATCTGTGTGCGTGTTTGTCTAAGTGTTTTTGGCATCCATGGGAGTGTGTGTGCACATAGGGGTGGATCTGCAACATGACTACATGTATTTTTAATTTATGTGCTAGTTGTGTGTGTGTTAGTGTCTGCAGGTAAGTTTTTTTCTCTGGATTTCATGTGTAAATGCATTAGCACATTTTTGTTTGTACGTGTATGTGTGTGTGTGAGAGAGAGAATGTGTATTTGTATTTTTGCACATGTGTGTTTGTTTGGAAACAGTGGAAACTGTAGGGAACAGTCCTGCTGTGGGCACAGTTATAGCAGCTCTTACTGCCACTTGTCTCGCACCAGCTGTCTGTGACTTTTCTTTTTATATAAATCTCCTTTTGATTATATAAATTCTTCAGTGTGTTTGAATTGTAACAACCTGCTTTCCCTTTCCTTTGCTCCTCTCAGAAACAAATAACCTCTTTAATTCGATTTAAACAAACTCAGATGCGTTTTTTCTTGTTTGCTGCTTTTTTTCCGTTTGGACTGGTGTGAATACTGTCAATAAAAATCTGGTGTTGACTCAACCAGAACAAGACTTCCTGAATGCCAAATGCAGCAAATGCAGCATGAGGGAGCAAAAACTACCTGATGTTAAACAACCATTAAGTATGTCTTCTGGCCATTAACTGTCATAAAAGTGATCTCTCACTTAGTAGAACTGACTTTACATTTATGCAAATCTTGTAGTGTCCATGGTAATATGCATGCATGTCATAATTAGGGACTTTTCCTGATCTATTGGAAAGTGAAAGGTATTGTTGTGTTTCTGCCCCATTATGTATATTTTAGCTAATGCTCATTACAAAACAAAAAGTGAAATGTAGTTTACACAGCAACTGTCTCCCTCTATCTCTACCACAATATCATTGTAAACAAGCCCCCTTTTTCACCCTGTTTCTATGTGGTTTTCATAAAATGAAGTTGAGTTGTAATCTGGACTAATAATGCTCAGAAGTTCTTTGGTCTTTGTGAGCTCTTTGTGATCCAAGAAAACAAAAATAAACATATAACAACCAGTAAAATGTTGCATGACTTGCTGTCAGTAATCATAATTTGATTCATGAAACAATGTTGATTCAGGATCACAGTTGCAGAAACTGTCCAACAAATGTCTTATGTGTCTGTTTGTATAACTTCACATTTACAGCTCATGATATGTTTGCAAAAAAGCTAATGTGAACACGAACTTGACCAGAGCTAAACAATGGCATTGTATAATTTTTTGGTAATCTGTCTGGACCAAATGAACCAAACTGCAAGTGTGAAAGAACCCTTAGACTCATAAGAAGCAGAATTATACTTAAAGTATACAGTACAAATAGATGGGTACATTGTCTGATGATCAACAAACAATTTGGCTTTGATAACTGTTTGTTTACTTGTTTGCACATTTAAATTTCGTCAGCACACGGTAAAAGATCAATGACTACTAGAGTTTGAGGCATGAACCTCCATTAAACTTCCACTCTTCCATCCTTATCAATAGATGATGCACAGATAATGCATGTCTTATTATGCACTGCTTGCAAAAATATCGCATGAAGCAGAGTGCATTATTATTGAAATCTGTTACTAAGTGTTGCATATATCTTGCATATATCACATCCATGTGACAATAGAGTATCATATCATTCCAATGATTTATTATGTCAAATGTGCTCACAATTTTTTTTTCTAACATTAACAATAAATGGTCCCACCCTAAAAAGTAAACAAAGCAGCCTTCACCTCAGAACTATGTGGTTATCTTAAATAATGCACACCCTCCATCCAATCAAAATGAAGGTGTAGAGAAAAAAAATTATAAAGTGCTTTTCAGACACAGACAGAAAATGACCATATTTTCTGTCTGTTGATCTAGCAAAAATAGAATAATAAAAAGAACAACCCGTTTTCCCAAATTTAGTTTACCTGTTTTTTTTCTGCTGTTTGCATTAGTATTGCTTGGTGTGCAGGGAAATGGGCATGAACACTTCCTTTCATTTAACTGTTTAAACTGTCATGTGGGAAACCCAGGTCCATAAGTTCACAACACAACTAAAAGTCTAAGACTGTATAATAAGCCTTTATATTGGTGTGATCACGCTTATTTATGTCATCTGTCTGTCATTCAGTGATAAATTGAATGTTATTAGTAAGTCTTCCAGCAATTACTCTAACTGACCATCCATTTCCACTGTCAAATAAGCAATTAGTGTTTCCATTTTGCAACGCTAAATTAACCCGTGAGTATTCCGCTAGTATTTCTACTGTCCACTGGTACAGTGTGTCCTCTAGGAGGTCACTGAAAAGACTATACGTCACAAATCACTTACAGATTAATCACAAAGTATTTTCATTGTCAAAATGAGAGCCAATCCAAAGATTAATTCTTGATCATGTCCATTATCTTCAAGTCATTCATCATGGTTTTCCCAATGTTCTCTGGTAAGCCACATGAATTTTTTTTTTTTTTTTTTCAAATAGCACATGATCCAGTAGTAATTCAATTAGTATTTCACTGTCGAACCACTACTGAATTTAGCATTGTTGGATTGATTGCATCCCGTAAGTCATTCAGTATTATTTCCACTGTCCACCATCCAACAGATAAGGGACCACTAGCAAGTCATCTAGTGTCAGACTAATGTTTTTACTTACGTATTAGTATGTAACACAGCCAATGGTTAACTGATATTTTTCCTGGCAGCAAAAGAGCGATCCATTAGCTCTTCAAACAAGATGTGGGGGCTGATTAACACCGGTTCTATCAGAATCTAGTCTGGCCTTTAACATCCGCTGTTTAATAGATCATATCAACAACAATATTTCCAAAGTGTTTGACCAGTGTTTGCCTCCTTCATCTAGTCTTTACAAAGCTTATTCGGTTGCTTTGACTGCATGACACTTGTTGAGGGGGTCCATAACTACTTTAAGTGCATAGCTACAAGTTTTACAGGTGTCTCTAAAATACAAAAGTTGAATTAGTTGTACAGAAGGTTTCATTACACTTCCCAGACATGCCACGGAGTATATGTCTGTCCACAGACAGTGTTGAGTTGCTGTAAGATCACAGAACCAGATGCAATTAAAGTCCTAAAGGGACTATTTGAAGCTTTAAAATGAATGTTTGCCCAACATATATTTAAACCACAACATCTAGAGTCTGCATTAGGAGGGTGCTCTCTGAAACTTAAAACTAATGTTACTGCTTTTATCCCATAAAGCTTCCACCTCCTAAATGGCCTTGTCTCCTGTGTGGCCACACATAAGCCAGAACACACACAAGCCCTAGCATTATCATGCTACATGCTGTCAGTTCTCAAACGATGGCTTACTGTGTGTTTGACAAATAAATGTGGTTGAAAATAGAGGCCAAGTTTATTTCTTGCATAAGTTTCAAAATAAAAGCCTTCCGGGGTAAGGGAAGGGAATTGCCCCCCTGCACTGCTGGAGCAGTTTTAAAAGGAAAAAGATGCAGCATTTTTTATTTATAACAAACAGGAGCAAAAGCAAATTAACAATACTCATTGGATACTTCTCACTAACTATAACGTTTACTGTATTTATTTAACAGGATAAATTTGAAATAAAGGCCTGTCTTTAAGAACAGCAAGGCTATCTCTACAAGAAACTAAGAACTAAAGAGCTGTGTACTAAACTTCCAGTGAAGCACAACTTAATTAATTCTACACATTAGTTACACTTCCTTGAACTACCACTGCTGGGGAAAAAGTGGTCTCTAAAACTGCTTGTAATTGCTACCTGGAGACAGCTTTGGCAAAAAAATTCTTTTCCCCCATCCATTTGAGGGTTGATTGACGTTAGAGAGCCTTAACTGTTCCCCTGGGACCCTACACACAGCCCCTTTGTGTAGCCATTAGAGCCATGCAACCATGATGTCATGCAAAGTGACTACAGCAAGGTCCATCAAAGACCAGAGCAGCGGAATGGACCTTTATTACTCCCATAGAGGAAAGGGGGCTGAGGTCCACTATTCTCCCACTCTTTCTCTCCATTTCTCTGTCTTATGTATGCGCATGTTGTGTTTCAGTCTCCTAGCGACCCTAACCTAAACACGGCATACCCAAAACCAGCACATGACATCAGCGCTGCCGCTCATTTATAACTTATTAAGAGCGTGTTCCATTTCTTGTAAAACATTTACACCTTTTTTCATATTAGCGTTTCTCCTGTGTCCAACTCCAAAAACACTCAAGCTTTATATGTATTTCTAGGCATACTGAGTTGGTCTTTGAGAGACACTAGAGGCCCGCTGTTGATTTAGGATTCTCAGGGAGGTTTTGGTGGGAGAGAACGCGGTAGCCGGAGGGGTAAAGACTGAGCCACAAAATGGAAAATGGGAGTCGGCAGCGGTCCGATGATAAAGAACCTCCTTTTCCGCAACCCCCCCCCCCAAAAAACAGCCGGACAACTCTCGCCATTGTCATTGGAAGTGTAAAATGTGTTCCAACCCTTGTATATAATCCCTTCCAGCTGCTTGAAGATTTGCAGTGCCTGTGATTGAGGGATGGTCTGTATTGTCAGTGAGTTCAAGCCCAAAGACACGACCACTGATGGCTCTGATCCTAATACGCGTGGCTTTGGCCTGGCACCGTCCCCGGACCAGATACCCAGGGAGAGGTTTCACCCTCTCTCCCTTCATAGAACTAAACAAAACAATAGAGATGTCAAGCCTAACGACAAAAATAACTAAATGAAAATATACATTTAACATTATGGTCAAATTCTTCCTGTCAAAATATGTTTGTTGACAGCATGTGGGACGCTTTTCTGATCTTCAAGAACATACACAAGAGATGAATGGGATGCGCAGAACTAATGCGACAAACTAAAAAAATTCCCCTTGCAAAAAAAAAAGGAAAAAAGAATAAAGAAAAAAGAGAAAGCTCAGCCGCAGTATGTCAGTGTGTCTGGATGTTCCAGCCAAAACTGAAAGGGGAAGTACTGTTTTTTGAGATGTAAGAATTGGCGGATGATAAAGGACCGTCTCTCTCTTTACATGTGGTTTGGCTTTTGGAGGATGCAAGATTCCAGGAAGAATGAGACTTTTGTTCGTCCCATCCCCAGTTTTCATCGAGTTGTCATTTACATCTTTGATGTAGAGGATGATTAAGCCTCATTGTTCTTGGTTTTTATGATTTTTTATTGACAATTACAAAGTATTTATTTTTTCTTTATAAGAAACAAATTTTCACTAGGATTTTATTCTTCCAAGCATCTAAAAGTTGTGTTTCCTGCTACAAGAAGAAACTGATGATCGTAGTTTAGGATCTACTTATGATGAGAAGGGCCTAGAAAGACAGTAAGATGTAAGAAAGGAAGTAAAAGAAAGGAAAAAAGAAAAAGAAGACACATTTATAAACATTGCTTTCTTTTATGATACTATAGGATAATTACAAACAATACAACTTAGTATATACAAAATTTTTGTGGTCACAGGTTTGTGAGTTTAGAGTAAGAGTGCTTGAGTCCGTGCCTGTGACTGTGGGTGTGTGTGTGGTGAACATAGGTGGGGGTCTTGTAATGGGTTCTGGGCGGTTAAGTAGGGGAAGAGGCTGAGCTGTGACCTCGTTCCAGTCAAGTGCTCCTGAAAACAGCAAGTCAGCCAAGTGTTAAGAGCAAGTGGCATACGCCGTCTGACTCAAATCACGTCTCATCAAAAGTGCCGCGCCTCACGACCAGAGAGCCCTGCCACCATCTTTAACCTCAGAGCAACACACTTGCATGAAACTGCCATTCTCCATGTTCACTGAGTGATAGTCAACAGCCTCCACAGTCTCTGTTATGCAAATGTTCATGGTTAACAGCTCAATTCATAAAACATGAGTAGGCTACCAGTCAAATTTAGAGATGGATATGATTTCCTTTCCTTACTTTGAGTAATAAAAGCTGTTTTTGATTGTATAGATTATTTTATTTAAAAAAGGCAACTTTTAATTTCAAGTCTCATCATTTAGCATTTTCAACCATCACCAACATTTAATAAATGGTTTATAACATGCTATGATGTACAGTTAGATCCTTAGTATTTGGACAGTGAAACTAATTTTGTAATATTGCCTCTTTACACTGCAATGGATTTGAAGAGAAGAAATCAAGGTGTGATTGAAGTGTAGACTTCTAGCTTTAATCCAACAGGTTCAACTAAAATATCACAGTACTGTTCAGGAATTACAACCATTTTTTTTACATAGTCCCTCATGTAATCAAACAAACCAACATAATTATATGTGTTAGTATTTTTTTTAATACTTGGATGAAAATCCTTTGTAGTAAATGACAGGCTGAGGTCTGGAACCCATGGACGTCACCTAATGCAGAGTTTCCTCCCTTTAGATGCTTTGCAAGAACTTTACTGCAGCCACCTTCAGTTGCTGCTTGTTTGTGTGTCTTTCTCTCCTCAGTTTTGTCTTCAGTACGTGAAAAGCATGCTGCTCAGTTAGGCTGAGGTCAGGGGACTTGACCATTGAAGAATGTTCCATTTTTTGCCTTGAGGAACCCTTGTTTTGCTTTCACAGTATGTTTTGGGTCATAATCCCTCTGTACTTGGTAGCACCATCCTAGCAGTTTGCAGCATTGGTTTGAACCTGAGCAGATAGTAAAGCTCTATACAGTTCAGAGTTCATCCTGCTGCTTCTATCAGCAGTCACATCATCAATAAACACCAGTGACCCATTTGCATTGGCAGCCATAACACTTTCTCCTCCATGTCTGAGAGATGTGGTGGCTTTGGATCATGAGCTGTTTCTTTCCTTCTCCAGACTCTTCTCTTCCCATCATTCTGGTAAAAGATCACCTTAGTCTCATCTGCCGGAAGAATCTTGTTGCAGAGCTATGCAGGATTTTTTAGATGTTATATGGCAAAGTCTATTCTGGTCTGGATGGAAACCCTGTCTTTTAATAAAAGTACTTCTGGGAACTCACATGTGATTTTGACTTACAACCAGATATTTAGCCGTCTTTGTAGAAAATATCAGGACATATATAATGTATCATCATTCAGCCTAAAATTAGAGATATGATTTTAGGTTCATATCACCCAGGCCTATTAAATCAGGAGACTTGAAGTAAAGTGTTCTTGACTGCATCTGTTTTTAATGTTGTTTTCATGCAAGCAGCAAAAGAAAAGTTTTTATCAACAAAAATCTGAAAAAATCTGAAAAATTTGTTTAAAAAAAGAAAATAGGCAGTATCAAATTTATACCAAGCTCTGCCAGCTTTCAGTGTGTGGAAAATTCATTGGTTACCAAAAAAGTATTGGGGTGTAAGGTTAATGTGGTGTCAGGAAAGGGAGGTTAACTATTTCTTATATCTTCAGTCTGATTACATTTGCATTTTTTTTTACCAAACAGTGGCATTTTGAAATTGGTGGAAAGCCTCAAACAAGTGCACTTTGTCCCACTCTGACCCTAACCAGTCCACTCCTACACCCTACGGGAAAAAAGGTTTTGTACAAAATTGTAATTCTAAAAGGAATATATTGTTTCTGTATTGGTATGGAAATTCAAGTACTGTATCAGAACTAATATCATTTTTCAATATTTGGCTCAAAGGATAAAATCAAAACAGTACAAAGTGCAAAAAAACAGGGATGGTCATTTTTTTTGGTCTGTTACCATTTTTTTCAGCAAATTTAGTGCAAAACAGCACTGTTAAAGACAAAGAACCAGTCCTGACCCACAAGACAAGTTAAGACACATGCTATAATTACTGTACTTACACCATTAAAACTGACAGCAGCAACAGAAAAAGCTGTTACATGCTCTCTAAGCAGCTATTAAAACTGCCTATGTTAGCTAAGAAGCAGAAAGGGAAAAAAATACATATACATATCTACATGCTGAATGTGCTTTTTACGTAATCAAACAGATATAAACTCACCAAAGCTCCTGTTATAGATTCATTCAAATGGAATAGCCTGAGCTGAAGTGTAAAGTTTGCTACATCTAGCAACCAGGACAGAGACAGCGGAACAGATGAAAGTGTGGGAATTAAAAAGTGTGGAAGAATCAGAAAGAGAGGGGAGAGTGGTCTTTCTAGCAATGAAAGATTCTGGACGCTTTCTGAAAGAGCTCCTAATCCACTCTTAACTCCATTACATATGGGACACTTTCGTTTAGGAGGCGGTGATAAGCTCAACAATAGCGAGGAAAGCTCATTCCGAATAGCATCGCATACCCAACGCACTTTAACATAATTATTAACAAACACAAAGAAGGGAGGCCACTGCATTTTGAAGGGAAACAATTTCAATTTTAGATACGGCTCCATACAGAAACTGGGCCACTGGAGGCTTTGATGTTTTAATTGTGTGTTTGTGTGTGAGAAAGTGTGTGTGTGTGTGTGTTTTTTTTTTTTTTAACTGAAGAAAAAGGCTTATTGATGGAAGAAAAATGTAAGAGACAGAGAGGGAGAGGAAATGGAGATGATGTAGAAGAGACAAAGAATTAAAAAACAAAAGTGGGGGAAATACAGAGGAAAGAGGACAGCAACAGAGAGAGGAAGAATGGAGGGATAGAGAAGGAACCAAGATATGGCGGCAAGAGTGACAAATATGCCTTAGATATAGAAGAAAGAGTGACAGTGCTGAAGTAGTGTGGAATACCATGAATAAGCCTTGATTAACTGTGGCATGGGGTCAAAGCACCGCCTCAGTCTGCTGGGGCCTGGCTTAGGAAAATTATGTGCATATGTGTGTGTGTGTGAGGGTTTGCAAGTGTGAGGAACTATAATTTGCAATTCTGAATCCTGAATATAGTTTGTAAGACATGATATGCAACAGTGTATCTGGTTAGTTTATAGTAAGTTAAGAGTAAATATACAGGAAAAACCTCATGGAAGCGTGTTACGTTAACATGAAGGTTTTGGGTTCACAATGCGAGAAGTGAAATGATCAAAACTACTCATGACACATGTACAAAAAGCCAAACTGCAAAACAAATTGTGGTTCTACAGGCATTTATAAGCTGGTCTGTTTTCTAGCTGAGTCTTGTCATCACTCAGAGGTTGCTGGACAACCAACCGACATATTTAGTGAGCGTTAGAGGTACTGGTAGGTGTTTTTTTTTTTTTTTTTTTCCCTAATCTTTGGACAGAAACAAGCAAAATGTTGATGATGCTAATACTGTGTACTGTGTATTACCATAAGAAACTCTCGCAACCTGGAATAAACCTCCTCTATTGCACATAATACAATTTCCAAAATGTGCAAGTAAACAAAGATAAACATGAACACGGGAAGCTAACTTCAAACTAACCTCTTTCCTTGTAAGAGGGCCAATATGATAAGGTATTCCAAAGTGATCCATGGTTTGCATGCATCTTTCATTTGTAATGAATGAGGACAAATTCATAAAACCAACTGCCTGCATCATGTTTCAGTGGTATTCTGCAGCTGTCATCATAATTATATGGTTCCCGCGAGTACATTTCTGCATCTTGTATATGTGCATATATATATATATATATATATATATATATATATATATATATATATATATATGTGTATATATATATATATATATATATATATATATATATACACATATATATTGTCAATTTTTCAATCTGCAATGGGCCTCACCTGGGGGCTAACGCTGGGGCCGTAGCCCATGCCTGGCGAATTCATGGAGTGAGGACCCATAGGTGAGCTGATGACAGAGAAGGGAGAGGCCATGCCGTTCATGGGTGAACTCAGCGTGCTGATTGGAGAGTGGAGAGAGCCGGATGGCCCCATGGATGTTGGACTAAGCAGAGACGGGTGCATTCCCCGGTGGGATGTGGGTGAGCCCAGGGGTGAGGAGGTCATCTGGCCTGAAGAATCTGTTCAGGATAACAAATAAGGATGGATATTGAATGAAATAATTTTATCTTAAAATGCAGAAAGAGTGGCACACTAATAGGATCTTTATAAATAATTGGTTTTGGTGGATCTTAAAGAGGGACCTTTTGAGAACTAAGACGGTGGAAAATGGCTAAAAAATAAATATAACTTAAACAAAAGAACATATTTGATTTTAAAAAATGAGGCTGACAAAACCACAGGCACCTTGAAACTTTGCAATTTCAACGAAAAAAAAAAAACTTTTGAAAACCTTGTTCCTCATGTACACATTTTGATTTTTACTACATTTTCACACTCTGATTTGAGTTTTTCCTGACCACAGTCATTGGCACCAAGGAATTCAGCACATCTGTTGAAGTGTGAAAGCAGCTGTTGAATCTGAACATGGTCCAGGAAAACGGACAGTTCAGCAAAAACACTTGAGACAATTAAATCTGAGGACAGCTCTTGTTGAAAAGAGAAAAACGTAACATGAGAGTCAAAGGAGGCTTTCTATCCCTTCATAGTGGAGTGGGTCTGTCCCTCAAGCTTATGAGTTAACATCTTCACAAGTGCTTGCCTCAGGGATCTATGAGGACAGGATGCACTATATCTATAATGCATGTGATTGATGAGTGGGGTAGTGAGCCCAGGAGCAACTGTGCCTTGAAGAAATTACATTTCTATAAAGCTTAACTGCAACAGCAAGTCCATTTTGTTGGAAACATAATCACTGGCTGTATTATGTTCAGAGGCAACTCATATTTTAAATGAATGAAGAGCTGCATTCATTAACAGCAGGAGAGTTGAGTTGGGCCAGAGAGTAAGTGCACCAAGTGCACAACTTTTACACCAGACGCCACAGTTTGCATCCAGAATCCCTTCCATGATTAGGCTTCAGCAACAAAATGGTGCTTTTTGTTAAATGCGAGTAAAGACTGTCTTAGGTCACTCTGAACGTTTTCTGTTTTAAACCAGACCAGAATCTTTCCCTAACCTTAACCAAGTGCTGTGAGAGTCTAAACATCACCAAGAAAAGTGTGTCGATGCTATAGTCACTGCAAATGAGTATTGTACTCCCAAAGGGGAAGTTCTGGTGAAAAACAAAAACGCTATCTGTGAACATTTTACTGATATCTTCAGTATTAATGTATTAAAACTGGCCACTGGTTTTAATGTTGTGGCTGATTGGTGTATATAAACGTAATTTCTAGGGAGACAGGGTTGCGAGGAGAATTAAAATATGACTTTGTGCCATAGCTGAGGGGAAAATTGCAGCAAGATTGAAGTCAGGGAGAGTGATAAGGATAAAGTCATATGTATAAAAGTTTATATTCCTTCTGTCTTTGTTCTCCCTTTTTACACTTAGTCCTTGTCTCTACATCGTATGAGCAGGCCATCTTCCCATCAGCTTTCATCATACAGGACATGTGACAGAGAGGAGCGTGAGCAAAGAAAGAGATGATGGTGTGTCACTGAGAATTTGGCAAAAAGATTGTATGTGCACTAATAAGAAGTTCCCTCCCTCTTGTCTTTCAACACCAACTTTCATTCTCTCTCATTCTTCATTAATGACCATCTCTGTCATTGCTGCTATCTGCCTTTTCTTTCTCTGTCTCCTTTCTCTAATCTGTGCATCAGGAGAGGGATCCATCTCCTTCTACACTTCAATTTTTCTTCCAGAATTTTCTCCTCTCTAGCGTCCCGTTGAGGGTGTTACAAACTAAATAGGGTGATGAGCCTTCTGAGACAGTCTTTTTATTTTGGGCCTCACGTGAAAAAACTTTACTTGACTCTTAATTCAACTTTTTCATGCATCCATTTATTCGATACAAAGGCAAAATGATTAGCTGACTGACAGGAAACAAATCAGAAATCAATTTGATAACTGATGTAATTTTTTTAAACACAAATGCCTAGCACTTGATTGTTCCCACCTCTAAAATGTGAAAATGTGCTTCTTTTCTTAAACTAGTAAAGCAAATATTTTTGATTATAAACAGTTGGTTGGATATTGCAAGACATCTGAAGAGATCATTTTGGATTCTGGGATTAATGGCGAGAATAACTGGCAGATGAATCTAATGAAAATTCAGTATATTTCAGTTGCAGTCAAAATTATTTTTCTACCTCTCGTTGGCAGCTGACTGGCCTAAAATGAAGATTTACTGAAATTTTCCAAGCAGACATTCCCATGATATTATTTTAGCTTTCTAAATTCAATTTATACAGTGTTTAATATACCATATAAATACCATATTATACATTATCTAGTACTAAGTATGGATTATTATGTATACACCATGCTAGAGCAATTTATTCAAAACACCCACCCCTGCAGCTGATGTAAGGCAGCCTAGGTTCAGCCGTGTTAGCCTGTTATCCTAACATACCCTCTTTTATACCCTGTCCTATTTTGACATTACGACTTCTCTCTCTCTCTCTGCAGCGGGGACATGGACTTGTTATGTAATAAGTGAGAGTGTAGCTCATCTATCACACTCCCACGTTTCATAAGTGACCAAGTTCCTCTGTTTCCGTGCACTGGAATAAAACTGATGGATAGCTCAATTAGTTGACAGCTGCGAATAAAGAGTCCAGTTCACGGCAATATTCCTGGAGTGAATCGTCTCTGTCCCAGCTGACTTTACAGGACTTTTTTTTTTTTTTTCTGGAGAATGTGTGTGCTCTTTGTAGTGTGTTTCTGTTGTGAAATATCTTGTGAATGCAGGACAAAAAAGGAGGGAATCTTTGCATCTTTCTCCCTGCATCAGCAATCCACAGAGCAACAACCTAGCTGCCAGCTGAGCCAAGCCAAACACTTCCTGCACATCCTGCTTGCCTCACAAGAACTTCCTGTAAGGACGCACACACACACACACATACACACACATACACACATTGCCCCCATCCTTTTGAAAACAAACACACATCCTTCTTAATAAAGGGCTAACAACAGCTCGGCATCTAGCTGTATTAGTTCTGTGTTTAATCTTCTGACTGATACCCCTTAAGCTTATATCCCTCTGATTACTTTTTTTTCCTAAAATGCGCCCACACACATAATTCCTGAAAAAAATTAAATAAATAAATAAAAGCTCTCCCTGAGCTTGCAATTCCCATAACCCTTCTCCAATTGGGGTTTAATTCAGGCAGATAAAGTGAGCTGCGGTATTAGGGCTGCCAATCTGCCATTGTAGGTCTCAGCAGGGGGGAGCTCAGAGTCCCAGCAAGGCCCCACCTCGAGATGGGGCCGGGAGGTAGATCGGCCTGTTTATGTCTCTTTCTCTCCAATTCATTCATTATGTCTCTCCTTCTGACACTTTTTGGAGAGGAGGAAAAGAGCAGAATATTAACTGAAAAATCTCCAAAAACCCTCTCCAATGTTCTTTTCCCAGACAAACATGAAGCGTGCTGTGTAGCTATGTGGTCATACTGTATGTGACTGGTCTTATTTGGGCAAAGCTCCCAGAACATACACACATCTCACAGCAAAAAATGAGTGTGCGTTTGCATGTCTGTGTGTGTATTTTTATTCTTGTTGGAGTTGGGTTGCCAGTGTAGGATTACAGCAGGATGAAAAGGACTCTGTCCTAATCCTCCCTGTAGAGGAGAGGAGAGGAGAGGAGAGGAGAGGAGAGGAGAGGAGAGGAGAGGAGGAGAGTGGAGGAAACAAGGAAAGAAGGGCAGAGGAAATGAAAGATGTACAAAGAGAGAAGAGGAAAGTAGGAGAGGATAGGAAAAGAAAATACTTTTTAGGAAAAGAAGAAAAGGGATGAACTGAAAAGATGTATATGATGAGGGAAGAGGAGAGGAAACAAAGAGAGGAAAGGCACAAGCACAGATGGAGGTATGAGGATGCATGAGGGGAGGAGAGAAAAGTAGAGGAAATACATGACAGAAGGAGAGGATCCAAAAGTGAATGGGGGGGGCAAGGAGAGGAGAGGAAAAAGAATGAGGTGAGATAAGGGGAGACAAGATAGGAAAGGAGAGGAAACGAGGAGAGGAGTGAAGAAAAGGGGAGAGGCAAAGACAAGAATGACAAGAAAGACTAGCAAGTTAAGGAAAGGACAAGTAGAACAATTTCAGAAAAACACACTTTCCTGTGTTTCTTCATGTACCTGATTTCATCTAAACCTGTTGAACTGGAAAGTGAAATCGGTTTTATGAGCAGTCCTGAGAGAGCAACTGTTTGTACTACCTGCAAAAAGCATAAAATAAACATGCTTGCAAGATTAGATAAGAGTGTGTGTATGAAACAAATTGGAGAGCAAGGCCAGGGCGGGGCAGGGCAGGGGAGGGGGGGCGATAAAAATTATTAAAGCATCCAAGAAATAAGTGGCAGTTGTCCAGGTTTCCTGAACGCCAATATAGCAAAAATGTTTAGACAGGAACTGAAAAATGCATCTGAGCATTGTCATTTGCAGCCTCTAACTGTCAGTTGGCCTGGAACACTGGGCACACAAAAGCACAACTGACAGCTACAAATAAGCAAATTGGGGCCCATCTTACTGGTAGGTGTAGACAGCGTTTCCTACTTATCACTTCTGTACTGCATACAGGCGTCTCCTATTTCTAAACAATGCCTCCCTCCCTCGCTATCGCCTTTTTTGCTCTTTAGTTCTGCTGTTGGGTGCTATTACACAGAGGAAATGTGCCATTTTATGTTCTGGCTGTCGCAGGCTAGTAAGTATAGACTATAATAAATGGATGACTGAAATAACACTGAATGCTGACATATGAAAGGAGATGGTCCTCAACAGAAAAATGACAGTGTATGGCATGTGATCAGACGTTTGAAACAACCTGTGTTTACAATTTTTGAGACACGTGGTCTGTTGTCTGTTGTGATCAATGACTGTCCTTTCCAGACAGTTGACACCATCTGTCATTTGCTCAGCAGCAAAGTTGGAAATAGCACAAAATTGTTCAGAAAGAAAAAAGGTATTTTAGAGGTGATGATCACCATGGAAACACTGGATTAGTTGCAGGTTCGGTCTTGGCAGCGTGATTCATGGGGAAAGAGTTAAAAATGTTTCAACAGAGAAACAGGCTAAAATCTCCTTCAAGGCACTTATAAAAACCTGAGACATGTGGGCCTATAAAAGCACAGAGGCTACAGTTCAAGTACAGTCCTCCTTGTGATCATCAACATAGTTCATTTACATATGAAGGTGACACTCCTTAACTTCATCCAAAAAGTTTTAGGTGCTTTAAGTTAATCAGACCTTAACTATAGGGGTGGAAGATCAGTAGACACTCGTGTGAATCATTTTTAGAACAGTCGTACAAGTTTGTTTTGGGAGGCAGCGACAATCTGTTGTCGTTAAGGTATAAAGATTTGCTAAATGAAAACCTAGGAGAGAGGAAGAGGAGCTTGCTCTGTGGTCTTTATCGTTATACTGAATCACTGACACTCTATTTGGTGGTAGGGGAGAACGTGTCCCAAAGGAACGCAGCAGAGGGTGCACTATTTGTCAGCTAAACAGAGCCTGTGGTGAAAGGTAACAGACTAAAGGCTGAGAGTTCCACTGTAACACAAACCTATCCGACCCTCCATCTCTCCTTGCTTCTTTTTATCTGCCTCTCACAACCTCTGTCGACGGTGTGGGTCAGGTGAGACGCAAGGTCGACTCCGCAGCGGTGTTTCTTCCCAACTGCTGGTTTCCCAAATTTGTCTCGAGATACAAAAAACAGAGGCTGGAAAATGATTAGTGTGACAGAGAAGAAGAAAGATACATGCTTCTACTCCACAACATGAACGTTTGCTTTGGTCTTGTTAAAAAACATGGTCTCGTTAAAAAATATGTAAAAACATATTTTTATTGCGTAGCTTACAACTGTGACTGATTTTGGTTTCCCCTTAACACACAATGTTAAGGCGACCTTAATCTAGTTTTCTAGTTGGTTTATTTCTTGGCTATCCGAGGGCAGATTTTTCCACAGGGGATCAGGGGCATGTCTCCCCCACTTTTGTTGTTACCATGGGCTCAAAACAGGCTTAAAAATTACCAGCAAGTGGTGTGGCCAGTACTGTGCGACTTTGTGTGTCATTTTTTGTTACATTTTGAAAGACACTCACAATCATAAGCATGTGCCTGTGCATGAGCAGACAGATGCTCATTTTTCACTCTGCGGCTAACTCTCCTCCTCTATTATTAATTTACTAGTGCCACAGTGGAGATTTAGTGGATCAGGAGGGTGTGGGATGCATCGAAAAGAGAAAGGGAGAACTCATAAATCTCAGTATATCACACACTTTATGTCCAACTGCAATTGGCCTCTAAATTTTTAAATCTCACCACTCATGACAGTCAATAGTTTGTGCTCACAAAATGATGCACACAGCAGTGCCAGCTTTAGGTTAATACTGCTATAGCTTCTGTCCAATCCCATATCCTCCTGAGACGTTGTGACATCACTCCCTACAGCACAAACAAATACAGGTACACACATACACACTCACGCACACAAATATCCTTGCACACACCATGGGTTTTCTATACTACCCGGCTAGCAATGGGTCAGCTGTACATTAGTGAGACAGCAGCCAGAAGAAAATGATCATTTCATGGATGGATAAATGGGATAAACGAGGCAGTCATGAGTCACTTGCACCTACACTGAAGCAGCCCCCCACCCTTTCCCCCATTGAGGTGACAAGCAGATGTTTTTTGTTTTTGTTTTTTTATTCACAGGGATGTTTTAGGAGAGGCAGGTGAGTCAGTTTTTGAAGTGCATGGAGCACCACAGCACAGCCTGGATGAAATGCTAATCATTAGCATTTCTCCGGATGTATTCAGAGCAAAAAATTCAACTAAAAACCCAAGAGAATCAGTCAGTTGCGTAAAACCCCAGAACCGAAAATAACACAGGGAGCCTGTATAACAGCTTAATTTTTGGAGTTTTTACCGCTGATGTCTATATCACCATGATGATAGCAGGCTGATGTTTTACTCCATCGTCCATGAGGCTGTTTCTATGTTTGTTACAACGAGCTGATGATTATTCATCATCTTGTTATCATCAGCACTCATGCTATCTGTGATTAAAATTTAATTCTAAGGTCAGCATCTTCTGACTGCTGCACATGTGTGTGAGCGCGTGTGTATGCATGGGTGCTCATTAATTAGGGAATGACTCCCTTCTGTCTTCCACAAAATAAACAGGCCCACAGAGTAAATATCCCAGTCTGATATGTTTATTCAATGGTTAGGGGAGAGGTAATCTGAGTGTCTTTCTTTGGGGAGTGTGAGTGTGAGTATGTGTGTGTCTGTGTGCGTGTGTGTGTGTGTGTGTGTGTGTGTGTGTTTTTAGGGTAAGTGGGAGTTGGTGTCAGGGTGGGGCCATTACTGGCTAATGATGAGCAGTTGCCACAGTTACCTCCGCATTGCATTCTTGAACATGCTCAAAAAGTTTTGATTAATTTTTAAGTGAGTCTCTGTTGAAAAATGGTCAGAAAAAGTAACAAAACACTTATCGCAATTTCCGAGAACCCAGGATGATGTCATTATATGCTGGTTTAGTCTGACCATGATTTTTAATCTGCAATGATGGAGAAGAGATACAAGTCTACTTAAATTTGAAGGCTGCAACCAGTGAATGTTTGGCAATTTTGCTTGAAAAGTGAATTTTTAACGAATCAACAGAATTATTAGTAATGGATTTTCTTGTTGTTTTAGGATTATTTAGTAAAAACAGAATCATTGATTTTCTGTTATCCACCAGGGCCATTGCCATGGTTTTTGAAGCTTGTCAGATATTTTTTTTTCCTTGCCCATCTGCCCATTGGGGTTTTTTTTTGCTTTCTGAAGCATAACCCCCATAGACAATCAATCATTCAAATCACACAAATGCCTTACTTTCCCACGTGGTGAACCTCTTCTCTACCACTGATCAAGCCCCCCTGCAGTGCCTCTCTGAGCTTTCTTGTTTCACAGTGGGTGAGTAGGGGAGATACGATAAACGAACCATTTTTTTTCCCTGTATACTTCTCATGTAGCCTATTATAGAGCAACTTTTAGCCATTCAACAGACAAGTAGTTAGAGTGATATTCTTTTGTATGATTCCACCCGATGGGGACAGGTCTACGTAGTGGTGAGTTGTGACTTGACTCCTTTTTGTATTTTATTTTGTCAGAATATCTCACTTAAAGAATGGAGAGCTTACATCTTAATATGAATATGCAAACTTGGGACTGATCAGAAGAAACTCTGATGTAAAACAATGCACAAAAGATCTAAAAATAAATCAGTAGTTGCAATCAGTAGCATTTGATCAGCTCCTCTGAGACTAATAACTGACCATAAGACATCAATGCCTCATTAAAAGTACAAGGAATGCTCGATGAATTTGTTCTTCATGGTCTTTGTGCTTTTTATAATCCCCTCACAATTAAATATACAGTACAGGAGTAAATAAAACACTGTGTTTGCAAGGTTTTTCCCCTCACTCTCATTACTTCTAATCCTAGGTTCTCATTACAGTAAGTGAGGTGAGCGAGAAAGAAGGTGAAAAAGCTAGCCGTGATTAGGTTGTTTGCTTTGAGAGGAACTCCTGTCATAATGAGATATTATCAGACAGAACAGCTGCAACTATACAGTAGCTGGATCTATGTGGCAGCTTTAATCGCAAGAATCCGAGCCCCCTTTCTACTGTCTGTTAAGGCCCCTATCTGTTGGCAACCATGACCCAACTTGTAGACTAAAAAACAGCACATAAGAGCAAAAGAAAGAAAGGCCTAAATGTGGGATAAGTGGCAGAAAAGAACCAAAACAGGCCACCCATAATTTCACAGTAGGTGGGCCACTAACAACCATCATTCGATACACTGTGTTGATATAACCCGATTCTTTTTGCCTGCTGAAACAACTGCCCTCATTAAAGACTTAATTCTTTCCCTCCTACCTCCCTTTTACTCTTTTCTATCTCTCATGACCTCCCTTTATTTTCCTCCCATGTCAAATCATTTCCCCAATAGCATACGGATGAGAGCGCCAGCTCCTGGGGCACGCCGGTGCCCCCAGTGACTCTTAAGTGTCTGAAGAGGCCATGGAGCCGTGTCTGGCTGTGGCTAGGTGCCAGCTAAGCCACAGATTACTGGCACTACTGCTAACTGTGCCCCGACAGCCAACACTCTGATCTGTTGATATGGCCTAATTGTTCTCTTTAGCTCAGAGGTGATATACCATCTCTCCCTCGGAGCTCAAAGCCAGAGCGCCAGCTGGCTTTTGAGCAGAGCTACACAAGACAAGGCTGCAAACCGCTGCTCAAAGTAGCAGCCTGGAAAGTATAAAGTATCTGGCATACTACTTGTCATTTTCTAGCCTAACTTATAGACAAGGCTGATCTAAAAGAATTTGGAAAGGGGCCAAGGGCAGTTTGACCAATATCGGTTTGAGTTACTGCCGAAGATAAAAAGGAAATGAAACAACTGAAGGAATAAATGTACATGTATTTTTTGATGTTTCCGCTTTTCTTTATCAAGGTAACATATATCCAGCCTTTTTTGGAAGCCTAGTTCCATCAGCCTTGTTGATGTTTGAGGGCTTCAAAAGAAGCCATGATGTTGTGCAACATACTGAGCGTACAGATCAACAGCAGGAAAGTTGATTATATTGTGAGTGGTAAAGAACTTTCTGTAAATATCACTATATTTTTATGTTTTTACTAACAAAAAAGTATAGTGATATTTACATTAAAGTAAAATATGTTAAATTCTGTAGAAACCTCTTTAAAGCCACCTTTTAAACACATACGGACATTAAAAAAGTTAATGTAGGCTATGGATAGTAGTGTCAAAAGCTCTTTTCGGCAAGGATTATGGTACCTTATCCAATCGACGAGAAAGTCTTGAATGTGAGAGCACTTATGGTTTACTTATGGTTTGTTCTCATAGAATGAATGGATGATCTTGTTTTTGTAGTAGTAGTATTTGGATTTAAATAGTAAAACTAATAATGGTTCCATCCAATGAAGTCATCTGATAATCTGTTTTGTTTTTTTTTTCACCCAGTTTCAATGGAGTTTTAGATCCTTTATATAGAGTTTTTTTTTTTTTTTTCCCCCAACCACTCAGAAGGATTCAGACTGCATAAGCGGATTTTATACTGGATTCGGATTTAACAAAATGCTATCAAACACATACCCTAAATGGCCTCAGAGTGGAGTGTACATCTCCATTCGAGGTTTCACCTACTATGGTTCATTTGCACTACCTGTTCCTCACTGAGAAGAAAAAATACGTCTATTGCTACATCTGAAATTGTCAAGAGAGCAACAAGTGGAGAGAAACGCACAAGGTAGAAAGAGAGTAAAGACACCACTGAGAAGATGTAATACACAATGAATAACAGCCAGAGCGATGAATGCAGCACACCGGCTGTCCTCTGGTTGGAAGCTTATGTCATGAGCAACAACTGACAATAGCAGTTGATCAAAGGCATGGCATGGAGCGATAATTACCACTGCAGCCTGTGGAGCATCCGTCAGGAGAAGAAGATTACATTTGCAACGGATGCTTCTCTGCTCTTTTGAGGATACATTACCTTTTCAGGAGCATGACATCTTAGTGAGTAGCAAGGGAACACGAAGTTAATAAAGTCCAAGATGTTAAAAAAGACTGGCTTTTTGAATAACCTTTACCAGGATAGGTAACGGCTTTGGGGTAATTTTCGAAGTCTACAGACCGATGATTATTTTGAAAGTTTCAGCTTTGCTGGTCCTTTTATCCATGTGGAACCACATTAATCATTTAATACATGCTTCCTTTCTGCATTAAAAAAATGAGATAAAATTAAAAACAAAGAATAAAAAAATCTGATTTCTGTAATGTCATGGCCCTCTGAGCTGTCACGTCTAAGCCTCTTGTATGAATCCAAGAACGGGGGAAATGCAAGGCAGCCAGGAAGCTATGATTCATCAAGCTTCCTCTTTTGTTGCGCCCAGAGATAAAAATCACAACACAGGCCCTTATCTGGCTCGCTCACTGCCAAAGCACACTTGAAGGCACATGGCCGAGTGTATACATACACTCACAAACATGGAGAGATAATAAAATGAGTGCAAAACACAAGATTCAGGGTAATTTACCAACAGCAGCTGCAAAGAATCTGATAACTGCGTTTGATTACTTTCATATTTCCGTCGGTTGTCTTGTCATAACTTTGAAAAAATTTAACCGGGAATGCTGATGCATTACCAATCTCAAGAAAGTGTCAAATTTCAATATTACCCTTGTGTATTGAAAAAAGTAAGGAAATACACATTCAAAAACATTAAGGCATGCTTTTGAAAATGTAATGTTAAGTACTATTAATGGCCTAACACATGAAAAATTTTCCAGATATGAGCAAGAAAAGTTGCACAGACAAATTGGTCAGTCTTGACACACCAAAGAAACGTAAATTAGGAATTGATTGCCCACAGCTTAAACATTTTAACCTCCCGTCACTGTTTCCGCTCCCCCTTAGCTCATACAAAAAGACTCTTTCCCTGTCACATGTGATGACTTGGGCAACTGCTGAAACCAGACAGAGCAGCAAGGTCAAATTTTACAGATATAATAAAGTTTATAGTTTACCACAACACTGAGCCTCATTTTAATGATTGTGTCTCCTAAAGATTGTTAGGCCTTTCTAGAGGTAGCTCAACACTTAGCACTCCTTCCCCATCACACCTGGTCTAGGAACTGAGCTAATTGCAGGGTTGGACAATAAGTAAAATTTATCAAATTTCTAACGTTATCGATACCGATCTAAATGTACTCATATTGCAAACTTCAATTAACCAGTTGCCCATCATAGGTAAGGAAATATATTTCTTAGCAGAGACTGGTGCTCTTCATCTTATACCAAAAAGGTCAGTTAAGGGTTTCTTCAAAATACAGGCATGTAGTAAATGAGGAAGAGGAAAAACAGCCACTCATGGGGAGGAGTTGATGAGAAATTATTCTAGAAGGTGTGTCTGCTCGCTTTCTAAGTGTCCATTTATGTCTCACTAATAATAAAGACATCAGTCTGTGGTGATTAATTATGCCAATTACTAAGGAGGAAAAACAAATTTTCCCTTCCCTCTGATGACATTAGGAGGAGGAATTTGTCAGTTGACGACTTGTTCAGAGGCAGCAGATGATTGACAACTTCCATTTGTATAGTGGAAGCATTAAAACACATCAGAAGTTAAGTACTGTGTTTCTATAGTTTGTGTGATCCAGGACAGCACTTGGATTGGGCCCAAGGCAGATGTTGGTGAAAAGGGTGCCCCCCCCCAGATTTGGAGAGGCATCAGGGCTCATAAAAAAGGTTACTGTTCTCCTACACAAAGTGGAGATGTTTAGATATGATTTAGGACAACAGATCCTATTCAATTTGAGTCAGCTAAGGAAAAACAATGCTGGTTCACATTTAGGTTTGGGGTCACAGAAATAATATCGGAGCCTTTTTTCAATGGAAAGCATGAATTTATTGACTGTATTACAAGCCTTTGAGGCCCCCCGCCCCCTGTTTCTTTCATTTTTCCCTCTGATTATTATTCTTTTGTTCTGGGCTGTGAGGTGCTGGTCTGTTTGTAATGAAATCCAAATGGAGTAGGTTCTGGCTCCTGGCCTTGAGCTCAAACTGCAACCCCCCCCACATCTCCCTCTTGGGAACAAGCTTGAGATAAAGGGAAGTGGGAGGATGGGCAGAGACAGATTGATCAATGGATGAACACAGAGAAATAGAGATAGAGATTTATAGACTGATAAAAAAAATTCAAACAAGGAGCAGGAGGAAAAGAAAGTGCAAGAAAGTCTCTAAGAGAAAGCAAAAGATCATGAAGGCCAGTCGGAGGGAATGAGATGGGGGGGGGGGGGGTCCTCAGCGGCGATGGGAAACTATGTGTGTACGTGCTGCAGGAAGAGGCCTTGCAAGCCAGGGGGAACACACGCGCCTCAATACAAGGAGGGTGGGAGCGGAGTTGGGGGGGTTGTATGTCCTGAAGAGTGTGTGGTCTGTTTGTGATTGTCACTGGAGGAGTGTACTTTGGATCACTGCATGGACTCACAGCAAACAAAAAAACAAAATCCTGCAGGGTGGAGGTGGAATATGGGAGGGACGCTGTATCCAAGATAAATAAACAAAACCATGAAAATATAGTTGTACTGACTGATGAAGCCCGACCTTAACAGCCCCCCAGCCCCCTCATCCGCCCCTTCTCTTGCTCCATTGCACAGAGGCAGTCTGTCCAATACACACAAAATCAATTAACTTTTGGCACATTTTCAACAAAATAAGTCACATGAAGAACTTAAACAGAAAAAGTCGACAGCTTGATCTTACTCCACTGAATGCTCTGTCTCAAATGCATATTTCATGGCAAGTTTCAAATTGTGCGCCTTACTAACACTCTGTGAAAGAAAGTCGACTTGCAACTTTAGTCCGTTATTGAGTCTTAAGAGTTCGATTTCCTTCCATCAAGTGAAAAAATCTAAACCCATGCCTGTTGTGTCCAACCATTGGGGCAAAATTTAAGATATTCAATATACAATAATGTAAAATAGAGAAAAGTAGCAATTCCTCATGTTTAAGAAGCTAAAAAAATTTTGCTGCTTTTGCTTTAAAAATGTCTTAAATGATCGCTTGGTGATCAGGAACTTTTCATTCGACTAAACCATTAATCTCTTCCTTGTTTCAGCATTATTTCCACTCCAAATCAGCTTTTTTCAAGAATTATCTGGAAGCGAATGTTGGAATTTCAAAATAAGTTGAAATAGAGCAGCTCGCTACACAAGAATAAAGATAAAGGACACAGACTTTTAAGATGGTGATTTTTGCAGTGCATGCTTTTGTCACCTGTAACTTCTGTCTGAGTCTTCTCTGGCCAAGTAGAATGATCGGGACTGATTTCAACCGTCTCTGAGTCTAAACAGATGTTTTTTAAGAAGGCTTCAGATCAAACAAGGACATGGCTCTCACGGGTGAATTACCAGTGTGGGTCATACGTCAGGGGGTTGAAGACATGTTTTGGGAAAAGAACAGAAAAATTCCCCAAAGGTTGTCAACCGAAGTGTCATGAGCATCAACAGGCCCTTAAGTGAAGCTGGCATCCATGTGGATGAGAGCCTATGGATATATGTCTCTTTATCTCTCCCTGGATTTCTTGTTCTCACATTAAATTTTTCTTATTCTCTCTCTCTCATGTCCCCGTTTCCTTCAGTTTCGTTCCACATCTTTCCTTCTGCCTTCTCTGCTCATCAGAGAGACTCCCCAGAGGTGGATAATCCCAGTTTGGAGCAGCGAGTCTTTCATGTCATGGGAAGACGCACTGGCGAGAGCACTGCCAGTCCTCTGTGCTCCCCACAGATACCTGCGTCAGCCTCCCAGCCCTGCTGTCCCTCTCTGTTTTGCTATCTTCCTCCCCTCTCTCCTCCTTAACCCGCTCATGTTTTCACCCATGTTTATGTTCTCTTTCATTATGGAGCCCGTTGGTTCTGCCACAGACGTGACTACAACTACTAATTTGTGTTTAAAACACACACAAGAGGGAGTCGATCCGTCTCCAGGTGTTGGGAGTTCAACAAAAGCAGTGACTGCAGCTACACTCCTTCGTGTGCTCTGGCTACCTCTGAAGAGCCTCAGGAGGAAGGTTACTTCAGAGGAGTGAACTGCAGATCAGACAGTTACACTCTGGCGAAAAGGTTTTGAATAGAGTACTTGTAAAATAAATATTTATTTTTGAAACCAACTTAACTTAATGAAACCTTAGCAACTCGTCCATGCCCTTCGATGATCCAACCTCTTACCTGCAATTATCTTTAAATCGATTGTAGACCTGAACTGCAGTCCGACTTCTATACCTAGGTTGCCTGGGAAAGGCTACTTTAAACATAATCATTTAAAAGCAACCTCATCTAGACTATATAGGGCCCTTCTCTAAATCAGACCACAACAGAATACATTATGAAATGCACTTACAAATGAACTGTTCGGTCATTGCTCAGTCACACATGCATGAGTCAGCAGGTGCTTAAAAGCAAAAGTTATTTGATGTTCAACACTTTGTACTGTATGTACTCATTAACAGTAGTCTTGATTACCTAAACAAACACCATCACATAACAGAGAATTTCATAGATGCCACTTGTCTTACTTTTGGAAGAAAAAAAAATTCAATTATCATACAAAAGCAGAAATCACATAAAATCACTAACTCCTATTATGGTTGTGACAAGGACACGGTATCAAATGAGTACATCTGCTATATGATATAAGGCAACAAATCTGTATGGAAGAGAGAGTTAGGCATATGCGATCATGTCCACAATTCTCAGTTGTAAATGCATAGACAGGCAAAGCTTTCACACTTTTAAAAGGCAACAAAATGAGTCATTCTTCCAGAGTCTCACAACTAAACAATGATCCCTCAGTCCTATCAAAAGGTTGCTTTACTGTAAGGAACTTTTTTCCGATGATGCAATGAGGCAACGCACATTTGCTGTGACATTTGTGCTGGGAAAGTCATTTTCTGGAAGGTCGATCCCCCAGTGATAAAATCCATATTTCTGTTTGCCTTAGCTTCTCATGGCCTGGATGCCCATGAATTAGCTGTTGGGACTGGCTTCACGACAGAGTCCAAATAAAGTGGGTGTTATGATTGGCATGGACAGCCACGCTTGAGAGAAACAGGTGTTGTTCATTGGCTCACACTGATGTGCCCATAGCTGCTGAGCCTTGCGATTGGTGGAGGGAAGACACCACTGCTCTGGGAGGTAGCTTGCCGATGCCGGACATGCTTGTGGGCACTGGTTGGCCGAGAGAGAGGGGAGGGGAAGGCGCGGGGGGGGGGGGGGGGTCGGTGCGGAGAACAGACCACCTGGATCACGGGCCTCAAAGGCCGGCCTGACAGAGTCAATCTGAACAACAGTGAACAGAAGACAGCCAGTCTGCTGACTTCCCCTCTCTTGCATTTTCACTGGCAGCTTTCCAACAAACACACGCTGTCCAGCAAGACTTTCAAAAGGAGCTTCAGCTCGGGTTTTTCCACCAAGCTAAGGGGGATTTTTTTTTAACTCTCCCAGTAAAAAAGAGCAAGTAGATTACAAGTCCAAAAACACCAAGAATAGTCAGGAATCAATATTATTTAGTGAAAGTCTAGAAGGATAGTGATGTGGTCTAGGGGTAACAATTAGGATGCGCTAGAGAAAAATACAACGCTCTTGAAGAAAACAGGGTGACAATCTTTTAAAGAACATGCAAGCAAACTCTGAAGCAATAACAAAACCACTACTGAACTAATCATAAATTATTAGTTACCTGGAATTTCAAGTGACAATTTAAAAAATATCAACCTGTTTCTTCCTTTGTAAGTTTTCATCAGGGATCAAATCGGGAAAAGATAAAGTAGTTTGACATTTTCATGCATTCTTAAATCTTGACTGTTTTGATTATCGGCAAAAGATGGATGCTGATGAGTGATATTCAAAAGGACTTGCAGAGGAAGCTTCAGTTTGCATTTGCACAAAGTTAAGAGACATGTTTTTCGATGCACCCAGTGTAAAGAGGAAGCAGAATAAGAGGCTCAAAAGCACCAAGGATGGCAAACTTTTTGGTCCAAGTGAGGATTTTAGCACATTCAGGTGTGACTGTACAAAATCAAGATGGTATTGATTAAAAAAAAAAAAAAAAAAAAAAGAAAAATCTTAGACAAGTGCATGTGCATTGGAAACAGGTTGAATAAATCTTACTGCAGTAGTAAATCTCTTACTTTTATTTCCTGGTTTAGACACTTTAAGGCCTTAAATATGGTAATAAATGAAAGAATAAGGAGCTTTTTGTACCGTCGACAGAACAAAATTTACAGGACAACACAGAGTTTGTGTTTCTAAAACCACCTAGAGAAGCGTGACAGTTCGAAAGGGTTCAAAGTGTATTCATGCTGTTTAAGGTCCGCAAGGGCTGTCACACATTACTCCCTAGCTTCTGTCATGTCCCAGCTTCTAAACTCAGCCCTTTCCACTACAGAGCAAGGCTGACCTGGACTGACCCAGACACCCGGCCTCTGTCAAGTCGAGGCAAGGGCTTCAGACAAGTTATTTCTGTACTTAAGTCTCACTTTTTTCTTCTTTTATCTCTTAATCTTCACCAGTTTTTCTTGATATTCCTGTCTTTTTGTGCTTTGACAAGTTATTTTTCCTGCCCTTGTGACCCCGCATCCCCATCTATGAGGTCATTCAGCCATGACTAACAGTGGTCTTTAGGGTAAAGAGGGTGTGGGATTCCTTTTCTTTTTCTTGCTGCCTCCAAGGGTACTGCGTGCGGGGGGGGGACATCCAAACATTAACAGAGGAGAAAGGCTCAGCCAAGTTAGCAAACTAATGTGAGAGGCCACTGACAGATAACTCACACACAAAGACAGAGCTCCTCATTACCACACACATGCTGCAGTGTTTTATTTGGACTCAAATCCATGCGATAGGCTGAGCCTCAGATGCCGGACTGCCTATCTCTCTTCAGCTGAGAGAAACTCTGTCCTCTCACCATGGGAGTGTTAGAACAGGACGGGCGAGGAGGACAGGACTCCCGCGGTCATATGTTGCCTCTTGAGATAAGTAATGAATCTTTCAACCCCCCCCCCCGACACAAACACACACACACACACACACTGACATTCCACCCACAGAGACATGATTAACATGCCAATTAGACCAGGAAGCAACAGGCCTCAAAGGCCTCCCTTTTTTTGCCATAAATAGAATTCAAACACACATGCAAATACACTGTACAGACACAACGCCAAGCATGAAAGCACATTACGCATAGGCATGAATGCATAAACATATAGATACCATGAAATGATCAACTGATTCTTCATTCCATTACCCACTTCTATCCACCCACGTATAATAAACAGATTTGGACTGAAATAACAGACATGATTTGTCTTTCATTTGCTTTCTGTAACCATGTATCTGAAAAATACAGCCACGGAGGACGCAGAGCTACAGTTGTTGAAGCAATTTGTTATTAAGACAAAACAATCCGTAACTCTTGCAATAATCAATTTAGTTTTGTTTTTTGTTTTTTTGTGAATAGTTTAATAATTATAATGTTAGAAAGTAGTAAAAAAAAAAAAAAAAACATTCAAGCTTCAGGAGCTCTTTGTGATGTCTTCGAAATGTTTTTTTTGGCTCACAAAAAAACCCAAAATAGACTCATTTTGCAACAGATAAAACCTAATCTATTATAAATATAAGGAAGGGATCAATCAACAGTATTATAGCTGCTTTCCCATATTCTGGGAAAATTACAGTTGGCTCTTGATATTTTCCAAATGAATCAATTAAATTTCAAATATTCAATAGAGTCAA
The DNA here is from genome assembly GCA_016859345.1 of Istiophorus platypterus. Taxonomy (NCBI): domain Eukaryota; kingdom Metazoa; phylum Chordata; class Actinopteri; order Istiophoriformes; family Istiophoridae; genus Istiophorus; species Istiophorus platypterus. The sequence goes on along the minus strand of CM029128.1, from coordinate 17,365,555 downwards.
TGGTTATGAAATTGATCATAGTTGTGTCTCCTCCCTTGGTAGAGAGCAACTTGCTGCAGCATCATCTGAGCGACAGACACTAAGATGAACCAATCTGAGCCCTGAAAGCTGTGCTGCGCGGTTCGGCCTGACACTGACTGATAGCTGGCTGAGGATCCTGAGGGGCATCAGGAGTTTAATCACCCATAACCGCAATTACAGACATACACGTCAGACTCATAAAGCACTGAAACAAGATGAGCGCCTCCCTCCTCTCCTCCCCCTTGGCGCACATCAGCCAAATTCTACTAACACTCAAGGAGGAGCAAGTGAGCTGAAAGGATAAGCTCAGAGAAAAAAAGATCCTTACCTAGTGCATTGCATTACAGGGAAAATTGCAGGGCATTAATTAGTGCCTTTAATACACTTAAGAGCCATAAAACAAGTTGTTATGCACTCACTGTGTAGTAACCATGCCTTGTTGTCAAAGTAAAGAGATGTGTGCTGTTTCTACTGAAGATATGCGAAGATCTCTACGAAACTTGAAATACAAGATTCAAAGGACTGAACTGCTGCATCAGTGATAGCACAAAAAACATTAACATATCAAATACACAAAGCCACATAGACACACTTATACCTAAAGTGTGCATGTCGATGTGCATGCGAGCACACATTCTTAATGATCACATAAAAGCTCATAGTATACCGTAAGACAGGCCTTAGGATGGATTAAGATGCAAGCCTTTATCAGTGGGTTCCCACAATCCCCAGTAGAATACCCCAGCTTTCTCTTTTTTTTCCTTCTTTCCTCTTCCCCCATACCTCAGGGATAGTGTTTGGAGAAAAAAAAAAAAAAGAAGAGGAAGAGAGTGATGGAGGATTGTAGAAAAGGAAACATACTTGAACAAGTATGCTAATGGACAGGCAATGGACAGGAGGTCAGATCGTTTTACAACCCTGCTGCTTGAAAGCAAAGCAGCAAAACAAGATTCAAAGTCATCCTTGTGGTTAGGATAAGTCGAGCACAAAAGTGCATAATGAAGGAGAAGATTTGCTCTAGTAGGTGAATGGGATAGGCTGCCAAGGGTCACCTGGTCAAATGGCTGTCATCTGCAGAGGGTTGACAGCATAGTGAAAGAGGCATCACATGATGGAGCGGATTAACTCTCAAGTCTTCTTCTAGACTGGCCATGCTGTGAAAGCAGCGCGTTAGCAGCAGCTGCAGTTATCCATCACCTTCTGCCCCGGATCTGTTCTGCCACAGTACTGCTGGGCACTCACAAATATCTGGCAGCTCTCATGGTCCAATACACAACCAAGGATGTGTTTTAGTTGATAGTTGTAAACCTAATGATTTTCACTGCTTTCGTGTTTAGACTGTAATTTAGTGTAAGGGGCCAAAAGAATTTATCCCACAACTAACAAAAGCAACAGATTCTCACATCTGAAAATGTCACAACAGTGCAGAAAACACGTTAGAACATGCAAGTTCGGTTTACCGCCATAGACAGCTAATTTACATCTTTATTCTATGATGGTGAAGTGCAGATTAGAGATAAGCTTCGGACACTAACTTTGAACTCCAGAGTTGACCAGGGGGACCAGTGGGTCACAAGATCACCAAAGCAGTTTATGGATGAAACAGTGGCTGCACAACGCCGCTCGGGCTCCAAGACACGGGCCCCTCGATAAATAAGAACACCTCCTGCCAGGAGCAATGAAACTATATGAACATGAACAATGATGAAAAACATCCCTATTCTGCCTCATCATCCCTACACACACAGACCTGATTGTTTTTCTCTTCTATCATCAGTGAAACCTTCCCCCATGATTGGCTGCGATTGACTTGTCAGCTGCACAATGATGTGAGATAAAAAGGGAGAGCTGCCCTGTGTGTGAAAGGTCAAAGTTCTTTTTGGGCACAAGCAAACACATACTGTGTAAACAAGACAGACATAGGGATCAATCACATGGACCCATTTATTGGCTTATTTGGCCGAGAACTACACCTGCTGAAAAAGCATATGGAAATAATTGCATGGAGAAAAAGAGAAAGAGAGACAGAAGAGGGAGAAAAAACTAGGACAGAGAGAAAAGTCAAATGTGAGATGGAATAAGAGGGAAGGAAAGGGAGGATATGGAGGTGAAGGAGACATAAAGTATCGTTATATCCACCTGTCTTCATGCACAATTTTAATTAGAATACCTGGGTGGAAAGCTACAATTTTGATTGAATTCCAAATATATATAAAACATAAACTTAACTCAATTAAAAACACCACAGGGTACACATAGATGCAGATAAATGTCATCTTACTTGTGCAGCCGCCTTTAGAACAACTGATGGTTGATTAATTATAATCCGGTCAAGGCCTCTTGAATATATTCACATAAATATAGTTGATGGACACACTGGTTCACATTTTATTTTGCTGAAATTTCAGACTTTCGCTTCCAGCTTAGGTAACATTTTCACAGAAGTATGGGTAGAGACAGAGAGAGAGGCAAAAGTGGTCTGGCTGATCCTCTGATGCATCATTAGCAGCAGTGCAGCTTCTTAGTTACACTGAGAAATTGCTGTGCAATTCACTGCTTAATGAGGAAAACCGGGAAGGAATATCAAACACTCTGTCACATTACGCAGACATCATAGAAATGACACTGGGAGATAGGAAAACATTATGATATGCTCCATGGAAGAATAAAACACCGTCTTTGAGCATTTTGTGTAAAAATGCTACTTATCATTTATGATTGGGGGTTTGCAAATTCATGCTAACTGAATGCAATTCTAATTTCCCCTCATTTCTGAAGCGTGCCTTCCCTCCAGCTTCCCCGCAGGACACAAACAGGAAGGCAGGGCCCTTAGTCTTCCTGGTTTGTTGCGCTAAGGGACCTGTAATATAGAACACGGAAGTAAACATGCAGAGGAACCACACTGTCTTATCCTGTGCACAGGTACAGATTTGATTCTGGATTACATAGTAAATCTATATACATCAAGTGTGAATGATGGAGGCAGCAGCAAATGTGGAAATCAATGACACTAATAAACTAATAATTCCCGAAACCCAGGTGTAACTGAAACTCCCCATGGAAAACAAAATTAACGAGTCCACAACAGAAAAAAAAAAAAAAACTCAACTGTAATTACATGAAATTCATGAAATAAAACACTGGAATAATTTTAGAAAGACACACTCAACATACCTTGGATAACAAATTGGCACTCACACTAATCAGTGAGACCAAACAAGCCATCTAAACATTTCTCCTCTTCTGACAGACTGGAAAGGAAGGAAGCTGTTTGCATCATTCGGAGTATAAGTGCAGATGATCGTACAGTATACAGTAGCGGATAAAACATCATGAAGGATGTATTAGTGTCAGTATAAGCCTCTGGTGATAAGAAAATATAAGAGATGTTGCTTACAGTCACTTTCATGTAGACCTGTTCTTCCTCCTCAACTCTCTACTCCACATTTATTGCAGCTCTGAAGAATATTTTGACAGAGTTCCAAAATAAAGGAAAGCCTCCTCTCCTGATGCAGCCATAAGCAACCCAAAGACCTGATTCTCCTGTGCTAAGTTGTGACAGCTCTATTGTCCATGTTTGAACTTGGTTTTTACCCTGTTTATTCAGCATAATCTGTACTGCCAGTAATCTGGTGATTGCTCTGCCTCCCTACACGCTCTTGTATGTGAATTTCACCTGGAAACTTTCAATATTTGATATGGATCAGTCTGCGAAAACTCCCCTGCTGTTGTTAATGTCCTCCAGACCTCTTGGTCTACTGAAATGTTTTATGGCCCAGCTCTCAGGTCAGTCTGATGAGTTATATTTGCTTGCAAAGGAGCTTGAAGAATACTCATGTATCGGTCAGACTCTGACTGATGGGAGTATGTTTCTGATCTGACAGTCATGTGGTTCTTCTGACTAATGTCAAATATTGTTTGGATGCAATTGACTTTCCTTCTTGAGGGGGCTCGGGGACCTCAACTGAGTAGACAGGGAACGCAAACCCTCAGTTTCTGTCTTCATTTGAACAGCACGTCACAAGCTGATTGACATTGGAAAGAAAATGGGGAAACTGTTGTGGACACTGGGGCCCAGTTCCAAGCTCATCATCCTGTCAAACATTCTGGGCATCACTCTCATTCATCAATCTCATTGTCCAAAAGGGCTTTTAGTAATACTAAGACTTCAAGTTGATACTGCCTTAACTCATAAGACAAAGTACTCCAGTCACACACAAAATCAGCCCTCTATCTCCCTCCCATGCTCATATGTCTACAAGGATGAAAGATGTCCCATCCAATCAAAAAGTGGGCTGGGGGACAACTGATTTATATATCTTTTTCTTCTTTTAATGTGTCTTTTGTTGGTCCTCCAATTTCATTGTGAAATACTAAATTGCTGAAGTATCCCTTTAAGGAAATGTGAGCACTGACTTGATCTGTTTTAATCTCTGTGCACCTACACAATAGGAAAATTAGAGATGACTTCCCATAAATTTATCTTGTTTTACTATTGTAACTTGTCATTTTAATAGCATTTTCTTCTAGATAAACCTATAAGGAAAATCATTATTCATTTTATATGGAACTCTTATAACACATAAAGATGAGGCAAAGTATATCACTGTAACCACTATATAATATTGAAATTTGCATTTATAGAGATACCAGAGATATAAGATATCTCATTTTGAGCACAACCATCATAAATGAGAAGACTACCGGTCCACAGGTTGCGTAAGGTTTTATGAAAATCTAGATCTCTGTTTTGAATTCTGCTGACATTATACATTAAGTAACATTCGGAGAGATAAACCATCAATCATATATTTTCCCAGCCATTAAAACAGGCCAAAGTCAACTTCTCACCACACCCCTTCAGATAGGATCCTCAGCATAAGTGATAAGTCATGCAGTCAGATAACAAAAAGCTGTAAAGCTGGGTTGTAAATACAGTTTTTAGCATACTGCTCAGAGATTAGGGTACTTCTCAGGTTACAGTCATTATATAACGTACAGCCTTGCTGTGCTTGGATATTAATTTGTGCGCTCCTGTGTACTAAATGTGTCGGGTTTGCAAGTGGTGATTATGTGAAATTGTGGTAAAATCCAAAAAAAGGCTTAATTATCACATAAAGCTAAGGTGCCATCGGTAATAATAGACTTGTTTGCTTTTCCATAAGCTCTAAATGCTCTTCTTAAGCCCTGTGACCTTTGCTAGACAGACGGAAGGCAGAAAAACACAGCCACCGCTTGTTGTATTAAGCATAATGATGTCAAAAGACACTCTCCTGTATGCTTGTTTCAGTTCACATGTTGATCATGTCTCTGTAAGTGCTGTGCTGATGTGCATCTGTTTGCACATCAATAACAAATATGACAGTGCATGGAGCACTTCTGTGTGTCCTTTTTACTCTGTTTATACATGTGTATTTGACACTTGATACTGTCTGTGTGCTTGTCTAAATTGAAGTGCTGTGCCACTGGGCAAAGTCTGAATAATGGAACTGGCGGCACGTTGGTGTCGGGTGAGATGTTGCCACCACAAAACTAACCCGGCTGTTGTGTAATCAACAGGACTCATACACACATACCCTGCCTGTGTATCACAATACATGGAACAGATGGCAGGGAGGGTGTTAAATAAACACAAATACATGCTCATTATCAGCTTGGGTTACAGGCAGCTGCTGCCGCTCACTTTGCCTTTGACATAGACGTTCTATAAAATCACACCCGATAAATACTTTATATAGGAGGGTTAAAAACAAATCACAGTGCAGGACCTAACACAAGTCATTTTCCAGGGGGTTGAACAATGTGGTGGCTCAGCTCTTCCTAATCACTTGCTTGGGTGTTACATGTTACACACATGGCTCTGTCAAGTACATCTGGCAGAGAAATGAAGAGCACACACTCTTGTAAATGCATTAAATATATGTAAACAAATATATGCATGCATGCGAATTTGAGCACAAAGACGCAACCACCTATACACATACACACACACATAATATACACAGATTTTCTCCTGCGAAAAGCAAATGTAAAGGCATTAGGCCTGTGGCAGCTTTTCTTTCTGGCATTAAGCTCTTGTCCTGATACTGATGTCTTCCCAGGAGAGAAGATCTTTACTTGATGAGCATTAACAGATAGGGACTAAATGTTCCAGGTCCTCTAGATGGTTTCATAATATTTAGTGAAAAACTGTCACGTAAATGATTAACTCCTTCCTGAGCCTCCTGCAGGTTCAGCGGGATGTAAGCAAGGCAGGACAGAGTGTAAGCAAGGACGACACACATCCCTGATGTACTGTCTATAAAATGCCAGAAAATAGTGGAAAGTTTCTCTCATAATTTTCAAGAGTTTAATGTTACTTCTTCAAATAGCTTGTTTTGTGTGCTTTTTTATAGCAACAGACCAAGAGACAACTTACAATGCTAAAGTGAGAAAAAATAAATAAATTCTCACTGTCAGAACCTTTGACATGTTTGCTAAATAAATGCCTTTACTTCTCAGTTAATAACTTCAGTATACTCTTAATAAAACAAAAATGAAGACATCACCTGTCTGCAAATGGTACTTAGTCCTCTGTTAGGAATTTTGGTAGAAATTTGCTGTGCTTCTTGTCATTTTAAAGGTTTGTGAACCAGGAAATCTTATCAGTATGATTCATAAAGGTCTGACTAACTAAACCACACAGCCGAAACCATGTGATAAATAACAAGTAGAGATATGTCAATGCTGAGCCATTGCATTTTGACTTTGCCCCTACTCCTCTGCAATCTCTCACTGTCTCCAACACAATCTCTGGATATTATTTCCCCCATCCTCATTTCAAAGTCATGCCACCACTGCTGCACCACCACGTTAGTCAATTAGCTCAATGTCAGTGACTATAATGGACTTGTGGACATGATGCCCCTGTGGCGTTTGGTGCGCTCTTTCACATAGGGTCTACTCCATCACACAGCCCCATTGACTGAGCCGCCTGCATGGGCAGACACTAAAGGTCAACATTCTGCAACAGTTCCCTTGCCAATGCCCCAGGTCTGCTTCCACCAAGAGCACACGGTGGGTGACAGTTGACTTAAGGAATAATTCCAGTGTCTTACAACCTCTATTTTCATATATTTTGCCAACATTTCTATTAATAATCAAAACACTGTATTCACCATGTCACTTGTGGCACAGTCAGATGATCAGGGTTTAAACAAACGCTGTGGTTAGCAAAATTTGTTTGGTCGAGAAAACAATAAACATTTGTCAGTTTACAATTTGCACAACTTGCTGCAGTTTTTTTTCGTCATTTTGGGTGTGCTCACATTCAGTTACAGCAAATAATTGGTTTAGGCAATCTGGCTGAACTGTTGCCTTGTTTACAACATGTAAAGATGATCAACTTACTGCTCTTTGTTGCAGCAATGTTGCCATGTGATATCTCAGCAAATACTTTGGTGAGTATGCTGTTTTCATACCTCCTAGAAATAAAGACCAAAACAATGACAATAAGACTCAAGCTTATAAATAAACTAATAAACTGGCTTTAATTATCAAATTAGTTTTGATCCTACCCAAAACAAGCACTATGGTCCACACTTTTTGAACTTTGAAACCAGAATTCTCAATTGTTGTCATTTGTTTGGTAAAGCAGGGACTTAGAGTCGCCACAGCAGCCACATCTGCTCCTCAAGGGCCGCCAGCTGCTCAGACCAACACCAAGTCCCAACAAGATATTTCCATTAGCTGCTGCATTACCATCACTCCCCCCTCTTTTTCTCCAAGCACCTCAAGAAGCGTCTCTCTAAAGAAAAGCACGTGGGAGTTGAAAAACGTTTCTCCTCCACTTCCACCTCTCACATCCCAGCATGTACCGGCCTGCATTAATGCACTCGGGTGGGTCTGTTGCTGTGCAGCATAGACATGTGACATTGGAAGGTCAGGGCTCTGCCACCCTGCCTTACCCCCCAATACACACACATCCACAGCAGACCTTGCTGACACTTTGTCCTCTACCCTACACCCCTCAGTTCCTGGTTTACCCTTTGCAGAAACACAAGGGCGGAGCCTGCGAGACCTTGGGCGGCAGGTGCTACGTTTCTGACCTTCCACTTCATGAGATCGGCTTCGGTGACATTCGGATCAAGAGCTTGGTTGTGCTGCTTCTCCCTCCCCCCACCATCAAGCTGGCTATAATGCCAAGCATGTCGAATCACTTTAGCATCAAAATACCAACAGTCCTTCCCCCCTCTCCTACTCTCCTCTGCTTTCTCCTCACCCCTCTCTCTCTCTCCCAACATCCCTGACTGTCTGGCTCTTTCTCTCTCCCCGGCCTCTCCTCCTCAGGGAGCGAGGGGGGAGGCACAGAGTCTGATGATCTGTTGCTGCCATTGCCCTTCAAATTCCTATCGACAAGGGCAAAGGCAACTGACCGGAGTGAGAGAATGAACAGCCAGAATTGCCACAGAAACAATCTCCCAGTCCATTCTAAAAGGACACCTTAGCTCCCGCAATACCTATTTTACACACAGGCCTGTGAACACACATGAAGTGGACTGAGATGGATGTGTAGAAATCTGATCTAACATTATGGTAGATCTCATTACAGCTTAAAGGGAGATGACATATGAGGGGACTAAAGAAAGTCTCCTGCCACGTAATTAAATATTGTGACCCAGTGTTCAAACTGCAAATTGACACTAAAAATTTCTAGGGCCAAGAAAAATGTTCCTGCATTCTTGTGTTGTTGTTCTTCATGGTTACCAAAGCAGCTTTGGCTGTTGCAAGCAAAGCATAACAACCAGGAAACGCATGGTTCCGAGAGAAAATTAGACTTAATAAATAAATCACAGAAATTGGCCTATTCCTTTGGTCTGGCCTTGTCCAAATATCTGGCCCTTCTGCGGTTAGCTGATCCAGATGTTCAATGCAAACTTTTTGGATTCTCCATAGTCTCAGTGAAAAGAGGAAAAACAAAAGAGGAACCCTATTTGATTGCATTTCTTTAAATCACATCTTACTTTTCTTTCTCGTGCACATGTAGATCTATAACAACACATACTGCAGTTTTTTTTTAATTGAGTAGATGCGTTGTTTTATTTTCTCTGTTGTATTTTAAAATTTATCTCTGCCTGCGGAACATTTTTCAGCACACAATAAACATGTTTCCCAATCTTTGTTGGCGCAGTGGAGTGCAGTGTGTCAAGAGCCAGCCTAACTGTCCTTCTGAAAATGTGACACACATGCAATACTTACATATCCCAATCCTCCCATGTTTATCTGCGGTTAGAGGAGGCGAGTGTCCCTCAACCCTTAGTCAGCTTTGCTGATATAAACATGGCACTCAGTGTGAGGCTTAAGTGGTCAGGAGAGCTAAAGTGACACTGCAGCCTCTGATTCTGATGTTTCTATCAGCAAAGATAGACTGAGATATCTGGGTTAAGATGTACAGTACATATTCATTCATATTTATGCCATTTGTTAATTTGCCCATATATTCCAGTAGAACCCAACGTGCGTCGCTGTGATTAACATACTGTTCTATGTTAAGCAACATGGGGCTTGAAGAACGAGAACTTGCTTATTCATGTTTAATTAATGATAATAAAAAATGCAGGGTTTCTTTTTTTTTTCTTTCCAGATGCAAAAGCCTGTACTGTAAACCTCACTCATGGGGTCAGGATCAACTCTGAGGAGAGCTTCAATCTGTAGCAGAAGGAAATTTCACCTCATCTGTGAAAACTGGCTCTAAGAGAATATATTATCTACAAGCTATATATAACTAAGGATCCAAAGGAAAATGGATTTGAAACAAAGACAACTGTTTTCTTCTTGAAATAATAAAAAGAGTCCTCTCTGATTTTAAAGCAAAAAGTAACAATGGATATAATTGTATTCAGCACAAATAATGTATCATCCATTAAATTATGCTGTACTCATGATAATTTAAATTTAAATGTTATTTTGTGCTAACATGATCCAAATTTAAATTCATCATGGTAGCCTATGGGAATTTGAGCTCAGTTAAAACTTCAACTTCAATTCTCAGCACTCAACTCTACCACCCTTAATTAGATGGTAGAGATGACAATGACTGCATGATAGTAGCAATGAAGACGACTTCCTGCCTGTCCCCTGTGTCCCTGGCTGCCTGCTCGCCTCACTCTCTGCTGGGTTTGAGCTGTAACAATGAGATAGTATTTCACTCTGATGGTGCTGCTCAGGGGATTATAAGCTCAGAGAGTTATCAAAGGCTTAGTCACTCTGATTTCTAGTGACCCGCCGTGGATGGCTGCTGTCACTCTGTGCAGCTCGGAGGACCTCCACCTCTGTAGATGCACCCTAGCTGCTGCTGTGGTGGGAGTTGGCCACCAGGGGCCATGTCACTTGGATGAATCTCAGTGAAAGACATGATGGACATGTATTATGGGTATTCCCTGAATCCCCTTTACAGGACTAGCAGAGCGGTTATTATGGAGCAATATAAAGGGACAAAAAAAGAAAAAGATAAATGGACATGGTAAAAAGTCATTGTTAGACAAATGCATTTTTAAGCTCCTTGGCCACAATGTTATATTATTATCATTATTAGAGCTACAAGGAGAGTGACCATTGAAATTTGTGATGTAACCAGAAACTGGACTCAAATATATGCTAAAATGGGCTGTGTCTGCTGGATGTGTAAACAAGGATGTATGAATGACTAACTGTTTGCTAATGTTTGCTAACACATGTGCCCCATCAACTTTACAGTGGGTTAATATCAGATATGTTTACAGCTCTTTGTGCTGCCCATAAGTGGCTGAAAAATCTATCAATTATTGTTTAATTTTGAGCTTTTAGTATATAAAAGAATTTTATCTCCATTTTTAAATTTGACAAGAGCCATATTTTAATTTTTCTTTAATAACTATCTGCCATCTGACATCAAGGAACAACAGATGTGATGTTTTTTTTAAAAAGACGGCAGTAAAGCTGTCTTGAATTAAATGGCTTTTCTTTATCTTTTATCATGAGCCTCTTTATTCTGTGATTTAGCAGAATAAGAACTGATATTCATCAGTCTGGATTTCAGCTTACAATCACTGTCCCCATGTTTTTGTATATGGGACAAGGAAAGAGATTCAAATCTCCTCCTTATAATATGATTTCATTAGATTATATAGCATTTCAGTGTTTCATTCCTGTTTTGTTTTTTGTTTTTTTGCAACAAAAAGACTTAAAATGTCAGGGATTTAAAAATCATTTTAAAGAAAAACACAAGAAGCAGTATGGTTCCTGGGAACCATAGCCGCTGCATTTGATGGTATCTGATAAGTTTATTATATATTCAAAATTCAAGCCAATTAACTGAGCTTTTTGGCAGTTCTTATCCCAGTTTTGACAAACCCCAGTCCTCTGGCCTAAAGTAAACCAACTACCATTAAAAAACACAGACATTAGCTGGTTGCTAATTGAGATGAGTCATGATAGTTAGAGTTTGTGTATTAAAAATAGCATGTGTGCTGATGAATGGGGGCCAGCACCCATAATCTGAAACTTGGCATCCTTCAGTCCCTCTGGTTTCTGACCTAGCAAGAATAAGCCAGGGACAGCGCTGAATCTGGCCAGCCAATTAGAGCACAGGGAGCACGGAGAGTGTGAGGAGCACAAAGCATGCTGAGGCTAACGAGCTCCCTCTCCATGACCCTCCTCACCTCTGCAGGACCCTGCGATGGGAAATATGAGGAGACGAGAGCTACTTTAACTCACCAAAATTTCCAAAAACCCCTCTCTTTAGCCTCCTTTGCTACCCCCCAACCCCAAACTCTAGTCTCAGACCCTGCTGTGTGACCACAAGATCTACACACACATGCTTCTTTCCTCCAGAGCCCCATCACATGGCTTTTTACTGCCATGCTGATGCAAAAAGCACTACATAGAAAAACAATGGGAACATACTCACACATTCCTTGCACAGAACTTGAGCTCTGTAACTTGCATTTCCCTGTAGTTTACTCTACGGTTTATAGGTGGATGGGCAAAGGAGCCTCTCTCCAAATACTCTGTATAGTAAATGGGTTCCAAATTAATTGGCAGGATTTGTTAGGCAGTGAGAAAATTCTAAGGCACTGTAATGAAGTGGGGCTGCAGTGAGCACTAATGTGGCTTGGCATTGAGTGTAACTGCTACTTATTTAAACAAAACACCACCAATAAAAAGGTGATGAAACAAAAGCAAACAATACACCTGGTGTAAATCTCGGCAGGTAGAGAAACACCCAAGTGGGACAGTGAGATCATGTTGGTATTTTTCCGGTGCACCAGTCAGCCACATCCAAGGCTAATGAAATAAAAAAGAGGGGGAGCCAGTAATAATCATCTACATCCAACACCCCCACCCCCTTTTCTCTCCAGGCAGAATTGGTCCTGTCATTTGGACCCTCCAAACACGGACCATATGTGAGTTCAGCCCTGGCAATCAGACTGCATTGTGAAGCAGGCGGCTGAGTTCATCAGGAAAAAATTAGCCCGCCGCTCTGCAGGCCTCACTCCCATTGGCCAGTCACGCGGCCCGCTCCGTTTGAGGGCACCCCAGACATTCCTGCGGATAATCTTTTCCATTCCTCTGCTCAGCTCGGTGAGGACAGACCAAATCACAGCACAAGGCCTGCATTGTGAGGGCCTTTTCAAAAAGCCCTGTTTTCAATGCCGTCTCTCTTTTGCGCTTTCCCTCTCTCTCACCTCATACACCACAATTCCAAAAAAGGGAGAAAAAAAAAAAGCATTTTTCCCATCATGACTTCTTTTTCTAATAAAAAACACAAGATGATTGCTTTTTTGAAATAATCCTGCGGAAAAACAAGGTACTGGACACTACGTTTCTCACGGTCCCTTTCCAGTAAGAGTTTGTTTTTGAAAAGCCCAAACAATGTAAAACCACTGAAACCGGAGCCTGGCCACATCAGTGTGCAGCCTGGAGTTCAGCGGATCGCTGCTGAATACGGCTCCCCGGGCGAGGCTCACAAGCCTTCCCAGAAACCTCCCGGTTGGTCACCACTACATGCCTTGCGCCTCCCACAGCAGCTTGTCATTGTGGCCGTAGTCGGGCGGCTGGAAAGTTGAGATTGGAGGACAATCACACAATCTGGGAACACTGGTGGATTTATAGTAACACGTTCCATAATTAGACCCATGAATATTACAGGCTCTATAAACTTTAGACTCCAGGCTGTCCAGCCTCTGCTTCTAACAGTTATTTCACTTTCTTTAGTACACTCTGCTCTGTGCTTCTCAAGAAGCACCTCTCAATTTGCTTAACATCTCCTGCAGTGACAATGCAACAAGAAAAGATAGTAAAACCCAACTTTTCAACACTTTCACTCCTCCTCTCCTCACCATTTGCCCGAGTCTGAGGTAGACAAAATAAACTAATGTGACTCATATCCTAGTGTGCTACAGGTCTTAAAATAGCCACAACACAATGAAGAAATAACCTTTGTTTTCCTTCTCCTTACTTTAGAGAGACTACATTTCTAATCCAGATGCTTCTAATTGTTCAAGACACACGTCAACCCTTACTGCAGGCTGTAACAGTAAAAAAGGAAAAAAAGAAAAATTAAATGTTGCAATCAATCAAGATAGCTCTGTAAAATACACAAAATGAGGGTGAGGTTGGTGGAAACTGTGCACCTCTCCGAACATGCTGAAACTTGTCCATGAAAAACTATTTGCCAGTAAAAGAGAGAGTAGTGGGTTCTCATCTTGTCTCCACTGAGAATATAGAAAATATTCTTGTTCCACCAAAGAGAGAGGAAGATATTTAGATTTACATTCCATATTTGGTCTTAAGAGGACTAAAAATACAGTAAGAAAACCCCTTTTTTCACTCCAACAAGTGTCAGAAATAATATAATACATGTGTTGCTGTTTGAGCCAGATGGGAATTATGTCTCTGATCCAGGTTCAAGCTCAGCGTCCTGCTGTAAACTTGTCACTTTGCAGTAAAACAATAGTCAATGAAACAACAAGTCCATGTTATCAAAAACTGCCTGTTGATACACGTGTATCAAGTATCAAATATGATATAAAAGTATACTATCAATTCATGTTTCTGGTCCTTTTTTAAGGGTGATACATGTAATTTTTTGCTATTGCTACATAGCTAACATTAGCTTTAATGCTGCACTTGCAAGACAGGAGGTTAAAATAGGCCCTTTGGGCAGCAGTACTTCTTCATCCTGACATATTGATGACGTGATGCTACGGTGACTCACTTTGGCAAAATAGTATTACAAGACAGGGAAGACCAGGGCTACTTGGTTAGCATGCTGACTTCAGTAGAAGAAAGGAGGTGATAGAAATAGAATCAAAACAAGAGTTAACATTGTTGTTACTTTCCATCTCTAAAGACAGCTCTCAGCGAGTAGATTGGTAAGTTGGCACCATTAACATTTACTATGTAGTGATATGAAAAACTTACATATAGCACCTTTAAAGAATAGCCTCTCTCGAGGTTATTAAGGACGACTGTGTATCTGATCCTTTAGGACAAAACGATAACTTTATTAAAAAAAAATACAAGAAGCCAGGGAAGTGTATGTAATGGATTTGATTATTGTGATTACATCAGTAAAATTGATTATAAGATAATAAGATGATAAGATTTTGTAATTTTTTTTGTTATCTAGAACTTATGATACAGAGCCCTTGAGTTATTTTATTTATTTTTTTAGGCTGTGTTAAAAGTCCTAAAGCGGATCAGTACATCACTGCTGAAAAAAATTGTATTTTCATGATTTTATTGAACATTTAAACATAAAGTGTTTCCCTTATTTTTCCTTGTGCAGAAAACAGAATACAAAATTTCAGGACTTCCAGTGGACTGATTTAACAGTACATCTCTAAAATTTACTTAGATATTTTTGAATCCACCGAACCAATTCACAGAGCAAATACCACAAATGCAGCTAGGAGCGCTTCGGGTGGGGTAGAAACGAATTTCATCACGCAAACCAGAAAGGAGTCTGATTGATTTGTTGTGCTGGAATGAAGAAACCAAACCAGAGCCAATTCGAAAACAAGACAAAGAGGGAGGACACTCAGTTTCTATTAGACAATACTTTTATAGTCCAACAATAAGTGGCTGAAAAATAGACTTGGGAAGAACTTCTATATCTTCCTTGAACTGAGAAGTATTACTTCAAGAATAAAAATTAAAGAGCATCTTTAAAACTTTAAAATCACACAGCTGCTCTGGCAGAGGTGTTTATGTGTTTATGTGACCTTGTCTTGCTATACGAGTCACGCTCTCCTCACATGATGGGCAGCTTAGCTGCTCACAGCACTGACATTACTTAGGGAGCAAGCCTTGGGGATACAGTGATAAATGCATCATCATTAAGCAGACGTTCAGCACAGGTCGGTCCTCTGGTCATTAGCCACATACCAGACAGTTCATTTCTGAACGTCCACCGAAGTCAGACCCTGGTTGCCTGTGGGGTTGACAGTGATGGTAGTGGTGATGTGGACAGTGGCAGAGGTCTAAGGTATATGAAGGAAAAGTCTGATCTCAGAGCACCTCTGTTGACTTGTTTATCACTCAGGCTTCACATGCAAGAGCACCATTAATCATAAAAACCAGACTCAACGCTGTCTCCAAAAAAGCCCACAGCCACACCTCTGACTGGAGGCAATAGTGTGTGCACATGTCCACTGAGCAGAAGAAACAGGCAATACTTTACCCTGTATGACAAAACCAGTTAAAAAATGATCATAGAAACTCATATCAGATGTAGCAAAAAGCATTTATATATGTTTAGAAAGGGTATTCCCTTTCTAGATAATATTGTTCATTTTGATAGACCACAAAAATTCACGGAGGACATAGTAATTAACTCAGTTATACCTAATAAACTTGTAACTACATAATGGTCTCTGAAAAATATCATTTAGATCTACCAATGATGTCTTGATAGCAGATTAAATTAAATGTAATGATTTTAGGTGATTGGTCTCATTAGGTTGGGTGGGGTGCACTTTAAAAATAACCAGCTCCTCATGACTAATTTTTCCATTAAAAAAAGGCAGTTTCGAAAGTGCAACTGGGGATCCATTCTTGAATGCACCCACCCACTATTTTGAAACAGACACGCAATGATTCCAAATGCATTTCTTACCTGGTGGGTCACTGAAGACAAATGCATTCCCCTACATTTAACAAGAGAACTAAAAAAGTACCTAAGTAGCAACAACACAATCGGTGTTACCTGATGATAGGCGACGCTGATGGAGGGGACACACGCCACTGAAACAGGAACAAGCCTCACCCGAGCGACCTCGCTGCATCGGAGGAGCCAACGAGCACTGGGGCTTCAGGAACCCTGTGATTAAAGAGATAAGAAGGGATAAAGAGACAGAAAAATAGGTAAAGACGGAGTAAAACAAAGAAACAAAACAAAGAAAAAAATAGCTCATAGGCAGCAAATGGTAAACAGGATAAACAGGACTTCTCTGAGCATACACTGGTTTATCAGGGGCTGACACCAGCTGAAAAGATAAATGCCAAAATTAAGACATCGCCTTTGGAAGCAATATACTATAAAGATATATATATATATATATATATTCCCTGCAGATGTGCCACCATCGGACCCAGCTAACCTCTCACATTTGAAGCTCTGCGGCAAACTGGCCCTCTCCATAACCTACTCACTGGTGGCACCACCTCACCTCACTGTTCATGTCAGCTGTGTGGCTTTACCTATGGTGAGGGCTCAGACAGTGGACAGAACCTGAAGAAAACTGAATGAGGCTGGCCTGGAGGAAGACAAAAAGTGGTCGGAAGCAGGAATGAGGTTAGCAGCTCTGTGTACGCAAAATGCCAGATTAGGCCTGAGTGCCTTGAGGGACTGGACGAGGCCGTCATACTGTCTGTCTCTGGGGTCAAAGAGGTCATTTTCAATAGGGAAGTCATTATCCAGCACAATGAAGCAACTGAGTAGGTTGTACCCCCTCCAGACCAGCACTCACCAGTCACTGACATCATTCAGCAAAGAACAAGAGCGACAAATAAAATTAGACTGACAAAAACGGCAGAGAATTTGGAGAAATATTTCTTGAATTACAGCACCCTGTTATTCAGAATTGGTGGAGAATGTAAATAATAAATAGATACACCAGGAAGTGGGACCCAATGGACCATTTATCAATGGTAATAACCACTAACCCTAACCAGATTTAAAGTGGCAGAGTGTCATTTGATTTCACAATTGACACTGTAGTCTCTGTCCAAAGTGGAAACTTCTTTATGCACTTTACTTTCATCAGTCAGCGGAGGATTCACTCAGTCTTTATTGACTGGGTAGCTCATGCGGATCTCATTGGCATCGGCAGGTCTCTGCAAATCCCAACTTTATTCATTCCTCACGAGGACCTTTAGATTTCCAGCAAATATCAAGAGCAGCAGGAGAAGGAGCCCCCCCGTCACTGTGTTCTGAGCCCAATAAAGCGCCTTTATTTCCACCATGAAAAACATGTCACTCTAGATGAGCTCACAGAATGACATTTAAAACAGGCAGAGGGATACTGAATTAGTTCCCCATGATAAGCTGTCTGGGATGCTGATACTTTCTGTTTATAATGGTGTGTAAGTGTTAGTGTGTGTCATGTGCATGTGTAGCAATGTGGATGTGTGAGGAAGGAGTGGGGGTGGGTGGGGAGGGGGTCATTCTTCAAAGCTTTGATTAGTATTACAGATGAAGCAGGGGACGACAAGGCAAAGCAAGTCTGGTCCAGCAAGAGCGAACACAGACAGACTGAGATCATCCCGGACATCATGAATTAAATAAAACAGACGAGGAGGGCATTTTGACTGTCTCATTAAAGCAGAAGTAAACATGTATCTCCTCATACATTATATCTCATCATCTTCGAGCACGATAATGCTATTGTTGTAATCAAATGTTGGAAATGTCAACTCAGAACAACAGCAATGACTAAGTTTTATGGTTATCATTAAGAGTAAAGGCATGCTGGAATGGATAAAATAAAAAATACAATTTATGTTGGCAATTCTACATAATAGCAGCTTAAAAGTTGACTGAACTCAAGTCAACACTGTATTTGTGTGGTTAAGTTCTGAGTAAGCTATAAATTTGTTGTCAATCTTTTGGGATTTACATCACCCAAAATACAAACAAACATGTTTTTCCTCTTAGCTTTGGTGCCTTCTATCATTTGAAACAAATACAGTATGATTTGCCAAAAATTTTGGGATATCTTTCATCATGTCATCACCTAAACACAAGAACTCCAGTTTCTTAAACTTGTGTCACGCATAAAAATAATGAATATAATCCAGATCCAGAATGTAGTGCACACATCTCAGACTATAATCCAGATAGTCCAAAAATAAAGAAACAATTCACATAATTTACCTTCCTGTCTTCAACAAAGTTCATAAAATTACCAATATAATACAATGTAATTTCAAACTACAACATAAAGACAAATTAAATAGCTAATCTTGTCTACTTCTCCAAGTTTAGAGACAGAGTGAGTCAACAGAAGGACACTAAAATAAATCAACCAATCCATCTTTTCAACATAAGTGCACCAGAAAATTTTCAGTCTGTTTGTTATCCTCCAAACTTGAATAATTTACAATGTGAAAGGCATACATAGCAAAATGAGGATTTCATTCATTTCATTGTGAATGATTTTATACAAAAGTATTCCTTCTACTTGAGTATCTCAGTGCAGGAGGAATTATGTCAGTACACATGGATGAGGTGCATGCACTCTGGGGGAAATTTTGTTTCAGAAAGGTCTTGCTCCATTTACTATATTCTGCCACATTTTCCCCATTGCTGCCAAATGAATCAATTCTTTAAGAACACAGCACATTCCTGGTTGACCAATGGGTCAAAGGGCAAACAATGACACATGGTATAGAGCTCTGAGCTATGTCACTAAACATTAAGACATTTAAATATGAGCCCAGACTCCCAGTCAAGTTGGACTTTTCCACAATCAGGAGTAAACTAAGCAGACAGCAGCTCCCTCCCCAAAAAAGCCAAACACTGCAACACATCCACTGGGATAATGTTCCCATGAGAGAGTAATTCTAAAGTAAAGGGATCAAATACTTGGAATTTCAGCTAAAGCTTAAAGACAGAGCTAGAAAGTGGAACAAATTAATTTGAACCTGAACCTGATCTCTCTGTCTCAGAAAAAGAAATATTATCCTTTATTTTCAGTGTAAATGCAAATCTATAATTTACATTTATTTTTTGCTAAATCGTTCACAACACCTCACCTCAACATCTCAACCCTTTCAAAAAAGAAATCATAAATCAGTCAGCTCACACTACGTGTCTTCCTGTTGACATCATAAATCCTTTTCAGTGAGGTGGTTTACTTTTCAGGCCTAGAAGTAAATGATGAAAGTGCAGCAGTAGCATGGACATGTATGTGCAGGTTAGATCTGCTGTCATGAGTGGTAAGGTTGGTACATGTCTCAACATTAAATTGTCTCTGTCACACTACATCATTATGTCTTGGCTGCTATACTGTAGCAGGACCTTAATTACAGAAATGTTTGATCTTGGTCTTCACTTCTAAGCAGAAAGGATCTCATTGGCTTCAATAATTGCATGATCCAATCTTCAGGGTACAAGCTCAAACCTTCCGCCCACTAACAGCCAATCAGCATTATCCTTACCGGTGATCGTGGTGGATCACAGAAATGTACACACGCTGGGGGATTTCGTCATTAAAGATATGCTGCTAATGAAATCCAGCATTTACAACCTTGTGCTAATGAAGGCAGGCCTTTGAGATATTCCGCTAATGAAAGAAGGGGATTTTTTTATTGATATAAGGCTAATAAAAGAAAGGCTTAATGACAAGGTTCTAATGAAACAAAGGCGTGTAAATTTGCCACTATAACAAATTTCACTGATAAGAGCACAGCTGAGGTATTTTCATTAACAGACAATTCTAATTTATCAGATTCATCAGTGAAAGCACTTCCAGACTTTACAAGATCCCACAAACTAAAGTCTTTTGAATGAAATACATTCAAGCATTTATGAGAGTTTAAGGGATGGCAGCCGAGCTCTCTTAAAGCGTAACGATTGTTCATGTCCCGTGTTGCCAGGGTGATCAAGCCCAAGGTCAAAGTTCATTGGGCCCTTAATGCATCTCCCAGGTGCAATAAAAAAGCCCTTCCCACATGGGACTACAGGGGATAAGGTCCTGGTAAGAGTGCGCGGATGGAGGGACCACAGAGGAGCCATCAATCACCACGGTTACCACTATGAATGCCATTCACCTTCAGCAACATGCTATTGCATAGGGAAAAGACTTGACAATGAATGACCAATGAATTTAGAAATGACTTTTGAGTAGTAATATGATACCACAGTACATATAGTACAATAATACAGTACATTTAATTATTTTTATATGTAGACTGCATATCAGCCCTATGTCAGTGTGTCCTCAGACTATTAGCAGATTTGCCATTTAAAGGAATCAGTCAACAACTGTGATGACTGGTTTAATCAATTATCAGTCAATGATGCTTTTTATTTGATGTCCCCGGCTTATAATGCTGCTTTTCTGTTTTATATCACTTGAACTAAATATTTTGTCAGTGGGAGGTTGTAATGGGAACACTTCTGTATTGTCTGCCATTTCAGAGACAAAACAATTAATTAATTGAGAGATACCTCAAAACTGAGAATAATTGTTAATTGCAACCCTAATCAATCTTATTTCAGTGCTTTATTTTAACATATTCATGTGTTTGCCTATAAATGAATAGCATTGAGTACAATACTTAATTACTGTCTTGATGTTTGCTTCTCCCTGAAGAGACCGAATCCCTTGCAACACTGTCACATTACACACACACAATTACCCCTCTTATGAGGCATAAGAAAAAAAACAGAAACAACTCTACCTCTGCTTCAGTTCAGCTTAAGCTGTGAGGAGCTACATGACACTTCAAGACCTATCAGCAGATAATCAGACACTTCTCATCTGCAGCACTGCATCCCTCGCTGATCCTGATCATCAACATGGAAAGCATCTAGCCCTGCTCCTGAGCATATCTGCTGCATCAGCAAACTGTCTTCCCTCTCATATGATGATATCCATTATGAAGGGAAAAGCCACATTTCACCATGCCTCTAAGCTGTTATTTTTCTCAACCAGAGCAAAGCCTGAGCAGATCTATCACAACAACAAAGCAAACCTCATAAAGATTACTTTGGGCGATGTCTAGATGCTGATCATACTTATTAGAAAAACAGCTTGGACATATTTTAGAAATCCTTTTGTTGTTGTGTCTGCATGTTTCTCTGCTTATCTAGAATGATTACACACCATCTTGAGTGTTCATAACTACTACTGTTGGGTTGAAATTCCACCCTAAGGTAGACTCCATTACTGAGACCCTGAGGGTCCACAAGGGGCCAAACCAGGCACACAACAAATCAGCAAAAGCAGTTAGGAAATTAGGCAACCCCAAGAATGAACCAAAGCTCTGGCTTTGAAAGGACTAACAGGCCTCTGGCATATGTTGCTAATATTATTTGGTATATTACAACTGGATGGCCCTAGTATGAGGGTACATACCATTTTGTGTTGAGAAACTGAATGCTTACCCATATTTCACTATGGCTATAGGTTCTTCAAAGTCTTTGATCTACCCTGGATGAATTAGGGCAACATCAGTCCCCTGAGGGTGCCTTTTAGGCTGAATGGAAGGTTAGACAAAATCTGCAGAAACAGATATCCATGAAGACCTTGGTTGGAAGACATAATTCTCAGGTTCAGCCACAACAAACCAAATCAGTTGTAGCAAAATTCCTTAACAAAATGATGAGGAAGTTGATGCTATGAGTAATATTCACTTAACTGTGAAACAAAAGTGACTGAAATCTGCAACTTGCATTTGTTTATCAAGTTTTGAGTCTGCACTGGCAATAAAAAAGTTGAGTGGACAGTTTTATTGACTGACTTATTAGGTGAATGTGTTTTGTGAGACCTAAACTGAGGCGCTTTTGAAATGAACAAGAGCACCTTTCTGTAACTGCTACTTCAAAAAAAACATGCCTCCCCACTTTGTCTGAAATTGAGTCTGCACTTTCACACAGTCTCAGGATAATGAAAGTGGCAGTTACCCTGGTGTGGCATTTGAAGCTGCGAGGCATTAGTAGAAAAGGTAGACTGCCAAGATGACCTTTGTAAAACCGTAACTTAAGGACTGTTAATACTGAGCGGCATATGTATATTACTGATAGAATAATCCTTAACCTAATCAAGAGATAAAAAGCTTAAAAAGACAATGTGATCCCACAATTTTAATATAATATAAATACTAATTCAAGTGAAATGTCAAATTCTCTTGATTTAATCTGGAGTTGTTGTTTTTTTTTATATACTGAATTGTATTGCTGAATTTTAGTCAACTACATAACATACATATTTTTCTTTTTTTTTGCAGCAAAAGAGGCAACAAAGACAGAGATGCTTTGAATTAATGTTGTGAACATCATTGTGAACATCATTATATATAGCATTAAATATATTAAATATATATAATATATATATATCACTATTTAAAAGTCATTAAATACTGCTGCTGCACCAGTTATCTTGTTGACACCAGGTTTATGAGTACTCTCAAGAGAGCCAGACATAATTCTGACACTTTGTAAAATGAACACAAGTCTGGTCTGGAGACGACTAGTTGAAAGTGTGGTTGTGGTTGTGGCAAACTCTGCCACTGACAAAGCTCCACCCACAGGCCTCCTTCCAATTCCGTTGCAATTTTCTGGTGTGAATAACCAACACTACCACCTCTGCAAATCACTGGATTGGTTGGTGTAGAATTTTTCCCCACACACCCTTATATGCCAAAACCAAACTGGACTGCCTCCAAACCTACAGTACACCTGCATACATAATGGCTGTAAAGTTGAGTTATGACAAAAGTATTCTGAGAGTATTTAATGCTAAATGACGGATGGATGTATTTTGGCAGAGTCTCTGGTCTCTCAGATTCACCTTTCCCACAGAGATGTACTGCGTTCTCTAAAGATTTTATAAAACATTACAGCAGCAGGGTTAAGCTTAGATGACACCAAAGCAGCAGTTCCTGAAAATTTATGGCAGTCATTTGTCTCACTTGCAGTGACGTGATGAAAGCAAAGGCAAGCCATTGGTGGACAGCAACGAACAGATGGGGGGGGGCACTAAAAGAGTGTGGTAAATGAGGTTAGAGGGGAAGAAAAGAAGGGGCCAGTTCAAAGACTGCTTGTGCACATCAGAACCTTTCTCCGGGGCAAATAGGGAACAAGGGCCTCACTGCAGACAAGCAGCCAGAGCAGCTCCTTGGGCAAACGACTCTAATCAAATTTGTGTGATTTGACTCAGAAAAAGCTGCCAGGGCAAAAGAGGCTCTTTTCACCCAGGAATGGACACAAGGAAGCATTTAAAAATCTACTATCCCTCTGTTGATCTTTACAGTAGCAGTTCACATGATGGACTATCTGCCCACGCCAACAGCCCTTGGCAAAGCGCACAGTGGGCCTTTTCTCAGCTGTGAAATATCACCACCAGATAGCGAGAGATTCAACTTTGTTTTATGTACTTCCTCTAATGGATCACTGGTAGAAATTCATCCAATACTTTGCAGGTTCACCATAGTCTGCAATACTTCAACCTAGCGTCAGAACTGCTATTTTTAGCCTTGATTAATGGCGGCATTTGGATATGGTTTTAGCCTTAGTACATTATAGCGAACATTTGGAGTGATCAAAGAGATTTACCCCCACATCCCATGTTAAAAAAAAGCTGGGCTTCACTATATGAAGATGAATATTCTGTAGGGGAAAATTTGATGCACTAACAGCAGTGCAGAACCGCTTCAAAACAGAAAGTGAGGTGTGGTACAGTGTTGCAACCTGTGCCCCACTCACTGTCTGCCTGAGCCCTAGTGGAAGCTCCAGGAGCACGCTTCCTGTTAGCGCGTTAAATTGACTCCACACGCCCACGTTCCCATCTCTACAGGAGCGAAGTCTCCCATTAACCTTGTCCTGCCATCTCAGCCTAGTACATCTTGCATCCAACATACTGAGGATGTAAACATGCACAAACACACAAGGACAAAACAGGAGGAAGGACTTCTGCTGCCACCCACGTCCTGTTCTTCTCTTCAAAACAATATGTTCTATAACTTTGACCCAGATTCACTAAACAAGGTTGTTGAATGCTAAAGTCAACACTGACATTAAGATTCTCTCATTTTGCCTTTGTTGGTGTAAGACCCTCTGAAACCCGAGTCTCATTCTAAGTGTCAAGCATGTATAAACACCCAAACTCCGACCCACTCGATTAAACTGAAAAATTCTTTCCTGTTATAGATGACACTTTCCCCTGTGCTGTAAATGACTGAAAAACAAGATATGCGTGTTCAATAGTATTTTTAGTATTCAGAAAATTATGAGTTTATAATGTTACAAAACAGAGAGAAGCCACAGCAAATTATCACATTTAAGAAAACTGCTCAGCAATATTGCTTAATCAATTACTTAAAACAAATAATCAATAATGATGTTTTTGTTATGAAAAGAAAAAGTGGTTCCCATGTTTTTAGACAGAAATGAATATAATGATGTGCCCTTCCAAAAAATGGAAATACATCTGTATTTTGGCAAGACTCAACAAAAGAAAGCCACATATATGTACCATGGGAAACAGTATGTTTGAGCCCGTTATGTGAAACATACTAATATGAAGTGGTACATAATTCAAAACCTGAAAAAAAAAAAACATCTGGACCCGCAGCTGCTCTGCATTGGTGTACACTGAAAACCACAACAACAATAACATCACTGAAATTCATAATACAGTAGAATAAGAATTAAACAAGACAGACCACTTGCGGGACAGTTTTAAAAACAGGGATTAAGTGCACTCGGGCTAAAATGCCTCTTTAAATTGGAGCCATTAAATATGGGGAATGGGGGATTATGAAACCAGTAATGTTGATTCCAGCATGTTTACTGTAAAGCTCCATTAGAGATTGGGCTCCAGAAAGGAAAATAGCAGAATAATCCTGTCCAGGATTTCAAATTTACATTAAATTGGTTGTAAATAGCAAACCTCCAATTCAGTATCACTATATGACATCAAGCAAGGCTGGACTGGGAAAACCTTGGACAGGAAAACAGAGCTTACAGAGCAAAGTTGGGTTTTAGAAAGAAAGGTTTAGGCCAAGATAATGAATGAAGACAACATGGCTCTCTCACTGAATAAACCTTCAAATATCAACATTTCTGGTCCCACATTAATGACATGGCTTAGAACTGCCGTAGCTTGAGAAGGATATTTTTTTCAATCTTACTCTTGACTCTTAAAAAATAAACACACTTAGACCTGGCATTTCGACTCCAAAACAAGCCATTAAAAGCAAGCCTGTGTGAGGATGGAGGTAGAATACAGTCAAGGTTTTCAAAATACGATATTTGTAAAGGACTGACAAAATACAGTTGAGCACATTACATAAATTTAGGAACACAAACATGTTTTAAAAGGTAACCTTGATGATGACATCATTTTTTCCCCCAAACTAAACATCTTGAGTAATTATGGAAAGCAAAGACCTAATTAATCATAATGTCTTTAGCTAAGACTTGTAAAGGTCCATGAAAGCTCTGACTAAAAAATCTCAACTCGCTCTTTGGCATTTTATGGCTGTTATGTAAAAATGATGAACTACTTCAAGGAGCCGGACCTTGCTGAGCCTTTAATGTCGGCAGTAAAAAAATTAGTCTTTGGCCAGTACCGCAAAAATCATTCATTAGTTCATTAGACATTCATTGAATTTTATGAGTTTTACCTCAAAAAAACTATAAGAGAGTGATTAGTCAGGAATAATCATTCTTGTATAATCGTTTTTTTTACCCCCGTAATGCTATTCAGAAGAGAAAAGTACTTCCTCCCTCATGATAATGCAGCTTTCCAGCCATGAACTATAAACATAATACCTTGAATATGCACTTATCTTCCACAACATTAATACTGTACTGATCAGCCACAACATTAAAACAAGTTACCAGTTTTAATGTTGTGGCTGATCAGCACAGTATTACTGTGTGCAATTAATGATGTGTTCTGTGATTTGGATCCAGTGCCCCATGCAGTTCGCTATTTTGGATTAGGAAAAGAATTTAAAAAACTAAAAGAGACGACATTTTCATTGGAATTTGTTCAGAGATAGCAAGCCGACACTACATAAAATCAAAGCATTCTTTTCCATAAAGCTTCGACATTGAAAGCTTTAACACTCAGGCTACATTATTAATTCATATTTGCAGAAAGATAATAGCTGTAATAGCCTATAAAACCACTTGTTACAGTGACACAGAAAATAGTTTGTTTGGATAGAATATAAAATGTGCAAATTCACTGATATGTAGAGCATACGGTGTTCACTCAGAGAGTGAGACAACTGAGGCCGAGGCTTGTTATGGGTTACAGTATTATTCCAAAGCCTGACTGATCTCTTGTGCTCTTCAGGAATGGATACATGCCACACATTCCAAGAGGCAACCAAGTCATTCCACTTGAGGCTGTGCCAAGCATGCTGCAGCTAATCCAATAGAGATGTCAATCTACAGCAGCTATGCATCAATTTTTCCATCTATTTATCCATCTGTCCCGTCCTCAAATGCATTCTATATTTTGCAATGCACAAATAATAAATATTACACATTTACCCATTCCTTCTCTCCAAACAATCATGTGTGAAAGCAAGATTTAGATGAAAAAAAATTGCTTTGCTCTTCTGATCTTTCCTGTCAATGACCTCGCCATCATCCTAAATCTGCAAGGCATACCTTACTTATCAGTGTACACAATTTACCTGTTTAGCTTGAAGAATTTCAACAAAAAAACTTTGATGTGAAAGTCAGATGTCTATATTTTAGAAAGAAGTGAAAGTTTTTCAGACTGAAGCACTTTTGTAAATATGACTATGCAACAAAAGTCTTTGAGTTGCACAGATAGACTGAAGATCCATTTGTATGCCCTTTATTACTAAAACTTATTATAATCTACTTAATAAATACATTTACTATACTACTGAAGTCAGATGATGGTCAACATATGGTCAACAGATGTGCAACACTTAGTCAAAATGGCTTAAAGGTGACATTTTGATTTCAATTTACTATCATGAATCACAATAAGAATCAGGACAACACAACTGCACCAGTACTGCACCTAATCATACTATTTTAGGTAGGATCATACCCTTGAGATATAATCTAAACACTGAAATAATTAACAGTATCAATCTTTAATTGCATTGGGGTATTATGAGATTCATATTATTGACTCTGACAAGGTGAGATCTCAAGAAGCAACAGTTTTAGAGAAGTGCTTTGTACTACATATTTAAAGAAGTGATGTGTAAATAGTCAAAAATTAACCAAGACTATTAACGGAATGGGAAGAAATAACAAATTTGTTTTAATGTCAAAGACGTCGCTGTATTGTGTTGCAGAGATATCTACCAAAGTTAGCACCCAACCAGCTAGCTCGTAATACCACTTTGTACCTCACAAGCTGATACTGTATTGTTAAGCCTGCCCCCAGTCCAACATGTGATGATGAAGAAGTAGTGACAGCGAGTAAGTTATAAACCGTGTTGCAGCCCTCCTCTTACAGCAACCTTCCTCCACTCTTTCCTCAAGCTCAGTTATTGATGTTGCTGCTCCAGCTTCTCTGTCCTGTGTTCCTCGAGCCACTACATCTTCCCTGTCTCTCTGACTGGCTAGACTGGGTGTGAAATTATCATCATCAGTTTTAAACAGTAACCGAAGAAAACAGCCAACCAACTACATAATAAGATTGCAAGGTGTGAGAATCCTTATTCCCCGATCCATGCAGGTGTGGCCACATGTCAACACTCACCCTATGCTTAGGTTAGATTTTTTCAAGCTAACATTGCCTTAACGCAAGGGTGAGGGTTGAAACCTGGTTGGGAGCCACAAACTAACCCTGTCCTGGGACACATACATACGATGGCAGATACACAGGGAAAACTTTATGGGTTTTTTGACGGCCCACCAGCCAAATGATGTAAAAACCCCCCTTGGATTTGTCCCAGTATGACCGATTGTCAGTTCAACCATCGGTCCCCCTCAGCAGAGGAAGGAGAGGTGGGAGAAGGGACCAAGGAGTGCATTTGTTTCTTACTACAGAGGTGGGCAACCCAACCACCCTTCCACCCTTCTGGTAATATACTACCCGTATGTTTCAACAGTTAGCCAAATAATACACATTGCCCCTGTAACAACAACAACAAATAAATTGAGAGATGGAAAATAGATGTGTTGGCTGACATGCTGCCAAAAAATAAGAAAAAAAAAACCCCAACAAACTCAAAGAAAAATCTCTGAAAAGCTCTCTCACAATGCTGCTTAATGTAAACCAAAATAAACTGTGCGTGCGAAAGTAAAATCTGACCTTCATCTAATATTAATCAGTTGACATTTCTGAAACAGAAATGATTCTGCATGACTGTCTTGTGGATAAAAATCTTGAGGATGTCAAGGATGAAGAGATGACTCATGACTTCAATGATAACCCATACCCAGCTCTGACAACAGCAATCATTATATAAGTGAGTGTTGTTTCCTTCATTTGACAGATGTCTTATTTTTAAATTCTTATTCAGTATATAATCAAGGACAGAGTTATTGGCCTCATAGTTACAGATATTAACACATCAGGAGAAAAAGACAAATCCTTGGATCAGTCATGAAAAGGAAGAGAATTACAGACAGCAGCCAGCATGGGGGCGAACAAAAGGGAGTGGGATGGAGAGGGAAGGAAAAGGGAGAAATGAGTAAGAGAGGGATAGAGGAGGACCGGGAGAGCAGGAAAACGCTTACAAACTGTGGGAGAAAGAGAGAGTGAGAAAGCAAACGAAAAAGAGAGAGAAAGAGGAGAGACGGGCAGAGGGAGGCTGACAAAACTAGGTCAAGTCACATGACTGGGATCGACTGCAGGCAGGATTAAATATCCTACAGCATGTGGTCATTTACACAACAAATGTAGATTTCATTTTATAAATTATTTCTCTTCCATGGGGGATGAGGCTTGGCATAGAGAGTGTGATTCTACACTGTGTTCTGGTTGGAAGCAAGGCTTTTCACAGAGCACAAAAACAGAGCATTAAAGACTTGAGCGAGCCGTTCCCCTCTGAGACAGGAAACAAAGCAAGAGCCTGAGATAGCATGGAAATGATCATAACAGGAGGGAACATGGTTCCAGTATGAGAAAGCTCCATTGTGACAGGGTAATGGCCATAACATACACTGTCCATTTTCCTGGACTAATGCAAGGGACAGTGAAATACTAAGAAACAAAGATGTCACAAGTGACAGCTCTGTGTTAATATGTTGTCAAATGGATGCAAAATTTACAAAAAAAAAGTAAGCAAATTAATGTTTAATGAACTGGGTTTCAACACCATGCATTACAGACTCAAGCTGCAGTGATCAGTCATTCAGTTGATTAGTCAAAAGGCATGAAAATAATCAGCAATTATTATTATAAGCAATGAATTAAGTAATCTTATGGTTAGGTCAGTGTGTCAAAATTCTCTGGTTTCAGGCTCTTTGATGTCTAACATTTTCTGGTCTATGATAGTAAAAACAATATTATATATTTTAGTTTTTGACTGTTAACTGGAAAAAGAAAGACATTTGAGAACATCAACTTAGGCTCTAGGGAATCTGGATGGTCATTTTTTAAAATTTCCTGACACTTTTTTCTGCCAAACAAAATAATTACGTTATTGAGAAAAAAAAATTGCCAGATTGCTCAATAATAAAAATAATCATTATGTGTAGCCCTAAATCTTCACAATCATCCCTTTTGACAACATGATTTGACATTGAAAGAAAAATATTATCATTACTAAACAATTCCACTGAAAGTCAGGAAACAATAACAATTTATTATTCAGGCTCTCAAGAAAAGATAAAATTACACTCATTTCTTTTTTGCTACTTTGCAGTAGTTTTTCCTGAGATTTCATTGAAAAATCTAATCTTTTCTGGTCTGTTTTCTTGTTTGTTAAATGTAGAGTTCTGTGTAATAATTTGACACAATAGCACCACCAAGGACAGAAGGTCAAGAGTTGTAACTGCATTCTGTTGTACTTGCACTGCTTCTATCTATTTTCTGGGTTCAAAAAACACTATATTCACTTTTCATGTGTAGCAGCAGTTTGAGCAAATAAACCATCCAGTACAAGATCGATGACGTTATACAGTAATCAAACTACAATACTGGTCAAGCTTTAAGGTTAACATTTTACTATGAAGGCATCATTGAAAAAGGTGAAACTTTCAATTGTTAAAACAGACTCACAATGAAGTACTTCAGTGGTGACTCAGCTTAAAGCATTCCTGCTAAGACTAAGTGGAAAATCAAATGTATGACTGAGATGCTCATACAGTATGATTCGGGTCGGCACGCAAATTGCAAAGTGCCACCGCTACCCTATCAACCCCCCCCCCCCCCACCACCACCACCACCACCCACCCTGCTCCATCCAAAGAGGAAACTAAAGCTGCCAATCATGCAGGGGACTACAGGCTAAAGCTGGTCCTAAGCTCAGTCAATCCCCCAGAGCCCTGCTCTGGAATACCAATCATTCATTTGCATCTGCTGTCAGCTGAGAGCGGAAGCCACACGCAGAAAATGTATATGTGTGTCTATATGTGTGTGTACGTGTGTGTGTGTGTGTGTGTGTGTTTGTGTGTGTGTCTGTGCGAGCGAGAAAGAGAGAGAGAGAGAGAGAGAGAGATGGGCAATGAAGTGAAATATACTGCTAACTTATCTTAATTTCAATAAATGAAGCCTAAGTGAAGATTCCCCGCTGGATTTGAGCCAATCAATGTGATGCAATGCCACTGATGACCCAGACAAACACATAGCTCCCCATAGTTTGACACCTGAGCTTTCAGCATCACTGGGCCCAGCACAATGCATTGAGCATTTGCTTTATTTCAAAGCTCAGATAGATGAGGCATTTGCTGCAATGAAGATAAGCTCTAAATAGTTGTACAACACTGAAGAAAATTATACACAAGCTCCCTTGTACGACTTAAATATCCCTC
Source organism: Istiophorus platypterus (assembly GCA_016859345.1). NCBI lineage: Eukaryota > Metazoa > Chordata > Actinopteri > Istiophoriformes > Istiophoridae > Istiophorus > Istiophorus platypterus. The sequence continues at coordinate 17,334,360 of CM029128.1, read as the reverse complement.
TTGCCATATCACTTTAAATATTTACATGGATGAAGTGATGGCTTAATGATCCTTTTTTTAAAAATAGTCTACATCAGAACTGCATATGAATAGGGGATGGATATTAAAAGCATCCATTTTGCATAATGTATTATCCTTTCAGGTGTAAAAAGTGATAATGATGATAATAATTTAATAAAAATGTAGTGGTATTGGTAGTACAATGTATTTTAGTTGCCTACAGCAAGTTATTATGATGATTATTTTCTTTAACTTGGTAGAAAAAAAAAAAATCTTTCTTTTACTTTCTGAAAACTTTTCTGCTTAATTCACCAGGGCTGTAAGTCATATAGGTTATATGACACACCCACCCATATGTATACATAAATATATATATATAAAACTAGAGCTGTTAACCTGATCTTTTAATCTGTCAGTGGACTGACATGGCTGGTTTTTCCACGAGCCTGCACCCTGTTGCGGGTACAGCTCCTGAATTTAGGATTTATTACCATATTCTTACCTTTAATGTAAACAAAAACTTGACCTGGTATTTATTGGACGTATTTGTGAGGTGAATTATGAAATTCTCTGGCTCACTTTAAGAGATTTATTTGAAGTTTTACTGTGTAGACCAGGAGTGAGAGCATAATCCCTAAGGCACATAAAAATCAAATAAGTACAGCAATAAAAATCAGGTTTATTTTGATACTGTAGCGAGGTCCAGGTCAAGAGTTGAGGCACCATTTGAGCCCCAGCAGCAAACTCCTTTCTACTGAAATGTCATTGATGACATCACTGCACGTCTACCTGCAGACGCCGCAAGATGCAATGAGCCAGTGAAGCATGAGGCTGCTCCAAAAATACTAAATCTGCCTTCCGGGGTAAAAACTCTTATCTCAAATAACAATTACTGACTAAGAGAGGCACACACCGTCAGATCAGCTTAGAGCTGAGCAGTGGCGCACCCTTTCAAAAAGTAGGGTCCAGAACAGCAAAGTTAATTTGGATCAAGGGACAGGCAAGTGGGCAAGCCAGAGTAAGGTCATTCTGCAGGGTTGCAGTGAAAAAAAATGCCCGCATACATTAAAACCTAAAGGCACAGTGAAATTGCCTCCCAGTGCAGCTAAATGTAGAGGTCATGTGTATTACATAGGCATTCTGATTAAAATGTTAAAGAATCTAAAAAATAAAAAAAACACTAGCAGTGAGACATGTCTTTCTAAAACTGCTAATATCAATAATCCCGTTCGGTTGTGTGTACTTGTGCCTGTGTACATTGTTTTTTTCTGAGCTGGTACAGTGTTCATATTTACTAGGGCTGAAAGAATGAATGGATTGTCTGATCGACAGAACCGTATTAAGCCATTTATCAACAAAAAATTCAAAGATTTTTCTGATTCCAGGTTCTTAAATGTGAGCATCTGCCACTTCTCTGTTCTTCTTTTATGTTTTCTTCCATGTAAATTGAAGAAATCTTTGGGCTCTGGAGTGTTTGTCTGAAAAATAAGGTGTTTCATTTAGGAGAACAACAGATCAAATTTAAAAAAAAAATATCAACAGATTTATTGAAAATGAAAATAATCATTATTTGCGGCCCCTCTGTATTTGTCTGTTAGTTCAAATGTGGCTTTAATTTACGCAGATTTTTACTGAATTTCTGCAAAATTAAAAATGACTCTTTAAAGAAGCAGATTTGGTTTGTATTGTTTTTTACAAGGATTTTCTTCTGATTCAGCTGAAACTTGGTGCTGCAGGAAGACACTTCCCAACATGTCCACAGTTTAAAAATCTTACCAGAGACAAAGAGAGATTGTGAAGAAAATGAATGGTCAAACTAAATATTTCTCTCTGCTGCAACATTATTTCAATAGGGAGGGCTGGAGTTTTATATAATTTGCTTTAACTGATTTTCACAGATACAGATTTTTTTTAATCTGACTAAAAGAATGGCCATCTGTTACATGCCAGCACATATAGACTTGTCAGTTCAGCCAGGCAGAAAGATGTGGGCCAACCGCATAGCAACTTGGGGGGAAAAAAAAAATCAGCTCAGCATCCTCATACAATGAGAGATGACCGACCAACTGAAACAGCATGTTTCCCTCAGTCAGATAACCAGACAATAAGGGAAACTAGACCAACATTAAAGCAAGATGAGTAGGATTCTTTCCAACAGCTATAGGAAATATAATTAGTATCAAGTCTTAAACTGAAACTTATCACTGTTTCTAGATAAACAATTTAATTCAATAGAACATTTGAATCATTTCCTTATCAGTTCAATACTAACAGCAATATATTCCATGGAATTCTCTCTTCATCTGTCCCATTTTTTTCATTCAATGTCCTCTATCCCTTTCTTTGTAAGTATGTCTTTCTTCCCATCCTCCCTCCATCTCTCTCCTCCCTTCTTTCTCCGAGTCCCCTCACTTTCTTCCTCTGATCACTGCCCTGCTCTTGCCTGTGCATACTGTAGCTCTCAGGGGTGCCCAGCATCAGTAAGCCCATCAGAGAGAGGCCGTGATGCACCTCTTTTGATCAGTGCAGTCGGCGCATTAGCATGTACCTCTATGCTCTCCTGTTCTTCCCTACGCTCTGAGTGAGCTACCTGCCTGTCAGCGCCGCCGACCCACAAGGAGCCTCGCCCAGGTAAGACAGAAGGCACTCTGAGCTCGTCTGAATCTTAATCACTAATGAACACAGGCTCGCACCACCGCTGATGAGAGAGAATTACTCTTGTGATCTTACTGAGGAGATGAACAAAAGCCCCGCCGTGCATCTCTAATGTACTGTAAGGACCCCATAGCGGAACGCAGTGCCGTGGACTCTGTGAAAGCTGACTGATACAAATTGACTGAAGGTGTTGATTCAGTACTGAGGCTTTTTTTGTGTCCCTTGGGACTTAATACCACAAAGGAAGCCCAATGTACACACTCTTTGTGCTTCCTTTTGAACGACAACAAACTAATACATAATAAAAACTTTTTTTTTTTTTTCTAAATAACAAAAAGGTAGCCAGTTTATGCTTTAATCATAATATAGTGGTCCTTTCATGCTGTACTGTAAATGTCAGTTTTAGTTCTGGTGGAAACAATACAAAGAGGTTATTTTTCATGTTATGATTAAACTTTACAATCTATAGAAAAAGGAGGAATTCTTCTCTTTTTTTCCCCTGCTTTTATGAAGGGTTTTGATTGGCCCAGGTCTGGCCTAGGTCTGGATCCACAGGCGGATGCCCTCTCACTTCTGTGCCACTTAATTAGCCCGGCCCTGCACAAAGGGGAGTTGGTCACATGGGCCCAATTTGGCCTGCTATAAAGTCTGCAAGGGCTCAACATGCATTACTACGGGAGTATTTACGTGCCTGCCACATCAGGGTAAGAGACTTTGAAGATGCAGAAAACAGGACAGAGAAGAAAAAGTGAAAAAAGGAGGAAAAAAATAGCTGAAATGAAAGGAGGGGACCCTTAAATTCCAGGGAATTTTTCCAGATGTTGCACAAATATTCTGCTGAGGCAATCCAGATGTGCTCACTCTGTTTATTCCCTCCTTCTGCTGGCTGTTCCAGAGACTTCTTTTTCTTCTTTCACCCTCTATTTCTCTTTCTACACCCCTTCTATCCCTCCCTCCCTCCTTTAAGCAGTCCACATCAGTGTTCCCTGATAGTACCTTTCAAGTCGGGGCTTTAATAGCCCCCAGGGCACCTTAGCATCCACTAAGATCCTGTAATAAACATTCACTCTCATTCTCTACAGCACATACTGTATGTGTGTGTTAAAGAGTGTGTGTTTCAGAGAGAGGCAGATTAGGTGCCTTGTTTTATCGCTTTTTGGATCAATTAACAATTAACTCTGTTACTAACAATAGAAGCACTGATGTGATGAGAAAAAAGCCATGAGCACTAAGTGAAACAAGACCTAAATAAAAACACGCTTCCTGCTTCCCTTTACCAGAAACACTGATCGAGTTTTGTTTTCCTCCTTTCCATCACTTCTCACTTCTCTTTGCCTCCATATAAACACCATCATGTCTGCTGAGGCCGCTCCTCTCCCACAGAGCATGACCCAGCCACAACCCCTGACCTCACTTCTCCCAGACAGCTCCCTGATTCTAGGCTGCTCTACTCTTCATTGCTCCATATACACCAGTATTCACCATTCACATTTGTAGCATCAGGTAATCCTACCCATGACACATAAAGGCATATATGTGAAGACTTTTACACACTGAAACATATGTATACTTTAGAACCCATACACACACGCACACATACATTCTGATACTCATGAATATGCAAATGTACATATTAGTGCTGCAGCGATTAGTTATTTTATCATTCAACTGATTCCCAGAATAATCAACATTCACTTTTCATTATCAATTAATTGCTCAAGTAATTTATCAAGTAAATATACAAAAACATGTATATGTATATGTATAAATACATAAAAAAACAGGTGAATCAATAATAAAACTCTGAGCTGCAGGCCTAGTTTACGCCAAAATAATAATAAACACAAACATACACACACACATACACACACACACACACACACACACAACCACACACACAACCACACAAACACACACACACACAAACAAACACTAACAAACAAACACACACACACACAAACAAACAAACACACACACACCCACGCACACACATACACACATACACACACACACACACACACACAAACAGGAAAACTACACAGCTGCACACAATCCTGTTCAGTAATGATCCTGTTCCGCCACCAACTCAACGTTCAGATCTGCCCTCTTTAATCTGCAGCCCTCTCCTGTTTCCCCATTCGGGGCTGAAACAGAAGAAAGCATCCTAAATGTGACACTTGAACTTGTCAGAGCTGCTTGTGCAAGCAACTGTCAGCACTTTGGTATGCAGAACACTGATGACAAAGACATGGCCAGCGCCTGCACGCCTGCCTGTCTCTGTCTGTCTAGAAAACCTGGTTGCTCAACTTTTATTTTTATTTATATAGAAGGCTGGCTTCATGTGCATTTAACTTAAAAATATATTATGTTAGATAATCAAGAAAAAAAGACACACTGTCGTGAAGCAGTGATACAAAGCCTTGCACAGTGCATGATCCATTTACATGACACTGAGAACATTTTTCCTCGGTGCATAACGCAACAGTTTTCTCTGTCTATTTTTAGTGACTAACCAGTGGTGCTCAGTTCTAAACAGTTCAAATTGGAGAAATTTTTTTCTGTGTTTCATAATGTATAATATTATGTGGCCTCATTGTTTTCTATGAAGTGGCTCTACTGTGTGATTTTTACAGGAAAGCTTGTCTTGCAAAATAAATTTCCCTGCTGGGGTAATAAAATGTTGAACTCAAATATATTGAATGCTGTGGAGAAAGGAAAGGAGGGAACAGACATTAAGCCATTTCAACAAAATGTTACTCAGTTACACATAAGCAGAAAGAGTAGAAATCAAACTTTCGTTTTAGTCGCGCTCTTCAAAGGTGGAATGATGGGTACGGCATTTTTCAAATATCAATATTAAGAGTAAGAGCTTCTGTGTTGCCAGTGTTGTTTTTCCAGATAGACAGCCCATCCCCCTCTACTCTTAACACCCTTCCACCTTCCTGCCTTTGAGAACATTCCTGAAACCAGACGGCCACAGCAAGGTGTCTAACCGTATGTGACAAAGCCCTCTAGACTTCTGTTCGGTCTGAATGTGTGCACATGCGTACAGGTGTGTGCGTTCTAGGCTGAGGGGCCACAGTCTGGGCGGATGTATGAACATGGTAGACCTGCAGGCGTCAACAAACAGTTAATCACTCTTTCTCTACTGCAGGCAGAGGAAAAACCCACAGAGGAACCCTGTTATCTCACATCTGATCTTTTTTTTTTTTTCTCTAGTCTTTCTCATGCACAGTAATTTGTGAAAGGGATGTGAAAGTTACAATTCACTAAGGGTGTATGCGTATATGCTTCATATCCATTTCTGAGATGACCTGTGTCAGTCCTTTCGGCATCTGGTAATATACCTCAGTATTCTCCATTTCATCAGTAATCCAGACTGTTAGGTGGCTCCTGTAATGGATCTTCTCTTCATCATAATTACGGTCACAGCCTCTAATCATACAAACTGGTTTAAAGGGGCACTATGCCAAAGTTGAACCTGGATCTTAATTGTTGCAGTGTGAGAAGGATGTGAAAGTCAAAGAAAACTTTCTGATGCATGGTGCCTTGAGAACTTGCCCATGAAGGATCTGGAAAAACTCTGGTTGATACCCGGTTGAACAATAGCTTCAAATATCCTTAAATCAGGCCGGACAACGACGAAGGGAAAACTGAACATGGAAGAACTTCCAAAATGAGGCAAAACAATAACTGTGAGGGCAACTTGCAAGATAACAGATGACAACGACTCACATTGACATACAGTGTGAGTGTAACACATACAGAGATGAAAATTACTTCTACTAAATAACATTACTGGTGGATTGATATTTATGGATACTGAACAACAGAACGGAGGCTAGTACATATAGAGAAAACTGGTGAGTGTGACAACAGGTGTCCTGTTCAAACCTATATCAAACACAACAGTCAATTACTGCAGCAATGGATGCTATAAAAGGGTATCATAGTCGTTAATAGCAGTTAGTTGGCGGAGCTACTATGCGCGACATTTATTGCATTGACTGAAAGCTTCTAACACCACAATAAGTAGCTATTTCACATGCAATGTAACATTCATCAGGTAAACAGGAACATTTACTTTGACACAAGTGACATGTTAGCATACTTATTCTAAATAAGTAAATGTAGCAATGGTATGGTGCCATGCCACATTATATTGCAGTTTCGTCAATGTTCCCCGCTCAGCCCAACATAGACACCAGTTTGGCTAAGTAACAGTTACTCTCAAAAACGGTTTGATTTCTCATAATCTGACAGCCATGAATCTGTGTGTCACATTTGATCAAACACTCTCTGTTGATCAGCACATTAAAGACATTACCTAGACCGCCTTTTTCACCTACATAAAATAGCTCAAATTCTTTCTTTTCTGTCCATGGCAGATTCTGAACTTGAAAGTCCTGCCTTTGTTTCATCAAGAATTAACGTTTATTTGGAATGTTTTATTTTCTGGCCAGAACCGTGCCTGTGCTAAAAGTGTTCAGATGGTTTGTTGATGGTGCTGCAGTGAGAATTTTAACTATATCCAGAAAATTTCACCAAATTACACCATTTTTTTCCCTCCCTTCATCGCCTCCCTATCCATGTTAGATCATACTTTTAATGACATACAAAATTCCAAATGGACTCTTCCCCGTCATATCTGTCTGATCTCCTTAAACCTTATATTCCATCCCAAGCTCTGCTTTCTCAGGATCCAGGGCTCCTGTCTGCCCCCAGACTTAAAGAGAAGTCTGCTGGCTGCAGGCCTTTTTTTACTTCCGGGCCCCCTCCCTATGGAATAACCTCCCTAATGACATCAGACTGTCTGACTCCGTTGAGCCTTTCTAATCCAAACTTAAAACTCACCCATACGCTTCAACTTTCAATTAGCATCTTATTCTTTTATTATTTCAGGCTTTGTACCTGTTACCATTCTACCACTGGCAGGTCAGTCTCAGTCTCAAGGAATCAGTTTAATCCAGTATATACATTGTAGTCCATGTTGTCCTGTTGACGAGATTACTTTAGACTTTCTGAAAACCACCACATCACTCTAACTCTGTTTGTTTGCTCCCTCGAGAACAAGACAGTCCGGGCTCGGTGCCTCTCTCTGTCTTCAGTCTTTCTATCTCTCTCTCTCTTTCTCCTCCCTGTCCTCTATTTTAATCTCTTTCTCTCTCTCTTTCTTGCAGTTTGTGCTTTCTTGTCTCTTTACTCTCTCCTCCTGTCGCTCTCTGCGGTTTTTCTGCCTCCAGAGATGCAGAGTCTTGATCTGTGATTGCAAGCCACTTACTACCCCCATGATCCTGCTCAGCACATGTCGCTACTACTATTATCATTATAATCATTATTATCATTATTATTATTATTATTACTGTTGTCGTTTTTACCTTACATCTATAGGTGGTATTTGCATTGTGCTGTGTTCTCTTTCCTCCTGCTCTCTCTCCTTCTGTCTGTAATAATATTACAAAGAGTACAGTCTGTTCTTTATGAAAAGTGTCCTGAGATAACTTCTGGTATGATTTGGAGCTATATAAACTAAATTGACTAAAAATCGACTTAACTCAATAAAGGCTATTCACAAAGAATCTCAGTATGGAATAAGTGGGGGGGGGTACACTAGTGTAGCTTAGGAGATTCTTAAGCGGAGGGAAAAAATAGCTGTCGGAGGTGGATGGGGCGGGGGGGGGGATACAAATGATTCATCTGAATAGCTAAAGACACAGTAAAATTTTTACATTCTGCCATCAAAGATGTGTTTGATGTATTTTACTCACTGAATGAATCAATACTACTATGTCACTGATGCTTTTTTACAGGCTCAGACTAAGGATTTTTAATTCCATTCTAATCCCCTCCAACTTGCCTTGTATTAGCCTGGTAGACTAGTGGATGAAATAGATAAATTAAAGTTTTTTTTTAAAGGATAGCTTCTTAGAATTCTTCCAAAATTCTTGAAAAGTTTCTTTATTGAGGCAATATTAAAACCCATGATAATGCCAGGCTCTTATGGCTGACACAGGGAAACAGCAAAGTTGAACTTTTTATAGGCTAATAGGTAAGTTTTCTAAGTAACACATTATTCTTACATCCGTAGGTGACTTGAAAATTTGTGTAGTGTAAAAACATAACCTGAGAGAATTGAGTCACTGGCTATTATAAGCTACTTGTGTTGTGTGCCCACGGGCCATTATGCCTGATTCTGACTAGATCTAATTTGAATTACGGGTGTTCCCAACTGAAGTTAATTTCCTAGGTATGAAAGCCTTTTCTGTATGTTCAGAGCGGCATATCTCATTCTCTCTGAGGAAGTAACTAAATTTCACTTCTGAGTTTGGATTGTCCTCAAACTGGCAGTATAAAGCTGGCTCAGAGGGGGTCAGAGCTCACTCTCATGCCAAAGCAAACCTCTACCTGACTAGAAGGAAGAAAAATGGGAGATATCTGTAATCTTCTTTTTCCTATAAACATAAACACATTCAAAATTGACTTAACTTTCGTGATGATCTAGTTTATCTATGTTCTTCTTTTTCCTGTTTATATTGTTTCCTCCAAACCGCTATCTTGCAACCTTAAAAAAGCTTTATGTGTGCCTGTAATGTGCACATGCAGCATGTAATCATGGGGTCTTAAAAAATGGAAGCTAGCAATTAATCTTATATGTGAACATGTGAATATTGGAGCTAAATGATGACAGTCAGGACTTGTATTAATTGCCATGCAAGTGTAAATAGACATAACCTTCACCCTTTGCTCTCAACACTGCTGTCTTCTGCTTACACCCAAACACGAACCCACTCACACACAGTGAAACAAGAACACGCAGAGCATAACCAAGGTGTTTTCGTTTTTTTTATGTTGTGGGATTTCTGTGGCCCCGTCCCCAGCAGTGTGTGGCAGCCCCATCCCACCTGCATCTGGCAGGGTGAAAGACAAACATAACGAATATTTCGGTGCTGGCCAGGGTGGGGGAACTGGGGTGGGCGTGGGTCACACTGGGACACCTCATCACGCTCAAAGCAACCTCAAAAAGAAACAGTGACGGAGCAGCGAGAAAGACAGTCTCAATTACCTTGCTCTGTTTCTGCTGCAGTGGCAAGTGTTTACATGTACGTACACACATGGGGTATGACGAGTATGAGTGTATGTGTGTATACACCTGAATATACAGTATTAGAAAAACAACTTCTCAGTTGGAGTCGATAACTTAATACTTTTTCTTTCTCTGAGAAGCACAGAAACATCAAACACTTCATTCCAGCTTTTGATCATATTACACACTGATGATATTTCAACGAGTGTAACAGACACATATTATTACTACATGTGAAGCAGGATCCACCCTAGTGTAATCTTACTATTGTATCATCTGGATGCATAAAATAAAATTCTACTCACTCCTGCTGCATTGTTCTACATGACTAGTTTAACTGAAATTAAACTTTTTTTTTTTTTAATCTGTGGATCTAATTGTGGAAAATTCAAATTAGTATTTGAAACAATGTGGGCATAGGGAAATATATTGTCATCAAGGTGCTTAACATATCTAAGATTCACTCAATTCTTCATTCCTCTGTAGCAAATAACCATCAAAACCTATGTGCTCATGCAATTACAAAACACATCATAACCGCCTAACAGAAAAGATATTTTCATGCATTACCCCAGTCACAGAGGAAGAGTCGAGAGTTTTTTTTATCAGTGAAAAAATGGTAATCTAAGGATTGCAGAGGAAAGGAAAGGGTAGTTAGTTTCTGACAGCTAATTGTTTTGTTTTTTCTTGGCAGCGTTTTAATTTTACAAGACACATATGATATGCTCTTTCTTTTCATTTCTTCCTTAATCATATTGTTTTTTTCTTAGTCTTTCCCTATCTGGCTCTGTGATTCACACAGAACACAGCAAAGAGAAGAGAGCTCTGGCTAGAGCAGGGCAAACTGACCTTCCTCTCAATGCGAATTATGAGTGTGATCTGGTCAAATCCCCACAGAGACCCCAACGTTTCCACTTCAAAAGAGTGGCTGTACGTACCCTGAATACTGCCAACCCACAGAAAAGCCATTCAGACACTCAGAGGACCTGCAATAAACCCTGAAACTAATGGTGCTCAGATGATTCCAGCACTGAGTAGTGAGTGTCCACAGCTCCAACCAAGCTTCTGAATAAACCTTAAATGTAAATTACTGTTGAAATGACTGGTTGATTTAAGTCGTTTACCAAGCAAAAACACCAATCATTCTCTAGTTCTAGTTTTTTTAAAAGTGAAGATTTAGTGCTTTTCTCTGCTGTTTTAGATCATTGTAAAATAAATATTTTTGGGTTTTGGACTATGACATGGATTAAAAGCAACTTGAAGATGCCAATTGAGGCTTTGGAAACTTGTAAAGGCATTTTTTCATTGTTTTATAAACTAGATTTAGGCTAATCCTTAGTTCCACTTCTGCTGTGAATAACCACAAATCACGGATTGTGTTATCTTAGAGAGCGAGCGAGTAAGAAAGGAAAGAAACAACTATCAAAGAAAAGGAACATTTAGAGATGAAAGTCAAAGAAACAAGATATAACTACAAGCTACTGTCTTTTAACACATTAAACAACAGACTGAATGCCAAAGGCAAATTCCTGAAATGATGGAGCATATGGGGATCAAAGGTCAAGGTTTGAGGTGCAAAGTTCAGTGAGGCCGTTATCAATAAAGACCTCCTGCGAGCAAGGAGCTCCTTGCACAAATAATTAACAAGCATTTGAGTCATTCCATGATTTCTGCATCAGAAAGCCTTCCAGCACTTTCTGATTTGTACTATGTTTAGAACATAAACAATTGTGGGCTGCGGAGGAGAGAGGAGGGAGCATGACAAGCTAAAATATGCACGGTTTTATCTGAAGCCAATGCAGCCTCTTCGTAGTCATGACATATAATTAATGGTTTATACTGATCAGCAGAGCTATTCCATGATTTAAAAAAAAAAAAATACAGCCTTCCACTTCATGGCAGTTTACTGTAATTCAAAAACGCACCCTTGCTGTGTTCATACTTGGAGCATAAATCTTTTATCTCTTGCACAGTTTGGTTTGGATGTTGGCAGGGGTGAGGGGTGGGAAAGTGGAGGGTGGGCACATAGAAGGCAAGCAAACCGTCTTTGATTTCCTTGAGTTAAAGGCCTCGTGGGTGAGATTGCGAAAGAAAAAAGAAAAGGAGAGGGAGAGAAAGCTGTCACTTTAAGCCATTAAGTCTTGCTATAAAACTCCTCCAATAAAAATGACAGCTGCAGCCCCTTTTCTCAAAAGGGGAGCAAAAGCATCACATCAGGAACACAAAACTGGACGGCCATAAAAGACAAACTTGGCCAAATGCTTTTGGCAGTGTAATTCCACCAGCCCACTCCTACCACGGACACACACAGATACACACACACACACACACACACACACACACACACACACACATACACACACACACACACACACACAATCACACACACACACACACACACACACACACACCTCCCGGCACCCTCCCTGTATTACCTTTGTTCCTGAGTTACTGCCAGAAAAGGAATGTAGCCCTCGGTCGCTCTCTCCCACACACACACACACACATACACATACTCACACCACCATGAATCTCACTTTCTCATCAAAGACCATGAACTTCATTGATTTGGGGAGTGTGTGTATGTGTGTGTGTGTGTGTGTGTGTTTGAGAGTGTGTGCATGTGTGTGTTTGAGTGTGTGTGTATGTGTCTCTATGTGTGAGGGAGAAAGTGTGTGTATGCTGGGGGATACCTTATGTGCACCAAAGAGTTCAGATTGACTGGATTCAGGAAAAACAATACACATACACCTCTTTGGTGGGTGGTAAAACGGGCCTTTGGAATGAGCGGTTAGGCACTTTTCAACAGTGTTTGCTTAAATATGATCAGTCAATAGAGGATATTTTCTTTCATAGAGTTCAGTAAATCATGAAGACCTTAGTCAAGTTTACTTCAACACTGTTCAAAACTCAATCTGGAAAGTTTCTTTTTTATGCATTAAATGGATAATATATGTATAATAGCTAATTAGAATGTTTTTCAGGACTCTGAATCACTTTAAAGAAAAAAGTTGTTTTCTAAAAAGTTGTTCATATAAAAAAAATTGTTTGGACATAAATTGTTTTAATCACACATGGCATGTACATTTGAAACAGTTGTCTCTGTATAACTGTGGTCAAGCCAATTTTTAATTTAGCTCCCATTTGTCCAAATCTGCCAACTTTAGAATCTAGAGACCATAGCCTACTGTATGATATCCTACAAAACTCAGTAAAACCAGACATGTACAACATGCAGCTGGTGAAACTTTATTACGCCAAAGTTCCACGGTTCAGACACATCAGCCACAAGACAATCAACTAAACAGAAAATCAATACACATCAGCTGACATATATGTAAGAAAAAATGTTTTTCACCTCAGCATTGTTCAAACACTCTTCTTTCCTTCCACAGTCACACTGTTTATTTCACGGACTGTCACAATCAGCCCCTGCTCTAACAAAAGGACATATTCTCCTCTCAATGTCAGTCTTCATAACTTAATGTCAGCTGTGGAGGGGGCAGCTAATAGTGGGATCCGGCAACACATCGGTATCGGTGCTGAGCACACAGTACGGGGGGCGGGGGGCGTCATCACAGCCAACAACCGATCTATAATTGTAAAATGTACTCACTGTCATTTCAAATAGTTACATGTCAGAATTTCTAATGCCGCACAGAAGATAATTGCACTGAGTAAGCGGCTAATCAATACGTTCAAGGACTTTGTAGATAGCAGCGTCCTTGAAACGGCCAATTAACAATCAGTGCTCAAGTGGACCTTTGATGGAGCAAGTTTAAATATAAATGGTGATTTAAAGACTAACAGATTAGAACTATAGGCGATGAAAAGGCTGCTGAGACAGCATGTGGTTTGGCTCAGAGGGAAAAGACAAGATCTGGAGAAGTGTTCCTGCTCACTTTAAAAAAATTGAGCGGTGAGCATTACATCAACCGAATAAGACTTTGCTGTCCTCGCGTGCTGTCGAGTGTCTGGCTACTCTGGTGCACATTTTGTGGAAGACTGAAACTTGAATCACTTTCAGAGTGGACACACAATACCGTTGCACCTGTAATAACAGCCTGTCAATGTGTGTAACACTGGCGGTTTAGCGTATTTCTGGGAAGCAACATCAAGGGTTGTTGTGGCGACAGTGTCAGCAAGCGGGGTCTGTAACAGAAGAAAGCCGTCCGGCATCTCTGAAGCCCCTGTGAATCTCCGTGGTGCGTACAGGCAGCTGATGATACGTGTCGAGGTGTAACGTGACGCCGTCATGAAAGAGCAGCAGACACAATAACGGGGCTTAACCTACGGCTCTGTGCTGCGTCTGTGCTACAGGGGACAAGGGTCTGCTCTGTTCACCTTGACAAACTTATGGCAGTGTTCAGCATTAATGATTTACAGTCTGTGTCTGTGCCTGTGCCTGTGACCATGTGTGTTGGAACTGGAAATTAAAAGGATCCATTAATAAAAATTAAGACTTCATCTATGATTAATGTTTACCGAACAGAGTGATGCATGAACCCAATTATCCAACTTTTTCCAGAAACCCAAACAGAACTTCTTCCTGTAAGTCTTTACTTTTTTGGGAAAATGAATGTGAAAGTTGCCACTCTGCCTCTTCTACAAAAAAAGGGGATAGATCCAATAGCTTTCACTAGGTGTCCTCTACAGACTGTGATCAGTGTGAGATTTAAATGGAGCATTTCCATTAACACAAAACAGGCTGCTGGTCAAAAACTCAGCATGACAACAATGTAGGGATCTGCATTATATCACCTGTGTCACCTGTTTGTAGCCGAACCGTTGTGTGAAGTTTGCCCCCATCTTAACCGGAGCACACTTTTAAAAAGAGACAAAACTCAAAACTGTCCTTAATATAAGTCAAACAAGTTTGGTTAGGCAAGAGTTCAAATCTCAAATCTCTTCATTTTTAAAACCACCATAAAACGGAAGCAAATCTACCCGCAAGTTAAACCAAGCCACGTGAAAAGCGACATAAAGCTTGAAAAGGCTTCCACGTATGTATGTATATTGTCACCAGAAGCCTTGAGGAAAAAGCACACAGCCTAAGCACAACACGCAGCTTATGCTAACTTTATATAGACAACACGCGTTAAAAAGAAGGGGAAAAAAACTACTTATTTAAGCTGAAAACTTAAAAACTGTTTGGCAGATTGTTTAAAATTCTTCAGTCCTAGTTTACTCGTTAAAGCTAAAATACAAACCCTCATCAGAATTTTACAGTTTTCCTCATGGAATAGATTTAAATGTAAAAAAAAAATAATAATAATAAAAAAATGTCGACAGTTAAACCTAAACATGCAAAAGTTTACAACAAAACAACAACAAAAACAAAAACAAAACAAAACAAAACAGCGCATATGATTGCGGCGCACGCGAGGAATGCGCGCGGCTTATCCTGTAGTGAGATGCCCTTCGGTATCGAAGCGAAATGTCACGAGCTCGGACGGCGACGCTGCAAGGCGACGCTGCAAAGCGACACTACACGGCGACACTACAAGGAGACACTACACGGCGACGCGGCCGAGTCGCGCCGAGGACTCGCCAACTCCATGTTGTAAAAGCCGAGCGGAGAAAGCAGCGTCCGCCGCAGTTTGTCAACAGTTCTGAACGTGTTGATGCGTTTTGGCAACTCGCTCCGCGCGCTGTCAGTGGATGAAGGAGAGAGAGAGGGGCGAAAAAATTAAAGAAAGAAAGAAAGAAAAGAAAAGAAAAGAAAACAAACAAACAAACAAACAAACAAACAAACAAAAAACGCAACGTGAGGACGCCTCGCGCTGTAATCCGCCGATGAAAGTCCCCGCCGAAGCCCCGCGTTGGTAACAGCGCGACGCTCCGTCGTTAAACAAACACAAACTTACCCAATGACAAGAACGGTTTGGTTTCCATGTCTGGCCGGTGCGTTAGCTCATGCCCGCTGAGGCGGCCGCGTTAGGGGACGTGGTTTTCTTCACGGCCGGCTGCTGCTGCCGCTGCTGCCGCTGCCGCTGCTGCTGGAGCAGACCAGAGACCAGACCGGACCAGACCAGACCAGGACCCGGGCTCTGCTGCTGCTGCTGCTGCTGCTGCCGGCGGCGGCGGCGGCGGAGGAGGAGGAGGAGGAGGAGGAGGAGGAGGCGGCGCTGGCGTGGTCCTCTTCCAGAAGAGACGCGCCTCGTCTCGGAGCGGTAAAAGTGACAGGTCGGTGTCTGGTAGTCTCAGAGGAACCTAATGGTTCTACCTCTTGTTTGTTCACTCAGCTGCTGCGCTCCCGCTCCTCTCTCTCTCTCTCTCTCTCTCTCTCTCTCTCTCTCTCTCTCTCTTACTCTCTCTCTCTCTCTCTCTTACTCTCTCTCCCCCTCTCTCTCTCTCTCAATCTCCCTCTCTCACTCTCTCTTTCTCTCTCTCTCTCTCCGTCTCTCTCTCTCTCTCCCCCTCTCTCTCTCTCTTACTCTCTCTCTCTCTCTCTCTCTCTCTTACTCTCTCCCCCTCTCTCTCACTCACTCTCTCTCTTACTCTCTCTCTCTCCCTCTCTCTCTCTTACTCTCTCTCTCTCTCTCTCCCTCTCTCTCCCTCTCTCTCCCTCTCTCTCTCTCTCCCTCTCTCTCCCCCTCTCTCTCTTACTCTCTCTCTCTCTCCCTCTCTCTCTCTCTCTACCTCTCCCCCCTCTCTCTCTCCCTCTCTCTCTCTCTCTCTCTCTCCCTCTCGCGCTCGGCGTACAACAACTCCAACTACTGGATCCGCACTGCAAAGGGGACCCTCGCAGGGGGTACTCCCACCAACGCCGACCGGGGCTGCAGCGACGCCACGGACGGAAACGGGAGCCCTTATCATCAACTTTGAAAATAAACGCTTAAGAAAAGAAGAAAAAGAACATAAACATGCACATACACTACATTTCATCCCCGGAAGTTAAAAAGTCTACACTTTTTCCTTGAGGTTTTCCCCAAGATCACGTGGAACTCTTTCAGCTGAGCAGCAGCTTCTTATTCTTTTTGCTGCTTATCTCCTGTTATTTTAACCTGGTCACATCTGTTGAACCAGGGCTGTTGGCTCAGTAGATAGATGTTTCAACTGCATTTAGCTACTCACTGCTGAGGCAATTAGCCTATCTCTCTCTAGGAGCTGCCACAACATTAGTAAAATAATATAAAACAAAAACATACATATAAACAGTAGGGTTTCTGGTTCTGGGTAGCATTTTATCATGTTTGAATCTGGTGGCAAAAATGTGCTGTAGAATCTGAATCCTTTCCAAATTCTGATTTGGGTTTAGCTTTTACAGATGTAAGAACAGTTATTAAGATTTAGGGACTTAAAAACTCACATTTGCCTGCATATGTTCATATTTTGTACATTAAGATTTAGATGAAGAACAGTTACATTCCTAATGAAGGTCACAAGAAAACTGTGAGGAAAGAAATAAGCTTAATAAATCCAGATATTTGTACCAGTTTCTGTCTAGCATAACCCAATCCTTGCAATGAGATACTCTGTTTATATTATGTAAAACAACAACAAAAACAAAAGTGAATCCAGACCAAGAAAATTGCGCAAGCAACAATGTTACACAGTTCTAATACCAATATTTTTCTCCAAACTCTCCCCACTCTCCATCTGCTAATGTTTATGAAATTCCTACTGAGATCTGCCAACATGGCATAATAAAAGGGGGGGGATCTATGAATTTATCGCAGATGCATAAAAGTTTGGGGCAGATTCACATAAGTCCCCCCTAGGCTAGCTTTACAGCAAGCGGCAGCACACTCAAATTTGCATAACTCTCACTGCATTACACCAGTGTTAGATCATTTCACTGTCATTGTTCCTCGCTGCTGTATCTGTTCTGGCCATGACGGTTTGTGCCTAATTCAAGCCACATCCATCTTGAATGCATCCTCTCTCCTTCAACACCCAATCCTGCACATATAAGGTAGAGTAGGCACATGTTTCTGGAGAGTGAAAAAGTGCCCCTGCTTTGGCCCAGATTGATTCTCCCCATACTGTAAAATCCCTTATGCAGTGGATATAGGAGCAATGCAGCGTATAATGTACATAAGCCTCCTGCAGCCATCCTCTAGGCTCCTGTGATGAGCCTGCTCCTATTAAACACTTGAAGGTGTTCGCCACGTTTGTGCTAAGGCAAGATACATAATTAATGCAATGCATGGCATATCAAAGATCAAAGGCAGTTGTGCAAAAAAAAATAAAAAAGCGAAAAGTTAAGTCTGACTGGGCATTGAATCAAGGTGTATTCATGTGCATGTGCTAGAGAGAATGTGTGTTTGTGCATTTATGTGTGTGTGTGTGTTTCTCTGTAGGTGCGCAGATGTTTGAGGAGAAAAAAAATAGTCCAGAGGAAGACAAGGCCTTGCTTTTGGGTGAATATTTCCTTCATCTATCTTCCAAGTAAACAATTATCAATCATCCGATAGCGTCTGATGTTTGATAGTCAGACGTGTCGTGTTTGCATGATGATGTTAATTGGCTGTTTAAATGCTCACTGGGTGAGGGAGGGAAGGTTAGCGATTGGGCATCCTTTTTGTCCTTGCCTTCAGAAGGCTGTTTTGCCTCAGGCCTTGACTCTGAAATAGAAGACAGACACAACAGAGGTTTTTTTTTTTTAACGCCTCAATCGGGCCAGGTTCTCTCATCGGCCCGCTACGCCGAGCTATTTAATCCTCAGCTTGGGTCATGATTAATGGCAGTCTGACCCTTCACCTCCATCCATATAGATTCTCTTGGGGCTGTTTTGGCTCTCTTCAACGCCTCACACCTCTACTCAAGGAGGCCTCAAGCCTATATTACACTATTAATTGCAATATATCTTAGCTCATTTATTTCTCTTTTTTCTTTCTCCTTTGCCGTCTTATTCTCCACTTTAAGCGATGCGTCTGGGCCTCAGGGGACGAGAAACCACCACTGATACGATACATTCTGCTATGGTTGCTTTGACAGCCCCCCTCCTCCTCCTCCTCCTCCTCCTCCTCTTCTTTCTGTCTCTCCTAAAGTGGGTGATAAATGAGACAAGAGCCTTTTGGTCCCCTTTGACCATTCACAACAAGCTCATCCGTAAAAGTGATTATGGCCTCTTTCGGTGGCAATGACGATGGTTTCTAATCCTGAGGAATGTATGAATTCATATACACTGCAATTTTTTCGATTAATTGTTCAATCAACTTGCAGTGATAATGGATTGATTAATTAATTGATTATGATAACTGTTGTATCTCAACGAACTAATAGATGCAACCTACTGAAATGTCATTTAAAAAAAATCAAATTAAAACAAGCTTCTGATGAAAATAGAGGAAACAAAGCAAGTAGTCAGACACAAAGTTGATTCGCCATTATTAGGAGGAAATGGCTCACATTTCTCTTTTTTTGAACACTGATTCTAGTTAAATGCAAACAGTTGATTGAGTGCCTGAGGAAAAAGGTGTGCTACAAGGAACACAACGGCGTGTGAGATCATTAGGGCGTTTGCTGAGGTGTTTGGCATTGTCCGCCCCGAGGGAAGGTCTTGATCGTCATAGCCCCGGGTTCACATTCCTTAACCCCAGGGTCAGGGCTTTGTCTGAGGATAGCACTGAGGCAACTTCCCCTGCGGAAATCAACAAGAGCTGACACACTGAACACTGGAGAAGCACACAGAAGCAGGATGAAGGACCATCACACACACGAAAGCACATACACCCATTAGCCACAACATTAGAAAACTGGTAACTGGATTTAATGTTGTGGCTGATCACTGTGCGGTTTTGGATTTTCAAATATATATTTTTTTTCTGTGCTAGACAGTCTCTGGTTTCTATTCATCTTGTTACATCCACATCTTAACATCTCCACTATAACTGGAAAATATGACCGGTAAAACAACCAGACAGCTTGTAAACAAATCCAAATTATAGCCTGATTATCCACACTACTTTGTTTGGAGGTAAAACCAATAATGAGCACACCTGACATGTCAGACTGGTATTTTGGAAAAAATGAATGCAGACATGATGGTCATTATGATGATTTGCACAACTTAGGTTTAAGGTGACTTAAAACAGATTTTTGTGTTGTACCAAAGTGCACTGAAAACAACGAATGTCTACAAAAGCAGAAAAAAATGTGCAAATTTCTAAAACTTCATAAAGTGATTTGCAGGCTACAACATGAAAAAAAACACTGGCATGATCCTTTTAAACAGAATTTGATTGCAGCAGCCATGTTTTAGACCACATCTGTAGAGCTTCTCCCTGTTTTGTTTTGTTTTTTTTTTAATACGATAGGGTAAAAATAAATACATAAACCTTTAAAACAGATTTAGAAAACAATTCAGGTTTCAAATGACATACCTACAGAACACATCTCACCTCATGCACAACGTCAGTTTTATCTGCTCTGTTTTCACAGACAGAGTTCATTTCATTGAAGGTGATAAGCTTTGTAGATATCTGCCCATCAAATTGAACTGATGGATGGCATTAATCCAGCTGCAAGGCCAAGAAATGATAGTTTAAAAAAAAAAAATCACACAATATTTTCCTAAATGATCAGAGGCCATTCTGCTCAGGGCTGTTATCAATTTTGAACATTACATCAGCTGTATCACTGGCTCGCCATGCTGGGTTTTGAATTCAGCCACGGGCAGACGAGACTCCCTCAGTGGGAACGTCCGTGGCTCAGGCATGCATCATTCTTTAATATCATATTAAAGTGAAATTGGCTACATTTAAACAGACATGGCGATAAATCTCAGCAGCATTTAGCAGACGCGGGTTATATCGCAGAGGGGAGAATCACCATCCCTGCAGAGCATCATCTTCTTACCTACGATTGAGTCCAGCGTTATTGCTGGATGATGGAGCTGTGGTGCTGCTGGAGCTGACAGATTGAGAGGGCGAGTTATGGCTGTGAAAAGGGTTGAAGGAGTAGTCAAACATTTCTTTCTTTTTTTTTTTGGTCTTGAGTTGAAAGAGGAAAGGTGATGTAAGTACACATTGGAAGGTTAAGAAAAGTATTAATAGCATCACTGATTCTTTATTAATTTGCTTGGAATTTTCAGTTCTGTAGCACATGTAAATTCTGTCATATTCCAAGCCCCCAGCTAGGGCAAGCAACCAACTTGATTTTGAATTTACAGTGGAAATCTCCACTCTACTGGGTTTCCTGTTGTGTGCAGAATGTTACTGTTTCTTTTGCAGCCAAGTATGATAAAACTTATAAGTCAAATTGTCTACAGTCACTGACTAGATTCATAAGAGTCCCTTATTTGCATTTTAAAGAAATAATATTTTCTTTTGCTTTGCAGTTTCGCTCCACAAAGTTCGGCTGCTTTGCATTGCATTGTTGCTGATCCTGCTTCCTAATCCTGCATGTCTCTGCACTGTCGTGACTTGCAATCAGAGCGCTTCCTGCAATAAAACAGTGGTCCCAGCTTAATTCCCAAGGGCACAAGATTTTCGAGGTCTCATAAACGATTGGCTGGATATAGTGTCTATTTTTGAGTGTGTGTGTGTGTGTGTGTGAGTGTGTGTGTGTGTTTTGTCTTCCTTTAAACTTACATGCTTTAATATGCTTTACTGCAAATGCGTAAGGTACATTAGTGAATAAGGTTTGTGTATATATATATATACATACATATATATATATATATATATATATATATATATATATATATATATATATATATATATATATATATATATATATATATATATATATATATATATATATATATATATATATATATATAGGTAAACTAGGTAAACTAAAACTAGAATGTACCCTCTGAAGTGACACATTAACCTCAGAGAGCCTCTACATATCTGATATTGGCCAATAGATGTGTCCTAAGTGACTTCCTTTCTAGTCAGTACAGTACAGCTGGGAGAGAGTGCGACACTGTTGGACTTCAGCTGGGTAAACATTCCCCGCTGAGGCCAGAGATCTTGTGTACACACAGGGCACAGCGCACGTTCAGCGAGGGGGCCTCACAGCTGCTGCAAGGATGGATGTCCTAACCAGGCCAGAGTCCATGTGGGCACAGCAGTCAGAATACGACAAGGGACCACCCCTCCTGCTGAAACCCTTAAACTCAGTTGAACAGACACCAGCTTGGGCTAGGCCGCGGATGTGGCACTTCCACACCTTTCGCCCCAATCTGTACACACTCATGTGTTTGCAAAGATGCACACACGTGCCGGCTGCATGTTAAGTGATCCTCAGACCGCCTGTGAAGGAAATAGACTCAATGGGGCTTGAAAGAGACATTTCACTGAAAGGAACATCAGAGTGAGGTGAGGCAAGAGGACGTCTCCACTGTAGCTTTCCAAGTGCTCAACCGCACACGAGCACACAAGACTGAACATTTTATTTGCTGAAATCAAAGTCATTTGTCCTGTCTTTGAAAGGAGGCCTTTGGAGATATATCAGTGCTTGATATTAGTGTGTCTGCGAGTCCCAGTTAGCCCAGGGGATGCCAAGAGTACCAGTGATGCTATTTGTCTGGATTAACTCTCCTCACAGGAGCTCATGTTGCTGCTTCCAGTTAGAAACCCCACATTTAACATCTTCATCCCTTACACTATACAGACCATTGCATTGTTTGTGTCTAAGTAGGATATCAAAAAATGCATAGCAGATATCAGCAAAATGTGGTGGAATCTAAGCCCACTGGCCAGGGAAATACAGATTAGATAGTAGATATTAGACAACTATAATTTGCTTTTCGGCAGGACCGTAACTTTGGGGCCAGCCCTATAAATGCGAAAGTCTTTGACTAAATGACTGACTGAGTGATAAAGTTACACCATTGGTCAGCTGAACCTCACACGAATAACTGCTGAAGGTTTCCCATGGGTCACCGCTCTTTCAAAATGGAAAGGTGCAAACAGTTTCTCATCACTGGGGTGTTCACAGGCAGCTGACAAACCTTAGCTACTTTTTGTAGAACAGAGTTGGAGGTACGCTCTGCAAGCCACACATCTCTGACCACACAGCAGCTGGCATAGACATGAATGAGCGTCAATCATTCTCTTTGAGTGATCATTTTTACAAGTAAATGGGCTGAAATCACAACCCATTTTGTCAGACGAGGTCACGGTTATAAAACGAGGATTTTAGCAGTAGAGCAGCAGCTTGGAAATGTATTCAATTACTATATATGTGAGCACAGAGAGTAGGTGAGAAGTAAACAGACAAAGTCTTGATTGAGATTGACTTTTGGCAAAATAATTTCCACTCTTCATTTCATTCAATTGTCACAAAGGTTGGTACATAAAATACCAGACCAAGGCCCAAAAAGGTTATCAATTATACACTGTTCTGTAATTGTTTGCAAAATATTTTGGTTACGGTCTATTTTACATAACCTTCAGTAAACCCCAAAAGCATAATGCAATTGCAAATTAATTTTGATGAGACAAGAATATATTATTATTAAGCATTCCAGCAAAAGCTGATTGTTTTTTTTACAGGAAGTGCTGAAGCATCATGACAAAGTTGAATAGCAATAGGTCTGACTCAATTAAAATTTTACATTATCCTGTTACAAAGGCCTAATTTTCAGGATTTCCTCTAGAAACCAGTCAATGGTCAGTCAATTATGTGTATTTTGATGTAGCTCCGGATCCAGTGATAGAGAAAAAAAACTTTAAACAACATGTCTTTTATCAACATTACAAATTTGGAAAACAGTGTGTCCTTGGCAGAGGTAACCACTTTCAAGGCACCTCTTTTTTTATTTAATATAGTCATTTTAATGGTTGATGATGGGTTTGATAAATAAAAGAATGTGTCTTGAAATTATTTTGTGGGATTTGTGGATCATGTAACTTACACAACACATCAGGATCTTTTGAATTTTTAAGTTCCAAAAGTTGAGCAAGAAAAGAAAAAAATTAATGCTAGAACAGCTCTATCTTGTCAGCAGACTACTGGAGAGCAACCCTCCCTTCACACATTATTTGCCTCTGAACTGTGAGCATAGTGCTGGATGTGTCTCCATGTGTCTGTGTGTGTGTGTGTGTGTGTGTGCGCGTGTGTGTGTCTAAGCCACACTCTCACAGTGATTTACAGCTCCTCTCACACTCTCTCCTTCTGTCTGCTGGTCAACTGCCATGGTGAAGGCGGCTACAATGGCCTGGCTATGAAGCACCATAAATCTGGACACTTCCTACCACTGTCTCTCACTTCAAGGGGAAGCCTGTCCTGTTGCAAACGTGATTAACCCTCTTCCTCTCCATCTACAGCCCCCTGCACACACCCTGCAACCTCCCTCCTCCTTTCCCCAACAAGAGGCCCTGCTGCAGGGAAAAAACAGGGGCCTCCTTCACACCTCACAGGCAAAGAGCCTTCCAGATTTGCCATTCCTTCCCTACACAGGAAATAACTAATAAAGTATATCCTAGACTTTGGCTGCCAGTTGAAAAAAAAACTGGAAGAAAATGAAACAAAAATGTATAAACTATTCTCACAGTACCCTGTATACCCTGTGTAACTGTTTGCAAACGGATGGTACAGAAACGTACTAAAGAACTAGAGACTATATTTTGAATAATATATTTAAGAATATGTAAAAAATAAAAAACTTAAAAGTAAACAAAACAGTTTGTGCAAGGAGTTACAGTATTCCTCCCCCACAATATGATAAGTAGAAAGCAAACGTTTTTTTCTCTAAGTTCTTATGAAAGTGCCTTTCAGTGACAAAGTAAGAAAAAAGTTTTCAAAAGGCTTTTAAACCACAAAAAACTAGTTCAAGATGAGTGAAGTGATAGTCCCAGCATACCAATTTGCAGCTTAGTAAGGAAGTTTGCTCTGTGCTGGGAGTTTTTTTTTTTTAGAGCAGGAATAGAGACGTGTTGTCATTGAGCTGCCTGAATGCATCTATGAAATTTCAGATGAAAGAGGGGGGAGGTGTGCTGTCAGTGGAGAGCAGGTCCTCCACTGAGCTGCGGCAGCAGACTAAAACGTGAACTTTAGCTGAAGCCCGAGCCTGTATAGTCTGCTCCAGCCCGGACAAAACACAAACACACTTAAACACACAAACTCATTATCGCCCATATGCACACAAAACAAAATGCACACACACACACACAAGCTGTAAGTGTATAAGCATGCACATTAAGAACAAGTACACAAAAAAGCCTGCACAAAATCACACACACACACACACACACACACGCACACTCATTATTCATGGAGAAACACACAGATGCTTGATCTCCTCCATGTCACTAAGTTCCTTCTGGGTTCCAGCTGAGGACACTGATGCAACATTTTTTGTGAAACTTGAAGCGACCCGTTGAGCTGTACCAGTCAAAATTCTTTGAGTACTGATGATGCAAAAAAAAAAAAAAATTCTGTCTATTTTATCTGTTTATAACGTGACAGATTTTTATCCCTAGTGTATTAATTGGCTGAGAAATGACTAAAGCTAATTAGTTGTATCAGTGGTCAATACCTGTTCATGTTTTACTTGTTACGGATAAAAATATGGGCTAAATGGAGTTAGGTCTCCTGTTTAGCATTACTTTATAGTATAGCTACTTTAACTAACAGTTAAAAACAATGCAGGAGCTAATTCAGATTCATGCTACATATTTCATATTCATGTTAACTATGCAGCATGTTTAGCAGTTTCTGAACATGAAAAGAACATTCTATTCAGGGCTAGACTAAATTAAAAAATACAACTGTCTCATGTCATAACAGGGCATAAATAAAGCATTGTTGGTACTGTTTCCTGTATATGTTGATAGTCTAACTACTTAATTCTTTGCTTCCAAGTCTTATAAGTTCTTGATCTATGAAGTTAGGTTATTGAGAAAAACTGTTAGACTACAATAATGTGTTTTGTGCATGCATCTGAAATATTTGTCAGATGAGAGATCTCATTCTGAATGTAAAGTGGCTGTGGCGGAGCTGCAGTTTTTATGACAGCTCAAATATTTATGTGATCTAAATAATGATGCATCTGCAGCCTGCATCAACATGGGAAATCCTGTATATACTGTTAGACAGGGCAGGAGTGTATACAGTATATACACAATTGGCACAGCACTCCTAAATGCTAGATTCTTACAGGTAAAGTTGCTGTTCTGCTGCCCTGATGTGTGTAAAAAAGGGAGGGACAGAATTGTTGTAATAACAATCTACTGTTTAACAATATAAAAATGTATAGCTAGTAGCTTGTGGTTTGGAGTCTCTTGCATTAGAAAAATCAAGGTCTTACGTGACAACATTGCACATCTTGTGCCAAATCATTCTTGCAAAGTATTTTTTTTTTTTATTATATGCCAAATATATATATATATATATTTATGCTTTCTCTCTATGCTTTCTCTCTACTGCTTTAAAGCAGTATTGATATTTTTGTTCAATACTTTTAGTTGACATTGAGTCCTTATCTATAACTATAATGCAAAGGTGTTTCTAATGCTGTCAGTCCCACTGAGAATATGCACTTTTACTGTATTTATAGTCTCACAGAATTTGATTTTGAGAGTGAAACATTAACGTCAAATAACAAAGCTCATGTAAGATGATGATGACACTTAAGCAAAAAAAAAAATAACACAATGTGGTTTGTGCTGGCTCAAATGCACCGACTTAACTATGGATGTCAGAAAATTATAGATAAATAGAGATGAGGCCTCAATGATTGTTCTCCAGAAAATCCAACATTTCAGGTTTGAAGCATCAAAATACAATAATAGGACAATAAAAAAGAAAGTAAACAAACACGCAGAAGGTGAAAACCAGAAGTGACTCAGTTTGTCAGACGTCCTGATGACTAAGCCTCATGTACTGTTTTCTCTGTAAAAATTCCTTAGTTTGGTGTGTTGTGGGTGGCAGAGACTTGATTCTCAGCTGGCTGAGTGTTTAATCAGAAATTATTCAGCTGAGGAGGAACACCCCCCCCATACACACACAAACACCCAGGTACCACCTTTCCTCCCTTAATAGAAAAACACCGATATCATGAGCCCATTAGCCATACAATGATTTAGACTAGAGAGACCTGTGAAAGAGCTGCCACCTGCTCCTGAGCTTTTTTTGCCCCTCACTTCCCCTCCCGCCACGCCTACGTCTGAAAGCATGATGAGGTCATTATGTTCTTATTACAATAATGCCATCGGTGAAGTCCCAATGCCAGCAACAACACCTGTTTGATGTACCCTCAGGGACATACTCAGGCGGCAGTCGGCATCTTTTATTTTTATTTTTTTAGCTGAGGGGGAGAAAAAAAATAAATGACAGAGCAACACTGTTTATGCAAATCTCATTTCACATGCATCTTATGTCCTGCCATGCTTGCTTGGCAGTGCACAGCTGAGATTGCGGGGCAAATGACAGTGCAGAGGCTTAATATGACTGATTTTCTCTGTAATGATAATGCGATTGAGCACACTGTTTGTGGCAAGCACAAAAGGTACACATGAATAAGAGAAGGTTTGGAGTTAAAGTACAAATGATCAGGGGGACTCTCTGGGCCACTCTCCCTCTCTAGGCTCATGCAATAGATACATTGACGTGTGTTTTTACTTCTTGGGCAGAGCACAGTCTTTTGTGTGTGTCTGTGTATGTGTGAGAGTGGATCCCACCATATGGAAGTCTTCAGTGGGTGAAATCAGCTATTGTACCACAGTGATGTATGAGAGTATCTAATGGATTGCTGTCAACATGTGGTCTTTTTTGTATATATTGTGTCACTCTGGCTCTCACTTTCTATTGTTTTCTTCACATTGATTTCTTCTTGATTTTTTGGCCACCTGGGGACAGCAGAAACAAGCTGTAAATACAACCCTGACACACTGTAAATACAACCCTGACACACTGTATTATGTGATATCTCAGATATAGCAAATAGTGGCTTATTAACATATCCAGCTGTAACAGAGCAACATTATTATTCAATTGGAGTCATATTTCTGGCGGCCTGAAGAATGCATGTGTAATATTCAAGCTCCTTTAGCTTTATTTTGCTCTTCCTCAGCTCCAAAATGTTTGGCAGCTTCCTGCTAACTTTGATTGTCCGCCGTTTGGTGCCGGGCAGGCATTTTATAGTTGTTTTGCTTTGAGAAATGACACTGGTGAGAGCTGTGAAATTGAAACAAATGAGTAAAGCCTGGGACCAGAAAACCAAACAATGAGCTGAAAGACACCAAGATGCACGCTGAGCTGTCAGGAACTGAAGAGTTGGGTAATACCTCTCAATGCGGCCATCACTACAAGGGACAGCTTTGACATAGACAAAGTCATTTGGTAGATTGTTAACATCAAAATACTGATTATACCTGGTTTAAATCAGTTGATCAAAAAACAACTCTGTTTCTTTTATCCATGACCCTGACAATAATAAAGGAAGCATGAACAATCATGATTCATCAAAGAGAATATACTTTTAATAATATAAAAAGTTATTTTCCCATTTTAACCTGTATTATGGACAATCTTTTTGTCAGTAACATTTAATAAATTTCATTATCCCTGTGGCTCAGGTAAGAAGAATATTTACATCATTTTGGTTTTCAATAAAACATTTGTACTACTACATCATTTCTACAAATTAGGAGACATTCTCTTAGCCTAGAGAATTACATTGTGATTTTGCAAACAATAATAAAATATAGATGCATATAATTAAAGAATACATAGAGCCTCGTTGGCTTATGAGCTTTCAGTGTCAGAGGCAGTAACATTCCAAACCAGCCTGATGATCTGTTCACAATATAAATACAAAATAAAGGATTTTCATGACTGTGCAAGTGCTTGTCAAAATGTTTATTAAAGGGAGAACATGCAGAAATATTTCACCTACGCTTTGTCATGTCTGAGGACATCACCACATCATTGTGCTGGTAGTAGTTATTACTTGAACAGTAGATGACATCATCTATGGAAATACAAACTCCAAGGGAAAAAAATAACAGGTCAAGTCAAAATAAAATGTACAGAAAAAAATTGATCATTAAATGGACCCTCTTAAGAATGGGTATTGGTATTGTTTTTTGTTTTTTTTATTTACCCAGAGCATCTAAAACCTTTTCAAAAGCTGTTGGTTCTCTATAATCACTAAATTGTTTATAAGTCAATGTCAGTGAGTTTGCTTATAAAGAGGTGCATTAAATGAATATCAAAAAAGTGCCTGTGTTTCGTGTCTCACTGAAGATCCAGACAGAACCTCAACATCAAAGCGTAATCACCCATCACATGTCCACATGTCGGACAGATACCTCATCTCTGACAGAGCTGCTGTCATTTACATAACGGAGCAGAGAGACAGAATCAAAAGGCATGGACATCAAAAAGCTGCCAAGATTTTTTTTTTTTCCCTCATCATTTCATTTCTGCCTCTACAACCTCTCCTTCCCCCCTCAACTCCTAATCATCAACCAAGCGGATTAGCATGTCTCTGCTGGGTATCCCATTCTTATTCAGAGGGGCCCCAGAATTTCTCTCTCTCTCTCTTTCTCTCTTCTTCTGGGGAATCTGCCATTTCATCAGAGCGTGCAGCATGTCACCAGTGGGCTAACTTCATTGTACAGATGGGGTCAGGGGCAGGTCAGCTCCCAGGATTCTACAGAAAGGAAAAGGTCCTGGCCTGGCTATGCCCTGTGGTCCGCACCCCCTCAACACACTCCTGGCCTGTCCTCATCTTCGGCCTCCCCCCATTCCATTCTACCCCCTTATGACTAGAGACGCTCTGGAGGTCAGCAGCCTATCTGCGAGGACACTTGGCTCTCCACAGGGGGTGAGATATCCTTTACAAGAGCCCCTGTCATCTGCACGGTGACTAATGAAACCAGCTTGGTGACAAGTACTGATGAGCTGCCCCAGGCTGGTGTGGGATCCATTGCTCCACTGCTAATGACACCGACTGCGGCTCTGACAGTCCGACTCCTGCATTGGTATGTTTCTATCGTGGTTCTCATCACTTCTAGGTTCTCAGGCCACAAACACGGCAGCTTTTGTATATTAATAAAGCTCAGTTTCATGCAGCAAATAGTGGCTGACTCTTTAAAAACACTGGGTTCCCGTGGTCTCTGGTGCCTCATTGGCATCTGCACAAAGGAGGTTGATGAATGGGCCCAAAAGGCCTTATAAAACATTAACATGGACAGTTGGTCTGATGGGAGGAGCAGCATAGATTTAAAGATGACTCAGTTTTTGCTGAGGCAAATTTCATCCTCATGATTTTTCAGTACAAGTGGGGAAAAAGTCTTCAGAGAGAAAATACAGAACTGAAGAACAACACGACATTAATGAAAAACAGCATGCGATCACATTGATGTCTCATTATTTGGTGTGTTTGTACTGTCTAACATAGGCAGGTCGATAAAAAAACTGAGACAACCTGTGGCATCACTGTTTGGTTTGCAGAGATGCAAAGCTGGACTCAGAGCAGTGCAGTTCCACCTCTGGCGTCACATCAAATGGGGCAGAAACATTCATTATTCACAAGCCCTGTACATGAATTATGTAATTTGATGGGTCACTCCCAACACTTTAGGTGCAGAAGTTTTAATAGAAAACAAATACAAGCTGCCAGAGGACAAGGTAGTCCACACTGGTGCAACTCCACCAGCCGCAAATAAATTTAAACCAGTTTTATTAATTAAATAAAGATGACATTATCAGTCATACTTTCCTTTAGTTTTAATTTCTATTATTGTCTTCTGCATAATCTACATTGCATTGCATAGCATTTCTTACTTTGACAAAAAAAACTGAAAATGTCATATTTACATTATTATTGCTGCATATTTAAATTTTCTTAAATGAAGATTTGGTCTAATGTGACACTAATGAAATTTAGTTATTAATTTAGTTCAAAATACAGAGAATTTTAGAAATGTGATTTAAAAGGATATTGAGTATCATTAGTTTCTTACTGACAAAATGAAACGCTAAACTATTAAAATACTAAATCATCTCAAAAGTGAATTGTAGACTCTAATAGCCGCTTGAATATTTGAAATGCCCTATCAAATTCAAGAGCACAAGAGTCTCAGTGACATACTTTATATTTTAGATTTCACTCTGTTACGTCGAGCACACTCTGTCTCTCTTATTTATTTATTTATTTTTTTAAATCAAGTTGTTCTACAAGAGTAAAACAGAACGAAACGAAATTCAGACCCAGTTCTGTTATAGACTTATGTAACCTAATGTAACACAAATTTGAAACACGGGCTTTGGTCTTTACTCAAGGTTGACTTGCTACCAACTGATACTACTGAGTATATGTTAAAAAATAAGGCTCTCAAATTGATATAAAAACACCAAAATTGTTAAAATGTAACATTATTCCCTGGATGACTGGTTGATCAGGCTGTTTTAGTTTCTGTAGAGTGTGTTGCTACACCAGTCAATTTTATGTTCACAAGGCAAATAAGTATCTTAAATCTTAACGCAGCAATTTTAGGACAACAGGGGAAAAAACACAGGGCGGTATCCATTACACACAAATGCGTCATGACCTTAGAATGATTTCAACTCAAACGTTGAATAGTTATCTGCAGATTCACTTTGTAGCAAGGTGATATAAATGACAAATGGTCTGTCAGTGGCTCTCGGAGAACAAGTCATAATTGAACCATCTGCACAGACTTTGCTGTAAATATTTCAACAGTTATGGACTAACTGTTCCATCTGTGCATCCCTCCCTAGTTTTCTTTCCTCTTTCTGTTTTCTCATAATGTGATTTATCAGGGATGGGATTTCAGTCTTCGGTGATTTCTTTTTTTCTCTTCTTGTTCTAGTGTAGGGGGTTTTATTCTTTAATGTGCCTATTTCTAAATATATCTAGTTTTCTAAAGATGGAGGGGGAAAAAAGCACACTCCACCAGCCCAGCCCCACCCCCACCCCCCCTAACCTGAAGCACTTATAGCTCCATGGCAAGGATGAGAGAGAATATTTAATTTTAAAAGACGCCGTGCTACACACGCAGTCAGAGAGGCCACGGCTCGCTGCCGTTTCTCTCATTCTCGCCCACTGTGAACACATAGGACGGAGCCGGACCTGTTCTTTTATTTTGTTTTCGTTTGTCTGGGAACAGTGAAATTAATCAGAGACTGTTTAGATATTCTAAGGGAAGTCATCTGTGGCCTTTTTTTGCGCTACCAAATGTATTTGCTTGCATAATTTATTTTCATTTTTCTTGTTTTGCTCACTGCATACTAGAGGTTAATCAGCCACCAATAGACACATATAGCCTTTAAGTGCTGCAAAATCCATAGATAGTTTTGGATTATTTACACGTTATAAACAATTTATTTGTTGCAATTATTCTGTATATGCATTTTCTGTAAATAGATGATGACTCACACCCACCTACACCCATTTCCCCCAACACATATAGAGCATGTACATCCACAATTGTTCCCACCTACATAGTTTATTTTTAAAATAATCTGGTATCTTCCATCAGATATTAAACCCAACGACTGTTTTCATCTATTCTGTGGCCTCCTGCCCTCTAAATATCTTTCTTCCCATTTCAAAAGATTCCTCTACCACAAAACATAATGCACAGAAATAAGAAAGCTGCAGTTTTTACATCACATTCCCTTTGTTCTTGTGTCTTGAAAGAATGGTGGGGAATGGAAAAAGAAGCTTAGCCATAATACAGAGGAACAATAACATATGCACAAGGACTTTCGGACAAAAACTAATCATGTTTTCCACAGTGGGATGAAGAACAGAACCGTATGACAGAATTTTAACCCATTTTCTTTCTCTCCTCCTTCCAAAGACTTGTGCTTAGGCGTGGGGGTGAACAGAGAACGAACCCTATGGGATTGCTCTATTTAAATTCCTATACATTTTGACTTGGGCCTTTGTCTGCCACTGCACAGTGTCTGCTCATTGTTCGCATGTAACTATAGATTGAGTTTGTGTGAAAAAAAAAACAGCGATGTAGAGAGAACCTTTTCTGCCCCTTTTTCTCTACATACTTACACAAGTAAAATCACACATCAAACATATGGAAAATTCCTCTAAAGTGTGACAGAAAACATATAAATGGCAGGTAAGTCTGCACCGATGAATGGGGCACAGAAAAGGCAGTGTGTGTAGAGGTGGAGGCCTCATGAAGCAGCACTGTGTCTCAGTCTTGTAAAAATTACCCATACAGGAGGCTTCAGGAGTCTTTAAAGCATCTTGTCACATACACCAAAGTATATATATATATATATATATAAGGAAAGGGGGGTCCAGGAAAGGGAGCCCCTACCCCACCCCCACCCATAGATCTCTTCATGAAAATACATCAGCTATGAAGAACAGAGAAAGGAAAAGAAAGGAACAGTGGCACATTCTGTTGTTATGTTTCTAAAGGAAGTTTTCAAGAAGACAAGCAGGGAATAAAAGTGTTTCATATAGGTTTCCTGCTAATGTCTTATGCTCCCTACATAATAAATGAATATACATATAAGATTATATTATAATCAATTGTGCATGGTTGTGAATAGTCAATTATTCATTTAAGTTATTTCTTCAGCAAAAAAATGCTAATGCATTTCGAGCTCATCAAATGTGACAATTTCTGCTTTTTCTTTGTTTTAGATCATTTGAAATTAAATATGCTTGGGTTTTGGTTTACTGGAATGAAAAAAGATTTTAAGAACTTATAATAAATGTTAGTTGCAGTCCCATATGAAATATGAAATTCTCCCAATGTCAGAGTTCAGGTAAGTGGAGCTGCCCTTTGACATCTCTAGTGCATGTCTATTATCTAACTGATGCTTTATACAGGGGGGATAAGATCATGTTGTGTGGCAACCATAACTTCGTCCGTCTCACAATAGTCCTGGTCCCATCACAGCAGGAAGAACGACAACAAGACATGTCGGCGGCTTTGTGCATAATCACAGCCGAGATGGATGGCTCGGTCCTGTCTGCGCCCAACTGCTCTTGTCCATTTTTCTTTCTGATGAACGAGGGGAGAGACTGCACCCTGTCATCTGCTACTTTGCAACTGGAGGCAACAGTAAATCTCTCGCTCAAAGTCACCCTCGCTTCAAGATGGCGGGGGGGGGGGGGGGGGGGTTTGTGAGGAACTGGTTCTTCTACCAAATACATTAACATGAACACCTGACCTACACTGCTGTAGACCCTTAAACAACAGGAAAGTATTTCCATTCGTTATTTCCACTTACGAAGTCCAAATGGAGTCTTTCCATTGAGTAAACCTTTTATGTTTTTAACCACCTACCAGATTAGGCGTGCATTTTTGTTCTGAAATTAACCCGATGGGAACAAGTTAGTAAAGCTCTTAAGCTCTCAAAAATCACTGGAGGAGGTACACTGACTTCCCTAACAATTGATAAACACCAAACACGCATTACTCCAAATGTGTGTTCACAATGAATGCAAAGAATGAATGCAACTGCTCAGAAAGTAAAAGGAAAAGACAGTGATGGACATGAAAAGTCATGGATTCCCTTTATGGTTGAAGTGAAGCAAGGACAAATGTGTGCGAGTCCTGGATTGAAAAAAATATATGCTTCTCCAAGAGCAATGACTTTAAAAAACACTTGAGCGGTCAAATTAACACAAATAATAAAGTTAGGCAGAAAGGAGCTTCATTCTGATCATTGTTCGACAATATTGATCCAGTTCGGACATGTTTTCCAATCCACAAAGCTCAATAGATACTGACCAAGTCAATCAAGAAACTCTACCAATGCATTGTATTGCATTGTAGAATTATTAGCAGATTAGTGTGGATACCACGGATACTACTTTTTTAAAATTCATTTGAAAGCACTATACAGTGGATACACTGTCCCTCTCAGATTTCAGACACTCAATTAAAATTGTGGACAGTTTATATGGTGCCGCAGACAGTGCACTGGGAATGAGCTGTGAGCCTGTACAGACTCAGTGGCGGAGGGAAAAGAGGAGACCGAGCCTGACCCAGATCCAGGACAGGGTCCCCTCACTAGGACCTTTTTTCGATGGCCTTTTGTTTCTTTGTGTGTCCCGTTCAATCCCAGTGTTATGCCTTTGCCTTTCAATTCCCCTTTGATAGCTCTTTGCACTGTATGGTTTTGACTAAGGAAAAAGCTGAGTACGAAGGACGCGGGACATTAAAGTCTCGAAATCTTTCATGTACTGTATTTCTTTCACCGAGACTTGCTCTGCATATCTCTGACTATGACCCAGTGGTGCCTCAGATGAAGTCTGGATGTTTTTGTTGTGGAAATCGGAGAGGGAAAAGGTGGGACGGAGGGCTATCGTGGTGGGCTGTGTTTGTGCGTTGTTGTTTTTTTCTTTCTTTCTTATTTTTTTCCTTTGTGTTTTTGTTGCTTTGGGTTGTTCATTTCCCATCCTGGATCTTAAAAACTCAAAAGTCTCCGCACTCACCTCTTTCTCCCCTCTCTTTATTCTTTCTCTTTCTCCCCATTCACTCCTCCCTTGCTTCACTTCTCAGGAAATAACCTTCTATTGCCTCTTCCAGTCCCAGAGGACTGAGAGATAAAATCCCTCTTCGGTCTAGGGGGTTCTGTGAAGATAGCGTAACAGTCTTTTCTCACAGTCACAGCTCCAGGCTCTGTGAGGAAGCCTCTGCCCACCCCACCTCCCTCCCTTTTCCCTACTCCCTCACTCCCTTCCTCTTTCTAACTTTCCCTTTGCCAGATCGGAGTGGTTCTCAATAGGTATGGTAGTTCTGAGGAGGCAGTGGTGCAGAAGAGGTGGAACTGGCAGGTACCAGCTGACAGAATTTCCCTCACATTTTCATGCTTTCCCTCCTGGCTAGTTTCACTTCTGTATACTGCCTATCACTTTCACTAACATACAAAGGCTTTTTACAACAGTTACAAAAAAAAAAGCAAATTACATTGGATCTACGCTGTCACTGTGCACAGACGTGGAAGTAAAAACAAAATGAATCGTTTTTCATTTTTAGTCATGCTAGCAATGAAGCCCTTGGGATGGCAATGTTACCCGTTACTTGTGCCATGGCTTTGGTCCAACTGTAGCATGAAAGTCTAGACAGACATTCATGGTCACCAGTGGATGAAACCGACATATTTTGGGGACGCGCGGACTTTCTGTGTCACCAGCAGGTCGATATTTTTTGGTTCAGAGTGACTCAACCGCTATTCACCTTGGAATTTAGGACACGCATCCATCCCCATCCCCGTCATCACTTTGGCGACTCTGTCATCTATTCTTGTGCTGCCATGAGGTCATGATTTTCTCTTGTTTTTGATACTTTTGTTTTCTCGAGATATTCCTGGAAAACTACTGGTTCCTACAAGCCACAGCTGTAAACATTATCTACTGACATCAGCACGCTAACATTGTTATTGTAAGAATATTAGTATTTAGCATCCCTGTGCTGAACTAAAGTCTCACAAAGCTGCTATAATATAATGATACAAGGGTTGAACAAACAGTACTTTTTAAAAGTGTTTTAAACGTCATTCCTATTTTTGTATTCTTTTAATCTGATCTTCAGATAGCTCCTGTTTGTTTATTCTACACATACAATTTGTACTGTGAGTTTCTACTCACAGTGATAACTATCAGCAATGAGGCAGTTTATAGAAAGTAGCAGTTAATACAAGGTCTTACAGATGATGGTACAGGGTGGCAGGACTTGGTGTCTGTA
The DNA here is from genome assembly GCA_016859345.1 of Istiophorus platypterus. Taxonomy (NCBI): domain Eukaryota; kingdom Metazoa; phylum Chordata; class Actinopteri; order Istiophoriformes; family Istiophoridae; genus Istiophorus; species Istiophorus platypterus. The sequence continues at coordinate 17,298,018 of CM029128.1, read as the reverse complement.
CTTGTGTGTGTGTGTGTGCACTGTATGTGAGTTTCAGTAAGGCTGTGGCTTGAAGCGGATAGGCCATGGTGTTTGTTTAACCTTATCGGGGTTGTCATCCACTCTGGTCAGTGTAGAGTGGATTTCAAAAAGGAAACTCCATTTATTACCTTCATGTGAAGCTCACTTCCCCCAGAAATGAGCCTCACGCTATAAAAACAACCATTCATATGCAGGGTTATTTGAGCAGATCTTAAGCCTGCTCTGGTTATGTAATTGTGACTTATCTTAAACTCTTTGGACAGAGGCTGTTACCTCAGTGTTCCATCATCTACAACCCAGGATAAGACAAAGGGCGGATTGAAAAATAGTTTATACATAGGAATGAATAAAGATCCTTGTGTGAATCTTCATTCTTTTTTAAAAATGTTTTTGGCTGCCATCTGATAAAAGCAATCACATGGATGTTGGGAAAAACTCTCTTGGTCTTTATTTTTTTTTTGGGAGGGGGGGTGGTTCTGAGAGAATTATTAAGAAGCAGTGTACTATTTGTTTGACCTCCATCCATATTTTTTGCTGTTCTAATGATTCAAACTCATACTGAAACATGGAACTGTTGTCTCAAGCAATAATCAGTGAGCCTTTCCCAGAAGTTAAATGCTTTCTTTGAATAGAGATTAAAGATGAAACGTCCCACTTGATCGTAAAAAAAAAGTGGACACATTACTTTGCTGACAAGAATTTATGACAAAAATATTTTTGTCCTGTTCAAAGAAAAAACTCCTGCATCACCTGAAATGTGGTCATTCGGAATATAAATTGGTTCCATTGCTCGTGCAATCCCAGCACTTTACAGGATGTGTGATTTGAAGCTGAAAATCCAAGTGTCAGGAGATGGCAAGCTGACAAAAAGGATCGAATATGGCAAAAAAGGAAACTTTGATAATGGCTATATCCCTGGTGGATTAAATCATTACTGATCTAAATGCTTTGACCTGATGAAATCACATTCATTAAATTGCTTCTGCTCACTTCGGTCTTCTCTTATTGGTAATGGGTAGCTCTTTCTACTTTGCTCTCTATGTGCGTCAGAAAATAACTTGGTGATATTATTTGACTTATATCAGACTGGGCTTAAGAATTTAAAATCACACACACAGTCACATATAAAAGCACACAAACATAAACACCCATTTCTAATCTACCAAATTATCCTATTTTGCAGTACAATATCCGCATGTAGTGAGATGTATGACTCCGTTTTCGGGAACTCAGCAGTGCGGCGCATAGCACAGTCAAGGGCATCCTGCACAGTGTGCTGGGGTTTTGCCAAGCGCACTTCGGTATTTTTGCAGGCAGTCTGCAATGCACTTGGAAAAAGGGCGGGATCAGAGAGAATAAATTATCACACATTATAGGAAGTATTGAGAGTTGCATTGTGGTTTGTTGTGACAATCACGACCAATCAGTTTCACTACTTTCATTCCTTTAAACCCATGTAGTGTGTGACTTTTCAGTAGAAACAGTTTGGTCAGTCTGGCACAAAATATAACCAGAGGGTGCGCTGTGGGTAATTGTAACAATTCCACCCTTTTAGATTGCAGATGGAACAGACACCCACTACCCTGAGATGACTGTAAAGATAGCGAAGTAAAAAAAAGGTCTTTGTTATGGACTAGCTACTAACCTTCATGCATTAGAGAACAAATAAGAATCATCATTATTTTATCTGTCTTGTTGGCATTAATGCCATAATCGGTCAACTATTTTGTTCGCGTGACAAGGTGTCAGCTGGTTGAAAAATATAAAATAAGAATGGATGAGAAAAACATGAATAAAAGGGATTTTGTAACTTTAGGGATGTTTATGGGTTTGATTTTACAGAAAAAAAATCGAATGAAAAACCATGGAACAAAAGTTAGCTGAGCTTTTGACCCGCTCTGAGCAGCTGGGCGGCTGACAGTGCAAAACACATTCATTCTCAGCACCAAGATTGTGGTACCCTAGTTTGCGTTGCCACGCCCTCTACCGCACCTCTCCTCCCATTATAGCGCACAGCGAGTCACCGAGATACCAAACCAGCATGACTGAGCAAACAACCTCAGTTACGATGCAGGAAAAAAAAAAAAAAAAAAACGGTTCACCAGTGCACCACTGTGTTTCGCATCATGTGGAGCATAGATTCAGGGCCCATGGTTTAACTTTTGACAGGAAAAAGCTGCTTTTTTTAAAATTACCATTTTTCCATTTACTCTGATTTAAACATTAATGTTAATTATTTGTTTCTGTATCATCAGGTAATTGTGGTGATTCCCTAGTTGCTCATTGTTCAATGATGTCATGATTAACCGTGTGAGAGCACAACAAATAAGCAGCTGCAGCAGAGAAGAAGCTGGAGGTGAGTCCGAGGCGTCGTGGTCTGAAGCTGCTGCAGGACAGAGCAACGCGCCACCCGGGGGACGTCAGCAAGTGTCCCAAATCAAACACACCTGCCATGTTGTGTGACCAACAGGTGCAAGCTGGGTCTGGCTTGATGCTAGATGTGACTTCTACATCCGCATCTATCGTCAGGGAGGTGTGCACCTCCTTTCTGCCGTTTCTGATAATTCCTGCTGTGGCTTCAGAGCTCATTCAGCTCAGTGTTGCAGTGGAGCACAGTGAGGTCAGAGAGGCTGAGTGAACTTGTTATATTTCGCTTTAAGAATGAACTAGCAGAGAAGTTATTATTTAGAGCTACTAGAGCAAGACTCATAGAGTGATGTTCAGACACTTGAGTGCAACGAATGAAAGACTGTTATATCTTACTGGACATCAACAACCACTGTGTTGCCTAGCAACATAGCTGTTTGTCTTTGTTGGCTGCAGCTGCTGTGGAGTTTATGTTGTTTCAGACCAGTCTAACAGCAGTTCATGAAATAGTCACGAATTGTAATCCATTCATTAGTGCACATGCACTTCTTACATGGGAATGGTGTATATGCACTGAAATACCAATGCATATACATCTAGATGCCTAAGGATACTCTTGAGTTTAATAGTTTTACCAAATATTATTATTATCACATACAGCATTTTTAATCCTCCTCTTCCCCTTTTTAAAAATGGACTGCGATAATAATTACTTAGAGTAAAACCGACTTAGTCTCTTTATTTGAGTACATTTTTACACAAGCAATTTTATGTCTTCTTGAGTAAACTCAAGAACTGTACTTTTATTTGAGCGCAATTTCCAGTAATCTTCCCACCCCTGACAATTCCATGTCATGTGTCCTGGCTGCAGCAACAGCCTTGCAGCAATAACATCCCCCAGTCCTTCACACAGTAGTTGCACTGATCCACGTCACCTACACACTTGAACAATGTCTGTAGTGTATGAAAACACATAACATGCACTAACTGAAGCTGAGTGGGATTCTCAGACAGTGACCCTCAATGTTCAGTTTTTCTGTTGTGTATTTATGATGTTGTTGTATGATTCCAAAACCTGTGGCACAGTTATATCAGTGCGGCTGTGGTCCCACTCCTTTCATCTGACAATGCAGGACGCAGGCCAAGCACGCCTTGGCTAACTGCCTGAAGGAAAGTCAGGGAGAAGCATGGTAATTGCATTTTCATTGTTTACTGTATTTTACACTTCAGGGGTGGGGTTCCAGAGTTTGTTTTCATTTTTTTGTTTTTGATTTGGAGTATAAATATTATATGATTATCTTGAATTAAAGGGGACAAATTTGGGCTTGAAGCATTTCAGTCAATGAAATGCAAATATAGGATCCACAGGTTCCTGAGGGTAGGTGAAATGGAATTATTTATTTTCCAAAGTCAAAAGATAATTTAGAATTCTATAGTGTGTGACCAAAAAAAAAAAGTTCAACAAGAGGAAAAAAGAGAAAGTTTCCTTCCCTCACCAGCCCAAACCATAAACCTGAGTAACATTTGAATACACCTGCAGTCCTTGAAGTAGCATGAAGTCAAAGACATGAAGATATGCACTTACCACTTCTAAGCATGCGCTAAGAAATGAATGGTTATATTCACATAATTAAAGGTAATTTTAATGCTATTATTATATTGAAGAAATAAAAATTATAATAACATCACAGATACTTTCTTAAAATAAGATACACTTGCATTTAATTTAGAAAGGCCCGTGACTATATAGTTGTAGTTTAGAATTAGAAATACAAGTATTTAAATAGGAAACAAGACTAATAGTCCTCATTCAGCTCTTTGAGGCTGTACTTAGACACAGCAGGACTTAGAGTGAAATCCTAGTATGCTATGTCAGTATGCTAACAGGCTCAAAATGATAATGCTAGCTTGTTGGTCTTTAACATGTATTTTCTTTACCACATTTGCCATTTTTCTTTAGCTTTTTAGGATGTTAACATTTGCTAATTACCACTGAACCCAAAGTACATCAGAGGTTTATGGGAATGTCAATACTTTTACAGGTATTTGGCCATAAACCAAAGTATAAGACAAAGTGAGCTTGATGATTCTTATAGAGGCAGAGTCAAGTTGTCATCAAAGCGATCAGAGTTCCTCCGCCAGGACCATTAATGTATTTATCTATTTAATATCGATCTATGAATTTTTCAGATATTTCAACAAAGACCAAAAATGTCAACCTTGTGGTAGCACTTCAGGAAAAGTCAGTGGATCATCAAAGTCCTTATATTTCATCCTCTGGGGACCATTGATGTCTGTCCACAACTGTGTGCCAGTCCATCAACGACAGGTTTAGGAATTGACTGACTCACTGGAGACACTTGGGGGAAAAGTTCAGGGGTCCTGAGAGTCATTAATTTTCATCCTCTGGTAACCATGGACATCTGTACAGAAATACATATAATCCATCCAGTAATTGTTGAGATAATCCAGTCTCAACTAAAAGCAGTGGAATCACTGACCCACAGACAGGAATTGCCCTCCCTGGAGCCATGCCACTAGCATAGCTGAAAAGGTTCATCATGCTGCTGGAACTGCACTGTTGTCACATCCATAAAACATGTTGTTTGGGAAATCAAGGAGACATACAGAAATGTGACCTTTTGCTTGCAGGACACACAAAACGCAACTACTCTTACTCTGAGACAAAATGCAACATCAAAAATGAATTTTGTTAGAACTGGAGTCTTCACTTCTGCTTGCTAACCAGATATGAATTCCTAGGTAATCTCCTGTGCTGCAAAAGTAAAGTGAATTGCCATCTCTTTGCTTTCCTTTTATTGAAATGAAATGATGTGCATTTGTTTGCATAGACCTTTTTTGTTCATGTGTTAAATAAAAACTAAAATCAGTGGATTGTGGCTGATTGGACAAACAGAATTTTGTCAATAATTTCTGTTTGTCAGTGGACTAGCAAAAGGGGAGATAGTCCACCACATATTATAGAACCCTGACTCACATTGTTTGTGCATTAGAGTGTATATCCTCAGTATCAAAGAGGGGATTGAACTACATTTTGTGGTTGTTGCTTTTTTTGTTTGACCTCCTAACCCTTTACCCTCTCCGCTCCCCCCCATCCCCCCTTATCATACCCTGGTCTCCAAGCAAGTCAAGCAGAACAAAATAAACAGCAAACATACACCGTGACCACAGATTAGAATGTCAACCTTTCACTGCTCCATTCACAGAAAACCACCAGCGCCGCCTCATTTGAAATCCACACTCCCACCCTCACTAACACACATTTACACACACAATCAACTGCAGACAGACATTTGTAAATCTATTCTAGGATCATGACAGTCATCTCACTGCTACCTCTGTCCATAAATGTTGAGGAAAAGAACAAGTCTCTAATTGGAGACTACATTATAGATTTCATGTTTTGTTCATGTGAGGGAAGATAACACAGCCTAGAGAGTCACGTCACCTGAGGTAACATCCTTCAGTGCTGCATCTAAGAGGTGTAATGATTTGTTTATTGATAAATAGCTATTTGTTTGTTGATAAATAGCCATTTGTTTAATGGAGACTCTGACCTTTCTTTTGACCCTCACTCTCCATTATGCTCTCATCCCCATTATCCACGTGTTGGCATGCGTGTGGTGTATTTGTATATGCTGCTATGTAGTCATCAAATTGCCATCTCAGTGTCCTTCTGGTCTGTAATTGCATAGAACAGCAAAAAACAAAACATGCTACTATTATTAAGACTGTTTTTCAAGCATGTTTTACTTCCTCTGTTCATAAATATTTTTTAGTCACATTCAGTAGGTTTACACTGTAAATGAAGCAGTGGTTAAACAGCAGTGTCAGCCTCTCTTGGCACCTCGCATGCAGGATGTTGAAAGCATAAAACAACAAGCTGGCAGAGGAAACTTGAGTAAACAGAGTGCAAGACTATTGCACAACAGCACACACTTATGCAGAGTGCTGGAGGCAGCGGTTTCGCTTCAGCTCTTCACCTCTTATGGTGGTAATCCAGTAATTCTGGCCAAAATTTTATCCTTTGCTCAGAGATGAGTATTCTTTTTTTTTTCTTTTTCTTTACTACGCTGTCAATACCACCTTAATACCTCAGTGTCAAATTAAAGGAAAGCTGCCTGTTTTCGGTGCGTGCTGGTCACACGGACTAGACACAAGTTGCCAATTTTTCTCTATTTTTACTTGCTCTGAACATTTTGTTTTTCTGTGGCAGAAGTCACACTTTCCGTAGCCCTACTTCCGTCTGTGGGTTAAAGTGCAGTGCAGACAAAAGAAAGAAACCACTCAGCTGGCTAACTTCCTGTTTTCTCACAAGGTGCCTGCTACTGTAGTCTAGAGTTAAGGTATATGTACCGCACATACAGCAATGGTATTACATGGGTGATTGGACAAAACCATGAGAGCTTTTTAAGCTATTATGCGTTTTTATTTGCAAGGTAGAAAATGAATTGAGTATTTCACAAGACAGAAAACATCATTTTTTCAGGAAGCTTTGAAACAAAAATTGAGAAAGCATGTATGTACGTTTCCCTCGTCTCCCGCTTCTTTGGTACTCATGCCTAGAAAAGGTACACCGCTGGTGCTTCAGCAGCTTGCCCCTCTGAGAGTTTGAAAAGGTACTGTGTTTTCACACGGCTAGAAAACTAATTGAATATTTCACAAGAAAGAAAATCCCTCCATTTCCAGGAAAGTTTGGAAGTATCAGTACAAGCATGTACTCTTATCCTCTCAATTTTTTCCTCAATCACTCCCTTTATAGCTTTTTTCTTCTATTCATTACCCCACATTAGGCTGTTGGTTAAATGAATAAATCACAAAGAAAAGGTGAAGGCTTGTGGTTTTAGTTTGGGTCGTGTCATAGTGAGATGACATGCAGTCAGTTTACACATTGTCTCAAAATCTTTTCGTCATACCAACATTCACACCCACACCTCTTTTTTTTATCCTTTCATGTCTCCCCCTTATCTGTAAAGTATTTCTCAGCTCTAAGCAGCAAATGACTGCAACCTTGTTCCATGAAAATGCCCTGTACTGCTAACGTTTCAATTCAACCATCTTTTTCCAAGTATGTATATCGCTGTAAATACACGTTACATATGCCAGACCCTGAAAAACATCAAAAGAACCTTGTGAAGTGCAGAGGTTTCAAAACATATCAAACATGGCATGCTAAGCTGGAGGGGAAATCATTGTATATAAAATATTCAGTATATATAAGATATTTCTATTTCATATAAAGATGAAGCTATGGTATATTGTATGTGACGTCAAGCAGTGAGAAAAAAAACAGTAAAAGAAGATTTATTTAGTTTCAAAGCTACTTCAAGGTAAAAATCAGAAATGTTCTCAACAAGAATTCAGTCAGTAGACTGAGATAGAGTTTATCATCATTTCACATAACAGTATAACTGTTTTTTAAATCCTATGTGACATTTGTCGAATTGTACACATTATTCTAAAGTTGCAATATACTTTTAAGCTATGGGAAAGTGAAAATTGTTCCATATGTATGTCTCTGACACTTGATTTAAAGGATTAGAAGTATCGTCCAACTCCACCACTTGAGAACACACACACCTACACATGCATACATGCAAAACATATGACCACAGCATGTTACTTCACTTTTTCCAGTGTACTACTGAAATACGGCTTGTACTGTGTGTATACATCACACACAGCATATCACCATTTTGTTTATTTTACCAAAATGTCCACCCTTTCGCTGCTTTTTGTTTTTCCCTCTTCGTGCCATCTTTATGATATAGTTGGCATGAGAAAGTAGCAGATATATCCTGATAAATACACAGATGTGCATGCACAAATCATACACACATATACATGTAAACACACAATTATTAGAGAGCTGTATCTGCAGAAAATAATGACATGCTTGTGGAAATGTCTCTCATCATCATTTGTTTATGATTCACTTAATCTGACAGGAAAAACACAGAAAAGACGGCACAGAAAAATATGCAAAATGTCCATCACAAATTCCTAGAACTGATGAGATGTTTCAGATTGCTCATTTTGTCCAACCAGCATCTCAAAACCCAATGATATGTAATGTGGAGTCATATAATCCTCACACTTAAGAGGCGTTAACCAGAGAACTAGCACTATTATAGACACCAAAGTACACTGAAAGTCAATACTACAGGCAGTACTGTGTGCTGTCAATCATAAGAAAAAAAAAAAAACATTCACAAAGCCTTCAGCTGACAAATTACAGCGTGTGATCATGATCGCAAAAACAATCCAGTCCCCCAGAATATCACAGGCTCAAACGCTGAGGTGTAGCCGATCCGTGTCAAGGCGTCACCTGTCAGCGACAGCCCATGTGGTTTTGTTGACGGTGTCCTCTGAGGAATGCTGATAAGGGATCCCCTGAGCTCGCAGGGCTCGGCACATGAGCGCAGATTCATCAAAACATGTGAAGTGGACTTGTGACTGATAGAGGAGCTGATATCCTTTTCCTCTGGTCTTCATTAGACTTAAGAATGGGGGGAAGGCAGGGGGGTTCCTCGCCAAGTGGGCTGCAGTGCCCAGAGCTCCAGTTCCCAGCAACTGGGTCAGGACAGAGAGGGGCCACTACATTCACCCATCGGAACTGGAAACTCTAGCCTATTGTGTATACAACTGCTTTATTAGGGGTCCTGACTCATAACAGTTGACAGTGTATTTGAATTGGAATGTATGAGAAAGTTTCACTTTTCGTATATCTTGTAAAATGCAGGTTCTGTTTACATGTCTTGGAAGATCTGATTGCAAACTGAATGAATTGATTCTTTTTAGCTGACATTAAATGAAGAGTTTTGCATAAATAATCTTTTCTGGGGCTTTCAGAGTGTCATGCATTTCTTTTTTTAATCCTCAAGAATCAAACAACAAAATGTGCCCTCTGCAAATTGCCCTGATCTGACATCACTATCGGTGGGTCAACCTTCTTTGCCAATGCCTTCCTAAGCCAGTCCAAATCTCTGTGGCTGGAATAAAACCATTTTCTAAATTTCTCTTGAATTCAGGAACAAAACCAACTTGGTTAGACATAGGGAAAGGTTGTGGATTTGGTTAAAATGACTGCTTCATTTCAGTCAGTTTTCCCCCTCGGTTAAGGTGAAAGAAAGATCTCGATCGTAGTTACATCTCCCAAGTCCAACATTTTATTGACCTCTCCATATACTCTGACCTGCTCTGAACTTTGTGGCTCTAAAATAATGTTGCACTATTTCTATGGGTCAGATGTTGCAGAGTCATATTTCCTAAGTCTGCTACAAGGCCTTTTTCATTTGAACTAGACGTATATCATTACAAGGCATCTGCTAAATTGACTGATTCTGAATTTTTTATTTTTATTTTTTTTTGGGAGGGCAGTTTTTATAAGTGTCATTTACTTTTTCCGTTGCACCTTACCTAAATATGGTTTTGATACAGTACCTTGGGTTAAAAATGCGTTATCTGTCTTGAAGAACCTGAGGTCATTCTTTGAGTTTTATTTAAAAGAAAAGAAAGACTTTCAGATTTCCTACCAACATCTAACTCTAATCACAAATGGAACAAGCTCTAAATGGGGTTTGACTGCACTCAAAATAAAACATGGTAGCATCAGGAGCTGATTGTTCAAGCCACCTTCAGAGGTGTTTTGGGATCCATGTAACCACATATAAAATGTTATGTAATCTGAACGCAAATGTGCCCTTGCACACAAAGGCCTATTTTTGTGCAAGGACACATTTCAAAGCATACTAGGCTTTGATGGCTTTCAAAGCCTAGTATGCTTTGAAATGTGCATACAGAACAGCAAAACAAACCCCAGAATCCTCATTTCTGGCTGTTAAGCAATGATCACAGTTTCCTAAAGTTAGAACCCCAGAGATACTACCAAAGGTGAGTGGAGAGTGAAATCAGATCACTAGTAGTCACTCCGGAGTTGTCTCAGCTGGATCTATGAAATATTATCTGAATAGAAGACAATAGATCTTGACAGAGCTGAAGCCTGGGTGACCAAGAGGATACAAACCTCATAGTAACACTACCAGTGCATTGGTTCAGTTTGATCTGGGTGCAGATACAATAGTAGTTTGCCAGTTAGACACAAGCAAAACATATGAGAGTATAGCATGGTGTTGTGTGTGTTATTTTAATTTTTTTCCCTTTAATATTCCTGGAAATGTGATGTAACACATTGGAGGTGACAAGTGGAAAAAGCTCTGGCTAAGGCCAAATCAATATCTCACCGAGGAGTGGTTATAGCATTTGGTCATTTTGGTTAGAGGCTCCTTTTAAAGCTGAGGAGCTCCTGCATGTCTAAAGTAGCAAACAAAATCCCAAATGCTGTCTAACCTGCAATGAAAGTCTACAAACACTGACCATGAAAGAAAGAAAAAGTGTTAACAGGCCCATATTGGCCTCCACATTTCCATTAATCACTGGAAAATTGAAAAATAATATGCTAAGATCAATTCTGAGTTGACCTATGTTTGGTGCAACTACACTATGGTTCTTTGTGGTAAACAGAAGAATTAAAAGACTTTTGTTTTTTTCTCACCAGTATCCATTTTATCTAGACGTGGTAAACTGGTCTTTGATGCAGTTGGTGAGTCACTGACAAAAATAGGCCTGAGATGACGATCTTAGATAGCTTCAGAATAATGGAGCAGCATCAGTCTTCTCTCCAGCTCAGTGCACCTGGGAAAAAGTATCCAGATGGCTCTAAGAATCTATTTCATTTTTTAATTGTGACCTGTTGCCTGGTACCTGGTTTGAGGTTTTTCCTCCACTGAATTTTGAAACACAAAATAACTCTTTGTTCCTGTAAGGCTGAAGCTATCAGGGGCAGATGGGCAATGGAACAAAACCATTTGCTATTAATGCTTTAATAAAGCTAAATATTAGTGCATGTGGATATAAATATGTTTTGTTGTTATCTTATACTGTTCTCAATGTTGAATATTCACTTTTGATCTTTAATTAGGCTATTTGAATGTGATAGTTGAGCATTTATTCAAATTTTAGCATTTACAGAGTAATGAAGGTATTTTAGCTCTTCACCTGGCAGCTTTGACTCTGTCTTCATCCTTCACTCACCTATTACACAGTCATGCTTCCCATTGTTTCTCCCTTTTTGTCACGGCAACATATATCCCTCTTTGCTCTGTAGGTAAAGCTCAGTTCATTGTACATCAGCTCGAGCTCGTCAGGGAGCAGGGAGGGCGGGGAGTTGTGCAACTGTACTCTTATAAATATCCAGTATTCAGCGTTTGAGTGACCATACTGTTTGTGGTCATTAGTACACTTACTGCCTCTTCTCCATCTCACCACTGAAGCGCATCACAGAGACAGTCACTCAGAACGTGTTGCCCTGCAATAAACATGAGCCTGTCGTTTCTATCAGTCCTGACACCCCACACAACCTACCACCTGAGAAGGAAGGGTTTTCCCCCGTTAGCTCCTTAAAAATGAGAGAGCTCCTATCGACTTTATTAAGATGTGTGGGTTTTTAAAGTGGCGTAGCACAGGGATTATTGTGTATCAGTGGTGTCCGACCTGAGGGTCACAAGATGATTAGCAAGATAAGGAAAAAAGAAGAAAAAACAATTATGTTACACAAAATTATCGCTATTTTTCTGCCTTTTTTAAAATCTTGTTTGTTTTTTTATATCGCGTAATACTGTTTACATTGTCTGGTCTATTAAAACTAGAAGAAATTTAAACCAACAGATGCATTATTGGAGCTGTCTTTGGTATATAAGTGTAAACACTGATTTTCAGTGTTTCAGGAATACACAACTACTGTATGTTTGCTTTCACTGCATTATTGCCTTTATTTTTGATGAATTTTTAACTGCTTGGTAAATGGGTAAGGTCAAGTTTTGATGTTACTTGATGTTAAACCTCCTGAAATCCCTCATTATACAGGCAAACATGAAAACCAGCGTGACTTGTGGTTTCACAATTTACAGAGGTCCGTTCTCAGACTGAGGATGGAGTTGGGTAAAAAAAGCGTTTAAATATGCTTCCACTTTCACATAGAACAATGTTCAGAGGGGCTTGAAATTTCAAGAGAGCTTATTATTCTTAATTTAGTTCAAATTTAAAACACTAGGATAATGGTGTTCTTGGTTTTATGGGTGGTTTTTGAAGACTGAAAAACCTGTATCTGCATCTTAACTTGGATTAAATTCTCTCTAATCCATTTTATGTTCATTACAAATAATCTACTATTAAAAAAAACAAAACAAACAACAACCTTTCTTGCTGTCTTCCTAGCCAAGTCTTTCAAATAAAGTAAAAGAAAGAAAAGATTTAAACCTCATGGACAAAGAGGAATTTCTGGTTTTGGACTTGTCTTCACAAAATTAATGTCCTGAGATGAAGTCCAACAGTTTCTGTCTGTCACTACTTTATCACAGCACTCCACAATGATAGATATTTAATTGGCACCAGTAAGGCCACGGCTCCCATAACTCTTCTTGTGTCTCTGAAGGCCAAGTTGAAGTCCTAAGCCCTTTCAGTGACCAGCTGTTCATCTCCCCACTTTTTGCTTCTTCATCTTTGTTTGTCGTCTGGTTTTGGAGTGCGCCGTGACACCATTTGTCTCCATAACAAGTCTCAGTAAACAGCGTTTTGGTGGGCCCACCTGCAGGAGCCCCGGTGCTGGTCGCTGCTCACCACGGGCCTCCCAGGACTACCCACAGAGGAGGAGGCAATTAAGGCCTGGGGAAGGAGCCATAAATCTCCATAAACTTCAGCTAGCCACTCTCCCCCACTTTCGCTGGACACTCAGATAATGCATCTCCCCCACAACAGTCCCCACAGAGACCTCAGAGGAGACAAGGAGAACCCCTGGTTTCCCATAACTGAGCATCTGATGGGGAATGCTACAGGAGTTTCTTGGGGTTTCCTTGCTCAGAAATATTTATATTGGACCTTGGATTTTTCTGGGTACATTATGCATTTATGTAGCTGTAAAAACATCTGCTAATGGGTCTCAATGATTATGTACAGTATAATGTGTGTAACCCTAAAAACCAAAGTCAGACATTTTAAAAAGAGGCATAGGCAGAATTAACTGTGTTGAAGCAAGACAGAGTCAATACAAAACTGCATAGACTTGTCTCATGACAGTTTCATGATAGTGTGCAAGCCAACGCAGAGTTATGAATTATAGACGCCCTCTGTCTCAATTCAATAGAGAGCATTTTCACAACATGCTGTATAACATGAAACCTTTTTTCAGTAATCGCATGGTAAAGGATCGTCTAGCCGTGCAGTTCAGGGGAAAAGGCACCGGTCTCACTAATCAGACAGGACGTGCGGCGGAAAACAACCCTCTTGAGGAGGAAATGCCTGCTTCCTTTTTATCATATTCTTAAGGACATGCTCATCTGCAGAGCTGCTGATGAATGGCTTCAGCACTACCACCTACAGTGACATAGCGGTGTGTGTTTATTTGTAAGAGAGGGAAAAAGATAAAGAGAGTCAAACTGTCCAGTGTGTGGCTAGTTTTGATTGACTGCCATAAAATGTTCTTCAGACATTTATGGTGCCAAAGGATGGAGACAACTCACTTTGGTGATCTCTACAATTTGTGCAGTACTTTGGTTAATAACCAAATACCTGTTAAACTACTGACATTCCCTTGTAACCTCAGATTAAATATGTGGTTAATTCCAATCAGCAGAATTTGCAGTCTCTGAGAAAATGTCTAATTTGGTGGTTTTTAAAAGATTTTTAGAAAAACTCAGGTATATTATGTAGTATATTAATATACATAAAAAGGCCACATAAAAACCCTTTTAGTTAAATTTAAAAAATCCAACAGGGAAAATGACAAAAAACAAGGATCCTTTTTTAGTTTGTGAGAAGTTGTCGTTTTTTTCACAAGACAATGACCATATCCTAGCATGCTAACATGCTTAATGGTTATATTAATATTCATTTTAACAGTCATAGAGAGCCAAAGCGAAACTTTGTGCAGAAGATATTACAATCAGGGCTGGCGAGCTCTTGCATTTCAAGATTCCTTTGGCCTGCTTAACAATCTTTATGATGTAAAAAGCTACTTAGTATTGAGACAATCAAAAAAACAATGATAAAACTGCATATCCAGTTTTGGTTTCTTCGTAAGTAGGAAGAAAGCTGTTACTGAGAAGATGTGTTAATAGAAGTCCCACAGCAGATGCTTTTGTTTGAAGATGTGAAAGGTGTCGACTTGATCTGTCAACTGTCTCTCTCCTCCCTCCTCCACACAAACAAGCCACTTTTCTGGGATATCTCAAACACACATCTGGCGGAAAAATACTGTCACTTAAAGGTTCTACCTTCCATTGACCTACAGACTGTTTCTGTGTGCCAGTGAAACCACATTTCGAGGTGGAAGCACAGCTCATTCGATCCATACACCTCTCTGCTGTTCTTTTTTCCCCCTCACTCTTCCTCCTCTTTGGTGGCGTGATATCACTTTACTGGGTCACCAGATTTCCGAGAGTCACCGAGGGGACATGTTGCTCACCTCCTGACTTCTTTACCTCTTGAACTGAGTAAAATTTCCCCTGATATAGGGCAAAGACATCCAGCTGTCATTCTCACCTCCCACTTATTAAAGACTGAAACCAAGACCAGAAAAAGGTGTGCAATTTAGTAAAAGTAAAAAGGCATGTAACAGAGGAAAGCTGATAAGCATCAAGCTGTACTTGTAGAGCAGCTCATCTAACATTAATGGTAGAGTAATTGGTTTGTAACTGTAACACTTACTAGGCTATCAATAATGACCAGAGAGGTGAGTGTAGAGTTACTTGGTTGGGATAAGGGGCCATTGTGCTGGAGCTGAAGCCACAGGATCAGCTGAATGGGCCTGCACTTATGTCGGACAAATATTTATACAGTATCACGTTACTGGAACATTCTAACTAGAGAAGACAAGAATAGGCAGGGTGATTGAAAAGTCAGATACACATGTACTACAGTTCTACTTTATCTGAAGATCTACTGTTGGATCATTCACTGATCAAAGCTCAGGAAATACAATAATGAAAGGGGAACCTTACATGCAGGAGTATTTATCTTTTATAACAAATATTAGAAATATTTGAAATGCATTGTGAGCCAAATCTTTATGGTATATTTATATTTATACTACAAAGTCAATTTTTCGTGATTTCTTAACATTTCAACAAAACCAGATGAAATACACCAGATATTTTAGTCTAATTCTCAAATTTTAAACACATGGTTAATCAATCCAGTAAATCTAACCCAAACACACTGAGTATTTTTTTATTGTTATATTATGTTTGTTCAAATTTGAACACCCACGTTAGGCCAGATTAATTCTTGACAAAAGGAGTTAAAGTTTAGGTCCATCATTTTTCAAGCTACTGTCCATATAAGCGCTGAAACGAGTTTAGCTTGCTGTAATCATTCCTGCTGTTCACTCTGGCCGTGAATAAATCCCATCCTATGCACTTTCATTGTAGGCAATGGGGGATGAAATTCAGATCTATTTCTTGGGCAGTGTTTGAGTGTTGAAAGCGAAAGATGAATACTGTAATAAAAAGAAAAGCTTTGGAAGGCCTCGCACTTACATTAGAAGCACAATGGGAAGGGATCTTTCAATTGCCAGCATGAACAACAGGAATTAATTTTGATATCCACATGGGAACTTGAGTAATGTTTTAAGACAGACTGGAAAAACTGTGAATTATCCTTTAACTGACTTCTGCTGTAGATCCGTGTTGCATGGATTTTGATCGATAGTTCCGCTTTGGATTCAGCCAGTTGATAACGCAAGCTGTGTCTTGGTGACAGTTTCATGCAGTGGCCATGTTTACAGTGTCTCTCATTCACTGTGAGAATGTGTGTTTCTTCAACTTCTTTGATATGACTTTCCACATTTGACAATCTCATTTAAAGTCCTTGCATTCCCCCACATTGTATCTCCAGATCATTAACAGCATTTACTGGCTTTAATGTTGTGGCTGATCAATCACAGTATATTTTTATTTGATTATTAAAACTCAGACACATTAATATCAGTATTGGCCAAAAATACACTATGGGATGTGCTGCAATGCTATGAGCTATTTTGTTGTAAAAAAGTGGCAGAAAAAATTGACTTTCGTTAATCTGCATTTATACAGTCTCCAGCACCACCAGAGAGAACCCAGTCACAGGCAGGGATTAAGGAAATCTGTTAAAACTAAAACCAATTTGGCAGTTTGTCCCTCAGTGGCTGCATGTACCAGTACATATTACACATTAAGTTCTCAATAGCAAACACTCACATCCACCCACACTGAGCACAGGTGTGTTTACCTGGACGTAAACCTTTGATCATGTCTGCCAACGATTGAATGATGGCTTGTTTTATGCAGCTGGAAAGGGGCAAAGGAAGCCATATTAGTTCATTTTGCTTGCTAAATTTCAGCATAAATCTTGGTAAGGTAGAGCCAATATGAGCCTCCAGAGCAGAGCAGCACTCAGCGATATACAGTAGATCCTAAACTTTACCTAATTTTTTTCTTTTCATATTTCATACACATCAAACATTGGGCGAGCCATCGTGTCCTGTATGGAGGCTTTTGCATTTGCAATGTTTCTCTGCATATTTATCAAGGTTATTCCTTTAATTTGTCACCTGTCTGTATATTCACAGCTGTAGGAATTGTGTTGTTCATTCTGTCTTTAGTATACTTTCATTCACTTTACGTCTGTAGAAAGTTTTAAGCAGCTGGCAAAAGTAAACTAGTTTGCTAGAGCTTGCTATAGCAATGTTGAGAACACTAGCATGTAAAGTGGGTGTTACAGAGATGCCACAGTAAATAATATAGTGAAATTCATACTGTAAATCTGCTGTGCTGCCAGAGCCTGATTAAAATTTTTTGCAGAAGTGCTTTAGATTTTGAGAAAGGAGTAAGAAATCTTCCAAGTTTATGACTCAATATGAGGTATTTTGCACAATCTGGTCTCCATGTAACTTTCTCCCCAAGGTTTTCTCAGCATGAAATCACTTGCAAGGAAAATATATGAAGCTAGATACACAACCGAGGGCCTTCCAAAGTAAATTGCATTCTTTGTCACAAGGACATCACAAAGAAAACACCTATGTGAAGTAAATGTATTGCATAGTTGGATAGCACAAGACAGGGCCTGAGTGAATTCCTCTTCTGATGAAATCTAAGGGATATATATTTCTCTCAAAAATGTGGAAATCGAGAAAAACACACCAACTTCGTTTTTGAGGTCAGATTGAGTTGCCATGTGACCTTAAAACTCCCCTCCTCGGTTCCTAAACAGCCCTCTCAACCTCCTCTGTGAGCCACAGCTGTTGGGGACCTCTCTTTGAACCCACAGCAGGAGGTCTACAGCACCCCCTGGCCTTATGCTATCCCTTCTCTCCAATGCTGCCTCAGACTTTGCAGCCTGTAACCATAGCCTGACGTGGACTTTTAAGAGGGCTCAAACCTCCCAAGGCAGCTGCCCGCCTGGTAAATGGATCCACGAAGGCTGATCACCTGAGAGTGCCGGGGGTAGATCTGCTCATGTGTCCTACTGTCTGCTCCATTTGCAAAGGATCACAAAGGAAAAGGCCACGAGGACCCATGATACTGAGCAGAAAGGAGAAAGAAATATAACTAGAAACTTTCAAGGTGCCCCATTATTATTAAGACTTTGGACTGCTTTATTTAACAAATGTGGTTTGTATATGGTGTATTCTTAAACACTGGTTAAACAGAAATAAAACCCAGTCAAATTTAAATTTAAAGGTGGTTGTTAGATTTTCTCCAGGAAAAAAACTAACCATTAGATTAACAATCAGTGAATATTATTGTAAATATCTTGTCGCCAGGTCAAGTTTGTGTCTTTCTTTTTTGGTCTCTGGTTGGAATCTCCTCATTATCTTACAGGAGTGGCAAACTTGAGTTGTGCATAAATATCTGGTACCACAGTACAGCCAAAGTGTTACGAGCACCTGTACAAATTCTGTTTTATGTCGTCCAACTTATCCAAGTGAAGGAAATGAGAATAATATAACACTGGATACAACTCAGTGATATGTTGCAGTGATAATGTGATAATGGTATTTGTAGCTTTAGATCCTTAGTCAATTTTACATTTTTCTGTTCTCTGGTGTCTCTGTAAGGAAGTGGATCTCATCCATAAAAGATAAGTTAGAGGAAAAACACTGATTTGTGACTCATAGGACACACTAACTTTCACAGTAATTGTATGTGATGATCATAATCAAAAATAAGGGGATATTTTAGTCCTGCACTGATTAAAAAAAAAACAAAACACAAAAACAACTTAAGAACAACTTACAACCACATCTACATTACGGTGAAAGTAACCCAATCGACAAACCTGAATACTGAGATTGAACAATTCTGCAAATCCCTTGATTAAGTTCACTGACATTTTCTAGGAGTCCTTACTAACATTTTTCAAAATTTAACCTTCTACAAAACTGCATCTGTGCATAGAAATGACAGTATAGTTAAGTCTAGGGAAAGCATGTGATTGTGATTCATTAAAAGGCAAATGTTAACTACAGGTCTGTGATCAGGTGTGAACTCTGATCCCCTGCATGGGAACTGGAGATCACTACAAACCGTCCTACTAAGCACAGAAATCTTGCACTGAACTGGAACCATGAGGTGCAGAATCGTCTAAATTGGATGTAATTCCTATGATATTGAGCTCTCAGACAGTTTGGAGAGTAGAAATGATGCATATTCACTGTACAGCATGTAAATATATTGCCAAGATGGATTTATGAACTCACATTTAATAATTCTTTCTTGGTTCTAGTTTGTATATTAAAAATTTCAGTCAACCAGTTGAGGAATGATAGCTTTCAATTATATGCTTTTAATGCAACTACCCAATTAGGTTAAATACAAATAAATATAAAGGATAAATACAAACAGAAATTAAAAAAAAAATCCTCCAGTTCTTCTTCCTGCTCTTTTCCCTCCCATTCTCATTCTGCCACAAATTATTCCTTTAGAATTTCTTTTCAAATTGCTATGCTCTGTGAATTTTTCAGTGTTCCTCTAGTATCATGATATTAAATCAAATAAAAATTGGATCAGTGGCAGAGCGGCAGCTGGGGCGTGCCATGTGGAACTTGTAGTCATTAATGAGCAGTGACTAATTGCTCCATGGCTCCGTGGGAAAACACAGAATCTCCATGGGACTTGTTCAGTGCTAAGTTCCCCCCTTCAAACGACCCTGATGCTTCTCTTTTTCTCTCTCTCATCAGGGTTTAAAGCTCTCCACTCTTGCAGCATATTGCCAATGAGATCGGAAGAAAAATTAGGAAAAGAAACCCATTTCCAACCCTTTGGGTTTTGCCTTTACAAGATATGTATCACCCTAGGTTATGATATTGCATTCCCACAGAGAATTTGTATGGTGCTCAGGAAAAAGGACCTTTGGTCCTGCTGAAAATTTGTTCTGACAAATGAAATATCAAATACTGAAGTGGCTGCAAGGACAAATTCTATGTTAATGACCTTATCTCTGTCTATAGTTACACAGGCATATAGAATCTATTTAAGTGTTTTTTTTACACTTAAAGTGGCCAAGGTTGCCAACTGGCTTACATTCTCAATTCAAGTAAATGAGCAATGGTTTAATTTTCTAAAATGCATTATATATCACTATTCCAATAAAAACATCAAAACACAAAAAGACAGAGGCTATAAATTGGCTAATAAACATCCCCCGTCACTAAGCTGATTGACAGGATTTACTGCCTGTCCTTCACTTCTCTTTATGTCCATTACTGCTATTGATTGCTGTCAGTTTGGAAGGATTCTTTTTTTCTGTGCCTGATTTGCCAAGGCTGCTTGTAATCACTTACAGCGTGAGCAGCATTCTTCTTGCCTTGAGGCGGTCGTTTCAGCAGAGTTAGATACATTTGTCTCAGCTGTCACCGATCAATGACTCCTTGTCAAAGACTAAACTGACATTGTTGTGTTTAAAAACCTGCTTTCCAAGTTGCTTTTAAATTACAGTCTACTTTGAGTGACTGCGGAATGTGACCCAACAATTTATCACGATGAATAAACTAATTCACTGAATTTTTATCCTCAGGAGTGATCTCACCACTGATCATGTGGAAATGTCCTCAGTTGGCACTGCCTGAGCCACTAGCATGACTGTAGACTTGTTGAAGGCTATCCACACCTTATGCTAATGCTTTAATCCCTAGGAGTGAAAACAAAATGATTCTTTTCACTTTTAGTTATTTATTTAATTTTTTTTTGTTAGAATAAAATTATGGGTTTGGACATGGTCTCATCATTTCTCTATCTAAAAAAATTACATGGTTAAGCAAACCTCTATTAGAGTCAGACGAAACTCAAATAATTTATCGTCAAACAAATAAGTACAAATTTCCTGCGAGATCATGTTGGTGTGAAAGAGAGGAAGGAGAGAGTGAGGAAGACTGAGGCTTCCAGGCAAGAATCACACAAAACACATTTGGAGGTGATTATAGAGCCAGTCATGCTGAGTGACTCCTACAGGCTGAAACACTACTTACAGTGTTTAAAGTGGATTTGATGAAAGCTTTCATTCAGTCCAGCTCATTAGTTTGAACCTTGGATAGCGCATATTCGGGATTACTCACTGCGGGCCTGCACTGAACTGCCAAAGCCAGGAGGTTTGCATTTCATTTATTTCTACATAAATCACTCAGTAGAAACTGAGCATAAAGGAGAGCACCTGAAACCATATCCACATCGGCCTTTTGTTTGAGAAATAATACCTGGACCTGGTTTGGTCCAACCATGGTGGAAAAACTTTCTTCAAAATGGAAATGGACCATCTGAGTTCTTGTGCTATAGCTAATTTGCTCTGTGGCCTTTTTTTTTTCCTACGCTTATTTTAACCCTATAGAATGTTGGTGGACAGTTTGGGGCAAACCCAGATTATGTTCAATGACAAAATTTTCAGATATATTTTCATTTTCCCATTATCCATGCAGGGTAACTATGGTATTGTCAAAGTACTTTCCCTTTTGGAACATCAAACTCTACACCCTTAGACTCCACACTGCTCCACACTGCTCCATGCATTGTCATTGAAGTTCGGTATTGGATTAAAATCATGAAGAATTGTAATTCTGGGCTGGTTTAGATTTAACTATTAGTCTAAACATGTTCTTAAGGCAAAATATGCACCAAAGCACAGCGAGATACTTGTATGAGCCAGCATAGTAAACTCTGAAAGCACTTTTACATCTTTTGTTATATCCCCACATTTTGTTCTGCCTCTAAAAAAATCCAGGCAATAGAGAAAAAGCAGGAACAGACATGAGCATTTTTCTATTACTGCTAAAAGCACTGTGGTCCATCGTGAACCCAGAAGGGGATCTTACATGAACTGAAATTAATAGAGAACTATTATATTTTATAATTAGCACAACCAATTAGGGATAAGAGCTTTTCCACTAGGGTCATCAAAACCCACAATTTAATCCAACATCAGTGAATGCCTCCCTGTGCCAAGGCAGATGATAGATCATTCTGTTTTCTTAGAGTTTCATCTCTTCTGGTGCTTTTCCCCAATGATGGTACAATAATACAGTGAAAAACAAATCCTCATAGGGAAAACTTTCTTTTAACTTCTGTACAGGGAAGGCAGAATCTCAGACGATTAGATTGGAGTAATGCTGCTGGAGGTCCAAGCGTTTCAGTTTCTTCTCAAAGATACCTCAACAGATCATATTCTGGCCAGCATAGAGGCTTGAAGACTGCCCTGACATTGGTCCCCTCTGCTTATACACAGTCACTGTGGGGACATTCTGACCTAGTGAACGGCAGCATGATTTTTTTTCCATCTTAACATTAATACCCATAAAAAAAAACTAAACCCAGGATTCATCACAAAAGCTACTAATAGTCCCTTGATAGCAAGGTTTGTCATGGTTTGTCATGGTTTTTCAGAAACCAAAGGCCCCCTCTATTTCTGAAAATTCATTTAAAAAGTAGAATTGTTTACAGAAGAGAGGGCTGGGTCAACTGAGTTGTTTTATGGGGAGCCCATCTTTTTCCAATAGATAAATGGACAAACAGAGACAAACTGAAATTATCCGCTAATATCTGAAGCTACAATGGACTTTCAAAGTAGATAATCAATAGAAGATGCTGTTTTTTTTAGTTTGGTATCCTTGTAAATTGACCATCTTTAGGTTTTTGGATCGTCAGCTCGGACTCAGTAAGCAGTCTGAAGATGTCATCTTGGGGTCCAGGAAATTGTGAAGGTTGTTTTTACTATTTTTTTGACATGCTCTATATGGAAAACAACAAGTTCATTCTTCCTCATGGTGTTGAAAGGCAAGTAGGAAAAAGACAGGAAACAGAAGAAGTAAACAATGCTCACAATTTTCTTGAACAAGACATATTAAACAAATTAAAAACTGAATCTATTGGTATAAGAGTATTTCATGAAAATTATCCTCATGGCAAGTCATTCTATGAGGTCGACATTTAGCTGATGCTCTTATCTAAATGTTAAAAACTGGAGCCATATTTCTCTACTGCTCTTGTCTCCTCGCAGCCTCGCAGCCCATGTCTGAGGGCACTCATGCGTACGGAGGGAAGCAGGCTTTCGCCAACGTGACCCTGGGCCCTTACAGACGGAAGACAGAGCAGGCTCCTGTCTGACTCCGTTCAGGTCCACACAGCGGGCTGTCAAAGCCCATCATCGTCATACACTCCTGCGATCAATACCTTACAGCCTCCTGACAAGGTGTGTTAGTGCAACACACTCCTCTTTCTTACAGTCTTAACCAGAAAAAGCCAAAAGAAAGGAAGAGAAAACAAAGAGCAAAGATTTGTGTCTTTAGTGACAATGTACATATTTCTATCATTTCTCTTTTTTTGACATGATTGCAACAGTATATGGGATATCAAACTGAATGTTTTATAATGGTACCATTTCTAGTTTGATGAAATTCTTCCACAAATTCCCACTAGTTGAATTCAAAAATGCCTTTCAGCCGTGACACCACATAGATGGAACATTTAATACCTCTCATCAGTTGAAATTGCAATAAGACATATTTTGCAAATGTTACAAGTTCTTGCGGCAATTCTTGCACAGACAATGATTTATAACTTGAACACCCAAGGCTTTCAGAACAGTTTTGAAAGAAGGTTCAACCTAGGTTCAAACACTGGCACAGGGTCTACACATAAACGCTCACAATTCTTTCTCATGCTTAATCAGTTTTGTTGTTCCTTATTTTTTTAACTACATATATCTGATTCCCTGAAAAAAACAAATAAAGCCAAGGAAAGTATAATTCTCAATTATTTATAAGTTGATGAAACAATATTGCCCAGCTCACCAAATCAGTATTAAAACCCTGTTTTCATTTTAAAGAGTTGGTATCTCTTTCTCATTGGGGACTTTTGGAAATGAGTTGAGTTGAGCCTTCACCACTCTATTGATTCTTTTCACAAAGTTTGATTTAAAAATTGGGCAAACCCATGTGAGTAATGGAGAACTTTGGCTGATAAGTGGGCAAGACCTTCAGATTAGATAGCATTATTATTTTTTCTAAAGGTTGAAGATGTGAATATTTGTCTATTTTGGATATGAAAACTGCCTAAAGCTGCAAAAAGAAAGCCGTGGCAAGACTGAAATGAAGGGCACAAGGTACAAGAGGCTTTAACTGGAGCTTCATGAGTGCATCATTAACAGTCCTTATGTGGATGAAAGTTATTGCAAAGAAGTGAAAAACAGACCTTTGACCTTCAGTACAAAATGTCTGCAGGGACTTAATTTGTATGAAGCAATCTAAAGTACAGTCATGAAAGATGGTGGGTGTAGTCTAGCCTTCCTTCTAAATCACCATAGCTGTTGCAACAGAAACTGCTTGAATTCCAAGGGTATGTGCCAGCTCCCTCTCCAACAACACAGACACACGGTTAAATACACACGTATACACAGACAAAAACACACACACACAGACAAACTTGCAAAATCAATAATCTTCAGTCTTGCTTGACAAACAAATACACCAGAGCTTCTCTGCACTACGAGGGTTTTGCATCCTGCCAAATCTTGGTCCGCAACTTGTGTACAAAATGGACTCTAGATTAATCTTTTTTTTTTTTTTAGATGTGAGAAATCCGAGAGTTTGCTTACAGAGCTTTCGTATGGTATCAAAACTCAGCCATCTCAAATAAACATGAATATGGTGGGGATAAATCTTGGTATCTACGGATCTTAACACTGCATTATTACCTTTTGCTACATGAGCTGAGTATGGTTCAGTGCCTAAACAAATATATGCTGCCAATTTGAATCAGTTTCAAATTATTAAGCAATTTCAATATCAGAGAAGGATCTTTAACTGTGGCAAAAATATAATATATAATGTAGCTGTGACCAAATTAAAAATGTGCAATTTTATGAAAATCACAAATTATGTCTCATTCACTAAAGGAATAAAACTCTTAATTCAGTACTTGGTAGAAGCTCCTTTGAGACTTCTTGGGTAAATTGCTATAAGCTTTAAACACCTGGATTTGGGCAGTTTATCCCATTCTTCCTGGCAGATCCTCTCAAACTCCATCAGATTGGATGGGAAGTGTCTGTCAACTGTTTTTTTTCAGGTCTCCTCAAAGTGTTCTATAGAGTTCAAGTCTAAGCTTTGGCTGAGTCACTCAAGGACAATAGGAGACTTGTCCTGAAGCCACTCCAACATTTTCTTGACTGTATGCCTCAGGTCATTGTTGTGCTGAAAGGTAAACCATCATCCAAGTCTCAGGTCATTTGCACTCTGACGTAGGGTTTTTTTTTTTGTTTTTTTTTTGTAGGACCTCTCTGCATTTGGCTGCATCCACCCTTCCATCAATTCTGACCAGCCTCCATATCCCCATAGCATTTTGACCTGACGGCCAACTCTAAGAAGAGTCCTGGTTGTTCCAAAGTTCTTCCATTTCACAGTTATTGAGGCCACTGTGCTCCTGGGAACACTCAGTGCTTTAGAAATGGTTTTATGTCTTCCCCTGATTAATGCCTCACCACAATTTTTTCAAGGAGGTCTACAGAGAGTTTTTTTGGAATTCATGGCTTGGTTTTTGTCCTGACAAGTGAGTTAAGGGACATTAAATCTGCAGGTGTGTTTCTTTCTAAATGATGTCCAATTAATTCAATTTTCCACAGGTGGGTCCAAACACATTGTAGAAACATTAAAAACAATCAAAGGAAAGAGTATGCACCTGATCACAATTAAATGATCTGGATACTTTTACAAATGAGAATTCAGTTTTAGTTTTTTAGAACATTTTCAATAAATTTGCAAAAATTAAAAGGTGTTTTTGCTTTGTTATCACAGATTATAGAGTGTAGATTGATGGGCAAAAGGGCAATTCATCTATTTTATCCATGCAGTTTGGCTTCAAAACAATACACTTATGCTTTGTACTGTAAGCCTTTAACATACAGCACATTGTTACAAAGCTGCCATCTATCATCTATGTTATGAAATGAAATGTAATCATTTTGATAATGATATAATGATGATAAAGTCAAAAGCCAATGCGTCAAGACAAAAATAAAGTAAAATAAAGACTTGTTACTATAACAAGCACAGTCTTCCAGAAATAATGCTACCAAGGGCAATATATCATAATTATTTGATTTCACAATAAAAACATATCTGACTCACCCATGCTAACGTCCAGACAGAAAGGGTCCATTATGAGTCACCTCTAGCAGACAGACAGATCTAAAGATATATTGCCACCCCGTAAGGTGCTACTTGCAGTGGAGATCAGACAAAGTCTATTTCATACTGTTTTCCGACCAAACTCTGGTTTTTTGGCCAGCTTGAAGAATGGACAGTCCCCTGGTGCTGATCAATCTGTTGAGAGCTCCCCATTCTGGGCATTAGGAAATCCTGGCTTTCTTTAGCTCGAAAGTAAGTGAGAGAGAGCATTACATAGCTGAACTCTTACACAGGACTTTCTCATGCCTGCTGGTACCTCCCAGGACAAAGCCACTGCAGCTAGGGTTTTGTATTCTGTTTCTTTTTACCCTTTTTTTTTTTTTTTTAGCTTCAATGCCACTTTGTTTTGTGTCTGTGACTTGCATCATTCAAAAGCATGAATATGAATACTATCAGGGCTGCATATACAGGTAGCACATTTTAAATTAGCCTGACAAGAGTCTAATTTATGATGTACACCATATTTTATTTTTTGCCTTTAGAGACAAAGACTTAAAGACTGAGCATAAGTCTTATACATAAAATCATAGTTGAAAAAGCACCATGCATCACATGAAGCTCGACCAAATGTTCCATCTACGAGATCTTGGTATGCAGCAAATTATTTTCACTACTATTTCCATTAAAGGCGAAATATATGTTGGGTAGTACAGTTTCAACCCATACATGATAGTATTAACCACCTCGGTTTTGCTAAATATGCTAGGGGGAAAGAATTTGTAGCAAATGCGTGACAACCACTGTCAGAACACATCAGTAATAGATTACAGCTTGTACCTGTTTCTGTAGTGTAACATCCATTAGTCTTTACCATTCATAAAAATATTAAATTTCCAATAATTAGACCCACATGAAAAGTCACAGTTAATACTGGGAAAGTCAACTGGCAGTGTGCTGAGCCTCCATTAAGACATCCATCTGGAGGCAAGGAGGGATCTATAATGTCATTCCATCACATACACTGTGACATGAGGCCATGGACATATACAGTATGAGCCTATCTGATGTTTAGACTTCTCAGGGTCTTCTCTGCTTCTCAGGCAGTTCAGTCCCTGAACTATAATAGGTCAATTCAGTGAGTTCATAATAATATTTTTTGGTACTCATGGTCATTGTTATTTTGTCCATTTTCACATATAAATTATTTTCTGTACCAAAGGAGATTTTTTTTCCCTGCTAATTTTTATTACGGCCATAATTCATTTACGCAAAGGAAAAAGAAAAAGGCCATTTTCCTGCTTACCAATTACCTTTGTAATGGACTTTGTTTTTTTATGACTTACTTGTAATGGTAAAGTGGATGTAATGTTGAGAAAAAAAAATCTGCCCTCATTGGACCACAACATCCTAGGCAGACATCACTTCAAAATACTCTATGGTACATACATCATACAGCTTTAAGAACAATAAAGTGACAGAGGTATGATATCTTGAAAAATATGTTTCAAAACATACTGGGATTTAGGCCCCAAAATGTTCTCTTGTTTGCTCTACAGCTTCACTGTGGTTTCCACAAAATGAGGTCCTCACACTTCTGTCCTAGCAAATGTGTGGTATGCAGGAACCCATAAAGAATTCACACTATACCCAGCAATACTAAGCCAAGGACAAGGACTTCCAACAATATGTCACATATCACATATACCTCTCTTTGCCTCATTTTATGTTCATATTGCCTACTGTGTACTGGCAAATCAAAAGGGCCAATGGAAACAAAACCATAGCTAGAAACCCTAATATATCCTCTACATTTCTGCCAGGATGATTATGCATTCTAATCCACTTCCTTTTGTCCGCTGGACAAATGTCCAGGACACATATGAAAAGAGGAAAAGAAATAGTCCAAATATATGGGTCATAAAATCCTCATGTCCATAACTGTCATATTCACACGTGGAATCGTATTTCTGACCATGCGTGTCTTAACTGTCAAAGTAATTTATGTAGATCTTTAATCACCCTAGTTATTATGCCCAATGGGCCTCAAGGCAAGAAACACTCATACAAACAGATTTCTACTTAAATCGTGCATTTGAATGATTTAAGAGGATTTGTGGTGTTCACTGAATTTTCTTAAATTTTCGAGAGATATATATACTAGTGGTTGAGACTCTGTTGTACTAGTTAAGTAGAGGTACTCTGCCTTACTCCGCAAGGGGAAAAGCACTGGTCATCATCGATGATAAAGCCTTAATCTGATTGAATTTCGAGTCAACATATGAATATCCGAGTTAACTATAATGAATAAATAAAATAAATGACTAAAACCAACGTAGTGCAAAAGTAATGTTGTGTTCACCAAATCACTGTCTTCATCTGGGAGATTGCAGAGATTTTATACTTTCCATTTGTATAATTGGGCACAGCAAAAGTTGTTGAGAAATCTACTCATTCTGACAGCTGCCCCAGGGCCTCTTTTTAGGTCACTGTCCAGTATTTTCCTCTGTTGTTGGCTATTGCTTCTGGTCGTCTAAAACCACTGCTGACACCGCTATTTAAAAAAAAAGAATAAAAAAGGTGTTTTTTTTCCTGCTGATTTCTCACAGCAGAACCTAAAACTCATTGGTAAAAGTCCTTCTTTTATCTCTTCGCTAACATTTTTAGTGAATGAAACTTGCCACAAATAAAGCGGAACAGGTGGCCTTACACATTATAACAATTTAAGGCGCAATGATAACGCTAATGATCAAATCTCAGGAATGTGTACCTCCTCACAGACGAGTAGCATTCATAAGTTTGAAATGAGGAATACTTGCCTGAAAGATTTAGGATTAGATTATGAAAATGTTCTTGCATGAGTCCCATTGTTACATGTCAAGATTTTCAGATTGGAGCCTCTTGATTGAGTTCATGCGCAAAACATTTGCGTGTACGCGATAACTGTAGAAAAGCCTGTTTGGATTCAAAGAGCCTCTGTAGCCAGTTCTTCCTTCACCTCATGAGGTGAATTACCATAAAATTACCATTAACACCAATAAATGTAAAAGTGCAGTGCTTCAGAATACCACAAAGAATTTTATTAATCCACGCACTAGCCTCAGACAGCTTACATTATGCCATCTCACGAGTGATGTGTTTAAACATTTCCATACTTATGCTGCCCACATCCTGACCTCCAGTTTGACCTGGAGGTTGCAACCCCTTCACACCAACACTGGGTAAATATTTCCTTCCTGATTCAACTGAGCACATTGAGCTGGGTGGGACAGACTATGGATACGGATTCCAACAGCTGAGTCAGAAAGAAAGACGTGGTGTGAGAAACAAATTAGACAAGAAAAGAATAAAGGGAAAATACAGACTGGCTGGTGGGTTTATGTGAGCCGGGGGGATGGGGTGATCAGAGCAGGCCAGGCCTCTATACATTTATCATCTTAAAAAGGCAGGATCGGTATATGGGTCCATCCTGCTTTAATTAAAACTACTGGCCTGCAGGGGAACTCGACCACTGCTCTGGGCTCCGGCAGGGCACACTCCACATGTGCAACTGGGGGGAAGTGGAGTGTAGGAGATTGGGGTGGGATGCTGCTGGGGGTGGGGGGACATTTGAGACTGTTTAAACAAATCAATGAAGAATATCAGTCACTGAAGCCCCTGCGGGAGATGCTGTTGGTTTGTTCCCCCGCTGCAGAGGCATTTGTCTCCCCTAGAGAGACCATTTTGTCATTTGTAAAAGGAGGGAAAGAAAAGAAAAGAGACATTTTTAAAATAACAAGAGGGAAAGCACCAGCTCCACTGCTCAAAGCATAGAAGCATTTTGGCAATTTACGGCAATCACGTGTCGCTGGCATTTAAGTTTGAATGCAGCTAATAAGCTATCGGCTGTCTGCAGGACCTATGACCTATGTGTGAGTGCGCGGCTGTGTAGAGCTGTGTCCAGCAGACATGCACGTGTAAAACCCAGATGGTCAGATGTAATAAACAAGGCTAGTGTTTTTGGCTCACATAAAGGGCATGGCGTTGGTGTTTTATTTCATCAGGGCCTCAGGGCATGAATGTGTTCACCCAGACTCTCAAGTGGGCTTTACGAGGGTGGAGAGGGAAGCCTATTTCCACCTTGTTTGAAATCCTTTTTTTTTTCCTTTTTTTCTTGCAATGGGGCACAGCAATAGGGAGGTGCTGGAATAATGGAGGCCATGGGAAGCGGGGAGGGAACTCAGGTGGCCTCCTATTGGTGCCGGATGTTTTAGTAAGACAACATGGCAGTGAAGGCCTTGTGACAGAGCGCTGTGCAGAACCTCCATCCAACAGACTGCACTGTGAAGCAAGCAACCACATCTGTTTTCACTCAAAACAATCAGGGGCCAGCACTGCAGGCAGCTTGAGCCTGTTATTAAAGGCTTTCTGGGGCCTGCTGAGGGACGGCTCAGACTGAGTGATTTATCCACTCTTTGCTGAGTGGACGAGGATCGAGTGTGATGTATATGGAGATGGAATTCCAATCAGTCATCCTTGCCAGGACACCTACCCAGAAGGACTGATGAATCTAGGTTGTCTCCTGCAGCCGGATGAAACTGTGCCTGACATCCTGTATTAGGAAATGGATTTCACTATGGAAGCATATGCAGATTGGTTTTTGTCCTTACCCACAGTCTCTTACATCATTCAAATCCGATCACATGAAGAGTAGATCAGCAAAGTATGTGTAATGAGGGTTCAATGGCCATGCACTTATTTTATGTTGAAAAACAACTGCACTTGTTGAAATGTTGATTGCTAAACTTTTCAGACGGGGCCAACTGCATGATCTCATGTGCACTGTGTAAGTCAATATTCTAGTAATATACATTGTAGTGGTTTACTCAGAAATGTGTATTCTGAGCAGTTTCATCAAACAGGCTAAAATCATCACATCATTTCTTGCTGAGGACAGACTTGTAGGCTAGTTTATCTTTCAGGCTTAGGGGCTTGAAAGAGAAGGGTAAAACTCATGGAAGACTAAAAGACAAACTCTGAGTACTTCTCTGGGGCACTGCCTTGTTCCTCTGAACGCCAAAGTGGGCTTTTAAATAATTTGGGGAGAGCCCTCTGGAAGCTGAATAATTCACTGCAGCATGATGAAGTCTCCAGCCAGCTGGGTGTTCCATTAGTATACTCACTACTCGACAGCTCTATTGCCTGGCAGAACAGTGGAGGGAAGGAGAGTTGAGGAGATGACTATGTCTCTGTGAGGGGAGAGGGCGGGGGGATCATCCCGTCCTCACTCTGCCCACTTTGATTACATCAGCCACAGGCTCTCTGAAAAGAGAATCAGGCACCGTCTACCCATTTTGCTTCGGATGAACCTCCCTTCACCACACCCAACATGTGACAGCCATTCAGCTGTTGCACTGCAACCTCAAAGGACCCTCGTGCTGGACATCTGATGGGAAGGGGGAAGAAGGAAAAGCATGTGCTCTGAGCGTGTGTCAGTGTGGGCTTTTGACATCTAATTCCTTCTGCCATATGACCTAAATATACAGTTTTAGGTCAGAACTGGCTGCTGAAGTGAATGACCCTGTTCTTGTCCAGATGGGTTCCATCACTGGGCAGTTTTGTCCTGGACAGGCTGGTGAAAAAAATACCGGCCTACTGTGGCATCATCACCAGTTTAGCTTGTCTAAGCTCCCCTGGCTGTAGAAGCAATGAAACCAATGGACATAGCAGATCAAACGCTGCTTGGCTGTGACTAAAACCTACTTTCCTGTGAGGCATCAAAGCAAAATAGGATTTTCTGCTGAGGGATATCTCCCTGCTTACTGTCTCTCCCACATGCCAATTATCTGCGATAGTTGATAGCAAGGGCATAAAATGTGAAACAAGCACGGACCTGTCAGTGAGTTAGTCTACCATGCAGGTACACATGCACTGCAAAAATTCCAGTTCCTTCATATATGACGCACATGGCACCTTCATACTACTCATTCATCTGTCATGTCTTTTCTGAGGATGGTCCCTTTCCTATAAGATCCAGATATCACTCTGGTTAACCTTGCCTTCATTCCCAAGGCCAGTCTCCTTGTCTGTGCATAGACCCTGTCAACTCTTGCCCTGAGTGACGGGGTGGCCAGCCTTACCTTGTGCTGCCAGCCAACCACATTCATTACATCATCACCTTCACTTGGCCATGTCATGCCTCTTACGAGAGATGGATGTGTCCCACCCAAGGACAGCCGGGTAATGGCCCTCATCCTGACTTCAAGACGGGGCACAATCACCTGTCATCCTCAATCTGTATGCCGCAAGCCAGAACAGATAGGCAATGCGATGAGAAAGGGGAAGTAGTTGGGTTTCACAGGAAGTCATGTGCCATAAAGCAACTGATAGTTTAGTCTCTAAGCTGAAGTAATACAGTGTGTGATTCTGAATGCTTCTGTATCAGTAATCATTTTTTCTTATGCCTTGTTAACCTGTTTCTGGGATTGTTGTGTATTTTGGGATATATTGGTTGAAACATCTTTTAAGATTCTTTTTAGAAAGTTCTTTTCCCTTTTGAAATTACTAACTTTTTGTAGTTTCAATCTCAGTTTTTAATTTGCCTCCATTCATCTTACCTCCATGCAACCTCTGATAATGGTTAGATGACTTCAAACACTAATCCTTTAAATACACTAATTAACTAAAACCCCACCCAAAAATTTTAACCACAGAATAATAAAATCGACAACTCTACCCACATCAAGGTATTGATGTCCTCTGGTGAAAATATATATAGTTGCCGTTGGTCTAAAAAGCAAATGTGCACACATTAGTGCATTGTTTATAGGGACACAATTTCCCATGGGCCTGTGTCTGCTATGCTGATACACTGAAATGCTGCAGACCAAGTTCTTCCTCTCCAAGCCCAGGATGCTCACACGGTGTAAGTCTAGACCTCTCTGATTAAAATTTAACATCTGCCAAAGTTCTGTGAATCTTTAATTTTCCCCTGGGGCACACCATGATGAGTCTAGTGAACACTAATGAACATATAATGAGCTACAAATAGCTCTCCAAATGGTCTGGTTCCTATGCTGCTTCCTGTGTCCTTAGATTCATCTCAACCGGACAAAAAAAAAACAAAAAAAAACCAACAACATCAAAACAATGAAACATTATTAGTTTATATTATCAGGGAGTGACATGCAAAAAACCCCCAAAAGATTGATACTGAAGTCACAGGGATAATAATTAGGAATAATACTCGAGATCTGTGACACATTACACATCAAACACTCCACTATGACTAAACTGGAACAAAATGTATCTGACACATTTTTCCAGATCACTTAAAGGGAACAAAAACATGACATGCAATAGTACACTATGTTCAGGATGGGAATACTTTTTGAACAACTGCTCGCTTTGTAAAACGCAGCCCCAACTTTTACTGATTTAATCCCCTGTGTCTTTATTAATAACAGTGATGACAGCATATCCATGACTAGGGGCGCTTCCTCTTCGGAAGATTACTTATAAAATCTCTTAATCCGTCACCAGTTAGCTGTTTCCCAGACACCCCAACAGATTTCGCTGCATGTGTGGCAGGACGCTTTTTGAAGGGCGCAGACTCTCTCCAGCTCCGGGCAGTGGGAGAAAATGACAGAGGTTTGACAAAACACAGACGTGTGACAGAGTGTCTCTCTGCAGTCTCTCCTCCATGTTCCTACCTTGTCTGTTAGTAAGAAAAAACTGGCTAAAATGCTGAGTAAATGCTCGTCGGGGAGGAGCAGCTGTTCATTTTCAGAAATGTTTGGAATGCTACTTTACAACAGTAACTCACATTAGCAGTTTTGAGGTGACTGCTGACCAGATCAAGTATGAAACCCCCAAGCCCTGTGTGGTTACCTATTGTCCTCCTAGATTTAATTTGGAGCTGCTTTATGAATTCTCAGAAATGTTTGTCCTTTTTCAGAAAATATCTAATTCTTTTCATTTGAAACATGTTCTAGGGTCAACATACAATCATGGCCATATGCTGGAACTGGTTTATACCAGTCTCAGTAAATGTGTTTCCATCTGCTTGCTTTTAGTGCACATTTTTAATTTCAAGATAAATTAACCTGAGTGGAAAAACAAAATGCAGTGGAAAAAGACAAATTGAACATCCATTGAAGCTTCCACTCCAATGGAGAGATGGAAAAATACTGGCAGACGAAAACATTCTATGATCTGTGTTGAGCGATAAGGAGGCTAACCTTTCTCAAATTAATACATTAAACAAACATAAATGCCATATTTCCATCCCATTTTCCAAATTAGTTTGGTCATTTGAGGTTTGACATGTGATCTTTTAACCATCCTGTTGTACCCTCTTCTTCTGTAGTGTTTCAATGGCAGACAATTTTAGATTTAGCGCCACAAACTGTTTTATCTCAAGGTACCCAACTCCTAGAATTTGAGTAACAGAAATGAACGGAAACATGGATTAACTCACATTTTCTTTTGCTGATTTTCTGAAAATTTGTTTTAATTTTTATCCCAAATTTGGATGGAAACTTGACTGCTGACCTCTCTTTATAACCTCTCAGTCTCTGCAGGTATGCTCTGTTTAGCATCATACTCCTCTAGCACCACCAACGTCTTGACAGTTAGTGAATGCTCTATAAAAAAATGTGGACATTGATGGTTCTCATAGCATGTATCCTGTATAACTCCAAGTTATTAACTTTTCGTGTTGTACTACGATCAGGTTTCGATTTTGGATTATGACCAAATATCTACAAAACTACTGACATTCCCATCATCCTTGGCTGCACTTAGTGTTTAGTGCTAAATAGAATATACTAGAATGAAAGGACACTTAATTGAGAGGATGAACATGTTAAACACTACCCATGCTAAACATAGCATTAGTGTTATCATTATGTGGATATTAACATGCTGATGTTAGCATTTAGCTCAAAGTACAGCCTCACGGACCCCTACTTAGATACTTTAGTCTTTTTTAATCTTCTCATCCACACTAATAACAATTTTTTTTTTCACTTCATGGTGTCAGCAGTAAGTAGCCTGTAATTTTGGTTTGATTAGTCAATGATGACTAACACTGAATCACGGAAAACAAATAGACTTGATGATGAGAGGGAATTTTATATTCAAGGAAGTGAGAATTAAAACAAAAAAGAGACACAAAAAAGAGACACAAAAGTTTGTGAAACTGGGAATTGACCGGAGTTATGAAATGGGACAGTAACTGGAGCATCTGTGAAATATCTGTGGTTATTCTGTTGATTATGTACTGTATGATTATTTATAAATGGAGATCAAGTCTATGCTTTAATTTATTTAAAAAGTGTCCCATTCTTGAGATTTCTCGCTATAGAGGTAACTGTATTCTAGGCTGTGCTTCTGAGAGCATGTTTGAAAATTTAATGTGTGCACATGATGTGATATTGAAAGGGAATGATTTTTTAAAAAATTGTCAGACATACAAACGGGACGCAGACATAAAGTGTGCAAGTAGACAGAAAGAGGGCCAACAAGCTGAAGCAGGTTATGGCAGGCTGAGACTGATGTGCTGAGAAGAGGAGAGAAGCTGCCAAGAAAAACCTCATTCCTACCATGCTGTTGCCGTGACAGACTGACTACCCAGGAGTGATAGAAAAAATACATTAAAAGTGGCGGGGGGTGACGTGGAGGGGGTAATCTCTCCTCTTGTGCCTCTCATAGTCCGTCTCTTTTATAAAGAAGTTCACCTGAAAGCAGATAAGAATCTGCCAGGATGACAAAGAAGTGATGCATTCAGGCTATCACCTACTGTACTGTACATTCACCTGTATCTGGTTCAAGGTGTTGATAGAATTCTGTTAAAAAAAACCCCCAACATAATCAGATGCAGGGTTGTTGAAATGCTACAGTACTTTGTATTAAGAAAATGAACGCTGACATCTCAAAGATGCCTTTTATTCTACTCTATCCTTGTCATGATTTTTCGAGGTTTGAACAAGTCATAAGTTCAACCAGTACTCTCCCCTTGAGCTACACACAGTTATGATCAACAAAATCAATGAAAATGTCATTGAGCGCCGCTTTTATTAGGATTTCAAACATTTTAACACTGCTATGAAGTATTCATTGCATATGTCACCATGACATCATGTGTTTGGTTTAATATGCTGATGTTTGGACTGCAGCTGAGGTTTGTGCTTGCATGAATCATACACACAGAGATCCATATACTGTTCACTATAACTAAAGACATGACTCCTTTTTTTGCCCTAATTCAACAGTTTTGATGAAAAGTCAAGAGCTACACATAGTGTATATTTTTTATCCCTATATTTAGATTTTGAAGGGTGTGCAACACTCACTTATACAGTAATAAACTTTAAAGTCAGAAAGAGCGGTGTGTGGAGAAATTTCCAGCCTGTGCACAATCAGATCATTACAGACCTTTGGGCTCTTTTCCTCTCCACAGGGATATAGATTGTATTTGTTGTCTCTCAGTTTTCTCACTTTTATCTTAAATGGAGATTATTTGCTATCTTGTCTGGAGTAAGGGTATTTTATCCTTGTTAGTTTTAATTTTCATCATTCTCCCAGCTAGCCAATACTGGGACCCTGTCTCACAGCAGGAGGTAAAAGCCACTGGTGCCAAACAGAGAAGCAGAGCAGATCAAAGAAAGCGACCATGAAAAAAATATTATAAAGTAAAAAAAAAAAAGAAAAAAGAGGGGGAGTTAGAGATAAAGAGAGTGACACACACAAAGACAATCAAAGTGGGCTGAAACCACTGATTATTTTCACTATTTATTTCTTTGATTAGTCATTTGTCCAATGAAATGTCAAGTTTGTGAAACATGATCAATGCAATTTCACATGGCCTGGTAATTCAGCTTACTATGACATCAAATCAAATAAAACAGAAAAAGACACAAATTCTCATATTTGAGAAGCTGAAACCAAAAACTCCTATGGGCACTTTTGCTTGATAGATTACTGAAATGACTAATAAGTTATTAAAATCGTTTTGAATTCGTTTTCTGTAGATCAGCTTATGACTTCATTAAGTAATTGAAACCAAAATAAACACATTTAGGAGTTTTTTGCTTTAAAGTAGCTCATTAAGTCCTGGTTGCAGACCTTAGCGGTCATGGTAACACCAGTACTACCTATTGGAACGTTCCAGCGGCAGGCGTACTGGACTTTTGTCGTTACGGTTCACACAGGAAATGAATGATAGCCTCCTGTGTAAATCCTGTTTTTTCATTGGTCCATCCACCCTGACCTCCAAACGTGGATGTTGTTGCTCATAACAGTACGTCACTCAACTTCCTCCTTTGCTCCTGCCATCATTACTTTGACTGCTAGAGGTCATCTAACAATAAAACAGAACTAGGGTCACAATAGGCTGCCTGCACTTTTTTTTTTTTTTTTTTTTTTGAAGGACAGTCTTGACTCTTCCTCCTTCTGTCTCTCTCATCCCCACAATCAATTTTCACTTTATTTAACTTCCATCCATCCCCTCACAGTAACCAATCTGCTCGGCCCTGATGAAGTTATCATCGTTCTTCTTTACCCGCTCCACCCCCTGATACCTCCAGACAGCTCCCTTCTCCCCACAGTAAATGTTTGTTTTCTCAACAAATGTAGGGCAGAGTGTTGGGGAGCTGACATCCAACCCCCTGTGTACCAAACACCCCCTCAGGAGCTGCACTTACAAGTACTGGAATCAAGTACATGAGACATTATTGAGATGAGAGGGTGGGCGGTTGGGGGTCTGTGTGCATTTTAAAAATGACATACTGCCTAGGCTGTAAAGACAGAGTGTAGATAATTAGCATTCACAGAAATCCAGAGTGTGTCCGGCACTATGTGTCTCATTACCCACACAGCTCTGTGTTTGAGTTAATCAGTGCCTGAATTGTCATGTTACCAACAAAATATTATTATTAAGTGGCAAATTTTAGCAAAGTAATATCAGTGCCTGTATGTGCATCCTTTTTCAAAAGGATTCAAAAAGACATGACAAGATAACGTCAAGCACTAGGGCACCGCTGCTGCTTCCAATATGAGATTCTTCAGACTCATGTGCACCCTGTTGTGTTTTTGTCAGCAACTATGATGATAAAGTACAGGCTGACTTGCAACAAGGATCCCGTGTTTATGATGGTAAATCTGTTGCCATTATTCTTCAGTGCTTTCTCTCTTTTTCGATATGCCAACTTTTCCATCTCTGCCAATTGTAAAATTTTTATCTGACATTTTTTAATGTGTAAGTAAAGAATTGGCATAAAAACAGATGGGTGGAAATGGAAGTACAGAATGGGCATAAAAACAGATGGATGGAAATCCATCTAGTGGGTGGATAAATGAGTCAGTAAGTAGTTAAATATGGTGAAAATAAAATATGGATAGAATATGATTAGGGTCAGGCAACCAAAGCACTAGGGTAGGGAAAATAATGTGGTTATAGTTAATTAAAGGAAAAACATTTATTACAGGTTTGTGAGGGGAGGGAAAGTCCAGTCTCCAGCATGAAAGTGAGATGTGTTACATGCATATCGACCACCCTGAATCCCACACCCTTACTTTCAACCTCCCTACAACGTAGACATACAACTTCCTTGATTCTTGTATTCTTTAACATGTATTGTCAGTGTGTGTACCTGCAGCATTCTGCATTGTTTGTTCTTTCAGTACTTCTTTTTCTTGAGATTACAACTACCTACTAGTGATGAAGTGAAATGGTAACGGGTTTACATAATTTGAGTGAGGGAATTTAAACACACCATAAATTAATAAATCAGGTTCCAGTTACATTATGAAACATTTTAAAAATGTTTTTTTTTTGTGTGTGTGTGCATTTGTGCCAGTTGTATCTCACTTGCAAAAGTTATTTTAGGTGTCTCATACATAAACTATAATCTTTCCCTAAATTTAACAAGCTAGTTCAGAGTAGCACTGACAAAACTTTATTGAAAAAATTCTTGTACAGCTGTATAACACAGAAAGCTGTAGGATAAAACATGTAGGCCCACTACACACACACACACACACACACACACACACACACACACACATATATACATATATATATATATATATATATATATATATATATATATATATATACATATGTGTTTCTCTGTGTGTCTGTGTGTGCGGTAGTGGGCCTACATGTTTTATCCTACAGCTTTCTGTGTTATACAGCTGTACAAGAATTTTAGTGACCAATGGTCCATTAGTCCAGTGTAAACAACCCATGTAAACAAATGAGATGTGGCTTTGAATCCATCTGAAATCATGGTTTGTTGCCAATTTTGTGTTTACTTTAATAAAGTGTTTCATCATCTTGAAAGCCCGCATATTTTTTTTGCTATACCTGTAGTGTAGGTCTTGACCAATACGGTTTAGTGTCAAAG
Source organism: Istiophorus platypterus (assembly GCA_016859345.1). Classification (NCBI taxonomy): domain Eukaryota; kingdom Metazoa; phylum Chordata; class Actinopteri; order Istiophoriformes; family Istiophoridae; genus Istiophorus; species Istiophorus platypterus. Next base: position 17,258,523 of record CM029128.1, on the reverse strand, counting down.
TCAACATCTTGATTAGGTATGCATTGTGCTGCATTCAACATAAACAGAAAGGATTCCTTTGGTAGAGATCATGACTGCTGAAAATAGGATTTCCAGTCACATGATTTTAAAACATTCTGGGGACTAAAAGTAAAAATACAGAGCAGAGACAAATATTTTACGGTTCCCGCCCCTGTCTTGAACTAGAGAGTGTATAGAATCTTCACAATCCTATGGATAGGTCCATTGTTTTCTGCTATTTGCTCATTCTTTGCCACATATGCTATGATTTATTATGGTACTATATATTTTCTTTGTGTAATAGTAACAGAACACATAAACAGAACAAATGAATTAAACCCTCAAAAACTCAGTCAGTCTGCTTCATCAAGACCTAAATTAATCAGATATGGATTGACAGTGGCCTGTTTACATACTCAAATCCACCATCACCAGATTTTGATTCATAGTCTGCAAGATATTGATTGAGGCTTACCAAGCACAGGACATTACCTTTTTCAAATTCAGTCCACCGAATTAAAACCAATGAGAAAATCACAGACCATAACACAAATAAGAAAAATCTCTTAATTGAAATAATTAAAACTGTTCTAGATTTGGTGGAAAATCTTGTCTTCATGTACAAACGAATCATTTAGACGAAGAAGCTGAATAAGAAAATAATTTCTCTGGAGCTTTGAGTCATCAATTGAACCAAAATGGCCGAACATGTGTTGGTACAGGTCCTCAGGGTTTGCTACTTTTCCATTTTATGTTAATAATTAAAAACTGAATACACTTGTGTTGATCAAAAAATTTCAGGATGTCAGGTCTGACTGGGGAATAATGATGGACCATTTTATATGAAAAGTAATTGATCAATATTAATAGTTAATAGAATAGTCAGTCATGAAAGAAGACTAGGCTGGCTTTATCTATTTGCTTTTTACCTACTGTCTGTGCTCACAGATACAGTAATTTAATACAGCTGAATTCCCAATGAAGTTATTCTCTTTTACATGTTCTTCTATTTCTGTTGTCAGACAATGGAATAAATATTAAATAGTAATTGAAACTTGGCCCATTAAAACTACATGTTAACTAGCAGTCACTTCTGAGCCATTACCAAGCTGCTGAGACAATGGCTGGGCTTTGATTTTGGCTTTGTTTAGTGATAAAATGATCACTCGCAGAGTAAGTTAGAAGCTAATTTAACTACCATATGATTTTTGAATGAGACACATAATGGTGTGTCTGTGGATGGGGCAAATACTGGCAAATGTCCTCTATGGAAAGTAGCTGAGGTTTATTCAAAAAGTCGCTAGATTTATGGCTGGGTGCTTTTGTAAAACAAAGCCATCGGAGGGATGTGAAAAGTCTGTAAATCTAGCAACAAAGGTCTGAAAATGATGCCAAAGTAACTGTGCCAATTCATTTTGAATGAGCAACAGCCAATGGGGAACTGCCAACATTTCCCTTGCCAAAAAATGGTGTAACTTCATTACTCAGTAACTCACTTATTCACTCACTCATGGACATTTGCATTTACAGGACTGGCCAGCTGTTGTGGTTCAGCCAAAAGTATTACATGGTCATTCTAGATTTACATGTGTGGTGTTTCTATTATTTGGCGCTTTAAATAATTATGTAGTACAGTTGAATCACAAAAACTTAATACCCCTAAAAGTCTTGTTATTTTCCGACCCCAGTCAGTTTAACTACAGTATTCACCTTGCTGTAGTGGTGTAGACGTGTACTTCAGGATGTGTTAGTACACTGTTACATTACTCTTGGTTGTGGATACAACTTGAAATTTCCAGACAGAAAGAGCAACCATTGCCTTTTGGAGTGGTGTTAAGTTACTATCACATCAGGTTTTCCATCTACAGAAAATGCAATACCACCATGATGTCACCATTTAGATAAAGGATTTTTTTTATAATTAAACTTTTTCATTCTTAGATATGTTCTTGAAAGCATTGCAGGGTTTATCTTGTAAACGAATATTGAAAATCTCACTCATACCATTTACTATCCAGAAAAAAAGGAAAAAGTGGGAGTGAAGGAAGAATCTCCTATCCTCTATCTCTTAAATTCAGTATTGATTTGAATGAAAATGGCATCTGTGACAGAATCACTATCAATTCATCATGGCTGTGGATAAGAGTAACGCCATACACACCACAATTGATCACACTGGCAGAGGAGAAAAAAAGCCAGGCAAAACCCCTCTCAAGAGTGCCATACACACCCAGAACAGTCGTTGTAATGTGATAGATGACTTTATGGATAAATTTAACAATAAGAATGGAACTAATGTGCATAATCGTTATGGGATATGACAGTGAAACGTGTGCTATAAAAAGAGATTTATAAGGATAAAGTCATGCTGCATTCATCCTTTCTATGATCAAAATATGCATGATTTCCTAGTTTTCTCTTGTGTGAAATGCTGCATTTTTTTTTTTTTTTCAAACCCTCACTCTTGGCATTGTCTCTTTGGTTTGTATTGACTTCAGGCATCTAAATGGAAGGAAAAGGTTTTTGTGGTATTGGCAGAGTAAAGAAAAGGGTATATAAGGGAACTGGCTGTCCAAAAGCCAAGGGTAAAAAAACACTGAAAAGCAACTGTTTCCAACTAGAGGCCCACTTCATAATTTGGCCTCAGGAATTATATGAAAAATTGTAGTTAAAATTAAATAAATAAATAAGTAAATTAAAAAAAAACAAAACAAAAAAAAACAGTAGGCGCTGGGATTGTGGCTGCACTAAAAGGGACCGAGATAAAATTGTTTTCCGGGTGAGAAGGCATCCTTGCTGCATTCATCCTCTCCTATTTTTTGTTTGAGACTTATTATGTGTAAATGAGCCCCTGGCACCGAGCTCTCTCTGTGGCAGTGTTCGGTCCAGGAAGGTCAGGATCACACAGAAAACCCGACACAGTTGCCAAACAGGCAGGGAGGCAAGCAGTCAGGCCAAGAGTTGGCACTACACCCGATGCGCCCTATAGCTGAAACCTCTGGGGAGGCCTTTCTCTTTGATAAACACCGATGTCTGTAGAGCCGTGCTTTTTCTCTGTTTGTTCTATGGCACCTATACGCCCATCAAGATCCCTTCATCAGACTCCTCTCATGTGCATTACTTTTTATTTTTTCCGCTTTACTGCCTCCCTCCATTCATTTCTTATGTTCCTCTGAGTTTTTGATTTGTGGTACTTTATGGTGCTAATGAGTCCTCGCCTCTTTGAATACAAACACTAGGTGAACAACAACAAATACGTAAACACAGACAAATCTTTTGATTATACAGAATCTAGTGTTGGAGTGTCCTGTTATTGGCATTCCACACAAGAAGTAATGCACCCTCGTTAAAGCGAGCGCCAATTATAGAAACATAATGAACTGAGTCCAAATGTCTTTGTGTGGGTTGGTGAAGTCTATCAAAAGTCAAATGTTAACAGATGCATTCACCTGAAAATTCAATTTAGATTTTAAGTTTGGTCTATCGGATGAACTGACTGTTTCAATTCTGATACTTATAGATCCTTGAATAGATACTTTAAAATGAGTTCAGGGCTCACATGCCTAGTTTATCAGTATGTATGGAACTAATGACAAGAGGGGGTCAGATAGAGGCTAACTTCCTAAACTGCTCTTTCGGGGGGATAATGGATTCACAGGAGAGTGCATTGTGCTTAGACAAAACCACCCTCAGCAATGAAACAGAATGAGAAGTAGAAAGTAGAATAATCTGAGCTGAAATAAACACATTGCCTCTTGTAGGAAAGCACGAGATTTCCAAGGTCTGTTTACACTCTACATTTCAGCAGCAGAACATGGAATGAATGTTGAGAAAAGGCCATAAAATTTAAATCCTCTGCTATCAACTTACATAGTGGCCTCACAGATTTAGATTTTTGTCCTCAGTAGAGGAGGGAAATGATCTTGCAAGAAAGGTTTTTTGACAAAATCACTACACTACTGCCTTTACAAAGACTGACTCATTTTCTACAGTCTACATGTTGTATTGTGTAATTGATAACTTATGTTCCAGAGGGTAAATCTCAAACATCCTTTCATTACCTCCTCTGCTCTCTGCATGTATCAATCTTTTTCCTTCCCCATTCTCTGACAGTGCTGTTCAGGCCAGCACACATGTGGTTAATGGGATGATGATGTGCAGGCCTCTGAGTGCGCGGGGGCTACAAGCTCAAGTCGACTTAAATATCCAAATAATTGGAATTTCTAAAAACAATGGTTTCCTGACTTCTCCACGACCCCTCACCTTATCATTTTAGGGTCACAGGGCCTAAACTTGAACCTGCTTACTCCAAAGCATTTGGCTAGCTGCCGCGTCAGGTTAACCCCACAGCCTGCCACAAGAGTCAGAGGCCTGTCAGTCCAGCTCAGCGGATGTGGACTGCTGGGATAAGCCCTCCCCCTGGATGTCTATTGCATTCTGCTTCCTTCCACTCTCTCTTCTGGTCTTCGCTGTGATTTTCAAACACCAGTGACACGCACAGGACTTAAATGTCTGTGCCTGAAATGTGTTTGGGGATTAGGACAAAGGATGGGGTGGGGGGGGGTATTACATAATTAAGAAGTTTCATAATTAAAGCATTTTTTTATCACAACTGATACAAATAGCAAACAATAACAGATGGAAGATAGTAGAGATACTTTGGCGTTATACGATGCTCCAAACATAGCTTAGTGGGCTTCAAGCCCGAGGGATGACGGCTGTGGTGTGTTTCAAGTGCACATTTCAGAAAGAGAGCAACACTAAAACTAACTGTTTCTAAATGTGAGTCCTCATGTTGACTTAAAAGGTCCAAATGGCAGAAAAATGCAAACCCTTCCCTCAAGCCATGAAGAATATTGTATACACAAAAACTTTTCAACACTCATATGCGTATGTGGCACAATATGCCTACTATTGTAAAACTATTGCAAAATTTTTCCAGAAAATGATTACAGTGATATATTAAAAAAAAAGAAATTCTAATTAGTTGTGGTGTGGTGCAGTGCAGTCCATTGTAATGTTATGTTGATGCTTCAGAAAGCCAGAGTACAAACAAAAGTCTTCATTAATATAGGGTTCCTTTTGGAACCATATATTACACTCTATATTATATATATGTATATATATACATATATACATATGTATATATGCAGCCATATAATTGCTATGCACAAGTTTAAAAAAAAAAAAAATTATGGGAAAAATTTCCCATGGACGCATTGTTATCTTTTATTGAATGTAAAAGTGCCCTGGCCCCACACTAGAAATCCAGCAGTGCTGGACAACTTTAAGCCATGCAAACAGTTACAAAAACTCAAATGCTACATGTTAATTATGGAAAATTACTGCAAAACATTTTGGACTTTATTTGCAAAATCTAAAATAGTCACGCCCTCCAGAACTATATAATCAACTGGTGAGCTAAGCGAGCAGTCTATACCCACCCTTGGGAAGAAAAAAAAACAACCCAGTGTTTTGAATAGACACACTGTAGGTATAATGATGTGAGACAACAAACCTGTTGATCCAGGGAAACAACACCTAGTTACCTTGGTTACAGATCTCTTTGACCATCTCTATCTCTTACCTGCAATACACTCTGAGGAGGACAGAGGCTGAGAGTTGTAATGGAAATATTAAAATAGATAGCTGCTCATGTAGTCTGAAAAAGAAAAAAATGTGGCAGGACAGTCTCCAGTCCTCAGATGGTTGGCACATGTGCAATCAATAGAAGGGTTTTATCTGATCTAAGAGGTTACAAAAGGTTACAACTGATAAAGATGAGCAATAAAATCTGCAATATATCTTATTAACTAAGAAACAACGTGACTTGACTGTTTAGCACAAGTTTAAAGCGAATCTGATTGAAAAGGTACTACACAGGGCTATGACGTTTTCCAGTCAGTACAGCTCTACAGAAATTGACAGCTTGTCTCCTAACAGCTCAAATGTCCTCAAATGTCAGTCAAACGGTGCCACGCTCCTCCCAGAGGCTTGACATTTTTTTTTTTTTTTTTAGAAAAACGTCTAAAAATGGAATATTCCTCTTTTGAAAAATGAAAAATTATGCAGAATGTCAGTAAATTCAAATTTCAGCTTGACTTTAACATGCTGAGGGTGAGTTTTCTTAATTTTTAGTCTTACTGGCTCTACATTTCAGAGAAGATCACATGTATCTCCTTTTAGCACCTTCAAAAAATTTAGATCAAAACTTGTTTCTCTTTTGAGGACCCCCTTGTTTGCTCAATCCACCTAAAAAATGGATTTTAAAATTACATTCAACAAGTGAGTTTAAACTATTCTTACATTTTGTTTTAAGAGGATAAAGCTGATACTACTTTATCCCTGCAGAATAAATATAAAACATTAGATAATCCAGTTCAAGAGCTAATCCAATTTGATTTAACCTATGATTAGCTTTGTAACCTTTTTATTTATTGTTAAAAGGATGGTTATCTCTCATCACATTTAATCAGTACAAGGCATGTGTGTACAGCATGTTTGATAGGCAGTGAAGTATTTCAAGCCTGATTTTGATGTCTGATTTTTTTGTGTCTCATGCTGCCATTTTTCATATCTTACTGGCAAGAAGGGAGGGAGGATAAAATAATACAGAATGAAACAGAGAAATGGAATATAAATAATTTGGAGGCACTAACAGCTCAATATAGAGTCAAACAAACTCCCACCTGCAGAGCCTACACACATCGGTGCTGACAGTTTACTTTATTACACTGGAGTTGAGAGCAGATTTATATTGTGCTTTTCTCTCAGGGAAGGAGAATTAATGTTTTTCTCACCTTCAGTTTTTTTTTTCAATCTGTGTACTTTTGTTGCTTTTTGCTGCAATATCCCAGTGCATTTTTTTTAAAATAGATTCATTACTCACTTTGATCTCAAACCCAAAAGGAGCACAGGGTTTCTTTATTATAGATATATACGTCCTCTCAACACATCTTTGATCTTAGCTCTTCATCCCAGCAAAGAATGTCTTTTAGGCAACCATAACAGAGAATTAACAATAGATAGACAGTGATGGAAATAAGTGTGAGAGAGAATTATTAGAATTTAATTACAGTGAAATATTTATAGGACTATATTAAAACTGAGAGAGTTATATGCCCCCCCTCCTCATTTACATTCTTGCTCCCCCTGTTTTTATTCCAATTTTCTCGTTTTTTTCTAAAATGCCCAATAGCGTGATAAATGAAAGGAAAGAAATTATTCTTTGGCTGAACTCTTGACCCTTCTACATGTCATGTTGTACCGTAGTGGCTCATGAATGTTGGTTTGATATTAGATTGAAATTATGTTTCTACTTCTTATTTTAACTCCAGATATCAATTCAATTGGAATCACAAAAAAAAAAAACACAAGTGTGCACCGATGAATGGAGCTAGTTAAATATTAAAAAAGGAAATAGAAAGATTTTTCTTTTTTACATGATCTATAAACACAAATTGTTATGTTGAATTGAATCTTCTTATTATTCTTTACATGCCTTGTCTGTGGGCAAAGTAAAAACCAAAATGTTTACAAGAAATCCCATTACTGGCCATGCAGTAGGCAGCCATGTGACAACAGACATTTTTAGACGCTGACAGTCACAAGAGCTTTTGCCTTCAAAGCGCTGTGCCTCAAAACACAGTACTTATAACATGCAACATACAAAACAATTGTGAACTGAAGAGAGCAGACCAGTTAAGTTGTCAGCACCTCCATGTGAATACAAAAAGAACAAAATGCAGTTTAAAATATAAAGATCCCAATCAGAAGCAAACTTCCCCTCAAGATTATTTCACATTGATGGAAAACACAGATACAACATCATTACTGCTTCTGAGCAAACACGACTTTCCATTCAAGTACCATTTCTGTGAGTGAGACAAAGAGGGTTTTGTGTACAAAGCAGCCCTGCTGCCAAAGACAATATGATGTGGAAGCTGTACCTGTCTGCACACTTCCTGACATGTGTAGAGCTGCTTTTATTTAAAAGATAGAATTAATGCACCCACAGGCCTCATCCAGGACAGAACAGAGTGGCTCTCTTTAATTAAAAGGCTATGGTTGTAACTAGGCTCTGGCTCCTGGCTATACTGTGGATAGAAAAGTGAGGGGTTTGTACGGCTCTGTGACGCAAGCTGTGTACAATGAAAGAGCCAACTGTGAGAGTGTTGAGGGGCGTGAATTCACATGTGCTCCCTCTCTTAGATGCATGTTCATATATCATATAGACAGGCCTACAAGAAGATCACACTCTAAATCACACATGGACTTGTGTGAGCATCCACATCCACGTGCACACACACACACACACACACACACACACACACACACACACACACACACACACACACACACACAGAGTAAAGACTGTTATGTCTTCTGAGGAGGGGAACTGTCTATCTCCACAATCTCAACTTTCCAAGAAAGTAAGAAAGGCAACTTTGTTTTTAGCTTGACAACCGTGAATTTTTGAGCATATCCAGGCTTGAAAGTTTTTACATTAACACACCTTTATGCAGTAGCACACAGTCTCTCTCTCTTTCTCTCTCTCTCTCTCTCGCACACACACACACACACACACACACACACACACACACACACACACACACACAAACACAGGGTACAGGAATATAACTGTAACATATAAAATCTATGCTTTCACTAATGAGAGGCCAAATCCTGACCAGGATCTCTTTGACAGACAGTTGATTTGGCTGCAAAAAGTATTGCCTGTGAGTGGAAATACTCCTCTGCGTCATAAACCTCAAGTCATCATCAGGAAAAGGAAGACACAATGGTTGGCAGTGTATATTTGCACTGTGCGTTGTGCCTCACTCTGTTATTAAACATCATTAGACAGGCAAATATGACAGATGATGAGGAAGACAGCACAGCAAAAGCCCACCAGAAAAGAAGCCCTTCATGTCCCATCTCATTTTAGCCCACTCCACAAAATCCAATTTCTGCAGCAATATTAAGCTGTCAGTTGTAAGTGTGGCGCCACAGACTCACAGTCGGGCTCCAAAATATGGTGCAGGGGCGGGAAATGGGGGAGGTGGGGCGGCTGGACAGACTGTGGTTGAGCGCGTTAAAGTAAGCTCATGGCACTTTTCGCATCATGTCTCACTGGGAATGGAATCATGAACATTTTACAATAAGTAACTCATAATTTTTTACAGCACTCTCTAATTGTTACTTTTCCCACATGTCCCTGAAATTATTGTTGCAAGTCTGAAAATCTTTTGTTCTTTGTTCATCTGGCAAAGAAGCTGCTGCCTATCAACACACTCCTCTCTGCCACTTACATTAATAAGTAAAACATGCACGAGGCCCCTGTTTATCATTGCCCTGTTCTTTCTACTTCTGTATCCTGCCCTTCCCTCCCTAAGTCACTCTCTCTCACCAACGTTCTCTCCTCCCTCTGGCTCTCTGATATCATCTGTGGTGTTAAGCTGTGACAAATGGTTTAGGGGAGCCTATCACCAGGACATCACCAACACAGGAGACAGAGAAATTCCACCAGTGGGTCGCCATACATTCACACTAGTACTGTGCAATGCTTATCTGGGGGCAGAAATAGGATAGTTCTAGGATCTTTTTATTGTAAAAGTTTAGGGAGTTGCATTAACCCATTTAATAATAGTATACATTCACCAAACAATTTATTAGGAACACCGTACTAATGCTGGGCAGAGCCTCCCTTTAGATTGCGGCCTTAAAGGGATGCATATAGTCGGTAACACTCCTTAGATAGACTGTAACATTCAAACAATGATTTATTGATATTACGGGGCAAAGAAAACATTCCTCACACCGTTGAACCACCAGCAGCCTGGACATTTGACAAAAGGCAGGTTGGGTCCATGGAATTATTCTGTTTGTGCCAACTTCTGACCCAACCATCTGCTGCCTCAGCAGAAATCCAGAGTCATCAGTCCTGCCTACGTTGTTCCAGTCTTCATCTGTCTAGTTTTGGTTAGGCTGTGTCCACTGCCACCTCAGATGGGTGGAACCCGGCGTGATCTTCTACTTTTTTAGCAAATCTGCCTCTGGGCTGGATGTGTTGTTCATCCTGAGATGCGTTTCTGCTCACCACAGTTGTACAGAGTGGTTATAAAAATTACTGTAGCTTTTCTGTCAGCTCCAACCAGTCTGGCCATTTTTCTCTGACCTCTTTCATCAACAAGGCATTTCCATCCTCAGAACTGCAGCTCACTTGAGGTTTTTTGTTTATCCCACCATACTGAATAAAAACTCTAGAGATTGGTGTGTGTGAAAATTAAAGGAGATCCCAGGAGATTCAGAAATAATTAAACCAGCTCATTTGGCACAACAATCATGCCACAGTCTAAGTCACTGAGATCATATTTTATTTCCATTCTGATGTTTGAGGCAGACATTAACTAATTGCATGAATAAGCAGGTGTGCAGGTGATCCTAATAAAGTGCTGTGTGAGAGTATTTGCCTTTCTCGTCTTGTCCTTTTCCTGTTCCACTAATAAATCTAACACAAAACATCCTAATAAACACATTTAAGTGCCTGTCTTCTGAATACCTAGGACAGAGTGGCAGAGACATTCAACACATGACAAAATAGATTGTTTACCTTACAAAATGCCATGGATGGATCACAGGATGGGCCTAGGGGGCCAAGATGTCAGGTGACCCTGGGCCAGAGCCACTACATGAAGTGACTATTAGTATTTCTTGTCTGAAGGTCATAGATGTCAGGTAAAAGACACTGTTGACGGACCACAAAGAGGTGCAAAATTATCCCAAGGGGATGCAAAACGACTGTAAAGATGCACGAAATGAAAGAGGTGAAAAATCGCTACAAAGAGACACAAAAAGACCTACAAACGAAACAAAAAAAAATGTGGAATGATGCATCTGGGGGTCCTACAGGCCTTTTACCTGTCTGTACCCAGGGGACCATTTTGCTTAAAATCTGTCCATGCAAAATGCATAATGTTTCGACTGAAAATCATGATTGCTATGACTGAAGCTTCGCTGCCATGACTAGGGTTTGGTTAATGTTAATGCACAAAACCTATGTTGTAAAGATCATGGTCATGTGTAAAAGAAACCATCAGCAGAAAAGATGTGAACAGTTCTCTCTGTGTCAATATCAGATACCAATACCATGCTGCATCTACCATTGCCTTTGACAAAGATAAGCATATGTACAGTATGTCACACAAAAACCTGTACACAAGACTTTTGCATTTTAGGCACATGAACAGACTTTTCAGGTAAGAGAGTCTCAAATTATTCTCATTCCAATGAGACCAATTTTTGGTGGATCATGTAAGGTAATTTAGCAACATAACTTTGATGGCATTGAATTGTGGGTTTAGGTCCTATATGTGGCATTAAAGAGGTCATCTGACAGTCAAAAATCTAAACTATATATATATATATATATAGATATATCTATATCTATATATATATATATATATATATAGATATAGATATAAATATATATATAGGTAAAGAGAGCCATCTTGTGGGCATGTTTGGTTAGAACATGTTGTGAGTCATGAAACTAGCTAAAGAAACATTTTCAGGCATGTGTGAAATGAGAGAAATGTGGTCTTTGGCTAACGGTGTGAATGTGATGAGATTTGGTTTTGAAGCAGTAGGTGAGGTTAAACTGAAACAAATGTCATTTTATCAGCAGTGCCTTACCTTACAAAGCTCCACCAACACATTCACACTCACAGCTGCTCAAAGGAAAAGCCCCACTGTTGTAATCTTACTTTCCTCCACCTTGAATACTTGGCACTTATGACATGTATGTCCTCAGCTATTTACAGTATCAAAGAAAGAGCCAGATCCTCTTGATACATACAGTATGTATGTACTCAAGTGTTATGTATCCCACAGATATACCTGACATGAAGCAGCCCCTTTGGTTTGCAGGATCTCACACCACACTGTGGCAAAATCAAAAATATTGTGAGGTAAAATTCCTCTGCATCACCTACTCCCACACCAACATAATATTGTATTGCTTAAAACAGTATTACATGATCCAGAACATTGACAGAGTTGCCATTGGCCCCTGAAAACACCACCCAGTGAAACTCTAAACTGCATACATCACCTGTTGATTACAGTCAACAGGACCCGGTGATGGAGGGTATCGCTGCTCTGCTTCTCACTGAGAGTGGCTGGAGGTGTGATGATGCACTTGCATCCTCTTGTGGGGACAGCCTGCACTGCAGTCCTTTGAATTTTTTAAAGTGCAAACACTATACTGTTGGCATTTTGGCTGGATGCAAAAAAGCATAGTAGATTCTAAAACTATAGAAATTGATGAGAGTGAACTATTCCTGACTGTCTACAGTGAGTATAGAACATTGCATATTTCTTCTAAGCTGAGAGGAAGGCTAACTGTAGATTGGTTGGGTACATTTAATTTATATAGCCCAAAATCAGAGGGGTTTACACTTGCAGATATGTGTGGATGCTACTTACAGTGACGTTCATACATATTAGGAGTGACACAACTTTTGAAATTTTGCCTCTGCGAGCTACCAGAAAGTATTCGTACCAAACAAATCAAAAGTGATTGAAGTCTGGACTTTCAGCTTTAGCTCAAGGGGTTTCAGAACAATTTTACTTGAACTGTTTACGAAGTATAGCCATTTTTATATATACTCCCTCATTTTCAGGGGCTCAGAAGTAATTGGAGAGTTGACAGTTTATCAGATTGAGGACCAGGTGTGGACAAGCAAAGCAGATAAAAAGGTCTGAAGTCGATTCAAGTTGTTGACTTTGCATTTGCAGCGGCTCATGGGAACTTTTAATATGCTTCCAAAGAGGTATTGGAGCAAATGAAGGAGGTCATCATTAGGCTGAAAAAACAGAACAAACCTATCAGACAGATGGTGGAAACTTTAGGAGAGGCCAGATCAACAAGCGTAGCTACACCAAAAGACCTGGAAGGCCACAGAAGACGACTAAAGTGGATGATTGTAGATTTCTGTCCTTGTTGAGGAAAAGACCTTCACAAAATCTCACCAAGTTGAGAATGTTCTCCAGGAGGTAGATGCATGGTTGACAAAATCTACAATCAAGAGTCGCCTTCACGAATGTAAATACAGAGAGTTTAACACAAGGTGCAAACCACTGGTCACACTCAAGAAGAGAAAGGCCAGATTAGACTTCGCCAGAAAACATCTAAAAAAGTCTGAACAGTTCTGGAACACGAGTCTTTGGACACATGAAAACAAGATTAACTTATGCCAGAATGATGGGAAGAGTATGGAGCCCCATGGAACTGGGTCACTGGTGTTTATTGATGATGTGACTGCTGATAGAAGCAGCAGGATGAGCTCTCAAGTGTATAGAGCTTTACTACCTGCTCAGATTCAGCCAAATGATGCAAAACTGATGGGAAGGTGCTTCCCAGTACAGAGGGATTATGACCCAAAACATACTGTGAAAGCAAAACAAGGGTTCCTCAAGGCAAAAAATGGAACATTCTTTCATCGGCTAAGTCAGTCACCTGACCTAAACGAAACTGAAAATTCTTTTCACTTACTAAAGAAAAAATTGAAAAGGCCTGGCAAAGCATCTAAAGGGAGGAAACTCAGCATTTGATGATGCTCACAGGTTCCAGAGGATTTCATCCAAGTATTTAAAATAATCCTTATATTTAGCATTATGTTGGTTTGTCCAATTGCTTTTGAGCCCCTACAAATGAAGGACTATGTAAAAAAAATGGCTGTACTTACTAAGTGGTTAATGTTAAATTTTTGTGAAACCCCTTGATATAAAGCTGAAGGTCTACATTTCACTCACATTTTGAGTTGTTTCTTTGAAATCGGTTGTTGTGGTGTACAGAGGCAAAATTGCGAAAGTTTTGAATATTTATGAACGTCACTGTATACTTCCAAGGTCAACAACGCAATTCCGGATGACTGCAGTCTGAGGAGAGACAAAGCTGGGGACTGATACAAGTCCTGTCATTCTCAGCACACAGTACAGCAGAGTGGGGTACCAGAATGAGGGCAGGATACTGAGAGGAAAAAGGGTTGAACCATAATTGACACGACTAAAACGAAAGATTCTAAAGTTTGAGCACATAAAAAACACATCCTGATGATTTACACATGCTTAATAATTATCACTCCTTTATTATGTCCATACATCATTTATACTACACTATTGTTAATGAAACCATCAAATGATAAGAGGGATTAACTCTTTGCAGATGCCGCTGTGCATTTTAATTTACAAAATCTGAATTTAGTCTTTTAATCATTTTGTGATAGATAATAGGGTTAAGACAGTAACACCCCACTTCTGTCTCTCTTGCTTGTCTTGACCCGTGGGGACTAAATATGATGTGATCTCATGGAGCTAAAATGAACGGTATACATTATAATGAACATTTCTACAATATATGCAGTTTGCAGGTGCTATGTCAGAGCTGCAAGGCATTTACAATTTTAAAACACATAGATAACAAATGCATTTCAGCTGCAGCCCCCCCCCCTATTAAATATACTTGCCTTTTCCTCAGTATCAGATGTCAGAGCGTTGCCAGGTAGTGTTTGCTGCCTGTTGCCTTGTTACTAGGTTTTTCTTTAGCCTCCCTTCACCCTTTTGTTTGCCTGCTACATGCCTGCCCCAGGAGGCTCCTCTGCCTCTTCTCCATACTTATGTACCAGCTATGGCTCTCTATTCACTCATGAGCCCTTGACCGTCATTGCCTGCAGCTTTATGATTACCTTGCTGAGAAGCTTAAACCTGCCTTTGTTGTTTTTGCTTCTGGTTTCTAAATTCCTCACCTGTCACACATCACCTCTGAATGCTAATTCACACATTTGAAAACAAAGCTTTGTTTGCTTAAAAGTTCTCACTAATATAACAATTACAGTAAATAATTGAAACTGAGCCAAACCAGTGCAATATTTTTGCATATATGTTCTGAATTGCTCTGAAATATTCTGAAATGTTTTGAAGTATATTCACTGAATAAGTGCAGTGTTGAAAAGACTGGAGTCAGTCACGTAATTCAGGGGGAGCTCATAGAACATGTTTCTGGTTTCTTCATGAGGTGAAAGACTGCTTGGTCACAAGCACTGCGCCTGTAATAGTTTGTATTATTTGCTAATGTACAAAGTACATACAAAGAGCAATAAAGAATAAATAATAGAAGTAATAGAATAAGTAATAACAAGTTGAGTGTTGAGTGAATGAGATGGATATAATACCTATTGAAGAAATGTGTGTGCAAATAATGGAGGAATGGTGTCTATAATGTACACAACATACAGGGTAAACTTGTGTGGTACAAGAAAGAAAAACTGCAATCAAAAAACTCAAAAGGATAATAAAAGAGGAAAAATAGAACATTAATTATTATGTCCTTTTAAACATTTAATGGAAGGATTGTGGAGTATTCACAGAAAAAAAAAAACATACCATACATATTTATAAAAAATCTTTTCTTAAGACTCATGAATACAGATTGATGCTATAACCACACGTTACTGGCATCATAATGCCTGTAAAACAATTCACAAAAACAAACCCCTGGCACATGTACTATTAAAACGCATGTTGGGTGACTGGGTTGGATTGCCTAGTGCTTAACTGCATAAAAATCTAAGTGTAAATGCTGTTAGAATGCATTGATAATCCTGTTCTCTGAACCACTCCTGAGGCGATTAGAGACGATCTTGGTCTCATAAACGGCTAAGTGCAAATACAAGTACAATGACAAACCCCACACAGGAAATGCTTGTGGAAACCATGTAATAATTCAAAACTACACTGAGGTAGGAGTGCTGAAATGAGAAAATATAACTGCTATGCTAGAGGTGAATGTGTATTAAGGGTTCATTAATGTTTTGGTTCTTGTTAACAATGAATTTTCTTTAAAACGATGACTCCCTGTAATATGAAGCAGCCACTTGCAGTGATGGTCCCACAGCCAATTTTGCAGCTCTACAAAGCATTCTAGCCCCTTGTTTTGGTTTATGGCACATATGAGTGCATTTTTGCATCAGTTTTAGAGTTAGCTGAATTCCCAAGGCTGCCAGTCATGAAAGAAATAAATGTAAACTTTTTAGTTTAGCTCGATGGTAACATTTGAAATCAGTCTCAACTCAAAAAAGGCACCTTGGCTTTTCTATTAAACGACTGAATCATGTGTTTGTGTGTGTGTGTTTGTCAGTGGCTGAGCAAAGGCAGTATTTACTCTTGTGTGGGCTGAAGTCAAGAAAATGTTTTTAATAAAAGAGAAACAGAGGGAAGACAAAACGTGGCTGTTGTGTTGGTCTATTGTGCTGATAGACCTCAGAGCTTCACTTGCAGGTGTAACTATAGGAGCAGCAACCGCAGTTTATCATTGTGGAAGAAGATGAATAACACAGTGGAAACTTCTGTGTCACTGCGATGCATCAAAAACTATGGCACAAAAGTTTCTTTGGCAAACACAGCAATTGCTCACAAAAGAAATGTCTAGGAATTCAAGCTGGCATTCTTTGAGATATAGAGCATCTGTGAGCATTTGACATTTATCAATGGCACCAACTACTCTGGGGGATTTATTGAAAAAATGATTGGCATGGCCTATGAAATAATCTTGTAGTGTAAATGGCAAGAGAAGCTAATTGATTAGGCCTCTAAAACCTCATTTATCAGCAATACAGAATACAAAAATTGACTGATGCCTCTTGGTTTGATTTCAGTGCATTCTCCATCATCCTACAGTACCATGCCGAGCTGTAGGCAGCATTTATTCCATCTCTTCTTCTCTGCCTGACACAAATGGATGTTGACGTCAAGATAGTTTCTGCTTTTTTAATTGTGGTGACAAAAAAAATTACATCGGAGATCAGGGGTCAAAAATAGACAATCACATGCAAATTAGAGCTGTCTTTAGTAATGCTTTAACTTCAGCTGGTCTTCTTCAGAGATAAACAGTGACAAACACAATCACATTATAACCACAAGATCAGAATGTTTTAGCCTCTGGCAATTAGAGATGGAAAATGAAAACAAAAAGTTCAAAAAAGCAGCTCAAAAGAAGAAACTGAAACTGAAATTAATTGGCTAATTGAATTTGCAGTCACAGCAGATGGCAATGTTGCTCTGTCTCTGCTGCAGCGGGGCATGACAGTGAGATAGAGGTAAAATCCCAGCGGGCAGTGGATGGCAGTCTAGCTTCATTACTCTGTTGGTTGGCTGATTTTGAAGACACTCCAGGGGACATGGAGGACTCCATCGTCAGACACACAGGAAGGCAACAGCGGCAAAGGAAGTTAGGTCTCGACCAGAGATGGCAGTCTTGCCACTGTGTTGGCTCAGGCCAGAGAGAATGAGGGGGATGAATGGAAAAGAGTGGGGTCTCTGAGGGATGAAATGGGAATAAGGGCTGGAGGTCGGTCAGAAGGGCAGAGTTTGTGAACGACAGAGATTAAAGGGGCTGACACATGAGACGGAGGGATAGCACTGGATGGATAGTTTCATACAGATGACGTCGTGGTGAAGGGGTGGGCGGCCATATTTGTATGCTCCTGCCATGGCCTTGGACCACTTTATCCACAGGCTTACATGGGAATTCAATTTAATTGCATTATTAATGCCTTTTGATTACACTAGGAATGTCACACAATTATGCACCTGCAACCTCTGTGCCCTTTGCCCAGGTGGTGTGCTTGATTGTTTACCGAAATCAAATCAGTCACTTTGGAAAATGTGTGATAAATTCTCACAGCACACTCCTCATCCAGTGCCACCACTCTCTCTGTCTCCCTCTATGCTGCCCCCTCACTCACTGTGTGATACACAGTGGATAGCATGAAAACTCATACAAATTTCCCTGTGTAAATTAATAATCATTTGCATACAGACAGGACAGACAAAAAAACAAAAAAAACAAAGGGGCTAAAAGCAATCATAACTTGCTCAGCTTGTTTTTCACGATGTGCCTCGCATGAATTACCGTGCCCCTGGCACCTATTTCATTTCCAAGTATGCGACACACTGGCAGAATTGTGCAATTAACCAAATGACCCCTTAATCATGTCATCTTGCTGTCTGTATATCACTGACAGAAATAGGAAAATCTGATCGCTCATTTCAGCCGATCACCCAAAGCAAAATATAATGGAAACCTAATGAAGTGAATTAAATGTCCTGATTTTCTATTCCCCTCACATTAAACAGAGGCAGCTCCCAAACAGAGGTAGTGTCATGTTCATCACTCTGGACTACTGAGAAGAACAAAATACACAAAACCTCATGGGGAACATATCAGTCGCTGCAACTGAATCCTCATAATGCATGTTTGCATTTTAGTATGGATCATCATTTCCTAACAATGAGTGCTAGTTAAACAATGGCAATAACTGCACATTGATGAAGGGAGTAGCCTTCCTGCGTGTGTGCACAGCGTCCTAAAGCTGGTCATTAATTTTCATTAAGTGCTGTCAGTAAGGACCATTAACCAGGCTAGAGAATAATCACCTCCCCAGAGAGTCGACCCATTTATGGCACAGGTAAGGGTTAACAGAAACAGCCCACCTTTGGTGACACAACACTCATAACATACACATGGACACACACAAACATACCACAGTAGATATTCTGTGATGATTCATTTTCATTTAGGATATTCACTTTGCAACATGGCAACAGGGCAACACTTCTCTGAAAGGGCAAACAATTATGGCCATTTGTTTCTGTTTACAGGTTTTATGTTGTGACAAATGCAGCACCAGTTTGGGGGAGGATTTTCTTCGTAAAACAAATTAAATCAAGTCCCACCAAGTTAAAGTTTCTGTTTTTTCAGAAATAAAACAGAAACTTAACTTACCTCGCATTCTTTACTACTCTGTGTTTTCAGTATTTGCCAAACAAACCAAACAAACCTGCGGAGCAATATTACCCATCTCTCTCCACGTCTCATACATTCAACAGCTATAGAGAAATACTTCTCTTAGGCGATGTTTGAGGTAGCCAGAAACTCCAGAGTTGACCGTTTAACGAATGATGTCTAATTTACAATACAATCATTCACTTCGTTTGGTTTGATCCAAATGAGGTTAAAATCGCGATTTGTAGCTGCTGGCTTGTTTTGGTTTGATGTCAGTTTCGCATTTAATTTCAAAGCTTTTTGTTAATCTTTTAAGACACTGGAAATCAATTCTTTACATCAGCTTCTTACATTTAGCAATTGGTTCCTATATGAATCCACAATTTTCTATGTTATAAAATATATTTTAGATCAATTTTGTTTTTAGTTTTTGTTGCCCTGGCTTTTCTCACTGATTTAAAGTCTGTGAGAATCAAAGGTAATGTAACACTTCCACACACCACATTTTGCACAAAAACATGATGACAGCTGTGGGGTTGTTTCTTCATGTTTGCCATCATTGTCAATCAAATCTGATAAAACCAGACCGATGCGGTCCTGATGGAGCAGATTAGCTGAGTTTCTGAGAGTTAATCTCATAATAAATAATGACTAAGGTTGTTTTTTTCTGCCACAATTTAACTTTGATTGGTGCTTATTTTTTCATAAATATCTAATGTTATATAGAAAAACTTGAGATTTGATATCAAGTTTTCAGGGGCTTTCAGAAAGCGGATGATTACAGTGTTCACAAACACTGACTCATCTGCACAGAAATAGCAACTGTGAATTATTTAAATGGGCGCTGGCCCTTTTTGTCCTCTTATCTTTGCTTTCTGACCCTGACAACAGTATATATGGTACAGAAAAAGTTGCATGCACTTGTCCCATACAACTCAAGTGTGACATTATCAGCATGCAGGTGTCACATTAAAACAAAAAATGCTGTCATCAGAAACTCGTTATCATTACAGCCAATCAGTTTTGGTGCCGTAGAAAAGATGGAGATGATTAGAATAATAGCCCACTTGACAGTCGGGATCTTTATATTCATTGCAGACTGGATCTGAAGGATTAGGTTAGCTACTTTCTTCTCACTAGTCTGTGCATGGATTATCCTGTGTATATGACATGCTCTCCAAGTCATTTGGTGAGGTTTGAAAAAAGGATTTAGGATTATATGGTCTAAATCTGTTCCATATCTACCATATGGAGGTTATGGCTATCCATTATCCATCAAAATGTCAAATGCTGTGCAAGGGAGCAGCTGTCCATAGAAGGCCAGCCAATTGGTTTGATACAGGTGAAAAGTGATGTATGATTGCCTTAGCAAACCTATCATTCTCAGACTGCCAGATAGCTGTGGCCTAGGGACAATGAAGCCATATTAGACCTTGATTTCTTCACTCTGAGGGATTCACCTCAGCGTTGTTATCTTGGTCTGGCCTGTTTTCCCTGTGTTGATGGGCTACATCCCCAGCCTCACTCTTTATTTGAGCAGACTAATAAAGATACTTTAGAGAGCTGTATTCCTGTCCTGTTCTGTCGTTGATGGCAAGTCTGCACTGACAATTGCAAAGAGCAATGGGAATACAATCATGTCTGTAGGGAAAAGCAAAGAAGAGCTTGACTAGTTTGAGTGGAAAAAAATGACCTATGTCAAAAATTGCATTCAGGCTGAATGGGGCTGTACAGATTCTGCACTGCATGTTGGTACAGGTACTGTAAAAATCAATCAATCAATCAAAAAATCAAACAGAATCCAGGAAGTCCAGTTTGACCCAAATGTCCATACATTTGGAGGTTTATTAGAAAACAAACTCCAAAACGATTTATGATATTACAATATATAGGATAGTGATTATCGATTATTGATATTGATAGTGATTAGCTATGCAGTGAGTTTTGCTACAGTAAAACTCACTGAAACCTCCTCTGTTTGACTGCACCCTCACGCACAGTGTTTCAGCTGTGTATTTCATGCATGTCTAACAAAACAGATGTCGACAACTGTTTCTCTGTCTATTTACCTCACTTCTTCATCAAATACACATGTGGCAAACTGTGGCTGAAGGCATCCAGCGCTGGCCATCGATGGCAGACTGAAGCTACTGCTACTGATGTCCTGCTCTCATTACGTTGCCAGTTTAGACAAAGTATTAGGGCAGAGTTATAGAGCAGGGCTGGAACAAAGACTGCAATCCTAGATCAAAATTCCCCAACTCGTTTCAATGCATGCATAATTTTCATGCTGTAGTGGGCAAGCACTACATGGACCCTTAAGTATTTGATAACAGAAAGATTTAGCAATTCTCCAACTTGACAGTCACAAGGTGAAAAGAGGGAATCTTGGTAATACAGTTCTTCGAGACATGTCTACAAGGAAACATTCCATCAAAACATATCCAGATTGAATGCAGGTTCAATGTTTAGTTTTTTGTTACTGAATCATTTACAACAGAATCACATCACACTTCAATTATTAACTGACAGTGAGATTTACTGTTTATATCGATACATCACACTGACTGAATTTTTTTCTTGTACGTCTCTTGACTGTTTGGAACCCCAAGAGCCTCTTAACTTTCACTGAGGGACTAATTACACACTTTTTTTATTTCCAATTTGAACAATTGGTTTAAGATTATGGAAAAGAGAGAGGACAATTACACAGAATATTAAAGGGTTGTGTTTTGCCTTCAAGAAAAAAAAGGTTTTGTACAAATGAATACTTGTATTATGACAGAAAATGGTGGAGGGATTGTAAAGAAAAAAAAATGTGAATCAAGACATTCATGTTATAGTAACTACTAGGAACAATTGAAAAAGGCCTTTTAGAGCCTTTATAAATCAATGCCGTGTCAGTGGGATAGGGCTGTTAACACTGATCACGATTTGGTTCATGGTCTTAAAATTTATTCCAGTGAAAAGCTTTAGTAAAAGCTTCAGTATAAAGCATTAAGTAACACCCTGACTCTAGGTTTAACTATTTAAAATATCGGATTCCTTTCTTCAACAAGTAAATATTTCAAAAACAAAATTGTATCCTCCTTGAAACTGATTCTTTTTATTCCATTTACACCTTTCAGAATCATTTATTTCATTTTTTGAGAGGTATCTATCCCATGTATACCTCTGTAAATGATACTCAATATTTATTTTCAAGATAGAAGGTGAATGCCACAGTTGTAGATTTCCCTAATCCATGGCCTTACAAAGTAGGACAGCCTGACACATGTTGCATCCTGAGTCTATGATCCATCTATGGGCTCTTGTTCTTGCTGCCACATAAAAACTGGATTTGAGTGTGGCAATGAGTGGGTACTCAAAATTTTTAACATGGTGGTTCCAAACAACAAATGGATTCATTCAAAGGATAAGCATCCAAAATCCTATTTTTGTTAAAAAAAAAAAAAAAAAAAGGCATGGCAAAAACATAATCTCACCTTCACGGATTTCAGTTTCTATCCAAACTGCTTTTAATAACTTGTCTTTCATTTGGTCTTCATGATTTGTAAATGTTATAACCACTGCAGAGGTGTTTGTAACAAATACACACTGATTACAATCAGGAGCATCCCTAGTCATGACACAAACTGAAAGGGACCAGTTTTCTAGCAAGGAGTTTGTAATTGTTGTAATGTTGTTAAATTCTATCCCAAGTTGTCAGAGATATGAACCTAAGGGTTATATCACTAGCCTCAAAAGGGGAAAAAAAAACACTGGAAAAGGTCAAAAGATGAAGTACCTGGCATTTCTGAGGTCTCACAGGTGTGATAACACTTACCACTGGGAGAAAGTCTGGTTTTCCGGGCAGGAATGTGAAAGTATGTGAGCTATTAACTGATGAGTTGAGAAAAAGTAGTAATTGAAGCCTTTTACGCTGTAACTGGCTAATCTCCACATTGACAGGTGTAATTGTGACAATTGTGGACCACTGTGACAGCGGCGCAATCCGGCTATTTCAAAAACGGTGTCAATCAGTGCAGGATCATCTTATGTAAGTATGACTCTTATTCTTGAATGACTCATTATTTCTCTGACCAGCACGGCCTCACATCAGCCTATTTCACACTGTAATACACCGAACGGGTTTTTCTACGAAATTAAAAGACATTGTCATCTTATAGATGTGTTATACTCTGTGAGCTTGATTGAATCACACCTCTGTGGCTACAAACACATGCTTATCTTTTTTCAGTCCACTGAAATAGGCTGTCATTTTACCCCCATATGGTTCATCAAAGATACCATTTCTCACCTTAAGGTTTGAATTCTTTATCAGTCTTAGGGGAACATTAAAGCAGGCAGACCATAGAATTGTCTCTTTGTTGTGTGCATTGGATTTGTGTTTGAGCAAGATGTATAGATATTGTCTGCTAGTTGCCATGGTGCTAGGATGAGCCGTGGCACATTTCTTTTTTACAGCTGTCTGATAGCTTTTTTTTTTGTCCCTGTCTATTCATTTATTCTTTCATTCCCCACTTTCCTTTATTTTTCCTTGCTACTAACTGTCATAAGTTTGTGTAACCAGTGACCTCAAAGCTTACTGATGCTTAGTTGATGGTGTGAAAGCAGAGCGGATGTTGTCTGCTGCTATTATGACTTCCTTAATATGAAATTATATACAGAGAGGAAAAAGACCAGTCAAATCAACAAAGGAAAGGATTCCAATTGTTGAACCATCATAGGTTTGCTCGTTGACTGTTGTAAAGTTGAACACTTCACAATTATAAAACCTGACTCGCTTTGAGCTGAAAAATTTTGCCACGCTAATCCTCTCAGAGCTGCCTCTGTTGTAACAATCAGTGTCACTTTCTGACAACTGACAATCAATCAAACCAGCTCAGAAAAAAGGAAAACATGGCTCAATTAATGGTTTTCTAACATTGCATTGAGCGAGCAGGAAGAATAGAGGAGCCTTAGCAACCCCTTGATGATCACTTGCTTCTCTTATTTCTTCATTTAGGTGTCCAGGGGAGTAGGGAGTTTGGTCAGCCTTGTATGAATAGCTGACACTTCACAGCAGCATATCGGATCTTTTTAATATAAAGAGAGACCTAACAGTAGTATGCAACCAAGCCTGACAATTTGTTACTGTACACATTTTTTCACACAAGACTTTTAGAAAGGTCAAGGTAAAAGCACAAGTATAAATAATCAAAGGAATTATGACTGAACTCAACTTAGCTGCTTCGAGTTCAGAATTCTGGTATTGTGAATGTTGGCTATGTTTCACACTGCGAGGGCTTGAAGGAAAACAGTGATTGTAAATGATATTAGTAAAACTTATGATTTCCTAAGTCAAAATCTTGCTGTTAAAAAGGCCTGTTTAAGCTCAGTCAAAGTCCATCTGTTAGCTAGGTCTTTTTTGTTGTTTTGCTCATCTGCAATGTGTTAGTTTCACGATAACAAAAACTGTTTATTAAATTTTAAGAATAAAATGCAACCACTGAACTAAGTATGTTTTACCAAACAGAGACAGATTAGGAAGACTACATTCTTTGTAATTATTCCCAGTCAAATATCCCTGTAACTATTAAAATCCACCACAAGAAAAAAATTGCTCTGACTTAAGATGGCCTAGACCTAAACAACTTTACTATCTGCTGTATCCAAAGTAAAATAAAAGGGTAACTTGTGCTCTAAAAAGGACCAAACAAAACAAAACAATTACATACTAATGTTTATTGTCACGCTATGTAAGCAGATAAATGTGCCTCCAAGCATGTTCAGAGTCATCTTCCCGACATTGAGCTACTTTCCTGGGACTGAAACAGAAATCACATTTGGCTCTGTTAATTGTAATAAAATTCCGTGTGACCCATTGCAACCATATAGCCCTTTAATTTTTTTAAAAACGGCTTTGGGATAACAGTAGTTTTCTGTCGTGCATAAGCTATATCAAGCTGTGGTTACACTGGGCAGTGGTAGTTAGTGGGATAAATTCATTGTTGGTTTTGGTCTCTTTAGGGGATTTGTTAATAATATTTAAAAGAAAATATAACGCAGGTTTTATTGTTAGCGTAATCCTACAGCTCCAAACAAACCAGACCAAATGCCAGTGTCAGAATTGAAAATGACTGTCACTGACTGAGAAATAATGACATCTTATTCAAGCACTGGGAGCTGTCAAGCCTGAGGGTGTGTGACAAAGGCAAGATGGAGGGCCGGACGATCAATACTTCACTCCGTATGAAGCAATAGGCATTAAATACTCCTCTCTCTGCTCCCCTATAGGAAAAGAGCAAACATATCAATCAAAACCCAATCACCCATGCCCACTCCACAAACACAAACCCTAGGGCTACATGCCAGCTGTCCCATGAGACAGAACTTAAAAAAAAGAAAACTACTTAATTGTATCGTTATCATAATTATTTTGAAGGTTAGAGGCTTACAGAGAGGGATTTGGTGTAGAATCAGTAGGAAGGATTTTGCCCTCCCCTCTGTGGGCGAGTTTATGAGAAGAGATCTTGCAAATGACTGTTGACAGGGCAGGGGGCATTCATCAAGAAAACAAGCCACATGAGCACCGAGACCAGAGTTAGGACCAAAATGAATCTCACAGAAACAAATCTAATCTAAGCGCTGCCAGAGAACCCATTTATAATGTTAAGATCACAACATGAATGCACAGGGGGGAATGGAAGGGGGAGGGAAAGAGAGAGAGGGAGAGAGGGGCAAAAGAGTACCAACTGAATAAATGAATGTATAAACTTTCCAGTTGGAATATGGTCTTCCGAGGCATCATTCTGCTTCTCTATTGCTAAGCCATAAGGTAAAGGATTTTGAAAAGGAGTCTCTTTTGGTATTAAAAAGTTGTTACCAGCAAAGCTCCAAACTCCTTTTGGTTTTACAGAACACAGCTTTGCATCCTCCGCACCGCCTCGTCTGCAGAAAACAGCTCTCTTGGGGTAGGGCTGGTTCGTATTGAGGACTAGCACGGTGCAGGTCTGATGGTCCTGCTATTTCTAAAATCAGCTGATTTTCAGTGCAGCTAAAACTTTGAAAATAGAATAGAAATCAAACAGCAAATGGAACTGTCTTGAATTCATCTTGCAACTCACAATCTAAATGCATTTGACAGAAATACTGAAAAAAAATCACCTTTTTTTAACGAGAAAAAAATTGAATCAATGTATCGGCAGAGTTGCAAATTGTTCACTGAAAATGTTCATTATTTTATGTGTTTTCCCTACCGCGTTTTTTCTGCAGCAGATAAAACATCATTTTGATGGCTGTGTTACAGACTGAAAATACTATCAATATTGTTAAATGGTGTTCTTGGTTGAATAAGAAGAAAAAGTAAGTGCTGACTTTAGTAGCCTAAACCTAACCACAGGTGGACACAATTGCTTTGAATGGCCAACGTCCACCTTGTCCACCTCCCTATGAGTTCTGTGCAGAATATAACACCTGCACCACCGGAAAAAAAGGTTGTCAGTCATTCAAGATTCAACACATTATGTTTCCTTCAAGACATATTGAAGTAGTAGTGGCAGTATATAAATGTAATGTCTATGAGACTGGATCATACCGGACACTGAGTCTAATATCAACTTTACTTTTCTACCAAAAATACACAATTTGGAAAGCTCTGCATTAAGAAAGTGCAGAGGTCTCCTCTCCTCTCTGCAACATCATCTGTGATATCAAAACACAGAAGAGTGTCTCTGATGATCAGCTGTGGTGGGAAGATTTGAACACTATTTAAACAATCTGTTGTTTAGTACTGAAGGCATTGAAGTTTAATTTCAGTTTTAAACCAATAGCAACATTTAAGAAGTTTGATGTATATGCAAAATGTTGCTAAAATAAAAGCATTTCTAACCCATACTGTCTCAGTCTGTATCACTCACCGACATAAACTTGCATCCTTAATGCAAGTCCCTCTTGCTGTTTATTTTGTGTGGTATACTTTCGCCTTGGGGCATTTTTGGCAGTTCTGGGGATCAGGAATGTATCAGGGTTAATATATCTGTAACCAATAGTTTTAAAAATTCCTGAATTGGGCCAAATCCCAATCTTTTGAATTAGCTTGGGTTATAGTCCAGAATTACATTTTTCACTGAATGTGATGGAATGTCTTAAAAAGAGGTATCGATCAGCTCATCATATTTAGCTGAGCGGCATCTGAGCTTGATGAATATGCCTGTAAAGTCAGATCAACGAGGAGCCAGCATAGTGGACACACCATGTAACAATTTTTATATATGTTAGAATCATATTTAACTTTTCGGCATAAGTTTTGTGATAGAGTTGTTTTGTGATAAACAGCAGGCATCCTTATAACTGTCCACCAAACACTTCTGCAGGGAGAAACAACATTCAGAAAGTTAGATAATAAGAAAAATAAGAGAAAGAGATCCTGATTCAAAGCGCCAAATGAACTGTGTTTCATCTTGCGGATTGCAGGTAAACTGGTAAGGGTTATCTTCTACAATTGGTTGTTGTAATGGGAAATTTCTATTTGGCCTTTTTTCCCCTTCTATTCTTGTTCTCTACTGATGAAAATTGGCAATCATGTAATAATCCACTTATGAGCGTGCAAGCTTGCTTCACAGCAGACTCAGCAGTGGTTTTCACTTCAGAGGCCACGACCACCTCAGGCTGCTCTATCATGAGCTCTCCCAGGCCAAACGTAGACCTCTCATCTTAGAGCTTCCTGTGTAATCCCAGATCAAAGGTCCAAGGGAAATGGGAATGGATTCTCCGCTCTAACAAGCACACTTTCTCAGATGTAAGAAATTGAACCTATTTTTCTTTATCTTCCTTCTGCAGGTTAGCTCACTCAGTGCACGGACAGATAGACCTTGCTATGATAGCGTGGGCCTTACTCGTTGCAGAACACACAGGAGGATAGTCTGCGACGCCTCCCTTGGCTGTTTAATGTCTGTTTTCAGCCCCCTGTTTTTGTGCTCCCCAGAGTAACAGCTGATGATAAGCAAAAGAGTAGACAATAAATTCCAACAGAACGAGGTTTCACCTAGGACTCGCCAGGATGTTTCAATAAAGCTGAATACTGATATGCTTTTATTCTTAAATAACCACACACAACAGAACACACTTTAAAACTTTTTTGTCAGTATCTTGTCTGGGATATGGTCCAAACCATCCGTCATGAAACCATGGTTCATCAGGAGCTTTGTGTTTGTTCAGACATGTAAAAGAAAAACAGTTGATGTGACATTCCGATTTACCCCTCAGCCTTTGTTTTAGATTCACTTACAATACACTGTACAAAAATGAGACACCCAAGAGTTAGTTTTGTTCTTCCCAGCATGCACTTGTTTATGTAAAGATTAAAGGATCAGCTAAACATTTGAACCAAATCCTGTCTACTTTCCTTTCAGGAATGAGTGGAGTAGACTGATATCAATCTAATGCCTGCATCATAACAACTTTGATGGCCACATGACCAGAGTTGGTGTAATTTGTTCTTCACTCAATACAGAACGTCAACTCCACAACATAAAGACAGATATAACATATAAGGGAATATATTAATCCCAGTATTTCTTGACAATGAAAGAGCGGCAAGTACTACATCTGTTACAATGCAGAATGTAATATAATGCAAGATACCAGAATGAGAGACTAGGAGGAAAAAAATATGTTCTTAAAATGGGGTGCTTGGGGGAACAAAAAAATCTGTACAGGCTCCAGGAGGGCAAAGGTTGAAACAGATAATGGGCAGGGTGGAATAGATCAGATATGAACCTGAACCTGGCACTTGCCCTTTTTTTTTTTTAAACGGTCGTTTAATAGATGAAAGTGGTGCCGTACCAAACTGTTACAGATGACGTGAGGGTACTTTCTATGAAGGCTGTATAAAACTGTAGGATGATTCTGAGTTTTACTTTGAAAAGCTGCTTGAGGAAGAACAGTCTCTAATAAGCTTTTTAATGATCTGGTCTCAGGTAATATTCCATTTCAGTGTATTGCCTATGTGTGTGCCAAGAATTTTAAAATAAGTCTGTGGTGGTCATTGGTTCACTGAGATGTGTATGGAGGATCTGGGCAGGGTGTTGTTCCAGAAATCAATGATCAGTTCCTGGATTCTGGATGTGTTAATCAGGTGGTTTTGCAATGGTGCCAAGTGACTGCTTGGGCGGCCCACTTCGTGTAACTCTGCTCATTTTTGGGTATTAAGCCAATTATGGTTGTGTCATCAGCATATGCTTACTGAACTGCATTTGGATTTGAAACTGTTTCTGTAGAAGATTTGGGGCGATAAGCCCTGAGGGACATCAGTGCTGAGAGTTAAAGGGCAAGATAAGTGGTTTACCTTAACCCACTGGCTCCTTTGCTACAGTAAGCTCCACACCCAGTAGCATATACAAGGGCTTATGTTCAGATCCAACAGCACGTTGAAGAGCATTATAGGATTTGTGGTATTGGAGGTGGAGCTGAAATCAGGCATGGATGCTGGGGTTCTTCAAGTGTTGCAGTATATAGTGGAGCACAAGAATGATGGGAACCTTGGCAGGTCAGTTGGTTTATTATCCAAACTGATGTGCATCCATAAGGGTGGTATGGATTTTCAAGTATGACAGAACGATGCACTCACATGACTTCACGCCACATATCTTAGTGCTGTTAGCCTGTCGTCACTGAGGCAGGAAATCTTGGTGGATTTTGGTACAGTAAGCCTTTGATGAACTGTGGGACAGTACACAGGGCGCATGAGGAGTTAAATATTTTGGTCAAGTATTTTAAGAGCATTAAAAATTTTCCATGCTTTTTTGCAAAACACTTAAATACAGATACATGCAGGCGAGAGGTTGTGAAGAGCTTCTTAGCATCTCTTTGAACTATGCTCTAACTATCTGAAGCCATGTAGAGAAATACTTAAAGGACAATGAAACAAGACAGTTGTAGGTATCTATAATGATTATGAATGAATAGGTGTTGTGAATACTCACAACAACAGTTTGATGATTCAAAGATATTCACAATAACACATGAATTGGTGATGGATTTCAAATCAAAGAGTCCTCCAACCTAAATGACCAGATACCGTGGGCCGTTCTGCCCCTACCCTCTGATACGACCCATGGGGCATCTCCTGGAACAGATCCTCTACAACGGCAGGCATTTTGGACCTTCATCATCACTGTTATCATTATATACTACTATGATATAGAAAATATCTTCTGAAGGAGACTTAATGCCACCTGGATTAGATCTTTTTTTATCAACATAATGAGACAACATTAAATTTGTATATCCTGCAAGCCACATAAGGTTGATACTGAATGATTCTGAGACTTGATAGTGACAACAAACAGTAGTTCTACTGTTATTCTACAATATCCCCTTGTAGTAACTGAGGCATGATTACACTTGTAGAGGCCATAGGATGTACCTGCCTGTTGGAAACAAAGGAGGAAGTAGTGTGATGGCCACAGACAGAGGACATTGGGGTGAATAAACTGGTCTGCAAAACACTGTAATTTAACACAGGAGACTACTCTTATTTTTCCTGCTTCCTACCACTTGCTTATTTTAATGAAATCATTGGCTCTTCCCTTAGTTTAATCAAGTGGTTATTACAGTTACCATGACAACCATGGCCCTTTAACCTTAATGAAGTAGTAATTTTAACCCAGACCACAATGTTTCTCTAACCCTGACTAAGGAAGCTTTTCAGTCAACGCATTGTGTCATTAGTATAAAAGCAGTAAAACCCTTGAAGATATTTTTTATATTCTCAGTGGTAAAACAGTTCAGTAGTTGCCTGTTGCATGCCTGTCTGCCACTATGACTATCAGCAAAACAGAAAGAGACAAAAACTGAGAGGCTTACTGAGATGGAGGGAAGTGAGGAGGGAAGATCAGAGAATCAAAATCTGGCCCATGTTCAGAGTCTCTGTTTCATGCTCTGGAGCCTTTGAAAATCAGAAGGGCTGACTGGCAGCCAGATCTGAAGTGATGATGGGGGGGTATGAGGACAAAAAGAAATGCAACAGGAAACATCAGATGGAGGCAGACAAATCTAAAAGGCAAACAGACTCAGTAAGTCATCAGTCACTTTCTTTTTTTACAGCCCCCAAAAAAACAGACAAATATGAACAATGAAAAAATGATATTGACACCACCCTGAAGGTCTCCAAGTATTTGGAGAGATGACCACAGGTTAACCCTCATGCAAAATCAAAGGCTCCTACTGATAAGAACATCTGCAGTACAGGTGATTATGATACTGCATGGGTTGTGTGCGAATGGAAACAGATTCTTTGATAATACACAGTCATCTTTGTCTGGCTATATTTGTCTCTTGTGTTTGAGTGTTCCTACCAGGTTGTTTAGAAAGCTGTGTGTGTGCCGGATGCAATGGGAAATCAGCACACATCCTGGAAATTTTACTCTATAAAACATTTTTAACACAGCAGGCGGTATTATTTCCACCGGGCTGCTAACAACTTTGAGAGGCACACTGTGAACCCGAACATTATGAACAAATTGGCAGGGATATTCTAGCATATCAGAGTGCCAGTTTATCTAATGAGTGTGATGGCTCCTTCTTTAAGTGCTGCACATAAGCCAAAGCATTGATATTTATCACACAGCTGAAGTTCGCTGGAGAACACCAAGGTCATGCTGACCTCTCTCCTTACTCAGTAATGCTCCTTGTTTTTTTGTTTTGTTTTGTTTTTAGATCGACTGCTGTTGCTGAACCCCCCCCCACACACACACACACAGACACACACACGACGACAAAAAGAAAACAACAACTGTTTACAGTGTTCTCCTCAGTGCTCAGAAGTGTGAAATCAGTAGTGCAAGTTATGGGTCTTACTCTGGGCAGTTGCAAGACATAATTATTCGGTACTACTGATCTACTAAAGAAACAGACTATGGTGAATATATTATTTGCAACAACTTCCCCACACTCAAGGACAAAACACACCATTGTCATCTAGATCGACACATAGAAACAGTTTTGGATTTGATGCCTCTATTCGCAAGACAACGTAATCCTTTGTCTTTGTGATGGTTGCTGCTAACAACTCAGACAGGGAGGACCCATATGTAAAACCAAAAACACGCTGTTGTAGTCGCTCTGATAATTGAATTAAAAAAAAAGAAATGGCTCTCAGGGCAAAACCTAAACACAGGTGATCTAAACACAGGTACAGTAGCAAAAACATGAGGTAATAGTCAGGAACATGAATGGGAGCATAAACAGATGAACTGCCAAAGTGACAGGTAATTAGAAACAGTTGAGTAGATAAGCAGGGGGATTCAGGTGATTAAAAATGGATGAGAGTGCAAGTGGAAAAAAAAAAATGGTGACATCTGGTTAGAGGAGGGAGAATGGCAAGTCT
The DNA here is from genome assembly GCA_016859345.1 of Istiophorus platypterus. Lineage (NCBI taxonomy): Eukaryota > Metazoa > Chordata > Actinopteri > Istiophoriformes > Istiophoridae > Istiophorus > Istiophorus platypterus. Next base: position 17,226,307 of record CM029128.1, on the reverse strand, counting down.
AGGGAGAAACCATGGCCTGGGAGAAATGGAAAGGTCCTGGAACCAGGGGTCGAGAGGAACTGAGGAAGCAGACTGTGACAATCTTTGACTTCCAAAAGCATTTTAATAACTTCTGACACTTAAATCCTTTTTATTTTGCGAAAAGTTTTATGGTTACGGTTTGGTTGAACCTACCTATAAGTCTGGTATGATTATTATTAGAAATGTAAAGGGAGATAGTTCAGACTTAACCCACCCTTTGTTTCTTTATCACAATTCATACTTTGAACACTGAATTAGAGTCCTGCGCTGGTGGTAACCTGCAAAAATGATGTGTAATAAGTAAAAAATATTCGTATGAACTAAATGATGCATGGCGGAGTGTGAAAAAACCATGAGAAGAAAAAAAACAAAAGAAAAAAACAATGAAATTAAAGGCACTGTTTCTTTTTTTAAAAAAAACAAAAACCAAACATTTAATACAGCATAACTTCTTTTTTATTTTGAATGCCTGTCACCCCTCGATTAATAAGGATCCCATAACTGAGAATGCAGCTGACTGATAGCAATGGAAAATCACTTTGGATATTTGGACAGATGATTACCGTAAAACTGGTTATCTTTATGTCACTCTGCATTACGTGGAAGCTGTCTGAGTGAGTGTTTTGCACATCTGAATGGGACAGTGCATCACACAAGACGGCGGACACCCTCAGTCTGGCCACACCACCCCTGCATAAAAACATTCTGAACGAGTTTTAAAGTGAGTGACTGTGTAGCCTGTCGCCCTCTCATCCAAAAGGCTTCCTCTCCTCAGAACTGAAGAAGCCTTTAAGATGAGAGGCGAAATGCCTTCAAGAACCTCGAGCAAGTCCAGTTGCCTTCACAGAGAGCTTCCAAACACCATAACCTGGATGACTGAAAATCTTCACAGACTCAGTCAGGTCCAAATTTTGCAAACCCACACCTGCCCTGGTTGGTACTGAAACTGACCCGTTATCCACAATGATCTGAATTGCATGTGGTTTTTTTTTTTGTTTTTTTCTTACATTAACTGATGTAAGAGAGAAGGACTTTTGAAGCACATTTGTCAAAATTAATCACAAATTCTTTGAAGTATTAGATCATGATATCTGGAAAATATTTAGTAAAAACAGCAGAGAAGTTTAAAAACATCTTTCCCAGGATGAAAATTAATAATGCCAGAACATCTTTTCAAAACCGTGTTTCCTTGCATCTTACAGCATAGATTTGATTTTTGAGTGCGGAGTTGGAATTTAGTCAGTCAGTACAATAATTTGAATGTAGGATAGCGTTACAGTCAGTTAAGCTATAAGGACGTTTATGAAGTTGCAGTGTGTAGGAGGAAAACGATATTGAGTGAAAACACATACCCAAATGAAAAAAGCAGCATTGTTCCTATACAAAACACATTCTAAACGAAGATGAAAATGGAATGCAAAGATGGATTCAAACTTTTTTAAAAGGGTGAAAGACGTATTGCTGAAATGTGCTACATGTTCTTTCTGCCTTTTGTGATTAATCCAGTCAATGCAGACCAGATCAAATCAACCTTCACTTGCTGCTGAATAGGTGTTAGGTGATTTAAAAGGTACCTTCACCTTTAGTGTGTCTTTTGTGTATCCCATTTCATCCCATCTCTTTTATATCCATATGCGTTTGTCTAATAACCCACTAGATACTGTATTTTCTCACAGTTCTCTATATTATTAAACACAACTAATATAATTTTATGAGCAAAAGATTCCAGAACAGCTTTTCTCAGGTGGAGTGGAATTGCAGCCCTTGGGGAATGTTTTGTATTCCATTTATGCCTATTTCCACTTCATGTTGATTTTGTTTCCAAACTTGGTGAAAATGTCACCCTATGGGACTGGTGTTGTTGGAGGCATTAATACAATATTCACACACATACACACCAAGCAGAGCTCTGTCAAGAGCATTGACGTCAAATAGCAAATAGAGACGACGATGCCGTTTGACTCGGCAGTGCAAATCTATTCCCGGAGATGCTCCCTGCTGTGTCAAGAAAAAAAAAAACAACACATCAGCATGAAATACATAGCAACATGCAGGGAAATAAAAACTATCCAAGATGCACATAGAGCGTGACCACAGCAGGTGGGGACTTGGGTGGAGCAGCAACAGAAGTACGAAAATACCAATTTTTACCGTATATATTATATATGTGCATGGGATGTATACAATAACTCATCTTAATGCTGTGGCTGGTAGGTGTATGTTGCTTCCTTAGACAAAAATTTGTAGAGAGTGACAGTTGGTCTTAGACCAAACCTCTGTAATTTAGTAGGAACTGAGCAATGCTAATACACTATGTTGGGCTGTGTCAAGTTCAGATTGAAAGGTCTGTAGAAAATTCATTTTGCTCATTTCCAGCCCCTGTTAAGTTTGATCCATGATTGATTCACGAAGTACTTTAATCCAATGTTTTATGAGATGACACCTCACGAGATGAGACTGTCCTCCTGTAAAAATGAGGCCCATAGGTCGTCCGTGCGAGCAGTTCATTACGACCTATAGTTATGTTTTATTGTCAGGCAACCTCTAGCAGCTGTAGTAGTTATGACGGGAGCAAAGGAGAAGGTCAGTTGATGTAGTACAAAGAATGACAAAGTCTGCGTTAGGAGGAGGTGTGAGTGCGAGGAGAGGAATAGGTTGAAAAAACAAAGGAGTTTCACACAGGGGACCATTGATTCTTTCCCACGTGAAACTGATCAACATTGTTTCTTTTGAAAGTTCCATAACCTTACCTGCATATTCATTTTTGTAGCCATGATGATGATGAGGGTCTCAAACACCTGCTCCAGGTATGCTTCTCTGGGTTATAACTGATGGTTTAGACGAACAGCAATTATAAGAATTCGTTGCACATAAGATACATCCCTGTGGATTTCATTACTATGCTCTCTTTGTCTTCTAATGAATTTAATAATTCTTGGCATTGTAATTGTTCCTCTGATAACAAAATGCATAAACTGACAGGTATTTTTCAGATGGAACAGAGTAGGGCAAACTGGGAAATTACATTCTCACTCCGTCTGTACTGAATACACAGCTTGCATTCTTGATAACATCTTATACATTAAGTATGAGCCCATGCTAAATATAGTGATTATGCACTGATTAAGGCTGAAACTGGAATTGTCTTATACTATAGTTATAGTATATTATTGTCTGAGTCACCTGTGACAGCTGTGACATCTGTCCCATGCGCATTGGCCAATATATCCGCTTATCCGCTTATGCGCTTTCTTGTTTTTCTCTGAGTAGAAATGGCAACAGAACAGAGAGCATGTTGTAATGATTTGGTGAGTCTTAGGATAAATGGCACTGTGCAAGAGGCACTGACAGCAGGGGACAAATGTGTGTAAAGGAATCAGCTGAACGACCTTCAGTGACAAGCTACAGCTAAAGCTGCAACAATGCCACCTGAGAAGGCCTAAAAAGAAAGGGTGACTGGGCTTCCTTGACCATGCTTTGCAGCAGATATAAATTAATACTGAGCGGTGGGGATTAACCTCACATTCTCTGTTTTCCTCCTGATGCCTATCTCACACACTCACCCTCCCCACCTGTCATCCTTTCACTTGATTCATTGATTTAGCCCTGTAGGCAAGATGAGAGTGCTGTGGTGGCAGGATGAGGCAATTGCTGAGGGATATGGACATGATTGTAGCTAAGAAGGAGAAATTACAGCTTGTTATACAATTTGCAGGCAGTGGTGGCCAAAAGGTTGGAAGAGTGCAGTTCAGACTGGAAGGTCTGCAACTCAAATGCCTGAAACACTTGAGTGTAGAGAATGGGAACACTTTTACAGTGGTCAACAGCCATTGCTGAGAAAGGCACTGACTTTAAATCAATTGCACATATTTGCAAAAAACTGGACCTTTCATAACACTGTCAATGTCTTTGATTTACTGTAGTCAGCTATGGCTGCCTGTATTAGAACTGACGATACAGTCTACAATTAATCTTCTCTCTAATTCTGGAACCTCTTTATATCTATCTCTATATGCATTTTTCACTAATTTTTACATCACTGCATGTGTCTGGTTGGGTAATAATTTAATAATAAAGTGCTATTAAGCATGCACAGTCCATTTTTGCTGTAATCAGAGAGATAACACATTTGACACCCAAGCTATTATAACAGTGTGACTCTTCTCTGCACCATATCTGTTTACTCTGCACCACTGCAAAGTAGAAGAACCACAAAAAGAAGCACAGTAATTGTAAGATATACTATGGTAAATGGGAGATTTACAAACATAAGTCACTCATGTGGGATTCACTGTTTTCTCTTTAAAATTCTTCTGAGTAAATGAAATAATACAGAATCTAGCATAATATCTAGTTGAGTGTTTTTAATAAGCAAAAACAATTTCTTGTAGCAGCGGCTAAGCTAACTAACATATAGACATTGGTTCAGTGAGCACAGAAAGAGGTTATTCAACAGCCGCTGGTTTAGCTACTTACTTTGCCAAAAATGTACCAGGTAGATTTGTCTGTGTGAGTTTTCTGGCCTCTTGGCTCTATGAAGGAGGTGACTGGTGAATTCTTGAAATCTTATTAAATCTATGGCAGAGCTTTGAAAAGTCCCAGACACTCAGACACTGTCCCCACCAACAACCCCAGTCACAAGTTTTCCATCTATACTTCCCATAATTTGGGAAAACTGGTGGATGTAAACAGGAAAAATGATGATGTCATGGATTCAGCTAGTTAGGAGCAACAAAATTGGGCAGCAACTTGAGCCAGTTCTTTCGGTTTAGATTTTAACACCATTAAAAGTATGCTGGATTAGCTATTAGCAATGCACCCATGGATGTACAGACAGCGATCAATAGATTACTTTGATACAATTACCTAAACCTAAAAACATCATAAATATAATTTCCAAGCAAGCTCTGGAATTATGAGGAGATCCCTTTTCTATGATTTTTTGGCAGATCTTCTGACATTTCATTGCACAGGACACAGGAGACATTTGAGCTCTGAGGTCCTTGCAGTTTTCTGAAGGCTCCAAGTTTGCGCCTTGTGATGTGTCTGTGAACATACCCAGAAATGGCGGAGTCAATGGACATTCACTTTCCCTTGGAGTGTAACTTAATTTTTGTAATTTGGGTCGGATAGAGTTTATCTTTTTCAGTTTACAATACTAAGAGGAAAATGTTAATATTCCCAATGGCCCTATCTATTCCCTCCATTCTTATACTTTTGCATTGCATCTCATTACCTGTTCCGCCCCATGGCGTTGAAGTATGAGGTAAGTTGCAGCGATACTTTCATGAATTAATCACTTCAGCGTCAAGCATACTATGTACATTACTTCTAATCTTGTAACCACAAGCCCATGAGTTCCATATGAAGGCATCAACAGCCATTGCTGCAGCTCCAACTGTGTTGGTAGGTGCGTCAAATCTTCTGGCCAAACTAGAATTAACTTACCTCCTGTTTTTAGAACAGCGGCCTGCACCCGTCCCTGTCACCTCATTATCTCTGCCTCATGTCTCTCCCTCCACGCCTCCTTCCACAGTTTGAAAACCTCTGATCTACAGTAAAGATTTTTTTCCTCATTTGCTCTTCCTGATTCATGTTAGCACTGATGATATCAAACAATATTTACACAGCAAATGACAATGACTGTGCAGTAAATCAGCTCAGCTACAAGCAAAAGCAAAAGCACCACTGTTCTGCATTGATTTCAGTAAATATTTAATGAGCTGTGACAAAACAAAAATGAAAATAAACGGAGATATCATCTTAACCAGACAACAATTACAGATTGTCACCTAATCATGCCCCAAGTGTGGGAATAAGCTGACAATACCTTAATTACAATGACACAAAACAAGGAAAGGACTGGTTCAGTTGGCCAACTGACGTGGAACCAATTTATTTAATTAAGGGAATACAGAGTATATAGAGTTGATGTTTGGTGTCCTAGCTTGGACCTTACCACTCTTAACTAACACCAAGATCAGCACAGAGCCCAAATAAATGGATCATCCACAACATTAAAACCTGTAACTGGCCTTAATGTTGTGGCTGATCACTGTATATGCAGAGCCTGACACCACCTATTTAGTTAAATATATGTGTGGTGGCTGCTACATGGCCAGTCCCCAACAAAGCACCTACAAACATTTAAGGGAATACACTAGCTAGTGAACTGAGATGAATACATGCAAACCCAACACCTGTTATGTAGCAGCAGACAAAACCACACCAGAAAATGATCATGAAAACATCTATATTACCAAAATCCATGGCTTTAAATCAGGTTTTGTGCTCAGTAGTTTATCTGAAATAGTAGCTGAAGAGTAATAAGGCAAGTAAAACCCGTTGCTTAGAGTCAAATTATTTTCTGACGATCTGCTGAAAATTAGGTGTGTGAAGAAAATAGGAATGTGACTTTCTATTGTATGTAAGGAAAGAGACACTTAAAGTTTCCAAAGATTTTCTGTGTGCAGGACAACAGTCATATTTACAGCCCTAAAGCCGATATTCAATAATACCTTTAAGTAAAGATCAGCAAAACCAAACTTAACTTTTTCACTCAAGTACTTATGAGTATTCATATTCACATAAACTGCATTAGAGTACTGTAGGCATGTGCCAAACAACCACCATAAATTATCTCAACCACAACAATAAAGTACGGTGGCAATCTCCCAATTCATGCCAATACAAATAAAGTGCATAATGTGGGGTCCAAAAGTCTGAGGCCACTTGACTTACACAGCAGGACAGTGAGAGCAAGACTCAGCAGCCAGCAGACAATCACTCATCAAACTTTCAGCACAACTGGTAGCCTCAGAGCTACTGATATCAAGCACGCAATCAGCTGAACAGAGCAAAGACATTTAACCAGAATATATGTTAGCAAAAATAGTGTCTTACTTTGGTAGACGTGAAGCAAAAAGTTGCTGCGTCCTCATCCTGTGAACAGGAAACCCCATCACCTGGCCTGATGTTGGGTTTGAAGACACCAGCTGATAAGAAAGGGGTTGCTGATCAAGCCTTAGCAGTTTTCTTTCCCATAAAGCTGTCGTCCCTTGGTTAGGGTTACATCTTAGGTGAGATTACCGTTAGCATCACATAGATGATGCCGATGTTAGGTAAAGATCGTGTCCCAATTCAAAACGCAGTAACAGCCACAGTAGTAAACAGAAAAAAAACATCTAGAATTAAACACTAATCAAGTTGACGACAAGTCAAAAACACAGAAGGCACTAAATGACCCTACTTTCTATGCTGGCAACATCAATTTAAGTAAAGTATAGCTCACCAAACACAAATCGGCATTAGTTTTATAGTAAGGAACATCATAATTAAGTCGCTACACTTAAAAATAAAACTGTACTGTCACTATGTGTAATACATTTCCCTTAAACCATGAAAAAAATACACAATTATAGCATAGATAGTGATAAAACCCCTCTTCCTTCGTGAAGTTATCAAGCTGAAGGGGCAACTAGTTTGTTGTCATTATTAGCTTTATGCTTCAGTGTCCATGCTATATGCCTTTTTCCACCGGAGACAGTTTAATATGTCTTAGCGGGAAAAGCATAGGTGTAAAAAGAACACAAATGACTTGAAAAGAGTCCTGATAAGTCACTGGCCTGGTTTGCCCAGAGCCACTGATAACAATATTAGCACCGACTATGCTTTCCCTTCTGTAACAAGTCAACATGTCTGCAGTGATAAAAAGCCCTATTGACAATGCTTCCTCCCTTCTAGCAGTGCTCCAACTAGTAACTGCTGCTTACAGACGTAGAGTTTCACACTTTTTCACCTTCAGTCAACTTTTGCTCTCCCCCACATTTTCTCTGCTCCCCTCTTTGCTTGCTTTGTAATGTATCCCAGATTCATTTTTCTTTTTGATTCGCCAGACACTAACTTTCTTCAAAGTTTTCTTCACATTTTCATTTTTTAACAGCGTAATAATCTATTCTGATCAGTCAAGCAGCTCATCCCTGGAAGGCAATGATGGTCCAGTCTGACCCAGCCTAGGGGACATGATCAGACTGTTGGCAGACTGGCCTCCTTATTTAATGATACTGCAGCAGCAGAATTAGCAGAACATTTTTACATCATAGTTTGAAAATTAACAGGGCATTGGCAGCTTGGACACACACATACACACACACACACACACACACACACACACACACGCACACGCACACGCACACATAACCACAAACACACAAACACACAAACACACACACACACACACACACACACACACACACACACACACACACACACACACACATATATATTCATTTTACAGTTTTCATTACTTCCCACATTTTAATTTAGATTGTGAGTTTGTTTAATTTTCTTTAGGTTTGCATTTTTAAATCTTTATTTGTCTTGGGAGACTTTGTTGAGAGCAATTTACTAAATTCCATTAAGTTAGTAAGTTATGCACTCCTTGTGCTTCTTTTCTCTTCCTTACAGATATGCAAATGCTAATTTAGAAGCACAAGCAGATTTTTATACTCCTGAGTTGCACTTGAATGGTCCTTATAGCTGTGAACTCACATCACATAACTTCCAATTGTTCATATAATTGGTACATTGTTGTATTTTATCCTTGCCATTTGGCAATCTCATAATGCCTTGACTTTTAAAAACCCATAATTCAGATGAAAGATTGAGTGACTCACAGCCAAGTATAGTTGTTTTCTCCAATGGCCTTTTGAAACTCAGCCAAGCAAAATCTCAGTTAATTAGAAGTGAACAAAGGGGAGGGAGTGAAGGAAGAACACTGAGGTTGACAGCGGTTTCCGTGCCCTTGAAGAAACAATGATCTGTTGTGGGTGGTGGTTCTTTGGCACTGAAAGAATAAAAGAGAATGATGACACAAAGTGATAGAAAGTTGTAGAATATGAAGTATGCTGTGATCATCAGTCAGTAGTCATTTCATAGAATCTATGAAATTTGAGGCAGATGTTGCAAAGGCTGTGGAATCTGTGAAAATATTTGCAAGAGGTACAATATATCATATTAACAAATTTTGGATTTGATGTAGAGTAATTATTCAAATACATACATTATTATCATTGCCATGTTTTCACCAAATTATTCTTATTGTAATCATTGGTGCTGTTAGGAAAGAGGGTGGCAAAATGAACCATTCTGAATAAAAATGAAGCTTTCCAGTCCACTGCATTAATCAAAGCCAAGATCACACGTGACTTTGGGTCCCTCTGTTATTTGTTTAATTGCTGAAGTTATCTTTTTTTCTCACTCCCATGTGAACTCTCTGTCTAAATTAAAAAATCATCTGATACTATGACTTCCATGTTTGTTTTCCCTTTTTCCCCATTCTTCTTGAAGAATCCTAAGATTTATGTCTTTATTTTTTGCTCTTCTCAGTTGAGAATTATTGAGGCTGCTAGAAATAATTAATGAGAGCTTTGATAGCATTTTGCGAGCAAATTCAGGCTTATTTAGCTGCTCTGCATGGAGAAAATTCATGGGCCACACTCAAATCCTTCAGGAGAATAAAATCTTGAAAGATAATGACATGGATGAGTGAGTATATTCCTAAATCACCAGTCCTGAGTGAATGTGAATTTTGATAAACTCGTTCTGAATGTTCAGAAACCTGGACAGTACAGGCCAGTCTGAAATCTCTACCTTAGGATGAATTGCCAAAGCCTAGATTCAGCGTCACAAACAAATCACTTTCCAGGAAGTGTGACTGGAGGAAATAAACCTGACGGATCCCAACACTGTTCTGCTTTTGCTTTTCGCAATGAAACATGTTTAGGACTGTCAAATTAAAGGACAACATTCTTTGAAAGTCACTCCTTTACATGTCCTTGATGCAAATAGACAACCTGTTCCAGGGGAATTGCCGCTCAAATGTCAAAGCTGATAGTCTTTCCACGACGCAAATGGAAACATTACTTTTGGCTTTAAGGGAATGAATTGTCAAAGTGACTGGTTGAGTGTATTCCTCTGAATCTCATCAAATACTTGGCATTCTTCTATTTCTCCACAGGAGATGACTGGCTTCAAAGCAAATTGTTTTGATAGCTCATTACTGTTTTTTTTCTTTTCTTTTACAGGAGAGGTATCAGCTCAGTGTCTCCCCTATTGTCTGTGGAATAATAAGGCACAATGGGCAACCTGAACTCAAGAGCAACTTTCACCTTCAATGGGACTTTGAAGGGACAGACATTTATCACCATCAGCATCCACAAGGCTCCACTGCTCATTCACACATTACATTAATTAGGATTTTATGAGAGGTCATTCCTCTTGCTCTGCCACTTAAAAAAGTGCACTGTAGATGTGAAAGGGGCAAAACAAATCACATTTATTATCTCCATTAACTCACCTAAATTCAAAGTATTTCACATTGTGCAATAAGAGATGTTTAGAGCACTACTGTAAAATTGGACTGTACTCCCACTGTCAATCAAAGATTAATTTATAGATTTGTGCTACCAGCAATATCCAACTGCAATCCCCCCATTTTCTTTCCATCTCCTCGGATTTTCACAAAAAAAAAAGTCTCTACAGTTTTTACTCTGAATGGTGCGAAAAACAAAAATTGTCCAGTGAGCTGCAGTTCTGAGAACAGAAACAGCTTGTTGATGAGAGAAGTCAGAGGAAACTGGCCAGACTGGTTGGAGCTGACAGAAAAGCTACAGTAACTCAGATAACCAATCTTTACAACGGTGGTGAGGAGGAAAACTTCTCTGAAAGCACATCACATCCAAACATCAAGCAAATGGCTACAACAGCAGAAGATCATATTGTTTTTCACTCCTGTCGGCCAAGAGCAGAAATCTGAGGCTGCAGTGGACACAGGCTGATCAAAACTGGAAGAACATAGCCAAGTCTGAGCAATCTGGATTTCTGCTCAGGCTCACAGAAGGTTGGGTCATGGCACACTTTGGGCCTCTTGATATTGATCACTCATGGTTTAAATGTCACAGCTTATCTGAGGACTGTTGCAGACCATGGTCACCCCTTTATGGCAACAATTTACTATATTTGCATGGCTACTTCCAGCATGATAATGCACAATGTAACAAAGTAAAATTCCTCTTAAACTGGTTTCATTAACATGATAGTGAGTTCATTGAACTTCAGTACAGTCACCAGATCTAAATCCAGTAGAAAACTTTCAGGATACAGTAGAAGGTGAGATTGGTAGTATGAATGTGCAGATGATAAATCTGCAGAAATGATGTGATGCAGTCATGTCAAAATGGACAAGAACCTAAAAGAAATGTCTGCTACATCTTGTGGAATCCATGCCAGGAAGAACTGAGGCTGTTTTTGTATTATTAATAATACTACCCAGTATTATTACTGTGTTCTTTGTGAATGTATTGGCCTCTAAACATTTACTGGAGGATTAAAAAGTATAAAGTAACACATCATGGAAATACTCAAGTAAAGTACATTAGAATTGTACTCACATTACGTAGTAAATATTTTTAATTAAAAACTGCAATGAAAAACATCTTATCCAACTTCTCATTTTATGTTGCTGCATTAATCTTTAGCATAGCTATCCCATGTTATCTGTCAAATCAACTCGGTCTCCTAAGAATAGAATTAATTTACTGTACAACAAATTTGCATCAGTGGAAACTTTACATTTTATGGGAAAAATAATTACACCAGGATTAATTCTATATCAACCTAACAAGGAAAAGTTTATATTTAACATATGAGCAATTTGTTCACAGAAGTTTGGTTTCTTCCTGCTAATGATTCTCTTTGGCTGCCCTTAGGCACAGCAATCCTTAGAGCTAAATGCTAACACGAGCATGTTAACATGCTGATAATTTGCAGGTAATATTTACACTCTTAGTGTAAATATTTACACTCTAGCATGCTAACATTTCATAATTTAATATTTGATAGCATTTTAAACCTGATGAAAAATCACTAAAGACATTATAGTTGGGGTGAAAAAGATGATTGGACCAATAATTTTTATGGCAACTCATCCCACTGTTGCAGATACAGTTTTCTCTGAACTGAATATGTCAGCCTCATGATGGCACTAGAGGAAAATTCACAAAGTAATTAAGACTCATCCTCTAGGGAACTATTTCACTCTGGACCAAAGAGCCGGACCAGATCAACAGCATCTGTTGATCAACTAACTGATCATCAGCACTGCTGATAGGTGAGCCATGCTGCTAGCATCTTAATACCCTCTTTTTTTCTCCCGTGAAACATAATTTCTTGTGACCTTTCTTCATGTACACCTGCATTTCTCATCTACTTGTAAGTCACTATTGCTAGCTGTTTGTCATCATGAGTTGGAAGTGTGTGTTCGGTGGAAGCTTTGTTTACATTTGCAAAACTAGGCTACCGTAGTCTAACAGGCTTAAGTTGCTTCATTACGCCCTCCTCCATCTCCTCTTGATCGAACAAAAATGGTGATGCAGGCTCGGGTGAAGGTCGATGGGCCTCCGCATGTAAATAGATGGTGTTGTCCAGCTACACATTAATGTGCTTCTCAAGAGTCTCTGTCAAACCCAACCCCTAAAGAATTTGATGAAATGACGAACTGGTTACTTATTCACTTTCACTCAGAAATTCAGTATGTAACATCATAAAGGCTCTTACCTCGGTTTCACTGCGACTTTAAGTGACTAACCTACACAAAACTTGATCCTTAAACTTTAGTGGACTTGCCAATACATCAAGTCTAAGGAGACAGTGATTTGACCATTCTCATTCACGGGGACCCACCATTTGGTCTTGAGGAACCGAAAAGCATTTGAAGTGGCATATCTCTGATAGATCCTGTTAGTCAAAAAGCGCTTTAACATGAGTCATTAGACTGTGTGACAGGTGCAGTCAATACCGAGCCGACATCACTCACCTGCAGCTGGAACTGGCACTAATCTGGCAATCAGGCTGGATCAAATAGGTAGGTGTCTTGCTTCATCACTCTCCTGTGTACCTCTGTCAAGAGCTCTGTCCACTTATGCGAGCAGCACACAGAGAAAAGAAGAGAAGCTGGTAAAGATCAGGAAATCAGCGAGGCCTCTGACGCCCTGATGGTTAATTTCCTTTCATTAGTCAGATCCAGAATTCAGGACACAGAAGCAGCAGCAGCCTCATGCATAGACAGCTAATCACCTCCTCATTCACATCAAATGTCAAATGAAGGCAGAGAATCTGGACTCCTCATCCATTTAATTTTGTGTTATTGCCAGATTTGTCTTTAGCTGAAACAAAAACTCATCACGTTAGACCTCTTTTGCTCAGAGAGTGAGCCCATAGCCGATTATTAAAAAAAGGGAAATGAATAAACTAATCTGCAGATATTACATCTGTCTTATTTAGAGTGGGCTGAGAGAATAGAGGAGTAGGGGGACACATTTTAGACCATGCACTTTGTTTCAGCTCTTGGCCAAACACTTACCATTTGGGAGTGTATGGCACCGTGTCCTTCTTTACTGTGAGTATATACTGTATACCTGCATAGAGATTCCAAAAAAATTCTAGTCTTGTGCATTTCCAAAATACATTTTTGCGTGAGAGGGGATGGGAGAAAATAAGGATTAAGTTTCTATGAGACAGGACCCATATCTTTTGTTCCATGATGGAGAACGAAGTATCAAAGTATAGCACAGGCTGCATGGCAACATTTTTATCAGTGCTGTGCTGATTCAGCTGAACTCTCCCTCTGAGAGGCTGATGAGAAGGGATGGCCTTGTGGAGGAAGCGACCGGGTGCATCCATAGCTACTGTTCTTGTTTGAATCCAGTACTGCTATGGTGCGTAGCTTTGGCCCCCCGCGTGGATGGGAAATGACCTGTCTGTATCTGCCTGGCACTCTCTTTGTCTCATCCTGACTCCCTAGACCCTTCCTCAACCGGGCTATTGTGATCTTTTGACCTCCTGCACACAAAATCTCAAGCTCTGCATCATAGTTGCATTGTGTTGCGACCTGTTGTGCCTGATCCATGATGCTTTCAAGAAACACAGCAGGAGTGCATCCGCTGACGTCTCCAGTTCCATCTGCTCAGAGCCGCCAAACTGGCTAGGGTACGTGTGGATGATAGTGGGAAGTTATCACGCAAAGTTGTTCTGGGCAATGTGCCTGTCAGTGATTCAGTATTTCTGGCATGGCCTTTTAATGCTAATGTGCAAGGGGGAGAAAGCACTCCACATGAGGGAAAGTGTGACCAAATGTGTGAAAGTAAACTGAGGTTTCTTAATCGGTCTGACCAGCAATTTCAAATTTGCCGCTCATGTGCCAAGACTCTCTGTGATTAAACACACATGACAATTTTTTACATTTAATGGAAACTGGGACTTTCCAAAATACTCTGATAGCAGTTAGTGCAGGCCAAATCCATATTTATATGCGACAGCCAGGCGACATTCTTTGCCTTCAGCAGGCTGTGCAGAGCAGTAAATTGAATTCTGCCATGCAGCTTTCCCTGACAGAATGCTGAATAAGTGAGAGGATCTGTATTTTAGAGAAATGCATGACTGGTGGCCCGCATACACATTAGAATAAAAATGATATGCTGGGTGGAAAACTCCTATGGCACTTAACAGACATTACAACTGCACAATAGCAACTACTTTAAAACTGGACATGACAGAGAAACGTTTTAGAATGTCAGTAAAAGGCAAATATTAAATGTATTAAGGTTTATTTAGTCTCAGGGCTGCTAACTTTTAGAAAAAAAAACCCAAAAACCCCAAAAAACATCAAGAATATATTCGTGCGATGCAAATAAATATTTTTATTTACATTATTTTCTAATTTGGTCATAGCTTCCCCGATTGAATATTTTGCACCCTGGGAGACAGAGAATTATTAATTTGGGCTTTTTGTGTAGTGCATCTGACAGCCTTTTCTTCTCCTGAATTAAATTCTCTGATACTATTGCAACGTGGATTATTATACATAATTAATACCAGCCACTGTAGTATCATTTATTAAGTCTGACAGAAAATAATTTGGAGTGGTATGAACGGGAATTAGAGCCAGCGAGGGCTTTTTTCTGTGCGAAAACATTACATTGTTGGTATCCATGCATGCATTATTTCACCATTTATGCAGGTCAAGTGAAGGCAAGTGGGCAATCTTGGCAACTTCTACATAATCCACAGCTGTTTCTTCAGGATCCTAAGGCATTCTATGAGAAAGCCCTTAATATAGTTTGGACTATAAGACCATGAACACACACTAGGGCATCTAAATAATGTACTATTTATGTATGTAATGTATGTAAAGGCATGCGTACAGATTCCCTTTTTCCTCTTGCTGCTATTTGCATCACCTAGAGCAAAATGAAGTACAGATTTAATGTAACATGTATTATTAACATTAACAATATATTATATAGCTTGGAAAGGGATTTAAAGTGGTCATAGTCCTATATAGGTATCACCCTCATTTGTTGTATAAAGATTTCCCCGAGCAATTTAAAGATCAGAAAATGCCTCCAGTTCAGTGAATCAGAACATACACAAAAACAACAGAGAAACAACAGGAACAGTACACTGAAATTACAGATAGGGGCTTTAATTAGATGTTTTGTTCTATGTCCTAGTTTAAAATTCCCTAGCTGCCAACATCGGATTGCTCTTCAGCATGAATCTTCTCTGTGTTCATCGTTGTGCCGGGCTGGCTCGATTCATATGTCAAAATGTGATGCTGTATGCACCGTATTTACCGTTTTATTCTTGCACGCTCTTCTTTTTTGGATATAGTACTGTAGCATTGCTCCACACAGCTTTTGTGTAAATACAGCTATGGAGAGGCAACATTGATTGGCAGAAATAGCATCAGTGAAAGAAAGCCAAAGCAAAGCTATCCATGCAGGAACACCCACAGAACTTGCAGAACTCTGCTGATTTGTCAGTGCAGCCCAGCTTCCATCTGGATATGGATGATAGAACTTAGTTAGAAGAAAATACTGTATTTTGGCTGTATATAGTAAAAAAAAAAAAAAAAATAAAAAAACCCCATGAACAGTACAATTGTCTTTAATCCACTAAGTTTTCTTGCAGAATGGTGGGGGTTCTGCCCAAGACACTTCAACATGTCAAAAGTGCAGTCAATGCAATATATCACAGGTTTTTTGAAATGGTCCTGTCTCTCCATTCAAACATTTTTAACTACTATAATTAGATATAGATAGCTAGATAGGTAGATAGATAGGTAGATAGATAGATAGATAGATACATAGATAGATACATAGATACAAAGATAAAATGAAACAACCTTCACAATTAATGTGATTTTTTTAGATGCCACTTTTTGTGGCCTAACAAAGATAACAACTGAATAATCAATGTAATAAAGCACAGCAGTGTTCTCTCACGGACTTTGTGCGGTGGCAGATTATCCCCTGGGCCTGTAAGGCTGCTACTCAGGGACAGTTGCTCCCGGGCCTTTACAATCAGTAGCTATAGATGTAGCTGTACAGTAGCTCTGATGAGCAGAGACAAATAAGCATTACATAAAGAGAGGCATTAAAAAAGGCAAGCAGCTTCTCATAGGCCAGCTTGATGTTCGAAAATAGAACAGATCATAAGAATAGTGGATGTTATAGTATCCAA
This sequence comes from Istiophorus platypterus, assembly GCA_016859345.1. Taxonomy (NCBI): domain Eukaryota; kingdom Metazoa; phylum Chordata; class Actinopteri; order Istiophoriformes; family Istiophoridae; genus Istiophorus; species Istiophorus platypterus. The sequence goes on along the minus strand of CM029128.1, from coordinate 17,209,705 downwards.
AAAAAGCCTTTTTTTTAAAAAAAAGACATTTCTAGTCATTTCCAAAGACAGAAGTATAAAGCAACAGAGGAGATGGGGGGGGGGGCTCACATCAAAAGCACATGTCACACTCTGCAGATTATAGTTCTTCTGGCCAAGTTTCTTCTCAACACTAGAATACTGCAGATTTGTGTGAAGCTATTTTTTCATCAGTTCATCTGAAGCTCTGCACAGTTTTTTTTCATTACTTTATGTTTCATTCTGAGACGCTTCATTCCTTGCTACTCTTCAGTTTATGCTGTATATTGTGGAACGGAAAAACCTTTTAACCTTTACTGCTGCCTTTCATAATAGGTATAGATATTAGGAGAGACAAGGGCATGCCTTATCTCCCCCAGACTGATGTGTTTTCTTTATTTTATCATCCCCCAGGATGGAAAATTGTCTTTAACTCCCTACAATGAACCACAAAAAGAAAGACATATGAAATATACAGTAGAATAATAAATATAGAAAATGTATAACGTGAAATATTATTGCCACTCAGTTTTAAAATATCCAGTTATCACCTCAACTCAGCAATTTAAACCGACCAGAATCAATTTATATTTACAAGTTGTTTTAAACATTTTTTTCAGTTGCTCTGACTGAGACAGTTTGATAACTTGGGGCCCCCAGCTAAACTTGAGATGAAACCTTTGCCCTTGGTTGTGAAGTATTGCTAATGTCTGAGGGTGTGCACCTCATCTACTGAGACGCTTCCATCAAACAACAGATCGATATGATTTGATTCAGCCTTGATGTCTCCCTGCAGTGTTGTGTGGTGCAATATGATACAGTTCAGTACAGTGTGACGCAACATTATGAACATTTTCATTGTAATTCTAATAACATATGACTGCTTGTGAGAGAAAATCTAATTGGTAAATGTGCTAGCTATAGGGAGAGAGAGAGGATGGTGTTGACATCCTATTTGGATCTCATTCATAAAACATTAAATTAGTCAACTGTAAATAACACTTTCAAACAAGCAATTGTTTATTAATGACGCTTTTCTGCAATGAGACATTCTGCGAGAGCAATGTGAAACAAATGTGTTATTCCGCCAGAAAAAAAAAGAATAAAATAACATATTTTTCTACTCTTGTTGTGTAAACTGACAAACAGTATCAGTGCTGCAGTAGCAGTAGAAATTTGGATACTGTATAGTAGTAATGCCCCTGTGAAACTACAACAATTTTTTGTAATGTCACTTGTGTCCTATCATGTTTTAATTTTGGAAATTCTTAAAAAAATACATTTACAAATATTCAATTTGTTTACATTTATTCTATTTTATTTATCTTGACCACTTGTCGTGAAGTGTCTAAACATAAAAAAATTAAATCATCCTTGAGTTGCTACAAGCAAATATTGTATTGCTACATGGAATATTTTGACAGAAATCAAATGAAATATGTCATCAGGAAATATATTGCTGAAACAGTCGGTATCCACATGCTGTAACTTGCCAGATACATTTTATATCAATAGAATCTGTTAATTATCAACATTTTCTGATAATGTTAATGGGAAATGTGATACAGGTAGCATTACATTAACTACAGATCATATTTGGTGTTGCATTAAAGTATACTAACTGGTAGGTACTTCAATTTTTCTTTTTTTTAACTCACACATATCCTCTACTATTTAAGCTACTGCTGAAGTGTAAATGAAAAATCCTGCTTCTGCTTCTTCACATCAAAAGCTTTCAATTCTGGGACCTGTAGTATTATATTTTTGTTTCTTTTCTACAATTAGTAACACACGTTTCTATGTGCTGAGTTCATGATTTCAAAACTTTAAACTCAGTTCTCTTTAACAAAATCCAGGACAATAGTTAATCTCACATCCTAAAAGCACTAATGCACTTATACATCTCAGGATAAACTCCATTAACAGAATACTGTCAAAACTGAAACTAAGGTCATTACTGTAACGTAGGACAAAATTATACATATTCATTATACATACTTGTGTAGGATAGCTACATATAGAAGATCAAAAGCACTAGTCAGCCGAGTCATCTGCATTTGTTTCTCATCATTAAACCTTATGTCCTTCCGTGCAACACATCTTGGACGCGAATCTTTCTGCAGCCCGATCCATCCCAGAAATCTTCTGCAGGTACATGGTTGTCAACACAACCAGCATTTTTCTCACATCCAGGAGAACATCTGATCATGTGGCTGGTGGTCATAAAATTTTTGCCTGAGGAAAAGAATTCCTCTATAGGGCTGAGGAAATGGAGAATAAAGTGGAAATAAAAGTGACACCGTCCTGGGGTGGGATGTAAACCACTCTGTGACTGGAAGAGAATGGTGAAACACCATATTGTCCCAAACAATTAAAAACCTTCTGGATTTAGCGTCACCTGTCCCTTTTTCACACTTGGCACAAGAAATTCATAGAGGTCAATAAAGAAACGGTGAGTTGGATGTCCCTGGGGAGTTTATGAAGTTTTTTTTTGTTTGCTTTTTTTTTTGTTTTTTAACGTAGCACATCAGTCTAATTTGCAACAACATGTTTTAAGCTGAGATGTGTAAAATAGACTATAAACACTGAGTTTTGGTGGTGGATGCAAAATTTGGAAGATTCGTGGCCAGTGAATGCATGTCAAAGAAATGAAGTGATAAACAGTTTAACCTGCTGTATGGAAAGATGTCTGTTAGCAATTGTGCATTGCACTTACTGCTGTTGGCCAGTCAACCAGGCCCGAAATCTTAAGGAGTTTTACTTTGGGCAAAGGCTGTGTAAACACTGTTTGTAATAGTAATAATATTGCTAATTCCTAATATTAGTACATTTGTTTATTGATAGATTTAGATTAAAAAATAGAGAGATAGATAGCTACTGTGATTATATGTGAACTGGCCTGTGATAAAAATGTGCGCTACTTTACACACATACGCCTGCTCTTTGATTAGATTCTTAACTGCACAAAAATCTCAGCACTCCTATAAGTCACAGTTACATTTGACGGATACCATTTAGCAGAACTCTCGAAAACAGCATTTTAGCAGTGTGACACAGAATGCGTGCCAGCAGGTCCTCATCAAACAAGGAGAGGAACACTTTATGGCTTGCTTTGCAAATTCATAAGCTTCAAATTGCTGAAGGGACCTCGGGTAAAGAAGACTTCAGTGTGTTTGTGTTTCCTTCTACATAATAAACTTTCCTTCAACGCAATAAACAAGGATGAATATTTTAGCTTGAATAACAGTTTATTTCTCTGTTATGAGGAAGGCTTGATGCTGTTGTTAGGCTGCAGTGTAGTTAATGAGGCATGATGAGTATCAGCGGAGGGAGGATGGCCAGGTGACTAACAGTTGGGGACTGGCTCACACTTGCGGTTTTGAGTAAACAACAACAACTATTGGATCGAGCACTAATGACTCCCTCTAGATGAACTGTAATACTATAAAGATCCTTTAGCTTTTCATCAAGCGCCCTCATCAAGTCAGTATTATAATCTGTCCAATACTTGGTTTAATGTATAAGTAACTCTGCTGTGGTCTGTGTTTAGCACTAATTAAAAAATGTTGGCATGGTAACATGCTAAACTAGGATGTGTTAGCATTTAGTTTAAAGTAACATTTTACAAAAAAAGCCTGATAGGGCTGCCTGCATGGTTGTAAAATCTTAGTATAGTTATTAATTCAAACCCGGTTTTTAACATATGATCAATGTAATTTTTTCCATATGTAGCCATTAGATGGATTTACATTCTGTATTTTCCTTTAATTTGCAGCAGATCTCATTTAGATCTCCCAGAGGTTTCACAGCAGCATGCCAACATCAATTAGCATCCTACTCTGCTAACAGACAACATGGGAAATCTGTGTGTTTTGGTAAAGAGATTTTCAGCAGATTGAGTATGAAAGAAAAGAGGTAGACCACTAGACTGTATAGTCCTATATAGTAGCTTTTATTGTAACAACAGATTCACAGAAAACAATGCATGCATCTGCAGCGTTAATATTCCAAATGACTTAGCAGCCACCCCATCAAACGGGTACTACTCCCATAGTAGAAGCTATAACAACTGTGTTTCTCCTGCTCTTGCTTCGCCCTAAAACGAATTTAACTGGTGAACCACAGAATGACTTACTGTTAGGCAAGCACAGAAAATGTGTTTGTCACAGAGGTTAAGAGTGATTGCTAGTCATTACCATCAGGTGATTTTGAACTGTGCTCTGTGACCTCAAACACACTTGCCATTACTTCCAATAAACAGTTTCACCAAATCAACCGTGGCTGAAAACATCAGGATTACAACTATAAGTAAGTAAAATGTAACTTTTCAATCATTTCCCCTTGGTGGAGCAGCAAAACTGCTGTATAGTATTTTTGAACCTTTCAAAAAGCAAATGGGAGTTGAAATCTTATATGAAAATGATCATTTCATATGCTTCATGTACTTCCTTCACAAGGAGAATGTTGTATGTGTTATTTTTAAAAAAGTTCAATGTTAACAGTGTTTGCTACAAGTTCTCATGGTAACTTATTGTTACTGCTAATTTCAAACATACATTTGTTTGATTTTGTGTCATATATTATGGAAAAATACATTTTCTCCTGTAATTAATACATACATACGGTAACTGGTAATTTTTTTAATAGAAAAAAAATAAAACAGAGCCCTTACTGAGTTCACATGGGCTTGTTCTTTTGAAACATATCTGATGAAAACATTTTTACAAATACCCTATGTTAGAAAATTGACTTAAGCATGCTATTACAATGCCTTCTGGAAATCTAAATGAGTTTTGCTCCAAAACAAAAGAGCTACACATCCATCTTGCACTGGAAAAGATTCAGTTTTATCTAACATGTGGGGGCATTTATTTCTAATGAGTAGACTGCTACTGGAGTGATTGTCCCATATTAAATAAAGGGAGTTTGCAGAAACCTGACAAGATTGGCGTTCATAAGAGATGAGAATGAGAGCAAATCAGTTGATTATACAGAATCCTCCCTCTCAGCAGGGGCTGCTAATTCTGACGCCTGCATGCACAAAATCATTAATCAATGAATGCTTCCAATTATGCAGGAGACAGCCCATTTATTCATTCCTACCTTGCTTTCAGTTTCTGGCCCATTTCAGCAGCAGACCAAGTGGGAAAGACAGAGAGAGAGAGACAGGAATTGAACTTTATTGAGTATTTTAATGTGCTACAGTTCACTCTGAGGCCTGACTCAAGTGTGTCTCTTAAATTTCAGATCTTCACCTGTAATAAAATTCAACAACACGGAAGAAAACAGAAATAGAAAGAATTTAGAATTCATAATGATTGAGAGAATCTGACACATGTCTGGCAGCATACTTGCCTTTTTATGAATATACGGTATATATGCTGGTCAGTGTTCCTGCAGCGGAAAACATTGGAAATTTAGGTGAAAATCAAGTTAGGGCGATCTGCTTGATGTAAAAAAAAAAAAAATCTGGAATTCATTCCATATTTCTTTTATAATATGTTTAATCGTCAATTGTGGGGGATCATTTTATCAGACTCCAAACTTGTGAATGTGCATTTCAGTGCATGTTGGTACAGCAGTATACTCGTGGTAACAGATATTCCAAATGATAGCTGCAATGGTTTGGAGGCAAGCAGCAGAGGAGAAGGAGTGAAGGAGGAGCAGATGGTGAAGAAATCTCCCGGCTTATTTCAGGAGAGTTCAGCCTTTACGGCTCATATACTGACTTAATTATGAGACAGTTGGGTGAATGAACCCCTGGGAGAAGGATTTAAAGAGGCAGGGAAATCTTTATTAAGAGAAGGAGAATCCAGGATCCCTGATAAAAATGACCATGCAGCTAAAAAACCTCCTTAAACTCTGACAATGCATTAGAGGGATTGAGGGGTGATAGAGTGAGACTATCCTCCCATATAAAAGAAGCCCATAGGTGCAAGCAGCTTATTACAACCCATAGTTATGTTTTGTTTTTAGTCAGCCCTAATAATTGAAATGGGAGCCCCTCTCTCATATTATGATTGAATTTCATATAGGGGATTTTTTTTTTTTTGTATGTAGCATGTTTTGGATGCAGGCTTTATTTAACCATGTAAAACATTTTTTTTCCTCTCTATTTTCTGTTTATCCACATATGTACTGTAGCAGTCTAATATGATTCTGATGTGCAGGACTAAGGCTTTGCATGTGAATCATAGTATCACTGATCTTCGCAGGCAGGGATTGCATCTGTAGTTGAAGGAAGGTGTGGGATATGATCACTTTATGACTCCCCAGCAGCCCTGCGCTCCTCTCAAATATCTCATAATTTCCTTAGCACTCAGAGCAAACAGAAAAATACATTCCAGTTTATCTCCGCTTATGTGACAAATTCAGTTTGTTTTTGCTGCCAGACAGGCACCTTCCTGCAAGCTGAACTCATTGTTTGTGGGTGAACCAGCCATTCTTTAACAATGTTTTAACTGTAATTGGAAGGAGGAGAACATTTTCTATTGATACAGATGAATATTATCTGGTAGCATTCGTAGTTGTAGCCATGGTTTGTAATTATATACGCAAAGCCAGATTCCTGCCAGACTTCTTTCATATGTTGTGATTTGCATTCATGCATTTTTCATGTATGTAAAACACATACATGTTGGGTAATTGAGAGTGATTGTAGGGAGAGCTGTGGGATGTTTATAACCTTGTATAACCTTTTTACCATGTGGTGTTTATGTGATTAATATTATTATTTTTTTTTTACCATTACATTATATTGGCTACTACAAACTGCATTGTAAAAAGAGTATTAAAACACTGTCACTCAACAAAATGCTGTAAAACATGAGAAAAGCTCTAACAATGATGAACAGAAACTGGATTTCACGACTGTCCACTCCACAATGCAGCCATACAAAACAATACATCGTCCCTGAGCCACTTGCTGTAGAAGTTCAATTCTTTCCAATCGCCATTCTCAATACTGTGATGACACTTGCAGCGGTGAAAATGAGCTCTACATCGCTCTGGGTATTGAAGCAGCTGTTCTAATCCCCCTTTTAAATGGTGTAAAATGCTGTAAACATTAAGTTCACAAATGATCAAAGCCTCAACATTAGAAGGGAGAGATTAGGGCAGTGCAATAACTGAATGTTATTTACGTTTTAGCTTTAAATAAGACAGATCTGCTGTAAATGCCCTGAAAAGTCACAGTACTCTCAGAAGGTTTCAGTGGGTCTAGGTGTTGTGATGAAATCTCATATTCAGTGTGTGGCTCTTCAAAGAACCTCTGAGCTGTTATTATGCTCAATCAAAGATTTTGAATCAAAGACGTGCTCCGATTCTAGCTCATTAGTGTATCTTTCATTAAGAAGATGACTGTGAGTCTTCACAGTTTGCCTTTCTACATTTGGTCCCCACCGCTTGTATCATGCCAGGAGCAAAATACACACATCAGACCTCCAGCTCACACGCGGTCTGCCTCAGCCATGCATTCAGAAGCAGGAAATGCAGAAATAGCCCACAAATGTTTAAAAGCTCTACTTAGCACTCCTTATTAAAGACAATGAAGGTTATCATTGACAGAGAATGGCATCTCAGACCAATGTGCCATATTTTTCACTCACAAATCTGAAGCTGTCATCTGTGAGTGAAACACAGCTGTCTCTCTGCTTAATGCAATAAAATGGCCTTTGCTTCAGTGTCAGGTTCTTAACCGACCGTTCTCTCTCTGGTTACTGCCTCGCTACTTGTACCAGAAGACTGGTCTTCTTCAATAGAAGGTCTTTGATAATGTTTTTAAAGTGTAAGATTGGTTCTCAATGGGGAAATGTCATTGAGTGAGTAGCTGAAAGTCACAACATCTGTATGGTTTGTTCTTTTCAAGTTCTCATAACTAAAACACTAAGTAGGTAAATGTCAGATAGATAGATAGATAGATAGATAGATAGATAGATAGATAGATAGATAGATAGATAGATAGTTGGATAGATAGATAGATAGGTCAATTAAATCACAAAAATATGAGGTGAGTATGAATGAAAACACAATTTATGAGTCAAATAATATACAATGTCTAAGACAGACTGAAATTAGAATAAATGGAAGCTGAGAATAAAGAATAAACCTGACTCTAGTAGCAAATATACAATGATAAGACAATGACAGAAAGGCATCAGACACCTCAGATGTGGAACCATTATCACGTTACCCAGACCCATTGTTCGCATGTTGCTCACGTAGCATTCTGAGTGTGTTTCAATAGGTTAGTTAGAAAGCTTGCTGGATGGTGCATTAAGTCAGTGTCAGTATGGACTATGGTAAAGATTAGCATTACTTTGCCATAGGTTCAAAAAAGAATGCACCTACCTTATTAATGTATCCTTAATCTACCTCCATCTACCTACCTACTAAGGTAAATGCGTCATTTTTTAACTCTTCATTACTAAGACTAATCTCATCGACAGTCCATGATGATGTCATCCTTAATCTGATTACATTGCCATTCTCATACTGTTCACAAAGTGCTTGGCTGTCCCGAACACTGAATGTAAACATTAGGCATGTCCCTCTCTCAGATTATCAGCTGAATGCCAAGTGTCGCTTCTCTGGACATGGAGTGGTGTCTGATTGCAGCTGCAGCCAGACCAGGGGCTTTTTCTCTTCTGCTGCAGCTGCTGATTTTGCAGCTCTCAAGTACAAAAATTGTGATCAAAAAAAAAAAGCAAAAACAAAAACCCAACAACAAAACAAAAGTACAATTAGAATTAATGATTCATACAATAACAAACTCCAAAATAGTACAATAGTAATTATGACAGTAAACATAATTTTTTAAATTGCATTTGTTACATTGAGCCATGCAAAACATTTATTCCTGCTTTTATTTATTCTACATTTTTAAATAAATTGTTCCTCAGCTAACCTACCTAATCAAGTCATGTTATCACATATAGTGTTTCGTTTTGGTCACACTGTTGACACAACCAACAACAAAAGGTCTAACTGTTTCAGTTTCAGCAGTAATAACTGGCAAAAAATAAAGTGACATGCACAAAAACTGTTTACAGTTCTTTGAAGATATGAATGAATAATTATGTATAGTATTAATTGTATCATTGTATGAAAATCTGCTAAATGATAGATTAAAATGAATATAAATTACATTACTGAATATATCACATAAGGAGATACACTTTGTCTACACGATGACAAGAAGAAATAACAGATGTAACCATCGTGAAATGAATTTCATGTCTTCTTTCTGCACATCTCAACTACTCTAAGTACTATTTTAAGTACAAAAATAATATTAAATATTAATTCAAATATATTTCAATTGCTGAATGTTTTTGCACACGTGTATGTACAAGTCAGAAGCGTACGCAACAATACTGCAAATTAGAAAGTGTGACTCCTGCTTGGATTGTTTTGTTCTTCTTGCCTGGTTTTTGGCTGCTGGGCAGGAAGAAAAACATTTCTTTTTTAAAAACAATGACTCATTCAGCCCTATGAACTTGGCAGGTCACCTAGTAAGCTGAATATTCTTTAGAATAAAGAGAGGCAATTTTAGCATTCATAACTGGGAAAAAAAATCAATTAAAAAAACAACTTCTGCTGTGAGCATTCTTTAATCCACTTGTGTTGTGGTAATGTGAAAAAATCTTCCTCCACAAGGAAGAATTTAAAAATATTTTAATGACAATCTGAAGAACTGTCATACCTTTTAAAATTTCCTCAAAGGATGAAATGGGGTATGGATTACACTGTTAAACCAGTCTGAAATATGTTCAGACAGACTAATGATTACAAACTTGAAGGTAATGGGGAAAGATGGTGTCACCAAAGATGGTGTCCCTCCATGATATTTGCCCTTGACCTACATTGATTGAACATTACAGTTGTTACTGTAATCACTGTAATTATTTTCAATTTGCTATCATCCCCTCTCTCCTTGGTGAATTAGAACGAACTCCAAAGAACAAGGCTGCAGAGATTGTCCCCATGAATTTTAAGTGTCATTCTCTCTATATAGATTAGATGAGCCGCAGGTCACCTTTTCCAACGTTCAGACTTTCTAAAGTCTTTAGCTCATCTGCTGGGAAACTATCATCAGCCTCTTTGGGATGTGTAAGATTAGTTATGCAATGTCAATTATATCAATCATCAGTTATGCTACAGTGAACATTAGATCAGCTCTGAGTGATGGGGGTATTCTTCATGACCTTCCACTATTTCACAGGTTTCTGTGTCAGTTTCTGTGTCAGGAAGGCAGTGTCAGGTCTTCTCCGAGCCTCGGGGACAGAAACCAAAGTGGACAGCTGCCGATGTCTGAACACCCCAGGAAATAGGAAACGGCTAAGAGACACACACATACAGCTGTCTTCTGGTATTAGCATGAGTGACAGTCTCACCCATTTCAGAATCACATGGACATGCATCTCCATGTTGGACAGGAAATAATACTGAACTACAGGTAGGTAACCCAGACAGGTCAGGCGACCGACATTGTTTCGGCCCAGATATACTTGTTACCACACGTAACCAGTATCCTTAAAAATGGATATCTGTAAAATAATAATAAAGAAAATTTACGGAGAGTCACATTCATTTAGGAATTGTTCTTTGTAATATCAAGATTTGAGCCGAAGTCATGATCTGGTTCCTCTGTTCCCCTGTCTTCAGCCCCTTCTCATCTCATCTCAGACCTGCCGTTCTCATCTCCAACTCACCTGACATCCTTGGTTTTTCGTCCCTGTTCCTATTCACCTGTCTGCCCTGCCCGTCAACCCACCTGACCCCACTTATTAGTCCTGCAGTCGCCTGAGCTCTCCCCACCTGCACCTCATTCTATAATAGGTGTAACACAATATATACCAGGGTTTTTTTTTATCCTTTCTTGTATTATTTTCTGTTTCTGGTCTTCAGTGTTACCCTGTATGCCACCTGTGTTTTAGAATCCTTTTTTCTATCTGCCTGCTTGTCTACTAGCTTGTCAACATGCTTGCTCACTGGTCTGCCTGTAAGCCTGATATCTCTTAATAAAAGCCACTACATTGGCCTGCCTTTGAGTCTCATTTAATCTGTTCTATTATCCGCAAACCTTGACAACCAGTGGGTTTTTTTGGTTTCAACACCCAGTGAGCAACTTTTATTTGAGCATTTTTTTGATTGTTTGTTTCCAATACATCAATTAAAGTGATCTGATGTTACTCTAATTTGTGGAAAGAAAAAAAAAATATGGTGGTGGCCGCAGTGGAATAGTCAGAGGGTTACCAAAGTCATTGGGGTTCATCATCTGGGTACCAGGGATGTCTGTACAAAATTTCCTGACAATCCATCCAATAGTTGAAATATTCTTGTCAGGAGCCATTCTGTTACCATGGCTAAGAATGCACAATACAGATAAATGGCTGGAGTTTTAACATATGCAAGATCCTATAAATCAGCTAATTTGGTAAGTTCTACTCACAGTTAGGGATGGCTTGCAATTCTGCGTGAAGAGTCTACCTTTTCTCTTTATTAAATCTGTAGGAAACACTTGAGTATGGCGATAAAGCTGGAGAGATGCTTGCTTTACAGCTCAAACAGTTGGAGAGCAAATGGTCAGTTCCAGCAATAATAGACCCCAGAGAATCATTATAAATGATCAAAAGTTAATTAACCATGCATCAAAAGACTTTTCTACAATTTATATTACGCTGAGTGCACCATGGGAAAAAAAAATGACTCGTATCATTTCTTGAAGAACATATTGCTTCCTGTATTGAATATAACTGAAATGAGTGGGAGACCCCCAATTATACTAGAAACCTAGAGTCTGCAATCAAATCGGTTTCATCTAGGAAGACACAGGAAGGTGACGGCTTTATTATTGAATTTTATAAATCGTTTCCGGATATGCTGTCTCCATTATTTGTTAAGTTGTACAATGAAATGATAGAAAATCAGTCAATGCCACTAACAATGCATACTGCTAAAATATCAGTCTTCTTCCAAAACTGCTGCTGGGGAAAGACCAGCTAAGGAGCAATTTTCAACCTTTAAGTCTCTTAAACAATAATTTTGCAGTGAGGGCCAGAAGTCCTTGCTCTCGGTCTGTAGGAGGTTATTCCATCTCTACAGTCCAGATAGGATATGTAGCTGGGCGTCAGTCAGCAAATAACAAAAGGGGATTGTTTAAGTTGAAGTGCAGTGCTAGCTCAATAGCTGGACAGGACAGATGGCTTTTGACAGGATAGAATGGCCATACTTAATATTTTATCAACATTTGGATTTGGTCCTATTTATATGAAATGGTTTAGAGCACTGTAACACGAACCAGTCTCCTCAGTCATAAGCAACATCATTCTTTCTGACCTTTTCAATTCATACTGGGTGGAAAAAGCAGGGGTAACCATATTCCCTTTAATAGTTATTTTAGCCCTCGAGCCCTTAGCCTGTGCTATTTGCGAAAATGCAGAAATAATGGGTATCTCAGTGGGTGGACGTCACTTTTAAATTAATTTATAGGCTGATGATATTCTGATGAAATTATCTGATCCACTTACCTCTGTATCCAAGGTTTTAGAGATAATCAATCATTCAGCTTATTTTCAGGATATAAAATAAATTGGTTTAAAAGTGAAGCCATCCTGCTGAATTATTTTCCTTGTTGTGTGTGTTAGGCTCTGCTCCATTCATTTACAAACCTGAAGGAATTAAATACTGTGGCATAAATATCAGAACATCAATAAAGTTACAAAAGCAAAACATCTATTGATCATTTGCATGCATGTTTTCCTATGGACTCACTATGTGTTAAATGGTAACACATGCACAAAACAATATAACACTTTGACCACTGTCCCTCCACTGGTTTGTCATGTGTAGCCATATACTTGTCATATTTTCTGTTTTTGTTTTCTGTCATACGATAATTTATAATAAAATCTAAATGGAATAAAAATATGCCGACCTACGGGAAATGCTTTTTGAGACATAGGATTATTTTTTATGCAATACTGGCATTGGCCATTGGGATAAACTGGCAGAAAAGGTGACTCTGCCACATTGTATCTGGCACCCTCGGGAGCTATTGAGCCATATTTGGTCGACCAGCACACTGACTGTATACTGTTGGCCATCATCAGTGGCCAATTGGCCAGATTTAGCATACTGAATCTGTGGCAGAAGCAGTTAATACGAATCTGGAGCTCTGTGACAGACTGGGATAAATTGTTTTTCCCATGTAGTTAGGTTTCTCCTTGTGTTTTGCCTTTGCCCTCTTGTTTCCTTCTCTACAAGCAAAAGATCACACGGACTGACAACACTTGCGTAAAGCAAAGGAAAACTGTTGCATTTTTCTTATCAGACATATTGTATTCTCGTTTAGTATTATGAGCAATTGATGAGATTGCTAAGTCAGTTTCAAAGTCTTTGGATAATGGTTGGCAACTTTTTTTTCCTCATCTCACCATCATGGTCTCTAGAATAAAGCCTACTCATGAGTTATTTCCTCCCACTCTGATGCAGAATGTACATGCACATCGGAGGTCAGGTGGCCATTGGCTTCTGTCTTTGCAACATGTTAATAGTGCAACATTCAGCTGAGACACAAGGCAATGACACTTCAGTTCTATAAAGTGGCCTTGGTTTGTCAGGCCCTAAAACCCCTCAAAAACTTGTGTCATTGGAGAGAAGTAGATCTTTTTCTCCTGAGTAAGTCATCATACTAAATGCCCACCTTTTCTCCCTCCCAGGAATTTCAGCTGAGGTTTGCTTTGCTTGCATCATCCATCCAGTCTCTGTAAATACATGGGTATATTGATTGAAAACAGTCAGAGTGAGGACCCATCCCTTGATCTTTCTGCCGTTCTCCTTTGCAGTATTTCCCCCTCCACAGTCAGGTCATTAATCTTCCCGTTATTGGAGAAACGCACTGACATCTCTCCATAAAATGGCACTTAATTTATGCATTATTTATGCCTCATTTATGTGCTCAGGTCCTCCAACTATTTATCAAATGTCCCCTCTTATGTCAAAACATGGAAATTGAGCGCCGTTACTCATGATACTCGCAGCAAACACATCAGTGGACAGGAAGTCACCGGGGACCTCCACTCACTGTCACAAGAAAGTCTCATCCAGGCAACTGTGTGGCACAGGGAGCTGCTTTTCAGCTAACTGGTAACCACAAAAGGGACATTGCACAAAGTGATGCAATGCAGTTCAACATAGATGAATATAGAAGACATCATTTCTCCTCTTTGAATAAAGTTGTTTTTTTTTTTTTTTTAACTCTCTTAGATGCAAGCATCTTGCTGCAGATTTTCCAACAAGGCTAAGTAATGAACAATTCATGCAGGAGAAACACTTGAACTCCATAATGGTCCATACATGAAGACACTGTCATTCTGACTGTGCGCAGCAGTGCAGTAGTGTGTGACAAGCCAGAAGGCAATGCTACTCCAATCCTAACCGCCCTCCTGCTTCTCCTATCTTCCCTGCATTGCCCCAGGACCAAGGTGTGTCACACTTCACAGAGCACCGAGACACACTCACTTGAACTGCCACTGCAGCTACGCATCACCAGCTATCAGCTCCAAAGGAACTGAACCCTCTGGATAACCTCTGCAACCTCAGCTGTCGCTTCCTCACTGTCAATATTAATTCATCTCCAAGCCAAAGCCAGTTGTTGACATATTTCAATTTGGCTTCTTCATAATGCCTTGGTATACAGCTCAGAACTCTGTACTCTGGAGACCTTGGGAAATAATTTGAAATGGAGGCTAAAGAAAGAGGACAGAATTTTTTTAAGGGTAGATTGATAAATAATTTTTGGCAGTGTCCCTGCAGGGTTTTTGAACAAATATTTTTTATTGCATATTTCATGCTATTGAACAGTGAAAGTTAGAGAAAAGCAATCATCTATTGTGTTGAACTACTTTGTCATTTTCCATGTGCCATTTGATTATTCTATATTGCTTTTTATCATTATATTAATCTCTATTTTCTCCTGATTTAAATTTGTGATGTATTCCCAATTAGCTATGCCGTTTTACACAAGGCTTGTTCATTCTTTGTCAACAATACATATTCCAGAGCTTTTGTTTTGATTGTTTGTTTGTTTTTTTCAGAACAGATGAGGTAGTAAAACAGTTGTTATGCTTTGGTTATGTTTTAGTTGTACTTGTTGCATCAGTAACACATTTGCTTGTCTAACCACAATGGCAGCAACATCTGGAATGACTTGTAAAATAGATTTAGTATCATGTCCCAAATGGGAGAAATTTTCTTTCCCTCCTTATAAAATAGTTGCAATACAGATTTTCTAAAAGTATTTTAAATCCACCATTATTCACACTCACACTTTTATTAGGGATACCATACTCATACTGGTTTTAAGGTGTTTCAACTGTCCAGTTTTGGTGAGCTTGTGCCCACTGCATCCTCAGATTTCTGTTATCGTCTTATAGGAGGGGAACCTTGACTCCCGCTGTTGTAGCCCGTTTTTTTGACGTGTAGTGCTCTCTGAGATGCTTTTCTGCTCACCACCGTTGTAAAGATTGGTTATCTGACTTACTGTAGCTTTTCTGGCAGCTCCAACCAGTCTGGCCATTCTCCTCTGACCTCTCTTATCAACAAGGAGTTTGCGTCCATAAAACTGTGGCTCACTGGAGATTTTTTTTTTTCTTTTTTACACCAGTCTGAGTAAACTCTAGAGACTGGTCTGTGTGTGTGTGTGTGTGTGTGTGTGTGTGTGTGTGTGTGTGTGTGTGTGTGTGTGTGTGAAAATCCAAGGAGATCAACAGCTACAGAAAGACTCAAACCAGCCTGTCTGGCACCAACAATCATGCCACAGTCTAAGCCACTGAGATTATATCCATTCTGATGTTTGAGGTGAACATTAACTGAAACTCTTGACCTGTATCTGCAAGCTATTCAATATTGTACTGTTGCCACATGATTGGCTGATTGGATGAATACCTGACTAAACAGGTGTTTAGATGTTCCTAATAAAGTCTTAAGACAATGTACATCCACATTAGGTTCTCACAATGATCTGCTTCCCTCTCTTTCTTGATGTATTACTGCCTATTTTGGCATGTTACCTCAAACGTGAGTGTGAAGCAATTGTGAGGAATGTGTATCATATCTAACCAGGGACCCATTCAGAAAAACAGCTCTATAGCACAATTAAAGGTCAAAAACTTCACTGGGAACCTTAATTCTTGTAAATCCTATAGGGCCCTTGTATGCTCCTGAATGGGCTCTGGGTATGCCATTTGTTTTGACTTATGAAATGTGTGGTTATTGATGCAACTTGCTACTTGGGGGTTAAGGTTCCAATCATGAAACCACATTATCCCCGGTTCACATCTGACCAAGGACCTTTGTTATGTGTAACTCCCAATCTCTCTTCTCTTATTTCCTTAAATTTTTTCATCATTAAATTGTCATATAGAGGCATAAAGATGATCCTCAAAATATTTAAAAAAATGTAATGTTAAGATTCATTGCATGTTTCCAATTTGGAGAAACACGCTCCGGTAATGATAGAAATGAAAGCAGAAGCCGTTATAAAGACTGTTGTGGCTGTATTGAAATTCTTTTTCTTTGTTTATTTCTGCTTGCGGACTTTAATCTTTTGTTGTTTTCTTTTGGTTTGTTTACTGCATGGGCATGTGAATGTTTATTTGAGTTTGTTTTCGTGTTTCTGTGGTCTGGAAAAAAAAATCATCTGTTTTGTTGTTTGATTTGGAAAAAAAAGAAAAACATTTTTGAGAAAATTACTATATACTACCATCAAACAAACCATGCTTTGTGTTCTTTACAATAACTCAATAATGATATATGACCAAGCTCAACCCCTCCCCCAAGCACACACACTCCACACTTCCACAGATTTGACTGTAAGCTCAAGATCTGACCCGACTCTCTTCCCGCAGATGGACAGGCCCATAAGGTACTGTTACAGAAGCAAGGGGTCCAATTTGTCAGTTTTCCCTAAGAGGATGAATCAATAATGAGAGGTCTTAACTCAGCCATGGGGGGTTCTCCCTTGGCAGATGATGCATCTGCGTCTTATATAAACTGTAGCAGATGTGGGAGCACTTACAGCACTTGCCCAACATAAAAATGACATAAAGCAAAGGGTAACAAGGGCACAGATGTTTTCTATTTGAAGGAAGAAAGCATCTGTTTATCTATGTGCTTCACTTACTTCACCATCTTGTTTTAATGACAAATGCTTCCATGTTATCATCAGACTGCACGTGAAGATAGGTGTGAAATGTATATGAAAGGCAGTCATTTGTTTTTCAATCATGTCAGTCATCACATCAGAAATTTGTGATGATGGAAACTATGCTTCCTTTAAGAATCAATTTTTCAGTTCATTTAGGGCTGTTCCAAACTGGAGAATTATATTTATACCAGATTTGCTCATTTAAATGGTAAATGTATTTTTATTCCTAATTTACTCTGATGCATATAAATGTGCTGAAAAAATGAAATTGAAATCTGAGTGGGTGGGGGTGTTGAGACCCAGTGATGTCTGGTAAGGTCTATTTTTTTATTTTGATATTGATCCAAGAAACACAAGGGATTTAGCAGGTGTTTAGTGCAGAAAAAAGACCACTGTTAGCCCAAGAAGTAATTAATATCCAAAGCTTTATGATTTTCTCCACGTTTGTTTCAAAATAGAAAAATATATATGAGTGTTACATATATTATCTATAGCTGTTCTAACACTTCATTGAATTGCTTTGATGCATCTATTGAGAGAAACAAGACTCCATAGGGCTGAACTGTTCTGTTAAACTGAACTATTTTGACTGACATTTTGTATCTTGAATCTATGGCCAGTGGAATTTTAGATAAAGTACTATGGGTGTAAACAAAACAGCATGTGTCTGTAAAGTGTGAACCACCAGTTACAACTGAGCCATACATTTGCAAGATTATGTATATTAAAATCCAAACCATGTAATATATGCAATTATCACTACGTTTAGGTGTTACAAAAATTTCAATTTCTGTAACATAATTGCATGTTGCTGAGGTAATGTCGAAAGCAGCCTGTGGACATCCACAGCTGTGATAGTGAGAACCGAATTAACAGAGTTATGATTATTTATAGTAACAGTCAATTGTGATTTCCTTGCGAAGACTTTACTTTGCTGCAAGATGTTGTTTTCCATACATTTTGGCTGCACTTTTTGGGTTGCTACATGCAGGTACCAGATTACATGGAGTTGTGTTTAATAGAATGACCCTGCTTTTCCTCAACAGAGAGGAGTTTGAGGATGATGATGACGATAATGGCAATGGAAACTGCACTGATGTCAGCTAGCCCATTAAGATAGTAGTAGGACACTTGCAATTTGTGAGAAAATGTTTACCAAGGACATAAACTGGCAATGACATAACTAAAAGACTATTTGACAACATTGATAATTATGCTAGAGACCATCCTGCGATTGAATCACACCATGAGTACTCAGTAGTCATTACTACATTATTACATGAGGACTCATGGGTCAGACCCTAAATCAAAGATAAAATCTGTCCATAGACATATAAACACCTGGCAAAGTACTAAAAAGTACTTTCCAGGCCAACCTTTTGCCATGGTGACACACACACACATACAAACATGCATACTGTCGCAGCTGGTAATAATAATTCAGTATCAAATATGTTTACAGTGGTAACAATAATGAATCAGAGAAGCAGTAGTAACAAGAGAAAAGGCCCTTGAGTTTTATTTTTGCTTATACATATATTATGAAGTGTCTCTTTGATGAAAGCAAGGAAATATATGATTCGATTGAACCTGGTTGTGCCCTCTGGCCTTGGGCCTGTTTATTAATACGCATTACTTTTTAATGTCTCATAGTAAATAATGTATTGGAATTGTGACAATATGCAACTTGGCCGTTAGTTGCAGGCTATCAGATTGATGGCAGGGGCCAGCGCAGGCCTTGCCCCCTTGATGACAGCATTAAGCTATAAATTAAAGCTCAGATGCTAACAGTGAGAATTTATAGTGCAAGCAACAAAGGCACATGCAGCCTGGTGCTGAAATGGTAACTGAACTTACTGTATATCTCCATTTTCCCTCTATTTTGCTTTTAAATGTATACAATTCAGTCATGATTAAAAGATTGCATGGGAGCTATTGTACCGTATGTCAGACATTAATCAGAAGCAATTATAAATGTGGTAAATAATGCCATACATCAGGAGTTGCATTTCCACCTCAACCACCTACTGGGGAAAGGCTTTTTCATAGAAAGCTTATCAGTCGTAATGTCACGAATGTAATTAGCATGCTGCTTATGCTTGTGGCAAGACCCATATCATCACTTTAAGTTGTATTTGGATTTAAAAGACAACCCAAAGCGAGAATATCTGTGCTCAACATCTTTTGCTTTTTATACTTACCGGGAATTATAGAATAAGTGCTGGATGTCAGTCACATGGTGACTTTGGAAAGCCACTGAAATTTTACTAGACAAATAAACAGCGAAGTATTTTCTTAAAATTTTTTTTTGGAGCTATTCAGGACATTTATTTCCTGGCATTGAGCAGCTCCCCCATTTTTTATATTGAAATGCATTGTGGGAGAACAATATCTAGATCGATATCACACTCAAAGCAACTCATATTTAGTATGCATACTTTTTGGTTTGAGTATACTTAGTAAGTATGTAGTGTTGGTTTTAGGATACACTGACGATTTTTGCTGTGCAATGGAAGATCATTACCAGCATTTTGATATATATATATATTATATATATTATATAATATAATATATTCACTTTCAGTTTTCATCTCTAAATAAACTGTTTTAGATATTCTGGCTGAATTGTTGGATTTTTTTACAACCTACCTGGTCATCAAACTGCTTGTATTTCTTGCACCAATGGACTTCATTTACACAGCATTGTCATATCCCCAGATCTCAGTAATGACTTTGGTGAGTGTAATTTTACCATCTACTAATATGATAGCTTACAAAATAATACTCGAGTAATAAACTGTAATGATCCTTTAATCATTCTAAAAGGAGGATAATGGTTTTGCTCTGTTGGAGGCATGTTTGTGATGCATGAGCATCCTCATGAAATGGTAAACTGAAGCCACAGTGTTGAGGGATTTGTTTTTTTTGTTTTTGAAGGCAAGTGTCCCAGTTTTTAAGTACATGCGAGAACTGTTGCATAAACTGTTGCACCAGGGATTTTGTTATGAATTTAAAGATATTTTTCTTTCACCTCTGTGGATTCAGTCCTCACCTATCCCTTAACACAGACAGCAAGTGCTGTAGCCTCTGGTTAGATTTTTTTTTCTGAGGTTCAATTAATTTTCATATTTAACCTGACCTTATTTTGTTACATTGACTGCTGATGCTGTGCTGCACTCCACAACCCTACCAGATTTCACTCATATTGAAATGCATGAACTGAACACAATGTGGGTGTAACTCTGGAGGAAAAAAAAAAGAATGCCCTGACCAAGTGTGGGCTGGTACTGAATACTGTGTGTAATAATAGTGTGTGTGTGTGTTTGTGTGTATGTGAGTGTGTGTGTGTGTGTGTGTGTGCGTGCATGCGTGCCTGTGTGTGTGTGTGTATGTGTGTGAGAGAGAGAGAAAAGACAGACCTCTTATCATTTTTGGTACAGACTGTAGAAACTGTGATTTCAATAAGTGTGAGAGGAAATATTAACACGCAGAAGCAAAGTGTGGGCTGCCCTGGCACTGAGCACTTAGGCTAAAAGCAGGAGACAGACAGAAAAATCTATATGTATGTATTCCTACTGTGGGCATCAAGGCAGGCTGGCAGGGGTGGGTGAGAGCATCTGTTCTCACTGTAATGAGTGCCCCCCCCCCACCCCCGCTTACGCACTCTCATCATTACCAGTGTTTTAATTAGAGACATCCCACCCAGGTCGTTGCTTAGGCTACGGACAGTCAAGTGTGGGGGGGGGCATCACAGAAAGAGACTGGACATCACAGTTAAACAATGTGGGGTAGGAAAGTGGACCAACTTGACCTCTGCAGATACTCTCATAAACTGCCCAATGGCAACGAACCAGTTCCGGAGAAGGTGAGATGAAAAAGCACATAGGAATGTTCCTGTTTCTCAGGTGCTGCCGTTGCAGGAATCGGGAGCTGAAGCTGCAAAGGCTTTCAGCTTACATGCATCATTTATTAGAATAAAACCAACAGTCTGACAAGGATGTCCAGTCTATGCATTGAAGAAAGTCTTGTTTAAAATTCTTACTTGTGTAACATGTCCTGTTTCTTCTCGTCCGCCGTAATCCTTTAACGCTGACATATTTGGCTTGTTTCTGCTGTTCTCAGATTAAAATTTTATGCAGCACCATGGCTGGTGATATGGTCCCTCAACAAACTGAGATAACTCCAAAATAATTTAACACCTTAAAAGTCTACAAAAAAATGGAAAAATACTAATGTCACTCTGACTGCATGATCAATTACATTTAATTTGTTCCTGTGCAAACTTCCGTGTGTTGTTTTTCAAAATTTCTTACGCGAATAAATTTAAATTTACTAGATATAAACTTAAACTATCTTAAAACTTCTATTGTTGCACCATTTCAGTGCCGGAGCTTCATTTTTGTAGCTTTCATTTTTAATTTTTTATAACATTCATACTTCAGTGACTTTTTTTGCCATATGAATCCATTTCAAAGGCTGCAAAGACTAAGATATTGAAAAAAATTCTAAAAAGTTTGGCAGATGAAAGCACACATAAATTTCTTCTTCCAGTTTTGCCTTTTCTAGGTATTATCTTCCCTGAACACTAAAAGATGATTATCAAATTACTGGGTTTTTCCCTCATTGCATTAAAATTAGTTTTAAAAGAATGTAGCTAATTAGCTTCATAAGCTGAATCAGAAACTGATGCAAATAGTTATGATTAAATAACTGGTATGTCTGTATAGCTTGACAAGCAAGTATAAGCTAATATTGTCATCAATAATGTTTCATTTTACTTTATCTACCCAGCTATGCTACTTTCCACATAGAATCCATCAACAGTGGCACAGGGTAGATGCTATTTTGAATCTTTCATTTAGCCTCATTACTCCGCTTGACTATTATTTACACATTGTGATTTTCCACTTCATCACTTTGTTTTAATATGTGCATTAAAGCAGCATTCCAGTCAGTACATCTATATCAGCTTCACAGGGTTCAATCAAGGCCCTTGCAGGCTTTTAAACAGCATGTGGTTAATATGGACAATTTACCCGAAATCCATGCAGGGCTAAGAAGTCAGATCGCCTCAGGCAAACTGACACAGGATAAAGGCAAAGAGGAGGGCATCTATGGAATCGTCATGGGAATGACTGTGTGGTCAGAATGGACAAATTAACTTAGACGCAGTTGACCCACAGATTAACAAAAAAAAAAAAATACACAAAAAACCCCACTAGGTCTTTTTGTGGTGATCCATTAGTAATTAGTTTAAATTGTATAGTGTGTAATTGTACAATTTGTAACCATCTTAGAGAATCCATCACAACATCACCTCATGTTGACTTATTAACACATTTGTATTCAATGCAACATTTCATTTACAGAATATTAATCTTTTCAAATCATCTTTAAATTTTATTCTTCTATTTAATGTTTTCACTGGTGTTGTTTTCTTTTACCCATTAATATAAAATGGATAAATTCTTATTGATTAAAATGTAGATTCATGAACCCTGCAGGATGACCTTATATACTAAAATGCAGTGATTGGTGTCCTCTTAGCACAAACATACTGTAAACTTTACACATAACCGGGAGAAAATCAGTTTAGAAAATCTGTTCTTAAAATAAAAACAAACATATGCCTATTTTGGATTGAAGAGAGGAAAAAGATGAGACGTCTTCACCTGGTATAACTACTCATCTAATTATACATCTAGCGAGCAATAGATGTGGTAGTTTGATCA
Source organism: Istiophorus platypterus (assembly GCA_016859345.1). Classification (NCBI taxonomy): domain Eukaryota; kingdom Metazoa; phylum Chordata; class Actinopteri; order Istiophoriformes; family Istiophoridae; genus Istiophorus; species Istiophorus platypterus. The sequence goes on along the minus strand of CM029128.1, from coordinate 17,186,767 downwards.
TTCTTTAAAAATTCAACCCTTGACCCCGTGAGCACCATGTGTGCCTCGCTGGGCCTCGCTTTGTGAGGACAGTTAAAGAGATGCTGAGTCAGGCTGCGTTAGAGGTGACAAATGTTTCTGCATTGATGTTGTGCAGATGATTTACAAGCTTAGCTAACTGAGGAGGTCTGCTAGGCAAGGACTGATGTGAGTAAGTAATTGTGTGTGTGTGTGTGTGTGTGTAAAATGCATTTGAGAGTAAACATGTATAAATCAGCTTGTCCACATTTTTCTGTTTGAAATTGAGCTTGCTCGTTTTTTCTGAAAGAACACTACAAGCAAGACTATGATAAAAAATAAAACTTACTGCGGATGCATAGTCAATAACAACATAACAACATAACAAAAAAAAACCCAGAAATGCTGAATGAATAAATTTCTAATGTGGAATATAAGCATTAGAATGATAACATTTAACTTTACAGAAAATGTAATGAAATGAAAACAGCTGCAGCAGTGGCAGAGGGAGTGCTAGTCTGGATCTTGCAGAACAGGTGGTAATCCCAACATGGGACATTCAGGATCAGTCAGGATCTGGCAGAAGTTATGCTCTAAACATATTTTTTTTTTTTTTCAGTTTAGAGAGGACGGTGACAGCTGGTGGATGGATGGATGGATGGATGGATGGATTGATGGATGGATGGATGGATTGATGGATGGATGAATAAGTGGGCACCCTACAATGCTGGTTTATGTGGAAAATCGAAGCATAACCCGAAACAGGTAAGATCTGAGGATCAGTCCAGGATACTTCCAGGAAACCAATCAAATTCCTCAGTCATGCAATTGAAACATCATCATAGCTATAAACATGAGCGTAAAGAATGGAGACGATCCATTTATGGCAGTCCATTCCCTCCCCAACATCAGCGTCATTTAGCAATAAGTGTGTTTATGAAATAACAGAAGCAGGACATGGATGTGTTAATGTACAGTGGATGTGTTAATGTACAGTGGTTTGGTGTAGGGGGTCAGATAAAAAGATAAAAAGGCTTGTACACGCTTATGGAATGGACAATATAATCTGGGATTTTTCATGCAAATGCCACCACTTTTAAGCAATTCTGAAATCTTGATGTAAAACAATGATATGCAGATACATTAACTATTGCAAATATGCAATGGCAATTAAGAAGATGTGACTACGTTACATAATTAATCAAAAACCAGTCTCGGCATCTCGTCGTCACTTGCCATCTAAATTAGCTGTTTCTTTTTGTTTTATTTTTTTTTTAGTTGACTGGATTTGTGTCTCTAGGGTTGGGTTGAATTCATTCATTAGATTCATTAGGTTGAATTCAATCATAACTCCATTACCAGGTTTGGATGTCTTTTGTAGTCATGAGTAGCTTCTTGTTTGATTACCTAAATTGGACTTTGCTATTGCAAGGTAAGAAATATTTCACTCAGTAAAGACTTCAAGATCTGTAAATCAGTTGCCAGAAACATGGTTACCTTTGTCCAAACCAAAAATCAATCAGCTACGATAATGTTACAATATGAGGGCAAGCTTTACTAAAACTACTAAAAAAACTACTAAAACAATCATGCATGTGGGGCCAAATATTATATAATAATCAATCCTTTCAATCTAGGTATGACTATGCTTATACTCTATAAGGATATATGGAGAATCATCCATCCAGATTAAAATTAGTGTTAAATAACCTACTAGACACTGTAAGTAATTAGCATAATGCTGTGTAATTTAAGAATTATTCTGCTACATCTATGAAAGGAAGATTAATTTAACAATGATCATGCCATTATTAAACAGTGTCTTGCAAAAGAGTCAGATCCGACACATTGACTTTATTCTCATTCCATATTATCAATTTTACACTCCAGTCTAAACAGGCCATGTATTAGCAAGCCCACAGGTTAGAGTTCCAAACACCTGTGTACAGAATTTTGATTGTGGAGTACAAAAAAAAAAAAAAAAAAAATGGCACCCGGCTGAAAATGACTCAAAATCTGGCAATTTTCAGTCATATTTTCTGTGCTGACTGAATTTTATGAGACTTTTAGTGGACAACAAAATAGCAGAGAATAAAGCTTTTGTTGTGCTGGAGAAGGAAAGTATCATAGCAGCAGAGAAGTTAAGTTCTGTGGCAATTAGAGCTCAAGGAGCCATGGTGAACCAGAGCTTTATTCAGGTCCATTGGCAGATCTCCCAAAGCCTCTGCATAGCTGATATAAGGCCTGACTATCTGTTGTGGCAACTCCTTATTAACATCTCGTACAATAGTTCTCTTCTCCCTCCCCTCCGCTTTCATTTCTTTTCTCTCTGCTCCCATTTCTAAATAGTGCAGTATGTGGAGAGGTGGTTTGTATATTGGACAGGGCATAAATCCACAGAGCTGCTCCGGGCAAGGTCTTCATCACAAGCTCATTTCTCATCACCTTACATAAAGTCAGCAGTCTTAACTTGATCATTACACAGGGCATCAGCGAATGTGGACAAAGAAAATGCTTTGTGCAGGTATAACTGCTACGAAGACATATCAGAATGTTCCAAGGCACATTGTAAAGTTCCGTATCTTATCTAGTCTTATCTAATATTGATTTTTCTAGCCCTTAGTGATACTTCATTCTCTCAAGGTTCAGTTAAAATTAAGTTTTTAATTTGTAATTTTATGGTAGTTTTCCATGGGTGGTTGTAAAGAGAATAACTATGCAAATACAAGCGAGATGAATTTATGGAGGATCAGGCGTCCAGTGGCATACATGAGTTGACGGCTGTTATTTGTGTGGTTTCCAGTGGTTATGATATTATGCTATACATTCATTTGTGGCGTTGCTTGAAGGAAAATTCTGGTATATTTCAACCTGGCATATTTTAATACGTAAATGCGCGCACTGTGACTCTATGGGTCGTGCTAACGTTGTAGAGATACTGTGAGGCGATGAATCACACAAAACAGTGTATAAGGGCCAAGCTGTGTGAGCCGCCTATGGCTTCAAATCATTCAAATGCTTGTCTCAGAGTCTGAGTCAACACAGAGAAGCTGCCTGGAATAACTATTAGAGCTAACTACACAGGGATCTGTATCCAGGTCAAGTTGACCTTGCTAACATGCTAAACTAAGCTAGTTATTATCCCTGTGTGACATCAGCATGTTGCCATTGTCAGTAAGTTCATTTTGTGATGAACATTAGGGATGCCAATTAAAAGTCAGTCAAGCCTCTGCTCCACTGAGGAGATGAAAAATGACAGATAATAAAAATGTCAGACATGTGCAGACTGATGAAGAAGCTGTAACGTTCCTCAGATGAATACTTGAAACAAACATAAATCCCGTATGTCTATTACGTTTTCCACATGGTTTTACACCATTTGTGGTTTGACTGGCACTCTTCTAATTACCTTATCTTGTTGCATCTTCCTCTTTTGCAAAGACGTCATGCAAACTTTATGTCTTTTCTGCAGTGGCCTAACAACAAGAAGGATCTGGGTGTCGTGCCTTCCCCTGGGGTTCCTCCAGGGGTTTTGGTTTCTTCCCACAGAACAAAAAAAAATAAAAAAATACATTTTAGGGTTAGTTGGCGACATTGAATTGCCTTTTGGTGTAAACGTGAGCGTGACTGGTTGTTTGTCCTCGTGTGTCGGCTCTGTGGTTGTGGGCGACTTGTCCAGGTTATAACCCAACTCCTGCTCAATGTAAGCTGGGATAGGCCCCAGCTCCCTGCATCCCTCTAAAGGATAAGCAGATATAACTAATTGATGGACATTATTTGTATGTGTGTAATAGACTCTAAGACAGTTGCAGAAATTCCTGTTTCATAAGCTCCAGCAGCAAGTGCTTGTAATGAATTAAGGATCTATCTCATATATTTGCCTCTAATAATTTTCAAAATGCTGCAAAAAGAAAAGAGAGAATAATATTCAGTGTGTGTTTCACATGCATGTTTAAGAACTGGTCTGTGCAGGTTTATTTCTATTCTGTAAATTTATTTTGCTAATGTAATGGATTTTTTTGACAATTGACAAGCTCAATTGGTGAGGGTAAGCTCAGTACTAACAAAAGGAAAATAATCTGTGTTGTAGCACAGAGAAAGAGAAAATAAAAGGAGAGGACGGAGAAAGAGATGAGTGAAAAATATATGGACTTTTTTTGATGATTCTGCACTGATGCCATGTGCTTAATTACTTCATTTATTATCCTGTCACGAAAAATTGGGAGATATTTAACAAGTAGTCATTAGTTAATCTTCAGTAACAATGCATAGGCATGAAGGTCAATACTTTAAGTCATTTTAAATGAAATATATATTTTCAGATACAATGGCTTTTGTGGGTATTTAGATGGAAATTAAAAATTTCTAACTTAGAGCAATTTGTCATTTGCATGCAGGCACAGCAAAGAACTAGTGAGCATTTTCATGCTTTCACAACAGCAAACAGCAAAGTATGAGATGATTTCTTACTGCTCTGTACCGTGCAAATGCTCTCAGTGATTTTTGTAATGCCAAAAAATAAAAAATAAATAAATCATTGTCTTTAGCCCCCCCCTTAAAATGTTTGCATGGGAGTACATGCAGATGTGTGTCTCTCTGTTGTTGCATACCTTTGTGTTCACATCTGTATGGATGTGTGCCTCTGTATGTGTGTTATATACCATTTTATAGTGATTAATGTCCCATGTCTATTCTCGGTGATCAGAGATGATATCCTATAATGGCCTTTGTGTTGTAATTTAGTGCTTGCACCCAGAGGGTGCAAATAACCAACACAAGCTTTGAGTGTAATTTAAAGTGATCAAAGCCAGAGAAGTAGCATAGTGCAATGTAAAAATAAATTTCATGCAGTGGTAGAACATGGCTTTTATTTTGTCAGTGGAAGCCTCTTACATTATATCGAGTCAAAAAGTATTGTATATAATTTGTGTCATTACTACATGGTGTATTTTGTAAAAGTAAATCCACTGGAGCTGAAACAATCATTATACAAAAGGTGTTAAACATTTATTGCTTTCAACTACTTCTTTATGTTTCATATCAAAATTTATATTTTTTTGGGACAAAAAAATAGACATCTCATTTTTACTCTTTGCTGATGTAATTAATTAATTGAAAAATGATCAAAAGTTAATCATCAAAAGCTAATAAAAATAGCTGTTTATTAGGGCCCTAAGATCAAACTTTGTATTACTCAGTGTCAGGTGGACAACCTGTTCTCCTTTGATGCTGCAATTACCAGTACAGGAGAAGCCTCCCTCAGTGTTCACCTTTTAAGACTTATATAATGAAGGGTTGACATGGCTATCACATTCCAGATTTGGCTACCGTTTTGCTGTGTATTCTTAACAATACAACAATACAGTGCAACCTGGACTTGCCTCGAAAGCTGCACTCTTCTCCAGAACAGAATCCAAATCAGAAAAACTTCAGTGACCCCGCAGGGAAATTGCTTTGTTACAACTGCTCAACATGCAGTTAGGAAAGAGGAAGTAAAAAGTATCGCAGTAAAACAAACTATAAAATAGTAATAATAACAAATACACAGTGATGCACCTCTTTAATTATAACATACAGCTGTTGAATGTCTTGGCTGCAGACCTGTTTACAGTGATCATCTCTTTCTGTATTTATATTTTTTTTGTGTATACTATATGTAATTGTGCTATGATATGAATATTTTTAACTCGCAGCAAACGCCATTGTTTGTTGCTACTGTCCGATGCATGTAGCTTCCTGCTGCTGCTTGTTGTTGCTGATTTGCCACTCCAGGATATCTGTAGGCGTAGTGCTCACTGGCATCTGCTCAACTGATGTAACCAGTGATTCATTTCCCTTCCTGGGAATTGACTGAAAGAAATTTGTAGCTAGTGGTAAGTAGGGAGCCAGATGGCATCCAGGTTGGCCCGCTTACTAATGGAGACTGTGAATTAAACTTTGTTTACTCTTTATACTGGAGGGTTGCATCAATGTAGTCTAAATAGAGACCTGGTACAAATGTGGTCTGCAGCCTTTTTTTTTTAACCTTTATGCAGTTCTGGGCTGCCTTGACTCCACTGACGAGGTATTATGCATACTTACAGGTGTTATACATTTCCTGCTTCCAAGTGAAGGGGTGCAAGTGCATGTATAATACAACATTGCAACATTAACATAAAAAAATATGGATTTATCAGGCAAAACCAGTGTTTTACTAGAGCTGGGTTTTGTTTGAAATATTTTGATACTTGTGCAGATAAAACTGAATTTCAAGAGTGTTTTGGTACTGACACCAAAACAATATCTAACATTAACCTGATGCCTAAAATTTAAACCAAGCAGCAATATAATAACTTTACCTAAATAAAGTATCATATGACATTGTCAAAATTGTGATTTAAGCCAGAGTAAGAAGGAATAATTAAAGAAGGTGACTAGAGATTCAGTGTCAGCCTTCAGTACTTGACAATTTTCGATAGTTAGTGCTTTGGACACATTTCTCTCAGTACTAAAAACAGAATTGACTTTGTATTCTCATCCCTTTTCATGATCCCTTACATTTTTTTTTGTCCATTCCTGGTATCAGCCTTGTGTAAAGTTTTGTTTAATGTAATAACCTTGAAGCCTTGCTGTTGAGGGTTCAATTTTCTCAACAGTTTTCAGAACCTACATCACAGCCTTTAACGATCTCTGTAAGCCCAACTGAATTGACATATACATTCCCACAGAAATCTTCAATTTTCTCACTCCCTCGAGCTCTGTTTCTCTTTTTCATTGTAACATGATAAAGCCCTCAGAAGATTTCATAAAAGTTCATATTATAATTAATAGATTCTGTGCATGAGCTGAGAAGTAAGTAAGTCCCTTGAGGTTAGATCACAATGTTAAAGACAGTGTTCAGAAAGTTCAGAATGAGGTAGCAGCAGAAGACAGCATGAAAATTTAACCTATTTGTTAGAAACTCCCTCATAGAGATAAGTTGCCAAAACACAGCAGAAAGAAAAGAGTAAAAAGAACAAAATGAAAAAAAACAAGGATTTTAGAGACATCAAGAAATGAGGCCAGAGCCAGAGTGTGTGTATGTGTGTGGGCTAATGGGTGAGTCTGCACATAGTATACACCTGTGAGAGGATATGAGTGGTGCCCAAGGCAACTGAAAAACAGTCTGTAGGAAAAATGAGTGAATTATGGATGCATGAAGGTACAAATGGGGTCTGTGGTGCAGTCAGGGTTAATGTAGCCTGCAGATTCTGAGAATTCTTGATTATGGAAGCAAACAGAGACAAGTCCATTAATGCCAAGTTGATCCTTGTATCCTTGTGGAGATATGCTTCCCGAACTGTGCTGTAGGATTATAAACATATCCTTTCAGGTCTTACATGTTTACATCTTTTTCTATTTATAAAACAAACAAGTCAACCCTATATGATTGAATTATATATTCCTATAACATATATAATAGGGCTGAGTAACTTTACAGTGAGTTAAACATACTTAAATACTAACATCAGCATTGTATTTATGCCTTTTAGCTTCACCTAACACTGTATTTTTAATTCATAATATCACACAGTAATATACATTGTTGTAGCTACTCAATAGTGGCTTTATGTTATTTTCTTCTAATATGGTTTCAGTATAATTACAGGGACTCTCAATCTGTGTGACCAGATAATAATGAAGACGTGGAATATTCATAATGCATCCATGTCAGCATTGCTACATCCATCTAACTGAGAGACTGGTAATATTGTAGCATTATCGATACTTTATTTTAGAAGCCACAGCTTCCTCTACTGAATAGCGCCTGTCAGAGAAGAAGAATTGTTGCACCACAGAGCTCAGTGGAGACTTGTGCACTGGGTGCCATTTACAAGTTGGCCACCATGACAATGTGCAGTTTGTTGTGCAGGTATGCTGGGTCGTTTGGAGTCCACCAGAGTCCCATTTTGTTTTCTGGGTGCTAGCTTTCCATTGTGTCAAGGTGTGAAGGACTATAAGCATTTGAGAACCGAACACCACCATTCAGGTGTACTAATATGTGCCTCTGAAGCAAATTACAGGTTTACATGTGATGACGATTGGTACTTATCCTCTAGAAGTTTTTTTTATTCCTGTTTCTCTGATTTGGAGCTTGTTTATCAATTGGTTGTTTACACCTGACTTGCCAAGATGTTATACAAGCTCTCACTGTATTATTGTGTGGGATCACACTCAAAACTGATATTTGAATTTCTGTTCAAATGTCCTATTACACTCTGATACAACATCCTCCACCTCCTCTTCACCCCATTGATTTCTTCCTCTGAAAAAATATGCAAGATGCTGAATAAAAACTTTGCTGGCAGATGGCGGGCTTGTGAGTGTTGCTTATTGCCAACCTTCATGTGTTGGACTGTAAAACTTCTTTGTTAAAATAGTTTGGGTAAAGTATGGTTGGAGTATTGGTCTCAGATTTATCTGGCTTAGAAATATTATGATAGTCATATTTTATGTCCTATATGATATATGTACATAGTATTTTACTTTTGAGCTTGACCGTTCATTCTTGATCTCAAAAATAGTAGTTTGAAAAAAAAAATGTGTACGAATTTGATGTACGTGAATCATTTCCTATCATCCTTTTTTTACTCTACCAAAATGAAAAGCTGCAAACATCATTTGTTCTACATAATGAGAGCTGCAATGTTTCCAAGCACAGACATGTTCATGTTGCCCTACATAAACACTGACTGCATTACTTAGCTACAACACATAATTGCTGTATAAACATTGTGAGAATCATATAAAATATTCAGCTGCCAAAAATAAATGGGGAAATAAAGAATATAAGTCACAGACACAGGATGCTCCTCAGCACCTAATTTCTTTCATGAGCTTCTTTATGTCCCTCATAAGCAATTTGCCATCATTAATCATTAAATGTAATTTGTCTCGAAGAATTGCACTGGCAGTTGAAAAGTGATGCATATGCTGTTACTGTTCGCAGAATTTGCCTCCTTGATACAGGAGAGCAAAATAGAAATTCTCGCTAAACACTGGCTTAATCAGGTGCATTAAATTTCCTTTTTTCCTCGTCTGGGGGAACAAGAGCAGTGGGGAGATTGGATGGCAGAGAAGATAGAGGCAATGAAAGAGTGGATAGGCTCTGGTTGGATAGCAGCTGGATCTGCTCACAGCTCTGCAGTTTCTCCTGATACAGCTTCTCCACTTCCACGGTTGAAAGCTGAATGTACAATCAGTAAATAAAAAGGAACACTAACACCAATCTCTTGTAGCCATTTTCACGGACTGATGAGACTGAATAAACCACACCATGAAATTTGATTCTGTTGCCCGGTGCTTAATTAGTTCAGACAACCACCCCTCCAGTGGCCGCAAACATCTTTCTTTTTCGTTGCACAAAGTGATCACACTGCTTCTTCTAATACTTTCAGACTGGAAAATCCTGGAAATTTAAGTCAATGCATTCTCTACATTCTTCCTGCCACCAAGGAGTAGCAACTGGATTTCAGACTAATGATCTTCCTTTACCACCATCACTTCAAGCAATGGCACAACATTCATATACATACATTTGATCTTAACTTTGGCTTACAAGCAAAGTTAAAACTTCTGTTGGATTCATCAGTGTTTAATTATTTCTAAAGTAGTTTTAGGGGAGAAGGATATGTACAATTGGTCAGAGCAACCTCTAAAAAGATACAGATTCTAATTTGATTTATGGTGAGTTCTAGATCAAGTCAAGCCAAAAGACAACAAAACAAAGATTAATTAAAGTGCGCTATTACAGAAGAGTGTCTCAACACACTTTGCAATGGTAAAAACAAGAGCAACACTAAAGGCCTAGACAATAAAACACTACTGCATGGATGTTTTCACTTATTCTGTCAGATACATCTGCTTAGGTTGAAGTTTGGTGGAGGTGTGTAGGGGATTATGTGATGTTACCAAGCCACATGTACCACCAAGAATGATGAAGCAGTAAATCTTTTGCACCTGTGTTTCCAGGTGTAAAAGAAAGAGCTAATGAAGTGTGATTGAAGTGTCAATCAAACACAGTCTGCACATGCACACGCAGTCCTGAGACAAACGAGGCAGAATAAGTGGAATAAATGAAAAACACCTGTATGAGCGGACTGCAGGACCTATATTGTAAAATAATTGTTTCAGTTCCACTGGAAACAATCCCATCAACAAAGAAAAGAAAAAAAAAAACAAAAAAACAAAACCAACAACAACTAATAAACCAAATAAACCCCTAATAGGTGCCGACAGGATTTTTGATCAGTAACAAGGACTCATGCTTGACCGGTTCTGTGCTGGGAGTTCTAGCCTTCAGAAACAATTTCCTGCCTGAATTTTATTTTGGAGCGAGCCAAGCAGCAGAAAGTTTGCTTCAAAGGGAGAGGGGCTTGACGGAAAATGCTCTCCACATTTCCCCACTTAGCTCCACTAGGCTTAAATCACCATGTTTATTAAAAGTTTAATTCTTTATGAGGTGTAGATTTGCCCTCACCTGCTTTGTCTTCACAGGTCCCACGCTCTAGGGAATAGGCTCTTTCCACACTCGGAAAACAATTACTCAACAAGTAGTTTTACATTTTCTGAAATACTGTTTTCTGATTGCTTTTGCTCAGGCTAAGTTTTGCCCATTACTTCTGTGGTTGTTTCTCAGACTTCGATGATGTGCAGATGATGAAGGAAACTTCGCTGACACCGGCTTGATTGCATAGAATACGTTTATTACAATGAAGACCAGTGTTTATCAGGCACCACGGTTTGCCCGGGAGACAACTCGGAGCCAGAATGAATCTCTCTCCGAATCACAGCTCAAAACTCACTTATATAGTTTGTGTACAGGCCAAATGTTTACACAAACAGATCTTGACTTATGGTTCCCGTCAATAACAGGGCCCCAATTCCCAGGGCAAAAGGGTCACCAGTTCCTGCACCTCCAGGAATAGGGATCTCCCCTACATAAACAATCAAGAACAAAGGGAAAGGTAACATATATCACATGTCAGATACTACACCTCTTTGTTTTAATTTTAAATCAATAAAGTTGTCAGAACACCATATCTGACACCGGATTTGAAACACTGATGTATTCTCATCACTATCAGCACAACCAGCCATGACTTGCAACCTTTTTACACAGGCTGTCTACATCGTTATTTTGCTGTGCCATGTTAGACGTTTGCATAACTGACTTTGTGAATGTGATTCATCCTAGTTAGCCAATGAGACAGGCAGATCGCAGATGTGAAAACAGCATTTCATGAAACACTTGCATTAAAAAACATGCATTTCACTGAACTAAACTTGAATGTGCTTAATGAGGCCAACATGCCATTTCACACATGCTTGATAAGACACACAGTGGAACGCACAGGGCTCCTGATGTCACTATCATAAATCACATTCTTCCAGGTCTGGATTTAAGAGTTGAGCAGATTCTAAAATCCATTTTGATTTCTATGGTGGCATGAGGTAATAAATCATTAAGCACACTCCCTCATGCATCCTCTTAAAGAGCAGTGAACACCGGTTCGTAAATCTCCCATGACTTCGCCATCCTCCTGTCCTTGGTCTCGGGTAAAAACTAAGCCACACCCATTCTCATCCCAGCGCGATTCATCCCGGCACTTCCACACTTTTGATGTCTGAGGAACAGTTATGTTGTAGGATAATTGAAAAAAGACCACAAACCAGCTTTTACTGACAGCATGCTTTGATTCTCCTCCTCTGACTTATGCCTCATGCTGCTGCATGCAGTGAGCCTTTGAAGGTTGAGAAGAGAGCAGCTGCCCCCCTTTAAAAATACAACACAAAAAGTGTAACACTGATTTATAGGACATGTGAGCAGAGGGAAAATGGATGCATAGATGCTTTACACAGTGGCTACTGTGATTGAGAATGCTGTTGAAATGGAAGCACTGCAGTATAAGGAGGCTTATGTTAATGACTAATCTTTATGAAAATAATAACTGTCCACCAGTGCAAAGCAGTCACAGTAGGCTACCTTAAATATGTTAAATATCTTGTGTTAGCCGACCACTAGATTTGAATTTTGGAGTTCGGTCAGACTCTGAGACATGATTTCTGTGTGATTTTACATTTATTTGAGACTTTTTCTGACAGACTCGAGACTTTTTTTCAACTCATCTTGAGGTGTGTGTGACTAGACTTGACTTGGACTTACCTGAGCGGACTTAAAACATGCTCTGTGTTTTTGCTTTAATGCCATCTTATTCATAAGTTTTCTTTCTTTGATGGCATAAATCTCAACTTTCACAGTAACAATTATTCACATAGGAAGCCCCCTTTCTTTATTATTATTATATATATTTTTTGCAATATCTGGCAATTAATGCATCACTGCCATTGGTAACATTGGCAGTGATGCATAGTGATCCTAGAAATTAGAAGCTTCACAAATCAGAAGGTTCTGTCGTCTGCAATGCAACACACCAGTCACACTGGTAATGTCAAGCCATTAAGTTTATGGTAAAGGCTGAATGCGTAAAATATAGCTTCATTATAAAATAGTCTTCTGGTTATTGTATTTATGTTTTTTTCTTATCACCATGACACAATTAAAAGGAATATTCTTTAATTGTGGCATGAAAAGGACTTCCTCCCAAGAATCTATACATTTTTACTGTTACATTAATTTTGGAGGCAAAGCAAGATAAAGTAATAAATAAAGGCGAAGCAAGATAAAGTAATCGCTTTCTTGGAATCTGATTTTGTTCTTGTACAAAATGCTGCTGCCAGAAGATCAACTAAAACCATAAAATCTGATTATATAACACCCGTCCAGACCACCTCTCACTGGTTCTCAGTTAAACGTGATCTGACTTTAAAGTACTTGTCTTGAAAGAGCAGCCATTACACAGACTTGCACCATCATATCTATCTAACTTTTAGATCCAAAGTCAAAACCTATTTGTTATCTTGTCTCAGTGCATCTGCTGTCAGTGTGTGGGCTGAGTTCAGTACTTCAGTGGCAGATACTGAGGCCAGCTTCTGTTAACAGTGCTGCGGACTGATTCCCATTACTAAAGTGCAGAGCCTCTGAAGTCCCAAAAGATGATTTTGCCTTTTTTCCTTGTCTTATGAATTGGCTGTTCTCAAAGTTATTTGCCCCATTACATGAGGTTTTGGGCTGTTGAACAGAATCCTACAGTGCGGTTTTCACTTAAGGATGTTATCCGTTATTTTAATTTTTCTTAATTTTTTTTTTAACTTTATTTTCAGAAGGAAGCACAGGCAGAAGTGCTGGAAATGAGCTCTTTAGCTTCTTAAGAGGAAAAAAATACAGCAGCTACTGTTCATATATTAAAATAAAGCTATCTATATGCATTGTGTTTTTCTCTGTTGATAATGAAACTAGGAAGCATCCGACCATTATCAGCTTATACTTCATTTTTACTTGTATACAACAAATCTAACAGGATATTGGCCTCAATCTCATTGTAGAGCAAAGAACAATGCAAGGTACACAGAGTGGATAAAAAGTGATGATTAAGATGATTAAGGTGCATTTGAAGTAATTGTGTTAGACTGAGCTTTTATATGTTTGTCAATATTTCTCGATACTACCTACAGTACCACCTAATTATGGTAAGTGTTAGTCATAAATTTATGTACTATATCAAGTACATTCAAAACCTAGTGTATCATAACTGACAGTTTTCTTAAATGATTCCCTGGTATCATTTCATAATCAGTCTTGCAAACCATAAAAGCTGATATAAAAAGACAATACAAGATTTAGAAAATTCTACAGATATAGGAATACCAAAGGTATATATAAAATGAATATAGGAATCCTCAATTACCATGATAAACTTTTGATTAGATTTTATGTTTTCATACAGGAATCTAAAACATGGTTTTTGAACATGCCTGTGTTCTAGCAAGGACTTGTGCTTTAAATGTATATAAGGTAATGCCTGTCTTTGCTTTGCTCATGCTCATCATACTGCCTAAGTACCATAAGCTTCTGGTTTGGCTCAAATGTGAACATAAGATTTTGTTTAGACCTCTGCCAGATCTGCTAAATGAAAGTTCAGTGAAATCACCAGGGTGGCTGAGAAAGTTGTTTTTTTAGAAAGCTCTCATCATGCCTGAACTGAACAAGTAAAACCTGGAATGACATGCAGAGATGTGCATCTTTAGGGGCATGTCTAGTAATCCCGCAGTGGGTACAGGGAGAACATAGTGCCTGCAAACCTTAATTATTCACAGCAGGGATGCTAACGTCTGGCACTTAGGAGACACAAGAACTAATCAGTAGGTGACAGCCTGCACAGGACCTATGGGATTTAGTATCCTGGAATTTGATTTATCCTTCAGGCCCCTTCCATGGAAAATGTGACCCTCTGAGAAGTACTAAATGGGGTTTTTGCTTTGGGGAGGAATTCATCATGTAAACGTGTCATTTAATGCACCTCTATACTTGTTAATAAAAGGTACTGACAAACAAAGCAGTTTACCTCTCTTCATGTGCTCACAAACGATTTGATGATCGCACAAAATGGTGCCACAAGGCGAAATAACAATACACAGTTCAAACAGGAGGCAGGACCTCAAACCAGACTGCATTACATCTTGTGTAGCTATTTATTTGACACAATGTCAGCATTATTCCTATAATGCAAGCCGACTCCACACGATAACAGCATTGTAGAGATGTAAGAAATCTGCCTTGACCGTGGCTTCTGTGTTGCAGATCTGTGTTTGTGTACCTAAATGCAACTCTGCTGAATTCTGTATGGGTCTATTGGTAAGTGCTAGTGATGATATATTTGAAGAATCATGAATGCTGTATATGTGCTACACACTTTTGTATCAGAATATGCCATACAATTAAAAAAATAAGAATATTCTATAGAAAATACATTTGGAAGTAAAATGTTATATTTCAATACAAGGGTTTCAACCTATGGTATAAATGTGTTGACTTTTAATATTTTCTTGAAAAGGAAAAAAAAAAATTCCCATAATAATGGGAATTAAACCTGCATTTAGAAAACACATTGCTTTATTTTACTCATGGTCACTGCAAACACCAGGGCTTATCAAGTTCTCCTGAATACAAGTTTTGATCTTTTTTAGATTTAATTTTTGAAATCCTTGGACCTCTAACAGTAAGTTCTCTCATGTCATATTAGCCTTTGTTTGTAAGGAAAACATTCAATTATTCCTCAGAGTATAAATTTCTCCATTAAAGCAGTTGTGAATTTGGTAATTGATGCTGGGACAAAATGATTCAGTGTTATTGCCCAAATGAGCTCTGACAGTCAGTCTGAGTGAAATAAATATATCTGGTACCTTCGACTCAATCTGTGGAAGAACCATTAAGAATGAATTTACAGACAATCAAGTTAATCAGAATCTATTTACCAGCTTTTACATGATCCTGTCAAAGCAGCTGAAAGAAGGACAACACGATTGATATTCTCAACTGTACGCTGGATTGAAAATTCTCAGGCAATACAAAGTGAATGCTAATTGCACCAACATGCCTGGGGCACTTTTCCCTTGTGAATGCTTATGTCTCTACTGGCTTACTTCGTCTTGGAGTATAATTAACTAATGGCTACTAATACTTTGATACTTGTCACCTGCTCTACCCTGATACAACACTTGCATCATGACCTACTCTTTTTGCCGTTGAAAAAACTTGTACAATTTCATCTTGGAGTTGTGGGGGGGGGGGGTATTTGCAAATGTACTGTGTCTGTGAGTTTATATTTTGGAACGGGCTTGTTGTTACATTCCTAACTGATTTTGCAGCTTATAGGGAAGCGTTAGAATCACCAAAAGTAACAGCTCCAGAAAATTTGTTGTTTGTGTATATACTGTGCTACAAATTTCACTTTCAGTGTCATGACATGTTTAGTTTACCACATAAAGCACAGGTTCAGCCTATTTTACTACGATACCTACCTACATTTCCCTTTGCATATACTCTGTGACTGCTTCTCTTATGTCTGTGTCTTGTCTGCCTTGGAGCTTCTCAGTTTTCTTTTTCTTTTTCTGTCCCAACTTACCCCTTGTATTTCTGAACCTGTTTGAATCAACTGGAAAAGGCTCCAGGCAATTAAAAAAACAAAAAAACAAAAACAACTCCCCAAAAATCAGCCTTGTCAGAGGATTCCTTTAACTTTCAATTTCCTCCTTGTTATTGCAGGCCATGCATCATCTATTTCCAGCCAGCTAGGGTTATGTTTCTTTTCCCAAACAAAAAAACAAAAAACAAACAAATATAAGCAATCCCCCTGTCAAAAAGTAATATTGAAGCCATGACTTCCAGTGATTCAAGATTCAAAAGTCACAGTGGGTATTAATTGATAATAGTAAGCGATTCATTAAAAAAAGCCGTGCAAAAATACTGACTTTATTTTTCTTTGACAGATGAATGCCGACAGATCTATTGTCTAATTCAAATATAAACTGATATCCACAAAAAAAAAACCTCAACAATAAAAGAAACACAACTTAAACTTCTATAGCCCATCAGTGGCTCTGTGAGACTACAGAGCTCTCAATCTAATCTTTCTAATAGATAAATCAAAGATTTTAACATAATGCTGCAGGACAAAGGTACAGAGATCACCAAAGTACCGTGTGCACCCGAGAGCATTGTAGTCCGTTCAACAGGTGTTGAGACATTCTAAACCACAAATGTTAACTTGCTGGTTTCTCTACAGGAAAAGTCTAGGGTTCGCTATATTCATCCGGAGTCCTCTGGGGAACATGGATCAGAGCTAAAATTTGCCATTTCCCTCCCCAGAGTCATGCTTTTTATTTCTAAAATGTGTCAGAAACTGCTAATATTTGAAAAAATGTTTAATATAGAGTACAATACTAAAACATAACCGATTATTAGATAACTTTACAAAATTGCTCCTTGAATCAGTTTAGAAGATACAATCTCTACATTGGTATATAAACCCCCCAGACATCGGTAAACTGAGGATGTTTATACTGTTTTCTAATGGTAGTTGTGCAAGTATTAGTATCTTTCTGGAGTTCTTGTCCATTTTTCACAATCCGCTTAAAAACAGTAAAACAAAGTCTTTAGTTTTCATCCTCTAATCAATTACTCCTCACACTACTGGGGTTTGCTTCTCGATCCTCATTGTCTGCTGCCTTCACCATTATGAACTTCCAGATGCTCTGTGTCATTATTAATGACCTCAGGTTCGCTGGGTCTAGACCCTTGAACACAGCCTTCTACATGACTGACTGCTGTTAGCAGGTATCCTGGAGGACTCCTCCACTTCATGTACTGTCATGAGGTAGACCAATTAATACTACTACTACTACTACTACTACTACTATTAATAATATTAAGCATAATGATAATAATGCTAATAATAATATAGAAATAATAATAATAATAATATGCTGTATACTACTCAGTTGTACACTCTTTTCTTGTCTGCTTAATGTCATTGACTTCCTATGACTTCTAGTCTGTTTATGGTATAAATAAGTACAGCATATAGCGTCCCCTGCAGTTACTATACAACTGATGGTCAACCTTTTTATACTTTCCTCTCACATATACAGGTTTCGGTCTAACTTAATTCTCTATCTGGGAGTCTCCATACAGTCTCAGCCTCAGCTTCGACGAAGCTAAAAGACAAGATCGCATCATTATAGACTGATGATTGCAATAATGAAACGCTATTCCCAGGAGAGGTTAACTTGTTTTCAAATTATCTCCATTATGGCTGCCAATTCCTGCTGATACTCTAAACACATCCTACCATTCTCCCCTACAAAATGTGTTCACTGCTTCTGTCCTGATGGTGCCCAATTCTTATGAACAAATACTTGTGTTTGCTTTCAGTTTCTCTCCCCTACACTTTGTGTATCCTTGAGGCCGTACAAATGTATTGAATGCATTCCCTTTCCGATAACACATTTGCAAAGACAGGATTTTGAAAAAAAGAAGAAAATAGCGTTGTTTATGTCTGTGAACACTACTGTAGCTGACACTCTTTTTCTACAGTGTTCTTCTTCAATTGCTAAAGTTCCTGGCATGTTATCTGCTCCAACTGATTAAAGTTTGAGCATGAACCTTTATTCTTGTCGTTTTAAAACAGAAGTTTGACAAGATAATCTTAACTCTTGGTCGACTTAATAGTTTTTTAAGAGCCTTAAAACACATCTCCTCAGTGGAATAGCAAAAAGTCCTGAACATATAATATACATTTTCTGAAATGTGTTGGGCGGAAAATGGAAGGGATGAATTATGAAGAGGTGGAACAGATTTTGAAAGTTTAGTTGCTGTAGGACTTGGTCTCACAGCTTCAGCTCATTTCTAGGCAGACAAACAAGTAACTGAAGAGAAGTGCAACACAAACAACGCAGCCGCCAGCAGAACTCAGCAGGGTGCCAAATGACTAATGGGAACTAAAGTGATATATGTTAGTCATGTAAATCCACAGATGCTGGATATCACATTCTGCCTAAGATTGGATCAGTTGCACAGTAGGAGTTTGCATTTTTTTTTTCATTTCTATGCTTACCATTCCTTAATGTTAGACGGCAAGAAAAAGTTTTTAATATTCACTGTGACACAAAACAATCATGCAGCTTTCAACTTTTATGTGTTCAGAAACAGAAGTACAAATGTAAATCCCTTTGCTGCACCCACTTCAGGCTGCATTTGCCAGAAAAATCAAAGGTTGTTATTGAAAGTGTGTTTTTGTACAGCTACATATGACTATTACTCTTACAACATTGCATTAGTTTCACTGAATAAACCCTAACTACTGATCGAAAATCATTTTCTCTGTACAGCCTATTTTTTTTTTACAAGCTAATAAGCTGTTCTTCATCATGGTTTACATGTACAGCATGTCCAAACAGTGGCACGTCAAAATCGTTCATGTAGCTTAAGTATCTGATACTGAATTTCATATTGCCATAATATACAACACACAGTACTGAATGGTTTTGGGATTTCAATACACCCTCTGGATATACTTAACAAGTGAGATCCATGAAGACCGCCTCTCTCCCAGACATGTGTTTGGAGTTTGTTTGTATCTTGAAGCCAATTACAACTTGCACATTGCTGGACAAGTCTGATAAAAAATTCCTTTCCTGCAAAAAGGGAAATGATTTCCACCCTAAGGCACATTTCTCTGATTTCCCCCTTACTTATTAAATGCAGCCATGGGAATGTTCAACCTCAGAACAGTTTTCACATCTTCAGCTGAGGATTGGAGGACAGCAGTGTTTTCATGACCATCAGATTTTAATATATATAAATCACAGAATGGTTACCTTTGTGTATTATATTTTGGTTCTGTGTACATATAAGATGCAATTATATCTTTAATCATTTTTCCGTCTGTCTTATTGTGTGCGCATGTGCAAAAGTGTGCGTATTTGCTGGGGAGAGAGGTTGAACACTGTGGTATTAAAACTGTAGCTTTCAATTAACTTGAGAAGGGTGGTCAGTCCCCTGTGTCAGGCAGAGCTCTGTCTTTATTAGACCAGGGGGTTTAGGCAAAGCTCCAGTGGGGATTAGCCACAAGTTGAAGAGGAATAGAGGAGCCTTTGCCTAAAATAATTCAGGGATGTTGGCTGTTGCCTGTCTAAGTCCTCAATGTACTAGGTGCTTAGGTATAGCTATAAGTGACTACAGGGATGGGATTTGACAGGATTTCACAGTGTGATTAGAATTTGATTCAAGTTTTGCAATTCAATTAGATATTGATTCAGCCCTATATTGATTAGATGAGTTACGATACAATTATACATCAAAGCACTGCAATATTATACCATATATAGGGTCAGAATATATTACACATCTGCGTAATTCATATGAGCATTGTGATATTACAATCTGAAATACTAAATTACAGTGCAGTTGGAAAGTAGCAAGGCTGACAGCATTTTTATTGTTTCTGGCAAATGGTATTTAAACTGAAAAAGGATTTTGAGGCTAACAGAAGAGTCATATAAATTTTAATACATAGTTTCCCAAGTTTAGGACAATGGAAACTGATATTGAACATACAGTTCATTCTTGATTCACTAAGTAAGTCAACCGACCTCAGTCCCTTAATCAGGCAAAAACACCAAACATTCTCAGGTTCCCTCTGGTTCCGAGATGTGAAAGCTTGCTGTGACAGTTGGTGGGGCAAAACAAGCAATTTGCAAAAAAGCCCCCTGGGCTCAAATGATATATTATTGATAGATGAATCAATTATGAAAATAATAATTAAACACAGCAGTTCCTCAATTAAACTGATCATGCATTTCATATGCTAAATAGCAGACTGGAGGTAAAAAAAAAAAAAAAAAAAACAAAAGAAAATCCTGTAACAAGCACCAAGAGTAAATGTCTACAGCACAGGCCTGGCAGAGCATCAACAGGGAAATACAACTACTTGCAGACAGTGTAGAGAATTTACAACCAAAAATTAAATAAGATTACCTGAGTTAAGTTTTATACAGGATACGTGTGGGGATATTCTATATTTTAGCATTTTGTCAACAATTCTACTGAGAGGGCCAAAACCAACAATGTACTGATGCTAGTAACAAGAGTGCCCTGTACCACCAAAGCCTCATATAGCTCAGCCTGATGTCATAAAGCTCCACTGTTGTCCAAACACTATTAGAAATACAGAACTGAACCGCGCTGTTCCACTGGCTGATATGACACTTTTATGACACTGACCTTCATCACCATTAACAAGGGCAATGATGTTTGTTTTTTCTTTTTTTTGGTTAATTCAATATACACCACCATTTAGAAAGTGATAGATCCATTTAAGATAAAGAAACTAGATATCTGAGAATATTTTTCTCAAGATTTACATCTTCAGCAGGAACTAATGGACTTGGCAAAGGGTTGTTACAGACAGGCTGGGAAGCCAGAGGGTATTAGGATATGGCTTAACACATTATTGGTTTTGTTCTTTCCATGGGATTTATGGAAAGTAACACAAACATAGAATATCACCAGCTTTTTCCTGTAACTCGTACAATTGCTTTTCCGATTACTTTTAGTTGTCATTCTGACAACAGATTATAAAAATGACTTAAGTGTTTCAATTCCTCTAAGAACCCATGACAATCTTGGAGAAGTGGGAAGACCTACATAAGATTAATGACAGACGGCATGCTATTACTGTTTCTGAATTCATCAGAAATAAAAACAATCCCAAGAGACCTATATATTCAGAAAGCACCTTCTACTGTGGTAAAGAGGGAGCTTCATGAGGGCTTGAAAGAGTGTACTCAGCAGGTGTTCATTTGCCCTGATGACTAATACCATACAATATGTGAATAATGATGAGTGCATCTTACAAGAGAGTTGAAAGAAGAAAGATCTTTTCTTGACAAATCTTGAGAGAATCCTATAATGAGAAACATGAAAAATAGACGCCTGTGTCTGTGAGCCATGAAAATGATTGGAGAATGTTTACTTGCAATGACTGAGATTTCATCAGTGGTATGAACTAGAACAACGTATCAAATTACATTGATCCCAACTCTAGGCCTAATAATCGCTGCAAGACATTGGAGGACACATTAGGAACTTAAAGAAAACAAAATTCCCAATTAAAAGACACAAAAACATGGCAAAAGTTTAATTTTGTCAAGAAAAAAGATTGGAAAAAATGAAGAAATACATTCTATGTGGTTTCTCTTTTGAAAACGGAGCTGGAATCCAAATCAGTGGTACAGTACAATAAAAGCCCACTTGTAAAAGAAGTGGCTATGTGAGCTTGCACACTCCCTGCACCACTCACATGCCTATTACCACTTGCTAGCATGCTTCTTACTTTCAGCACAGGCTGTTGGGAAGGTTGAGTGTCACACGGCCTTACTGTGCTCAAATCTGGGCCTGTAAATATACTGAATGTCCAACACTGTGCTACATAAACCATATTAAGTCTTGAAGTGTTTTATTTTATTATCTGATATTGATAATACTTGGATATAACTTGGAAAAAAAAACAAGAAAAAATAACTTGTATGCATTTTGTATAATGACAGGAACCAAAAGTAGTTTAACTATTAACTAAATTGCAGCACTAAGTCTTGCAAAACTCCACAGGCTACCAAGCACCTTGTCTTCTTTCTGATTATAGGACATGAAAGAATCTGATTAGCATTGAAGCCTGCAAGTGATATCATCTGTATTTTTGGCATAGCAGTTCATAATGTACAGGAAGGTGTGTGTGTGTGTATGTATGTGTAGAAACTGGTATGAGAGAATCCATTACCCTGAAAACATTTGAATATGGCAAATGCAGCTATAGTAAAATGCATGAGTTAAAGTTAGTCCCCACACTGTATCAGAGTACAGCAGTAGTACAGCACATTTTTTTTTTCATTTTATGGATTGAGTGTAGATTGATGGACATAAATTGCAATTTCATCAATTCAAACTAAGTCTACCACACAATAAAGTTTGCAAAAAATGGTCTAATGGCACATCATCACACAGTTATTCATATTTTTTTGATAGCTTCTATGGCATGTATGCCTTAAAACATAGAGTTTAAGGTGTGCAGTTACAAATATAACCCATCTCGGGTGATATTGGCTTAATCCGTGGCACTCAAGTGCATTTCAAATTATGTGGTACTTAAGGTGGATCTTATTTGTTGAAACTGACCCTAGTGTTCTCCTTCCTTGGGAAATTTCTGGTTATATGTACTGCATCTGCAGTGCACTGTATTCCTAGCTAAATGCTACAACAATTCAACATTTTTTGGAAGGCTGAATTTAAAATTATGGCTGGCCTTCTGTTTTGACAAAGCTGAATGTTCAGAACTTAACTGAAAACAAAGACATATATTTTTTAACTCTTTTGAAATATTAAAAGCCAATTAAGGACTTTTATTAACACGTTTGATGGATTAACTTCAACGAGCATACTGCAACTCCATATCCTGCAAAAGCAAATGTGTGTGCTACATGGAATAAATCACTGATGGCTGAAAAATTTCACTTTGTATTTTGGAGGCTGCTGCATCAAGCTGCACACATTGTAAAAATCAATTCCCTCGCAGGAGGGTTCCATATTTACTGTGATGTTTACAGATGAAGGGCTGGAAAAACAGAGCACCAGGTCTGAATTGTGAATGAAGATGAATGAAGCTGTCTGATGTTAGGGCTGCAGGTAAGTTTAGCTACTTTAAGTATGTAACTCCAACCACTCTGCCAAATGGAGTGCTACAGAAATGAGCTGATTGAATATAAATATATGGACACGCTCGAACACACTTTGAACAGAACTGAACCAGCTTACCTGCTGTAGGGAACCAAAACAGAACAAATACCTGCAAACTGTGTCCAGACGAACAAGATCCCTGATTAATTCACCATGTGTCCAGAGGTCAAAACTCATGAAGGAAGCTGTCTTCTGTGTGTGTTCCCGAGGACAAACTTCAACGAAACATCAAATTTCCAGCGTGAGAAAACTAGCCGTTTGAACCCTAATGGCCTAAACACCAGACAGCACCTAAATACATAAAGTACTGATCTTTTTAACTTCTTTTTAACTTGCTTAAATGCAAACACTTTGCTGGAGAGACGGAAACATGTGTGGTCTCATAACCATCCTCCCTCTTTAGCACAAATTTCTTTTCATTTTTGGCGATACCCCTACAGATCCGTATATAACTCTCTAGGATTGGCAATCCCGCCAGAAGTATAAAACAGAGATGGCTTCAAAAATTCTGCCTTTTTTTGTCCTAGAAACATAAAAAAGCATCCCTTGAAATCTTCAGTCTACTTTCAAATGTATGTCATTAGAAAATGATTTTATTATGTGTAAGGGGATAAAGAGAACAACATTCACATTTCAGTCCCTGAGTGGGAAAGCAGCTCTTGATGGGAGATAAAGGTATTTGTATCATAATAATGGCATGGCAATTCTGCAGTCATTATTGGGATATTATGAGGCAAGAAAAGAGGTAAAAATGCCCATTTCCCCTCCTTTAAACAAGAGCATGTGTTTGGGTTGTCGTTTTACACTGACTGAGGAAGATGGTACACACTCCTTCCTGCTGAAGACCTTGAAAAGATCCTGGATCCAAGCACAATGATTGCTACTTCTCCTCAGATGAAAGTGTGGAGGACAGTTAGGAAGAACGTTGCCATTTTGAGCTTTGACCCGATCCTGCTGAGGATGTTTGTGATGAGCAGTTATTTTACACAGGCACAGCACATCATAACGCTTTCCTTATATAAAACTTCTGTCACAAACCAGCTGGCTGCAGTGACTTAAAACTCTCTCCTCTGCATAGGAGATGGAAAACTGTATCTTGTTATACATATTGCAGCCAACAAAGTCAACTCATTAACCGTAAGCTATATTTAGATAGTGTAATCAAAATGTTCATTCTTTCCCAATTTATATCTCAGGCCGTGCTCCTTCTGTTATTTGTAATGCACTAATGTTCAGAGTAGACCTCTCGCTGATTATTATTTTACATGTTGTCATCATCATATCAGGTTCTTATAATAAAATAAAATAAAGTTAATGTATCAATTAAAATGAAGTCAAATAGGATTGTAATAATCATTCAAGCCAACTAAATAATATTCATGAGGGTTGCAATAATCAGTCTCATTATTGTAGGCTGTTCTAATGCATGTGTCAGGTGTAAATGATCAAAATACTTATAGATATGTTTTATGTATGCTGTAATGTCTTAAGGGAGATTTCTATGTTTTTATGCGAAAATTTAAAGATTCCTTTAACGTGTAAGTTTTGTAGGAATCCTGATGGTGCATCCACACATAAACAAACAAAAATTAATAATAGAAAAGAACTAAAACGAAAACTAAACATATGAAGAAAGGGGGGAAACCTTTCATATTTTTATTCATTTACAAAATTGTGGAGAACTTTGCAGCCTCTAGGAAAAAGCACAGTTTCAGCCCAGTCATCAACCACTGTCATGGAAGACAGAAGGCGACACTCCACCATCACTGAGGTTTCTGCCTACAAGAGAGCACGGGTCGCAGCTGAGCACAGGAGACAGCCACAACCCTCTGGTCCTCTTAAAATTCTTCTCAGAGGATGCTGGGGAAACTGCTCTGCCTGAACATCAGCATGCAAGAGGCCAGGATCGCAACCAGATTTGCAAAGTACAGCTGGATATTCTGCATGGAAATGATCAACCTGGATAACACCACTGACTACTGGTGGGAAAACATCTTTTCAGTCCTTTTCATCTCACAGGTGATGTCAAGGGACAAATACCTGATCAAATCCTTAGAGTGAATGGTGCCTTGAGGGCAACCATAGGGCTTTCATGGAGGAGCGCTCTTCACAGCTGTGTGGTGTGACCCATGACACAGAGAAGACCCCTGCAAAGAAAGCTAGGGGTGTCCATGTGCCATTTCCTGGGGCTGTGCTTATCAGTGACTCCTGGACACAAGACCTGTGTATGTTTCAGGATGCGTGGGGAAAGCAGACAGAATCTCCTTGGAGGTGCAAAACATGTGATGTCTAACTTTGCCTTCAACCAGACAGAAACGGTTTTGAAGCATGACTGAGGATTTTACGATGTAGATGAAATAAGATAGAACTTTATTCATCCCTAACGAAAGTCTCACAGGAATGTCGCTCAATTTGTACTTTTCCATGACTTCAGTGTGATTGCACTTTGTATTAATCAAAATTGTATCCATTGTATGTTTGCACAGCATGTTAAATGAACTGTATTATCTTCTCTTGTCTTACAATTCACTCTGACTTTCTAAACTGATGGGCGTGGGGGGAAAGAGGGCCACAATGACATTCCAGACTGATGGGCTATTATCTTTGACAGTGGGGAGGGGCGCTATTAACAAAGTGTTGACACCTACTTCATCAATATTCATTGTGTTGACCCCTGGCTTTGAAAAAAATAATTTGCTTTCAACCATGATCTACATCCCTTAATTCACCTAGACATTACCTGGATGAGCTGCATGTGAGTACGCGAATATCCAAATCAACTGAACTTGAAATTAAATGGACTTTACCCTGCCAGCTCTTTAGTACAAAGTCTGTGTAATGGCTGATCGAGCCAATGTATGAACAGAGCAGGTCATGTCCAGAGAATTCAAAGTGCACAAGTGGGCATGTTGATAATGTTTCTATCCTGCCTCCTCAATCTCACTCGCACAATCCCAATCTGTCTTGTTGTGTGCTACATATGTGAAAGGGCAACTTTGGACAATGTCTTCAGTTTATATAAGGAAACAGCCATTAGAGCCACTCCAAAGTTCTAACACTTTAGTAGCCAAACCACATGAAATTTATAAATAATTCAATCACCTACAGTATGTGTAGCCAGTAGCTATGCTTACAAAGCTAAGAGCTCAAAAGTCTTGGCCAGAAATATTTCTAATGTGTTTTGACTGTATCTCAGTACCTCTGAAAAAAGTTTTTTGAAAGAATAAATTTAATGGTTGCAGTTCATTTAAACAGAAGTCAGAGAGACATCAACACCACAGACAAACAGCAAGGCTTCCGAATCATGTTTTCATGATGACAAGATAATAGAAGACACAGGAATCAACCTTGTTTTTATTATTTTCCAGAGGCTACTAAAGCATGTCTATTGTAAAAAACATGAAATGGTCTGAAAGAAGCACAACACTGTCAGATTGTCAAAAGAGAGAGAGAGAGAGAGAGGGAGAGAGTGCTGGAGCTGACAGTTCAATCAAATTGCTGGTAATAGTTCATTTTATCTGTGTTCGCTGTCCTAGGCCGGTATCATGACCAGACACCTGCGACAAGAAAATGTGAGCACAGAGAGGGCATGCAACTTCAAACAAGACAGATTTCAATCGCTGTTGGCTTGGATCTGTGGAACTGTTCTGTCTATCTATGAACAGATTTGGGTGTTTGTAACACGAGTTAGACATTCCTTTGACTCCGTAAGATCTACTGTCAAAAATACATTTAAGTTAATTCAAAGTGTGTGCCATTCACATGTATGAACTACTGGATAAATGTCATTTCTAAGTAAGCCATGGAAAGTTAAGTTGAAAAGAGGGTGGCAAAAGATGTATCTGCACATTATCTCACCTTTCAAGATAAGTTATTCCACTACAGTTACTTATAGTTAGTGTGAGGAAAAATGGGTCAACATGCTTAATTTGGAATTATTTCGGAATATCTGTGAAACCACCATCAATCGGAACATCCCAAGCTATAGAGAAAATACTTTAGTACATAAGACCATTGAATCTTTTTTTTCTCTCAATTATCATGAGTTATCTAAGATTCCATCAGTAATGCTTGACCACTTTCCAGCAGAAGAACTCCAAAACAACCTGACTGCAAATCGCTCTATTATATTGTCACCTTATCAGGTGGTTTGGGTTAATGTGTCAGCAAAAGTTGTCCACTTCATAAATTCAAGTCCAGCATTCAATCTAGTTTTACCTTTGGTTTGATCTTCACAAACTCCTGAGGGTAAAACAAGTATTGTTTTTAGCTTCTAAATACAACACTTGCTTCATGGCTATTTGCTAAATTTGTCTGACATTTGGTGCTTGGTAGGTAGGTTTATTTTTTTGCTTTAGAAACAAGCATTAAGAATCACTAACTCATTCATCTCAGCAATTGTTAGTCAACCAATTACGAATTGCTTTATTTGTAAACATCTACAATCATCAATTCCACAATTAATAACCCATCTCGCAGTGTTAAGGAAATTAATGAAAACATTCTGGAGTTGTGCTTTTAACTGGATCTCCCCCAAAATTTAGTAGGTCCTTCCCTGGCTGATGCCCCATTTCTTTACCAAATGTTTTGCAAATTGGTTTAGTAGTTTTTGTGAAATAAACAAAATAACAACAAACAGACATAAGTGAAAATATAACCTCTGTGGTTGAGGAAATAATTATAAACTCAGGCCTCCTATCTGTTGAACTTCTCTTTTAATTTTGTTCAAAAAATGTTATGTACTTGTATATGTCTATAAGTAGCTCTGTAATGGTATCTTGAAGGCACCAAAGATATCGCTATGAAATTCCATGCCAATCCATATGGTTGTTGTCAAGACATGTGACTAAAAGACAAATATATTAGCTTTAGAGTGGCAAGGGGAGCCATGGGATCACTAAAGTAAATATGATACTTTTTCAAACAGACCAACATCAGCATCCCTTGCACCAAGCAGCTAAAAGGTAATAAAATTCCCCAAAAAATCTCTTTCAAGACCTAATTTAAAATCTGTCACCACATCTGCAACCCTGATATTTTCAGGCAGTGATTAAATATAAGACAGTGTATGTAGACAACTAATAAGCTCACAAATAAATAATATCCAGGATACTGTATACTGTATATTCCCACACAAAAGAGACCTTATCAGTGGTTATTCTTATAAAAAACAAATACTGCAGCTTTCGAATGATTTTTTCAGAGATAGGTTTGTGAGGCAGGATTTCATTTTGGAAAGTTATTAATATCTGTTGTCAGTTCCACATTTTGTTTTCGTTTATTACTGTAAAAGTGAAATAGCCAATTTGTTTATTTCTGTTAGGTTAATCTATAGCTTGGTTCAATCATTTTATGTCCTTTTGATATGGAAATAAATTACTTTGCATGAACAATATCTTGTATCTTTTATCTGTATGTTGGTAGTGTTCTTATCCCAGATAATTTTACATTTTTGTTTTTGCATTTCCTTGTGGGGATTGAAAACCTAATCTGAGTTTAGTCAGGATTAAAATTTAGGAAATTATGTCTAGTCATATACACTACACCAGCTCAAACTGGCGTACACTGGGTACCTGCTGGAGCAAACTTTGGTCTAGTGTCAGAGGGAGAAATTTAAAAAGAGCTGATGGAGCCCAAGGACTCTGCAAATTGGACAACCTCCACCGCACAAATGTACATTAGTGGTGGTTATTCTGCACACATGTGTGTACTCCCATGTGTACTAATTCAGTGGGGAGTATTCCGCGATATGTGTTTAGCAAGCCCCTGAGGGCTGGCTGGAGCATCCTGATAAGGACTTTTAGGTGTTGTGCAGAAGTGTAGTGAGCTGGGCTGCTGTGTGTACTACATTGTGTAGCTGCTTGTTTGGAACTGGTAGTCTTCCCTGCTCCACCTGTCAGTGTCTTATCTGAAGGGACCCAGGGAGCTCCTTAGGGTTGTGTTTCAGTAATGACAGACAATTACTAATCACAGACCAGCAGTGGAATAGAAACTCCTCTGTTTCTGTTTCAAAGGCTCTTTCATAGAGATGGTTGACTCCAAAAGTTAGTGGTTTGCTTTACAACCACTGAGAAGGATTATTTGTTTTTGATTGATTCAGCTAAGTCTCTGTCCCTTGTGACACTAGCAGTTATACCACCAAGGCTTCACACAGAATCCAGTCAATTGAATGGAATAGTTGTGATCAATATTTGCTCACAGTAGTGAAGTTAATCTGCCTGTGGCATTCACCTCAGGTTCAATTTGATATATTTTTACCGCTGACCAATGGCAAACTGTCTTAATTATGTTGACCTACAGCTATGTGTGAGGAAATATTACAGCAAACAGGGAACCCATGTTCACGAAAATGCTTGAAAGTTTATTTGTGTGGCATAGTACAAAAACAAGGAAATTACAAGTGCTTTACACAAAAATAATAGCCATCAAGACCAAATGTTAAAGCAAAACAAGAAATTACAAGGCATTTAGATAGAAATTTAAAAAAGAATTAAATAGAAAAAAAATAGGGCAAAAGTTACAATGCAGTTGACGAAATTTGTAATTTTTTGATTTAAAAAAAGGCAGTGACAATTGAAAAGTTATCAGGCTTGATTTAAAGAGGACTGACCGTTGCCGCAGACCTGCAGTTCTCTGGGACTTCGTTCCAGATATGTGGAGCGTAAAACCGGAACAAGCTTCACCATGTTAAGTTTTGACTCTGGGGACAGAAAGCAGACCTGTCCCAGATGAACTTAGGGAAATGGATGGTTTATGACATAGCAGCATTTTAGAAATGTACTCTAACCCTAAAACATTTTTTGCTTTATAAACCAACAGCAGTATTTAAAAATCAAAATAATTTATCCATGATAAATCGCATGTATTTCTATAGCACTTTTATCCAAAATGCTCCATTATTTGTCTCATTCACCCCTTCACACTATCACATACCTCTGGCAGTGAGCCACCATGTGAGGTGCTGGCCTGACCGTTGGCAGTAACCCAGGGACATGTGGACAGGAGGAGGTCAGGATTGAACCACCAGCCCTGCTATAATGCACTTACCTCCTGAGCCACAGCTGCTGTTCCTGGTTTCACAAATAACACAAGCTTCAAACTCCAGCTAAGCCTTCTTGTTGCTGCCCTTGCCCTGAGTCTAATATGAGCACATTAAGGGTGCCCTGTGAATTTGGTCTTGTGAGTGGGGTTACTCTCCAAAACACAGAGTGCTGAATCCATTTCTTTCCTGATAAAACATTAACAAAGCTGATTAAAAAAAGAAAAATAATCTGACATTCTTTAGCTACAGCCATCTTTACTCCAGTGGTCCTCTTTTTCTTTGCCTCTGTTGGTGTATTATTGTCATGGGCAGGAATGTGTAATGTATCTCATGAAGGGAACGTTTAATTTGGAGCTGATAACAAACACCTGCGTTACAGGTGTCCGGTTAAATTATCTAGTATCCATAAATCAATCCGCACCTGATAGCCAGTCAGAACTGAGAATTCTCAGTGGCCATGCTATAAATATGTATTTTCTTCCATATTAGCACTTGTTTTCAAAAAGCCATCATATGTGAGTGATGATTCACAATCTAGAGAATGGATGAGTGATTCCTTCAACACGATGGACTGAAAACAATGAGCAGGCTGGGTAAAACATTCACAGACAAATCGGAGTCTAACTGTCTTGTCTGTTGATTTCACCACTGGCTGCTCTCCAGCTAAAAGTCCCAATAAATCTATAAAGGACCAGTGTGTGAGAACACAGATTACAACAAACTGATTACCCCCCCACCCACCCTTTCCAAGCATGTAGGAGATCCTATGGTAACCTTAAGGAAAAAAACAGAAAACTGTCCCTGTTAGGTTTGTCCATTCAGGGCTACTATACAAACATGGAAGAGGTTCTGCTCCCTATATAGATATGAAGGGCTCAATCTAAGCTAAGGAAAACATAACTTCTTCTTGGTTTTAGGTCTTTATACACATTATTGTGAATATTATATTCCATTCCTGCCAATAGACCCTAGGTCCTACACACCGATCCTTTAAGGTCTCTTACAGGTCTTGTTTTAGAATTAATGTGAAAAACGTATAGACACAACCATCTGACCAATTTCAGAAATAATATTTCTTAAAAAGTCACCGGTTGAGCGTTTAAAAATCTGGCCAGGACTGAATAAACCAATATTTCACCAAAACATTGTCTAGTAGGCAGTAATAGACAAAATAAATCCCCTCAAAAACCTTCTCCAACAAAATTTTAAGTTTGTTAAAAACACTACAAGAAGTCCTATCTCTTACCCCATGCCTTAGTGATCCTGGCAAGAGCCTCCGAGTAAAGCAAGATTACCATGGTAACAGCTCACGAAACAGCCATTATGTAGTTATATGTGTCCATGTACAACACTTAGTTTACATCCACTGAGTGCCAGAAAATAAATTAATTAATTTTAAAAGAAAGCATACAAGTGGGTTGTTGTTGGCCTGCACAAATAGCGAACATGTTGCTTACAGGTTTCCCCTGGGGACAACGCTATGATGGCGGGGCATCAACACTTCATCAACAAGTCTAACAGGGGGCATTCACATTGTCCAAGTGAAATCATAACCATGAAAGAGGACCTCTTTCCAGTATTATTTTACAACATGATCTTGGCTCCTTTCCTGGGATGCGAGTGTGGTCCTGGGATAATGGAGACATCATTAATATACAAGAGGGCCTCTCTAACAGGAATGCACTGTCATACATATTGGATAAAACATTGAAAAGAAATTGTACCCAGAGCACAAGAAGGAGAGAGAAAGCAGGGGGGGAAAAGAGAGACATTAAGAAAACCTGTGGCTGACACTCCACTCCACTCACTTCCTCCATTTACACCCTCCTCTCTCCGTACTCTTAGGTGAGAAAAAAAAATTTGATTTACAGACATGTACTGGGTAAGAAAAAAAAGCTTAGCTTCACAATTTAAAGTTTGACCTCGCGGATGCAGCTTTGTCAAAGACAGACAAGAGATGTAAGTGTGAAAAAAACCTGCTAAAACAGTAGAACCCAACCTCATCAATCATAATGAAACCAAACTCATTTGGAATAGACACATGAAGGAGGTTCAAACAACATGGAGTCTTAAGAGGATTGTGTTCAAAGTGCAAAATTGAAATTTTTAGTGAAGAACAGATAAGGAACAAATGAACTCCACAAATGATCAATGTCTGCCAGGTCTTAAGGATGCACAAAATCTGTTTTTGTGTGTGGCACTAAATACGAACATAGCTAAGTATTATTTCTTTTAAGCATGAAAGAGCACATAAATTCCGATTTTATTTTTCAACATGATGTCGGCCCAACAGGGCACGTTCATAATAAGGGAAAGATCATGGCACTGGTTAAAGGAAACCAACGATGGCTATTGGTATTAATGCAAACCACAGTCTCTTGTATAAAGATCATTTGCATCCATATCGACCTTCCCCACTGAGAAGTAACAACATGCAAATTCTGCTTTTGCTTGTTATGGACGGCAGTCATTATTCATACGGTCACAAGGGCTCCCTTACTGGGGAAATGTGAAGCTCATTTCAAGTGTGACGAATTATGCTGTTTTTCGGCATCAAAATCTTCTATACAAAAACAAAGACAGGGGCACCTGCCAGTCCCATTTGCCCAAATGGATTTCATCGCTCAGGGTGAAAAACTTCATTGGGATCCTGATGATTGAAATGGCTTTGTGAATCTTTTCAACCCCCCTGGTACCAAGCAGGTCAACACGGAGAGCAGTCTACAGCAGCCGGGGGGGGGGGATACTTGGTCTTTTTTGTTTGACTGACAGAAGAGATCCCGTCACAAGTGCACCCAAGTCTTTTGCTATCCAGATTACCTCACTTTTTTAAGGGAGAAAAGGATATTAAACGGATATTAAATCTTCTGGGATCTAGCGAGGACCTATTGTGTCCTTTCAGGCTCTAGGTTAAATATGCTGACTAAATATATTCCTCCTTTCACCTCTCCAACAGCATTAGAGAACTGCATCAAAGAAGTTCTGAATTCTTTCCCAGCTTCACCGGCCTCTGAATCTTCTTCGACTAATGATCCAGAAAAAACTGCGATTGTGACATTGTGCTTCATACTTCAAGGAGCCTGTATAAAGTGAAATAGTCCTACAATAGGCAGACAGATTGATGTACGGTTGGTATTCATGGTGAATAATGTTTCTATGATTATGATGGTTTTATCATCTCGATAGAAACATATTGATGATCGTGTGTATTGAAATGATCTGACTTATCATCCACCGTTGAAAACTGATACACTGACCACAGTTGTGATCATCAACTGAAAATAAGATAGTTAAGTACAGGGGGACTGCTCTGAGCGGCCAGTCTGTTAAAAAAATGGTGGCCCCTCAAAGAGATGTTTAAACACAATTTATTCAAATATCCACTTACTGGTGAACCATGATCACAAAAAATATCTGATCACTTAAAGTGTTACACGGATCATTCATGGCCTCTCCTTCAGAGGACTGAGGCTCTATTTGCAAAACTCTGAAGAGGATTTTTTTTTTTTTTTTGCTTTTTGTTAAGCAAAAAAGTAAATAATACAAGCTCTTTAGAAAAGAACATCGACAGCAGTAGTTGAAATAAAACAAACACAGCACACAACAGATGTGTTCTGAAAATTCAAAGCCTTTTCACTTATCAACTGATTCAGTAACTGAACAGAACTGGCAGCAAAACATCTAGTTTAATATGTTTCTTCCTCTTTCATTCATTACGGCATGCACCCACTCCTGTACCCTGTGTGAGGCACAGTAGCAGAGGGGCTGCCTCTCTCTTCCCTCTGACACCCCTCCATTTTTCACACCAGGAGGATCCCTCTCTTTAAGTGGATGTGATGGAGATGCAGGTCGATTGAAGACAAAGCAAGGTCCTCTAGGTTAAAGTGCCACGATCAATCACAGTAGAATGGATCAAAGAGCCTAGCAGCCCAGCAGGCTTTTGCAACTGGCCACCAGTGTTGTTAGATGTTGACATTTGATTGAATGTGGGTTGTGACATCAGGTGACTAAAATTCCGTGGGAAGACGTCTAATGCAAACATCAATTTGACACAGAATACTGATGTAAGACAGGAGCGATAGTATGTTTGTTTTAAGTACTATTGAAATGAACCAACAAAAATCCAATGTCTTCCTCTTCTTGAGGATACCATCATTCACAAAGTAACAAGGTATGGTGACCCAAACCCAACATCTGGTAAATGTCTTCCAAATGTCAATTAGCTTCAACTGGCTTCGGGAGTCAACTAGATTTTCCATTTCCAACTAAAATTTAACGTGTGTCTGACATTAAAGTCCAACCCCTCTCCTACGTTATGCACCATCTGACGTTGAAACAGGGATAAGTCCTGACAACACCAATATTCCCCAATATCTGATTTTTACAATCACTTTTAAAGAATTGTTTGTTTGCACAACACCCAGATTACATGCAGAGTCTGAATAGAGTGTGGGGTGCAAAGATTACAGTATTAGCATTTCTGATGTACTGTGGAGGCATTTAAGGTATTATGTAAATTAAGACTTTGTACTTGTCTCTCCACAAAATCTTTTGTTATTTTGTTTGGTACGCTGCTCTCGTAGAAGGATTGCATGGGATTCTTGCAAAAAGACTTATCCTCATTTGGTATTTTGATGAAGCTGGTGTAGAGGGCTGTTTAACACATCAGCCAAAAATCTCCAACAAGTTTCCACCTGGGCTAGGTCAGGTACCTGCAACGGCTGTAATATAACATTCATTTTTTTGTAATGCTCATCAAAGCAATCAGTTATCTCTCAGTGACTCATATGGGAGCAGTTTTTCCTTTAACTTTATTTAATGTGTCAGGGGGAACATCCTTTTCAGTCTAACACTGTCTACAGATATGTTTCAGCCCAGTTTTTCAGTAATCTGTTTCAACAAAACCTCTGACAGAACTGATACCATTTGATTTTAATCTGGCCACATAACCGCCTACATTTCACTCATGCTTGAAACCCAAAAACCTAACTGAACCCAAAGCTTTAACTCTATTATATGACTTATGTGTGTAACTACATCATTTGTTCATTGGATTGTAATGTCCATCATTAAAATCTTAAAATTACACCTACTACTTGAAATCCAGTATCTATGAATCAGATTTTTAATTTTTAAAGAATGAAGATTTCAGTTTTCCACATTAAGCTTGTGAAATTTGCTTATTGGCCTGTAATTTGCTTCCAAACTAGTTGTGATGTCATGAATTAACTTGTACATGTATTGAAGTTTTTTCATGACATATTCAACCCAGATTCAGAATCAGCACAAATGGGGCCTGCGTACGCATTGAAAATGTGTGTACATTTAAAATCCCTCTTGACTAGGCATACCATTGAATTCCTAGTGTTAGACAGGTATAAATGTGGACATATCGATTCCTGAATTACGGGTACACAAGCCTCTACTCTCAAGTTTTTTTGTTTTTTATTTTTCCAGAAAAACAAGGTAATCATTTCTTTCTGAGTAAAATTATGGCATTAATGCCTCTATCTCATCTTGTTTTCTTCTAGTAGTGCACCAGTGAACTGATGTGACAGATATGTCAATAATGTTCTCTTGTAATAAGTCTGCATTGACAATTAACTTTTTCGTCTCATAATCAGTCATTTTAATGGAGAGGTATTATTTACTTTCTGTTATGCTTAAACTATTAAAAAGTGAAACAATTGAAAAGTATATTAAAACCAATTTGTAATCTATGAGTTGCTTAGAAGTAATATTACGCCAAATATCTATTTGGTGTTCTGCAAATCTTCCATATGACCACATAAAGGGAACCATCCATCATTTACCTGTTCTTTTACTGCATATTTATTTATCTTTGGACAAAACACTGTGGAAGCATCAAACAAACCACTTTGGCTGAATGGATAATTATATATGGTGATCTTGGATTCTCATCAACTGTACAAGACGTCCTTAGAGAGCCCAGGAGGATTTGTCCATTCTACATCACTCATTTTGTCATGCCCAGGGAATGCTATGTGCATTAGTCTGGTGCACGCAGGGAAAATATCCCAAATACCTGTTTTGAGGATGAAACAGGATTTTTTTTTTTTTTACTGCTATGGTATATTAACCTCATTTTCTGTAGTGTTTGATACTTTTGTAAACAAAAAACAACTCCACACATTAAGGCTAGTAGGGCTTTCAGAGGTCTGTGGTTGGCCATCTTTGGCATTTTGGAGGCTTTCCTGCATGTAAATAAACCTATGCATGCACAAGCAGATGGATATGGAACAGATGAGATTTATGATTGTTCACTGCAAGAAGTTGTGCCTGTACAACTTTGATAAACACCAATTTTCTTGTTCATACACAGATTTCCTACATACATAATTAGAATCTGTTCTATGCATGCTAAATCAGGATGCATAGGCAGATTAGCATTACATCTGTCTGCAGTCTTTGGCC
The DNA here is from genome assembly GCA_016859345.1 of Istiophorus platypterus. NCBI lineage: Eukaryota > Metazoa > Chordata > Actinopteri > Istiophoriformes > Istiophoridae > Istiophorus > Istiophorus platypterus. The sequence continues at coordinate 17,150,084 of CM029128.1, read as the reverse complement.
ATGCATGGAACAGACAGTGATGATTGTGTGTGAATGAGTGGAAGGGAGGCATCCAGCAGAGTATGTGCAGTGTGAGTTTTGCACATTAAAAGGTTATTCATCTTTTATTTCCTTCAGTTGGAAATGAAAATGGATTTTGAACACCAGATTGCTAGTCTAAGTACCTTCACTGGATCATGGGAGCTCTTTGCTTCACTGACATGTTTTACTTCTCAAAATTCTTTGATAGAAAATACTTTGAGATTATTGCTGACTCAACTCATCACATGCACCATTAAAAGCAACAGCTCTGAAATAAAATCATTAATGAAGCCAATCATAAGAGTATGGTAAACTGCTGGGATGCTGACACAGGGAATGCAAAAGCAGCAGCTGCCATGGCACTGGAGAAAGAAGCTTAATCACTGAAAGGAGCAAGTTCATATAAATTGTAGGTTTTTAATGGATGATATCACCTTTTGCATGCTGCTCACACCAAATAGTTTTGAATTGGTATCACAATTGTTATTCATTTTGCAAATAAATCCCTCTTTGTTATCTACTGTGATAAGTTTTAAAATGTCCCGGGCTATTAAGTTATTTGAGACACACAGATTTCTGGGTCTATAAAATCTGTGTATCATCTGGAAGAGCTAATGGAGGGGTTGTAGACTGGGTGAAGGATGTCACTTCTGCAGAAAATGAAGAGAAAGCTACTGCGTTCATGTTGACAATTTGGAACAAAACATGAAAACAACTTAGAAAAAGTCCAATATGCATCCATGGTTTGCCTGTGGAACTGTAAATATGGAAGAGGCAGCTACATCTGTAAATAAGACACCGGAAATAAGCTGATTATTTACCACAGAGGGATTCAACTATTTGTGTGCGTAAAGGAACTGCAGTAATTACTGAGATTTCATAGTAAACCACAAAATAGATGTTATGATGGACCACAGCTATTGCCTGACTGACCAACACACCATTAGTGTAGACAATAAAGTACATCTCAAACCAGCTCCTATCCCATTAAAAGGAAACAGTTTAAGGCTTCAGTCAGGCCAAAATGTGTTTGAAGTCACAGTATCCATTATGCTTTATGTTTGAAGAGTGGGCTCAAAGTCCACACCGTTGGGATTTTTTTGTTTTTTACTAATGGCTAAACATCAGACTTGCAAATGTATACACTATGTGTCAGCCTGCAGTGTCGGCCCATTAAAATAATGCCAAGGTACAAAGCATCTGGGCTGGTCAGCCACTGTTTGCAAAAAAGCAGCTCTGATAGCTGTAAATGTAAAATGGAAACATTAATGAAAGTACAACAGTTGCACACTTTACATGCAGATGTGAACTTGTGATTAGATTCACTATACTGAAGAAAAGGGCTTTCTTTGTTTTTGCTGTTGTCAAGGAGAGGAAACTTATAGGAAACTTAAAACTAGGTCTATAGAAGAGGTCAACAAAACTGTACTAACAACAACAACAACAACAATAACAACAACAACAAGCCTTGACATTAACTGAACAAACCGACATGAGACAATAACACACAAGGAGACATATAAAGTGGCTTGGCCATAACAAATAACACAAAAGGTTTAAACAAAATGGACATCAACTACATCTGAATACAAATCAAAACTAATTAAACCCAAATCCTTCCATATCACAACAGCACATGGTTCGGCCTAATGAGCCAGCTTCAGGATGTAACAGTGTTATGTATCTTAAGACTTCTCAGTCCAGTTATGTTACTGGCTTTAAGAATTTTCTATTACATTACGTGGAGGTGTAATTTTATGCAAAGACATGTCATCTGTAACAACTGGTCTCCTAACAAATATATGTACCTTGTATACAATTCATTTGCACTGGTTAACACATTACCAGGTATAACGTTGCCTGAGTTACAGTCAATGGCATTATTCTGTTCAAAAGCAGTGGTTCTTGGTGGATGATTGGATGAGCGGGTATATAATGAACAGGGAGAATGGGTTTAGAAAACACGACACTTTCGCATTGTGACCCATTTCAAACTGATAGTCAATGAAACAGATGTGTTTTTCTTATATTCATGACCATCTCAAAACTGTGTTTATTATTGCAACTATGATGACCAAGGTCCAGATCACCTGCAATTGTAGGGAGCTTTTTCAGGTGACACTCCTATGGGTTGTATCAGAACAACCCAAACAAAGACTTTTGAAACACTAGAGGATTTGACAACCAGCTTCTGGTATAGCCTAGTTTTTACTTTTGAAAACTTAACCTCAGTCTTAAACCAGATTTCAAATGAGTGTTTTAGGTGTCCATACATAGCAGTTTAAGAGTGAATATTGTATGGAAAACAAATATCTTACAATGAATATTTGAAGATAGAGACAGTATGCACATTTTACATTTTATCATAACTCTATGTTAACAATTCAATCAGGAGATTTAGTTTCTATAGATGGATGCAGTGTGTATAATATTTTCAGAACATATATAATGTAATGTAATGTAAAGAAATTTCTAATGAAACATGCATTAGACAACATGCATATTTATTCTATAATTCATGCTCACACTCTCTTTCACTGTCTTGTTTTACTGGTTAAACCTTTTCACTGCACTTGCCTTTAATAAAACACTAATTAGAAGTCCCATTAGGAATAGAGAGCTTGCAAATTAATAGATAATTATACACAAAGATTAAGCCCTTGGTAAAACACTCAGACAATCCCTATCTTTCTGGGAGCCATATGTCAACTCAGTACAGAAATATATGCCATTCATTTTGGTCTGGTGTATTTCCAATTATTACCACCCCGATTTACATGCCTCTCATGTGTATTGTGTAAGTTTGGAATTTACAGTTAAAGACCTGCTTGAGATTTGACAGCAAAAGGCTCAGATATAGTACATCAAATGATTAACGTCCAGTTAAAGTAAACAAAACAACTTCAAGGCAAATGGATTTAGCTTCATCATCACACCAATCCATTAACTGTTTTGAACGGCTCAGTGTACAGCTAATAATCCCCTTACTGTCTCCTGGGCAGTGGTGTGACCGTCTCACTGGCTCTTGAGCTCACTGTGCGGCACAATGAACTCATTCCACACGGGTGAGCAGCTGGTAGTCCCAGAATAAAAGGTTTATGGAGTCATTAGTAAGGTTTTCATATGTCTGTGCCACTTTTAATTATTTCACAGCTAATAGTCATGTCCACTGTGGACGAAGTGGGAAGAGTATGAACGAGGTGTCTTAATTTAATATTTGGAGGTGCCCTACCTCTTTCCACTCTGCTGATGTGGAGAGCAGTACATGACATTTGGCTATTCGTGGAGCAGGAAGAGGTTTGCATTTGTATTATGGGTTGTTCCACAATCTGGTAAACCTAACAAAGTACCATGTTGCTTGGGCGGGTAAGGTCTGCTGTAAAAGTCATGATGGTATGTTTTGTTTTTCAACGAAATGAGCTGAAGTGGTATTATCCACTATGATACTATAATATAAATGAGGGAACACAAAAAAGTCCCCATTCAATGTGTAAATTATGATGAGCTTATCTATGCAGCTTAATGAACTGCACACACACCGAAATTCTGGAGGCCATTTACAGCCAATTAACAGAGAATCAGCTCGGAGCAGAATAGAAAACAACCTGCTGCATCCGGAAGAAAATACTGCACTGTCTCAAAACTGGAAGAGATAACCAACCCCATTATTTACCTCCAGGATAATATGTGCACATTGGCAGGACAGCATTTTCTTTTTCATTAAAGAAATTTTTCATATACGATACAGTAGCCAGTAATTTCTTTGTTGCTTGCTTGCTCTCATCATCAAATCTGAATATATTAAATAGCAGAATAAGTATAGTTCTGCAGCATATACTTTATTAACAGCATAGTCATAATAGCAGAGATGGTCCAAATCCCTCAAGTTGTCCTAGAAGGAACCACCACTGATGCACATGAATCCAGTTTATGCTGTAATTTCACTGATAGCCGATTCTGTATCGTGTTTTAGTACATGCACCCATGAGGGAAATGTCAATCCAAGTAAGCACCATAAAGTTTATGGTGTTCAATTTAGTAAATGCTATCAGTGTACATTTTCACAGCATACAGGTCGGTCTCTTCAACCTCAGAACTAATGAAGACAGAGCAGAGGAATATTCCCTTTCAATTTCTGGATTAACTGGAGTCCATATCAACTAAATGATAATGTAGTTACTATTGCTTTTGTTTTCAAAATATTCTTGGATGCTAACCTGCTGCAAAATTGCTTTGGCAGAAAGGATTGATTGAAGAGATTTTTCACATTTGAGCAAAGTTATTTGTTTGAAGACATGTCAGGTGTGACCTATTATGCAGAAAACGACTTGCTCAGCAGGATTTATTAAAACGAGAATATATTATGCAAGCAGTTGTTAATGCCTTAAGAAAACATGTCTTGATTCTCCACTTGCTCTACATTAGTGTATTGTTGTGTAACATTGCACACTGTAACACTGTATGACTGAAGCAAATACAAAAATGAGGGCAAGATGAAAGAGTAAAATGAAGGCATTTGTGCCCTGTAAGGTTTTCTCATCAGGCCCAGTGCTAGCAAAAATAAACAAATGATTGTTTTGTACCAAATAACTCTCAGACAAATGAGGGCGACTTTTCAATAAAACAGTTGGCACTGAAAGTACACTTACATAAATAACCATCACTTTATGTCTAAATATATAATGCCACCCTGACATTTTAGTTCATCAGTATGTTAGTTCTTGTATAAATTACTGTAATCAATGCAGTGAATTCCTCCTTAATACTAGCAAGTAACATTTTAGCATTCACAAACAAAATTTAAGTATATTACTCACAAGTGGTATCACATCTACTGTCCCGAGCCAATCAGAACCATAGGTATATGGGCCGATGCAGACATAGGAACTGGTATTGGCTAACATAAATCTTTGTACAGGACTAAAATATAGTGCAGTTTAGTCCTGCTGGGGTTGCAGTGGCGTTCTCCTTTACTACATCTGTGGTCTAAAGTGCAAGAATTGAACAACACTGATTGCTTGGCAAAACACATGGATATGCTAGGATATAGCAATAATTCTAATGAGCAAAGAGCAGTTCACAAACCATTCATGTAGCAGCTTCTCATGATTAGCTGGATAATTATGGATAAGGTGTGCCATATTAAGTAGGTTACAGCTGTTATATCATGTGTCAAACAACATTGGTAAAAATGAGAGTGAGGATTGGTTTTGGTGTCAGCAGATACCCTTATTAAAGGGTGTGGCTTAAGACTGTGGCCAAAAAAAACATCCCCAGTTATTGGGATTAATAACAATCAAATATTCCTATATTTATTTGGTCTGCACTTTATAGAAGCTCATAAATTGATTCGAGGAGTGTGCCTGTTGCCAGCTTTACACACATGGATAATTGTACTTCACTTAATTCACTTTCTTTGAAATCCTCTTCAGCTCATTCAAATTTAAATGGAGTGTCCATAAATAGAACTTCAGGTCTCACAGGTTTCAATTAAGTCTTTTGCTGAAAGTCAAGGACATTCAGAGACTCATTCCCAAACCACGCAGAATTTGTCTTGTGCTCAAAAGGTCAATCCTTGTCAAACATTTTACTCTCTGTTCATCACTCCCTAAATCCTGAATATCCTTTTGACCCCCTTGCATGGTGACGCTATTATACAGCCTCATCGAAGGTATGACGATAAATATGCTATAAGAGCTACCTGTTTTGTTTGCAGGATGTACTGCTTAGCATTCAGGCCAAAGAATTTGTTTTTTTTCTCGGAGGATCAGATCATAATTATTCCTCATGCTGTTGGAATCCTTTAGGTGGCATTTGGCAAACTCTAGGCAAGCTGTCCTGTGCCATTTATTCAGCACCAGTTTCTAGGCCCTGTACTATAAAGGTATGACCAGTGGAGTGCTGCAGAGAGAGCTGATCTGTAAGGCTCTCCTGTCTTTGCAGAGAAATTATGATGTTGGTCCATTGAGCTTTAAGTTATGTTTCTTACCAGGGCCCATTATGTGCAGTTAATGGCAAGTTATCTGCAAACACTTTTAGTGAAAAAGCTTGTGAGCTTTAATTTTCCTTATTTTTTATATCTGTGGCTTGGCTCAGCAACAAAAAAATAGTCCGTAACTACGGTATATAATCAAATAAAAATACCACAATCCCCTCAAATTTATGTTGAGATTGGTCACACAAGTAGGTTGGTTACATGTTAGCTCAATGTAGAGTTTAACATTAAAATTCATAAATGCACATCTGAATGACTTCTTTCCATAATAAAAAACTATATGTTATCAAATATGTTATGTCTGTTACTGACCTCTAAAAGCCTTTTAAGACCATTATTGAAAAAAATCTGCAAGGGCAGTATTATTTCAGCCTCCCTCTAATACAAAAAACCCTTTTCTTATTAGATAAACCATATTCAAAATACTACAAGCACCTTCACCAGATATTTTGCCCTTTACTTTAGGACAACTAAAAGACTCAAAGGGTCAGCGGGACTGAGGAGCCGTCCTGGTTCATAGAATGGAATCATGGGAGACAACTAGGCTGATGCGAGGACATAAATGCTTTAAAGACAAGTAAAAGAATTTTCAAACCAATACAGAAACCAATGGGCAACCACGTAAGCACTTTAAAACAGGTGTAATATGTTCTCTCCTTCTGACCCTACTCAGGCAGAATCAATTGCCTGGATCAATTGTTAATGATTTATGATTTTTGGGGGGTAGACCAGATAGGAGAGCATTGCAAAAGTCTAGCCTTGTGGACTTAAAGTGTGCATGAGGTGAAAGGTCACACACTAAAGTAAGAGAAAACTTTAAAGTTTGACCTGAGTATGGCAGTATATCAAAAGTTAAGGGAATACAATTCATCCTGAGGGAGACATGAATTTTCCTGTGTAAATTTTATAGCGTTCCATCCAAAAGTTGTTTTTCACTAAATTTCATGAAAATCAAAAAATACATGCCTTAAACTGCTGCTAAAGGAAAAGTCAGGGAATTACCCAAGTATTTGTGATAATTCATCATGAACATCTGAACATACTTTTGTGCAAATTGAGATATTTCAGTATAAAGAAAAGATGAATCGACTGACTGATTGTCAGCGCCATTATTAGAGCTACCTGGTTTGAAAGTATGAAGACGTGCGGTGTAGCAAATCTTTTATAGAGGCTTATGCTCCATTATTATCTATTGTACACTGAAAATCAAGTGTGTAAAATGTAGAGATGGTTAAGGGGTCTTAATATACCCAATATAGTTACAATCAGAAATACTAAGCACTCCAAAACATATTACTGCATGTACAATCATGACGTGATGTTCACTCCCCTGCAAGAGTTATTTAAATGCATAGTGAGTGTGGTGGTAAATGCTACATCTGGTGATCCTTAAACGTTGCCCTTTACAGAGCCAAGCATTAGTGCACCTATTCAGCTGTGCTGCAGCTCTCCATGTGATGCTGCGGGAGTGACACCTTTTGTCTAGGGAATTTTGAAAGATGAAAACTTTCACAATACATAATAGTAAACTAACACAACCACAGATCAGGACAGCAGGATAATGCAGGGAGTTATTAGAATCTAAGAATCCAGCTGTAGAGGTAGGCTCTGCTCTGCCACTGATTCTTATCCCTTGGTAGCATGTGAAGGACAAAGAACCCAACCCAACTTGGATCAGTAACGTCTTATGTCCGGAGCTACTGTTCTCTTTCTGAAATGTCCCCAAAGTATTGAGATAATGCAAGATGAACCATTGTTGAATTTGAATTGAAAAGCCTCTTTCAGTTAAACAGAAATTGTTTAAAGGATAACGGCTGATATATCCAGGCTTCTTGAAGACGTTCATAATCTTTCATTTACCTGAGATACCAATGACCAAGGGCATAGCCAGTCAAAGCGATGAATTTTCCCAATTAATGTCTCCCTCCTTATCAAATGCATATTCACAGGTCTGAACATAACCATATGGAAAGCTCTTGATACAAGAGCCGGTGCTGTTCCCTTTGATTAGCACATTGGCGTGACGAGCTTGTGACATGAGAAAGGCGGTGGATACAGATTTCTATCACAAACAGTTAAGCTTGAGTTTATAAGGTCGTGTTTGATTTCAAAGGCTCCGGTTGTCGGGCGTAGGTCTTGATCAGTTGCGCTGTCTTCAAACACAGCTGGAGGTGTTTTATATCCGGCTCCTTGATTTTGTTCTCAAGTATCCTTCTTTGCCAAGAAAAATATCCTTCAAAGCCTGCTGAAGCAGCCATGAGAAGCGTCTGTCAGGATTGTTTGCTTTGCCAAGGTGTGATGGAGTGGACCGGGTCCCTCATGTGTCCTCCTGTGTTTCCGTCATCATGTCATTCAGCTTCATGTAAAGCAAATACGTCATTCCACTGCAGGGAGCAACAGTCTCACATACAGTATATATCCTCATAAAATTTGCCACTCATCCATGCAGCTGTCCCAAGGGCTGCCATCTTTCCATGTTTTTATTTTTCTAAACGGCATGAGCAACATGTTGTGGCCTATGGCATAACCACACACGAAAAGCCCCTTTCCTACATCAGCTACATTACAACAGTACATGTGCTGGCAACTTTAGATGTCAGTCTCATGTTTAAATAGACCTTTGAGTGAGTTTTCTTTAAAAGTAACAATGAAAATCTTGCGTCGCTCATCCTAGTAGTTACATTTCTGCAACTCCTCCAATAAGGCTCCCTGTATGACCCAACAGATGGGGTTCAAAATGCAGTGAGAGATATTAAATGCATGCCCTGTTTCACCCTCTGAACTGTAATAATTGTGTAATTTGGACATCATTTCATATACACAAAGAAAATAAAATATGCTTAATGAACCATGAAATACTGTCAGTGAGCCAATTTTAAGTTATCAAGGGTTTTTTCATGTCAGATCAGTATATGAAATGTGTTTTCATTAATTTTCTCTCTCTAATAAAAAAGACACTCAGAGTCTACAGTGGAGCTAGTGGTGCATTGAGGCTGTACTTAGGCACAACAGAGGTTTGGGCTAAAATGCTAACAATAACAATGCTGATAAATAGGAGGATAACGTTCACTATCTCAGTTTAGTTTGTTAGAATGTTAACATTATCTAATTAGCACCAAAGACAAATTTTAGTTGAGACTGATAGGCATGTAATTAGATTAGAAGGTATTCTGAAGGGTTTTTGAAGGTATTTTTTCTCCTAAACCAAAGAGTTGGACAAATGATGACCGAACGATGGTGTTGGTGATGAGGGTAATCCATCCAACCTGGTCATGGTGCTAGATAAAATGTCAAGGAATCACCAAAGTCATTAGATTACATCCATTGGGCGTCATGATTAGCTTTAAAATAATTCATGGAAATCCATCCAATGGTTGTCAAGACCCTTAAACTCAAAAAAGTCAACCTCATGGTGGTGCTAGAGGAATACTCAGCTCAAAAACCTGAAAGGTGAAAATGTCTCACTCCATTGTAATCAGCCCTGTTTTTCAAGTCCAAGTTAAAAGGTCTTCAGCTAATTGAAGGGTATAATAATAATAATAATGAGAATAATAATAACAATAATAATAATAATAACAATAATAATGTCAATAACAACAATAATAATAACAATAATAATATACATTATTATTTATAGACATTGTGAAAACAAGACTGTGAAATGAGAGGTCTAGTTAGACATATCAATACTAATCCTATATGACAAGGTTGAGAACAAACCTGAGAAATGGTGGCATTCATGCTCATGAATGAAGGAGTCAAATTGAGGGTGCTGAAATAAAATATTGATTCAACCCCATACCCTTCTTCACCTGCGTTAATGAATCTTTATTTTAACATATTTACCCCAAGGATAGATAAAGTATTGTCTGCCTGGTCTGGTGCATTGGATGATTAGCACTCTCATTAAGTATGGAGCTGGAGTGTCTAGGTCTCAAGAGAAATGGAAGATTGAGAGCGGTTGTACAAGCAATGTGTGCAGCCATGACACATACTGTCTACGCTGTCCCCCTCTGGTATTTACTGCCCGGCACCAAGCACCATCGTAATACACTTTAATTTCATTTGTTAATATGGATGAGTAATATTATCATATTTTTACATTTCCAATGTTAAAAACAGGAAGGACTACAGATCGACCATCAATAAGATGGATTTTTAAAGCTAGATTCACATCATCGGGCATCAGACATCCAAGTTTTTTATAATGAAGTTTTTTATGAAAAGTTGGTTGTTATGTCCAAGAAAATAATGCATATACCAATCTGACCTGACAGCTTTATCAGAAACACACGCCTCCAAAGTGTAAGTATGACAAGGGATGTGACATCCATCCTGCAGTCGTCTTTTCCCACTGACATGACAATGCTGATATCAATTAGGATTTAGGCTTCATGATAGAGTCACATGTAGGTCACAGGCTTCAGGACCTGATTCAGAAAAAAAAAAAAGAAAATGGCACAGCCAAAATGCCTGTGCAGATTTCCTCACAAACAGAGATATGATGCAAAATACTGTAGCATCTGAGAAGGTCATGCTGCTCATAATAATTAAAACAAGAGATAAGACAAATAACAGGAATAATAGAGATGGGGAATAACATGACAGAAGAAATACAATACCTATTATATACCTCAGTCATCCTGGGATGGGGGTACTGCAGCACAATCTTTAATCAGTCTAATCTTTTCCTTTTTACTTGACAATTATTTTTTGGAGGTGGAAGGATGCAGAATGGGGGGCACATGATGCGCCATGGGCAGGAATTGCACTACTGTGCCCCTACTTGGCGGTGAGCCCAGACAGAGGTCCAACGTGGCAGGAAAACATAGTGTAGCGGTTAGAAGGCTTTCTAAGAGGATATCATGGAGAAAGTGATAGAAGGCAACCAAACAGTAACACAATGTATCTCACACATTGTGGACAGAGGACAATAACTTATTACACTGCTTGGTATTGAGACCAGTTTTTTTTGTATAATTTATGCACCATTTGTGTGCGAGTGTGTTTGAAAAACAGTATGAATGAGTTAGACAGAGAGGATGATTGACAGAGAGTTGGAGTAAGGGCAAGGGAGAGAAAGCTATTTGGGAATGTTCTCATTTTTAACTGGAGAATAAGTTGAGGAGGGAGAAATGATGAAGAACAGACCCGTGCAGTTATCTAGGACTACTTTGATTTTCTTCTGTGACCTGATTCCGCACTGACCTTTGCCCTCTCTATTAAAACATCCATCATTCACAGTTCTGGGTTGAGGACAGGGCAGCTCCCTTTTTCCCTCCCTTGTACGACTTAGGAACACTTGCTTGGTTACCCAAGTGGAGAAAAATGCAGGTGCAGGTCATGCATTCAGCCACCTTTCCATAAACCGACATTTCACCTGCACAAACTTTACACTTTATATTTTGCTTTTCAAAATCTGGTGTTCATTTTACATTCATGACCATAAAATATTAATCATTAATTGGCTATTATTGAATTGCACAGTATAAAATTAGCATTTGAAACCCTGACCACCTTCATGATTAGGATAAGCCCTCCAGATGATACTGATTGGGTATAATTCACGTCGACATTTCCTAATTCCACATTCACTCATTAATCAATTCAACATTCCACCTTTGCTATATGCATTGCTGTTACAGATGTGAGTATAGATAGAGTCAGGCGGCAATAGTTCAAGCTAACAGTCCTGATCCAGTTTGATTGATGAACTTGTTTTATTTAGATGTATCTATGTTTTCAAAGGAAATCTTTGTAACTGTGATTTAAGCCTTTTGATAATTACTGAAGAGTAAAATAAATAAATAAATAAATAAATAAATATGGAAGGATGCAGAATGGGGGGCACATGATGCGCCATGGGCAGGAATTGCACTACTGTGCCCCTACTTGGCGGTGAGCCCAGACAGAGGTCCAACGTGGCAGGAAAACATAGTGTAGCGGTTAGAAGGCTTTCTAAGAGGATATCATGGAGAAAGTGATAGAAGGCAACCAAACAGTAACACAATGTATCTCACACATTGTGGACAGAGAACAATAACTTGTTACACTGCTTGGTATTGAGACCAGTTTTTTTTGTATAATTTATGCACCATTTGTGTGCGAGTGTGTTTGAAAAACAGTATGAATGAGTTAGATAGAGAGGATGATTGACAGAGAGTTGGAGTAAGGGCAAGGGAGAGAAAGCTATTTGGGAATGTTCTCATTTTTAACTGGAGAATAAGTTGAGGAGGGAGAAATGATGAAGAACAGACCCGTGCAGTTATCTAGGACTACTTTGATTTTCTTCTGTGACCTGATTCCGCACTGACCTTTGCCCTCTCTATTAAAACATCCATCATTCACAGTTCTGGGTTGAGGACAGGGCAGCTCCCTTTTTCCCTCCCTTGTACGACTTAGGAACACTTGCTTGGTTACCCAAGTGGAGAAAAATGCAGGTGCAGGTCATGCATTCAGCCACCTTTCCATAAACCGACATTTCACCTGCACAAACTTTACACTTTATATTTTGCTTTTCAAAATCTGGTGTTCATTTTACATTCATGACCATAAAATATTAATCATTAATTGGCTATTATTGAATTGCACAGTATAAAATTAGCATTTGAAACCCTGACCACCTTCATGATTAGGATAAGCCCTCCAGATGATACTGATTGGGTATAATTCACGTCGACATTTCCTAATTCCACATTCACTCATTAATCAATTCAACATTCCACCTTTGCTATATGCATTGCTGTTACAGATGTGAGTATAGATAGAGTCAGGCGGCAATAGTTCAAGCTAACAGTCCTGATCCAGTTTGATTGATGAACTTGTTTTTATTTAGATGTATCTATGTTTTCAAAGGAAATCTTTGTAACTGTGATTTAAGCCTTTTGATAATTACTGAAGAGTAAAATAAATAAATAAATAAATAAATAAATAATCTAAAACATTCATTGTTTAAGAGTGATGAGATGCAAATATATAAGTGTGGGATTTGTGGAGCTAGACGAATATCAGTACAGATGGATTATACACTAATCATTTCTCTACATACAGAAGGTAATTTTAATTCATATCTGCTTTTCCTTTAATTATGTCTACTTACATTTTAATGTAATTAGAACTTAAAATACATGTACTGATTCTGTGACCACACCCCTGAAATCTGGCAGAAAGCAAAAACTCTGTAATTTTGGTAGAGTCAGTTATCACTTTTTTTTTTTTTTTTTTTTTAATAATTGGTTTGGAAATCTCTCCAAAAGTCACAAGAATGGGTTGCATTACAGCAAAAGAAGCCAGTAGGATCATAGGTGTTAAACTTCCATAGCTGCCTAACATTTTAAGCAAGAGAGTGATTTCAAAGACTTGAAAGATTTAAGTGTCCTCCTCATCTCTGGAGAGTTTGAACTTTTCCCCTCTGGAGCTCCAAAGGGGTGAGGAAGTGATTTATCATGCATGCAGTTGTGGAAGTGGCTTAGATATAATACAAATACAAAAAAAACAAAACAAAACAAAACAGGTTAACGGTCATGCAGTGTGTTTTTAATGTTGATGAATGGGATAGAGGGCTGGTTGCATGTACTTACAACAGGTGGGCTCCAATCAGCCTGTTGAAACATCTCAGATATGATCTAGAGAAACTGGAAGAACCTGAGCTAAATTTCATTGTCATAGCAAAGGGTCTGAATACCCGTGTCAATGTGATGATTCAGTTTTTTGTGTTTATTAATTGAAAAAAAAAATTCTGTTTTGGTCTTGTCAGTATTGTGGTGAGGCTGTAATATAACGATATGTGAAAAAAGGTAAAAGGATATGAATACATTCTTGCACTACATATTATAGTTATATGAGGTTGCTTTGACATTTCTTGTTTTTTTACTGTACATTTTTATACTTCTATACTTGGTTTCAAAAGTATTCTTTTTTTATTTATCTGTGGTAATAAGCATTTTTTAAAACAAGAATTCAAATGAGGACCTGTTGTAAAAGTGGCTTGAGGTAACAACCCAAAGAGAATTACCATCCAGAATTGCATCTATATAGTTTTTAGCTTCTCTTATCTCACACTCTCGGTTTAACAGCACATTTACTGTATGCTTGCAATTAGCTGCTCATGTTCACCTCCCGATGAAATAAATTATAGATAAATAAATTAGCATTTATTTGGGCTCATATTTCTGGCCACAAGTTTACAGTCCAACATTAACACACATATTAGCTCTCTTACTAAACACTGACAGAAATATATAGCTCTTCAGCTGCTAAATGTCTGTCTTCTGTTTGGTAGCGTTGGCAGGGAGCTTGCAGTGAACATTTTCTACTTAAGACTGTGAAACGAGGTTGATGGGATTGGTTAGATTAAACTAAAGCAAAAACAAAACAATGAGCTGAGAGAAAGCTCCATAGAGCTGAGGGAACTGCAACATAGGTGATAATTCTCTGTAGGTTCATCACTTCATGATTCACATAGTTTTTGATCCAGTGGTTAAAAAAAAAAAAAAGATTTCTTGGGGCAGCTCTAAAGACCAACCAAACTGAAACTCCTCCTTTAGATAAACCTCCACAATTAGTGGCCTGTGGTATAATGTGCTTTCCTTTTACCTGCTTCTTCTTTGACAATTTGTATGTTTTCAACATTCATGTCATTGAACACAAGATTAAGGTAAGCATAATCCTGCTCTTCCTCCCACACACAATGGCGATTAAAATGATGGATTGAAGCAAATGACTGGCCTGCTACAGAACGTTTGTGTTCCCTGATCAAAGTAGACTCTGTTAGACTTAATCCCACAGTAAGAACTGTTATGGCTTTTCATTGATTTTGAATGTCATTCTTCAGTAACACAAGAAAACCCTACATTTGAAACAAAAAAACTGTAAGCGCTCTAATTCCAGTTGCCTAACCTTTTCACCCTTAAACACACACATACACACTTACTTCTATCTTTGTGAGGAAACTCATTGACATAATACATTGCCTAGTCCCTTAGTCTTACCATCGTAACTGAAGCATTTTGAAGTTTTGAGGACTGGCCAAAATGTCCTCACTCTGTAAAGTCCGATAGTCAAACTGATCCTTACAAAATAGTACAAGTCCATGCAAGCACGAGCACAAACAATCACATACACAGACAGAGAGAGAGAGAGAGAGAGAGAGAGAGAGAGAGAGAGAGAGAGAGAGAGAGAGAGAGACACACACACACACACACACACACAGTCTTACAATTGGTTTTGTACCTTGACAATACAAATTGAGTATAGACACAAACCACAGTGTGTCCCGTGTGGCAAGAAGACAAATGAAAATACATCTGTACATTTGTGAGAAATGATGACAATTGACTCATGAGACAAAAGTTAAGTTTGAGACAGTTTCATCAAATACACAGACCAAGGATTCTCAAAAGTCTCCGATTCCAGACCCTGGGGATCCTTGAAGGAGGAGTAGGAGATTCTGGAGAAAGACTTCAAATCTGAGCTCACAACATACTCACAGTTCCCCTGCCACTAAAGCAAACATCACACCGGTGCCGAATCTTGGCAAACTAGAAATTAAAATTAACGTCTGTGTGCAATTGCTTCCTTGTTACTGGACACACACATGTGACACTGGCACCTGCTCGCTAACTAACCAGTTATGATTGGCTATCATAAACAGAAGCAAATGGGTCAAAACAATACTGACCTAATTGGCTCTGTGAAACATAGTAAACACGATTTTTTACAAACCAGTCAATCAAAAACAGAGCAACCTCACAACTATCGAGGTCTCTCCACTGTTGGGAAGCCTCACCGATGTTATTGTGGCTCTTCACCCTTCATCATAGCATTTCTTTTTCAGCTTTTGCACTTCTTTTCTCTTGTCTTTGACTGTCTCTGGGCCATCTTCCCTTCTTGACAATGCATTATGTTGTGTGACTCGGTCCGAGCCACTCTCTTTGTTTACAGAGCCGGGGCTGTCTAGGAACACTAGATTTTTTTTTTTTTTAATTTTTTTTTTTTTTTTATTTAGCCCACCCACATTATTCACTGAATTGGACAAAAAGTGTATTGGATTAGAAATGCTGACTTTACCTTCAAGACTTGGGACCAATCTCTGGGTGGTTTGGCTCACCCCCAGTTCAAAACATTATTGACCGAGTGATTAATCCTTTTCTAAATCTTGCTGCTTTGTCAACTTAACTCCCATCGCCGATAAATCAGTGCAGGTCAGTCTTTAATGAGCGGACTAATGCTTAAGTCCCCCTCCGAACACCATTAACCTGTCTGTGTAAAAAGGACACAGGAAGGAGACCATTGATTGTGCTTTAATCTCTCACTTGCAACCTGCCTTCCAGCAGTTAGGCTAATTGAACTTCCATTGGTTTTAATATTAATCCAGTTGTTAAAATACATGCTATGCTTTCTCCATGTGACTATTCTCAAATCAAATTTGAATGCTATAGATTGTCCAGGTAATGTGAAAACCCTGGATCCTGAGAATAACAGAGTAACCTCCAACATCTAATAATAAAGTAAACTACAACAGATGGCCGTTGCACATCACGACAATCATTCTTAGAGTATCACTGTTTGCGATCTGATTTTGGATGTCTTTTCAGAGATGTTTCTGGATAATGATGGAAAAACACTGCCATCAGATGAAATCTTCTGTTCTTTTTCTGCCCTCCTAGCGTCTCTTTGTGAGTCTTTTGACTTAAAGTCTGTGACCATATGGAGGTTTTTTATTTCGTTTTGTTTCGTGTTTTTTTTTTTTTTTTTGCAAACCACAGCTGCAAATGTTAGAAGTAAGAGAAAAAAAAAGTAAGAAATCAAAGAACGAGAGTGGCATTAGGTCAGTCTTGTTGCTATGCAACTGAATCTTTTGACAGCAAAATGCAAAGTGCCATCTAAATTAAAATGAGCTTGCTAACCTGAATTAAAGGAAAAAAGTGTGGAGAATAAAAATGGACAGATAGAGTTCATGAATGATCTGCATGCTCTTGAAGGAAGAGAGGAACCACTCCTGAAACTGAGGATGTGGATACGTGATATCTACATGTACAGAGCATGAACACTAATCAAGATCTGCTGCAAGAGCTGGATAATGATCATGCCGAGGGCTGGCTTTAAATTGATGCAGAATGCTAGTATTTTCCAAGCTCTTCTATCATAGCAGTCTCAGAGGTTTTCCACGGAAGTGTTTTTTTTTTTTTTTGTAGGGGGGGGGGTGTGCTGGTTGAATGTAAAAAGAACAAAAAAATATCACTATTTATGTCACTATTTAATATCATGTTTTAACTGTGTTCATTCTGGCCTCTCACATAAATTCATATTATTGTTCTCATTTGCTGAAGTATGTAGCATTATTTTATTTTGTCATAGTATTTCATATTACTCAGTATTACATGACAGGCAGGCTCTTTCCTGAGGGTCTGGGGGTTGCTTTGAATAATGATGGGATGCCAGATGGTCTTTGTCAGGCAGGCTTTCCCCTGTGTGTCTGGAGACTGCCCTGTACAACATCATCAGCCTGTTACTACAAAATAAAAGACGGAAGGGCAAAAAAAAAAAAAAAAAAGTTATACGGTGTGTAGCTTTATTGCTCTTTCCTGCAGCTCTCTGCTTTGTGGTTGGACCTCACTGGTACTGCATCTTAGGTATGCAGGTGAGAAGTCTGTCCCCCCACATCCTTACAGGACCTGACCTCTCATAGTTGGATCATCATAGTTGGGACTGTTGTTGTACTGACTGAACAAATTACTGGATTACTAAATTTCCTATGGTCTACAATTTTACATTTTTAAAATGTCGTCAGTAAGCTGACTTGGAAGAACAAGAACATTTTCTCTTCCATTAAATTATTTTGTTTCTCTGGCGTTCTATGATCAATGGGCTTATTTGCACACACACTTCAGTGACTCCAATTTTTTTCCTATACATAGAAGCATTGAAGTATATGCTCGCAACTACACAAGAGGTACTGCATTTCTAGCGGTGAGTAATGGACAACTGCACATTAAATGCTATTCTGTAAATTTTATATGCAAAGTTTGGATGCCTGAGTAAAGACATCAATAGTGATAATCTTGCTGTCTAGCTGAACAACTCTAAAGAAATGGCAATCATTTGCTCCTTACCTGACCCAAAAATGTTTCTACTCTGCCACCATGGAGGCCGTTCCAATGCCCCGCTCATCATTTATCTTATATATATACATACATTAATTAAATATAGTTTGATGCTACTACATCCAACTCAAAATTTTTGTAATAAGGATAATAATTGTGAGTTTTGATAAATGTGCAGATTTTTGTCAAACGGGTTATTTTTCGTAAACATACAGAGAGAGAGAGAAAACAGTTGTGGTGTGTATCTAGTTTTATCTAACTGTATCTTTGTCCATGCATTATATGCATTGCAATCATTTAGACCATATATGGACAAATAGAAACTCTAAACCATCAAAAATCTCCACAGAGCAGCTGACCGACAGCTGATCCAGCTATGCCACCATTATCAGAAACTGATGCTTTGCTTTAGATGTTTTTTTTAAAAGGGAAGGACAGTTTCTTTAAACGTGCATTTCCTAGTTTCCTCCTTCCTTGCATCTTTTCCTGACATCTAGAAACTCATCTGTCCTCCACAGGAGCCAGTGACACTGCCTGTATGTGACAACTGCAAAGAGACAGACTCCTGCAGTTACCAGTCATTTACCACCAGATATAACACAATGAAAGTAGCTAATTGCTTAGAGGATCCTCGTTTAATGATGTCCTGGCTTTGAGTTTGGGAGACTGAGTTATCATATACTATTTTGCTAGAGCAAGAGAAAGCCTGTTAATCAGGCTTTCTCCACTGCCATTTAATTTCACATCATTCATTTAGCTTGACACTGTGTTCAGATTAACTGATATCTGTTTTGTGTGGGATATTAGCTTAGTCAATTACGTACTTTTCCTGCTTTTGTCATTTCCAAACAACATGGAGGCTGCAGTAGCAGTTTTTAGGGGAAGTCAACATTGTTCCCTAAAATAAAAGAAATATGCTGATTAACTAGTTTGCATTTCTGTCAAATTACAACAGTCTCATTCATACTGCCATTTTCCTGTCACTATTTTTCCTAGATGATGTTTAGAGAGGGAACTAACAATGCTTGGAGATAAAACTCATTCATAAACCCACGTTGAAAACCCCTGATTTGTCAGCTGTTTTTCCCAACTGGTTGTCAGTTGTCATCGGGCACAATATTAGACTTAGTTGAACCGTTGAACAAGGCTGAGCCATTGGCCGTAATTTTAGGGCCTAGAACCAGGCGAGGGCCAGGGCATTGTTTGCTAGAAGAGTGTATGTTCATAGGCATATGTACCTGATAACCATTGGTGTTATCACTCAATCTTCTCTCAGAGAGGGCTCTTCACATTTACTCCATGAACATGCTGCGGTGCCACCACTCATAATATAAATCTGATAAGAAGCAAACAGTAAAGTGCAGGGGAGATGATACGAGGGAGGCGATCAGGTTTGTTGGCCCTTGCTGCCACCAATCTGTCCCAGGCAGGAAGAACTGTCCATGGGAGACCAGAGATGAAAAGGCCAATGCAGTAAAACACATGGCTTGGGTGCTGAGGGAGAAATATCGCTCCCAGACTTCTCAAAATTTGCCAGGTATTTACCCCCTATAGAGAAGAGGGTGGAATAAGTGGCAAGTGGCTGAAGAAAAAAAAAGTGGTTAGCAAGTCCCACTTCGGTGTGTTTTGGCAGTATGTAAATTTCCAAAAGTGTCATCTAAGGCCAAAGTAGATACCTTATGATTCATTCCCCTTCATACATACAGGTGTTTGATCAAAAGATGTGAACAGGTATCATTTCAGTCCAGAATTAATCTGGATAAACAGATGATAAACATTATCAACAAATGACTAATCCTGTCAAATAATGTAATCATCAAGGGAATAATGATCCATTTATTAATAAAATTACTAAATCCAATGTGTTCCTTTATAAGCTGTTTATCTTCCCTAACTACAACACAAACATCACGCAGTATAAGTAAAAGACCATGAATAGTAAGAATGTCATTGCTGCACAGTGACCCAAGTCATTTCTTGAGGTAGTCGCTAACAGGTTTTAAACAACAGCAGCAACTTGACATAATAATGATCTAGAGTGTCACATTGTGTCTAGCTGCTACATGACTCCAGCTGGAGCTGTGATCACCTTAAATTCAAGGTGACAGCAACACAACCCCATCATAAATATTATATAGAGTTAATGCGGGTTATCTGGTCATGGGTCAGTTGTGTTGTTGTTCACACAGGTTGAGTTTAATTAAAGCTGAAGTATGAACCTTTTTTTTTTAATTAAGAACATAATTATTAAACAAAAATATATATATATTACAAGTAAATACAAATTTATCATAGGGTATTCCTTAATTTCAGCTCCATTTTAAGACAGCGCGCATCCATCACCTTGGCTCCTGACAAATCCCAAGGCGTTCCCAGGGCAGATAGGATATATAATCCCTCCAGCTTGTTCTGGATATGCAGTAGGGTTTTTTCCCTGTAGGACATACCTGAAATACCTCCATAGGAATACATCCAGAAGGCATCCTGAGCCCCCTCATCTGTCTCTTCTCAACACAAAGGAGCAGCGGTTCCATTTGGAGCTCCCTCTGGATGTCTATACTCCTCACCCTGACCCTGAGGGTGAGTCCCAGAATACCTGGGGAAGAAAACTTATTTGGACTATTTTGAGTTGGAACTTAGATCAAATGGCAAAGCGAAAGCTTCACTCTTGGGCTTAGCTCCCTCTTCGGAATATTTGTCAGAATGCAAGTCATGGTCTGATGCAACCAGTAGGGCCTCATCACAGGAAAAATCTAACAAAAAAAAACCCAAATAAAAACCTAGAATATCTAATGCCAAGGTTATTTGATTGATTTTGTGCCTTCCAGGAATACACTTTAAGATCTAAAATATATAACCAGTTGGAATCGGCCGCCACAAACTGATGCTGACCTATTGGCTCTGTGAAACAGAAAAACAAAAATGTTACCCATCTGTCAAGTAGAAACAGGGCAAACTTTATGCCTCTAATCTCTGGTAGGTCTGACGATGGACAATACTGGGACAAAACTCTGCACTCTCCATCATTGGAAAGCTTCACTGTTGTTAATTTGGCTCTTTGCCTTTGTCGGCTCATATAACATCTTTTTCAGTTTTTGTTCCGACCTTCCCCTCTTTAGATGTTCATCTGCTGTGTCTACTTCTTGACAACGCATTTATGTTGTGAAGTATATGCTGCTGTCACACTGCTGCCAGAAGATATTCCTTCCCTGCACTCACCTTAATGCCACCATTGGTCTGTTGTCTGGAATCTCGATTAATCCAATTCAAAACTCCACATGGTCTGGCAGAGACGGAAGGCTAGATTTCTCCTACCCCTTCCCCCGGTAATCCTTAATTTGGCAATACCCATTAGCATGCACCAGATATACCATCTCACTCACCATGCCAAAGGGCCCATTTCTCCCATCTCCCCAGAGGAGAAATGGGGAAAAGGGGCCTTATCCTGTGCATAAGTGTCCCCTATTGCAGATTGGCTGGAATGATTTGTATAGTTCTGTCCGAGCCACTTTGTTTCTTTCCCATTCACAGAATGGACAGCCAATGGACCGTGAGAGGATATTCAATGAATTTGACAAAAAGTATGTTGGATTGGAATTGCTTACTCCACCGTTACATGAATACAATAAATAAATAAATAAAGATCAACATTTTCTCAGCTCATAATTAAACAACTAATTTATTGAGATTCAGTTGCAACTTAACTTTGAGAACAGATGCAATCCAAACAACCCTAGAGTCTAGAAGCTGACGGAGTTGGCCCATATACAAAGCCTAGTTTCCAAAACGGCTTCATGCTCTAAAATCAGTGAGTCAGGGAATATCTCGCAACTGTTAATGTGCAAGTATCCTGAATAAGTAAACAGCAGGAGGAGGCTTGTGACACGTTGATTTTGGTCTGCTAAACAGATTGTTCGGCACTCAAAGATGTAAAAGCAGCCCGCATCACATCATATTAATTCCCTGATTAGTTCCTCAATTCTGGCTGTCATGGATTTAATGTCTCAGCAGTAAGCTGGAAAATTATTGTCTAGACATTCTCAATAAGCTAAGTCTCTCTCGAGCAGTTGATTTGACAAATAAAGAAAAAAAAAATGTATTGGACATTTTATTCTGATGGATTGAAGCAGTCAGAATTCAGTATGACTGAACCTCTGACTTCCTTCCAGTATATCTTGTGATAGAGTTTCAAGTTGCTCTCTCAAACTGAGGACACGACAACAAATATTCACATATTCAACCTGACTTATTTCTTATTCAAGGAAACATGAGGATATTTAAGATCATGGGATCTTAAATATCCCTGACTGCAGTGCACTTTTATAGGCCACTGATCTCTCTTACTCACTTGCTACACTTTGATTTTTGTACTTTAATAAACTGTTTTTAAATGATAGGATGTATAAATGAATGCCCGTTTTAATTTTTTATTTTTTTGTGTACTTGTAATTTTTTTTTTTTTTTTTTTAGGTCTTTTAACTACTACCTTTTTTTCCTTTTTTTTGTTGCATGCACATATACTATACAATAACGCAGCCATATTAGTTGACTGGTTTTATTTCTGCCAAAATTCATTAATGTCATTCAGATTTTATTTTTCTTTGGAAATAAAGATTTAAAAGAAAATGTATAAGAAGGTAAAATCAATGAGAATATTTTGCAGCATTGTGCGAAATTAATACCATGCATCAGCTTTATTTGCGCTTAGTGCTATGTAGCCATTTACCAAATATTAGCCTGTCAATATGCTGAGTCAAATGATGAATGTGCTAAACATTATACCTGTTAAACATAAGCAAGGTGGGATGAAATTATGAGCATATTTCCATTCCAGCTTTACCATTTTGCTCAAAAGCACTGCTCTACCCAAGTACAGCTTTACATACTGTAGCTGCTGGAATGGCTGTAGACTCTTGGTCTTGTTTTTAGAATATCTATACATGGCAACTATGGTGTTGTTAAGATTAGAGAAATGTCGTTGTTATAGCAGATAAACTATGGTTATTAGGCAACTAAAACCCTTTATTTAGGTTAAATTTGGCAACTAAATAATTTGAATAACGTTAGCATTAGATCACACAGCTCTGTGATAGACCTCTAATTCCGGTGTCTTGCAAGAAAATTATATAAGCTACACTCCACTCCATCACACAAATCTCTACACATTTACTTCAGGCTTTTTCTACTTATATGGAAACTACTTCCTCTATTGGCACTGAATGTTGGCACTAGATATACACATTGACAATGACCTATATAGTTGACTGACATGACTGCAATTCTTAGGGGATTGCATTTCTGTATTTTTTTTCCTATACTCTAATTGACTCAGGCGCACACAGACATAAGTATACACGCATGCCTGTGTGTTAAGTATCACATGTGTGCACGCATGTGTCTGCATGGCTGAGTTTAGGAGCCTTTGGGTACATACATGTGTCGGACTTTTGGTAAATAATCACACAAGCCTATGTGCATGTGTCTTGTCCTTCGTGACCCCCCCCCCACACACACACACACAGCACAAGGAATACTGTAAATGGATTTATGCACGGTATTAAAAAGCTAATAAGTCAGACAAAGCTGTACACCAGTGCACATGGCTGAACAAAGAGAGTCACTTGAATGAGCTAATATTTAATCATTTCCTGTCATTTTGATAAGTTTCGAAAACACTGTTGTAATAGCCTTTTCAACATATTTCTTCACACCGTTTGCACATGCAATCTCTGGAATTAATAGAGGCACAGCTGTTCCTTCTTGCTTTTGTGGTTTGGCATCATAGATTAGACCTGGAAACATTATTCACAATGACTTATGCTCCCACTTCAGGTGCATTCGGTATGAAAAAGAAATACTATATAGTTATCAAAACAAAGTTAAATATATATGTTCTGCCGTCAAGAGTAAAATGGATAGGTGTAGTTCCAAACAGGATACACATTTAATTCAGATGAAAATCCATCTGGTAATATTTCATACACACAGATGATTACCGAAAATATAAACAAATTTCTAAAAATAATGTATAATGTGTCAAAAACACTTATAATACCTTAACTCTCACAAAGAAAATGACTTTCACTTCAGTGTTTCCACTTTTCTGATGTTTCACAGTCTGTGAAGCGAGAATACATATGCAGATGTTAATCTCTAGCAAGTCTGCATAATAAAGAACAGATTTTTGGACAAAATCTAAAAGCTATCAGGGAATGTTCCAGTGTTCTATGTGGATGATTGTAAAATTCAAAACAAGGTCAGAGTTTTGGACCACTGATCACATCATGTTACCATAGCATGACATAGACATAAAATAGAAACTTAATCTGTTAAAAAATTTTTTATCAAATTTATCATTCAAACTATGTAAAATTAAATATGCAAAAGTTAATATCTCTGTGCCATGGTATAAAAAAGAATGCAGTTATCTTCCAAATGTGGTTCTAATGGCCCAGGTGAGGTGTACCACAATAATTTGTAAAAATATCGCGAAGAAACACTAGGGAACATAAAAACTCAAATAACTAACTCCCTTCAGGCTCACCCAGATATTTAACAGTACTGTTTGTACCAGCTTTAGTGAAGAACAGTATAGCAAAAAATTCTAACTCTTAGAAATGTTTGTAGGCAGACAGGGGTGTGGACCTATACTGCCGAATTTACCTTGAAATTAGAAATATAGAGAAGAATGATAACTTGCTTCTGTGTACCAGGACGCAGGAGTTTCTAGAGATCTAGTTTTAACATACAGTGAAGACAAATTTCCCAAAGTTTCATCGTTATGACAAAAATGCAAGAATGTTTTTAGTTTGGTATATTGTCCTTTCTTTTGTGTTTTATAAATTGTCCTCATACAAATTCAAATTCACATGCCTTGACATGATCAACCCATATTTCTTTGTGTTCATACAAGAAAAGACTGAAGACTGCCTCAGGCTTGTGAGAACCTACTGATGGGAAGAGTTGAAGGAACTGATTATAAAAAAGACAGAAAAAAACTTCACAGGTCTGACTGAAACATTGGCAGTAATCACTTCAATATCAGACCCATCATCATCTATGTGTTATCTTGATTGGTCAATGATGTAATCACTCTCTTCTTGTGCTCTCAGGCTGATAAATCGGGTTGTCAGTATAAGCAGAGCAGAGCAGCGATTACCTGAGTAGGAAGCCCAACATGCTGAAATTTGAGAAGCCCTCTTAATAGGGCTTTTTACCTCAAGATTGCAGTGGATTTCTGGAAAAGAATATAATGCATTTGGTGCTTTTTAATTTCATCCCCATTGTATTTACATGCTTCAAATTTTTTTTTGTGTTTTTTTTTTTTTTCCCCAAATCTAATGATGAAATAGCCCAGATATTGTATTCTTCTTGTCAAAATCACAAAATTGGGGTGACGTTATTGTTTAATTGTTTATATTTACTTTTATCTTTTTTGGAAAAATTCAAATAGGCAAAGGCCTCAACCTCACTGGGGACTGAAAAGTACAGAAAATCTTTGAAGTATGTTATGAAAACACAGGATAGATAAGAAGGAAAATATCGCACAAATTCATTCTAACAAAGTCAATCTGACGAGAAGCAGAAAAGAAAATCCCTCTATATGGGCTATGCAGACACAGGCTAATGTGATGCAGCTCTTGGTGCAGGAAGCGGGTCACATGGCTGATGGGTAAATCAGTAACAGTTTGGAGCAGTTTGCTTTGCTATGTGGAACAATGGGACTTTTTTTCCTGGATGGCATTTACATAGGTAAGAACAGGCACAAATAATAATATAATGATAGCCTAATTCTATTTGGATGAATTTTTAGTCGAGTCATAGGTTGCTGTGGAAAAAAGGAATCTAGTTTCCATCAACAGCAAATTTAAAATTCAAGCCAATTTGGACAAAACATTTTTTTCACATTTCTTGGGTGAACATATACATACTGATAACCTGCTTTGAATTATTATGTTATGTATGTATGCAACAAGGGCACAGATCAGGTCCACGTAGGAGAGGTTGGATGGCTCAGCCATAATGAGGTTGGCCCGACAGTACAGAAATAGGAGGAAGTTCTTGGGAAGGGGGAAGGACATCAGAGAGACAAAGAGCACTGGGAGTTCTGGAGGAGGCGGGCAGAGCTACAGGGGAGATGAAAAATCAGACCACACAGTCTGACCAAAATCAAGCAACCTGAGAGCTGCAGAAATGAACAATCTGGACATGCAGGGAGGAACCGTGAGCAGGAGGAATAACAAGCGAGAAACTCAGGAGGAGAGTCACAGGGCTTAGTCAGGGAAAACAGGTTCAGGCCGAGGCTCAAGGTTTTTAATGTTCAATGAAAGATGTCTCTGTTCATGATTAATATATTTTTTTTTTTCTGTGACATTCAATTGGCTTTCGATTCTCTGATGAAATTGCTTTAAAACCACCAATTACTATTTTTAGCAATGGCATTTGACTTTGAAACTGGTCTTTTTTATAAGGACGGTAATATGAAGGTTTATGAAACAAACAAAAAAAAAGGTATTTTCTACAAATCTGAACCCAGAAAATTTGCTGTTATATCCTTGTAGTTAATGCTCCTGTGAATAGAAACATCAATGTAGTAACCGCAGGCAGGTTTGATGCCTGTGGGCAATTTTGGCCTGCAGGGTAAAATTTTAGCAAAACTAGTATTTTGTAGAAATAATATGAGTATGGGTGAACATCCTTTTCAGTTTTTTAACTTCTGATAACAACGTGGATCAAGTGTAGAAAATACTGTAGTGTGCATGTCAAAAACAGCTGTGGCAAGTGGCATTAAAATTAATAAATATTTAGTTAAGATTTACTCTTGTTTTTATTGCTGTAATGGTGTGCACCATTGAGTACAAGTGCCGGAATAGGGGAGACAAGGAAATGCTTTGTACCCCTACATTCAACTTTTTTGGTAATAAAGTGCTAAAGCTACTGTGGCTATACCTTACAGTGTCGATGTCAGATGCAGCCGAGTGGAATATCTCATGTCTCCATTTTTTGAGACCCCCATCCGATATACATTAACAGAGAAACGGCTTAAAAACCTGCTATTCCTGCGCATCCCCAAAGACATGACTGATGAATTGGACATGAACAAAGTGTTAAATAGCTTTTGCTTTGGGAGTGATAGGCTCACTCAGTACTTTGGAAAATAAGCCTAGGGGGCTAAACCTTGCACTGCTGCAGTGCTGTCAATTTGTATGTTATTTGGAATATTGGATAGGCCATGAATTTTAATTCTGTATCTGGTAACAGTAGAATAAAAAAATAAAAAATGGTTTGTATATACAGCAGTGGGAGCTAATTTCTAATGTAAGAACACATGAAGTATTTCTCAGAATCGTGCCGCGCAACATAGACGGCCTTGTGTGCTCACTGCTTGTTGGCAGACCCCTGCACGAGCAAAAAAGTAAATAAATAAAGTGGATGCCATTTGTGTCTGGATGTACCCTGTTGAGAAAAGGGAATGCATTTACCATATTTTAGTTGTATAAAAACAATGTGTCCAGGCTGAGATTGAAACAAAGTTGACATTATAAAGTTAAATTGTCAATTACTGTATGTTATCCAAAGCTGGATGCCTCCCCCATACTCACACTTATATACGAAACCCATTCTGGCACCACTGCCATTGAGTTAGGCGGGTATATTTCTTGCCAACAGAAAACAAATTGACCCAGTTGTTTCACATATCAATTTGTTTCCCAAGTTATCCTGGCATGATCACATTTTGGCCAGTAGCCAAATGGATGCGGTTATGATGGATGCCTTGTTCGACATTAACATATTGCTGACAAACACTTACAGTAGAAAACTTCCATATTCATTTAGTTTACTTTTTTTCATTTAATGACATAATTATGTTGCTAAAATTACTTTTTAAGACTCAGATGCAAGACTTTTGAAGACTTTTGCTTACTGCAGTCTAACCTTTGTGCCCTGTAAGAGGGTTACCTTTATGTGACCCTTCATAAATTTTGTCTATCTTATTTTTAAAAACATAATAGGGTAACACACACATGCTAACAAAATTTCATGCATTTTCTCTATAATAACTGGTTTTGGCAAATGTTATACATCGTTAACCAATGCACTTGGTTAAGGTTACGGAAAGATAATGGATTTGGTTCTACTATAAAAGAAAGTCAAAAAGGGCAGGGCAGGACATGACATGTTTACTTTTTCAGCTTTATCTTTTGCTTATATAATGCAACCCTTAACCAGTTTTTCAGTAATTTCTGTAGCCTGAATCTAGTGACACAGATGCAAGATGTAAAATGTGTTTTCTGGTGCGAACCCTTATCCATAAGAATATAAAACTTCCTTAACTGGAAACAGTCTGCCAGAGAACATAATCCAGGCTGCAAATTATTTGTTTCCATAGCAGACAGTATATGATAAAAGTATTTATTATTTTTTTTCTTCATTTGTTCTTAGAGGCTGGATTGGATGGGTTGCTATGAGGCTATAACCGCTGCTGTCCCCAACCATCTAGGTTTTCTTACTCACTGGCCTTCCCACATTTATACCGCTCTCCTTGACAGCTGAAACCTCCATGTATAGATGTCTGGCACCAGATGCCTGTGTGTCATGCCATTATTAAAATCAAGCTGTGTGACATTTTGTAACCTCTCCTTTTTTAAAATTTTAATTCTGATGTAACTGAATATATACCGAAGTGTCTGGGGTGGATTTACAAAATGGTAGTGGGTGACAGGTCCTCCCTTGGAGCTTATGCCAACCCAACTGCTGATGTACCCTTCAGCTCTGAAAATATTATGCACATTTATTCCATAGGCTACTAAAATAAGCATAAATATGGGCAAAATTCACAATTTATGGTTCCCGTTCCACCAGCAGTCCCCACTACTCCAGACATATGCAGGACTCCACAGAAAGAACCCCCCTTTACTCAGTCCTTAGTATACACAAAAACAACTTATGAAATAGTAGTAACCTTTTTCTCTGCAAGGCTAAGCCATAATCAAGACAGTAATGAGCGTGTGCTAGTCAAAGGCAGAGCCTGAAAGGTGGCCAGGGGTGGCAAAGCCCCCTATAAGACAAAGAAGGTGATGGATAGTAGGCTTGTTAATATCAGAGCCTTTGTATTACGCGATGGTTAACTTTTCTTTTTTGGAAAGTCAATCAAACGACCCCCAAAGAGACAAATCGCATCTCTATCACTCTCCTGCTGAGATAGGAGCTGAATGGGGAAAATAGTTAGATCACCCACTGCAGAGTGTCATCAACTCAGTCAAAGCGACTACTCCATCAATGTCATTGTTGTTTACCATTCTGCTGCACTGCGTCTTACTTATGCGCAGAGCTCTGTCCTGCAAGACTCAGAGCTATCATCGCAGGGCTTGTGAGAACAACTTGAACTTTTAACTTAAACTTTTAATATAACAGGCTGTTGCTTCGTTTTTATCAACGCCCTAATAATTCAACACACTGTCTTCAAAATTGCTCTCTGAGACAAAGCGCAAAAACAAACACACAATAACGATACCACAGTCTCACACAGCATCGCGTGAAATTGTCTGGTGTGGAACAGAGCTGTTCCAGGCTTGATTGAGCCTGTGGGGGAGATTTTTTTTTTCCTGAAACTTACTCAAAGTACTCTGCTGATCCTCTCTCAAACATCTGCTTAAAAAGGTCAGACCAATCTTGACACTGCTGTTAAGG
Source organism: Istiophorus platypterus (assembly GCA_016859345.1). Taxonomy (NCBI): domain Eukaryota; kingdom Metazoa; phylum Chordata; class Actinopteri; order Istiophoriformes; family Istiophoridae; genus Istiophorus; species Istiophorus platypterus. Next base: position 17,120,273 of record CM029128.1, on the reverse strand, counting down.
CTGAATTACTGGTGTTCTCTACCTAGCTAGCTGTTAACAATCAAGCTTTGATTTCATGACAGTAATTATCCATACTGCTTTTTTGTTTGACATCTAGAATATGCTTGGAATTATGTCAAATGTTGGGTTGCCAGCGGGGTTAACATACCCTTTTCCCTGATTTAGAGCGGTTGTTAAACTAAGGAACAGGTCTTTGCTTGAAGTGTTCAGTTACAGTGTGTGATTGTACCCTTGCCACCTAATCAGCAACAAATATTTCCTGTAGCTATGGCATGATTTTATAGAATCAGCACTATATGATAAGTGGCTGTAGTCTTGCAAGTATGTATTGTATAAACATCCTGGCTAAATAACATTGTGTCTCCTATTAAACTGATATCACAACTGACAGATGTCTCATATTGTAGGTGTAGTATTTTCATCTTCATGTAAGATGTTACTATTACAGTTGATGTTTTCTGTAACTGTACTACTGAAACTGAAGATCAACAGTAATTAAATTTGATTAGATTTAAATACATTGTGAAAATTTCTGTGCACATACAGTGTATGTTAGGCATTAAATAGTAGTCCTTAGGGACACTGCCGTTATATTAACCAGTTTAATTGAAAAGATAAGGGAACAATTGGCTTTCAGTTAATAAACGAGTTAATAAAGTACCAGACCCTGGCCTGATCTGTGAATTTGCCATCAGAGAAAATAACTGGTTGAAAGACAGATTCTTGCTAATAATAAAGAAAACTAATTATAATGGTGCTTTCGAAAGAAGGGTTTCTTTTGTTGGAACATCTATTGCCAGGGCACAAAGGGAAAGGCAAAACTGATGCTGGTAAATCTCAAAATTCAAAGAAAAAAAAACAGATTTTTTTTTTTTTTTTTCCATTTCTGTGTGTCTGCTGATTTTTTATTACTGTATATCAGCGGTCATTAACCAGTTTCTGACTTCTGTGAGCTGGTTTGAACCTCAGAAACCAGTTATTCAAAATAAGGAAAGAAGATCATAACTTTTTCGGGGGTTATAAGTTTCATTATATGGACTTGTCATTTTATGATAAATTTTGAAGATAATGATCTTAACCAGTGTATTTTGTTTAAATATTTTGTCAATAAAAGTCTAAAAGCTGTTGAGTAATCTTAGAATCATAAGGAGTAATCTCATATGAATCAGTTATTTACATCTGCTACCATTTGGTTTCTGTTCTAATTATTCCGCAGAGACTGCTTTTTTCTTTTTTTTTAACAGAGGAAAGGTCCTTGTTAAAAGCTAATGAGTTAAATTTAAAGATCAGTGCTCAGTTTATGCAAGATTGCAACCTAAAATTTGACACACATGATAAAATGATGAGCAAGGCCACAAAAGTGAACCATTTTATGCAGTGGATTGTTTTAAACATTCCATGATCTATTCACATTCAAGTTATTGTGGAAACTTCATGGTCCCAAGCAACATCTACAACATTCATTACTCTTCTGTTGATGTATAATTGAGAAATTAGAATTTTGAGCAGGAAACCGATACGATCACAACACTGCCATGTTCATAGTATGTTGAGATTTGACCATATCAGTACATTTGCTAACCTCTAATTCTTCCATAAATGCCTAAATGATCAGGCTCCTGGGGTGCTCACTGACGGTTCTCGTGGTTCTTCTAAGAGTTTCTGGCAAGGTAACACCTGTTGCATATGCTGAGAACTATAAAGGTGCCCTTTCCTAAATTCACATCTGGACAAACAGCTGTCTCTCTCTGGGGAATCAGCATGTGGAACTCCTCACCCAGAGAACTCAAAACACATCATTGCTAAAATCTTTTTTTTTATGTTTAAACTGAAATGGTTTCCAAGAGGGATCAGTCATGTGGTATTTTTTATTGTATCACTGTGCAAATTGTTTGTTTTGTTCCGTTTTGTATGTATTTTCGTGTTGAGTTTTGTGTTTGTCCTTTAATATATTTACATTATATACCATTGACCTTTGTGTTTTGTGCAGACCTTATGTATTTAATTGCTGTGTTTAATGTGTTTTAATGGCCCCTCAATTGACAGGCATCACAAACTAGCTCACACTGTAAATCTCGGGTCTCAAACTCAAATTGACTTTGGGCCACTGTTGATATCGTCATCCTATAGGAGGGCCACTTCAGCATTCAACAATAGTCTTTTTTTCTTAAATAACTTATTGAAACCTTGCAATGAACTAATAAATACAATCCTTGAATTCATTTTTACTTCTCTCTGTTTCTTGACACCTTGAAGAGCTTCCGCTCACACAGATGAGCCACATTTACTCTGATGGAGGCTGTAGTTGAAGCCCTGAATACAGCCTGGACCTATACTTGCATTTATAAAGTTCATAGTCTGGAAAGGTTTCTCACAACGATACAGTGTGTGCTTCCAAATAGGCACATTACCTGACTGAACACTTTGGACAGCTCTTGGAGGGATGGAGGTAATTCTCTCAGAAATTATCCAGCCATGTCTGCTTTCCCTGTGCCTCTCTGAATTAGGTTTTTAGCTCTCTATTGCACTGCAACTCAATAACTTCCTTTCACAACACACTTGGGACCCTCTCAATGTCGGGTGAGAAGGGGTCTGCAAACAGCTGGACAGTGTCACACTTTTGCCTTGAAGCCAGGAAAATGCTGATCAAATTCCTGCCATAGCTTTAGCAGAGGCACATTCATCACCACTGATTGCCCTGCCGTCCTCCACAAGAGATCTGCACTATTTGAAATAATTGAGGATTTCTACAGAAGGCTGAAATCTCAATTTTGTGGAGAACACTTTCATGCTTCCATAAGCTACTGTGATGAGCTGACAAGGGCCCTTGAGCTTCAGGTTAAGGATTCTCAGCTCCTGTGTAGAATCTACTAGGAATTCGAGGTCCAGGACCCATTTTGGATCATGACATTTAGGAACACCCAATTCTACCATCTCCAATGAATCTCTTCACCTTTGTTCTCAATCTCAAAAATTCTCTTCGAGAAATTTCCCCTGTTTAGCCAATACACCTCAGCCGCCATATGTTGACTCAATTTCTTCTAAAGGAAATGAAACGGTGCATTATGTATTGCAGAACAACCAGCACCACCAACCTGGAAGTGCTCATACAAAACTCAGCAACTCTTACATTGCTTTGAATTTGTCAGTAAGAACCCTGAGGAAAATTGTTAGGTGAGCATTATCAGTTTTGTCTTTGCTTTCGTCAACCACCACAAATATGCAGTGAAAACTCCTTCATCACGCAACTGATCTCAAGATGTCACTTGATAACTTGCAAATCTGCTCTGATACTGTGTTTGCGGATATTGCTGAAAAAGCTCATCTTTTCTGGGCAAAGGATATCAGCAACTTCCAACATGCAATCCTTCAACAACAGCCCTTCAGTGAATGGCTTTCCCGCTTTGGCGATTTACTCACTCACTACATATCTTGCTTCCACGGCATCAGCATCCTCCATGGCTTTGTGGAAATGGCAGTCCGCATTTTGAGATCCCCACTGTAAATGCCATGGTCTGTGGCATTGGTTATACTATATATTTCTCCATTACAAATAAACATTAAATAAACAAAACTCTTTGTTTCCTATGCTGCAATAATGTTCTTAAATTGTCATGGTCAGGCATTGCCTCTCCATCATTCCCCGTGTTTCCTGTTGTTTCGCCTCCCTTGCGTTTCCTGTTTGTTCCCAAAATGTCACCCTCTTCCTGTTCTGTGTTTGAATGGTTTGTATGGGTGTGGCCATCTAATTCTCTCCTGCTGCCAATCACTTGCACACCTGAAACCCATCCACTACTCAATATCAACAAAATAAAGACCTCAGCTCTACACTCCACTCTTTGCCAGATTGTTCAGTACACCTGTGTGTCACAATGGCCAAATATTCAAGCTTTTGACAGTGATTTCCTTGTGTTTGCCTGTGCCTCGTGTTTATTGTCTCCAGGAAAAGATAGTTTGACTGTCTTACCTGCTCCTTGTCTGTCTGTTGTTCTAGTTTGGATCCCTGCTTCATCCACCGGCCCCACTCCATTGGCTCTTAACTAACATCTCCACAAGTTTACAATAAAACTGCCTTTGAACTGTTTAACGGTTTCCTTGTCTGTGTTGTGCCTAAGGGCTCAAATTCAACTATTGAAATAATTCTTAACACAGAAACCATGGATGAAAATACCATTGTACCTTTCTTAATGGAGACTCTTTTTGGGCTCAGGCAGTTTTCGTTACCTTCTTATTTCAAGCTGCGCTTCACAGTTCATTCTATTTTCTTTCTCCCTGTTGTCTGGGAATTAGCTAGTTTAGCATTTCCTCTTTAGAAAACTACATTGAATGGATTCTGTCACAGCGAGTGCTGACTTCATTTTTCACATAAAATAGTCAAGCACCTCTAGGATGATAGTGCTAACAAGTGCCTGTACTCTTGTTTATCAGTGCTGTCTACGTATGTCTATATAATCACAATGAAATGTTATCAGTAAAACAGTAGCACTAGAAGTTAATACTGGCCACAGTGCATTTGAAAATCATAGTGTTCAGGCTTTGGGGGACAACGCTCAAGAATGTTGCTGTCCTGCAGTCGTCGTACCATCTCAGAGACAATAATTGCACCCATTTTCCTGGACATGTTCCCATTGCTGTCCACAGAGCAGTTTTCTTTTTCTGTTTGGGTCTAGACAGATTCTCAGGTGAAGGCATAGTTATGGTGAAGACTGAGAGAGAAGAGAAATTGAGAGACAGAAGGAGAAAAGTAAAATTTACAGAAATAGGAAATTGAGATACATCCTTTAAAATCCTTAAAATTAGTATGCCTTTAATAATGGCAATTTGCATACTTGTTTTTACATTCTGTTCTTGGCAATTTGCTATTAAAATGTACCAGCACCACAGCTACAGAAAATCTTTTTTTTCTTTTTTATTTATTTTGTCCCAAAATGTTCTTAAGAAAAACAGTGAACCTCTTACCTTGCTACAAATGCCAAGTTTTAAAATGGGTTTAGATAGGTCTATGTCTAAATGAGATCTGTAAAGGTACCAAATCTTAATTATCCTATTATGCATAATTTATGGATTATACTCCTAATTTCCTTAGCATTATCCAGCCAATTTTAATTTATTCAGTGTGGTTAATTGAGGGCAAGAAATGCTCAAAATCTGTTGTTGGTCTGGGGCTATATGTAAGGTAGCCATGGTTAAATGCAGAGACATCAAAGCAAATGGGGTCTTTGCATATTTCGTGGCTTTTCTTTCCACAACAGAGTTTACATCCTGTGGGCAGAACCATGTGGCTGTGGAAAATATTATACAATAAAATGCATATTAGTAATGCATTTAAAATTCCTCCCTTTGAACCACATACCAAGGTATTCCAAGTTCAGCTGAAAAAAACCTCCTTTTGTTTTATTTATTTATTTTTTTCCTTGACTCTGGATCATAACCTGCCACACTGATGATTTCATGCAGCTCTTTTCTCATCTTTGCTCACTGAGGTGTTTGACAATGTGATGAGAAGTGTGGGAAGGCTGAGTCTTTTTGATTTCAGGGAGACATTAACGTGTGGAGGTGCACAGAAGAGCAGCATCTAAATTCACAAAGGCAACTCACTATTAAGGGGCACATTGATGGTGCAGCCTTCTTCATATCATGGTACCTGTCTTTTGTTGTTTGTTAGAGGGCCACAGATCCACTTCATAAGCCTTCATTACTGAACATTATTTGGGATGAAGTGCTTGTGTAAGTGGATAAAAATCCCTCTGTTGTATTCTGAAAATTCACAGTGGTTCTTTATCAAATTCAAACCAGAAGAAAGGAGCTCAGTATCCATAAAGATTACATTCATAGTGGGTCAGTTGATACGTACAGTAGCGACCGTGAAACAGATGCCATAGGTACAAAACACCATGGTAAAACAAAGAAAAAAATAATATAGCTTTTATCATTCACATGGCTGAATAAAAATGGATAAAACTCATACAAAGCTGTCAAATGTCTCTTTAGCATCACCAGCAGGTCAACTTTTTTTTCATTTACTTTACATAGTAAACTGTCTATCTTATCTTGTACCAGTCATAGTTGCCTGAGGATGAATCTTGGTGACTTTGGTGATCCCCTCACTTGTCCTCCAGCACAACAATGAGGTTGCTGTTTGTGGTTTGGAGTAAGTATGATGTATTTGCAACTGCTGGATGGATTGTCGTTAAATCTGGTACCGACACGGATGGATGGATATACTAATAATTTTGGTGATACCTTAATTTTTCAGCCAACTCCATTCGGCAAAAATGTTATTTGTGGTAATAGTTAAAAAAAAAATCTAATGAAAAAACTTTAACTTTATAATATAGTTCTAAAAGTAAGTGTTTAGCAATGTATGTAATAATGTACAACTAAAGCCCCTTTTCTGGAAACCCATGAGTGGAGGCTGCTGTATAAACACTGCTGTAATACTATAAAATGATGTTATAGGAGAAATTATAATTGTTGGCCCATAGCGTACACTAAAAAACACTTAAAAGGTTGTTTTACCTGCTTACAACTACATTATAGTACACCATTTATTAAATTGTTTATATACTACTAATAAAAGCTAGGAGACTTGAAGGGAGCGTTCAATAGTTGGATAAATGTCTTAATTTAAGACCAAATACCTGCTAAAGTAGTGAAATTCCCAACCATGCATTTGTCCTTATTTATAAAGTTATCTGTGTAAACCAAAAGCGAGGGAAAAACAAAAAGAACAAAAAACAAAAACCATTCTGAAGTTTCTCAGGCCTCTGCTCAGCTCCACACTGCTTTATTCTATAAAGCAAAACGCCTTTTCCTCCTATTGTATTTCTCTGCTTTTGAAGAAACAGAGGAGGGCGTAATTGACTGGGAAATTCACCAGAAGGTATCTTATTTACCTTCCTCCTGGCTGTGTCACTACTTTTGTGCATTCATTATGAATCAAAATTTTGAAATTCCACATTCCCCTGCCAGCACTCTGGCTTGCTACAATAGTGCACAAATGGCAGGGTTTTAAAACAAGCCTTGCAGGGAGAAAGGGTTAGTTTCTCCTTCACATCTTTCTTTTCTGTACATGCATGTGTTTCTGTATATAATATATGTTTGCCAGATGTTCTCACTCTGGTCAAATGGCAAAATTAGTAAAGTACTGACGGTGACCACTGTCAGCTCTTGTCATTTGTGATACTGATATAAAACAACCCAAATCTATCAGAGTATATTTCCATACTACACACTAATCATAAGCACATTCTGACTGTGTACTGTGTTCATGCAAGTGTTAAGTTAAGGGAACAGTTTGACTTTTTTAGAAATACCTGTTTCCAGTTTCATAGTTCTGTCATAGTGCTCTGTTGACCCATCCTCCTCCCTTTACAGGTTTTGTGAATTACAGCAATTTCCAACTATTTCCTTATCTGCTCCTGACCAATAAGTGTCTATGTTATTTAGTTGTTTTGGAATTTTTCCTATCAATTTTATTGCAAGGACAGTAGCAAAAGACCTTCACTCTGAATACAAACATGTTATATCCTTTGGCACAACAAAGGAATAATAAACTCGGATTCAGACATAAAACATGAATAAACAGTACCCATGTTGCTTGACGGAATGACTTCTTAGAGTAGGAAAGGCCACAGTCTTTGAAGGGAAACTTTAAAAAGCAACCTCCTGGTGGTGTTGATGGGGAGGTGAAGGAGGTGAAGGGGAAGAAGGAGGTGAAGGGGGCAAAATTTAAAAAAAGAGCGTTAAAGTACAGACACAACAAGTATAAAAACGTAGTTTTGATTAAATAGTTCTTTGCCTCACTCAGACATCAACATGAAACCCTTCTGATGAGTTTCATTAAAAGCGTCACTCATGTTTCTCAGATTTTAATGGGTCTATTTCTGATTGTTTTGAAATAGTTTTTAAAAAAGTATCAATCAGTGTAGGACCATACTCAATGGTTCTCCAGATACTGTATGTGACAGCAGGGTGTAGACGTAAAGCTGTGAGGGAATGATCACAGGTGTAGCTGGTAACGTGCCTTTTCAGTACATGTGTCTTCCTGCTTGAGTCTGCACCCTGTATTCTCTGACTCACCTTCCTTCCTTATTTTTGCAGACTAAAACAGAATTCTTCTTGTTATTTACCCCTTTGAAAAGTCTAGTTTACCGATGCAAATATTTCTGACCTTTTAGTTGGAAGGTTTATTAAAGTTTACAGAAGGATGAGGTTATATGCAGTCTATGAACTCATCTACACAATACATTAGACTTCCTCTTGCGCCTTTCATTTTTAATTTGATTACCCATCAAAATAGTGGCAACTATTTTTAGGGTATGAGAATGTTGTTGCAACCAACTGTTTCAGGTGTATTGCTGATTGCTTTGATGTGATTTGTCATCACATTGCCTGACAGAGCTCAAAGCCTCGAGGTTAAGGCAGTGGGAAAGATGAAATAAACTAGGTGGCTTTTGGAAAGACAGAAAAATTCGAAAGAAATATAAGGCACAGTTTGAAACTGACAGACGTTTATAACATTTCGACTTCATGGGAAAAAAACACTGATGTACACAAGGGCTGGATGAGGAAGACCATAAGTCAGCGGGTGTGGTGTTTATTAAATGCACTGTCATCCAGTCACATGTCTGGTCTCATAGCTCTGAGGCAGCTTTGTCAGTCACAGTGAAGTATGACAACGACTCAACAAATGCAGAGGCGCTTCTCCTGGAAGTCATAATGTTGACGTTTCAGAGTGGCACAACATGAACACACAAACCACAGTGAGTTGCTTTTAACAGTTAATTACTACTTTGGAAAAAAGAAGAACAGTTAAAAAAAATTGTGCGTTGAAGCCATTTACACGATTCCATCATTCTGATACTACCTCAGTCTTAGTTCTGCTCTTTTTCATGTAGTCATCATACTGCAAAATGTGCCACAAGAGAATTTGCTCTGTACTGTATCTCTCAAGAAAATGACAAACTGTTTGTTGCACTGCCACAAAAAAATGAGGACCCTGAAACCTGTTGGTTTTTGTTTGGTTACAGTTTAATGTTTCACCAATTGTGGAGAATAAAAATATTACGATGGGAAAAAAAAAAAATCCCACTAAAACAATGCTATATTGCACATACAGTAGTATAAAAGAAAAGTATTGCTGGTCAGGTCTTGTTTTTCTAGCCCTCCTGGTGTGTTCCAGTCAAATTCAACCTATATGGTCATTCAGGACTTTAGGGATATGCATTTAGCTGTTAATAACAAAATACAAAATTTTGATGTATAAACAAAGATTTTAACCAGGTATAACTCATACTATAACTTCACATGTCTTTAAAATAAAATACATTTTTCCACCACAAGTTTTTGATAAGAGGTGAGAGGATGGATAGTTACCTGGACTAAGATCAGCCGTGTAAGCTGTGATTTCTTCCTGTTTTAAAATAATGTGAATATTAATATGACTGAGGATCAATTAACATTTTTCCTTTTAACATACAACACATACACACCCTAACAATAATGCATATCAAGGATTCACTGGGGTGAATCTACCCATTTTGCCTCAGAAAGATGGTATTTTTGTTGTTGGAATTAGTAAAGGTTGCTGTGTTCTAGGGATTTATCTAGAACACTGAGATGAAAAAAAAAAAATAGCTTTTGCCTTATCTTTAGCCAAAGCTCTCCGGTATCAGAGCACATACACTTCAAAGGGAATATCATTCTTTTATTAGGTTAATCATAGTTTGAATTTCTCTTTTAAATTGGTTACATCAAAAGGCATAGCAAAGTCATTATCTGGAATTCTGGAGGAAATGCACATTCGATCAAGTGTGGAAGCAGAAAGGAAAGAAAAAAATGCTTGATTGTTATTGTGCCTGTGATGAGATAATACAGGCTTGGTAAATATTGGTAATATAACACTTTGGCTGAGAGAGAAGTCCATTACACTCTTTGTCGTGAAGTTGCCCAGAGTTAGCCTGGAGTAATATTAGTATAATGAATTAGAAATAAAAGGATACAGCATCAGGTACCATCGAGCCTGTTACACTCCATATGAGTGGTAGTTATATTCTCTCTTAGTGACAGAAGACGGCTATTGCCACCTTGGTTCCAGCAATTATACTGGTCAACAGGCAAACAATATATGATGAGGGAAACATCACCAAATATTTTTCTGGGTGTCATCTGGATATATCCTGCTGTAGAACAGTATTGTTATGCTTGGGAGGATTAACATGACATCCACATTAATCTAAAACATTTACATGTGGGATCAAGTTCATCATAAGATTTGTGATGACTGATGTGTTGGAAGAGAGACAGGGTTTCCACTTACAATTCAAAGTGAATTTTACCTATGAATATATAAATGCCCACATAAAGATGTTGTTTGGGATTGCATTATACACAAACATCCAAAATCTAAATAATTTATGTACAGAGCCATAGATATAACAATTTTAATTATGAGATATTAATTGTAAAGTACAAAAAATGGTGTCTTGACATGGGATGCTTGACAACTGTAGCACACACTCGATGCACCAATTGGACAGATGATATGTTAACCAGGATGTATTGATCCATGGAACCATTGTGGTAAAATCACTGCTTTTCTGGAACATTGATGTACACTTACATTGAAAATTAGGACAATGGTATATTCTGATATTTTGCATGGGCATGTGTCGTTCAATTGATGATTCGTGTCAAGGCACTGCCAGGTTGTGGGCTTACATAGAAAACTACAGGCAAAGTTAAAGGCAAAATTAGTTTTAAGCCCTATTAAACAATTTTCTTGATGCTTTTTAAGTGTAAGTAATAGTTGGGTATAACAATTTCTGTAACTAATATGGATACCGTGTTATGTCATGTATGCAGTCATATGTGATCAATTTTTATCCACTTTTATGTATTATCATTATTATTAGTATCAACTGTTATGTGCCGTATGTATGTATGTATGTATGTATGTATGTATGTGTTGGATGATATCCAGTGAGGTTTACCTTACACTAGAAGCAGCTGATGTGTCAGTTGTCTGCTTAAGATGTAGCTGCCAGTGTCCATCGTATAGTGTTACATAGTAATTTATGCTGAATGTCCTTATATGTCATTTGTGGAGTTCATAGTACTATTGTTAATATGTAGAAGTATGTTGTCATATCATTAAATCCCCTTACAACTTCCCCCTTAATTATTTTTTAACATTAAAAATACATGACCCGATAAGCAAGAATCAAAGTTAAAAAAAAAAAAAAAGTTAGATTAATCTTTAGGTATATTAAAAGTTTAAACTCTTTGACAGGAGTGTGTGGGTGTGGCACCTAATGTGAACCAATGCGAAGAGTACAAATTTGAATTATTATTTAATTTAGACTTCTGCTCTGAAATTATAGCTTGAAAAATGACTAATAAATCTCATTACCTTTGTCTGGCCCTCTTTATTTCTTCGTGTTGAGTAATGAATAATAATGTGTTATCAAATCAGCCCCCATTTTGTTTTTTATCACCAGCTTCTTATTTCAAATAACACTATTCATTTATATGGGTTAAATTCTGTCAAACCAGCAGTCATTTCTAATAATGTGCTTTTTATTCTGAGGAATTTTTATAAAGTTAACATCTGAGTCTAGTGCTTAACAGTTTTTTTTTCTGGATTTATTGTTTTGTTTGTTTTGGGTTTTTTTTCTTTGGCTCTTACTTTCCTGACTTGCAAAAAATCCACATGGTATATCATATGGTTTAATTATTACATCATTTAAGTAAATTGCTAACAATATCTACTGTATTTATGACCAGTAAAGGCATTTGAAATGAAGAGATGTGGTTTTATTTTTCATTAACGTGATCTGATCCATACAATTTTTACATTGGTTACTAAAATGGTGTTGCATATGCGCCCGTGTGCAAAGGCTCTGTAAATAAATGGAAACAGCAGGTCAAAGAAAGGCTCAGTTATTTAAGTTGTAACCGCAGGTGTCTATAAAGTTTCCAGTTTAAAGGGTCAAAGGACATGGACTGATTAATATCAACATAAGACACAAACATTTTTGTCATCAAAATTAGAGACATGTTGTTGCCAGCTATTTCTCTCAAGCTAGCACTCTTCCAAAAATTTCTCATAAGTCAGCAAGCCAATCGATAAAGGACATTCTAAGAAAATTAAACCCTTTACTTGTGCATTCTTCATTGACTATGTGCAACTTGCAGACGCAAGCTGAAGTCTTTAGAAAAGAAATTGTTGCTAGTATTGCTACTGGTGAGCCTGCTCATAAGATTAGCTTCGGGTATTTCTCCATCAAGGAAGCTACATTTTTTTTCAGTTTCTATAATGGCTGCTTAGGTTTGTTTTAATTGTCTTTGCAGCTCACTAAAATATCCAATTTTACAAACAAAGTCAAGATGAGACAGGCAACACAAAACACAGAGTCTTTATCTTAAAGCCTCCTGTCATGTTTAACGAGAAAAAATATCTTGAAAGAGATGGTTGTTCAAGCATGGTCTTAAAATTTTGACTGTTAGATACATAAGACTGTGAAACATAATTGCAAGAACATGGAGTTTAATCCTGGGTTGTAAAACTGTAAAAAAATATGTAGTCCATGGCATGCACACTGCAATTTACTAAAAATCCCACAGTTGTAGGCGTGTATCTTGATGTAATGTGACAATACAAATACCACTGATTAAATGATTCATAAGTCTCCAAAATCTCAATAAAATTCTTGTAATTGAGTTAATAATTGCATCTTATGTAAGGAATGGTGAATGAATGGATAAAGCAATCACAGCTATGGTCAGAACAACCTTTACATCACAGTTCTAAAACCCTAAAAAGACAGCCATCTGGCCAATGTGGGTGGCCATCATCTGGCCAGCTGTACAGCCTGAATCATCGTTCTCATCTCAGGGAAAGTTGTTGCCTGGGCCATACCTATTTGGGATTTGCCATCTCTCCTGTGTGTTAATTAATCTTTGTTTATGGAGGAGGTGATGAAGGTTTCTCCTCATGCAGTCTTTGCAAAAGAGGTGATCAAGGCGATTCGGGCAATGTGCTGAGGTGTTCATGATGTGGGTGACTGTGCTTCATGCGTTTGAGGCAGACGCCGGCTGGAAGAAGTCTCTCCTCAGTCTCTCTGCATAGATTCGTCTCTCAAGCTGACCAAGATTCTTTCATTGCTTTGGCATTTGCATTGACAGTTGGCTCTATGAGTCATGAAAGGGGAAAAGGATCGTCATCCTCGCGACGCACCCTTGCTGTGAGCTCTGCATCTCTTCCAGCTGACCTTCCACTTTTTCAGTATCATCCAGTTTCCTTGTCCTTTCACCAATCAGCTACTGAGAATTATAGCGAAACACTGAACCCCTACAAAAAAGACAATCAGAATCTGCAAAAACTCTTCTTATAATGTGTCCTTTTAGGATTGAATCTCTTCCTTTCCATTCAAAAGGCAAATACTGTTTGCGATGAAGAATACTTTGGTAAGCCAAATCAGTTTAGCGCACAGAGAATATGTTTCTGTCTTAATTAACAATGTCTCAGTCCATATTCACAGACCCCTACAGAAGACTAAACCTTGGATCAAAAATGGACTTGCACATTATGGAACCATCTTGAACCAACTCGGTTACACCTCAATGATTTACCTGTCATGTCTATCATCCTTGGTCATCCATGGTCGGTGAAGCACAGATGAATTCATCAGGGTATTGCCACCATGTCTGGCTGGCTTGGTCAGCATCTTCTTTCTTCTCTGCTACACTGGAAGAACTTTCCCAAACTTTACAATGATTCTTTCGAGTATAAATATGTGATGGTGGGAAATACTGTAGGAATTCCTCATACTGTGGTATTGTACTTAGGATCATTACCATTACTTTTTGAGGCAGGCTGTATCATTGATTAGCCCTGAAAAGGTATCCATGGAAAGATAATCAAGAAAGCTCTCACGGCTGGATTCAGCCCACCCCTGTTCTTCTCTGGCTGCTGCCAGACCCTTTTTTTTTTTTTTTTTTTTGCAAAACTCCATGAAAGTTGCATTTGCCACTAATTTTTTAACTGAATTACAATGAAAAGCCAATTGGCTCTGCCTTGGACCTTCACCTACCTTTGCCTTCCAGTACTGCCAAAACACACAGTAATATACTTGACAAGCAGCAGCATTTCATTTAATTTCCAGCTATTGACTTTATTATGCTGGATAGATTCACCAGCACATCAGTGCTTACAAATGCTTATAAACAGGATTCACTAGAATCAGAATTGTCAGAAGGGTTAATCCCATGTTTTGATCACCACCTTTTTCTGCGGTTACCATGTTTGGTCGCATGTTGGAATGGATCTTTTCAAAATCCGGGAAAATGAGACTATATTTGTGGTCATTTGTGTTTGCTTGCTTCACAAGTTCACAAGTTTTTCCATATCAGCACTGTCTCAACTGAAACTTTATTTGTTTTATTGTATTTCTGCCTGATAGTGTGAGCAAGTTGTTGAACTTTAAAATGATATTGTACTTTTCACATTTTGGGTTATACTTTATTGTTATTGGATGTTTCTAGCACTGATATAATCAGCACAGCTTTCTTTTATTCATTCTGGAAATTTTAATTAGATTTAATAATTAGAAGATATATACTCTACTCTGATGTTGTGTGAATTGAAAGGAAAATAAGTCCGATATATTCAGGTCATTCGGGCTGCAACACTTTTTAACACTGCAGAATTGTAAACTATGGATCCACCGTATCAAGGTGAATAGAATAGAATAGAATGTCCCTTAAGATGAAAAATATTTCATGAATAGTTGAAATATTTCAATATTTCAACTGGCCTACCCGATCCCAAGCATCTTCAGCGTGTTTTCCTGAACTCTTCTATTAGAGAAGCAGATTAATTAGATATTGGCTTAAGCCTTGTGGAGATAAACATTTTGTAAAACAAATGCCGTTTGAACAGGAAGTTCGTCTTTGGAAATGAGAAAATTTGAATAATTGGAAATTAAGGACATATGGATTTTGGAGATGCCCTTATGGGACTAGAATATCATATCTGTCATGTTGCATCTCCTCTGTTGTCTGTCATATTATTTGCTGATCTATAAAGATGTTGTTTTATACAATTCAGGTGGGTGGATGGATTCACACTTGTCATTATAATATTTGGGTTTATTTCAAGTGATACAAATTGAACTGATAACATGAACTGACTATTCCTGCTTTACAGTGAGATGTTTGCACATTTTCAATATTTTTATACTATCCAAGCTTTCTGTCCTTGTACAAATTATATCCCATTGTGCCAGTAATAACCAAAAAATTATAACAAAAATTGTTAACCTTGCCTTACCTTTTTGTTTGGATGCTACAGTCAGGCTTTGAGAGTTCATCATTTTTTTCTGATTCATGCCCAATTGGGCTTTTTGAGAATAAGGTGCATTTTCCTGCCTTGTGATATTGTGAACTGAGGTGCTGAAGAATTATGGTTCAAAAAAATCCTTTCACCCAGGCCTTTTATTAAATTTATTGAAATTATGTGGAGTTTTGTGGTGACATTTGTTTCTGGTATATTAGAGGCATTATGCACTACTTGTCACTCATTTTCAAATCATCACCCAACAACAATCATCATTCTTGTATTGTTTTGGGTTTTTTGTGCTGTCATTTTTCCACGAGTTATACACTAAGGTTAAAAGGATTCCCAAGCCTGGGCTGCATAGGACTGAACATTTTTGAGTCTAATTATTTATCGGTAATGATCACATGCAAATACCACATGTAATTTAGGTTTGCAATGGTGGAAAGTTGAAAAAAGTACATTTACTAAAGCACTATACTTAAGTACAACTTTGAGGGACTTTACATATGTGTGTCTATTTTAGTTCACTCAATGCTTTTACATTAAAATATCAAAAAATATTGTACTATTGTACTTACTATTGTACTTATTAAACGTACCACTACATTTATCTGCCAGATTTACTTACAAGTTACATTTAGCTGGTGAACCCTCCCAAAAATCTACCAATTGTCACATGTCATCAAGTTGTAAGATCTTCTACCATAGAGATACTTGTGTAATACAACTTTCATTTTTCCTCTTTCTGACCCATTTAAACCTGTAACCTCATAACCTTGTGACAATTGCTCAAGGTGGAGCTATTTTCAACCTACGCATATCATCAGTTGAAAATAGCTCCACCTTGACGAGCTGCAACACTCACTAATCAAGCTAATCATGTAAGATATAATAAAATAATGGTTACAGAGGCCTATTTTCTGCAGATTGAGAACTTGAGAACAGTAAACAAAGGGTTATAATATCTTGAATGACTGTTTTCTGAGAAGACATGAAACCAGAATGGAATATTTTGTGTATTGATTTCAAATTCAAACGAGTCATTAGTCTTTGTAGAAGACACAAACAAGGATAAATAAAAACTGACATAAAACAGGGCAGGGCCCATGGCAGACAGGGCACTGCTGAAACTTAGATTTCATCTGTCAAAAGCATCTTCTGATGTGTCATTTTAGCCAAACTGAAGGTCATTTTGCAAACGTCCTTTTTGGTGAGTTGACCAATACGGGCGTTGTAAGACATTTATGAAATGTGTGTAACCTCTTGGCTGATGAGTGATACAGGGTGGCAAAGCTCTGGAGTGCCATGGTTGTTCTTAACAGGCTCATTACAATGTCTTGGCTAGTTGTTGTCCACAGGGAACTGTATCAGTGCCCTCGTTCTTAATTAAAACAATAGATAATCCCCAGGCACAAACAACACTTTGGTAGCACATTTGTTGGTGCAGAGAGTAATTAATTGTGTCATTAGTATCCGTTTTGTATTTCAAACAAGAGTCTCATTTACTGCACTCCTAGGGGAGTGTGTCCATACTGTGTAAGACCACACCAAAACTGTTTTTGTTGTTCCCTGGCTATACAGTTATGAGCACTGTGAGGCCATGCCAGTAGCATATCTAATTAGATGTAATTTTGCTTGGAAGCTTATCAAAGCCCACTCTCTACCACAGCCTCTGTGCTCAGGAACAAATGACATTGGGACATTAAAGCACTATGCCTGAATGCACTGCTGGATCCGGCTCTCACTGTTTTGTCTTTTGTAGAAAGGTATCCTGGGCTATGATAAATCATATGAGGGTGATTTTCCTCAGATAATTGTTATGAAACCTGCCTTTGCTTTAATTCAGATTGCCTAAGACTTACACACTTGCACAGACTACAGTTTCTACCACAGATGGTAACTGCGCATATTTTCTTTTGGTGGCTACAAATTAAGGATCATCAAAGTACAAATAGGACAGCAGCACTATTAGTGTTAGTTTGATAAGGGTATAATTGCAAATAATCAAAACCATTCATTTGATGAGGTTATTTCTTTTAATTAAACAACTGCCAAATTATGTTATAGCATTCAGTCAAGTGAACATTTCTTCCACCAGCTTGTTGGTCGCTGAGTTCTCTTGATGATACCGAGATCAGGCTGACAGATCTATTTTTCTAGCTCTTATCTTCTGCAGTCACTGCTCACTTTTACTCTGAATTTTTTTTCATTAGTGGGTCAGTGCACCTCAGACAAAAATATACTACAATCTCATTATGACTATATGCACATGTGGTTATGAAAGGCTCAGTCCTTGAATTTGTTTCATTATCATGCTTTGCAGTGAATTACAGTAAAATATTTAGAAAATGATATATAGACCTGCTCTATGTCAAAGGTACCGTGAGATAATGTCTGTTATGATATGGAGCTATATAAATAAACAAGAATTGAATTGAATTGAATATGGAAAGCGGGTAGTAACTGAAGGTCATTTAGAGTACATTAAACTTCACTTTTTCACTGAATATTTCCTGATGTTCTCGCTCGCTTATAAGTGACAGTAAAATTGCTGTGTTTTCATTTTACACAACATGCAACAAATAAGTCTTATGAACCTTATCATCCTATGAGATGAGGACAAGAAAACAGTCTCTTACACTAGTTTCACCCAATGAATGCATGCATGATATTTTACAGTATCTGAGCTTGTGGTGAAACAGCCTCACACTTTGGCCCCAGCAAGTCAACGGTCAGTTAATAACAGTATTTGCTAAAGTTTACATGTCCGAAGCCAATTCAATGGATTTAAATTTAGGAGGAAAAAAATATGTTTTGAGGATGACGGTGTGTTTAATCTAATTCTGTGTTGGCTTTAAATTGCAGTGTCTTATGTGTTTTCAAGCAATTGGAAATGATTGGAATTTAATATTTGTTGATCGTTTCAGTCCACACCTTTTGATCCAGACCTGAATATCTCGATGACTATTGACTACTGATATTCAGGTCTGGTGGTTTACTTAGAAACTGGGCACAGACCTTGATGTTCCCTACATGATTAATTGTTATATATTTGATTACCCCCCCCCCCAAGGATTTTTCCTATTGTTCTGTCATCATCTCAAACTTTAAATTTGTCCAAAATTCTGTTTTATGACCAAATACCTTCTAATGACATCCATAGCTACTGTAAACTTTTGGTCTGGTTTCATTTTTTACAGCTAACTAGCGAATTTGAGCATGATAACACGGTAAACTAAGATACTGACGCTAAGTACCTATGAAACATCAGCATTTTAAGTTTTACCATAATTTTTCAGAAACTCCATTGTAAGTAGAATAAAATACTTGCCATCATTTTCAAAGTAGCATCTATTGCAACTGGATATATTTAGTATTATGTAGTATGGATAGCAGTGTGTAATGAAATACTGAACACAGTCAATCATTATGTCAGAAATTCAGGAAATAAGAGGCAGGAATATCTACCTTTATCATTTAATTCCTCATAAGTGTGTCAAAAATCCATTTTTTAATTTAACCACTAATCCCATGGAAAACCACGTCTATAGGAGGGGTGAGTGGTTGGTGATGTGTGATATAGCCCCCTGTGTAAACTTGAAGTAAAAATCACCTCTGTGTGGTGTGCTAGCCTGTGGCAAGACACTGTTACACTAACAGCAAGGTCAGCTCTGGAGAAATATATTAAAGAACAACCTTCCTTGGGGCCAATCAATACGCTGCATCATTTAGGTGAGAGTGTGTACCCAATATTCAGCTTCTCAGTGGACATTAGTCAAGCACAGGAAAAGACAAGTGACCTCTTTCACTAAGTAAATCTATGTTCTTATTTCTCTTTTCCACCTATCGCCACCTCTTCAGGGAATGTTGCAGTTTAATTTGTCTCTACATTCATTTCATACAGCCTACATACAGAATGATACTCTGCATCATTATTTCATCTAATATGTCTATCAGTTTCTTGTGAGTTATTAAGGAGAATGTCAAAGATTTACATTGTGATTATATAATTTGTCATTCACACATTAGAGGACATAACCTAGATATGCAGATGCATTTACATACAGATACATTATGCTCATATTGAGACAGTTCTCTTCTGTCCCAGGCAAAAAGTATTTTTTGTCCTATTTCCATTTCTGAACCACTCTCGCCTTATACCTTAAAATGCACTGATAAACCATTCAAGATTTATGAAGAATTATAAATAATGCTCAAGGGGAGAAAAATGTTGTTACAAAATTAAAACAATTTATAAGAATTCTTAAGGTTTTAAAAACAACAGCTCATCTCAGAACAGTAAAACATCTGTAAAATCTTTGAATTTTTTGTAGAAACTGATAAAAACTGAAAAACCTTAAACTTTGTGATCTCTTAGGAGCTTGGCCAGGCAGAATTGGTCTGTGAGAGCTTGTTTGGTAAAAACAGCTGCCTGCTGCTGCTGCTGAAAATAGGGTTGATAGAAATGGTGAGAGTGAACCAAAAAGAATAAATTAGTTGTAAAACTAAAATGATGAGCTAAAGATGGCTGAAAGCTCTCCTTCAGTTTTGGAAATAAAGTGAGTTGTAGGGATGATCAGTTTTTTTAAAATCAGTAGATCCGCTGAAAACATGGAGAAAAAGATAGATGCTCATCTTATTGACATAACTCTAGAGCACACTTGAAATACTTCTGCTCCTCTGTCAACATAAATTGGAGTCAACTCACTTGATCTTGAACCTAAACTGTGGGATCAGACATAATGAAATCCAGCTCAGCTTTTCTCGTGGCTAAGACAGTCTCCTTTTACTTTGCCATATGCTAATTTTATACAGCTATCCATGCATGAAGAGTAACTCTTGGCTAGACACAGAGGAGAAAGCCAAAAATAACACGAGTCTCAATTTCAGGACTCTTGCTTTTGGAATCTCATTAACCTCAAATGAGGGCAGGATTTGATATCATTGGAAGGCTGATGATGTTCTTGGCTTCATTTTTCTTTGAAATGCATGTCAGAGTCGTAGCTATACCAAACAGATTCAGTTAACTACTGCACTGCTTCAGAGTAAGTTTAAACTATTGCAAAATGATGCACACTTGACCACTGGCTAAAGGGAACCTAAGAGCTCATCACACAAATTAATATTAGCATTCACCTGTTTCGTCCAGTCCAAAATATCTCAACAACTTTTGGATTGGACTGCCATAACATTATGTACAGACATTCATGGTGCCCCGAGGATGAATCCTACTGACTTTGGTGATGCCCTGACTTCTCCTCTTGCTATTCCATTTTTTTGACATTTGTTGATGTTAAATACCTGCAAAATTACATTTTTTTTATTTTTATGATACCTAATGGCATGCCTAAGCTACACTAGCATGGCTTAAGACTTTAAAGAGCATTGAAAAATGGAATTTTTATATTTTGGAAATTGTCCAGGTTCTGGCTGGTCAGAATCCAAACCAGCCTTTAACTGAAGTGAGAGAATTATCGTTAATATCGTTTTACCTTTTTGAAATGGAAGCCCTGGCAGAGAAATTACTTGATTCTCTCGACATTAATCATACTAGATGAAGTTTTACAACCTTATGTTATGCTCAGTACTTTATAACTTTAGTATAGAAGGTAACAAACCCACAATAATCCTAGCAGCTCAATAAATAGACACACAACCAAATTTAGGTTAAGAAAAGCATCTCTGTAAGTCCCATTGTGCATAAACCAACATTGAAATATTTTATTTTCCAGGATAGGAAACAGGATAGGAAACAAAACTTTTCTGCTCATTTTATCAATAATCCAGCCCCCCTTATCCTGTAAATAAATAGTTCTTCATCCATAAATAAAGAAGAACAATCACAATGTGAGAATGGAAGATTGAAATCTCTCACTTAATTAAACGGTAGGAAATGGATTAAAGTTTACATCCTAGATTCCTTGTTGACTGTGGGAGTGAAAGCAATTATACGTGGAGCGATCTAATCAATTTTCTGTTCTAAAAAGGTGACAAATTAAGGGCAAAGGGCTGTTTTCCAATATCAAGAGCAATTCATTCAGGCTTGGTTTCAGTTATCAAAGTAGTCATTGCCACAAATGTAGCTTTACACTGTCAAAGCTGTTATAGAAACAAAAAACACACTGAACGCTATGTTTGCTTGAGAATATAAATAGAATAGGTGGAAATTACCTGTAGTAAACCTACATGTAAGGGCTTTATGCATGGTTATAATATCCTGCTGAAATAGATTCAGCTATGATCCTCAGAGGTGTAATTTTCATCGAAAAGCAGTTACTGCATGACTATCGACCAAAAAGCCAGAATCCAATTAATTGGATTTTATCCTCATTTGAAATTAGCTGAGGGTCAGAAGCAAGACCTGAAGCAATACCAAGACCACCTCTCTTAGTATCAATGTAATTAGTGTTGTGCATTTTACTGTATTCAGTTAGCTTCTGTTTGAAAGCAAATAAAGAAAAAAAAAAACTTTATATCTAAATATTAGTAAATTTGTATTTTTGGGTCTGTGCCTATGACTGCAAGGTTTTCTTTAAAGAGGACTGAGGTTAAATTGAAGTGGTCCTGACCTGGACTATCTTAAACACCCACTTACTTTAAAGTACATAATTTCCATGAATAGTGATGTGAATTTACTCTAAATTACATCATTATCATAGATTTTGACACAGAGCAGTAGATTAACTGAATACATTTATAGAAATATTAAGGATCTAGGGATGCCTGGTCTTAAACTACTGGGAAAGTGATTTGGGAAAGGTTTTTCCTTTTTGATAAATTTGAAAAATTTCTAAAATTTTGTTTTTGCTTTGTTATGATGTGATATTGTGAGACTGATGAGAGAAACATGAGATTAATTAATTTTAGCATAAGGCTGTAACGTAGGAAATATGAACGAAATCATCAGTTTTATACTCCCTCTGTGTTTGTCACATCACATTGGCCTTGGATATTTTTTATGTAGATGAATTAAAAATATTTTTTTTTTCTACTGGCGATCCATCTATTTGACTAAACATTATGCTGAGTTATTACAAGTGAGTATTTCTAAGTTAGTAAGTGAGTATTTATTATAACTTTATTAACACATTTAACCAAACAAGAAAGATCAGTGTTGTCTTGATACCCAGATATTTCTAAATTGATATTTTATTCAGCAAATGGACCTGATATGAAGTAATATGATAAATCAGGCCATGAAAGCTAAAAAAAAAGGTGACTGCACCGTTTGCAAACTCTGACAGAGAATATCATATGCAAGGATCAATCAATAGGATTGCAAGGATTATCAAAAGCCCTAAGTATAAAACTAGCTTTGATTTCTCTTCAACTAATTATAGTTTTATGATTCTTAAGAGACTCGGCCATAATGCTATGAAGTCAGAGTAATGTTGAGACCACATGGTGTGGTAAAGACTATTCCTGGATTCCTTGGCACACCCTTGGTGCCTATTACAGCAAATTAGCCTGTTAGAGTCTTCACTACCACAAGGGCATTCTTGAAATCCCAGTTGTAACTTTATGTTCAATATCTTGAAGTAGACTTCACTGGTTTTGCCTAAAAATATTTCCTCCTCAGTGAGCATAATATTTTCATCCTCGATGTGCATAATTTATGGCAGTTTGAAACTTCAAAATTAACCACGTTTAAAAAGAGCTACATGAGCTACATCAGATATTTTCTGAGTTTTTCTGATACTATGTGCGCAAGACACATAAATAGCAACTCCAACACCTGGTTTCCTGCCATATGCAGTAGAGGTGGTAATTCTCAAATAAAACTATTGGAGGAATAAAAGGGGGTCAATAACAGGCAAAATAACTTTGTGTTTTAGAATCTGCCAGAAAGGAATTTAATTGGATCAGTTCTCAGGGCAAATCTTAAATGCTTAAGTGAGACAACTTGGATATATTTCAGATATACTCTAATTTTGCTCAGTTGACATCAATTAGATAGATTTTTTTTCTATGATGAGCTAATTTCAAATTGCCATTTAGCTGCAAATTTGAATGGAATATATTTGCAGGATTGCAGCAGAGAGAAGAAAATATATAAATATGACCACTTGAAATTGTATGTTGTTTGTGAAAGGGATGCATTTAGTATGCGCATGTAAACACAAACACCCTGAAAAAATGTCCAGTATGTCAGGGTATAACAACTGACCCCCTTTACATTTCCATTCTTTTAAGAAAGTGTTGTTTGATTTGTTATTTATTGGCGTTATTGTCTGTCTAATTAAAATAATACAGCAGTGACAACAGACCCCTTGCTTGTACACCTTAGGTTGTCTGTTCAATCACATTTTCTACTTGTGAACTTCAGAGAGTGTGCTGGAATTTTCCCACCCTCGGTGGACAGGAGGCTGAGAGTTGGCTTTGACCTTTTCCCAGATGTCCAACAGTCCTGAACCCTACCTCTCCCATCAAGCGCTGATTTCTTTATATACCCTCAAGTTTTCCAAAGACCAGGCAATAACATCAATCATTGTGCTCTCCAGGCAACTCCAAGCTCTGGTGGTTCTGTGTTTGGATCCAGCCAGACTGAGTTGTGCCAGCGGGTTTGCAGGTTGAGAGCTTTTTCACAGTGGCTCAGTTTGCAGTGGCTTGAAAAGGCCCTGGCCCTGTGAAATGCCATTTAGTCGTTGAAGTTGAAGAATGGACTTGAAACGAAGGTAGGCTACATTCAACAAAATGATTCCTGCTCCAAAGAGATCACTAATCCTTGAAATGAATTGTATTTCAGTAGTTTTAAGCCTGTCCAAACATCGACATTAATGGAAGAAATGTGTAAGTTATTATTTCTGAGCTTGAGCAAATATTCCAAAGCAACAAAAGCAGCAGACAACTAAATTTGAAGTTGAAATTTAATGCTCCAGAACCAACAGATTTTTTCTATTCTCCTTTGTACCTTCTCTTAACTAAATAATAACCATGGAAATAAATCACACCATTGTGTGTGACTTGTGAATGAAGGGAATCCATGTGTACAAAATCAAAAATTTGTGTTTACAAAGCAAGTGTCCACGTGTCTGTTGGATATGTACTTTAGCAGTTTTATATTTACTATAAAGTCATGTGACCTATTAATGATAACCTTTTAGTTAGTGACATTTTTATCCCTTTGTCCATCCTTGTATTGATATTCTGTGTGCAAAAATAATGTCTCGTTGTCTGCAGTGACTTACACTGGACTCTTTTGCCACGGCTACTTCTATTTGCAGGGTGTTTGCTTTGCTTGCTAATTGACATTCCAACCATTGAGCCTCTCCCTGACTACCACCAATTCCCTGCAGACAACTGAACTGTTAATGAGATCTGATAGGCAGATGGACAGCCACTGTGAGGGTAGCTACCATCTCATCCTTGAATCAGCAGGGTGGGAGGGTAGCTGGACCAGACACATTTCTTCCAGGATAAACTTGAATTCCACTCCTTTCTATCACATTATCCTCCTGGTGGAATGAGAAAAGAGAGTATTGTTTCAAAACAGAGAACCGATAGAAAGTGAGTTAATAATTAAAAGGAGCTGAAAAAAAGATTTTTCTTAACCAACTGCACTTAGAAAAAAAATAGTTGATACAATTTATCCTTCTATAAATGATATAATGCCCAAGTTATTACTTTCTTTGCAGTTAGCTTGTTTCGGTGTTCCTCAGTTTTTGACATCTGACTATTTCATACCTTTGTGCGTAAAGCTATGTGCAGCACAAAGTGGTTATGACAGTGGAGATAATCACTGTGCACACAAACAAAGTATAAGCAAACCAAATCCACATTGGATTGTATTTAGCACTTTTTAGAGTTGTTATTGTCCTCTGTAAAGCAATGTGAGCATTAGCTTTTTTAATCCATAAGTTAAAAATTGTATTTTTCATCCATGTTTACAGGGTTTGAGTCCTCTTACCTGCCTTTGCTGGCCTATTGTTGAATATCTTATTACTTTCGCCTGTAGATTGTTGGAATAGTGTGAAATAATGGTCATGAATGTGTGTTTTGTCACCCATGTGCATGTATTTTGGTGCTTGCATGCAAGAAAAAAAAATAATAATTTGAAGAACAGCTCCATAGCACTACTAGCACTACTTCTTATGATATAGTACTGGTCACAGTAATGTATTTAAGCAAATAAAGAAGCACACTTACATATGGCTGTAAGCAAAAGGACTAATCCTTTCCTGAACCCTTGACCTCAATGGAAGGAGAATTCAAAAGGACTTAGGGAAGGTCAACCATGGTGCTTAGAGAATCCTATTGCACTTAGACTAAGCTACATACTTATTTGTTGGCAGACATTATTGCCATGGTGAGAGGACAATTTAACAAAGATGGACAACAAAAATGACATCTTAAACACTTCACCCCAGTCATTCTTAGCTTGTTTTCTAATACAGGCTATGTGAACAGACAACCTGATGAAGAGCATTACTTCATTACCGAGGTGGGAATTGAAATTAAATTGATGAGTGGTAGCATATGTTCAGAGTCCACTCATTTTTATTGACATCAATCCCAATTAGTATGGCTGTATGAAAATAATTTGTACTAATCATGAAAATAATTTATAACTACATTTTGATGCTAATATTCTAATTTAAATAAGGTTTTCCATGCAGGACTTTTACTTGTAATGGAGAATTTAAAATTGCTGGTACTTTCACTTCATTAAAGGATCTGAATATTTCTCCCACCATAGATTATACATGCAGCTGATGAGATGATCAATTTAGAACTATGTCTTTTTCAGGCCAGCGTTTCAGCGTCTTTGACTTAAATACAATTAAATAACAATATTCCCAAAGGCTGGCAATAGGACAACGCTCAAAATGAAGATATATTACTAATGCAAGTTGAGAATAGGTTCTGTTACAACATTAACATAATGGATAATTTTACAAAAGCAACCTGACATTCATAGTTCATCTGTGGGTATAACACTGTTGAAAGTTTATAAGAGTAACTTGATGATCTCCCTCCCTGGTCAGTCATGATCATTTGTTTTTGTGAACGGCTGATTGGTGCATCACTTAAATGCTGTTACCACAAAGAATTGTGGGATCTCATTTCCTTTCATAAAGGAAAATCGGTTGTATTCAATGCTGAGGGAAATAAGATCAGAAGCAGTGATTCTCCTTTCTTTAGCATTTAGAGAATTCAATCAGCTCCTATCATTGCTGCCACTTAGATACTTCCAGGTCATTTCACTCAGTAAGGAACCTTCCTCAGCAAAAAGGCCTCTTCAACCGCAGCCAACGACTTACCTGAGGTAAGCGTTTAAATGAAGCTCAGCATTGGCTCAGGCACAGCATTGGAGGTGTGCTTGTAGTGTGCTTGCATCACCTTTTTAAGTATTCATGCTTAAGATCCATTGACTCATTTATGGCTGTTTGGATACCACCTGACTGGTATTGTCCAATAACATTCACCTGGACAATATCCTGACAGTGTGTTTGTTACTCTACTAATATGCTAATGCCTACGTCATTCCCCCACCAACTCTAGCAGCTCCTTATCACTATATTTTCTGTATTGCTGATTTAACTAAAATCTAATGTTCATGTATGTGTTAAATAAGAGGGTTACTGTATGATGTGGTAAGTGGAGTTCTCTCTTTTGCTTTCAGAGGTTCCTTAAAACAAAGAGCATTTTCAATAGATCAGTATGTACAACCATTAACCATTTGCAAATGCCTCGATGAAATTGTCTTTTCTTTTCTTTGACAAAGTACTTAACAGCCTATGATCATATAGTTTAGAAATGTACCAATTTTAAACACATTAACATTGTTAATATTCATTTGCAGCATGAAAAAAAAAACAGTGTAACACACATTTGCACAAAAGCTAGAGCTGTGAAATTAAGCAGCTTCCCCAGTGTGTCCTCACCACGGCAGTAAACTCTGGGGACAGACGGAATGTATCATGGCAGCATGCTCTGGCAGTTCCCCTCCTTGTTCACAAGACTGTCCTGGGATTTGCACAGTCCGAGTCCACCCTTAATGAGAGCTCTAATCATCTTATGCACTGGACCAGACAATCCAGCTAACGAAAACAACTGTAAGATGAAGAACCAAAACACACGTCTCATCCTCTCCTCTGGGGCTTTGTGTTGCAGTCTTAATCATGGAACTTGACAACATGTTCCATGCTTGCCATGTCCAAGCTTTTAACTTGATCTAATTTTAGATTTCTGGTAGAGTTAAGTTAAACCGATTATTTGACTGGCATGTTTTTCCACCATAATTCAACCTATAGACTAATAATTATTTTCTTACACTGACTGTATCTTGCGCACAATAGCTCTGCTATGGACGCTATGGGTTAATATGAGAGAAAAACCATTACTATCAAAATTGATCTTCCAGAACTTTACAGTCCCCCAACCATGCATAGCTTCACAACTAACATCATAATTGATAGACTGTGATGTTTAACAGACTGTAGTAGTGTAACTCAGGAATAACTGATTCCTCAAGTTACAGAAGTTTCCAAAAACTCTGTGGTTATCTTGTCAAATCAGATATAAGTTGTGAAAATAATTTTAATTCAGATCAGTAAGTCCTCATTTCCAAATGGAAAAAATACCCAATTTTTAGTTCTTTTCAAAGCAAACCTAATGAGTTTTCCAGAAACAACTCATATGAGCATTTCCTGTTCCACCACTGGACTTGTAAAGCTATGGCCTGCTGCTGAGTCAATTAGGTCAAATCCGTCCATTGATAGAAGATGAACTTAACCCAAATATGGTATGAAATTCAAAGATTAAGTCAATCAATCCTTTTTTCTTAGTCATAGAAAACAAAAAGCAAATTGTGGTGGCAATTATTTTCCTTTTTTCTGTTTCATGCTGTTGAATGTCTCTTTTCTTATCTCAAATCCTCTAAAACGTTAAAAAAGAGTGACAATTCCCCATCACCTATGGACTAAATCAGCCAAGGTGAACTCTTTGCACCTTGCAGAGAGGCAGGCAAATAGGTCCCTGCCAGCAAAAAGCTCTTTTGTGAAGATGAAGTTTATTTTAGTTTGGGTAAGAGGTTACTGATAGGCATGTTTTCAGGGTCTTATTTGGGTTAGTGTAGCTTATAGTTGCTGATGGTAGTTGAGGTCTGAATCTGATCTTCCCTAATCTGAGTATTTCCAGGGCCTCAGATATCCCTTTTCTTGAGTTTACAATTCTGTGTTTCTGGTGGAGTATAATATGTCATAGTCTCTCCTTGAGCTTAGTCAAGATGGCTCATTGTTAACATGGCTCTTTATTAAGCATTTAAATGCAAAGCCTTCATTCTTCTGGAGAGGACAGTCAGCTCCACTAGATACTTCAAAAAGCTGGATACAATACCAGATCAATCTTGTATGAATAGGGTGGCAAACGCCATGGTATATATTCTATTTTGTCTCTCATCAAACATCCAGTTAAATAAAACACAAAACACAAATCTCATGTTTACTGTTTCATTCTACAGTGCTTTTCCTTTCTCTCTTTTCAGAGGTTTTGTCAAATGAACACACCAAATTTTTTTTTTTTTTTTTTGCTTTTTTTCTCCCTTTTGTCAAAAAAGAGCTGCAAGCGAAAGTGACTGAATTGTACAATCATCATCACCCTCTGTGGATGAAACAACGGCATTCATGTGTGCCTCCTTTGTGCAATTTTTGCCGTCCCACCATAAAAACTGATTGCACCACAGGCCCCTCATACTGTGCTATCCCCTAATCTGCTCAAACCTCAAATAGAAAAACACAATGGTGGAAATGGTTGATAGTCACACGGACGCAGAGGGGATGACTGGAGGTGATGTTTCCTTGCCGTCAGAAAGATAAATTGGTATAACAGTGGCCGCAGTCGTTTCAGTAAAAAGCCTTTCTTTAATGAGAATGAAAATGCTGCCCTGACAATTGTAACAGATTAAAACAGTGTAATAAATAACAACACCTTATCTTTCCTTGTCACTTTTATAACAGTCATTTTTTTTTCTGTTTCACTAGCTGTAGGTTGGTTCCTCCTTGCAGACTTCATCTTTCTCTCTCTGTCTTGGCTTCTTGTTTAATTAGCTGGAAAAGTCAACGTGAGGCATGGAGCTCATGAAAATCAGTCCCTGTTTCTACTGTGAAAGGTGGCAAGTATGAATGATTTCATGCATTCAGAGCCAACGGTTCTCTAAAAATTTGACTCACTCAATTTATATTGTCTATCCTTCCATGTTACTCATATTTACAATATATATTTGCACTACAGCTGCATGAGACTGTTGTACACTTGTCTAACTACTTCTCTCTTCTATTTGGGCTCTCCCACTATAACTTGTTTCTCATGTATTCTGTCTATTGTTGGCAATCAGTGAAAAGCAAACTAAGAATTCCATTGCACTCTTTTTCCCCACGTGTAAAGTCTTAAATCTAATGTTGTAAAGCTTTACCTTTTAAATGTCTTTACCCCGTCCTCTGAAAGTCTCTTCTCTGCTGCTCTGCAATAGTTTGTTGGGCAAATTGTTTCGGCTCCAAGGATAGTTACTTTATCTAAATTAATTACTGTTGTCAGCAGTTGAGGTTACAGTACAAAGTAAATAATGTATCTGGCCAAGAGGAAGCAACAGATTTCTGTTTGTGCGAACAAGGCAGCTTCCTGCCACTATCTGCCTGAATGGCTCCCAAAAATGTAATAAGTGTATGAGGAGTTGGGGTTGCTATCTGCCTCTTGCTTTGTGCTGGTTGTCGGGCTTTTCTTCATTGTGAAGCATTCTTCTGGCAGCTCAGCTCACTGGACCTTGACAGCATTTCATTAGACAAGAGGTCCTCAGGGTTCTCAAGGAGAGAACGCCTTTCTTCTTCCACAGGCGAACCCACTGCTGTTACTCTCTTCTGGCCTGCACAAGACATCTGCTAAAATTACTGTTAATGAGATAAGAAAAATATGGCTGGCTACTCTTTGCAAATGGACCTGGTGATCAGTGGTGAGTCTAGAATGTAGAAGTCATTTTCTTTTTTATGCTTTTTTTTTAGGTTTCTTTTAAATCACAGATGTCATATGCAGATGTAAGAGAAGCAAATTCATTTCTTTCACTGAAAAACCTTTTAACCTCTCTCTTAGTAAGGCTCTCTCCTTTTGGCCATTTTGGATGTTTCTTATTTCGCTGAAAAATAAAATTCGAATCCAAAGCTGCGTACATCTGAGAGCTGAAACAATACAAGCAACTAAAAACTAGTGTCTTAAAATAATAATGTTAAAATATTCTGTACTACATTATTCTCAAAGGAGAGTCAGTGAGGCCAAGCAGTGATGGTCAAGTTTAGCTAACAAATTAGTTTCTTTTTGTATTTAGTTTGCTCAAACCAGTTCATGTATCCCTGCACAGCCACAGAGCTTTCATCTAAAAAGTCTTGGATAAAACTGTAAAAGGACAGTTTGTATTGATATGATAAAACAGTACTTTTATACTTTGCTCAGGGATTCTATAATTTTAAAAATGTCAATTGTTTCTTTTTTCCCATCTGTTGCTGTACAACATGGCCTTACTTTTCCAAGGCATATCTCTAATATATTAATTATGCTGTAGCATTTATTGTGTAAGCAAGTGAATTCACAAAATGTGCATACATTTTAGTCATCTTTACCCTGTGAACCAAACTCCTAATCCTCGCACTGGGCTGTTGGACAATAAAAAGAACCATATATTAATATTAATGAGAAGAAGTGGAAACTGCATTGTAGCGATACTTGAGGGTATATTATCACTTTGGTTTCAAAAGCACCTGAAACCGCTTAAAGTTTAACACAAATTTTATATCAATATATTAACAGCATTTAAAAATAATGCTTTTAATTTACAAAGAAAAATATATAGTAATAGATTAACAGCATTTGAAATAATGCTGTTGTAGGCTTTTTA
Source organism: Istiophorus platypterus (assembly GCA_016859345.1). NCBI lineage: Eukaryota > Metazoa > Chordata > Actinopteri > Istiophoriformes > Istiophoridae > Istiophorus > Istiophorus platypterus. The sequence goes on along the minus strand of CM029128.1, from coordinate 17,089,047 downwards.
AAATGAAGCAGAGTTGCTATCATGCTGACTTCATGGCACTGGGGCATATCACAGGGACTAGCAATGCTTTAGCTTGCACAGTGGAGAGGACAAGAGACATTGTCTCATCCTGATCCCTCTGAGCAATCACAGCATCTCCCTGCTGAGGCAACTGACTCATTTTGTCAGATGATGTTTGAGATTTGGCCTGTGAAATGGCCTTAGGGTCTATAAACCAAAGCAGAAAAAAGTACTGATGATTTTCTAAAGCTACTATTCTCCATTCATTAGCCACTGGGGAATGAGTTAAGCATGACTGGTTAATGTAATTAAATTAAAACAAACAAGGTGTTTGCTTTGCATGCAAACTAGTTAAATTTGTATAAGCATAATTGCTTGGTTAGGGTATGTAATAATTGGCAATCTATTTTAGGGACTAAATATAAAATGGAGAATGGTAATCAGTTAATTTGCCCAAAGTAAAGAGGAGGCTAGATAGTGAATGGGTGATTGGAAAGGGCTACTGGGAGCGACTTTTGACTGGTGTGGACAAAATGCTGCACTCAGCAGAAATTTACCTCTACAGACATTTATAATGCTGATCAAGTCTTTCCGAGACCTCACTATTGACTACTGTAGAGATTTTATGCAAAAATGACAGTGAAAAGTATTTTATAATGAGACTGACAGCAGGGTTCATTTTGACGAGAGTCTGAAACTTAGTGTAAAAGCATTGTTCAGTGTGACTCTTGAGGATGAACTTGAGAATGATTTCACATTAAAGCCACATCTTAGAGGTGGCAGTGCTTTTTTGACAGCTATAGATTATACCTGATTTGATGTAACACATTCAACTTCTCAAACTGTTCAGATGAAACTATTCAAAATGATATGTTCATCAACAGCAAAAAAGAAAACCTAGAACCAAATAAAACATACACATTCCTAAACACAAGCTTGCTAGGTACTAATGTATGTATTGTAAAAGCCCAGTGCTGCAGGTACTCAGCAAGAATATTTGATTGCCTGCAACACTACAGTGATTGCCAATCAACACAAAGTCAGAGGCAGGCAGGTTAAATTGAAGTCTGCTATGTTGCTAATTCAAAACAAGATTGATCAACAGGTGGTCATTTAAATCAGGCAAACATGGCTCAGCTGGCTGGAAAGCATAGGCACCGTGGTCCCAAAGGCAGACTGTAATTCAGTGAATATACTTTTAATAGTTAAAAAAAAAGCATAGATGGCACAGACAGATGTGATGAACAAGCTGGCGGAGGCATAGGTAAGGTAAGGCAAAAGAAAAGACACACTGATAACAGGAACACAAAGAAAACAAAGGGGATAATGAGCAGGCACGTAAGCAGACAGATGAACAGATGATCCGACAGGGAACAAAGGGAGTGCACTGGTGTGTATGCAGGGAAGCTGATGAAGGAAACGGTAACAGGTGTGTAGGTAGGGGTGGGGAGTAAGGTGACTTGGACAGGAGGGAAAGTCCGGAGACATCTGGTGGCTGGATGGAAAAATGGTGGGAGACAAGGGCTGAAGAGGTGGATGTGGCTCTGGGTTTCAGGTGATGGCTGAAGCTGGGAAACACCCAGGGCGACTGCAGAGGGCTGTTTAACAAATCTGAATTTACAACTGGAATTTAGCTGGGACTCGGTTTCACAAAAGCAGTGGTGCGTAAGGTACCATGGAGATTTCTTTTGTGAAGCTATCCTGGTCCGGACCAGGCTAACAGCCAGGCCTGGTTAATCTGTTGATTTAAGGCCAAAGCCGTCTGACACGCATCAAAAATGTAAGAGTTCGTTTTAACGGTGCAACACCCACTGGCAGAATTTGGAACATGGAGCATCAGGTCCATAGAAATGGCTGAGTTGTCAACTAAATCCACACATTTTTACCGCCTTAATAAATTTTAGCCAACTTTCACGGCACTATGGGTTAAAAGCATGACTCTTCCTTCCTCTGTAACCGTTTCCACTAGTAAAGAAAACTAACACTATGTAGCATTTGTAGCAAGTAGTTTATTATCAACAAGGATATCTTAATGGAATATTAATATATATATATACTTAGCTAGCACTTTCAATTAACCGATAAGAACCCATGGTGACACAAGTTTAGCATACCCTAATGGTGCTGCATTTTCAATATCCCCCATAATCTTCTTTTAAGGAAAATGAGAATGGAGTGTAATGGGTTAAAATTGCACTGAAAAACTGTCCTTCTGTCATTAATTTGTTTTAACCTATTGCACAATAATGTCTTGTTTGATGGTTGCAGCATCATTTGATGGAGGCTTAGGAAGTAAGCATATTATTTGTAAGAAAGGAAACAGCAAGAGCGGTGCCCCAAATTAAAGGCTGTTTTGCTGAGAGAAATTATAAACCTGGTGATCATCTCCTCTTTCCTACTGAGGAAAATGCATACAAAAAAGGTTCAAAGAGTTTATACAAGATTGCATCATGTGCTCTGTATTCCTGGCCCCTAATGACAGTGGATGACAACAATGTGACCTGATGAACAAATTAAGCATGCCACTGAGTCCTTTCCCTTAGCCCTGGTGGCCTTGGCTTGGAAGGCTATTTAAAAAATTGATGATACTGTGAAAAGGAAAAAGGACGAGTGTAGCTATTACCAGACAGGGGAAAGTCATTTTTAAAAAAAATGCAAAAACTCAAAATCCAGAAAACAAGGTTTAAAGCAACAATACTCATATTTCCAGTTGTTTGAAGTACAGACTTTTCCGAACACATACTTCAGAGGCTGCAAGTAAATGAGGCAACAGGGAATGAAGCCTGCCAAGAGTACTGCTGGAGTCACAGCTGTTCAAATGGAATAGAGTGGGAGACAGTGTAGACATTTATTATGATTCTGGGACACTCACTGTGATTACACATTGGTGTCCGCCTAATTGTCATTCTCAACAAAGAAGAAGTAGTTCCTTCTGCAGCAAACATAATAAAAAAGTGGTGTTGGCCAAAATGGGTTTAACAACTGAGTTTCGTAACAAGGTCAAGAAATTGTTTTTCTTACATCACTGTGTTTGAGGGTGTGGGTATGTCTTTTAGTTTTCTTTCAAGTTGACGTTTTGTTTCCTTGAGTCTGATACCAGAAGGGCAATTTGACCCAGAGTTGCTTTTGACTGATCAGGGCACTTTAGCCCGGAGGGTCCTGCTGTGTCCACAGTGAGTCTGCAGGCATCTTCACCACTTTCCCTTAAACCCAGGTATCCCTCTGCAGTGATGAATGAGGAAGAGGCAGAGGGGTATATGGGAACAGGGGTGACAAAGCCCTGTGTCACAGCAGTACACAGCTGGACAGAGGCAGAGGAATGGCAGTCAGTTAGGCAGGCCTAGAGGGGGGAAGGATCTTATAAATGGCTCCCGCTTTGGGCCAAATACTCAATTAACTGATCTGACAAAGTGCTCCGTCTCCACTCTGCCTTAGTTTTTTGTAGCTTGGTGCAATGTTTGTCCTCGGCTCACAAGTGGATGAGAAGAAGTGAGGGCTACAGGTGTGATCAGAGCTCAAGGTCAAAGAGGTTGTTTTCAAGCTCAGTCTTTTTCATCAGTTGTGATCATAAATTCAATTTAATTAGATGAGACTTCAGTGAGAGGAGTTCAGTTTTTTACAACCCAGGTGTTATTATCAAAGTTCAGTTATGATGGTATTTTTGTCTCTAACTTAATTACTGGAATATGGGCCTGCAGAGAATCCTTCCTGTTAAGTCCACTGTTTGAAATTAATCCCTAAAGTGAAATTTATATATATATATATATATATATATATATATATATATATATATATATATATATATATATATATATATCTTGGGTGATGGCCGGAGCTAATTCAACAATTTTGGGCATTATTTCCTGGGCATAAGACCATAGGGAAACCACAGACATTTTTTTTAACATTTTATCTTATTTTTATCAGACAGATTTTAAACAAGTTCTGTTGGTTTAACCCGATATGTGAAAACAAAACAATAAAAATATTAGCTTAAAGATTACTTTAACCTGTCGTACTTACTGCAGTATGGTGTGTACACAATTTCAAAGTAGAGTAAGGACATTTTGCATGCATACATCTTAGTTTTTAATGCAAAAACTGGTTTAGATAATTGGAATAAAACTTGTAAGCTGTAAACTTTTCATTTATAACTGATGTGCATACTGGAGGAATCTGCAAAACATTCACTATCAATGCATTTCATCTTTTTTTTTATTACAGTATCTGTTCATGGCAACCCAAGCATGGTTAACATTTTTAAGGTCAGATTTATGCAACTCAAATCACTTAGTTAAGCTTGAAGAAAGATTAAAGCCTTGGCTAAATATCACAAATCCTAAAAAAAGAACAGGATTAGAGCCGAAAAGTTGATCATGCCAATGAGTAAAAATATGATGAAGCACCGAAATGCCAAATATAAAGTCTCTGTTAAAGTTTTCCATTAGAGAGCACTGTCAAGCCTATTATTTCAGCTGCAAAATGCCCCATTCTGTAGATATCCCAGCTACCATTCTTTAATAACCAAATTTAAGGTATTATTATTATCATTTATTTATTTTTTACATTATTTTTTGACATTAAAAAAGATTTATTGGCCAAATTATTGTCACCAGACTCTCTCCTGTATCGGCCTTAGAAATCCAGCATTGGTTTGGTTAAACACTGGATGTTACACACCAAGACCTTTTAAAAATATTAAACCAAAACAGTCTTTTGATGCTGAATGATCCAACCTCCTCCCCATGAATTCTCCTCAGAATAAAGATGTCACCCTGGGGAAAAGGACAAAAATGTTGCTGGTGAACATAATTTAAGCAGCAATTCTGTTTCCTCCAGAGTGCAAATTAGTAGTATATGAATGTATTTTGTAGGAGATTGCTGTTTTACAAGCAGGATGCATATTCTCCGCTCACTAGGGTCCAAGGAGACCTGCAGTTATTTCAGTGTTTGTCATTATCTTGCTCTTAATGGTCTATGTGTGTGTGTGTGTGTGTGTGTGTGTGTGTGTGTGTGTGTGTGTGTATATATATATGATGTAGGGGGACTGGGACAGGGGACAGGGACAGGGGGTGCTTCATTAGACGCCCTCTATCGTCCTGCTGTTCCATTTGCAGAGTGTGATCAGTAATTATCCTCTCTCATTACTGTGACCCGGAGAGCTGAGCCTGAGGAGCTCGCTGGGACCCTCCAGATAACACAGTGACACGGGGAGCTGTGGAGAACACTAATACTTAACCACTAACTACAAAACACATAACATCCCTTATCAGGAGGTTCCAGCCAGTTGACAGAGGCTCACTAAAAACATATTGAGGAGTGCTCCCTGCAGAGCATGCTGGCTGAAGAAATAAGCTCAGATATAAAGGCGCGCACACACACAGACTCTCTCTCACACACATATAGGCACACACACACACACACACACACAATTTACGTATATGCAAACACATATACCAGCTCTCTTACTTTCGAGGATCCAGAGTGCACATGCTCAATATTTTTAGTATTTAAAATCTTATATTAGACTTTTTTTGATGCGTGACCAACTTTTTATATACACTTTTCATACAATTCACAAAAGAGGAGGAGACTAAGGTTATGACTTTAAACAACAGGGCTGAAGAACAGTCACTGTTTTATTTTGGGTATATTATTTCAAAGCTTTAGCAAAAAAAAAAAAATAATAAAAATGGGGCTTTCTGGTCTTCGTTTCTGGACAAAGTCCTCCGTGCTGGGGTATGGGTGGACATTTGGAAGGTCTTAGTCTCTCTGAAATCCTGGCTTGTGCCCTGACACAGAAGCAATTTGAATAATATAGATGTAGGGATTACCAACTGGCTGCTTAGACAGAGAAAATGATTCCATCTGAATGAGGTTGTTGCTCACAGTTGTTTCATTCCATGTACTGTATGTCTGGCTTTGTGTTTATTGTAATTTTATGTTATGTTATGTTATATCATATTTGGTATACAGATTGCTGAAGAATCAAAGGAAAAAACATGAGATTAAGAAATTTCTAAATAAAGTGTTGTTCTTCTACAAGCCTCCAGAGCAGCTTCAATTGTTCTCCGAACTCTACTGGAGGAATAAACACATTCTTCCAAAACCTATTCCTTCATCTGGTGTTTTGGTGATGATGGTTGAGAACTTGTGTCTAAAATCTCCCATACATGTTCAACTGGCTAGATTGAGAACCGAGTTAAATTACCTTGATTCCCATGACAATCACTGAATGTCTGAAGTATTAAAAACGTTTTTTGGGTTTTTTTTACACAACTGTGTCTTCACTCCAAGGTTAAAATGTGCCTTATGACATACAGAGAGAGTGTATGTATGTAATAGATATATATGTATATATATATATATATATATATATATATATATATATATATATATATACCAGTATATAGTCAGTAAAGCTTTATCAAATGTTGAAAGAGAGAGATAGAGAGAGAGAGTGAGAGAGAGAGAGCTAATTTGCTAGTATGGAGGTGGTACAGTAGCAGGCATTGTGTTGTAGCCAGCAGTTAGACTCTTTAGGACAGAAGGCCCTTTGGCAGCCTCGACAGGGTTTACAGCTGAAATCTCTGCAAAATGTTTGCTTCTGTTTTGGATCTACACCATCACCATTATTTAGCCAGTGCGCTTGCCAACATTAACTGCCTAATTAAGCATTCAGCAGTGCTTTCACTATGACTTTGAGGTCATTTTCACTCTGGCTTGCAGTACAATAATTTAATTTTGCACATACTACATCACCGGCTCATTGTTACAGATAGCAGCTCTTGGACACTGTTTTAGTGAGGCTTATTTTGTCACATAAATTATCCAAATCACATTACTTAGACTATGCTTTTATTTAAATCTAATAGATGTGACCATACTAGACCTTTTTCCTATTTTCCCATAGTACACAGGTTGCAAGATTTTACTGATCACCCCTAGGGGTTGTTGTCAATGATCCCTTTGCTATGTCTCTGGCCTTTTTATTCCCTAAATCACAGCTGGGGCCTTTGGGCATGGGTTGTTATCTTTCCTGAGCCAAGACTGAAAAGAAGGGTAATTGGGTCTTCTCAGTATGGGCACCAATGAAAAAGGCGTCCAGAGATCAGCTTGTTGTTTGGTTTAAGATGTCAAAATAATAAAAATAAATTATCAAAATGCCTTTGTGTGCATTCTGCACTGAATTTTTTTGGTATCATCTTTATTCTTTAATGTTTTTTGTTGCAAAAAAAGTTGAACATCTACAGCCATCCCAACAGTGTCCTGTTTTCGGCAGTAAGAGTGTTGCAATGAGGAGACCACAGTGTATTTTCCCACCATTAATAATAGTGCTGACAGGACTGGGGGTCAAGTATAAATCTGAAAGGACAGTGTAGTCTTAAGCAATTTGCCATTTGATCTTGGCTTAGCCATGCTAGCAGCCATCTCTGGGGATGACATTTTACTGGAATGTTCTCCAAACTGAAACTTGAATAGATTGCCATGAAATTTGGTATCGATACCTTTGTTGACAGGAGCATTGATTCCTATAACTTCAGCGATCATTTGCATTTTCCTTTAATGCCACTAGCACCTCAAAATATTCATTTAACTAATGTAAATATCTAATGGATTGACACACAGTTTGGGTTCAAAAGCATTCAAAAGTATCGAGTCTGTGTCCAGCTCTGAATCTGCCTATAAAATCTGAATCATTTTAAATCCCTCACTGAATCACTTTTCAAATCCCTTCAGGAAGTACCCAGTATGTACTTCTTTTATTTTATTCAGTTTCTTAACTAAAGCTTGAGGATTTTACTGTGCTAAAAGGGTTGTAGGGCTTTTTCTCCTCAGTGACATCTTTTAAACTGTTTTTCTTTTCTTTTTTTTTTGTTTTGCTAGGATGGAAAATACTGTTTGCTCCTAACTGGGGAACTGTGAAGATGCAAAAGCCATAGTCACTAAAGTAAAAGTAATATTAATTCAATATAATAATTCACCGTCAACTAAATAAATCACATGTTTTTTTTGCGTGCACAATGCACTGACATTACCTCAGGGAGAAATGGTTGTTGCAGTGGTACTGGACACATAATTTGATAGGCCACAGAATACAGTGTAACCCTGGTGGTAGGGTGAAGCAGAGCACTTGTTCCACCCAAGTTATAAAAAAAGCTCAAAAAAGCTACCACACTAACATGAAGGATGGTTCATACATATGCAGGCAAGAGACTTGGTCTTCCATGATTTGAGTAGTGATTTGATGACTACTGATAATAACAAACCTGGATATTTTTACCAATTTTCAACCTGAAAATGGAACTGGCCATTCGAACCTATTGCTGTTCCCTCATAGTGTATCCTAATAACTCTGTTGTAACACTGGCTTTTGCCTTAACACCAGAAAAACTAGCACTTATTAAATATATTAGCATGCTAATATGCTCAACTTAAATGGTGAATATGGTGAACATTATGCCAGTTCAAAATCCGCATGTTATTAATGTCAGTGTGAGCAGGTTAGTGTGTTAGCAGGATGACATAAATTCATCCAGCCCAGAATATTATAATCTATTAATTTTAGTAACAGGATGGACATCCTGCCAGTTGACATTACATTAATGGAGGACAATTTATCAACCCATCAATGGTGGCCCATTTAACAAATTTTTTGTTGTGGCTTTGTAAATATGAATTTCACTTTCACATTTCCACCCTCAACTTCCAGTGTCACTGCTGTGGACTCAGCTCTTCATTGTGATTTGGGCCCTACATCCCTTACATTAGTAAGAAACATTAGTTTAGGCCCTGTAGTGCCATCAGATATCAAGGATGTGTTGCCTAAATCCGAGCAGCCTGTCATGAAATTCACTATGGAGTTAATCCTTTGTTGCCATCACGGATTTTACAGTGATTGCTGATCTTTTCCCAGACTTCTCTCCATTGTTCACTTTGCCATTGTCTTCCCGAGCCCAATGAGTAAGGGCTATCTTTGTGTTTGCAGGAGATCTCATCATTACATGTGCTGAGTAGTCACAGTCTCACAGTCTTTTCACTGTCCGTATGCACAGAGTTTTGATTTGGGATTGCACATGGTTGCATCCACCCTTTCCACAGGGTTTTCTTTTTCTAGTAGCCCTTGACTCTATAGAGTATTGGCCATGAACTATAAGTTCTTGTGAGTTTTACATTGACAGATTTCGGTGTGTACCACAACTGAAAATGGTGTTAATTTGCAGAAAAAGAAAAACCTAATAGATCTGATCTGACAAGAATTTCCAAAATAGATTCTGGACTGAATCATTTAGGAAATATTACTGTTATTACTCTCTTCCTGCTCATATTCCAAAGGTAATTTGTTACTCTGCTTTCTTTGAAAAATGATAAGCCCACCATCTTCTTTCTGATTTTGCTTCTTTGAAAAAGAAGAGTTTCCCAAGAGTTTCCCGTGCAGGGTCCTTCAGCCTGTGTTACTTTATAAGTTTTCCAGTTGTTGTGTTGCAATAATTTGCTTAATGATCTTTATGAACCTTTAAACGGTAAACCCTATTTAAATTGAATGCTTTTGCTTTAATGCAATCATTATAATAGCAATATGTTAATTGAGCATTGATATATTAAGTGTTGAAGGCAGTGTTTGTAGTTACTGTCTATTACCTTGAAATGTTCCTTAATTTCACTGCTATGCAATGAAAGTTCAGTCATTATTTGAACAATGTGTCAATATTTCTTCTAGCATTCAACAATCAATATTCTAATTTTAACTTTGAAGGCCCTGGCTGTGGGGAAATGTCTGGTGTCATTTGCTGACAAATACATGAATAATATTTTACTAAATCTTTTAATAGAATATAATAACTGTATACAGAATAAATTTTTAATAAATATCAAAATGTATAACCACTATTTGATCTGGCCTACTTACATTTGTCCATCCTGTTACAATGCAACAGTAACAGGATGGATATTTTATACTCAAGTAAACATATTTATCAACAGTATTTTTTGTGTTACAAGAAATAATCAGTTAAGTTAAACATAACAAGGTGGACTTGTCATACTTTAGCATATTAGAAAAGCAGAGAAAATCATTTACTACCACCTAAAAGTCATGTGACTATAGGAATGACCATGGGGTGCGCATAACGAAGTCAATTCAGGGTCATTAAATAATCTTGACATTTTAAACATTAAAGTGCATTGATCACAAAAATGACATTTAGTGAGAAAGGACATTATTTAGGAAATGGCAGTTTTGCTGAATTGCACCAAAATCAATGTAATTATTGTATATTCACTTTACCTGGAAAAGAGTTTTGGTATTGATGCTGGTTTTACACAGAAAAAAAAAAAACAGTATTAAGTCACAAAGACCCGAATGACACTGAATAGTACAAATGTCTTATGTTTACATTTATACAAACGTGGCCATTTCACAAGCAGTATCACTCATATCAAAGTCCTCTGCAAATAAAAAGCTCATGAATGTAACCACAGGTTCCAGCTTGGTAAAATCTGTTACCCATCTGTCAAACTAAGCATTCATTTTACTCACTGTAGCAGGCGGTGCCTCTTTTTGAAATTGGATTTTTGCTGATTCTCCAACTCAAATGCCAAATTTTTGAAATGACTGTGCTCAAGCTGAGAGATCAGAATGCCTGCTAAGGCGTGATGCATTGGTAACTGAGAAAACCAGGAAATTCCCCTTTCTTTGTTTGCAGAGGGCAACAAAGCCATTTACTGTATATGGGTGGTCATTTAGGGAGCTCCATCCATCATGATTCAAACAAGCAACAAGCAAATATGACTCCCTGATATAGTCTTTGAAACACCATGCAAATGAAAATGCAGAACCGTGATGTGTCCATAATGTCTGTTGATTCATTGAATGTAAGGGAAAAAAGACACACTTATCAATGTCACTTTTAAGTTCAGATCATCTTGTGTCTGTGTCCCTTGATGAGTGGACATCTTCAATGGCAGCTATGTTTTCGTCCTCCTTTTGAAATCATTAAAAGCAAGTCTCCTGCTCCCTGCTCCCAGCAAAGACTCTTTTACAAGTTCCAGATCCTTGGATGACTTTTGTCCTCGGCAAGAATGTGGCTCAGCCTGAAAGAAGCAATTTTAGCTGCCTTTGACTTTGTTAATGGCCTTGTTAATACTGCTTGTTGTCCAGCCAGTTGTAATTTAAGTATCCTTATGTTCTACTTAGTGCACCTCAGGGTGGAAATTCTGTGTTATAATTTTTGTGTATTACATTAAAAAGAATTGGGGAAAAGAATTTATCACTCTCACAGTTTCATTTTTTCTACTTGGTTTGGTTTTTGTTAACTCCTTTTTTTCCATTCACGTTACATGCCAACAGAGGTCACAGAAATGAAACAAAATGGAGTTTACACGTGATGAGAATTTGTTTTTCACTATGAATGCCAACGGGAGTTGGGACTTCAGGAATAACACCATCTATTTAAATTCAAAACAGATCAACTGCATAAGACCTAATGGAACTCTGAAAAATAAGCCAATATTAGTTAGTTAGATAGTTATGTCAGCGATTGACCTGGCATGACATGAGGATTGCATCATTATTCATAATCAACCTGGTCATATGATGATCATACAAGTGTCTTTTTCATCCGCTGAGTGTATGGATTTATTTATTAACTGGAAGGAACATGGTCTGGAATAGAACAAAAATACATGAACAGTTGTAGGTTTTGGGTCTTAAAATGTGGCGCTTGCACTGACCTTTAAATAAATAATACAAGCAGTTAGCTTCTAAAGGCGTTGGTGTTTGTTTTCTCTGCTTTTATTTGTGAGGAAGGTTGTCCTCACGGTGGCTGTTGTACTTTTACACAGAGGTCAGTAGGGTGTTATAAATATTACTATTATCATAACCTCATAACAATTCTGTGCCGAGGGCCATTCTACATGATGAAGGGCCTCTGTAGAAGACGTGGCCCTGTTTCACGTTTGGCCGCACCGTAGGCCTGAATTTTAATCACACTCTCTTTCCAAGCCATTAAAACTTGAAAGTGACGTTTATATGACAGCAGAGGAAAATAAACAAGCCCTAATTGGCTCGCACCAAGAGCGCCCCACTCTTCCCTCGGCCTTTTGTCGGAGAATAAACCTGCCAGGGAGTTAGGTACAAAACTCAAGAGCAGACTGTGACCTTTGGAGACTCATTGCTGCCTTTAAGTGGACCTGCAATGGCAATATTGGCAACGAGGCAGGAAAAGTCACTCTTCCATTTGCAGACTCTTCCATATGCAGACTATATTATCACCTTATATCTATGATAGGTGGCTATGTTATGTAACAAAGGAAAATGAGTTGCTGCACCTTAACTGTGTCTATAAATTTTTCTAACTGGACTTGCAGGTGGTAGCCTTGAAATTTCATCAAAATAAGATTTCTTACACTGTAATTCTTCAGGAGTCTTACAAAGGAAGCTGTATAAGACATCATTTAACCTGCTGATAGAAAACCCTCTTAAGAATCCAATTTAAGGACCTTCTGTCCCTGAGTGTGTTAAACTCATCTTCACAGTTGTTTTTCATCCTGTTTTTTCACACTATTAAACACCCACTTTTGTTAAAAAAAAAAAAAATGCCATTGAGGAGACAGTACACAACATGCCCACAGGGAACCCTACTCAGGTATTGAAACATTAGTGCAATGTTTGCAAACATCAGACAATAAAGGGTGACACTTTGATTACACTAGAATAAAGTGCTACTATCACACATTAAACCTGCTCTTACCTCTTAGCAGCTCAGATGGTTGTACACTCACAAGCGCCATTGTTGGATTAATACCCGCTCTGTGTTTCCTCAAGGGACTGACATCCCATTCACAGGACGATACCAGATTTTAAAAGGCAACAAACTCACATGTAGTAGCTTATCACTTGGGATACAGACTAAGGTGTGTTATTTTTTTTTCCACAAAAGCGTATGTTTGGTTTCAGGAGTAAGCTGACACAATAAAATAGATGTTTGCATACATTCATTAAACACAAATAAAATAACACATACTTGTAGCATATCACTGAATCTCCAGAAACTGTAATGCATTTGTCTGCAAGTTTCATTCACATTTTATTTCACCAAAGAGTAAAAAGAAGACTTCAAGAGCTTCAAGTCCTGTTATGGGAAGTTAAACTTAGCAGCCTCAATAGTCACACCAATAACAGCTGGGAAAATTTACATAACTGGGGAGAATGTCATCAGTGGAGAGGGAATGCTTGGCATGAACTTGGTGGCTAAAAATGTCTTACTATGCAAAGCAGCTCAGAGAAGGATGAGGAATAAATAAAACAAATTAACACTGGGCTAAGTGATGCAATAATTTTGCATTGTATTTAACTTTTTAAAATTTGTTTAAATTTTATTTAAATTCTAATTCATGTCAGTCACATAATTAAACTCCAAATTCATTATGATTAAGGGAGAAATTCTCACTAATTTTCATTTAAGAATTACTCTCTTGGCTTTTCCATTTTTTTTCTGTTAAAGGTTTTTTGTTTCTTTGGGTTTTCCCTTGTCCATGGTCTCCAGGGTCTAAGGACAGCGGGTGTTGTGATTGTTAAGCCCCTTGAGGCAAATTTGTGATCTATGATATTGGGCTGTATAAATAAAATTTGACTTTAATTTGACATCAGTAGTTCTACATTGAGGCCCCATGTCTTTTTCATGCCCTAACCTAAATCTATGATCAATTCAGTTGTTGTCCCACACTTTAACCTGTAAATCAAAATGTTAATATAAGGTTTATTTTCCCAAATCATGCTTAATATTTCTGTTAGGGGACCTGAAAAGCTTACATGTGATTTTATTAACACACTTAAATAGGACATTTGGATTATCACAGCAGGACAGTAAGAGAACACTGATTAGTGAGATGATTTGACTAAGTACTGTAATTGATATCATTAAACTGTAAATGTTTGGGGGGGTATTTTCACCAGTCCCTGCTTCCTCAGATTGTACTTGCAAATTTGTTGATAAGACATTTTTGACTCTTCATTTTCAGACGGTCTTGATAGAGGTGCTCATAATGTATGATGCTGTGAGTGACGATTATCCAATAGGAACCTTATCTCTGTTGTTCTCATGTACTGCTGCTGCCTAATGCTCATACAGTAAGCTTCTATTATAGCAATACATCACAACAACAGGCAGTCCGGCAGCTGTAGGTTTAAAGAATAGCACTATCATATCCTTATATCCTCTCCCCACACTTGAAAGTAGACATGATGCATAGGGTGGATTGCTACAGTTGACATAAATTTCAGTATATCAAGTAAGCTCAGTGCGGTGGCCCAGCAGCATGTCTCCAGGTAACAGTACTTCAAACGAGGAGAGATGTATCTTACTGATCCTCTGTGAGGCATGAACAGAGATGAAAGAAAATGATTCCTGTTCAGGTAAGTAAGTAAATGTATCACAACTGCCAAAGAGTCTCATGGGAATAAAGGGAGGTATCACTCCTCCCTGCTGGAGTACCTTCTCTGGCTTTGTTAGTAAAGTGCTAACAATCTCAACCTTTTTTTGAAATGGCAAGATGTTAAATATGTGTTTTCAGTTTTATCAGCATCGTATGTAGTGTAAAGTATATTCATTATGTCATCAAAAAGTGAATACACTCGCGGAATGTTCATGCAGTCCACATACAAGATGAAGTAAAACCTCAAAGGCTCAAACTGGATTCAGGATGAAACATCGTCTGGTGATAAGTCTGCTCAAAACCAGGCCTATTTATATTTATTCTAATATGGAGACAATGTCTTAGTCTCATACTAACAAAACACATGATAAAAGATCCAAAAATACTACTCACAATCTGTGATTCAATGAAATCCAATGGTTTTAGAAGAGACCTCACTTAGAGACTAAACATTAAAGGTTCAAGCACGTAGAATATGTATATAAATTAATCACGGTTCAAGTCAGAGAGAGGGATATTGATTATCGGAAGGATTTAAACATTTTAACTTCAACTGTGCCTTGGCTGACGCACCATGGAGTTAGAATATAAAAAGAGTTCCTATATTCTCGCTTTATTATATGCATGAAAGCAAACTATGACATTTGCGGAAGAAATAGACAAATCTTTTATTCTGGTTTAAAACAATGATTAATTTCAAAGGACTGTATGCTTTGGCTTAATCTAATAGTTGTTATCTAGCTCAGACTATACATAGTATGTGTGTATGTGTGTGTGTGTGTGTGTGTGTGTGTGTGTGTGTGTGTGTGTGTGTGTGTGTGTGTGTGTGTGTGTGTGTGTGTGTGTGTGTGTGTGTATGTGTGTGTAAGCTTTAGGCTTTCCCTGTTAGTTATAGCTTCCCAATCCTCATGTTTTCCACAGTGCCAAAACACACGGCTACACACCTACTTTTGTGTTTTTATCACTACAGAAATTCATATGCCTCACTAGGGTAATGAGATTAAGTTATGCTATATATAAACTCAATGTGTAGGAGGAGATCATAGGGAGAACATGCTGGAGGTGGGAAATTTCACACCCATAATGGGGAGGCAGTTTGCTCCATGACAATACTGACAAGCAATGGGAGTCTAATTACAATTCAGTATGGAAAATAATGATAATATTAATAAAAATAATAATAAGATTTTCAAATATGCTTTTTTCAAATGGTAGCTGACAATGACATTGGACTACTTGTTTTTATCTCATTGATTTCTTTTTCTTTCCTGTTGTAGGGCACAAATGACTGCAGGGGAGCACTGCGGAAAAATTATTCTCATTTCATTATTTAGCTCAGCGGCAACAGCAGCAGGAAAACAGACTCAACGTTGAGAATCACAGACGTACATAGGAGTTAAGACAGTTCCCCACATCCAGTGAAAGAGAGGATCGGTTCACTTAACCCTAGGCACTGTGCCGTGGCCTTCTTGGCATGGAGAATCTCATCTGCCGAGAGTTCAGCTCCAGTGGTAGCATGATTGCTCAGAGTAATTAATAACATTATGTTCTGTAATTACCTTCTATGTGTCCCCCATGGCCCAAGGGAACAGAGCTGCAGCTAATGGGAGTAATGCTTCAGGTTTACAGAGCAGCCACAGTGACCAGGAGTCTAAGACTGACCCAATTATGTTACCACTTTCAGAGGAAAAAAACTTCACCCAGAAGCTGCAGCACACTGTGATCCTCTTGGCTATATATTTAAAAAATACACATTGATAGAAAACAGGTGTGTACCAACTGTGCATTCATACTGTATGTGAGAGTGATAATTAAAATTAACTATCATCGCTCTCAGATGCAGATAAAGTTCCTCTGGAGGAAGATGCTTAACCCATCAGTCCCTTTCCCAACAACATTTTTCTACCCCCTCCATCTTAATAAAAGGGACACAGATAGCCGAGGGAGTCTGCCTTCCCCGAGTCTCATCATTAGTCTACTAGTTCAGCCAAGCAGCACAGTGTGGCGATCGAAGCAGCACTACCTTAACATTTAATTTGAATAGTTCATATTGTCTTGAAAAGCTACTCTTTCTTACGAGTAATAAAATATGGCATTTGCATTTTTATGGTCGTTTAAAGAATGATGCATAATGCTAATGTATGTGTGTAAACCACTCAGGTCCAGAAAATATAAGCAGATTTTTTGTTTTTTTTTCCACTGTTCACTTACCTCCCCCCAAGACCAAGTGACTGTGAAAATACCTTCTGATGCCTTTATGTCAAATATTGCTAATCAGCTCTAATCATGATGGTGTTTATTGCATATCATCATCTCTGAGATTGTATCAAGTTTTAAAAGGTCAAATTAATCAGTTGTTCCTATGTTAAATTAAGTAGGCATTTGAACGTTTCATAGAACATTTGCATGACGAGGAGATTATTTTATTGATTTTTTTTTTATCAATTAATCAATTAATTAATTAGTTACCTTTTTTTGCTCAGTATCCAACTGAAGATACCCACTGACCTAAGTTGAGTTATGAATGTCACATACAATTAACTCCAAGAAAAGTGCTTGGCTATTGGGTTCTTTTTAAAGATTGAGAGAGAGCTGAGGTAGGCTCCGGCGTGGATACAATGAGGGCAAGGGTGGTCTGTCTCTGTTTGAAATTTAATGTATTTGAACTCTCTGGCTGATATCTTATCTCCAAAGGGCCTTTTGTTAATTTGAGAGGACATAGTAACACCAAATATCTACATGCTTGCAATATGTGAGTGCATTCTGTGAAACTTTAGTGAAAAGGGTTAATGGTAAAAGCCAGAAAGTCAGATAAATGGCATTCCAACCAGATACTGATAAGCATTCAGTCAGGATGTCAAATCATTGTACCTGGTCTACCTTACCCAGATATCCTGTATAAATAGTCATAGCAGTTCCGTTCATTAATGTGCTTATGTTCCATTTGATTTACTGCTAATGTTGTATCAGAGGAAACCACAGCTCTGTAGGACTTTTGCCAGGGATTATAATGATAAAATGCCATGTGAACCTTCCGTATTTGTTTAGGATGTTTAAAGATGGAGCGATGGAGGAACCGCAGACCACCTGGGCTGAAACGAGACGGATGAAAATTGATGATGGCCCTGAAACATAAAGATACTCAGGGCAAACAGAACAGAGCCTGTGAGCATGCACAACAAGTATCATTTTAAGTACTTTTGCTGTGTTCAAATGCCAAGCCTCTTTGTTTTTCGACGCTGCCCTTGGTGCAGGTTTCTGTTTATAAGAGGACCCTAACTCCCTAACTCAGGTGATCATCCTCAACAGGCGCCCTCAATGAATAATAAACCTGGATTTGGTAATACATACCATGTACTGAACGACAGACCAACCAAGCTCAACATGCTTACACTCCACTGGTGGGAATAAGAGAACTGAAGTAAATCACACCATACACCCGATGTAAAACATTCCCTCAATTCCTTAATCCTACAATCACTTGACAAGCATCCGTACAGAACTTATGCTCATTTGCACATATATACTAATTTCGACTGGACAACATCATACAACTACAGGGGCCGCTAGAAAGGAGACATTATTCATCAGCCATCAAGTGTGCAGGTAACACCGTAAGGTGACAGATGTTTCAGCGAGCTCTGACACTGAGCAACCTCCTTCACACCCACTCAACATCAAACACAACTCCTGCCACTTACACTACTCTTGCTGTGTTTGAACACTGCCCAACATGCACACTAACTGTTTCACTGAGCTCAAAGAGTAGTCTTATGTATATTGTGTGTGTGTGTGTGTGTTTGTGTGTTTTTTACACAAGCATGTGCGTTTACACCAGCATGCTGTATTGAGGAGGAGAGGGTGACAGAAGTGCTGCTGGAACACAAAGACACACATACATGCAATGTGTTATCCATTTCAAGTGTATATTAAAGTAGATATTACAGAGGGGGAACTTTGGGAATTAGGGACAACCTTGATTTCAGGCAGCTGGTACACAGGTGCATCCATTTTGTATTATCAGACCAGGGGGAGGGACTAGTTGGCAGCGGCCAGAATCACACTGTGCAGTTATTTTGTCTTGGAAGTGAATCAAATGTGGAGTGCTCACATTGTTTTCTGAAAATTGGGGCATATTCAGTGAACAAATGCTGAGTCTTAAGGTTCCATCTGCACCTGGTATCTATCCAGATTGTTTCCTGATCAAATGAGATTGAAACACGAATTGTGTTTCATACAAAATTGTGTGTAAATTTGTTTGAGTTTACAAATTTGTGTTTTAGTAAGAGCCAAAAAAGAGAGGAAACAATTTGTCTCTGAAGAAAATTCTTCAAATAATTTTGGTTGAATACAAAGTGCTTTCATTGTTCTTTTAAATTAAAAGGTACCCTGTGGAATTGTAGGTGGTGCTGATAGAGGAAAATATCACAGAAAATATTATAAATTGTGAATTACTTGGCTTGCTCATGATCATTTGAATGCAATAGCTAGCAGGCCAATGTGTTTGTGGGAGTGAGAAGGCCATAGAGACAGCTGAGAGACCAAGTGGGACAGACAGAAACCTCTAGTTACAGATTCTAACCACCAACGGAAGCAGCGCTCTGACCACTCCCTGAATTTATTTTGCCCATTTTTTTTTTTTTTTTTATACAGTGTGCACAGAACACAGGTGAGAGGAGAGGAGAGGAACAAACAGGTTAATTAGATGAAGCATTGCAAAGCGAGTTATGCTGTGCCGAGAATAGACGTCCCAGAACCACATCAGTCTGAAGCAATATGTCTCTGCTGGCACTTCAGTGGTTTCATCAGTAAGAGCAAACTAATATCTGCAAGCCTCTACTGCACGTCATTAAATCCCTGCAGCCATCTGAAAGCAGCAAGACACACGTGTTAATTTTATTTAATTTTTTAAATTAATCTGTGGGCTCCTTACAATTCAGATCAATCAAATAGGGCTCGGCATTCTGCCGGATTACCTAAAAGCTTTAATCCTGTACACCATGAAACTTGCTTCCAACTTCGTTTGAAGTTCATGTTTTATCCTTGAAAATCCTCACAAGGCTAATAGTTTCATCTCACATTTTGTGATATAATTTGCTGATTTACAACATGAGATAGAGCAGAATTTAGACTGAAAAAGCAGCCGACCTATGCGATCATATAAACGGCTTCATTGAGGTATTTTTAAAAATGATTTATTTCTTTAATTGATTATTTTAAAAAAAGCAGCAACATATTATGTGTTGCTTTTTTTGTGTTTTCGCACTGTTTCGCCGCTCTGTGGCATCAAGATAACATAATTTTCCAGAGAAACAGATCCCTCATTTGTGGAACTATTTGCTGGATCTAATACTAGCAGACTGATAAATGACCACAGAGGCGCCATCAGACCTGGTACGCAGGTTATATGCATGTGCACGGATACAGAATGAGCCGAGTATTTTGGTGGACTCCTGTTCTCCTGTGCTCAGGATATTAAGAGGAAGGCATCCTTACAGCAGTGGCAACATTCTCTGATCCTGCTGCTAAAGATTCCTTTTCATTGATGTCATTGTCAAAGCATAAAGCATATTACTGTATTTGCCAATTCACAGCTCTTGGTTTGAATGTTCACGGGGAAAAGGATAGGTAAGAGCTAAAGATGGTGTTGGCATCAAGTAAGCAAAACTAACACATCTCACTGGATATTCTGTGATTCTGAACCACTTTTCTCGTTGCTGCCAGCATCTTTTTTAAGGATGTGGCTGTGATCTTGTGCTTCTATGCAAGACAGAGTTTTTCATGACCTTGCTTCTCTTCTCCAATATTATCCCCTACAGCATGTTACTAATTGCCCCTTTTGGTGTTCACTCCCTAGAGTGCTTGAGTCCAAAATGTATGTCTTAAGTTATTAACACTGACTGAAATTACCTTCACATTTAGGGATTTGAAATCTTTAGTTGTCCTCAAGGTAACTTTCCACGAAACAGGGCAGATACAATTATGGCAACCCATTAAGAACCTTTGGATGGTTGATAAAAGGTAGTAAAGACAGTGAGAACCAGTATCACAAACACAGAAAACATTAAAATGGACGCTTATTGAATCTTCAACCACCACACAAGATGAAAGTTCTTATAAATTTGCTTTACTTTATCTATGTTTCTTTCCTGTCCCTAAGGCATTATCATGACCAAACACCCGCAGCCTTAGAAAAAAAAGCAGAAATGAGAGAGGGTCTGCATACTTCAAAAAGGACGAGGGATTTGTGTCAAGGATTCAAATCAAAAACGACGTTATCCTTGCTCCAGGCACATATCTGTTAACTTGCTTATCAGGAAACCAGCCCACAGCTTGGAAAAAAAAGAACTTTGGAGGATCCTAACAGTCAATAAGTGAAATTCAATGAAAATCATTTATAGAAGAGCCAAAAAATACAAATTTGCTAGATTTCAAATGACAATTTTTTTTGTCTTAATGTCTTATTTTATTTTCCATTGTTGTATTATGTCTCCCAATTGTTTATTACAAACAAATATTTTTTAAGACTTAACTTGTTTTTGAATAAGTGATGTCCCCTGTTCAGATGATGAATTCAACCTGAGGTCTTTATACTGAAACTTGTTAAGGACATTTATTGTAATTAAATAAAAAAATAAAAAAAAAGAATTACAAGGTTATTATGACTGTTTCCTTCAAATACTCAGTTGGATGAAGTCATCAATAATAATGACAGAAGTTCAGCCAGTTTAAACTAATTTGTTCTTATTCCCTGTCCTCCAAGCCTGTTACACAGGCTGTGATGCAAATATAACGTGGTAATCACAGTAAATGGCATCTGTCTTAACTACTAAACCACTAGACACCCCCATTATTATATTTAACTGCTAACTTAAAGGCATCTCACCGTTTTTACAATCGTACAAGCCTAGAAGATTAACCAGACATTTGTCAATAAAGGTCTTCACCTCAAGGCCACTAGAGCTAACTTGTTAGATTTAGCTAAAACTAAACTTTTTGACAAAAAAAATTTAATACCAAATGGAAATGGTAAGAGAGGGAAATAATAGCACAAAAAGATAACTACTTAATCTACTTCAATAGCTGATCTTTTTCTTTTTCCATTTCAGGATTTTAAACTTATTTTTTTTATTTTTTTGGTGGTTGACATCAAATTTTTCCTGATTACCCCAGGTAATATAATATAATATAAAACTATCATATTGATCATTTTCTCTTTTATACTTCAATTTCATCTTTTCATTTTTAAATTCTGGGTAAAAACATATTTAAATAAAAAGACTAGCTAGCTGGTCAGTCCTCAAATCACTTGCTATAATTGAACACAAGCTTTCCCGCTAACTATTTAGCTCACTGGCTAAGTTGTATATTTTTAATATAATATTTGCCTTTGGAAAAGTCTGATATGCATGCTTTTGACCTTGAGCTTGGAAATGTAGAAACCTTTTTAATGTGTATCTATTGAGGCTGCATGTGTTTAGCCTTCTGTATTTTGTCAAGTTAAGAGAACCTCTGTGCACTGAAGTGTGAAGATTCTAAGCAAACACATTGACATCAGTATTATACGTTGAGTATTTTGTTAGATAAGAGCATGCATAGGTTTAAGATTGAGAACTAAGCCATCCACCTATTTACCCATAAAATAAGAGCTGAATCGCTTCCGTTCATAAAAGACCACACCGGCCCACGAGGTGTACGGCTATTCACCGCAAGCCTTGTGGGAGGATGTCGCACGGATAATACAAAGCGACTGTGACGGCGGGTGAGTCAGACCTGTTCCCATGTAGACCAAGAAGACACAATACACTCACAAGGGAGAAAAACAGGGAACGCTTCACATCCTGTCACACTTTTTGTGTGTCCGATATCTGCGTTTGATTCTATAGACCTTAATTTTAACAAATCCTCTCCAGTTGGAGTAAATTTCCAAGCTGACGCCGGCTTGACTGTAATTGAAGGCCGAGGGGTGTGACAGGACTGTGTGCTACTTGACATCAACACTTACTGCCTGGACAACGCCACTGACAAACACACCTACACTTTCCCTGCGAGAGAGACTCATTATTCCCGGCAGTCAGTGTCAGTTCTTCGCTACATTGGAGGCCAGGGACTCATGTGACTTCATGGACTTGTTAAAGTTGTCATGCGTGACTTTCACCGTACAGTATGTCTCATTACTGGTGCTGAAAATCCAGTCTCGCTGAAGATGCTCTTGGCCCAAGAGGTGAGGGCGCTGATGGGAAAAACAAAGCGCCTTGCCCTGCTGACACCAGACAAACTGACATCAGATGGAGCCTCGTGTTTTGCCCCAGGGGCCTGCTGGGCCGAACAGCTGTCAGTCGGGGCGAGGACAGAGCGAGGGAAGCCCCAGGTTTACAAACAAACATTGCGAACAAACAAGCAATCAGGGCTGTAATGCTTTTGAAGCCTGCTTGCTTTTTAACTTAGTGGGGGAAACTTTTGTTGTAACATCTGTTATGTTAACGTTCACACGATATTTGTGCAGCGAAATGAACACAAGCCTGCGAATGCACTCGTGACCTGTTAATTCCTACAAACAACATATGATAGCGGGAACTTATTTTTAGAACCATTTCATATTAATAAAGATAGTCTTTATAAAAAAAAAAAAGGTTCCCTAATTTCAAAGGCTATTGGTAGATGGAAGGTATCAATTCACCTAGTTTTCGTTGGTATTCAGTTTGCATCCTCTGTTACCATTTAACAGTCAGTGTTACAGATGATGATGATGCCCCTCTGTGGGTTGAAGTTGCTGTAAGAGGGTCATTTTGGAGCTGGTATAGAAACTATGATGAACAGGATGATCTATAAATTCCCTTGTAATGGCTATTCACACAATCAAGACAAGTCCATTAATTTCTTTTTGGAATGTAATATCTTCGGAACATTTAATAGTTTTATTTCATCTCTTGTCTATCTGGCCCTCTCTCTTCCCACATCTCTTCAATTGGTTTAGCAATTTCAGAGATAGAGAGAGGGTGAAATATAGGTTCAAATTTTTCTGCCCATCTGCTCTCTCAGGGAGCAGTTATCGTGCCAGGTTCTTGGTACATTTCTAAATCATAGTCTTTTTTTCTTTTTTATTCCTCCAATTAAGCAAGTAAACAGGGGGGGGTTTCATTATTTATCATAATAAACATGACAAATCTCATTTCTTTAATTCAGCTGCGCATGCATGCAATATATTTTCAACCATGCTAATTACTCACAAGACTAAATGTAACACAGCACAGCTGTTTTCCAGACAGAGCATGTGTGCTTCCTTCCAGCAATGCAGCAGGATGTGAGTTGAAACATGTTTTCTGTGCTTATAAGTTGGCGTTTTTCCATCGTTTGTCCAGAAAGTCCAATATTAAAAAGTAGGTCATTTGTCAAAGCCTTTTAAACTTATTCATATGAATGTTTTTTTGTGATCTGCTGGCCATATGGTTAAAGTACTGTTAGGCTTACTCAACTAAAACATAGATTGAGGTTAGGAAAATCTTAATGTCACACTATCACACAAACATTATATCTCTGAACAAATGACCAATGCCAAAATTTCTTGTGAGATATGGCAGTGAACACCAGAGAAAATAGATAAGGATGTCTATTTATATTTATATTTATATTTATATTTATAGATAAGCTGTCCCCATCAATGTTAATTTCATCAACGAAAAGTATGACGAAAAAAATAATGACTTTTTTTCCCAAAGAACATAAAAAAAAATAAAAATAAAGATTAACCACTGAAAATTAGAGATTCTGAGTAATTATATGATGAGATATAGTTCATTTTTCAGCAGCAAATAAAGACTAAGTGACAATGTGACAGACTAACAAATGGACAAACTAACTGACTCTTTTATTATAAACTTCTGACTATGTAATAGTATCTCCAACAGTCCCAAAATATGTTGTTCAGATGATGATTTAGATGCTTTAACATTTTACTCTGCTGGTAAGTGTAATAGATATAAATAAAATTGACATTGCTTTCAGTCAGATATCTTTCTTGTTGCTGTTGGAAGGATTAAACAGAGAGAGAGAGGCTGTATTTGAAAAACCAGAGTTTGGAAATAATAACGGGTTTACTGAGTCTGTTGTATTATTGCAGAGCAGGGTCAAATGGACAATGTGTGTGTGAACAACTTAACGCTGCATTTTCAACCAAAATTGTAAAAGTGAAGAATGATACTTGAAATCACATTAACTGTCTTGGCTGGAATTAAACTAACAAAATTAAAATTAGTAAAATTGACTTAAAGTAAAAAATATTTTCATCAAAGATTATAACTAAATCTGAATAAGTGCCAGAATCGACTACATCCCTCTACTTGATTCCACCTCACTCTCTCGCTATCTCTCTCTCTCTCTCCCTATGTTTCACAGCGGTCCTCTACTGTCAATCATCAGTCGGGGACAAAATGACCAAAGATACTCTTAAATAAATAAAATGGTATGACACATGCACTGCAGCCAGCTGAGCCCCTAGGATGTCGGAGCCACATCCTAAGGGAGACAGCTTTCATGTTGTATGTTGATGTCAAACATGAAACATGTTATGTTGGATGGAGAGTAGGGATGGGAACAATTCCCATGTTGACAGTTTTTGAGCATTCACATCATCTGGCAACTCAAGATGTTAATATAATTGCAGTGGTGTTGGTAATATGAAAGTTTAAGATAAACTGTGCAAATGTCATGGATTCATGTCTGCTTGCTTTTTTTAGGCACTTCATATGTAAGATATGTCTAGGCTTTCTCAATTATCAGTTTCCCCGTTGTAATCATGACTTGGATGTTTAGTTCAATGGTACTAACACTAAACTGAAACTCACAAGCTACATATGGCATAAACGCACATTTACCATAAACTCCTCACCAAAAATAGAAGAAAAACATAAACTCTACATTCAGGTAATGATCCGGCTATTGAAAAGAACTGACTAGTGTGTTTGTTGTGCAACATAGTGCACACCAGAGACAAAACGCTGCTATGGCTGTGATTTCCCCTTTTAAATATTTTGCTATGTTGAATGTCAACCTGACTGCTTTGATTGATTATGTTGCCTTTTACCCGACTGTCCCAGTGCCCCTTCACAATGTAGAGGAGAGCATGCATGAAAATATGACAAGCTAGGTGGTCTGTTACATCCAGGGATTGTCACTGTCTCTGTGGCTCTGTTGTTTCTGTCCTCATCACCATACGCCGCTCTTAGCGTAATGAAGGTTTGCATCTGCTCTTATCCCTACTCCCTGCCTGCCTCCCCTGCAGACACACACATTTATACAAGGTCTACCTGCTGAGATCAGACATGCAAAACATTGCGTGGAGAATTCCCCTCAAGACCTCACCACCCTTAGGAATACACCTAGGGTGCATCTGAACTTTTCCACAGTGCCCCAACACTCTGGCTGTGGGATCCCTGATGATTCGGTCCTCCCCTGCTCACCTCTCTACTCTCTACTGTCCTGCTATGTTGCCGTAATACTTACTCGGCAGGTAGCAAACAGAGGGCAAGGTTCTCTTATGCCTCATTCTGGAGGTAGATTTGTTTAGAGTAAGAAATTTGCTCAAGGTCAGGTATTGGAACCAAAGGGTATTTATCCACCACCACCTTACATGTGTTTGCCAATTTCAAGTTCTGAAACCAGAGCACTCATAATACTTAATTACATATATATGATAAACTGCTAATTTCAGCGCTGCTCTTCAACTAAATCAATTGGTCCCATTGACCGTGCTACAGACCGTGAATAATTCTACATGTTTGCCAGGAGTGTTGTTGGTGGTTCAATAATTTACAGGGGATTGCACTGGAAGAGAAAATGCACAATGGTCAGGTATACTATGGGTAGCTAATTATTGGCCCAAGGCAAACAGTTAAGGGTACATTTAGTCACAATATTACAGCAGATCATTATGTGCTGACTGAACCAGTTTCCTTCACTAGGGCGACAATTTGATTAGTAGTAGAAACATCATGAAACCTTATTGTGTCTTACCTTGCCTTTAGGATTTCCTTAGGCTTATTAATTTAATGAATGATTAGTACATTAATGATAAATTATGTAGAGTCTCAAAAAAATGTTATTATGCTACATTAAAATGAATAGGCAGCATTTACTTCAACTGTAATCTATATTAATATGTAAAGAATAGAGATAAGAGCCCATGATCCAAAATCACATTCAAAATGCAGATTTATAATAGTTTTTAAATTAACATCTCACAATTTTTTCCATCTTTCATGGAGACCAATATGTATTTAATAAATATTATGTAATATTTACATATACACTTAATATGTAAGTGTATTTCAATAAGGAGAGGTCAATGACAGATTTTTACTGAGGTTAGCAATAGACTCAGATGATCACACCCCAACAATGTGAAGCCTTAAGTTAAGGCCAATATGAAGATAGGAGAAAGGACAGGATCTCCAATAGTCTGGACTTCCACCTTCAGAAATAGAGCCAGTAGGTGGAAGATGTCGAGCCTTCAGAAATATGCTGGAGGCAGTGTTGGGAAGAATCAACACTACTATGGCGAAGCTACTAGTTCAACTACAGTTCTCGAAAAGTGTAGATATTTATAAAATATGCTATGTTTCTAGTAGTGAGCAACTTTTTCCATCGTACTATGGTACAAAAAAGACAGAAAAAAGAGACTCACAGCAATTCCCCAAAGGCTGGATGCCACGGTCTACCAGACCATTAAAAAGGCTCATCAGCTCCCTTTTAGGCAAAGCGCCTCTTTGTGGACTGTAAACTCTTCTCCTTCAGCAGTTCCTCAGTCTTCATTTGTTCACAAAACTCTTTTGCTGAGACAAGTGTATCATTATCACTGGTTGTTCTGTAACCGATTAAATGTTCTTTGTACTTCTGAATGAGGCCCACTGCAACATCAAGCAACATCTTAGTTGACTGAAGGAGCTTGTTTGTGGTGGTAATTTCGGAGAGAATTTCACACAAGACCATGCAGATCCAATTTATGCAACAAGGAAGTTAGGCTCAACTTTCCCTGTGGAGTCATTAACCTTCTACCTGACTTCTAACAAAGCTTCTTACAAAGCTCCCCTTGTCTGCTTGGTAGTGTATAGGCTCAATACTGTTTACCCAGCCTTCCCATCTCATTTCACTCCAGGATTTCAGTATGATGTGTTCATGTTTCTCCAAGACGACCCACCTTTGAAGAGAGGAGTCTGTACAGTTTTTCCATATTTTCAAAAAAAACAAGCGGCACCCATGGATGCTTTAGCACCATCTGAAAGCTTTGCTTTTTGCCACCATTTTGTCCGGTACTTTGTCACTGTCAGATCTTATCAGCTCGTTTTGGATCGTGTGCTGTGCTCCACTTTCGATTTATCCCACCTGATCTCGTAAAAGAGGATATAATTTAGCTATTGGTTCCAATTCTTATAGAAAATTTCACCTTGTTGTCCTGATGTAATGTGTCAACAGATTCCCTGAGTGCCAGATTCCTTTCTGCCAAGGACTGAATAATGCTAATTAAGTACCTCAGAACATCTCTGCAGTAATTCTGCTCTGCCTCCATGTGGGCTGTTTCTGTCTCATCGATCGTTTTCCTCTTTGAAAGACGTAATGCAAAATCTCTCCATTTCACCATGTTGTTGCAATGATCGGGTCTATTTTCATGCTGTTTTAGTAGCCCACCTATTTTGAACCAATCCTGCTGCTGTTCTGTTAACAGTTTTGTAGACGTTGTAGAGAACAATTTACTGCAGAAGCAGTAGATTTCATTGTTTCTTTTCAAATAAGTGAGCCGGCTCAGCTCACAGTTAATTAATCGTCTGTAGGTGTAGTGGTAGTGAAAGCTTAGACCACCATGTTTTTTGTAGGTAACGTGAAGTTTTCCTTTACAGGTAGTGGCTCTATATTTACCAGATCAGTCACCTCTGAACTGGACTGGACAAGTGACCACTCAACTGGGTCAACTGGAGCAGCTGCTGATCCATGATGAAGGCGGGAGGTCGCTGAGGGAGTAGATGTGACATTGATCTCAGTGACCACAGAAGTAGAAGGACCTGTAAGTAAACCTAGGTGACAAGGTACCTATTAGGAAATTAAATAATAATAATAATTACACTATATTGTTACATACAGTACATAAAAGGGTGTTGTGCTGTTAACTACATACCTTAGCTGATAACTTACCAGACACATCAGCTGAGGTTGAAACAGACACTGAAGAGAAAGTGGGATCATTGAATGAAGGTGTAGGAAAGAGCTCATCACCTGATGGACCTAAAATTTAAAAAAGTTATTAAAACACATATGTAGTAGTAAATGTTTATGTTAAAATACAGTAACTAATCATGGAAACATACTTATGTCTCAAAAAATTTTTCTCACCCTCTTTTTTTCTTCTTCCTTCTCTTTGCTCTGGAAGGATATGCCTTTTTTTAACATTACTTCTCCCTTTCTTCCGTTGACAATGATAAGAGGGCTATAACCTAACATTTTCCTGATTGTCTGGGCTTGCATCAAATTAACTACCATTATAGAGAACTTGCACATGAACTCCAGCTCTGACAGAGGTAGTGGGAATTGATTAAATTAGTTTTATTAGCTATTAGCTAGGCCATTAAAATAGTATCAAGAGTTTTTGTATTATTGATATTTGCACGTTATATAACACCAATATATATATATATATATATATATCAAAGAACCATTGCCTGAAGGAATGTGGGTAGATGGATCATTGATGATGTCAGAATTTGGGAATGAAAGGGATTTTGAAAGCATGGTAAAGCAGAATTAATGAAGATTGGAACAGGAGAAATTCTCTTACAGGAGAATAAAAGGCAAATGTGAGAGAACAGATCCTCCCTACTGAACTTTTACTCAAATGAAAACATATGCCTGCTGATGCTCTCATGCTTTTCCACTGACTGACAATCGGTAACCCAGGAATGCAGCATAAAAGTAGAGTACAAGGACAATGGGAACATATATTTAATCAATAAAGGTTCAAAACTCTTTAACAAAGATAGTTTGCTTCACTTCTGCCTCTTCTTTGCCACAATTTTCTGAATAATTTAATCATCCTTCAATTGAAACCAATTTTCTTTTTATTTTGCATATATATTTATTCAATTATTAATTTTTTTTATTGACTGAGGCAGCTGTATAGGTCCTGGAGGAATTCCTCCCACAATTTTTACCTGATGGAAGCTGTTCTGTCTGTCATGTTGTGTTTGAGAGCATCCAATTTAATGCAGACCTACTTTAGAATGAACCAACCTCTATCTCACAGAACTGTCCTCCAGAGAGGAATGTAATGGGTTAGGTCAGGCTATATCTAAGAATGCAAACAGAGTGCAACCTCAGCACTTAATGGGTCCAATTTGTCTGGCAATTTTTTCAGCGGGGATCAAATACGTCATGTAAATGAAAATATGTTTCAGGGGAAAAAAACATTATATATATATATATATATATATATATATATATATATATATATATATATATATATATATATATATACCGCCATTTCCATAAGCATAGGAAAGCTTTGAGAAAATCAAATGAGAGCCACAAGTTATTGAAATAGGACATGTCAGTGTGATATGGCAGAGCAATCTATAATATAATACATGCAATGAGAACAAGGTCATGCATCTTGCAAACAAGTTCAAGTTACTACCCTTTATATAGTATAAAGGATATGTAATGGGTTTCTACATCATATTTAACACATACTTTACACTATTCACACTTCTGATTCTATAGACTTCCAGTCAGAATTTGCGTATTTGTATTCAGGCAATTAGGGGAAGCCTATGATAAGCCTAATAATGACATCTAGGCTATAAAAGTCCACTGTTGTCACAACTGATACTAGTGGGGTAACAGGAGCAGAGGGAATAGGACCCATATACAAATGCTGGAGGCAGATTTCATGCAGTTCACAAATTTTATTAACACAGAGGAATTGAATAGCTTATGGGAGATACACCCAAAAAAAAAAACAAATTCAAAATGCAGGAAAAACAGGCAGAAATGGGTGATCCAGATAGAAGGAACATAGAAACATAACATAACATACCATAGGATGAGAAGTAACCTTGTTTAAAAGTTGAACTTCATGTGAATAATTCGTACAGGTTTACCTCACCCTGGCAAAGTTCTGAGTTCTGGTTTGTGGTGTAATTGTTGTGGCAGCTGCAGTTGGTGCAGCAATAGATAATTATTATTGTTCTATATCATATGTAAAAATTTTTCACAACATTTCTAGATGCAGTTTCCGAAAAAGATGTATGATGGTAAGTTGCACAATTGAAACATCAACAATGAATCCTTATTTGTCATATGGGTCCATGCAAACACACACATTGCCAGCAATCATCAATACTGAGTTCAACTCAATTCAACACTCATAATTTATTTGGGGATCCTATATAGGGCTGGTGTACTTGGTTTATAGCTCACTGTCAGCCCATTCACTTACAATGTCAGAAAACAGACTTGATAGACATAAGTCTGAATCAGGTGGGTTGTTTTTAAGACACTGAGGTGAAATAGCACCAGGGTTTCAATTTTGTTTTGAAGATGAAGGTGTTGTCTAAAGGTGTAGAGGAATTCAATAGTGTTAGTTTGCCATGGTAACCAAATCTCACCACTGAATTTGCCGCTGTTGTGGCACTAACATCAGGCAAGAGAAAATGTTTTTAAAAAATATAATGTGCAGGCAGAAATTAATTTAAGTGATTGCAGGTGACTACAAGGTCTCAGAATATAATTGATGGATTAAATCATACTATGGTTATGAAATAAAAAACAAACAGATATATAAAATTACTTAGCTAGTGTGAAGACTGCAAAGGTCAAAGATTTTATCAAAATGAACAGTTTCCCTATAAAAAACATTGTACTATGACATTGTACTAAATACCCATTTTCAATGGACATGAATGTAGTTTTAATTTTATGTTAGAAGTATTATTTCTGCCAAAATGGTATTTACAAAGGTATTTACCAAGAAAGCTAGTAAAGTTCCTCAAAACCATGAGGCATAAAAAATCATGTTGTACAGCTGATTTAGTTCTGACAATGGAGTCACTTATTATCAGTGATATCGAGGGAGCAGAGGGCGTCGTGACAAAGCAGAGTTAAAGGGAGGGATTGAAGGAGGCTGACAATGTAGCCTGTGGCAAGGAGGATGTCAAGCTGGGTCAGCAGCTCCACCTGGGGATACAGACTGATGAATGGAGGAGACAGTGAGCTCTTGGTGTCCATACGGAAGAAGGCAATCCATCTCTTACAAAGGCCCGATACTTTTTTCAAAACCAACTGGAGAACGGCTGGTGCTGGGATGCGGGTCGAGTGGCTTAGCCTATCCTCACGCCGAGGTTGAGGCTCAGCCAGAGAGTCAGGTACAGTCTGAGAGGCAAATATAAACTCTGTAACAGGAACACTGTACTTAAAAAGAACCGACTTGAAAGGAAACTTGGCGGCTGTGGACAGCCTCAGGTGCAGACAGGGGACACCTTTGTGCCCAGGTTCAAAAACAGAGATAGTCCCAAGATTTTCTTTTACATCCTGGTCCTGTCTAAGGTTTTCAATAATTAAATATTCTACTTGACCTCTATGTGCTTCCTTCAAATAGTGACTGCAGATAGAGCATACATATTCTTCCTCCTGATATATTACGGTTAAGGTACTTAATCAACTTAAAGGAAAGGGCCTTATTCGTCCTACAAGCAAACATGATTATCATCAGAAAGAATTATCAACAAATGACTCCTTAAAAAATATAGATGTGCATTTAGAGATGAAAAATTGCAAATAAAACTTAATGACTACTTTGGCATTTTGGTGGTTTTATGTGATATGTGTGGTTTCTTTGGTTTTATGTGAGGCAACTCGTAAAATTGGTTTTAAGATTTGCCATACAGATAGCAGCAGCACAATAAGAAACATTAATGTTAGTAGTAGAGGTAGTTGTGTTCTCTCTCTTTCTCTCTGTCTCTCTTCTTCCCTGTGGCAGCTGGATACAGTCTCTGTTGATAATTAATCAAGACAAGTTCTGGCATGGACACAGGAGTGTGTTGTGTTAGGGTGCAGTGTGTAGTGACCCATCGACTAATAAGGTCCCTTGAGGTGAAACTGCATCACAGCGTTAGAGGCCTGAAATTTGAAATCTCACATTCCTCTCCCCCTCCCCCTGGGAGGAAGTACTGTACAAAGACTAAAGACTCACATGCCTATGAGTTCATGCACATAATATATTTATTCCAACTAATCGGTCTGTCAGTCTGGCTAAACTGGCTGTCTATCCTTCATAGTATCAGACAAGCGTCACTAAGGGATGAGGGATGAGGTGATGAAACTTTTATTGAAAGTGAAATTGCTAAATAAAATAAACAAATAGATAAACAAATTAAAAAAAACAAACAAAAAAAAAAAAAACTTAACGCTGCTTTTCGATCACATGAAATCTAAATCCTTGTATTATTATATGGCTTTTTTAGGTTTTTACTTGATAAAAAGTTTTGACAACTATTTGTCTTTTTAGAGAATTACTCTCAAGCACTGTAGTATTTCATGGTCCCCACTGCAACATATTTCATCAGCGTTCCGTCATCTGAGGATAAAACACTGATATTTTCTTTGGTGCATGTCATGCCAGAAAACACAACATATTGTGTTTACATTTTGGCCTCTAACCAAGAGTTACTAGGACCTGTCATTTGTCACAAGAAGACTCATCCACTCTTCTGTAGGTGTGTGAACTGGAAACATGGGGACAGCAGTTCTAGTCATAATAAAAAATAATAATACTGAATGTGGTGATGTAGTTTAGCTTTTGTATTCATTTAAGTCTTGCATATACATATGCTTTTGCCTCAGATAACCTACCACCTCAGAGCTATGTTTGGATCTTTCTGTGTAGCAACTGTACTAGTATACTGAGCTGATACAGTAAATGTTCTCTGGTGTAGGGTTTGAAAGAAACTGAAGAAGCTATGCTGAAGAATATGTGTACAAAATGTCATGGCAATCCGTGAGGTATTTGCTGAAATATTTCACTAAAATCCAAAAAATGTCAACCTGCTAGTTGGTGCTATTGGGGAAAGTAAAAATAACAATTTCATTATTTTTTCTTTTGGAACCAAGGATGTCAGCACAAAAATTAATTGCAATGCATCCAATCGCTATTGAGATATTTCAGTCTGTGGGGAAGTGCTTTCCGCAGATCACCATTTCTATCCACTGAGGCCATAGTTTTTTGCTAGCATTCTTAAAAAAAAAAAATTCAAGCCACATAAAAATACAAAAATGGATTGCCAAGCATTGTTAATAGCATGCCAAGACAAACAGGCAGGATTTGAACCTAACCTTTAAGGCCAATAAGAATCCTAAAAAAAAGTTATTTTCAGCTCAGTAGGCTAACACCCATGACACAAGCCAAAACTCTGCTTTGCATGTCTTGACATCAACACTGAAAACTCAGTTTGTGAACAGCTTCACCCTGGAAGGAGTTTTGCAAAATTAACATTTTCAGTGATACAGTTTGCATGTGGATGAAAGGCCAAAATGCATAGAAAAGGCTACATTAAAAAAATAAATAAATACCAATGTACGAGTGGGCAAAGCCTAACATGCTCAGGTGTCCAAAAAAATCAGTTACAAACTAATAATAGGTCATCATGTTGGACTGCAGAGGCTATACAGCCTGATATCGACTTCATGAACATAAATAATCAGTGTCTGCGTTTAAGTGTCCAAGGATCCAGGGATCCATTTTGAATTCCACTCCAGCAGCAATAGTTATGTGTATGTATATGTATAAAGGGGCATTGGTTTCTTGCTCATAAACAAGCCATAACTTTGCCTTATTTTCCCACCATTGCCAAGGTAAGCTCAGGATAGAGAAACAGATCCATGTGCTTCCTCACTCAAACATTTGTTACCCCTGTGCTGCTGGCTCTTTGATGTATGAAGTACAGCTGTTTTCCAAGTCAATTGTACAAGACAACAAACCCCAGTACGGCATCCACTGACACAGCAGACTTTGATTTCATTTTTGCTCTCTTTCTTCTCAGTCACATGGTTGACTCTGTCACAGCTAATTTGTGTCATAAAATAGGTCTTTGAAGATCTGAACAGGAAAACGGTAACATGGAAATCTGAAAATGAACGCATGGAATGATGGATGATGTATAAATAGCTTTGATTGTTAATATGGATGACGTAGGTTAATTTTGAAACAAAGCCTGCAAGGGAAAAGAAGTTTTCCTATGTGTATCCAAATATTGCAGCATTTCAAAATTAAGAAATGAATTAAAATTAGTCTAAAGAAAAATCAGAACTTAAAGTTTACTTTTGATTTCAATTGTTATATTTAACATTAGTGCCTTTATTTCAAGTGCCGGGAGTTCAGACCCACTTAAAAAAAAATGTATAATCTTTATAATAGGTATGAAATATTGGATATGGCAGAGGAAAAAGTTTTAGGACAGTCATTAAAACAACAAGGTTCCTCAGGAGAATATTGGCAAGGAGAGGCTGTCCACAGTACAGATTAGATTGTGCCACACTGAGTTTATATGGGGGAAGAACTGCAGACACAAATCTTAGCATATGTTGGCTTGTGGGCACAAGGGAACAGCAAACTCCTGCCTTTATCCTGGGAGAGGCGGGAAGGAGAAGTCACCTTGATTAAATTAGTTGTATATGAAAATGGGGTTATGCCTGTTGGGAATATGTGACAAGGGCTTATAAACCTCGCCTTTCACAACCATGTGAGAATGACTTTTTAATTTCCCTCTCTTTTTTGTTGCAAGTTATATTTCTCCCTCTGCTTTTTGGTCCCACAAGACCTCTGTCAAGATCAATGTAGAATTCTCATTTGGTTACTGTCCCTTCCACTCTCTCACATAGTAAGATTCTATTAGCATCTTCCACCCCAGATCCTCCTCGGGTTTTTCATCCTCTTCTCGTCCCTCCCTCTCGTTTTCTCTTAGCATATGTAACCTACCTCTCACATGGTTTTGCGTTTTGTCCCCTGCTATTGTATGATATTTCATCAGTCCATTGAGGATATGAGGAAATGTTTCAATTTCCAAAGACTTATTTATATCTGAAACTAGACATCATCTTACAATGGAATCAGACCAGCCATGACGCATGTAAACATTTTGATGTTTCTGACTCATGAGTACTCAGTAGTCATTGCTATATTATTACACGAGTATACGGTACTCCCGGGTCGGACCACACCCATCCTTGAAGTCGGCCTTTATTTGATCTCAACTACCCACCTGTAAAGATTTGTGTCTACATCTTGCACAGCTGTGAAACTGTTGTGGTGACAGGGGCGAAAGTAGTTTTAAACTATTGCCGGCACTGTACAGCAATTCTAAATTTTTGCCAGAACGCTACGCAACTGTGAATGCGTAGTCATGCACCGTACATTTCAGTACCACACTTTACTGAAAGGCAGCTGGGCTCCATCCAGCATGGATCAAAACACAGCAAAGACAGTTCAGAAGCGATTCTGAATGACTTAGAAGCAATTAATAAGTAGACAAAGTTTTGATGACGAGCCCCCCTCCAATGTATGGCTCCCGTTGGGTGACCTGGTTTCCCTGAGTTTGGCTGAGGTGACACAGTCCCGAAGTTTGCCTTTCATCTGGTTGTTGTGGATCAGCCTTAGGATTGGCAAGGTGCCAGGACACTGTTGAGCAGTCTTGGCTCACGCGCCTCACCAGTGTTGCATAGAGGATGCCTGTGGACTGGCACATCGAGCTGACGGTTCCCTTTTTTTAAATAGGAGGGACCAGAGGGTGTGCTCCAATCAACAGGTTATCATAGAGCTCAGCTCCAGGGGAAAGCTCATGTCAGGATGCTAGATAGGAAGCTCTGACCGATCCTCACACCTTGGATTCTGGAGGAACAATGCAGATTGTCATTAAGCTGTAAGACAGTGGACTAAATTTTTACCCTTCCAAGGCTACTCAAGGGGTCAAGGGAGTTCACCAGTCTGTGTGCTTTGTGGAATCAGAATATGGATTTCAATGGATGTTATTATGCACCATTCTTTCAAACATGTTTCAGGTTGTTGTTGGCCTCCGAGAGGGTTGTCCCTTTCAACAATGCTGTTTATAATCTTCATGAAAAGGATTTCAAGGCACAGCTGTGGGGAAGAAAATGTCTGGGTTGGGAGCCTCAGAATTGCATCTGTGCAATTTTTCAATAATTCTTTTTCTGTTGGCTTCATCATACTTTGACTGTCAGCATTCACTGGGATGGTTTGCAGGCAAGTGTGAAGTGGCTGGGATAAAGGTCAGCACCTCCGAGTTCGACGCAGTGGTTGTCTGCTGGAAAACGATAACTTGGGATGGATTTTCTGCCCCAAGTCAAGAATTTTAAGTATATTAAGGGGTAGTTCATGAGTTAGAGTGTGATGGAGCAAGAGGCTGGCAAACAGAATTGTGGCAAAGAGGGAGGTGAACTGAAAGCTTTCAATTTACCAGTCTATCTACCTTCTGATCATCCCCAAATTCATAAGGTTTGGGCCGTGAGAAAAATGAGATTGTTGATATAACCGGACAAAACAAGTGTCTTACAAAGGGTTGCTGGGCTCGGCCTTAAAGATAGGGTAAGGACCACTGACAACCAGAGGGAGCTCGGAGTAGAGCTACGGATCCTTTACGTCAAAAGGAGCCAGTTGAGCTGGTTTGGGCCCCTGATTAG
This sequence comes from Istiophorus platypterus, assembly GCA_016859345.1. NCBI lineage: Eukaryota > Metazoa > Chordata > Actinopteri > Istiophoriformes > Istiophoridae > Istiophorus > Istiophorus platypterus. The sequence continues at coordinate 17,051,877 of CM029128.1, read as the reverse complement.
GATGATTCTTGAGTGCCTTCCCTTGAAGGTCTACCAGGCCCGTCCGGCTGGTAGGAGACCCCCGGGGTAGACCCAGAACATGCAGGATAGATTATATATCTCATGTAGCCTGGGAACACCTCAGGATCCCCCAGGAGGGGCCGAAAAATGTAGCTGTGGAGAGGGATGTCTGGGCTGCCCTGCTTAACCTGTTACCAAGCTGACCCAACCTGAGCTAAGAAAAAATTGATGGATGGATGAAATGATAGGTAGATGGCTAACGTGCACATTGTGAGTGGATGTCTGAATTAGTTCAGTCATAAATCAGTCATGTTTCTCCCTTGCAGCAATTGTAAGTAATATATGATTTAAAACTGTAAAATATGGTTCATTACAGGCTTAGATTGCAAGTTTTGTTTTGTGAAACCTGATGCCATGTTCAAATGAAACTTCTCCATTTAGCAAGATCACTTATTTAATTCCTTATTGTACCTACACTGTGGAGCCGGTTTAAAGCAGTCAGGCTTCTTCTACACTCCAGTTGCTCAGGAAGATGAATAATAATGTAGTATGGTAATAATATAGTAAAGAAAACCTCAAATTGTCCAAACCACCCTACCAAGTCTCTATCAGTAATCATTTGTTATAAGATATTTTATAAGATATTTTAACCTGCCTTGTTTGATTTAACCCCCTGTGAGCTCAAAATTTGTTGGCTTTTCTGGAATTAAATTATCCTACCATGACTTACTATTATGTTAATTATAACAATCATCTGTCAACAGGATAATATTTTGTAGGTCAATCAAATGCCACTAGGTCAAATAATTTTATATCTGTCATTAATTCTTTAATTCTTGCTTTATTTCGAGTACACATGTTAAGACCTCCAAAATACCACAAATGCCATCAACAGGAGAAAACTGTCAGACAATTCGAATACATTTATTTTTATTGTACAGAAAAGCACAGCTAAATGCTTGTGATACTTCCTCAACTCCTTTACAGTGTAAAAAGATTAATTAATTTGAATGGATTGAATTAAGTTGTCAGATGCCATTTTCAGTCTTCCTTTTTTCATATTATTAAACACCATCAACAATTCTCTTTGAGTTGTGCTTCAACTGAATGATACTAAATTGAGTTCTCACTGTTGTCACTGTGTTTCCTGATGTTTCCAGTTTGCAGGAGCACACAGAATATTAGGAGACAAAGAGAAAAGTACTTTTTCTGTGTTGCAACATTGACTCAGAGGACCACTGAGACTGAAGCCTGAAGGAACTTAATTTTCCTTTTCTTCTTCGCCTTCTCCTGAAGAGGAAAAATAATTGTACTCCTAACACCTTGACTTTTTAGCTTTAAAGGTTTTTTGTCTTCTAGGTATGTTTAGTTTTTATCCATCCTCTTTGTCAGTATTATCACCATCTTTGTCTTTGCTTCTTTTCTCTGTCTCTTTCACTGTTTCTTCTCACTCTTGACCTTTATTCCTTCAATGCCGTTATTTCTTCTGCCCAGTTCAAATGTCCACTCTTATAACTTTTACAAACTTTGACATGCCCACCCACTATGTCCCTGGGTGTTCAGGGTTGTTCCACTGAGAATCTCAATGTTTGAGGGCTCTTTGGTTCACTATGAGCCAAGTATGTTGGTGTGATCCAACAGAATTGTTTGGCTTTTTTTCTTCTTCTTCATCAGCTCCTTTTCCTTTTTGAAATTTACTTCACTGAATGGCAGTGAAATTCAGATTCAGTCTGATGATTCATGTGATTGATCAGTAAAAGGCCATTTATCTATTTTTTAAATCATACAAAAACATAGTAGACTTTCCTACTGTAAAAAAAAAAAAAAATGTTGTCTGTGTAAGCATCTTATTACCTGCTTATTACCTAACCATTGATCATTTTACCTTAAGAGAGTACTTATTTTAACCCAGACAATGATCTTTCTCTAAATTTAACCAAGCTATTAACTGTAAGCTTTACTGTGTGTTTAATATTTATTATTGTAACCATAATAAAGAAGGCCCGTTAAGCCTGCTGCTCTTGGGGCATTATTCCATTACACTCCCATAGGTTGATATAGGTATATATATATATATATATATATATATATATATATATATATATATGGGGGTGCCATTCTTTTATGTGTACAATGTGTACAATGTATACAATTCTTAGTTAGTAGCAGACCAGTAGTAGTCTGGTTTACTTCACTGAATGGCAGTGAAAATACAAGTTTTCTCCTGTTACTTCTCTGGGGATGTAGGGGAGGTGTTCTTTTTCTATCTATTTATTGTACAATGCTTGTTTTTTGGGGTTTTTTCTCTTCTCTTGCACATTTGTCAGGAAAGCAGAAGGGCTTGCTTTCTAGTAGGCGGTAGCACTAAGGATTTTACACGAAAAAAATAAAAACAATCAAATGGCCTGTTTCTTTCTGCTGGTTTCTGGATATGTGGGAACAATAATCTGAGATGATTTTTCTTGTCAAAAAACACCTACATAGATTTGTACATGCAGATGATTATCAGCAAATTCTTCCATTCATTTAAAAAAAGAAATTTAAATGATTTGCACAAGAGTCAAGATCAAGCATCAATTTCCCCTCTATTACCCCTAAGAGGGAGAATTTTTTTTCAAGCTGCAGGACCAGAAACACAGTAAACATAAATCTAAATAAATATGGATAAGAGTATGTGAGAGTATGTGAGTTTGAGCATGATTTAAGACAGTACAATTGTCGTCTCTTCCAGCAATCATTTTGAATAGTGTCACTAATAACATTAACAATTGCTCTGTCCTATCAAAGTATTTAATCTTATTATTTACACCTGTGCTTTTCCTACTGTGACATTCAAAAACGGGTTCTGGTAAAAAGGCATATAGCAAATTAAATGACTGATATCATAAAAATAAAATCCAAATTGAAAAGTTAGAATAGAGTTAAAAAAGAGTTAAAATAGAGCCAATTTAATTTGAAAATAACCAGTTATGGTCATTCTGAACAGTCACTATTATAGGTTGCAGTGCATGCTATAATGATATGCAAACAAAATAACTTCTGAACAGAATTTCAAATGACCAAGGTGTTGAGGACACAACAAATAAGCATTTATGGTAGCAGTGGATAAATAATATGTGAACTGTCCTTTTCTTTTTTATCTTACCACCAATCCTCAGTTCCTTTTCCATCCTGTTGGTCCCTTCGGTGCAGCCTAAACTGACTCTGGCAAACGTGATTCTTTAAGCCTTTTAAAATCTCCTGATAGGTGCAGGCATTAACACAAACTGAGAACACAAAGGCCAGAGCCTTCTGTATTATCTCCCTCTCACAGAGTGGGAACGCAGGACATTAATCACTGCAAAGTCACACCTCAACAAACACACGCACTCACACACATACACACACACACACACACACTCACACACACACACACTCTCACACACACTAGTGCTTTATAGCAAGGGCTGATTCAGTCAAACATACACTATATAACCACTGTCTTGGTCACTATTAGTATTTGTTCAATTGAATTGACCTTCTTGACAGAGCATTATAACCCAAGGCGCTAATGGATGCTAGTTAAAAATACAGAATTAATATTTCAGTGGCTGCATAATGACTACTGAAACAAGGACAAAGGGTGAATGCAAAGTCATCAACTCCTGAGAGAAACCTCTCATGCATCCATTTCGCTTTTCTTTCTTTTGACATCTTCTTTTATTTCCAATTTGTCAATGCCTGAATAGTCTCCCACAAATACATGTCTGCTGTTTTGAAGATAAAAACAACATTGTACATTGTAGAGACAGGTATACAAATGGAAGAATTTTGGTGGCCTAGAGTATTTAAAGCATATTTTACATAGAAGATGTATGCTGCTTTCATAATTTATTACAATTTTACATAATGACATAGTTTCATGTTTAATGCAGGGGAGTAGTTTTTCTTTTCTTTCTTATTCTCTGCAGCCGCCGTTCTTCTGTCACAGATCAACCGAGTTATTCTTCCTCCCCCCAAACCACTTATTGTGCAAAATAACTCAACAATGAAGGGAGAGCACAGGGTTCCTTGAGATGTATTCACTAAAACCTGGTGTAATTATACAGGCAGACTGCTGACTTAAGGCAAAATGATGAGAAATGAGCTTCTGATGAAGACCTTGCCTGAAGCAGCTTGGTAAATTTATGTCCTCTTTCAGTCCCCCAACCCCCCTTGTAGTCGAGGTGGAAGGAGGGAACAGAGGAAAAACAGGAAGAGAAGGAGAGATGAGGGGCGGGAGAAAAGGACAAACGCACTAGATTTTAATAAGGAGTTGTCACAGCAGATAGCCTGGCCCTATATCAACCATGCATAAGCTTTGGGAGATCTGCCAACGGGCCTTGAGCGCATCACTGTTCCACTCTGCTCCCTCAGGACTTATATTCACAAAATAAAACTTCACAGCTGGACTGTACTGCCCTGTACAGCAAAGGCAAACACTGCTGATCCTATCCACCATAGCAGTTATAATGGTACATGACCTCTGAGGCCTGACTCTCACCCCAGTACAGAACCACCATCTTTTATTGTCAGGTATAATATATATATATATATATATATATATGAGATACACAAAAAACATTTGATTTACTATCTCAAGAGGAGCTCAAGCATATTATTATGCCTGAGCTCCTCTTGAGATAGTAAATCAAATGTTTTTGTTTACCTCAACAATGTGGGATTAAATAATTCTAATTTCAGTCTCCACACATACCCCATCTTAGTCCAAAATAAATTACACTGATAGTTTGATTAAAGCTGATGTTGAAGATTTCTGCAAATTAAAGAACAGTTTTAAAGTGCACTCATTAAAAAAAACAAAAAAACAAAACTTTTTTTTTTCACATGCAGCCTTTTTGCAATGTATCATGGATTATCAGGGGAAATCACTGTCACTACGCCTGGAAAATACAGAGACTGTGAAAAATAATGTCATTGTTAGATTCAAAAAAGGGTGGAGTTGATAAATGCACAGTGTTTGATTTACCATCCCACAAAGCCTCAGCACTACCAGTGAAAATCCCTAAAGGAGTTCCTTGTGCTGCGTGCAATACATTGTGTCTGACTATACCAGGACATATCATGAGGATGAGTAAAGTTATGTCAACTAATTAACATGTTGTATATATCTGCAAACTGTCATTTAAAAATGCTATATCAGTTCAGTGTTATATATTTGAGAGTTCATTCGAAAGATCATTTTGCAGTAAAGGACAGTGATGTTGTCAATTGCTCTGTAGTTTCCCATCTTACTAGGTTTGGTGCATTGCACAGCAGCTGACCTCTAATGTCATCCCCTGCTTTTGGTTTTGAGTCCAAGATAATGCTTGGCTCAGTAGCAAAGACAGAAGTAGCATGACACTACAACATATGTGAATTTGGTCCATTGACCATTTGTAAACTAACTTGACAGTGCTGACCTCTGAAGGAACTCGGAAAACCCGAAGGGTCCAAACTGGCAATTATATTAGCAATGTTGCACCATCCAGTTTCATAAAGCTCTTTTCTTCTGGAGAAAAGAGTCCGGTTTGTGACTGAGCAATTGCTGGTATGTCACCAAGCTTCCAGCACAATTTGAACAAATATGTACAAATGAAATTTTGCTCTTTAAATTTCTCGTGTCTCTCGCTACTATGAAAATGTCATGGATGATTTAATGTAGCAGGCATAATATTTTGTTGCCATTATTCATGTCTCATCTGTTTACAACAATCTTGGTTTTCTTTAAACCATGTTGGTAGTATTACCCCAAACTTAAGTACTTCAAGATGTAAAGATCATAGAAGGGGTAGATAACCCAGCTAAAAATAGTGATTATGTCTTTTTTTTCTGTGATTATATCATATATACACTTTGAAATCAGGGGCACTGAGCATTTTCCCCTTAGCCTTCAAAAATAATGAGACATACTAACGTCTGATGATGCCCTGAGTGTGAATTGTCAGAAGAATTATCAAAAAGGAAAGAGTTTTTGTGTTATTCCCCAACAAGGAAGCTAGAGAATCAGCAAGAGCATTGTGTAGAACAACACTGGGCCAGACTTTTTAAATCATTATCTTGGTGAGTAAATGGCCTTAAGACATAAAAACAGAAAGGACTACGTTATTTTTCTCAGCCATCAGCCTCAATACTGAGTATACTGATACTATGACCGATTCAGCCTACTTAATGCCTGTACCCTTTCTTTGCTTAAACCAGTGTGAATTACTGTGTTTTTGGATATGGTGGTTCAGTGTGTGACGTTGGCATTCTCATGTAATCCAATGTTGCCTAGCTACAGAGCTGCTTTGTTCAAAAGTGGATGCCAAGAATAGCCTCATCTGTCCAGTTACAGTCCCTGGGCCTCTATCACCTTTACATAAAATCACACATAATAATCCCAGGGAAAATTCTAACTGCTACATACATTTACCTTTTCATACCATAGTATGCAAGATAAATAAAGAGATGGTGTAGTATGCAGTACCTTTGCTCTGTGTAGAACAACCTCCTGTAGTGCTTCTCCTTATTTGACTCTAGTATTAGCGCCACATGATATTAAAATGTAAAGCAAACACGTACTGTTATGTCCAGTAGTCACAATAATATACTGACATGATAAGCAATCTAAATAATATGGCATATGGACAGATTTTTAATGTAACCAATCAGTCATAAGCAATGTTTCCAATCAAATACAACACTGAAATCCCTCTCCTCACATATTGCAAATTGCTGTGTTTAATATTGTTGCATGATACACACTGATAAAAGAGAAATAAAGTGCATTGAAAGGTTATTCGGGAAAGGTCTGGTGGCAAAATCAATCAGCAGTTATTCCCCAAACAATATCTACTGTGCTGATTCTCTCAGCCCCTCAATATCTATGTGATGACTCTGCAGATATACTCTCAGACATCCAACCACACTGCATTAGATCTAGGTACACAAACGGCAAGTGGGACATCGATTAGTGTTGAAGTTTTAAGACTGGCAGCTTTGGGAGTGTAGAACTGAATTTCACCCTTTATTGTCTCCTACCCAAAAATTGTCATCATAGTTAAGTTTTATATGCAGTTAGATGAACGAAGTGTGAGAATTTGTAATACCTGCTGCAGCACCTGGAAGATAGTGAGTCTGTACCTTGGAGTAACATCACAAGTTCACTGTGAATTATTATATTAAATCTTCTGTTATCAGCAGGGCCAAGGCCTAGTGTTGGATCCTACTATAAATCAGAAAGCCTGGAGGGCAATGGCAAAAGTTGTATCTTGTTAAAATTCATGTGCATTATTTATGATGAATTCTTCAATGATACAGTGCGAGTTAATAAACCACAGGGTGTGATTATTTCAATCCTGGTTATTTTTCTCTTCAGAAACCACAACACTGCAAATGTGGCATTCTCTATATATCATCTATCACAGCAAACAAATTAAAATATAACCTTTCCAATTACGCTGCTTTTGTTAGTGTTAGCCTTCACTGGCCCAAATGCAATCCTTGCATGTACTGCAAATGCAGAAATGATATTTGTTTGCTTGGAAGCTGCTTTGCCCTTTTTGCTAAAAAAAAGATCTTATGATATGTGGTGTTGTTTTCTACAAATAGCTGAAAGTGTTTTGTGAACAGCATGCTGGATCCCAAGTGAACCAGCTGGTACTATGGCCTCATTGACATACCTATTACTGTTTCCTCTGTTTCCCTTGCTGCTGCTGCTGCTGAGGCTGTTTCTTTTCACTAGGACTGGGCTGGGGGAACTTGGCCTCGATAAGGTGGAGCACTGACTCTCACAGTAAGCCATTCACCTGGGTTTTCCCAGTTATGGCCCAGCAAGGAGCACAAATCCCTCAGTTACTATGACTGTTTAATGATCACGATCGCACACCATGGCTGTCCTTTCATCGAGTATGTCTGAGTGTTGATTCAACTGCCATTTTAGATTAAAACCTTTGACCTCTCATTCTGTAGCGGTAGAATAAAATGCAATAAACTCTGAAATATTGATTAATGTGCGTTGTCCTTAAATAAAAGAAATTAAATTTCACAGGACCTTTGATGGAATCTACACCATCACCTGCTAAATGATATAAAACTAAACAAAATTCCAGTTGTTTTTGTGCCCTTTATTCCTTGCGTCTAAAGTCAGACACACTATCTTGTATTCAGGAACCGTACCTAGGTTTGTGGCGTTGTGATGAACAATGAAAATATCTGGAGCTTTGGTTCACTGAAATTCTTACAGTGTACACAGCCAAAAGTGGTTCCTTAACTGCAGTTTAAATATATAAGCAAATTGAATACAGGACCAACACACAATAAGAACTGAAATCTAAACCACTAACATCAGTATTGCTGCTACTAATTTTATATTTTATTTCATTAACATCAAAGAAAACACAATCGGCGATGACAGAAACAAAAGAGATAAAACTACACAAAAACACTAGGTCCAAGTTAAGCACACTTGGTACAGTCCAACGAGACTAATTAGCAGCAGCAGCAGCTTTAAACCCTTGAAGACTCTTGAAGAAGTGTCTTTCCAGTATGTTTAATTTCAAGGATATCAGAGGAAGGGAGCAGTCATCTATTGACAAAATATGTTACCAAAGATTTTATTCTTCCTAAATTTAATACATATTCCAGCACCTACCCCACTTTCTTTTTTAAACTCAGATCATCATTATTTTTTTCTTATTAAATATATAAACATATCCAAAGCTGGATGCGTAGCGCTTTTCTAAACTTTAAAGGGAGTAAGTTTGAGTGTATCACATCTGACATATTTAACTCTGTCATTAACAATACCAGTTTTCTGCCCATTACAAAAGTTTTGCTAACAATTTTTGGATAATCTCTGACCTGGATTTTTGCACCAATTAACGATACAGTTTAATAGCTGTGTCCAATTTCCTCCAGCTGAAGACAGTGTCCAAGAATGTCCCTTTCTCTTTTGCATGGTGTGGAGAAAGCGATCGATGCCTTAATTTCCTGCCACCTTTGTTACAGTAACTTCCTTTAGGTAGTAGTCACACCTCACTGTCCAGCCTTTAGAAATTGATTTTAGAGACCTTAGTGCACTTCTCAGGAATGCTAAGCTTGCTGCTAAATACAGAATATCTTAGATCTTTCGACCCCTCAAGTTTCCGCTATATCTCATAGGTCATCCGACCTAAAGCAGTGAGAGTAACGTAATAGAAGGGTCACACCTTTTGATATTTTGCCTCTAGATTGTACCCAAGATTTGAAGTGTTGTTGACACAATACATGCTTTAAGCCCTTGTGTAAGCATGAATATTTGTATTGTGTATTGTTCACTCCCCACAAAATTGATCTAGACAAACTTTCCATCACATTGGTCAATGTCCTCCACAGGCTTGACCACACAGTTGAATCAATACTTCTCTGACACAGTGTCAACAATGACTAGATACAATAAGCCTAGTGAGGGTAAAAATTTATTGCGGGCTGGCCATATTGGATTCAGTACAAACTGGAAACCCACTGCACGGTTTACACTATAAGAAAATAAACCATGCAGAGTGAATATTCAGGGACTGCTCACTTGACACATCGGGGAGCAGATTCTTCTCCGTCGCACCTCTTGTCATATAAAACATAAAGCCTTTCAAAAGAAACCCAACCTTAGTAGCAGTATCACAGGCCTGAGTTGTCTATTTATGTGGTTGTCAGTTTACAACAACAAATTACAATTTATTTTCACACCACTCCTTCAAAACCAAATGTGCCTGAACATGACATATGGTGAATTCCCATGTGTTTTTGGGTAAAGAAATCGCAGTTCAGCCCAAGCCAATAATAATTCATTCTTTTATTGCTTTGCTAAAATTCAAAATAATAACTCATCATATAATTTCACAGAACCTTTAAAAACCTCCCATCAAATTAAACTCTTGCCTCAAGCTCCTCACTAACACCCAAACTCATCAACTAAATGATGAACCCTATTTACATACAAATCATCATTTGTGATTTCATCATATACTGTAAATGACATACTCTCCTTTTTATACGAATAAAATCAGTTCTACACATTGTCCTCCTTGATAGATTCTGCCTGTTCACCCTCTGTTTGCTCCTACAGGTTTTTGTTTCTTGTTATCCATTCATGGCATCGAATCCTGTTGATTTCTTTTTTTTTTTTTTTTTTTTTGTACCTGAATGCTTTTGACTTGTCCAGAATAATTATTGCACACAAAAGAATGACGCCTCTACACGCATGGCAGCTCCAATGATAGGCTTGACAGACCAGCTGAATTGAATTCATGTGTCTCTCTGAATGCCTCCTCTCAGCAGCTGTCTCTCTCTCTCTTTTACTGTTCCCCTCCTACCTTCCCTGCATTTTTTCAGTGTCGCATACCGGGAGAGTTGAGCTTGCTTTACAATAATCGTCTCAAAGTGAAACAAGGTCAGAAAAATTTTTAACAAAATTGCAGTCTCATACAATTCAAGACTAGTTAAACTCTATCTGCACATGCATTCACAGGTAACTTTTTAATGCCTCTGTAGTCTGTCTCTTTTAGCACTAACACTTTACCATAGTAGAGACCTTTCCAAGAGAATCCCAATGATATGTTTATGTGAACCAAGTTAAGGAGTTTCACTCAACTTAGCAAGGAAATTCAATGCATTGTTTAAGACATGAACAAATAATAGAGACATCAGTAATACATGTCTAGAAATGTGCACAAAGTGTTTTGCTGAGAGGCCTCTGATGAGTAATTGGGGATGGAAACTGTATTGTGAATCCAAAGGGTAGAACAAAATCTTTGGCAGTCTTTAAAGAAAAGAAAAATGTTTAAAAGCCTCCACTCACATCGAACATGGAACCATTTGAAGCTTTGTGCTCCCTGTGGTATGTAAGTAGATAATGTGTTTGAGCAATTTTAACTGGTTCTTTGAACACAACCAAAGAGTAAAGGCTTTTCCCAGTGTCTTGGATTTTGTTCTCCTGTATGATGCAGTTACCTCATGCACTGGATAAGGAATTAGCATTATACACTGGAATGGAATATAAAAAGCTGCTTTTCTTGGTTCTAAGACATTTGGGCATAAAAACAACCCGGATAGGTTTAGGAAGTATCACAATTTGGTTTGAATTAAGTACATTATGTACCTTGGATATAGAATGATCATGGTCATGGTAAAAAAAAAAAAACAAAAAGCAAAAAAACAGTTGACTGTCAGTTTGAAACAAACAGTTGTCTCCTGTGTTAAAGTTCGATATTTTGTCATCACATCCATCCCATCTCAACCTCCTCCCTAAGTCGACTTATAACAGCTCCTGCCTTTTCCCATAGCTCCCATTATAATTACTACGGCCACTGTAGGGTTGTTGGTTTTTTGTTTTGTTTTTTTTCATTGCATGTAAATATTTCATTTTGGGCATTTGCTGAAAAGACTGATGCTGTCTCACACGACCGCTAGATGTCAAAAAACATTAAAATGTAACTATAGGTCACCTTCTGCCTTGTACAAGCTGCCTGCAAAAAAGGTGAAAGGACAGTCTCCGACATATACAGTACGTCTTTCCAGATGTTCACAATATCAGATAGGTGATCTGACATGTCCTGCTGTGACTTGGTCAGGAGACATGTCAAATTATGTGTGAAACCCCCTAAGAATCATTGCTTGCAGTCATGTCCTGCATGAAGCAAAAAGGTGACAAGACATAGCTGAGCAGAGAAAAACTTCTGGGATCAAAATGCCATCAAAGTCTGGGTTAGATTATCAGTAAGAAAACAGTAAGTACCACATAGATGTTGTCAAAATAGGAAAGAGAAGGAGAAAATTCTGACTTTGGGGTTTTGTGAAGTGTCATGAGGTCCTTGATTGTGACACAAGAGAAATCAGGCCATTTTCAGCATTGATATTGTAAAGATTGATCCTGTTGTTGATTTTACTTCATTACACTGCATGACTCTGTTTTTGTCTATTTCTATCTGGTGACTGGTTATAGTTTAGGATCCTATCGATGTTCAGCAAAGTGTCACACAACCATATCCAAGCAGGTGACAAAATAAAGGAAAAACCAACATTAAGTGTTATACTAAAATGTAGGGCCACCATGACTCACCAGAAAAGCTTCGGTGCGCCTGAACATGGATTCTTCGAGTCTCTGATCTCTACTGGAAGTAGGACACCTTTCCTCATAAAGATATTCCCTCGTTTCATGTTTAGATAGTGGTGGAGAGCGCTGTCTAACATGTCGCTTCAAAATCTCCCATAGGTGTTCAACTAGGTTGAGATCTGGTGACTGTGAAGGCCATAGCATGTGATTCCTAGAATTTTCATACTCATCAAACCATTCAGTGAAACCTCATAACCTATGGATTGAAGCATTATCATTTGGTTTCTCCACTCATTTTTTTCAGATTCTTTTAAAATTTGTCATCTGTCTGTAAATGAATATTATTCAATTAAATAACAAGAATTTTAGGATCCTATCGATTCTATCCCTCCTGAATTGTGTATTATTCTAAGTACAGACAGATAAAACCAACCTCAACATAATGTTATTTCAAGTTTTGTCAGCTGAAAGGGCTCCTTATGATAATTATAAAGAAGCAGACAATACTATTAAGTCTCCTATTGTATCCCTGGTGTTGTACGTGATCAGACCTTGAAAACATAATTTGCCTAGAACATTCAAGGACAAAAAGCTGAGCTGCAGATTTTTTAATACTCTGCGTTGCTATAGAATTTAGAGGCCACAAAAAATGAAAGAGTTCTTTATTTTTTTTCTGAATGCAGACTCTTAAGCTTCCTAATGAATGGCATGCACCAATTTACACTATGTATGTATGAATTTTTGTTGCTGTGTAGTATATTTTTTTTCCCTAGAGCAAAGCAAAAAAAAGCTGTTGAGCCCATCCTAAGGAAAAAGGATGAAATGGTCAGCCTCAGGCAGCTCAAAGTGGTTGCTGTGCTTGGCACCTGGGACCCCTGTCTCTCTGCAGGAATTGGCGTGGAGCCGGCGGCGCCTCTAAGAGCCAGGTGTTGTTTTATTTATCTGAAAGCAGAAGTGACCTTTCAGGAAGAACACCCCAGAGAGACCGGTCTCTGAGGGCTGTCTGCTTCCCCTCTCTTCTCCTCTGTGACATACCTCCCACTGAAGTATGAGATCGAGAGCCATTGGCCAGGTCCATATTCAAACTGTCAGAGAAAAAAACGCAACATGGACCTTCATATAATGTGAAACTATGACATTGTCTGGTTCTTTAAGTGCCAACTTAAGTACAAATGTTCCCCCTCAAGACGGCACTGCTGTACGAATATATTTTCTGGCAGGTGCTCATATTTTTCCATTCAGACATTTTTTGACGTTTAAATGTCAGGTATGAATAACCTCACGACAGACCCAGGGTGGATCAACGTCCTATATTTTTTTATTATGTACATACTGAAAAGCATTTATAGACACTGAATTTAGCAAATGTTCAGAAAGTATCACAATGATTGTTTAGCAAGGTGAAAGGTAATGGTATTGAGCTCGACTTGGGGAATAAACCTGTGATGTTTTACTTTCTCTAACAATACCAGTTCTGTATTTTTTGTGTCAGATTAAGATGAATAAATACATATTAGCAATAAACACTGAAAAGTTATTGCACTTGATCATTATCCAGGGTTTTGCAGAATCCTTCGGTCTCAGCATTCTTCTTGGTGAGTAGGACAAGTGGTCAAATATGCCAGTGCTGTTTCTCATGTTTAGCATGATCTACTTCGACTCTTCTTCGGAGTTTGCTGTTAATATTTACATAACCCATATTTTTTTGGTAGTGCCATTAGATCTAAATAAGAAGCTGAAATAGTGATAATGTAAACTGGATGTTATTAACAACATTCATTTTTTTTTTTTATTTAAACTAAATTTGGGATGGTATGAATTTAATAGAGACCAGCCACCACTGCCCATTTGAAAAAGGTGTTGGGTAGTTGGATATTTGGCTGCTATTTATTGCTATTATTCGATGATAGAATAAATGTCAATAAAAAACAGTATAATACAATCTACCTTAAATAATGACCATTCCATTAGCACTGAAATTGGATTCTACAAGAATGCATAGCTGATGATACATGGTGGGGTAGATCTTGATTTTATTACCGTGAACTATCACTGTGCAATTCTTAGGCTGCATGATCAGCTGCTAATTACCCAGTCACCCTGAAAACTGTCAGTCTGGTCACAGTCTGCTCTTTTATGAGTTTTGTCATAGAATCCCTAGAAGGTTAAAGCAAACAAAGATGGCACCCTTTGTGCATAATGCAGTGAAAGTTGAACAAAAGCAATCATGCCCCGCCTGGAGTCACTCTAGTTCTAATTTCTCTTTGTTGTAATGTAGAAGGAGGGAGGAAAACAGACTGTTACTATGGCAACATTACACAGCCTCGTATGTGGCTACCGTATTTGGGAGAACAGCTGTTATTAACCATAGGCAAACGTACAGAAAGGATTGATTTACCACGATCAATGCAATCAATGTTCTGTACTTAACTGCATCCCAAAGGTTAATTACAAGAGGACATTAAAAGTCTGAAAAAATTTACAAAACATGCTGCATATTTTAAATAGTAAATAACACACAGAAGAATTATGGAGTGTATATCAATATATAACTATGTATATCAATATCAATATGTATCAATCTATAAATTAATAGATGCATATATTAGTAGAGAAATTCAAGGAGCTGTGTAGCCATTCAAATTTAGACAGCAACATGGATGGCAAATTATAAATCTTAGTGTTGCAGAATTAATTAATGATAGGGTATTAAGATGATTAAGGACAAATATTAACAATTTCAAAGTTTTGGTGGTTAGAAAAAGTGCTTAAGTATCAACAGCAACTAATTAGAGTCAGCAACACTGTTGGACAGTATATTCGTTCACTTCATGGCACTGCATGGATTATAAACTATTTAAATATGGCCTTTTAACCTTTATTATTCTGTATTTAACCTCGTGTTATTTGGGTGATTACACCCACCTGAAGTGCTGTTTATTTTCTCCACCTCAACAGAATGGTAAATGAAAGTAAAATAAGTAAAGGGAAGGGAGCATGTCGGAGGGACATGATGAATGGGGTCAGAAAATGTCGGTAAATGCCAGCAGATCAAAATCCCTTTTCCAGCAATGATCCATGGCCTTATATTGTTTACATCTGCTGCTCTGAAATCATTCAGTGTGTTTGTGATGAGAAGAGACACTGTGCAGAAATCACCATTGAAATATTATAATTTTCTTAGCCTTGGGGTATGGACCTCATGTCTGGTAGTATCAGACATGTTTATAAATTAACAATTTTTTTTTTTTTTTTTTTGGTTAGTTTGTTTTGTTTTTTTAAGTTCAAAGTTTTGCTCTGTGCTGTAAAAAAGAGAAGCATGCCGTCCTTCATTTCATAACACAGCTTGATAAAAATGATTATTTTGTCCCAGTCATAAATTTGGAAAGCAAACTGTGTAAACATAGCAGCATGCTGAAAAATAACAAGCTCTATAAATGAAAAATTGATGAAAATTCATCTTAAGTGTAAAATTTTTCAAAAACACAGGTAAGTGTAAAGTTTTGGGTAGGGGGCCAGAAATACTACAGTTCACTTTCTGGATTATACTGGATTATCTGAACATGTTTCAGTAGTTGGAAAGATAAATTAACATATATCGTATGTTCTAGTCAGCACTATCTTTTCATAGTGAAGGGCCCATGTGTCTGCCGCCTGTTTTACCCCATAAATGCCACAAAAGATGCACTAAATGCAAAGATGGGAAGAGTACTGGAAAATTATAATCAAGAGTAGCTACTTAAAAGATTTTTTTCAAGTAGCCGTAAAATTATCTTTGTAAAAATGTTGTCAAATAGAAGTACTAAGTTAGCCAGTTTTACTCTGAGTAAACAGTGCAATGATTCATTCTTTAAAAGGGAGAAGAGGCTGAGTAAAAATGTTATATGGTATTATTATTGATATATGATAAAAATGTTAAAAAAAAATATATATATATATATATATGTATTTGGTATTTCAATGCATGTTCAGTTCCAAGATGAAAACCACACTAAAAGCAACCAATAAATTCCAGTCAGGCACTACATGGCCTGTGTATACAACTTTTAATTAAAATTATAAACTCAGTAGGCAGTTTATTAGGTACAACTAATCCAACAGTCTCGCATAAATCCTCCCTTCACAAAAATAGTTTCTTATTAAAATTATTTTGAGAGGTATCAATTCACCTGTGGCATCATTTTTGAGGATGTAGTGTGTGGTGCTATTGAGCTGTACAGCATATTACAGAGAGTTCTTTATGTTATTTAGCCTAAGCTCATTGATATAAATGGATTGGACAAAATAATAGAAACACCTAGATACCTTAGCAGGTATCAATACACTTTATGTAGCTACTGTATATAAAGCAACATAAATCAAATAGCTGCCACTTTGTTCATAAGTAAGAGGTAATGCTAATCATAACCGTGGGCGCACAATGACAACATGCAGTTTTATTGCATAATGACCATGGCCCAGGCGTGAATTCACCCTTTGCACCCCCTGACCCTTGGGTCAATGAATGTAAATATTTGAAACATGTGTGTAGACTGTCTGTTGAGAGCGGCTCCCCTCCAAACACAGAGCTCTGTCCTCCAGCAGCCACAGACTGTGATACCTCAGATTCAGATTAATTTGGTGTGCTCTTCCAGGGTTAATCATAACTTCATCATGTGTTTTTTGTTTTTACTCTTTAAGGATTTAAACTTTAAATGAAGCGAAGTAAAATCCTTGAGTTAAAAAATAAGTAAGTAGGAGTGAAAATACTGTTTTTTGAAAATACTCGAGAAAGCTGTGCAAAAAATTGTTACAGAGACAAGAGTAAATATTATTACATTTAGTCTGCATATATAATTAACTGTTTTGATTCCAAATTAGATGCCACCATTATTTGGGTCAGAGTAAAATGTTGCATGACAAACTGCCATTGATAAATTACATTTCATGAAAAAGAAATATTTTTCCATTTCATCCATTAGCCCTAATGTGGATAACATGCATTTTTTAGTACTGTCGCCAAGAGTGAACTTGATCATCATCACTAAGTGCAAATCCTGTTCACTTAGATAAGCGTTTTGTGCTTGAACAGTAACTACTTGGGTTAACTTGGGTTATAAGTATGGTACACTTGCATTAAGATGTGTTAAAGTGGCTTGAGTTATTAAAGGGTTCACTTTAGTGACCTTGGCTGCCATTTAGAGCTCGAATTTCCCTGCTATTGCACAGCCTACATTTGAGAAGGAAACCATAGTCTTTATAATACCATACAATTACCATGACAAAAACAGACAGAACATAAAAAATACATCTGTGCCATACATATGTTTAATCAATCTATGCCTTTTGAACGTTATTAGTTAAAAACATATGAGGATACTTTCTGGCAGATTTGTTTCATGTGAACAGTAACCCGTTGTGGCATTTCATTTGGTGATATTTACAGCAGCTAGCTAATTTTGCTTAATGATTTTTTTTCTTTATTTAATGACTCTGCCCAGCTTACTCAGTCCATATCAATTCAGGGGTAATAGACCACAGCAAGTGTGATCTGAATTCTAAATACCAGCCGAACGAGTGCACTAGTCAACAGGCATATTAAGCAATTCATATATGAAATATATTATGTTAGGATGAAGAGACATGCAGCTATAGGATGGTATTCTGTCTCTCTTTGTCATTTAAAGGCACAAGAACATAAACAAACAAACACACACACACACATATAACTTTCCTAAAGGGCAGCATTTTGTGCAAGTTTAAGGTAACTGATAGTAGGACATCAGATAGTGGGTAGTCAAACTAAACATTTTCAGGTTTCAGGTGAGGTAAGGTGAGAATGTTCTTTCATTTTATAAACACACTCTCTTACATTGAATTTGCATATGTTGATATAAGCTTTATTATTAATGTTATAAACTGTTAACAAAACAGCCCCATACTTTATCTAGCGGATGCACTATTATTCAAATGGCGCTCTGGTAGTATGTCATCTGAAACAAGATATGAGACCAGCTGTAAATTACATTTCGAAGCTATTGTGATGAAAAGCCACTCTGGTGGCTCCTACAGAATATCATGTTCATCATACTGAATGATATAAAACAACATTTTTGCAATTCATAGCTTTACAACCAGGAATTGGGTTCAATAGCATTTAACATATTTGTATCCTGTTCCAAATCCTCTTATCAAGTAGTTAAAAATATATGGTTTTTATTTCACTCAGCTTAGTAAAAAAACAATTTATTGCGTGTAAAGTTTAATTTTTTTCCTTATCACGAAGCAAAACAAAGGATCCTTCAGTGTTCAGCGAAAAGGTTTCTTCTGTGGGAGCACATTCCCATGAATGTGCTGTTTAAATTTCATCACATAATATGCCCACTATAGATTGATACTCTGAGGGTAAAAGTGAAAATGTTGGTCGGCTTGATCATAAAAACGTTAGAATTTATCCTCTGTAAATACTACAACTAAGCAAATGTCATTGAAATGCTTTCAAGCTACTATACCTTTTAATGAAAATTCTACACAATGGTTCTGCTAGTCACATGGTGAAGCGATCAACAAAATGACAGCTCACCCCCTGGGGAACATGAATATCCATATAAAATGTCATGGTGATCTAACCAGTAGTGGTCACGATATCTTGCAGTGGACCAGAATGACTGATCAACATCCTGTGGTTTCACCACTTGCCAAAAACAAGATGTGAGGTTACATCCCTGACCACTGTTGAAAATCCTGAGTTTTGCAAGAACACTTATCAACGGGAGTCCAAAATCAGAGAGCAAGCATATAATGTAGAGGAAGCCGGATTTTCCATTGTTAACCAAAGCATGTTGTTTTCATGTCCATGTGATAAGCTGTAGTGTTAATTATGAAACTTGTCAACGCTAGCATGACGTGTGCAGTTTGTCACGCCACCGACCTATGGTACTGAAAGTCAAAACAGCTACCTCTCTGATGTGGTGACACAAAAGACCAAAGTGTGTGCTGCATCTACTGTGTTAAATATACAAATAAGAGCATGAGAGGAGAGCATGACAGAGAAATGATCCTGTGCAGCAAGTGTCCGGTCCGGCCTTGACGGAGAGTGAGCCACGCTGAAGAGCATTAGGTCTGAAGTTAACGAGAGCACTGACCTGACATATCGTGATGAGTAACTGTTGTCTGCTGAGCTCGATAAATAATGGAGCAGAATTTGAGCTCCTACAGATAAGGGCAGTGAACTTGCTCTCGCTATCTCTCTCTCACGGTCTCTTGTACTTCGTCTGCCTTTTTGGATCCTCAGCGTCTCGGAGATGACCTTTTTTTATCGTTACATTACATCCTTTGCATTTTTCATTGTTGAACACATCACATTAAACGTCTTTCTCTGCAATAAAGGAAAAGTTTTTAGCACAGCCCAGTTGCATCAGAGTACACTGTATGTAACACTCTGCAATACCTTATAATTATTTACACCCTGCTTTTTTAATTAAACATGAATCTGCTTATGCCTTAAATTGATGCAGCCAATTCAGAATAACCTTGTTTGATAACATACCTAATGTGCCAGAATTATTTAAATGTACAATTTACGGTGAGTTTTCACTTTTAAATACAACTACAGAAAGCCTTCAATCCCTTTGAGTTTAAAAAGTTCTGAATTTAGTGTGTCTTAATTGTACTGTAAGGACTGAATGTGCTCTTGGAAGATATTCAGCTTGAAATTTGACTTCTGTTCCTTTCCACTATCAAAGCACTCTCACATGCATCTTGCTGAATTCCTCAGAGAGGAAATTCAGCACAGTGTGGAATCGCTGCTTCACATAATACATATCAAGTTCATATCCAGTCTATTTCTTGAGGAAACAAATGTTCTCTCTCTCTCCCACTGCTGTGTTTGTATGAAGACACTCACAGTGTGTTTCTTTTGGATGATTTATACTCACCTCCACATTAAAAAACCCAAAGATATATAGAGAAGCATATAAGCAAGTTACAAAGGCGGCCCATTGAAATTAGACCTATGTAAGTATGTCCATTAGATTGCTAATGGTTCAAAGACTGCTGTCCTTTGGTTTCACTAGTTTGACCCTTTATCAGTGTCACATTAGAGTTAAAGTACTTTTCCGTGAACACTTTATATTATTCTCTCTATTTGCTAAGTCCCATCTTATCTTCCAGCCCCATGTACCTCTCGGCTCAGCTAGCTTTCTTTTCTTCCGTCTGTTAGTAGGCCTTCATCATCTGAATTTTATTTAGGCAGCCATTTCTTTTCATTGTTAACTTCCAGTAATTGTCTCAGGCAGTCAGGCTCAGCACTTTCAGGAAGCTGTCTGAAGTAAACTGGAGATGTAAGAGAGACCAGAGGCTATGTGCACTTCAGTTTGAGTGGGGGAGGGTGGAATTTAGAAATTGTCTGTGTACCATCACTGATTGTGCCCCTTGGCAAAAAATAGCATATTCTCTTATATTAACAGCAGTTGTGAGTCAATGACTGAAGGAAACAAAAAATACATAGTGTCAGGAACAGGGTTACCTTGAGGCATTGAGGTGGCTTACTTACTAAGCTGGAGTTTACATTAGCTTTAAATTATGCACATATTCTGTAATATTATACAATACTTCAGTTTTTCTTGCATTCAGAATACAAAGGGACCTTATTTCTAATAGCAAGACAATGCTTGCTTCAAATTATATAAAGCACTAAGCAAGACCACCTCAACACTAAACACCACAGAAACACTATTTCATTTACAGATCAACTTATTTTACAGATTAAACAAAACAACAAAGCCTCTTTACAATGAAACTGACACAGACTCAGCAGGATGATACAATAACCTTAAAAATACATTTAAATTACAAATCAGCTTGAGTTATGTTTTCATATGTATTTGAGTTAAATTATTTATAAAACTATATTGCTTATTGGGATTACCCAATCCACTTGAATTTGTTTCTTGTTGGAATTCAAAACATCACACAGTGTCATAAACTGTACTGTACTCTGATTTATCAAAGTAATTATACATTATGCAAAGCCACATACCACTATGTTTGGACTGCTGTTGAGAAACCCACCTATGTTTGTTATTTAGCAGATTGTTCTCACTTTTCGTGTTGCTGGATTTTGGAATAATTCAAAGAAATCCAAAGAAAACAACGCTCTTCCCTGTTTTGCAGTAATTGTACAGATATATTAAGTCAGTTTGTGGATTGTTTTGTTTGTGCATTTGTGACAATACTGTGGAGCTGTAATTAGTCTTGCTAGTCTTGCCTTGTCAGTGGTTTTCGTTGTTTTCTTCAGTACCCTGCTGCGTGGTTTTTAGCAAATCGTTTTTTTGAACTAACAGTCTGTCTCTGTGGAGTCTGCACTTGGGTCCAAGTTTTACTATGGTTACAGCAAGATCCAGTAATCATGAGATCCCAACAGATACTGACCAACTTTGTGGGCCTTTAAGTTTCAGGTCACCGCCACAGGTTAGTTCAGGATAATTGCCCTCCCTTGGGAAATGTCAACAATTAGAGTGACACTGGACGATTAGAAATTGACAAACTACAGGGCAAGGGTGGCAGAGTTGAGACGACTCTCCAGCAGTTCTCTTAACAACACCGGTTTCTAGCCCCATCACAAGAGCAATGAGGTTGAGTTTTCTCTGTCCAGAAATAAGCTGCAGAGCACAATGCAGTGGCAAGGTGTAGCACACATTTTCATCACTGTCCCAGGCAGCTGGAGAGGGCTATTGTAGTTCTTGTTAGGAAAACAATGGCCAGAGGAAAGTGTTTCTGCTGCTTCCTGCAGTATGTGCAGATGGTCTGAAGCGGCAGAACCAGGCCCAGCAGATCCCAACCAATGCACCAGTCCTCACTGCTTACAAAGCCACTGTTCAGCATATGTGAGCTTGGCTTCCCCTTCCCTGACACCTCCTGCACCTGCTCCCAGTCTGCCATTTGCTTGCATCAGTATTTGGCCCCTCCTCCTCCTTGTTCCTTGGCACAAGCCGTTATGAACCTGAGGTGTTTCCATAATCCAGAGGCCTCCTGACACGTCTGTGTCTACCAAGCCCTACAGAATTGGAAATAAGAAATAACAGCCTTCATCATGAGCTGTTCATGAGGGATACCCAAGGGAGGTGTTACTTCTTGTAACACATTATATACCATGATTGTTTGGCTCATGAAAACTCAATAAAAAACTATTTATTCTTGCAATACTATGTTTGCTCAACAAAGACTTTGATAATTGTATGTCCCCCTAAAAAAATATGTTTCTATACAACTAAACTGCATCAACAAATTCGATGTTTTTGGAATGAATGAAGTGCTACATTTCTGAATGGAGTCAGAATCCCATCCACGCTAAGGTTAAGGCAGCAAAAGAACTTGGTGAAGGTTGGACAACGCTCAAGGTCTTTGTATGTAAATAAACATTTGTCACTGTGAATTTTTTCCTGTAGCAAACCAGACCAGAGTCTTTCACTAACCTTAACAAAGTGCCGTGAGAGTTTGAACATACCCATAAAAAGGTGTTATAAGGCTGTAGTCCCTACAAATGGATATTCTACTACACGTTATACTGTATGTAGTCATAAATATATCAAAACAAATATTTTGTCTGTGAAAATTTTATTGATATATTCAGTATCAAAATATTTGCAAAGGTGCCAGCTATGTAAATTAGCAACTTATTCTCATTACATTAATAGAAAAATAGAAAATAGACTCAAGATTTATTTCCATTTTGATCCTTAAAGTCACTGTCTTGAAATCTTAAATACAATAAAATATCATTAACTGAGAGCTCCCTCACAGCACTGAGATAATTTTGTTGAACTTGAGAGCCAGTTATATGTTTCAATAAATTAAAAATAGATAAATAAATAAATTGAATTCTCCACACAATTTTTGTCAGTGTCTCTTTAATTTGTCCGTGACCGGTTACAATACTAATGTTTTTATACAGGACTAAAAGCGTGGATTAATTCCTCTTGTATTAGCTCACAGTACACCATAAAATCTGTCTCTCACCAGTACATCTGCTGGTATTTAATTTCCCATGTGTTTTCTTCAGTGCTCCTGCTACCTGCTTTGTAACCTGTGGCCTGATCCTGTCTTCCTGTCTGTTGTCTTCTTCACCTCATCAGCCCGTAAGCCTGTGTTTTGTATTATTGTAGTATCTTCACTAAATCCTCCTGGCTGGGAGTCTGCATTTGAGTCTAACCTGCCTTGGCAGATACCAGCAATCCCCTGACAAGATGCATCCAAATGCTTTGCTTTCATTAAATATTGGGCTGATGGGACTACTTTGCCTTCATCTATAGCAGAGTCAGCAGCTACACCTCACTGTTCTATGTGCTCATGCATGAGGCTCTCTCCTCCATTTTTTATGGGCTGTGTATTTAGTGAGGAGTGACCATAAAGTTATTAACTATAATGAACAAAACATGATTTTTTTTTGTAATTAATAGACTTTTTCTTATTTGTTTTCACTCCAAGTGAACATGGAATCCATAGTATCACTTCTGTTTAAAGTTTGATCATCCAGTAATAAAACAAGAAGGTACATAGAGGATGCATTTACTGCACAATATAAAAGGCACTGTGGCACTATCAAACTGCATATTCAATTCAGTGTTATTTATATAGTGCCAAATCATAACATCCATTACCTCAAGGCATTTTACAGGGTAAGGTTAAGACCTTATAATATTATAAAGAGAAACCCAACAGTTCCCGAGATAAGCAGGCACTTGACAACTGTGGTGAGGAAAAGAGGAGATGGACCTTCGACAGATCCTGGACTCATAGTGGGCAGATGTCTGCCTCAACTGAGGGGGGGATTACTATTGTATTCAAGTACTGTATCATCGTAACAACACAAACTGGTTGTTACAATGATAGTAACAATAGTTATACTTTTAGGTTAAATAGTATTAGCAATAACAGAAATGAACGATAGCAGTTCATTATAATAATCAAATTAATAATAATAATGAAAATAAGTATTGAATAGTAGATCTGGATCCTGTAGGTCCAGAGTCAGAGATACTTGCAGAACGAGGACAGCAGGAGAAAGGACAGAGAAGACAAGAGGACGAACTTCAGGAGGGAGAAGACACAAAGTTAATGAAGTTCAGTAATGTCATATAAATGCATGGGGAGAGACAGAGAAGAGGTAGAGAGAAGAAGTGCTCAATGCATTATGGGAAGTCCCCCAAGCAGCTTTGGCACAAAGCTGCGTACCTAAGCGATGGTTCAGTGCTCACCTGAGCCAGCCCTCACCATAAGCTATAACAAAAAGGAAGGTTTCCAGCCTACTCTTAAATGTGGAGAGGATGTCTGGCCCCAGTAGAGGAGCCTGATAACTGAAGGCTCTGCCTCATTTCTAAATTCGGAGACTCTAGGAACCACATAAGACCATGCACTTTGAGAAAAAAAGGTTTTTGGTATAACAGGGTACTATTACCTTTTTTTTAGGATGGGAATTGGTTATTAAGGGCTGTGTAGGTGAGTAAGATGATTTCGAATTCTAGTCTGGATTTTAAAGGAAGCCAATGCAGAGAAGCTAATATGGGAAAAGCAGCATCTCTTTCTAGTTCCTCTCAGTACTCCCACTGTGACATTCTAGATCAACTTGCGATGCTAGCTGTGAAACATGATTGCCTCTTCACTTCCTTCCTTATGACCTAACCAACCAGTGTTGTCTCTGGAGGAGAAGATAAAGGATGAGCTGTTATCATGAGAACAAGGGGGGGGGGGCTGGTGATGATAATCAAATTGGCCATCTGACATGATAATTGCATTTGAGAGGGTTCAAGAGAGCTCAGAGCTAGCAGCCTCTAGCATTTGCCCCTGGTCTCAGATGTGTGGTTTCTTCCATCTTTTACTGATACAACTCGAGGAAATTATTGAATCACAGGGGCTCATCTCTTAAACCAAGGGTATCTCCACCAGATAAATGACGGTCGCTGCCTCTACTTGATCCTGTCTGAAGTGCCTAGTGAAATCAGAGACAGGATGACCTGAACTTCCTTTAAACCGTTTAATCCAGGTTTTCTCCTCTCACTCATCTATGTACTGGTCATTCCTCATATCACAGGTTGAGACCCTGTCCACTGGTCTCTTGTTGACTGTTGTTACTGAGCTGCCTCATCTAAATCTGGTGCTTCTGAACATTCCATCGGTTCTTGGATTCTCCTAGTTTGTGGGATTGTGTCCTTTATCCAGTGCACTTCTTGTTGAAGATTTGCTCTCCTATTGCGACTCCAAAATATAGTTAAATATTTAGCTAATTAAATGCGCTGTGTTTTATGTTTCACATGGTAATGGTATTTGCGTAAATATAATGACCTTTTGTTAATATCTTTTGACATAGTCCACACAGTTTGAACACTACTACCACTACTAAGTCTGCCCCCTTTAGCCGTGTTGATGAGGTGGCAAAGTCATTTCAATGAGTATTGCCCTCTCCTTGTGGGCTTAATGAAGATTTCCCTGCCTCTTTAAATCCTTCTTCCAGGGGTTCACTCTCCCCTCTGTCTCGTAATTAAGTCAGTATATGAGCCGTAAAGGCTGAACTCTCCTGAAATAAACCCTGAGAATTCTCACCATCTGCTCCCCTGCTCCTCCTCACTCCTTCTCCTCTGCGGCCTCCCACC
The DNA here is from genome assembly GCA_016859345.1 of Istiophorus platypterus. NCBI lineage: Eukaryota > Metazoa > Chordata > Actinopteri > Istiophoriformes > Istiophoridae > Istiophorus > Istiophorus platypterus. Next base: position 17,026,158 of record CM029128.1, on the reverse strand, counting down.
ATCACAGCTCTGGCCACCCCCCACTAGACTCCCTCCCACATGTTTACAGGAGGGAGAAGAGTATTCACAGACAAAAAAAAGAGAATATGTATGCTGGGGGGAGGGGGGGGGGCATTTAGTCCCTGCGTCTATCATGGCCACCATGTTTTTGTTTCATTAAAATCCCAGCCCCCCCACACACACACTTTTTCTCTTTTTCTCCCTTGCTCTGCCATATTTCTATCCATTTCTATCACTCAAAACACCAAGGGGAAAAGAAAGCTAAGCTGACAAAATGGGCTGTCTGCTTAATAGTTACTATTCATTAATTAATCATCAGCGTTCATTTTCCAACCAGTGAATACATTCAAGTAAAATGCAGACATTGTCAGGGGGGATGGCTGGAGGTGGACTTTTTTTATTTAAATGGTTTAATTCTAATACTCTTCTCTATACAGTATCTATAGGGATCCCAGCAACTATCTAGGTTTAACATTCTGATGATGAATTCCCTTGAATTAAAGGATAGGTTCGCAGCTTTTCGTGTCTGTCTTGAAAAAAGAAAAGAATAGTCAGTCATCCAGATGTACATTGAAACAGATTTTGCTTGGTGTAATCCTTACTCAGTAAAGCTAGACTGAAACTTCTACAATAAGATTAACACAATCTTGTGCTGTTGTCAGTACTCATCTTCAGCGAAAGTTACATTTTCTCATTTTAAGAGGTCCTTTCCTGACCTGCTTCTGATGTGACTGTATTGCAAAGTTTATTTGAAACTACTATGAGGCTCCATCAGTCTGAGCTAGGCAAATAAGGTGGATATTATCCAAAATTACAGGTTTTTTAGTGCAAAAGGACTTCTATCTATCTATCTGCCCAAAATGCATAATGCATGACCAGTAGCTTGATGTTTTTCTGACTTATAAAATGATTCACTTGAAAGAGCAATTCTTTCCACTGACATCACTCCTAGCATCCAGCTCCCTCATAGGCTGGTCAGTCAGAGAAGGAGTTGAAAGATGAGTCCAGGGCCATTGGTTTCATATGATTGTAATTTATCATAAGCAACTGTATGTCCACTTGTTGACGGTGTTTCTGGCTTCAAGCAGTACTCTGACTGACATGGCATCATTCATAGTAGCTTTTTTGATCTTTTGTCTACAAAGGCAGTAGCATGAGTCACATTTACCAGCAACAGCATTTCAGGGAGAAGAAATTGAGTTCACAGGCTGTCTCTTTAAGCACGTGTGACACAAAACCCGATAGATACACAGCAAATTACAAAAACTGTTGTTTTTCATGATTTGTTTGTCATAAGAGTAAAGGGGAAAAATGACTTTTTTGACACTTGTTTCTGACTCACCCATGTGTTTATCTATTCAGTCTAGAAGGGTCTTAAGTGAAACTGTGTTGATTAGTTTAGTTCTTCTTTATTATGTGAAAAAAAAAACATTAAAAAAACACCTATTCCAATGCTTTGACGCCACATGGGGAACGTTAATCTTCTAAGATCTTTAGTGTTGTAAAGCCACAGTGACATACAAGCACTGTGGGCCTCCCTCGGGTGAAGCTCTCAGTGAAGCATCTCACGTCAGTTGTGCCCAGGTGAAATATATCAATATCTGTGGGCTGATAACCGTTTAAGCCAGTTCGATCTCGCTGCGTCAGGAGCCAATCCCTCACCTTTATTCATCTGGCTGGCCTTCATCTGCTCCTGTCTGACCCAGGCCATTAATTACCCTGCAGCTGGATCCAAACACTAGCGACAACATGCAGCAAGCACGCCACAATAATAGAAACTGATGAGTACTCGCTGGCTGTGCTTCTGTGCCGGGTTCTCCCAGGCTAAGCTGTCACGATTTTCATTTTTCATCATACATCTGAGGTGATGCCTCCCTAGCATCGCTGCACTGCTTGGCCCTTTCTGGTATATGTTTTGTCAGGAGCAATAGGTTCACACTGCCTTGATGTTGTAGCGGCGGATGCACCGTGGCATATTGTGTGTGTGAATGTAACATAAACAATGACAAAGCCTTTATCTCTCTTGCTTGAGGAATCCAAAACAAAGGCTCTGTACTTTATATCTCCACATTTTTGGACAAGAGTGAAGTGACACAAGTGTTTTGATGATAACTGTACAGAAAATGAAGAAAATGAAAACAGGGAAACTTTTAAAGAGTAGGCTTGGGGGCTCAAAAGTTTGTCGTTTTGTCCCTAAAGGAAACACTCTTTGATTCAGACTGTAAACAACAGAGGCTAGTGGGGATAAGTTCTGTGGTAAATGTCACAAGGATTTTAAAAAGTAGTAAATTCCATGGTTAGTAATATCCTCAACATCCGGCCTTTTAATAATTCATAACTGTACATCACTTGTTAAACTTTATGAATATTTCATAATATATTGAACTTCAGAGTTCTGATGAAGCCTATTTTAATGCTCTAAATGTAGGGAGCTAAAGAAAACCGGAAATTGAATATCCATATTTTAATGATTTGACTTTAGCCAAAATTAGTAATTTGAATAAAACCTCTCTTCTTCTAAATTCAAATTATATTAGGCACATGGTGACACAGGGTCTGTTTTAGCTAGTTATGAAAGGATTTGCTGAGTAATTGAAGGGATTGATAAGGATTAATGGGGAAGCTGGAGATCAATATCACTTCCAGCTCATTTCCAGAACTGCAATTATTCTTTAAAGTAAAGCTCTGAATAATTGATCTTAATTGCAATTTGATCTATTGTAAGGGAAAGGAATAAACCTTAATGATGACAGGAAATCCTTGGTAATTTTGGAATTGGGAGAGTCACAAATTCTGTTACTCAGTTACAGAGTCTTGTTTATTTTAAGTTTATGAATGGTGACACAAAAATTGTGTAGAATATCTGCAAACTGAAGCATAGTTCAGTGAAATGTGAGCTTCTCTCTTACCTGGCATTCTGTCAAACAACTCAGGATTTGATTTACAGTTCTGCAGAAAACACTCAGAGGAACCGATGCTGACAGCTGCCCATAAATACGGATAGGGCTCTCAAACTGTAATCAAAGGATTCACAAATCATAGTTTTGTTTTGCTGCTGTCAATGCATATTTGCACTGTATAACTGTGAGACCTCTCATGGACTTACCCACATTTTTCAGAAATGTGCTGTACTTTACTCTATAGCTTATTTTCCATGTTATTTAAAAAGATTGTGTTTTAAATTGCAAATAATATGTACAGTAAAAAGGCTGAGCAAAGTCTACAACACACTCTTCATAAATACTTTCCTGGGTCTCTGAACTGGTTTAACCTTCTCATGAATCTAGACCTAACTTCAACTCCTTTCATTTTTTTACAAAATTAGCTGCTATATCATTGACCAAACACCAATTCAAAGGAACAGGAACACACGTATATACATATATATATTACAATACATGCACAGATCCGCTTTTTTTTTAAATGCACACTTGCACAGACACAGAGATTCATAAAAGGGAGTAAGCAGCCACCTGTCTTCTCCATCCCCTGCTTCCCCATTGATCTCACGTAGCAGCCAGATTGGCGGTCCATAGCAGATGGAAACTAAGGCTTCCAAAGGCTCAGCCCAACTGGGTTTATGAAAGCACCGTGGATCAAAAGCAAAAGTCTGTAGATACCTCTGCAAGAGACGACAAAGAAAAAATATTGAGAAAAAGGAGATAATACAACAAGTGTAGTCCTGCACTCAGCATGCCATACTCAGATTTGGATCCAAACCCAGATGCAAAGTCATAGCACCCATAATTGTTTTTTGGGATCTGAATCTTAAGTGTCAGCTTCTGAAAAGCATTGCCTTCATGAGGGGTGTTGCCTTGTCAGTTATAAAAAAGGTTGCCATTCAGCGGGCAACCCTCAAGCCTCAGAAACCTTGTGTTCCCACAGAAAATGAAAGCACCCCGGCACATCAGCAATGTCAGCTACGCATTCACAAAGCAGCCTGTAGCAAAGTATTCAAATCAAATGTATAGACAAGATAAAGCATGCAAAAGCATTGCTATGATACTTGAACATGGCTATAAAAGATGCATTCATAAAGAAAAGAATGGATTCACCTGACTTTAACCTTAGAGCTTTGCAGCACTGGAGTGAGCAACATTCAGAGCAGATTGTCAGTGTGCTAAATGTCTGAATGATAATTGGAAAAGAAAAAAAGAAAAAAAAACTTCAGAGCTGGAGGTGCAGGCACCACTAAGATGAATTCGTCCTCAGATGTTTGTGTTTGTGGTAGTGAGTAAAAAGAAAAAGTTTTTTTTTTCTTCATTTTTTTTTTATCAGGCTCATGAGAAGGTACAATGGGCCAAAGAAGGCTTCTAAGAACAAATAAAATCAATTTTATCTTAATCTGGGAGGTCTATGCAATTTCAGAGGAGTTGCTGCAATCTGTGGAAGATTAGAAAAAAAAAACCCAAAAACCCAGGAAAAGTTAAGAAACTCAAAATTTCAATAGACTGGAACAAACTAAATTTTAGGTTAGGGGACCTAACTTAGTTTTTATTTATTTAATCTTTTATTACCTCTACTAGGTTATGTTTTCATTCCAGTCTGTTTGTTTATACGTCAGCAGGATTTCAATATTTAGCCTTTGCAGAGGTATGCGCCATTTGAGTTAGTTAAGTATGAGTTTTTTGTTTTGTTTTGTTTTCCAGGGTGTTGTTTTCTTTTGTTTTCTTTTGTCATGACATATGTTGCCGTTGACATTCGTTAATATATCCCCAGTAAGACATAGTGAAGCTTAATTCCTATTCCACAAAAGTAGCATTAAGAAATCCTGGATGATAGAGGAAGTGAGGCTTGATATAGTCTCCTCAGCGCATCCCGGCTTTTTACATTTTCCGAAGGCCAAGCTGATGAGTAGGTGTGGCTATGTTAAGCCAGGTGTAATTAATTCTGAAGAATGCATGTTCACAGCTTTCTTCAAAAGACATCGTGGGTCGATAACAGATTTACTGATGCTGAAATGGAGATGATTCGTGGGCCATACGTCATATACATATTTCTGGTGAAAACAAATGTTGACTTAAACTTTTACAGCAAAGTGTAGGTACAACTGTTAATGTGGGAAAATGAAAAGTAACTCCTTATAGGGTAATTATGACAGATTCAGACAAGATTTGTGGTTAGTAGATTTACATTTTTAGGCTACTTATGTATTCAGTCAATCTGTAATGGCTCTTTTATAATAACAGCAATCAGGAATACAAAATTTCAGTGCAATTTTATCCCAGAATAGTCTAGTCTCATCTTGCCTTAAAAGAAGATTATGGCGAATATTGAAAAAATTGAAATGGCCCACTAATGCAGCACAATTTACTATGTATTAATATTCCATTAAGTCGTCCTTCTTATTGGTCAACTATTTGCTACAAACGCTGCATAGTGTTAGTTTTCTTTACTTGTAGCAACGTTTGCAGAGGAAGGAAGAGTCATGCTTTTAACACATAGTGCCTTAAAAGTTGGCTAAAATTAATAAAGACGGCAAAAATATGTGGATTTAATTGAAAACCGAGACATTTATATGAACAGATTAACCAAACTAACTGTTTCCCTGGTCCAGATCAGACTAACTTCACAGAATAAATCTCCATGGTAATGTGTGCACCACTGCTTTCGTGAAATCGAGTCATGGCTAAACTCAGCCAGGACACCTGGAAAATCATGGCTTAATCTGCTATCTATGTTTTGTGGCACAGCCCTCTAGTCTCACCACATGGTGTACGATTTACATGCCAAATTCCTTAAGCCATTTTGTGTGTTATCACGCGTGTCATTTCATGCCATGTCAATTTCTGTATTTACTAACCACAAACCCTCCCCCTCCCCACAACCCTAAACAAAACGGCATTAAATGACATGCTGGACTGAAAAGTGATAAATGCCAAGCAAAATACTTAAAATGCAAAAACTGGACACGCAAAATATCCTCAAAGTGGCGTATTATCTTTACGCAAACCCATGAGACCACATTGTCAAGTGTGCAGGGAGTGTGTGTAGTACCCTTTCCCAAGCTTGTTTGTTCTAAATGAAGATGTAAATGTTTAAAAACTAATAAATCAGCTCCTGAAGCAGCTGGATGCTGCAGTTTAAAGCCAAAATTACAGCAGCAGGAGTAAACTGGGCATTGGTTAGGGACTATTTTCAGTCAGCTAATGAGTATACACACCAGCAGGATTCCAAATAAACTGTATGACCCGTGTTTGTGGTAATGAAGGAACATGTCATCCAGGACGAAGGTATGGATCACTGATGTGCTTTAGTAGTTATTGGACAACAATGGAAGTCAATGAGGAAAATGCCATAGAAGACTTTGACTACACAGAATATACTTGCTAATAGGATGAATTTAATGCTGGTTATATTTTTTCACGTTCCGTAAACATGTTTGGTTTGTTTTCCTGTCCCTCTTGCACTTCACAAATAGGAATTCACAGCATGAGATTAGAGAATAATCATGGTTTTGGTTAAATATTGAAAAAAAATTAATTGTAATTTGAGGTATGACACATGACATGCGTGCTGTATTAATGTTTAACTGAAACTGTGGTCTTTTTCTAAACTTAACCAATGTCCTTTTGTTGTCTAAACCTAACTGTACACAAAATACGAATACCAGTCCACAGTGTCCTGCACTTTGCATACCCACTTTCCACCATGACCACCTTTACCAACAACTCTACTGCAGTAAAAAATATAGTGCTGCCTTGTACTGGAAAAAATGGTAGCAATTAACACAATCTGGCATTTAATTCAAACAAGTTATTGGCAAAACAAAACAGGACGTTGTTGTGGGTTTCCGAGATTCTGGCCCTTTTCCCTGATTCTGCAGACTGATCTCGCCCACTCCAGCATTTTCAGAACTTTTGCTCTGGCCATGTCTGGCAAGGGACAGTGAAATGATTACAACTTTAACACAGATCAACAGACAAGAACGAGGATCTCTGTTACGTCCAATGTGCCCTACAGTTGCGGCACTGTGTCCCAGGATGGTGACAGCTAGAGCTGCTAGAAGCTGACAAGGCAGATCTAACTCATACAGTAACTAGGCTGCAGTCTGCTTGCCACACTTTCCACAGTGAAATCACTTTATGGTAAAATTTATTTCACAATTGACTTGTGACATTCTGCTATTAAGATGAGCTAAAAATCTCAGAAAAATTCGAGAAAACGTCAACAGACACAGAGCAGTTAATTACTGTTTACCTACATATGTTCAATATTATGAACATATTTCCTTGTGGCTAGAAAATGATCTATAATTTGGTAATTTTATGCTTGCTAATGTTGTTTGCATAGCAGCTAATAGAACAGAGATAGAGATGAATTCCAGGGGATGTAATTATTTGACCAACTCCTTCACACATACACACAAACACAAATCAAGCCATTGTCTTGAAGCTATGAATTATGACATTACATCCTATGCCAACTGTATTTTAATGTCAGGTATGTCAGTCAGCTGTGTTTAGGATCATTAGGCAGACTAAGGAGTTTGGCTAACAGCCACGAGAAAGGCTTAACTTCTAAGCTGGTTAGAGGTTTTGCCACTGAGAGAGGCACAGCCAAAACCTTGCTTGGTCGTGTATGGCAGAGTGTGAAGGGGAATAATTTCTCCAGCAGCATGAGCGGTGCACAAGGGGTTATATTTTTATTGGACTGTACTGACTGCTAGCATGGATTGACTGTACATTAGAAGTGGCACAGTGTTCCTTTTCTCTCCTGTCTATTTTTTAAGGCGTGCACGTCTTTGTGCAAGTCTGGCTCTCTGGCTTTCAGCATTTGAATTAAACATCAGTAACCATTTCAAAAAACCTGGACCTCAGAACAGAGGTATTGGATGTGATTTTTTTTTTTTTTTTTTAGTTTTTCTCAGTGGCAATTTTTTCCGCTCTAAGAACCCGTGTTCCTTCCTCCTGTAGCAACGTGGGCTCTTTAACGAGCACAGGCATAGATGAAAAATGAAGTCGCAGGTTCGAGGCAGGACCCATGTCGGTCCTTACATTAAAAAGAGCCCATCGACCCGTGCTGACAGGGTTGAGCTGGGCTGTGATGTTGTAGACAGAGGATGAACGGTTTTGCTGTAGACAGAGAGGGTGTCAGGCGAGCACAGACAGGTCATTTCCCATCCATGCAGGGGGCCAAAGCTGCAGATTCAGCAGTCATGGATTCAGATGATGATGACAGCTATGGATGCACCCGGTTGGTTCCTCCACAAGGCCATTCCTCCTCATCAGCCTCTCAGAGGGAGAGTTCAGCAGAGTCAGCACAACACAGATAAAAATGTCTCTGTGTGGCCTCCTCTCTGTGATTTGCTTTTTTATTCTCCTTCGTGGAACAAAGGAGAGTGTGTATTTGAGAGAAAGAGAGAGAGCGTAGGAATAAAAGACAGAGACAAAGGAGGAGAGAAAAGAAAGACTATCCTTCTGGGACTGACTTGCTCTGTCTCTGTCTCTTGCAGCCCTTGTTGCACATCAACATGGAGAAAATATATGATCCAGGGTCCTGACATCGAATTTCATTTCAAATTTTCTTTGACAATATTTTCAACAAATGGTGGTCACAGCATTGAGCAGTAATAGAAAATGACAGCGAACCTTATATTTCTTCAGATGCACTCTGGAAATCAAAGGTCTCAACATGAGCACTGCTATCTATTCACAAAAACTCATTGGGTAGATTTATTTTATCGTGCTCTCCCATGACACATGCTTGGGATGTTTAAAAGATTTGATTCAGCTCTTCTGACACTTCAAAATGAGGAGATATTATGCTGAGGAAAAAAAACAAAACTCTTTTGGTTACCAAAAGCCTATTCTGTTTAATGATTTAATTATTGTGCGTAATTAACTGGTGAAATATGGGATTATAAAGTGCAACCCCCCAAACTAATGTGGCACTTTGCCATATCTGACATCTATCTTTGCGAAACAATTTCATGAGAATGTAAATATATATTACGAGTGGGCTATTGTGGATTTTCCTTTATTTTTCAAATGATACGAAGCAAGTGGGATGCAAGACATGTGGCTTATACACCAATCAGCCACAATATTAAAAGCTTTTATTGGTTTTAATGTTTTACATATATTTTTGGTTTATTTTCTAGTCTTTGGTGTTGTGGATGGATGGATAATTGTATGTCTTTGGGCCTCTCACATTTCTAAATGAAACCACCTGAGAAGTTTAAAGGACAAATATTTGTGGAACTGGTAAGAACTTACAGACACAGTTATAATGTGTTACATAACTTATATGTTTATGAAATGTTTTCAATGTAAAGTTTTAATCTGAAAAATAACTAGTTCATCTGATGAATAATTGTAGTGGGGTAAAAAGTGTAACATTTCCCAATGAATTGTAGGGGAAGTAGCATAATGGAAATGCTCAAGTAAAATAAAATAACTTCAGATTTGTACTTGAGTTCCTGAACTGTGCTTTCCACCGCTGGTTATGTTATGTGCTGTCCAAATTATCAGAAGTTATAAAGCATGTTTCAAGAAATTGCCAAAAAGATAGTTTAGATTTAGTACTGATTGGTGTCTAAATGCCAGGGTGATAGATGTGTTTCCGTGGAAAATAAAATGTCAGGTAAAAAAAGGCCATGTGAATAATATAAATGACCTTATACACAAAAAAAGATCTAAGTTGCTATGGCAACAGGCAACAGCCAGTTTAACCCTGCCATAAAGGCATCACAAAACATAAACTGTATAACTTGGCTAGAGGAGCTCTAACAGGGCTGAACGGTTTAGAAGAATTTGCAGCACTGGAAACACGGAGCGTACTCAGCTTCAACTGAAAGCTATCTTTAAGACACATTTTGTGTTACCCAGCGAACCTGTGAACCTGTCAGTGACACATCAAATCAGTGCCATGGTAACTCCGGATTTGGAAACCATTTCAGTTTTTTGACAAGACAATTATCAACGGTTCAGTACCAAGCATTTGAGCTAGAAAATAGAGATGGAAAATGCAAAGGAACAGCACGGCAGCACTGAACAGCTGTTGATGCTACGTATTTCTTGGAGACGATGGCCACCGACAATTGGGCAGATAATTAAATTCACAGTGTTGTGTTTATCTTTAAATGAAAGGGAATACAAGACCTTCAGCCCGGATTTCGGTTGTGTTACAAATGAGGAGCTGATTATATCAGTGAGAGTTTGTTCTAATTTCCCCTGTTTTTATTAGATTAATAGAGGAAATAGACACGAATTCATAACAAACATCATCAGCACACTGCTTCCTCCCATGATCTCTTCCCTCCTGTGCGCCTCTGTATTTGTTCTGGTCTGATAGCAAGAGTGGCATCACGTAACAGGGCTCCACCAGTTAGAGGTGAAAGATGTCGGCTCGGTATTGACTGAGCCCGTCACACGCTCTGATGACTCATGTTAAAGCACTTTTTGACTAAAAGGATTTGTAAAAGATGTGTCACTCACGGAGCGTTTCCAGTCCTCTACTCCCAGCGGTGGTGGGCCTCTTTGGACGAGAACAGTCAAACCATTATCTTTTCACTCTTGACTTATTGACAGGAATCTGGAAGAGGGCTAAATGGATGTTAGCCAATCACAGCTATTAAGGTCAAGCACATAAATATACACTTCTCTGACACGATGATGGATAGTGTGAGGGCCTGGCTTTACTCCCCACTGGAATCACATAGAGATCAGAGCAACTCAAACACTGACTGATCGTTTCTTATTGAGAAAACTGTAGCCCTTTGATGTCAGGAGACAAAGATGCAGAGAGATCGGGGATAACAGTTGGCAGTGCACAAGTGAGAGTGGAAAAGACCATTTATAAAAGTAGACAGCCTATCACTGAACACAGGTACACGATGAGCCAGCTTCACAGTAGGGTGGCCAACTCTAAACACTACACTTCACCTCTGATTCAAAATGCTGCTCGTACGGCTCTGCGACTGAATCTCTACTCTCGTGAATTAGTTCCAATGCCAGTCGGCATCTGAAGGATATTCACAGACCTGAAATCTCTGCAGATCAGAAATGTAAATTGAACACCACATGACCTCTTTCTTGATATAGCAACATCCCCACGGCACATTATATATGTACTGTTTGTAAAAAATTGTTTTTTTGTGTTTTTTTTATTATGGTTTTTAATCCAAGTGGGTATTGGCAGTCTGTGTGCCTTTGCGTCCCCAAGTCAGATCCATGGGAGGTGGCAGAGAGCATTGTCAGATACTATGCAAGGAAAGTTTCGAAGCTTACCGCACCGATTTGGCATTGGACTCTTATAACATAGTCGGACTGTAAACTGACAAAAAGGGACACAACAATGATCAAGAATGATGCAGTAAAAACAGAGATAGTGCCCTTTTTACTCCTTGCAGTCTTCTTCCTTTTTAAAACCTAACACCTTCCTTGCCCATAATACAACTTGACCTCGATTGTTCAGTTGGAGATTTAGGGGTGTTATGCAAGTACAGTTAATGTAGCCTTGAGCCTCTTCCTTTTAGCATGGATGGGAGTTGCTCCCGGCCTCCAGAGGTTTAGTTGGAGATTCAGTTGTGTTATGCCAGTAGCACTAAGACAATAAGGAGCAGGCTGCAGAGGTTGAAATCCAGGCCCCGAGATTTTTTATAATTCATTTATTTATTATTTGTTGTCTACAGCCCCAAATAAAGCAACATCAAACATTTTTCACTTGAGGCAATTTAACCAACTTCATGCAGCTCCCACTGCAACTGCAAAAGGCTTTTCTAGATCTGTTTTTCATAAATTCAGTAATACTCCCTAAGACCTGTAAAAAGAATGTGGTGTGTTAAATCAGTGGAGTTCCCCTTTGAAGTAGTTTGAGCTACTAATGTTGTTTTCACGCTTCCTCCGGAGTCTTCACCTACCTTTGTTTCTCCAGTGATTTTTAAAGGACAATTAATTATTTTGGTTTATTTTTCACACACAAGTATCCTCCTGAAAAATGGATCAACTGCGTGGTATTTTTTCATGAAAACACTGTATTTCACTTGCATCACCAATTGAGCATGTGGGTTCTGCAGTCTGCTCAAAGTAAATCCCAGACCAGTGTTTAGTGGTAGAACCAAGACTGGTTTTTCTGGACCACCAATTGAATAACAACTGAAGGCACGAAAAGTTCTCTCCAGTCAGCTGAAATGTTAAGAACCCCTATCTTGATTGCGGTTAAAGAAAGACAGGATGCAACCCAAGATCTCTTATGTGAATACCAAACCATCCACCCAGATCCTGCTCCCAAGACTTTCTGCGGTGATGTAATGCTGGCAGTATGTTTGAAAGATTACTTTTTTGTTCTGAGTGTCCCCACTCAAAGTCGGCTGAAAGGTCTGCTATCAATAATCCAACCACAAGTGCAACAGAGACCGTAGATCATTTTAAAAGACCGCCGCTGTTCTTTTTCCGATTATGACAGTTTAAGTGAAATAATGCAGTTAGACACCATTGTCATAAAGAACAAATAAAGGCAAATGACCTTCTCTCATAAGCAGATGGCCCATTTTTTGCAAATCAATGTTACTGATACATGTTAGATTATGGGCAGATGGCAGCAGGCAAAGTTCTATCAAGCAGAAAAATGATACTAGGTATTTCATATAGTTGCTACAAACAGATGTTTTGCACTGTTGTCACCAGCAGTGACCTCCTCAGACACATTATCATTAGATGCCAGCTCTTCTGACTGTGGCTGCCATCTTGAATTAGTGATGGCCTAGTGTGCAGAGGGCCTTCCTGTCTCCCTGTCATCTCTATGGAGACAGAGGAAGTGGATCTCGCCCACAGCTTGTGCCCACATTTCACATCTACTCAGCTTCACGCCACACTGTTCCTGTAGGCTGCTGCAGAGCGCAATTCTGCGCATGAAGCCAAGCAGACTTAATAAACATGATCAACTCTCCCATCCTTCTCCATTTAGAGCTTTAAAAGTCTTCAGATGGTCTAAGTACAAAAGCGGGAACAGCAGTTGGCTGAATATGACATTATGAATTGAGGCATAAGTGCAAGCAAGCGTATTTGTAATTTAAATTCCCATGTATCGCACCAAGCATCTTCTGTGCTTCTACCTGGCATAATGCAAACTGAGATCACTTACAGGAGACTGTAAAGCTCATTTGTTTCAGCCCTCAGCATGGCCACTGTCTAGCACTGCTAGGAGAAGCCAGTCAGGCAATGGAAAAGGCATAAAGCTGGATTTAAGTTGAATGGTTTTTGATCACAGGGGGAAATCCTTTACTCCGGTCTGAAAACCAAATCAAAGACAGTGTTTAAGTTGAAAAACACAAAAACACGTTCAGTGAATTATTGGTTTGTCACACATGGCCTGACTTCTTTTCATTACATTTATTTTGATTTACTGTTTCCCTTTACATATATTTGCTTAAAGCAAGGCAAAAAACAAAGTGGATGAAGCATTATTAGATGGTAATATGACAAGCTCCATATGGCACTACAATGAAGAGAACAAACATAAAAGGTTTATTGTTTTGACAAGAGCTGTTTGATGCAAGTCAAATGAACAGAAGATTGATGGACTGATGAAAGCGGTCTGATTGTATCTATATAGTCATCATGACATTTAGCTTTGTTCAATTTCAGAAAGCTTTCTTTGCCATCACTGTCAAGGAAGTTCTCCTCATTTTCAAAGCGGGAGTGTATGTTGTTTGACATTTGAAGTCAACTCAATGAGGAACTGTAGGTGAAAAAGGCTCAATGGGAATGAAGTTGGGTGAAATATGAACTGAGCAGGATCTGGACTCTCCGCAGAGGTTGTAAATATGCAAATCTTTGCAAAAGATTCGTAAAATTATTGAAGTCTCTTTGAACTGGTGGATTCGGTGAATGATGGCAAAAATATAGCGAATCGATGGATGGACTGACTGTAAGACAAAAAAGCAAACAAACAATTAATTAGCGTTCATAGGATGTGCAACTCACCCTTTAAACCTTAGGCTAACACTGAATAATTGGTCTCACTATAAAAATGTATCTAGCATGTATCTCACAATTTGCTTGTGAGAATAATGATGATAACATCTTATAATACAGTGCAATTTCAATATATGAATGAAGTAGTAATAACATACCTACTGTTCACTAGTGGTAACTATATGTGGGGGCAGTGGAAGAAAATCTCCAGTAGACCCCTTTCTCGATTTCTTCTAATTATTTTATATATTGTTACAATATCAAAACATTCAGTGAAGTAAAAATAAATCCCTGTAGTGTGGCTGTAGCTTGCATCAGGCGGCAGACCTGTAAAACATGAGCAGCTCTCTTTTATATTGTATTTTTTCCTAAGCACTACAGTTGTGTTTTCTTATAAGGTGAAACTTAAAAATGTATTTTACATTACAGAACCAGGTATGTGGGCTGTCATATAAAGTTAGGTTGTTCTCCCCCTTTTATTCATTAATTACACAGTATGAACCAGGGTGTCAACACATTGCCCATTACCCTGTGTTCACAGCAGTAGGCAGCATATATTTATTGCTCCTTTCTCCTAAAATGTTCAGTGTTATAATTATTATGTTTTACATAGGTCTTGTTTTTGTCAACTGAACTTACATTTTAGTACCAATAAAAAATATAACTATTTTCTATCTACAATTTTCTATCTAAACGGAAACACCAAACCATTTCTTAAGGTGCTGACATCTTATAACCGTTTCATCAGCCCAGCTTCCCAAGTGCAGCAGGGGGTGGATATCTCAAATTTGCCTTATTAAACACAAATCAGAATGCAGGCTACAGAGGGGCTGAGTGTCAGAGCCACTGGGTTTGTTCAGCAAACACCATCAGTCAGAAGTTCATGTTTATGTAGAGGAAACGCTGACAGTATGTGAAACAGGAGAAAGAAAAAGGTGGGAATAAGGCACATAGAAAGATAGATAGATAGATAGGTAGATAGATAGATAGATAGATAGAAGGATAGATAGATAGATAGATAGATAGATAGATAGATAGATAGATAGATAGATAGATAGATAGATAGATTCATTTTTCTTTTTTTGATTCTAGTTTCTAGGAGTCCTCGCTATGATTTTACATGGATTGTTGATTTCAACTGCATCAAATGTAAATGTGTTAAAAAAGATTCTTTATAATTGAATAGAAATTAATATGAATGTGAATGTAAAGAAATACTACTACTACTACCTCAATGAGGGAATGCAAAGGGAAAGGAAATATTGTGAAGTAAATCAAGAAAAATATGGGATATAAAGGACAATGGCATATTTTTTAGTCTTTTTAATGCTATTTTTAATGTTACATTTTGATTTCATCTTTTAATTGTCCAAACTTATTGCTAAATGCATAGTCATGTTCTCTTTTCCTTGTTTTTACATTATTCTCATTACATTAGAAATTTTTACCTACTCTCAGAAACTTGCTTATTTATGCTTTGGCCCAAGTGAGGGATAAAACTTTTGTTTAACTTTTATAGAGATAAGTAATAACACTAAAAAATTTCAACTTAAACATAAGGATATTTATCACTGTTATATTTCCAGGCTCCAGATGCTGTAATTTTTCACTTGCTTCTTTTTTCTGCATAGGGATCCCCTTTGTCTCCCATATCTGACTTTCTGCTTAGGGGAACAGCATAAGTTTGAAGGGCTCTCTCTCTCTTTCTTCCTGTCTCATTCTGTGTGTGTGGGCATATACACATCTGCATACATAGGAGGACCAGATAGGAGCATGGTCATTATCCGTAGGGAAGCTAGGATGAGATAGCAGCGAAGCATGATGAGTGGGAGGTGTATGATGCTGGCGTGCCACATCTATTCTTCTGGCTCTGCAGATGACATCAGCCCCGAAGGCAAAATCTTGACACTGGACATATCTGAGTCATGGGGCAGGGGGCCACATTGAGATGCGATCTCTACTTCCTCACTGTTATACACACATACACACTCACACAAGCAAACACATACAATTCCCATCATGCAGCAAAGAATTTCTGGGGTTTAGGAGTGAATTAGAAGCCTAAGGTGAAGAATGTAAGCAACAGATAGTTTCAAATAAATATAACCCTCAAGTAATAAGTGCGAGCACGGTAAAATATATCAGTATTTATTTATTATATTTTATCTTTTATCAAATACCTTTAGAGTTAGTGAGACACTGTGAATTTTAACCCAGAACAGAAACCCCCTACCAAAGTGGGGAGGTCCCAATGCCCAGTGAATTATCTGTAGAAAATAATTTGACAAAAATGTTGAAATAAATGTTGTAAACTATAGTTAGCTTGTTTTAATACTACTAGAGCAATATTTTACATGCTGTAGATAAAATAATAGTTGCGAATGAGACTGTGCTATGAAATAAAATAAACCTCAGTGCAGGAATACAGACCATATTTTCTGCATCTGTCACCCATCTGCTGTCCTTAATATTTGTTCAGCGCGAGCAGCCAGATCATGACGGTGTGATTATGCAGGTTCTGGCTGTGCAGAGAGGTTAAAGATTTAAATCTGTAGTGAGAGTTACAAGGTTAACAGAAACATGCAGTATCTGTTCAGCTTTACTAAATTATGATAAGCCCAGATCTGCATACAATAATATTTAAGGCTAGATTTTTTTTTTTTTTTTAATTTCATTTGACATTATTAGTTTTGCTTGTTGCTCGTTATTATTCTAATACTTCGCAACTGCAGTTAACTCAGTCAATCATGAAAATGTCATTTCTTGTTTTAATTTTTAAATTTTAAAGAACGTAGCATTTTTTTCAGAGCCCTTGAACAGCTTTTTTTAAAGGCCATGTCACACAGAAAAGGAAAAAGACAGGTTTCTTTGGTTTTTGTGCTCATTGAAAAGTTTTTTTTTTTCAGAATAAGGAGCGTCAAATCAAAAAGAAAGTCTTTTTCTTGCTTTTGTTTGTATGTTTACCATCATGCTCCGCAACCAAGCACGTAGTTTGATGTATGATTTTGATTTCCAAGGTGTGCATTGTATGAAATTCAGCCACCGATTGATTTTCCCTTGTACTAGGGGGAATGACAGTCAGAAGATTATCGGTTTGTTTTTCCCCTCCCTCTCCACAGGTTATTTTCATGTTGTGAATGGATATATCGATTCAGGCTCTGTTCTGTTTGTCCTCAGCTCAGTTTATCATCTAAGAAGAAAACAGGAAGGGAAAGTTGAACAAGTTTGACTTCATAGCATGGGGGAATGTGATCAATAGCTCCAACATGACATGTTTTTTTCTGATGGATGTTTGTTATACATTTGAGATTTGATTTGAAAACCACTTTATTCTTTTTCTCTCTTGTTTCCCCTTAGTTCTCCACAATCATAAGTATTTTTCCATGCTGTAGTTTCATTCAGATGCTGGGATCGGTGGTTGTGATTATTTTTAATTATCTGCTTGCACGTTTAGTAGCTGAAGTTTGTAGTTGTCTCTTGAAGAATCTTCACAGACACAAGACAGTGCTGAAACATATAGTCTCAGGTGACCAGGAAAGGACCAGGTGGAGATGGTGAAGGTGTTGATATAGCCAGTGGTAATTCTGAGTTAGATGCAAACACTAACTACTGATGTCCTGTCAAAAGATAATCCAACGCAACTTCTAACCTTGTGATTCCTCAGTTCACTTAACGTCAAGTTTAAATTGAAGTTTAATGAACACAAGCCACAATAATGTCACTATATGTTATCTGTTTAAGTAATTTGATGGTGTGTTATTTAATAAACACTGCATATAATAGTAATATAGTATATAGGCCTATATTCAGTGGTAATTATATGTGGGATGTCATTACATTAACTCATTGTCATTTGTTCACGTAAAAATATTAATTAAAGCAGTTTTAATAAATCCAACAATCAATCAACATCTGTGCAATCCTCCACTAAATGCAGAAGTAATAAAAACACCTTGCCATCACTGTGCAAAAACACTAGTATATCTAGCTATGACTGACTGTTTGTGTTGTGCCAAATTTGTCTCCTTTGAGTTATGTGCACATGTAGCTTATTTTAATCAGTAAACCATTTTGGAGGAAACAGTGCTTCAATTAACTGCAGTTGAAGTGTGCATGTCATCCCCATGTTTTCTGTCTACCTCAGCTGCTTACTGTCAAATACAGACAACATGCCCTCTCTCCTAAAGATTTCTCTCAAATACAAGAAAACTGCAATGGCAAATACATATTCATTGACTGGATTATGTTCAGCGGCAACCAGTTTTTTGTATGAATGAAGCACTGCATTTATTAATGACTGTGGAGCTGGCAGGAGGTGGTTGGGATGGATGGCAGGTGCACAAAGCACACAACTGTCCGCCAGAGAAAAAGATTCGCATCCAGAGTCTTGTCTGTTGTTGGTTCTAAGCAACCAAAGCGCTTTGGTTAAGGATAGAAAAAGATTGGGGGTTTTGTTAAATGTCAATAATCATGCTGTGTCTGTCATCAGTGTGCTCTTTTTTCTGTATCAAACCAGACAAGGGTCTTTCACCAACCTTAACCAAGTGCTGTGAGTCTCTAAATATAACCATAAAAAAATCTGATGACACTGTATCCACTACAAGCAGGTAATTGCCCCAGGGCCCAAGACCACCAAGGGCATGAAAATTCCCACAGCTTATCTGAAGTTTTTTTTCCTGTCCTTCCTGTTCTCAGCCCAAGCTGTTTGTCCAGCACAACCTCTGCCCACTTCTTTGTTCCTTATATCCTACACTATCCGTTTCATCTGTTGCATGTCTTTGCCCTGCCCTGATCTACAACATAGCCCCATAGTGTGACTGACACAGGAGTGAAAGCTTGGACTGACACTTGAATTTGTGGTCCCTTGCTTACAAACTCTTTATTTATTGCAACATCAAAGATATTGAGTTTGACTGCAGTTATTAGAAAGCTGGACCAAGTTAAACAAAATGCATCTTGCATCTTCTGAATGCCAGTGACTTAATCAGCATCAGTTTCCATCACTCTCAGCAGTATTTGTGCTGCTGAATATACCGTAGATTTAAAGTTGTTTTCCCTGAGTAAAAAAAAAAATAAATTCATAGATGAGCTCCCCTTTACCAAAGGCAGGCAGTTAACCCCTTAACATCCTACAACCTGAAAAAACATACTCTAAATTGTATTATACCTGGATTATCATTTCAAAAAGGCTTAATTTTGACTGAGGAGCGGAAATATGTACTGATTGATACACATTATATGTGTATTCATGGAACCTTTCTTTCAAGCTGAGTTTATGTAAGCCTTCACAGCACAGTTAACATTATTAAATAACCTACTGTAAAGGTAAGTGCTTCGTTTCCTCGGGCAACCAAATTTGTGCACTTGAATAGAAAGAGAGAAAGAAAAAGACACTTCTTTAGTGTACATCAGCTTTCTAATTCAAGTCTTGTTAAAATGTGTTAAAATGAGAGAGATGTCCCAAAAGCAGTGAACAATACCAGAGCTGGTATGGGTGCAGGGAGAGCGGTTAGCCAACAGACTGTAATGTCACGCTTCAGTAAATCTGCGATGGTCAGAGCTGTCTGGAGAGGACGAGAAGAGAAAAGCAGCACTGGTGACATTATTTGTTAAATCACTGATGTCTGAAAGACTTTGTGAAATGCTCACCTTCAAAATATACATAGGCATGGCTCAAAATGTCCAGTGTGGTTTATAATAGCACTTCATCCCAAATTGAATAAAATGATAAACTGATGTAACTTTCTCATATGAATAAATGGAAAAACTAAGTGGAAAAAGTGGGACCTCATATTCACCAAGGACACAGATTTCCCTCCCTAAACCATACAATTGAAACCATTTTAAATTGATTGATTCATTCAGTGGGTTAAATGGGCATTGTCCTCCATCTCTTTACTTATACAGCTGCTGTTAAAAACATTAAGGCTCATAATTCTGTGAAGTCGATTAATTTGACTCTGGCGCTATATTTATGCCCAGGTGTTAAAATCTATTTAAGGTAATCTTGAATTCTAACTGATCTGGGAGCTCACTTCTGCTCCATTGGATTAACTTGGTTCATTTGGGAACCCAGGAGAGCTACGGATATGCAATCTAGTGGTGTAACACACTTTCAAGAAATGAGATTTGGCTTTTGCCTTTTTCCTCACTTTTATTGTATATTTCACTAATGCACAGGAGAGTGTAATAGGCTTTTTACCCAGGCCATGGCATAATCTTTATTACTGCAGCTACAGTGTGATGCAACGTGGAAAATATCAGCCTCCTGATGGAAGATGAAAGGTGAAATCATTTGCATCTGACTGTATTTCTGATGATGTTTTACAGTTTTCATCCCTTTACCATCAATGTTGATCTCAAATCTTTTTCAGAAAAGGTAAGATTTCTGTGTGAATGAGAGAAAAACAATTGTATTTCATATTAATTGCATGGAAATGCCAGTGTCAATAACAGTGGTTGTTGTTCTTTGTCACCTCAGAGATCAAGATCTTTCCTTACCTGATAGGCAACCTGCTCTCTGAGGAGTCCAAAGTCCAGAAGTTGTGCAAATATGAACATGTTTTAATGTTTTAGATAATGAAGATGCTTAGTTTAGGAGATTATGTTGCCACATGTGGTGACATCAGGGCAAAATCTCAAAGTGAATTAGAAACACCATCACTGTGTTTGGAGTGTCACTTTATTGTAAAAAGAAAGGCATTTATAAACAATGCATTTTTGCTCATGTTTGTCAAGACACTAAATATATGATGTTGGCATATATATTATTTGTATGCATACATATAGTATGTTTATGGAATATACTTTAGTTCTCTATTCATGCTAAAGTCACATTCACATATGTGTCTGAACACATGGTCCATCACAGCTGCATTTAACTGATAAGGCACTTAAGGAACGAACCTGATGGCAGCACTAAGACCAAAGACCAGTAAAGTAGATTGACTGTATAAATCCCATGTGGAGCTTTCCATATCTTAATAGGCCAGTGAGAGGGCAATGATTTACAATACAACAAGCTATGGTGGTAGGTTGTTGCTATGAGTGTGTGTGTGTGGGTGTGTGGGTGTGTGCGCGCATGTGTGCACATGTTTGTGTGTGTGGTCAGTGCATGTTTGTGTGTTTGGCAAGCTCAGGATTTTTGCTGTGCAGCACGTCACATTACTTTTCCTGAGTTAAGAAATACAGCCTCTGCACAGCACATCTGCTCAGAGCCACAGAAGGACCCGGGTGACAAACCAAATGAAGCTGTCTGCTCAGCCATCGCTCTCCACCCACTCACACCCTTCCAACTTTCAACTCTCTACAAACCTACTCACTGTTTTCACCTTCTAATCCACACCTGGAACCTGACAGAAAATCCAAATTAAACTGACACTACAGTTGGCTGGATCGCATGCAGGCTGAATTTCATCTGAAAGGGGAAAGGCACCAAACACAACCAAGATGGAGATTTTACCCAAACATCTCTTACCTGTAACCTCATGCCATTTTTCCAACCTGAGGGTTGGGACTGCCTGATGGGTTTGCAAGATAATACTGTGGAGTCAGAGGACGATTAACATGATGGGAAAGAACAAAAATGTAATTTTTTTCCCCCAGTGGGGTCACTACCAATTAGACATATTAGATTACATAGATATTGCTCCATTTTATGGGTTCAGAAGCAAAAGTAAGGTGCTCTAATGTGTACAAAGAGCTTATCCATCCTGTCAGAGATTTGGCTGTTTTTGGACATTAACACTTCTCTTCTCAAATCCAATACTATTAGCGCTGTCATGGTATTAGCCATTGACCAAATTCTAGAATACCAGATAAGGGAAAAAGAGAACCAAGGTGAAGTTGATTTTAAGTCACACTAGCAGCCAGGCTCTGTGTGTGTCTGATAGTATATCATTCCACCCCCTTTTTCTTTGTCTCAACAAGTGCTGGATGGATTGCCTTGAAATTTTGCACAGACATTTCTGTTTGCCAGAAGATGAAGCCTGGAGACGTTGGAGATCCCCTGACCTGTGCCACCGGCACTTAAAAAGTTTTCATTTACAGAGGAAACTGTTTCGACATCTACCGGGATTGGCACAAAATTATGTGCGGACATTCGATCTCCCTAGTGGATTAATTCTGATGACATTGGTGATCCCCTGGCTTTTCCTCCATCACCACATCCAGAAACTAGCATTTATCTCAAAGCACTGCTGCGCCTCAAAGAAAGTGAATGTGTGGGTGTTTGATTATATCTTATTGATACTTACTTTGTAGTCAAGGAACTCAATTTAACTTTATTTTTTATAACTAGATTTTGTCTTTACACTAAAAAAAAGCTTGTGAATAATGAAATACTCAGAGGAAAAAAAAAAAAAAAAAACAATAGCAATTTGCAAGCCTATCAGATGATGAGGTGCCAAAGTAGGATAAAAACTCAGCATTTCAACTCACATCACTTGGCTGTTACCCAAGAGAATTTGCCCTGATTTTCTGAGACCTTTGATCTAGGATTATACGGTGACTGCTGAGGAGAGAACTAAGTGTTTGGTCTAAGAGAGCTTGTAGTGCAGCCTGAGGCCTGAGGCCTCTGACTCTAATGCTGCAACTGAATCTACTGAGAAAGATCGAAAAACATCGAGTTTAAGTAAAAAAAAATATTCAGAAAAATTTTTATACTGTTGTTCTGATTCGGATAGGTCTGGATTATCTCACTTATCTCTTTTTTAAGTATTAAATTGAATGAAATATTTGAGGATTTTGAAGGAAAATAATAAAGAAGCACTGAATCATTTATCTATTTATTTTTTGCTATAGTTGCTAATACAGGAAAATAAAGGACAGTAAAACTATATAACTATATAATTAGTTATATATTGGATGTTACACCAAATCACACAATTTTTCTTTACTTTTTACTCTCTATCTTAAATTAGCACTACATTGGAAATACAAAGGGAAAAAAAAACTGATAAACAAACCAGTGTTCACTCTATTAGATGGTCATGTGTTTCAGTCCCATTAAAAGGGTTCTGGGGGGAAAAGCATATAGAAATGGATGTAGCACCCATCTCCCACAGCCTTGGGCTTGACAGCTCACTCTGCTTTAAGAAGATGTCATCTCCCCTCAAACCAAAGGCATTAACACTAAAAATTGCACAGCATGTGTGTCACAGACTTGCCTCAGGTCTTTAGACTGACAGGTGAGATGCCTGCTGGGATCACCTACATCTCTGCTCTTGCTAACCTCGGTGAGCTGAATCTTCCAAGGAAAGTCCTCTCTGATGTAAATTAAGATATATATGTTTTCTACATCTTTCTCATTTTCTTTTCAATTAGCCTGAAATGAATTTACAGTTGATCCAATTTTACCTAAATGTTTCCTTTTTTTTTTACTCTTCCTTTCCTCTCTTTTCCCATCAAAAAGCTTTGAATCAATTTCATGCCCTACAAATGCTGTTTACCCATTTTGGTGTGAAACATCTGCTGCTAGCTCCCACTGGTTTCCACACTGGAGCTTTCCTTGCTCTCTCTCTTCGTCACTGGCATTTTTTTTTTTAAATTGCTTTTTAAGGACAGACGATGCAACGGTCTATTGTTAAGTCACTCTAAAGTACATTCTATTTTGTGCTGCAATTTTTTCTTTGTATTCAGTGTCTCCTTAGTGTACTATTATGAGACCTAGAGTTGTTGCTGAAAACCTATCACTGAGGTCCATGGAGCCTTTACACTCAATAAAAATTCCCATCATCTGTAAAAGTCTTTTATGAAACATTAAAATATAAGCTGTATTTTTGAACATTTAATAACTGCTCTAAGAATTTCTTGCTCTCACACATTTATTTTTTTCCTCTTGTTAAATTTGCCATTCTGGGATGGCTGTCAGATTTGGAGTGATTTTAAAAAGCTTATAATTAGTGATGCACCCCAGGGTTTAAATGCGGTGTCACACTACCAAACTGAAAAGCAGCTGCCTAAACCATAGTGTAGTCTTAAGAGGATATTTATGCATCTATAGCAGATGGTTTTAATGTCCAGTGATCTACATTGACATTGGAAGACGTGTATTATTTGACTCAAAGTTCAGAGATTTGTTAACATATGTTGTACCAAACAAAGGAATGTAACATGAAATCCTGTAATTCATATCTCTCTACCATGTTTCACTCAGAAAAATACCATTTTTTAAAGTTATTTTTGGAGCATGTAACCACAACTACAGCCTCAACAGGTAACCACCATATCAAAAAAAATGATTGAAGAAAAAAACATTCCTCTTTGGAAAAATGTGTGTCACAAAGACAGATGGATGTCATAATCCAGATCAGATACAGATCAGACACAGATCACATTTTAATACCAGATGTAAATTGAGTTAAGACCATTTCCAGTGCCTTAGTTCAAAGAAAACCCTTGAAATGTAGAGAGATATAGGTTTTTATTTCACTTTTAGTGTTTTTCTAAGATTAGGGCTGGGAAATGCCACCGTCTTTTTTCCACACTGAGACAAGATCTTTTTTCTGCTCCAAGCCAGTCTCTAGAGTTTTCTATTACCTCCGCTGTAGATTACCAGGGTTTCAAACCCACAAGACAAATATTTCCACAGTTAGCACAGCAACTTCAGGCAGAATGATAGCAACTGGGTTCTTGTTAAAAGTATGTTTGCAAAAGTTGTTGTAAAGTTTAGTTGTATAATCATGTTAATAAAAACCACTACAGCTGACATGTTGCAGACAAATATCGAAGGTGCCATTAGCATTAGAGATGTCAAGTTCCCTCTTTTGATTACTTTACATTTATTGCATACATACAGAGTACATAGCATTCAATTTTGAACATTATACAAATACCTGGTCACCTGCAAATATCCCACACTGAGATTGTGAAGTGTAACGTCCTCTTTTCACACTTTCATTATTCAAATCTTCAACGCTGTCAGACTTAGAAGCTCATTGTCAACCTCAGCTTTACCTTGTCAGCTTCAGCCGCATAATTTCCAGCTCTGCTTTGTCAGCTTCAGCTGCACCTCATCATCTTATCAGTTTCCGTTGCACTTTGGAATTTTTAGCCGTACTCCACAATTTGTCAGCCTCAGCTATATTTCATTAGCCTCTCCTCTAATTTCTTCCCTTTACCTATCATTTTTTTTCAGCCTCAGCTTCAGCACCCCTTCTGCACTTGCACATTGTCAGCTTTGCAGTTTGTTAGCCTTAGTTGTATTTAGTCAGTGTCAGCCAGTGTTTAACTTAAATTTAAACAACAAAAGTCAGAGGGGGGAACACCAACCTCTGATCAGCCAAAAAAAACAGAAAAAAGTTTTTGGAATAGGCACAAATAAAAATTCTACACCACGACAGATTCAATGTGGAAAAAGGGCTAAAATATTATTCTTTGTAATGTTTCGTAAAAGGCAGCAATACCCTCTTTTCTTTTCCTCACGATGCTGCCTATGGTTCTGATACATTAACTTCTCGTCCCTCTATAGACAGAAAAACAATGCAGAAAAACATAGTTTCTGTTGTTCTAGTATTCAGCAGGATTGAATAGGCACCATCACTGCCTCGAAACCATCACGGAACACACACATTTAATCTTGAAAGATGTATTTGATAAAAATGCTCACATAATGCTCACTGTAATCCCAGTGATCACAGCTGTAGTGTGACATAGAGGCGATAATGCTCTTATCCAGTAGATTAAGGTCAGACTATAGGCGTTAATATGTGCCAACATCCTAAAGTGGGTATTACAAAAGTGACACATTTATCTAATGCAAATAATGTTACTAAAAATCATAACTGATAAGTAGGATTTAAGTCTCTGATCCTGTCATTTGTTTGATAAGGAAAAGAAAAGTCTCCTCTGAACTTTTAAACCTTGCCATATGTTGAGGAACCCTAAAAAATATGGATTTAATCTTTTTTTCCCCTTTTTACCCTTTTTAGTGAAGTACTTTAGTACTTTGGTGTTAGTCAAAGAAAAAAGGTTCATCACAGAATGCTTACTGAGTTATGTGTTGTGAGTTTTGTGTTGGTACATCTAAGGTGGGCTGTTTCTGTTAACCCTTACCTGTGCCATAAATGGGTCAACTCTCTGGGGAGGTGATTATTCTCTAGCCTGGTTAATGGTCCTTACTGACAGCACTTAATGAAAATTAATGACCAACTTTAGGATGCCTTGCACACAAATAGGGCAGCAACTGTATTCTCCCTGCTTTAAGGCCCCATATCCAGAAAGCAACCACAGTAAGGGTTTTCTATCACATCCTGATAGATGGGGGGGGGGCATGAGGAGTTCATAAAATCTTATCAGCGAGTTTGTATTCCATGCCAATGTGTCCCTATGCAGAATAAATGTCCAAAAATAAATCAAGCCTTGCTCCTCTAACACCCCAAATTTACTTAATGAAATGAACTCCAGGATGTATTTCTGCCTAATAATAACAAATTTCAGACCCTGGAGGAGCCTCTGATGAACTGCTTTGGCACTATTCTTGCTTCATCATCCACTCATTGGTCAGCCCAGCTGGCTGGGGAGAGAAAGCAACACCCACTTGAGGAGATCAGCCCCGGCCTTAAGCCACTGTGAATCCTATTAATGAGTATTAATGGTTGTCTTGGAATGTAGTGATCCCTGCAACATGGATTGGATCTCCAGCCTCTTAACCTGACTCAGTCTCAAAGATTAGGTCTTACTGGATTTATAGGTAGATACATTATACTCACTGTCTTTAAGACTTCATTTCACTCATTCCCTTTACTGCAAACAGGCCTCATGCACAGCTGATACCAAGGTGGTCAGAGTCAATTACTGTCTTAGTCAATAGAAAATTGTGTGGTGCTCTTTCTGATGCTGATCAAATGAACATTACTTTAATCAGGTATGAGATTTATGATTGATTTTATGATTCCTGATGGAATCGGGACTGTTGGCATCATATGTAGCTAAAGAAAAATAGAAGAAAAAAATAGAAATTATCAAACTGAAACACTGCTGAATATATTGAGTTCAGCTTGCTCTTACAAACTGCCTCTGCAGAGCTCCATTTCATCCAGATTCGCCTTTTTTCTCAGTGTCTCTGCCTTTGCTGAATGACATTCTAATGTAAACTGTGTGGAATGGTTGTCTACGTTTGTGTTTTGTAAAGTCACAAGTGAGGATTCACTTACTTGTGGAAGTTGGACGTTTGCTGAGCATCACTATGATCGTCTGCTTGTCATTCAAATTGTTGTCCACAGTATCTTGGTTTTATTTTTGATAAGAAAGTCACTTATCCAGGACAGTATTGATGTTTCAGTTAATCCAGCATGTAGAGTCCCAGGATCAGTGCTGAGCAAAGTCAAACTGTGGTATGATCTGGGATTTGGTACGTATACATAACTGCATGATTCTTATGTGTGTCCTATTTCAGATTATTCATATGACACACAGAGCAATTTCATAGTTTTTGGGAGTTCATAAGCTTATCTTTAGAGAGTATATGTTTTGGGAACCTTCAAACTTCAGATAAAAATATGAGATAATTCAACTTTTGAAGAGTGTGGATATCTCTGAACAACAGCTCACTAGAAAGATCTTTAACAGGACATTTTGCATGGACACTGGAGCCTGGAGTAGTGAGGTGAAATCCTTATTTTGTGTGACTGTTTCATTTTTTTTCATTATTCAAAACAGATTACAGTGTAATATTCATGATGCTCAGTGCAAATGACCTACAAAGAAAGATGGTCTGTTGATATCTGTTGCAAACCTAAATTATTAATATACTGTCTGATCAAAAATGACAACAGTGCAGAACCTTTTGTGAAGCAGAATTTAGCCAAAAGGGAAAGATCTGTGTATGCACAGTAACACCCAGGGAATGTTGCTGATTTTCTTTGTCAATGTGACAAATGTCTTACCACTGGCACAGTTGGGGTTTTTTTGTTCTTGTTTTTTTTTGGGTGTCTTATAAATCCATGTGGGCTTTGCACTAGCATGGACATGTCACAGTCACTAACTATTTAAAGTCTCACCTGATTGCCAAGGCTAACGGAACTATTGTATGTTGGTGGAAAGTAATGAAATGCAAGCTGTTGGTGTGATGTGTGTCTTGGACCGTTGAGAAAACATAAGGTCCATCCCCAGCTTGATCAGAATTGGATAAACATGGGAATGATGCATCTCACATCTGTGTCCTGGCTATTTCTGGATTTAAAATATCACACTGATCATCTCAAGATGGGCACAGCTTTGCTGATTTTACCACGTTTCAGTTTAATACACACCTGATTAGATGTTGACGACTTGTGGAGGAATGATTTATCTCACCAATGTGTCGTAGCAGCTTCAAAACAACACTCTACTTCAAGGAGGGCGGATTATCTAAAGGTCCAAGCATACTTGTCACAGATTGGCCCATGGTCAAAAATATTCATAATCACCCGGTTCCCTTTTCCTTCATAGCACATCATCTCCAGACCATCATTGCTAACATGTACTTTTACTTAAGCTTGTGTTGTGCATTTAAAACACTGCATAAGTGGTTTAACAAATCTACCAAACATGCACATCATTAAGCATCCCCCAAAGATTTTCCAATTTTGCAGCATCAGAGGAACCTTGGCGAATGTGCCGAATTGGTAAATACTTAGTAAAAGTGCAGTGTTGCATTCAGAAAGACAAATACTTCCATTCATATACAGTAGAGGACAGCTTGAGTGAGCTTGAGCATAGAGTAAACACATACTCTATATTGAAAGCATTGCCGTATGTGTAAGATGTAAAGGTGAGCATGCTTGGGTAGATTAAAATGTATATGCGCTGTATATTGTGTTTGACCGTGTTCACACGTATGTCTGCCTGTAGAATTAGTATTTCCAAGATAACAGATATTTCTGTCTGACTGGGCCATTCCAGCAAAGATATTAAAAGTCAATACTTGTGTGAGGCATCTGAAACCATTGAAATTTATAGGCCTTGTTTCTGCTGATACGGCCCGGCTGTCAAAATCATCAGCGTGTGCACACAAACACCAGTCCTTCTGGAGGCACGGAAACGCATACAGAGCAGATACACCACACACCCTGAGAATGAGGCAACAGAAGAATTGAATCTCTGTCTCTCTGTCTCTCTCTCTGTCTATTTCTCTCTGCCCCTCTGTCTCTTTTTTCTCTGTTTATCTTTTCCTGCTTCTCCCACCCCTCAATACTTCATGCCATTCAGAGATTATCTTGTTTTCCTCGTCTACCATGGCGGAAAACCCTATCAAGCTGGGATTTGTGTGGAAAGCTGTCATTCAAAACTCCTCAGCTGTGCTTTTTAAAATAATCTATAGCATTAAAGTAAAGTAGCGGAGATTATTATGTGCATGCTGTATGCCGCTAGTGAAGCGTACTAGTAAAAAAATCTGGTTTTGGAGAAAACAATTTTAATGATAAAAGATATTAATTAAACATCTGCAGCATGTAAGTTGCTGCAAGTTTCTGCATCAGAAACAGTCCGTATGTCTGAACATTAACTTTATTATGACTGAGATGTTTCAATTTCATGTATACATTTTATGCCAAGAATTTCTTTTCCTGCTCTTTCGTATTTTCTTCTTGTATTGCTAGCACTTTTGATTTTTGGCCACCGTTCCTTTATCAACTACTGTTGTCCCTTGATTGGCCCAGCAAATATGTCAAAGCCCTATGGAGACAGATGAAGAGTGGGTGAGAGATTTTGAAGCTATCAAGGACTGATAAGTCAAACTGATAAACCCCACAGTGGTCTCCTCCAGTGGCCTGATCTAACATACCTGTTTGTATCAAGCTACACTGTCAATAGCATGCAGTGATTTGATCTCTGCCTCCGGGTCCTGTGATAATTACACTGCTGGAGCATCAATGAGGATTTATTGGTCTTCACTCCACAGTGCATAAAAGAGCCTGCCTTTAATCTTTGTGGAGTGAGAGCCTTCGACTTGTTAGCAATGTGTGAAAAGCCCCATTGTTCCTTTATCCTTGACTAATCATTAGTGGAAATTAGCAGCAACAGAGATGGAGTGAGTGGGGATGCCACATGAAGAAAAAATGCCAAAAGTGAACAATACTTACAAAGAATCTGGTCATAGCAAATAAGCCACATATTTGACTATGAAAGGCTGAGGACAAGACAGGCCATTGAGTACGGATGAAAAATTTTCAATAATACTGAGAGGAAAGAACTTATTAGCTGAAGTTTGAAAATGATTTTTGTTATGTGTGTCTAGTGTGCATCTTTCTGTTGTCTTTGACTAAGTGTGTATTTCTGTCTGTGGCCACAGCTTCATCAACAGCTTCTCTTACATTACAGGCTACCTACTCAGGTTTTGAATGCCAGTTACATTTTTCACCTTGTCTCAGTCTAACAGGACAAACCTGATGCATCTTTTCAGACTTCAAATCATTGAAGTACAATGAGCTGTGGACATTATCAGACCTTGCCTTGTTTGTATGCAACTAAACTGCAACAGCAAATCACTGACTGGATTATGTCGAGATACAACATGTTTTTTGACTGAATTAAGTGCTACGTTTTTAAAGAGCTGTGGAGTTGCCAGGAGGTGGTTGGGGCGGATGGCAGCCATACAGAGTGCACAACTGTAACATCAGAGACCTGAGTTCACATCAAGATGCCTGTCTGTGGTTAGGTTTAGGCAAGTTAGGAAGGTTTGTGTTTTTTGTTGACTGTCAATAGTCAGGCTGTGTCTGAAGTACTGTAAACTTTTCCTGTATTAAACCAGAACTATATGATCGGATATTTGTGTGGAAAACAAATATGTTTTCTATGATCATTTTATTGATATTTTCAGTATCAATGTACTTGCAATTGACAAATACTATGATTGAAAAAAAATCATTTACTTTTTCTTCTGTTTTTGCATGTCTCAGTGCTGTCCCTCTGTGCCTCATCAAAATGATAAATTTCCCAATATTTCCCAATATTTCCCAGTCAGACACTTTAGTGTCATGATGTCATACGACCATGACAGCAAATTTAAATTAGAACATGAGGAGGGAATAACACATATCTTAGGGTAAATTATTATTCTAATTTTACCAGTTCTTATCTACTTAATTATCTGCATGCCTAAATATGGAAATTGACCCAGTAGAACAGAAATATTTACCCAGATTTCATGACATAAGCTAACAGATCAGACTAGAACAATATATACTCTGCATGTAATGAACAGTGAATTGGAGCTTTAATTCAAGTTTCCTTTTGTATGTTTAATTGAAAATGAACTTACTTACATACATACATACTTTCTTTAAAGCACTGAAATCAACAATGGATCATGGTTTTTATCTAATGTGAATTGGGTCAGTCATAATTACAAACCTACAGATATTTCTCATCTGATTCTGCATTATCTTTCAGCTCTAGTGAGCATTTCTGCATCTTAAAAAAATATTCTTTTAGTTTTATAGCCTGCAACTTAACAATTTTGGTTCATCAGTGTTGTTTACAGATGCATCAGCCAGCTGTCTTTAGGAAAAAAAAGTTTTGATAAACCCAGGCTGCCTAGCACCAAAAGGCATGAAAAAGTTATTACCGCACTTCCTGTGAGTAAATTATTTATCAGCTGAACTGCTGATAACAGGAGTTGGTGGAGACTAAACCAGAGCTAAAAGAGAGCAAGTAAAACACATGCAATCACCAGGTAGCAAGGAACACAACTTTGAATGAATGCTAAGGTTGCTTCAGGTGTCCTGAGTGTTTAAACAAGCAACTGTCATCATATAAATTTAAAAGGTGATGATATGTGAGTGTTGTGTTCACAGCTTGTTTGACAGAAGTTGCAGGTTTAATGTTGAGGCATTGATGAAGCTTTAATTTGGATGAATGTAAGTCAACAAACTGTCTTCTAAAGATTGCTCAGTGGTGTGTGTTTGTCATGGGTGTGCATCTACAATGTGTATTCCCATACCATCAAAATCCAGGCCACAGAAGCAGGTACGTTGTGCCCTTGGCCTGAACATGTGAACTCAGAGGTCTGAGGAAGGTGACTCCCACAGTGTCTAATTAAACAGCAAACTGCTTCACTAAACATGGACGCCGCCCCTACTGAGTGCTTCCTCGCTCTGGCATCTGTGCCCGACACCAGGCCGGCTTCCTTCGCCCATTTTTCATGGCACTCCTCACACTGCCAAAGAAGTCAACAAGCAAACAAGGGGAAAAGAGCTGTGCCATGCTCTAAGCGTGACAGGTCATAAGTCAGGAACTCTGGAAAACACAAAGCAAAGTTTGTTTCACCTGAGGTAACAAATCTCAAAGTGCCTCATTATACTGTAGCTCCCAGAACCCAGAGGTGCCAGTATTAGATAGCAGCAAAGACCACACTTTGAAGATGATGTTTGTGTATTCTTTAGGAAAAATGTCATTAAATGTCAAAGACAACAGCACTGAAAGATGAAGTGATATTCTCTCAGTTTTTTCAGCTCCTTATACTGTGAGCTAAATGCCAGCATATGTTTGACATCTACAAATCTGGA
Source organism: Istiophorus platypterus (assembly GCA_016859345.1). Classification (NCBI taxonomy): domain Eukaryota; kingdom Metazoa; phylum Chordata; class Actinopteri; order Istiophoriformes; family Istiophoridae; genus Istiophorus; species Istiophorus platypterus. The sequence continues at coordinate 16,993,754 of CM029128.1, read as the reverse complement.
GAGAAATACACATTATTCATGTTTGTTCACTGCACATAAGTATTAAGCATGAATATTAGTAACTCTCTCTTTTATGTTTGTTTGTTTTCCTATACTTGAGGTCCACTGCTGGAGCTGACATCATTTTTTATGAACCCGCAAAAAAGATCTTACATACACTTGGGCCTAAGTGCTGAGAATCTACATATTTACTGTTTGACAGTGACACAATATTTTCTTTACAGTAGATAGATACATAGATAGATAGATAGATAGATAGATAGATAGATAGATAGATAGATAGATAGATAGATAGAAAGATAGATAGAGCACTGTTGTTCAGGTGCATTTCCACTTGAAGGGAAGACAATATCAAAGCCATTTAGAAAAACCGGAGATATTCTGCATCCATTGATGATTAATTAACCTTCAAAGGAATTGTCTTTGAAACCAAGCCAGAAATCAAAGGTGCTTCGCATGTCACGTGCCATGGGCATACAATACACATTTTGATGCAACAAAAGCCCATATCACACAACTTCAGAAATCAAATACTCTCTTCTTCTGCGACAAGTAATGCAACCTTATATTTGTGTGGGTTTGAAAATGTTTCTGTGTATTGGTGTTTAACCACGGTCACCCGTATGAAATAGCCTAAGACCATCTGCGATTTATGATTCGCTCCCAGCCTCTGGCAAGTCAGGCTGAATAATTTACATTGTGCTGAGGCCTACGTGCCCAGAATTTCTGATGCCAAAAATAGAGGGATGAGGGGGGCGAGTGGGACGAGGGGACAGAGTCACAAGAGCCATCACTACTGTTGGAACGTGGCACAAAGTGGGTGTGTCGAGGGAAAATGGAACGGGGAGCTTGCTGAGCAATTGGCCAAACATGCTGAGTCACATGGAAGTGCTCTTCAGAGCCTTTCTAATCTGCACGCCTCCAGTGTGTCACCATGACACTATAAACACTATGTGCAGGAATCTCTTTCCCCTTCCTCTTTAGCACTAGAAAGAGATGCTCACACTGAGTCCGTGATCCACAAGTCAACAAAAAAGTTGGTGGAAGGGTTGAAAAGTATATTTTTCATTCAACTGTCAAATACTATTCATTCATCTCATATGACAGTCAGAGATGGGAAACATCAAATAAACACATGAACTTACAGTGCATAAACATTAGGTTGAAAATGGAGATAAAAGAGGAATATGAAAAATCTGTTTTGGACTCAAGGAAATATGTAGAGGTATGTATGTGTGTGTATGTGTGTGTGTGTGTGTATGTGTGTGTGTATGTGTGTGTGAGTGCATGTGTGTCTGTCTGCAAAAAGTCTTTTTTTTCCCCTGCACCTCCTGGCTACAACCTTGGATGGCTCTGACTCTCTCACAGGTGAATGCTCTTTAACAAAGGTGCAGTCCTGCTGCTCCCAGCCCTCCCGAAGGCCCCCAAAAACTGCAAGATGGAGAAAAACCAAAAACATTACAGTGACCTTGTTTTTTATGGTTGTTCATTTAGCAACAGCCACAAGTAAAAGACTCATTAACATTGCTTCAAATTATAGAAAATAATGAGATACAATATGATAATGGCTTAATGATATCGCCTCCACAGAAACACAAAATACTACTTGTCGCTAACTGTGTAAAATGTGTCCTTGAGGATGCTTTTCTTGTGTCTTTGAACACAAAAGTAAGCAGGCAAACCGTGATTGCGTTCGGTGATAATCTTCAACTTGTGCCAATCAGCCAGCCTAATCACATTGAGGATTTAATGAAAGTGGAGGACCACAGGCAGCACAAAGTTAAACTGAGGCAGATAAGAAACTCCAGTGGCCTGTAATTGGACCTCATTGATCTGCTGGGTTTATAGATCCTTATCATCTCACATTATGTAAATTCTTCCATCTCACAAGAGCATTAGCAGAGATCCGTTGTGACTTTACTTTTGACCCATATGGTTGTAAAAGGTTCCCTGTGTAAAAGACATAGTGGCAATGAAATGCATAATGGCTGTATTTATTCCTGCTATTGCCAACATGAGATCACATCACAGCAATTGCACTTTGCCCTTTTGTATTTCTCAAGGAAAAGTAAACTTCGGGGATCTGAGTACTTCCTTGCTCTCTTGTATCTTTTGAGTCATTTTCTTTTATTCCTTAATATAATCAAAACAACTCACGTCAAATATCCCCTGAACCAAAGTGGAAACTCACTCCCTACCCATATTCTTACCCAAGTGAGCTTATGTCCACAGAGACCCCATGGGCAGTTGACAGATGGCAAGGCACTACCATACACAGATGCCCACCTCTTATCTCTCACATCTTTGCCAAGAGAAAACATGTGAAGCAGGCATGGGATCAAGCTGTTGGGAACAAAATCTGGGGAGGAACACTGAGGGGAAAAAAGACTACACTCTTAAACTAAAAAGCTATAGTGTGTCAACTCAGCAAATTTTCGCAACTTCATTGTCATCATGTCTGGCATCTTCATGCAAGTGCTTATACAACTACAAACTACAAATTGTATGTTTTACATATTATTAACATGGGGTACAGAGCTACCTTGTATATGTCTTTATCTATGTCTGATTAAGGAAAAATAGTTCAAAGCACCATATGACTTTCCTTGCAAAGTTTGACAACTTGATTACAATTCATTTATTTTTACCTATTATGTTTTGCATGGAAAGGGGAAGCTAAGGCAGGATATATAGGCTTGTGTAACTCCAAATATATACCCAGAGTTCCTTCATTGGCTAAGTCTCACAGGTTATTCACAATATCGTTCAGTAATGCAAATCTGCTGCAGAAATCTGAACTGAAAACCTACATGTGCAGTAGAGCAAGAGAGAAACAGATCAGGAATCACAACCTGCATTTGATTTAGTAGCAATATTAATAGCTTTATAGAGGGGGGAGGGACACAGACAGTGTGGTAATTGCCTTTGATGGTATATCAGGATTATCCTAGGATAATTAATAAGATAAGATCTTATTTCTTCTATAATAATAGATGAGATTTAAAAAAAAAAATATATTTTCAAAAGCCTCATTACCCAAAGGGATCTGCTTGACAACAAATCTTAAAAAGATCTATTTCAAAAATTGGTAAAATCCAAACAATTAGATCCAATTCATAAAAATATGGGACTCCAGGAAGATTTCCTACTTTACATCCTAAAGTTGTCAAAAGAAATACATAATTAATGTCACAAAAATATAACATATGTAACACAACAGTGTTAAAATGTGTGCTCTCGATGTAAAACAATGTATGGTTAAAGATAAATAAATCCTAAAACAAACAAATGGAGTTGTGTCAATTGTTTGGGTGTGGTGATGAGGTTGACTGCAAATGAACCTGCGCAGGATGCAAACTAATGAGGGTTAAACGTCTGAATAATAATACCATGTGTGCCTGTGGCCATTACATTTATAATTATTGTTATTTCACTTCTTAAAAGAAACAATTTTAGCAGACAATTTGTTTTTGTTTTTGTTTTTTTCTCAGACAATGCACTGCTACATGCTCCAGTCCAGTAGATGCCAGAGACATGTACATGTCAATTTGCTAATCAATACATAAATTACCTAATTAGTTAAAAAAATAAATAAAAGTTTTCATTTTTGATATGTTTTTCCATATCATGCAGTTGTCACATTATTTTCTTTATGGTCTAAAAATTAACAATTACTTTAATTTTGTCTGCATGTTTATTTCATGCTGATTGGTATGGTTAATTTTTAATCAGTCACTTATTACAAATTACACACTGAAAAAGTAATTACTTTTCTCATTAAATTACTATTGTTTATCAGGCTGGCTCTGTCAAAGGTGCCTTTAAGCAACAAAAAACCCTCCACATCCACATTTCAAATTGTATGTATTTAACACAAGTAGAAAAAAGAAACCAAGACATCCAACTATGAACAAAACCAGCTCTGAACAAAACCAGGGGATTCCTAAATGTAGGCTTACCAGTGTTGGACACATAGAACATGTGTTGCGTTTCTCCCCTTGTGGTAGAGGCCGGCTGCCCTATCCAGTTTCTTCTCTTAATGCAGGGAGACCTTTCTCCTACTAGGTCAGCAGTAACAAAGCATTACACCTTAATATCTCTCTAATTTGATAGCTAAATGTATAATTTATTAAAAAAAAGTCACAAACAATAATGTGACTTTGACAAAAAAATGAATGAGGACTTGATATTCAGTGTGATGGATTAAACAACCAGAACATGCTTCCAGAGTTTTTTTAACAGATTTTCATTTTGTACAGAACCAGGAGGAAAATAATAATATATCTGAAATGGAAGCAGAAATACATTCAAATTTCTGAAATACAGCACCATGGTCTGCAAAATGATTTGCAGGATGTAAAGTATGGGGATAACATTGGTGCAGCCCTTTGGCAATATATATATGAGCAATATCATATTATAATTATATTCTTACCCTTACCAAGCAATAAAGGTAGTGTTCAATATCATGCTTGTTTAACATGACTCAAGCATGTTATTGCATCATGTACATCTAAGCCCAAACACCTCAGCAACAACTTGAGCTACAGTATGTGGAACACAGCCCTCCAGATTGGAACCCAGCTTGGGGCAAAGGTTAATGGAATCGCCCTGCAAAAAAAGAGATCTACAGCTAGCACATCTGCTGTGGCAACCTTGGCATCATAAAATTCTTCATACCAAAAACATCTTTTCTTAAGGAAAAAAAAAAGGAAACAAGAGGAACAAGAAAAAGTTTTATTTTCACATGGCTCAGTGCTTACCGTATAAGCTGTCCCTGGATATTTGCTCCATGATTCACATTCATAGGTGAACTCGAGAAACTCAGTGTCAGGTTGAAAATTGCCTTGAGGCAGGTTAAGATTATTCTGCCAGGCTTAAGATCAGAGGAAATGGAAAAAGAAAAGACCTCTAGAGAGAACAAGTCCCAGTCTAATGTGAACATGGGAATGACAGAACAGAGCTGTCTCTCACCCTTGAGATAGCCTGAAAATATCTTCCATTGTCAGAATCGCTAAGACAGGACATCAGCGAAGGCCATACATTTAACCACACAGTTGGACCATCAACCCGTCCACAGCCTGTTCATCCATCTTCATAGACATCTTGTATCCATATTTTTCCTTTATACATTATCTCAGTTAGTCTCTCATAATCTCAAGAAAATAATATGGGTTAAACTTCATCATGAAGTTATTTATGAAAATGTTGCATTGTCAGGGACAGTAAGAAGGACAGATGTGCTGGTACACCTTATTTTGGTTGGTTCCCAGCATCATTACTTATAAGCTTAATGGACATTACTTTCATTTTCAGTCACCAAGTGATGCATTTACGAATTTCTTATATTTATAATGCAAACTACTTCCTGTGTTAATTCTCACAAGAAAATATATACAGTATATACACACATTAATGTTTGAATATGGCACACTCCTGCCATTTCAGAATTATTTCTTTGATTATATGAAATAAATTTACTGTGTATAACAGCAATCTTAAAAAACAAACGAACAAAAAAAGTCAATACTACAATAAGAATTTGATGGATTTCCATTTGATCTGAGAACAGAACCTGTTCTCAGAGAGCTCAAAAAGCATTGGTACTGAAATCACTCAAGGCCACAACATTTACAACCTGAAAGATTGTCCAGCATGGGACCATGACCAGGCAACAAGTACAATTCCAACCAGAGAGGGGCATTTTTGTAAGTGTTATATTCAAAACTGACATTTGTTCACAAGAGTCTTTGCTGTTCAAGGCCCCTTACTTTTTTTTATTATTATTATTTTTATAACGCAAATAATGAATACTACCTAACTGATGCACAAAAAGCAGATGCATTGCATTAGATATATAAAGATTTAAGGGTAACTACACAGAGACTACTACTTGAGAAGAGAAATCACTTATCTACCCTGTGGGCTGGCACTGTCTGTATCTCCATAACTTCACAGCGTATTATTTGTTTCAGCGCCGTCAGCAGAATAGTCTCTGCTTGTTGAACCAAATCCAGAAGTAAAGTCATCAGCCAAATTGCATGGGAGCAGATACAGGAGCTGAGCTACAGTGCAGGATGCTGAATTTTAAGATGGTGTTGGAGAATGTCTGGCTCCATTTTAAAAAGGGTGCTCTGCAAACAGGTAACCAACGCTGACCGGTGAATGGGTGCCACGCTAAATATTCAGTGTTTTGGAATGGTTACAAATAGCTGATTTATAAGGACAGGATTACTGAAAAGAAGACCAGTCAGAGGCATCAAAGGTGCAGCCATCATTGACATCAATGTGACATCTATGATCATTAGCAACTGGGGATACGGTTTACCATAAGATCAAGTGCAGATGAGCAGTCATATACCAATGATTAAAGGTGCTGCAGTTGATAAACCTCTAGGCTAGCGGAAATAAAAAAAATGTATGGTTCTACTTTTTGTAGTGAAAATCCACCATAGTGTAAGGACAAATCAAATTTTATGGCATTTTGAGTTTTTAAATGGTGCAAGGTTTGACCACTTTTAACTGTCTGGGAGTTTTAAATACTTTATAGCAATGCATATTTGTAATCTTTTCGTGGGGCTTATATGTTTTGACTGAAAAAAAGCAAAGGTAATCGCGATATAAGCACAACAGTGCACTCTAAAACAATTGGATATAAATTATACAGAATGGAAATACTCAATAAAATACAAGTACCTCTGCCAAAAAGGTGTTTCATAAACAAATATCAAACTTTCTTCATAAATTGTTAAACATGTTTTTGCCAAATAACTTTCCTTCTGCTTAAAAGCTATTCATTGAGAATATGGATGTCAGTATGAGGCCAGTTATATTTAAGTTTGCGAGAAAAAGGGGGCAACATAGATTAGTAACCCAGTGCTGGTGCAATTCACATTAAAAATTCAGCTGCCCATTTCTCCCTTAAATACACCCAAGCTATAAAAGGCAGCGGGGGTGAGGCAGAGGGAGGCCGGCGCCGATTAAGCACCATCGCATTTCCAATACGGGTTAATGCAGAATATTAAGCAGAGTTTTCGCCTACGACTCGTGAGCTCGGTCGTTTTTCATAACCTGTTTACACAGAGAGGGATCCTCGGACAGCTCCGGGAACCGGTGACCGGGACGCGTGAGTTCAGGACCGTGGACAGCGTCCCGCGGCCGCCCGCGCCGGTTCGGCCTGCGGTCACGTGTACGGGCGGACCGCCGCCGTCACGGACGTGGACATGAGTATAGGCAGCTCACACCCACGACCCCCCCAACACACACACACACACACACACACCCCCACGCTTCCAGCCACAAACTTAGGCGCAGGGCGTTTAAGGACCGAGTCCGACCTTTGGCTCCAAAACCAAACATCGTGCTTGCCGGCTCTTAACTATCAAACCACCCCAAAAGATCGTCCAAACTGCGACCGCTCTCCCAAATGTCCCCGCACCGAAGGTCTTGCAAACAAAAATGGTCTTCAAGAAGACACAAGACCTCGCTGGCACAGACAGACACAGGCAGGCACAGCACGGGAAACACCATTCCCCCAGTCTGGAGACGATGATCCCCGAACATCTTCTAATGTATATGTTGCATTCACGCGTTCTTACCACTGGCCCGTGATCATATCTACTGAATAAACATGATTTCATTTCGTTCAGGCACATAAGGAAGCGGCTGGAATGGGGGAGGAGGGGGGGTGTCGTTTGCGTTATTTGGCAACCTTCCTTGTAATTGTGACACCGTAACATTAAACTCACGACGCGCCCCCGGCCACGCTCACGGGTCGCGGTCTCGCCAGAAGAGGGCATTCCGATCCCGCCCGACAAAAGTTGCTCCGACACGCAGACGTGATTAACACCCGCGTCGTGCCGTATTTCAGACCCGAGCCGCAGCGGGGATGAAAAGCGGACGTTCGGACGGATGAGGCGGGTTTCTGGACGCGCGGCTGCTCCGCCAGACTCGCCGGCGGCGTTTCCCGGAGAGTTGTGGATGACCCGCCGCTACTTCGCTCCGTGCGCCATGCGCGGATCGCGCTGAGCATCCCGTGGACCGGAGGCGCCGAGGCTCGGGAGAGGAACCTAAGAGCTGCTTGGCTCCTTTGGAAAATTACGCCTATTTTTATTTTATATTTTATTTTTTTTTTTGCATCATCCCGCTGTATAAGTGAAGTTTTTTCTTTTCCTGGCACGATTTTCGCGGAATCTCTACGCGCATATGAGACTGACATGAATTACTCGGACGTGGCTCCGTTATTGTCTGCGCCTACTGCAGCACTCTTTTTGGCTGTAACTTGAAAAAAAAAAAAGAGAGAGAACGATTCTTCTTGCTGCGAAGACGTGGACAAGGAGGACTGAATCCGGATTTTATTTCCCACCCCACCACTCTATTAACCTGGAATTGGACGTAAATGACATTCGCCCCGGTTCGGTTGTACGGTTATAGATGCAGAACTAAACCGGATAGCACACCCAGGTCCGGGAGAGCAAAGGGCAGGTGCGCTTTGGAGTCGGCGGCTGCGCGGAGAGACCGGGCCAGTGGATTAGGACGGTACCTGTCTGTGGAGAGCGCGTCATGCGGACTCGGATGTCGCGCACCAGAAGCCATTAAAACCTGTAGACTGGAGCTGACAGATACGCGGATATGGGTAAGTTCTGATTATGTTACCGTCTTTTTGCCTGAGATAGAGTGGGTTGTTGCGAAATATACTCCAGTTGTCCTCATTTCTCACAATACAACCAGAAACGTCTTGACTCCTCCGAACGGAATCCAACATCAGCATCAAAAACTGCTGCTCTTTTCGAAGGCATCCTTGTGATATCTAATAAGGATTTTGCTGTCTTTTGTTAAGTGGTTCGGGAAGGAGTGTGGCTAAAGCCTGTGCTGTAGCCTGTTAGTCGCAGAGCTGCAATACATCTTTTCCTCCATTTCCTGGCGGTGTGAATTGTTGGACACCAAGGATACTTATTTCGCATTTTGCAAGACTGTGCGCTTCATAAATTGGATCCAAGATCGTGAGCAAACCAAACTGGCCCGTTTGCCCGAGGACTATACATTTTTCCTCGACTAGTTAGTGTGGCTGGCTCATTGACATGGAGTGGAATGCTAATCACTGTAAATGCTGGAAGCCAGTCAACTTTATAAAGCGTGGTCCTGCATAATTATTGATTGTCCTTAATCTGCACGCACGATGCCCATTGTCCAGTTTCAGCCCAGTGCTAACGCCTCCCCAAAACTCTTGTGGGCTGAAGGCACCGGTCATGCAGCTTTTGCACGACTGATGCTCATTCAAGAAAGCCGTTGTGTTCTGCACCTGCTATTAAGAGGGACCCACTAATTCTAGCATGAAACTGTGCATCCATGTATCACTACTCCCTGTGTGTGTGTGTGTGTTTCCTCAGTACCCTTCTCCTTCAGTAACTCATGATATTCTTGCTGGGTCTGCGCGCGTTCACGCATTTTTCTCATCTTAGTCTCAGCTCTGTATCATTACAATTTACCACTTTTCCCCTTTGCGTGCGCGCAATTACCCACGCATCACCCAAGCCACCCACCACCTCCCTGGCCCCTCTTTCACTCTGTCCCTCTCTTGGCATTTAACTGTTTGCTGTTGTGGCATCGTTTCGCCCCCCGTTCTCCCAACATTTCAAATAATCTGGGCTTGTTCCACCTCTTGCGTTTCTTCTTGGTCTGATTTTATTGTTTGAGGTAGCCTAATCTCTTCGGCCATTCTTAACTAGCATACAGATGGCCAAGTTCACTGGTGGTGCTGTGCCATTAATTGTAAGGCCGCATGATATATCGACCCACAGTGGGTTACTGCACCACATCAATAAAAGCTACAACAGCACACAAAGCCCTATACTACGGGCTGTAGGAGCTGAGACGCAATTTATGTGCACTGCAAAGCAACCATACATGGTTAATCATAGGAGTGTGGTTTGTGGGCTGCTTTGTAATTTAACATGAGAGCATGTCAGAAAACCCTGCACACTTGAGGTGCAATGGTTTTGACTGAGACTCACATCCAGGTACAAAACCAGCTCCAAAAATTGCAACTTTGTCAACCATATCATTTCATGCTTTTGCCCACAATTATGTGATGATTATATGGCGCTGTAGTCTGAGTTATCCAACGGTGTAGCTGACTGCGATGCTCTTCATTAACAGCATGCAATGCACTTATGTTTCATGGACCATATCATTAGAGATCTGCTTTATAAAAAGAGAACATTACAAGAAAAAAACACTGCCAGAGTTGCAAGAAAAAAACACTGCCAGTGTTGCAAGGTATCCAACAACCATCATCTACAGTATGTCTGCTTATCCCCTACAGGATTGCAGTGCCTGGATGCATTAGGCTACAAGCTGAGTTCACACTTGAAATGTTATCCAGTAACTCTTGGTATGTGCGCTGAAATAATTCATCAGTTTTAGACAATGGCTTCAATCAAATTTTTTTTTTTTTTTTTTTATGTACCATAGGTTAGCTCATTGTTGTTTGGTCTCATATGTTAAGAGTATGGCCCTGATGAAGAAAGCTCAAAAAAAAAAAACAAAAAAAAAAACGCCTAAATTTTGAAGTACCGGTTGTCCATCTATTCTTGTATTCATAGTTGAACGATACGTTTCCTAGACACAGCCATTAGCCGAACTCTCACGGAAAATTCTTTCTTTCTACTCTAAGAACCATGTTTTCAGTGTTTCAATGTTTCTGCACCATTGTGTCGTTGGCTGCTGAGAAACACAATCACATCACTTTGGAGTCACTGGGTCAGCCTGTTCAGGATACTTATTTTTTTGCTGGCTATCAAAGCTATTATAGGATGACAAGGTAGAGGAAGAAAATGGAAACCTTTACATATGAAGTTGCAAAGCAGTATTTATCAAATATAAGTACCTTTCCTACTAGAAATGTTTCCTTAAGAAATAATGGTAAACAGTAGGGGGGGCTGTCTCCTGGTAACAGTTTATTTACCTGCACATTTACATTATGTTCTCCTAATATGTTTGTATCAGCAATAATTTCAGTTCCAAGCATGTGTTGTCACAGTGATGAAAAGTACTATAGTGAGCTCAGAGCAGAGTTTTTGATGTGTCCAGAGATTTACTCCACTGCAGCACAGTAAAGAGTTGATTGGTTATTCTCCATCAGTTGATCAGCCACAACATTAAAGCCAGTCACTGTTTTCAATGTTTTATACATATACAGTGTGTGTGTGTGTGTGTGTGTATGCGTATGTGTGTGAGTCTGTATTCATCACTGCTCCCTGCAGTGATTTTTCTACATTCTACCTAATCAGTGCTACAAATACAAGACAGACACCCCAGGACACAATGTTTTCCGACCACTGTTAAAATGGGTCTAACTTGGCAGGCCTTGCTATCATCTCAAAGATAATTGGGGACTAATAGGATGGCTTAGGCTGTTCTGGGGACGTCCTTCCCTATGTGTTAGGCTGCTGTCCAGCCTCTATGTGCAGTCAAGGCTGAGGCTGGTAGCAGTTTTGTCAATGACAGGCAGCAAATAGCAATGAGCCACTTGTGTGCACTCAAAGTGCACCAGTTAGTGAGTCCATTTGCCAAGTTATTAAGCGACATTTGGTTTTATTTTAGGTCAGCAGTAAAGTGCACTTACTCTCTATGTGTTAGGGTTGAGAGGCAGAAATAGCTATCTTCTCGTGCTGAGGACAGCAGGGCTGTCTGCTACATAACTAAGCATTACGCACAAGCCTTTCGACAAACTTGAGCGTTGACTTATCCATCCACATTAAGTGTACACATGTATCTGCAGAGGGTGACAATGAAAAATGAGAAGCGAAGATGTATTATAATACTGGACACTAAAAAGAAGGCAATAAAAATATTCAAAAGTTGTAAGGCAGCAAGACGGGGTGGGGGGGTGAAAATGGAAATCGTCAAGAAAGGTGAAAGGGTTGAGGAGATGGTTTTGACCAAATGCGTAAAAGTGGACTACAAATTATAAAAACATCCTGGTTGCTGCAAAGTTCAAGGACATGAAAAACTAGAATATTTTCAATAGGACAGTGAAGGAAACAGGGGAGAAATTGTTCATCTAAGTAGATACAGCAGAAGAACAGTAATGGTGAGAGGTACATCAGGTAAGAGGTAATAGAGACACAAACCCTATGAGTGACACCTTAGGGAGTGACTTATGCTCCTTTGTGAATAAGATTAGAAGAGCACTGGGGAAGGAGATGGCTTACAGAGGCATTAGTGCACAGAGCGCTCATTAAACCACATACAGTGTCAGTAAGGGGAGAGAGGTGTCTTGTGAGGCAGGCTCAATCTGAAAGAGATGGCGTAGTCACTTCTAATAAAGCAAGCCTATTATGCACAAGGGAAATAAAAGCAATAGGGGGTTGTTTCTATATCCTCCGGGGATACGAGTCAGACACAATATTTAGAAAGTATGCATTCATGTTTAACAGCCGACACATTCTGCTCCCCAGTCAAAAGTGTTGTCTATTCTCTAGTAGCTTAGCACATCTGACTACTGGGATTTTTGCCCACTTTTCAAGGAATAACTGCTCCAGCTCCCTCAAGTTAGATAGGCTGGTGTATAGCAAACTTCGAGTCATGCCACAGATTCTCAGTGGATTGATGCCCCGATTTTAAATGTTCCCCTTTAAACCCATCATGTGTAGCTTTAGCAGCATTTGTCTTGCTGGAAGAGGAACCTCCGTTACAGTCTCTGTGAATTTTCCCTACAAATGACAAGTGACACCACAGCTTGTTGTTGCCATCTCCATGCTTCACTGTGGGGATGGTGTCCACCGGGTGACTGGAGGTGATTGTTTAAGTAGTGTTTCCCATGATGCCCTAAAAGTTCTATTTTAGTCTCATCTGACCAGAGAACCTTCTTACATGTATTTGGGGCGTCTGCCACATGGTGTTTGGTAAAATTTCAAATGTGGGTTCTTATTTTTTTCTTTAAGCAATGGCCCTGCTCTGTGGAATGTATGGCTTCATATGGTCCTATGGACAGATACCCCCATCTCTGCTGTGGATCTTTGCAGCTCTTTCAGTGTTATCTTTGGAGTCTTTGTTGAATCTCTGATTAAACTCCACAGACCGGGAGTTTTGGTGGACGGCCTTCTCTTGTCAGGTTTGGAGTTGTGCCATATTCTTTCCAGTTTATTGTAATGGATTTAATTTTGCGCCGTAGGATGATCAAAAAATAGAATATTTTTTTATAGCCTAAATACTCATTACTTTTACTCAATCCTCAATACTTCTCCACAGCTTTGTCTATGACCAGTTTAGAGAGCTCCTTCGTCTTCATGTTGCTTGCTTAGTGGTGTTACAGACTCAGGGTCCTTTCAGAACAGGTGTATTTATACTGACATCATGTGATACTTTGGTTGCACACACAGTTGGACTTTATCTACTGATTGTGTGACCTCTAAAGTTAATTGGTTGAACCAGATCTTAATTTGAGTTTTAAGAGTTTGCACTTACAACTTTTCCGTTGTAATTTACCAAAGCCCATCAAATAAAATCCAAAGAAAACCAATTTTTAATTTCTAGGTTTTAATGCCAAAAAAACAGGAAAAAAAGGAAGAAAATAAGGAAGATGAATACTCTCACAAGGCACCCTACCTTTTTGTAAGCCTTCAAGACAGAGTTGCTTGCAAATTTGTTAAAGTTACATTCAGAAACCTGAGACGAGGAAATTGGCTGCTCCGAGACATACAGCATCTTGTGATCAACATCTTTCTCTCTACAATATTAGAGTGGAAGAATCAAAATTGTGGGAGCAAAGATGAAGCCACATGATTGATGTATCTGTTGGTATAATCAATAGTCAGCACAAATTATCTGTACAGTTCCATGGCTCTCTCCTTCCGTAAGGAATGATGAAAGATTCCTCTGAAAACAAACAGTGTGTATCTTTCTCAAGCACACTTGTAGACACACGCATACACACACACACACACACACACACACACACACACACACACACACACACACACACACTGACACACACTGACACACACACACACACACACAAAACACACACAAAACACACACATACAATACCCATATGGGATCAGCAGATGCTTGGCAAGGAGTGAAATGGCTATGTTAGATAGCATATGCTGCATGATGCCTCTCAGGCACTTTATGTCAGGGAATTATTTCTGTCAAATCCTGCAAAGAATACAAGAAATACAAGGAAATTGAAATCATGCTTACTATATCAAATGTATCCACAAAGTCTGGAGATTCAAAGTCTGTTATGTCTACACATAACACATTCATTATTATTTCTTCGGTGAGCTCAGCGCCTGCCAATACATTATACATTTTGTAAGCCAAATAAAGTATGGACTACTTCTATCTTGACATATTAATCTTATCTCACTGTGATAATGGTAATAAAGTCCAAACTTGATTATACTGCCTTGAAAAACACTCCTACTGTAAGTAGTGAATCCCACCATACCACCTCCTCAAGGGGAAATCAATGTATCTTAATGACAGTTCATTAGTGGCTCTGCAAGGTGGAACGATTTTAATGGAAACAGCTCTGTCTCACCTCAGAACAAGGAGTGATATCAGGAAGCTACTGACCACCTTGCTTGATTTTTTTAAATCACATTTGAAACAGAGTATTTGCTCCTAGAAAATTAAGACATTTAAATCATAAATATTTCAGGTAGCTGTTTTCTGTAGCGGAGATGAGTTGTATAACTCCATAGAGGTTTTAGTGACTTTTTTTATTTGGACCTGTGAAAAGCAGAAGCAAGGATACACGCTGAACCTGTCCGGCTTTGGTTTGGTTAAACATGAAATGGCTGGAGTCTAAATTGAAATGCCTGCGGGATTGTATACCCAACCATCAGCTCTTGAATGTTAATTTGCTCTGTATAGCTTGCCTTTTATGACTTATCTGCCTCTGCCACTGGTGTGTTGATGGCTTATGGGATGGCTGAATGCAAATGATAAAAATAGGATTGAGTAAATTGCAAGTTGCTTTGCTTCAACACTGATTGTCGATGTCTACTGTTTGTAAACATGTTGTATTAATGACACCAATCCAAACAACTACAACCAATTTGGGGTAATGAGTTAACATGGAGTAAACACTGCTTTACATCTGGACGTGAAAGGTTTTTGTGGTTAAAATGACATAAACCTAAAACATAATGACCACATCTTTTGATAAAAACAAGCAATATTAGTTAGTATATAATAGGGCCTAGTAATTTATGACATAGTATTACAGTAGTCAATAAAATCTTACAATCACTGCTTTTATTTAATTTTATTTAACCTCTATTTAACAAGTTAAGTTACAGTGAAGTTAGAGACCTCATTTTTAATGGAGACATGGCCAGGTTAGCAGCATTACACGTTTTGGACAAGGAAAAACAACATTAGGCACACAAATAAACACTAATGAAAACCATGTAACAAGGTATAAAGGGTCCAATAAGACTCCACACAAAAAACAAACAAATACACAAAGCTTGTTACAAAAAAACTTGTCAATATTAATAAAACTAAAATAATCTAAATACAGAGGCAGTGAAGGAATCATTCACCATAGAGTTTCCAGCAACTTTGATTTCAGCCCGGGGTACCAAGTTCTTCAATTTCATTTCCCTCCAGAAACGATTCCAAGTGGCTGAATCCGAACACATGAAAGCTTTCTGTCCCATCTTTGTCCATATACACTGGGGACAGACAGCAGATATGTGTTTTCTGATCCGAGATTATGGTTGGAAGATTATTTCTGCGAAGTAAAGTTTTCAAAGATAGGAGGAAAGTTTGTCTGGAATTGCTTTATAAATAAAAAAATTACCAGTGAGTCTAAAATGTAAACTAATAAAAGACACATGCTAACCAGATGTGAAAAGAGTCCAGCAGTGTTTGGACTGTGTCACATTTTACAATTTATAAGCGTTTAACCTTTTCCTTCTTGTTTTGTTTATTTTTCTTAAATACCAAAAAAAACATTTCTAAAAATTATGCTCCATTTCCCAAAACTCTAAACACAAATACATAACTGCACAGTAATATCCACAAACTTCAAACAATATAACAATTAAATTCTCCACTCAAAATCATGAACCAAACATATAAACCAAATTGTGCCATCAGATGTCACAGAAAAACTATCAAATCAACATATACTACAAAATTACACACCCATGAGATAAATCCAAAACATGACGGTAAAAACTTTTCACTGCAAAGAATAATGGTGCTTATGGTTTTTCCCCACAAAAACCTCTTTACAGGATGAACACATCATAAAGACTCTTAACATACATGTTTGAAAATTTTGATTCCTCAACATACTGTAGTAAAATGAAATGAAATTGAGTGAAAAAGTAAATGTGCTCTTATGGGACCAATAAAGTATGTACAATGCAGTAAAATAATGTCAATATACAAATATGAACCAACATTTGAAAAAAAAAAAAAAACCCACAAACTAAAAAACAACTCTCACTTACTGGAAATCAGTTATTCTGCCTCAGTATCCATGACCTGACCTGGAGCAGAGATTCTCATCGACATCACAGGCAATATTAGACCTACCCACTCAGCAGGGAAAAAAAAAATTCCACTGTATGCCTAATTCACCCCTTTCAAGCCTCTGGCAATATCTAAAAAAGCCTGTAGGAGGTGAACACCGATGTAGGGATCTCAGTCATAGATCTTCTACCGCATAGTGGTGGAAAAAACTGCTCTATGGGGGTTCAGGAAAGAACCTGGAAAATATACAGGCAGGAGGATGCTGCTGAATCTTGGATTGTTCCTCAATCGGTCTCAAACTAGCGCAGCTCAGTGAAAACTGACAGTGTCCAAAATGACATCATAACATGGCTGCTGTGGTTGTCTGGGCTCCCTCTTGATTAGTCGGTATACACGATCTTGCCGACCATAGAGCAGCCAGCAGAGGCGTGGTGTTGTATGGACCAAGGGAGGCATGGCGGTGGGAGACTCTGAAGTCAAGGTGGTCACATTCCCTCCTTGCCGGCCAGAGACGTATACAACTGCCTGGTGGCCAGTTATAATCTCTTCCCCCTTCTCCTTCTTTTGTCAAGAATAAAACCTGAATCATCAACAAAAAAGCCAGGGTCTCTGGCATCAATATCAAAGATTCTCTACAGAGGAGATGAAACACAGTACAGTAAACGACTACTCTGAAACACATTGCTCTAGTGCACAAAAGTAGGCTACCATATAGCCTGTACTACAATATACACCATTCAGCCACAACATTCTTTCATACACTTAGAGGCATTTGGGGGGCGGTGACCAAGCAGTCAGATTAATGATTTTTTCACAAGCAGTCATTTGCTTAATGAGCCCCTTTTAGAACAAAAATGATCACGAGTGAAGAAAAATAGGGGCACTTAATCAATAGTTTGGGGACACGTTGCAATAGATGGAATTCAAGTGCACCCAGTCCAAAACAGGTGTTAGTATTATACCACACCTGTGTACTGCATTGTTAAGTGTAACAATGTAGTACATTTACACCGGTCTCATCATTCTCAAATTTCAGACAAAGCCATTATGGGTAATCACTATACCAGCCACTCATAGCATGAGCAAATAATGAAATAATTTAGGATTTTGATTAGTAAATTTGATGTGTACTCACCAGGAGTGTCTCACAGGAAAGATCATTCAACCAAACATAACGAGGCAATCTGCAGGGACAATTGCATGCTAAAAAAAAGTATCTCCTATCTGGTTTATTGCACCCCCAACAGTGAAGCGATGTCATTTATGTGTAAAAGAATTAAAACTGGTGACCGGTTTTAATGTTGTGGCTGATGGCTGTATACTGCCGCAATACATAACTGTACTCAAATAGTTACCATACCATAGATGGATACCATACTTGCACATATTCCAGGGACTGGCCTTTGACTTATGAGTTTGTTTCACCCTCAACCGGTTCCCATGAAGAATGCAGTCAGTTGTTGAGATGCCGACTTAGAAAATTCCCAGATACTCAACAATTCTCCTGTGTGGCTAATGCAAGTGATTATATTGTTGACTATAATCATATTGATGAATTCCATCACTTGCTCTTTAGGAAATACAGTAGCTGTCTCCTGGCTCCATTCGGTGGCTGTCTCTAAGTTCTGCAAAAATAAGAAGTCCTAGTAGGATTACAGTAAATCATTAAATGAATAAATATGATCTTATAGAAACTCCAAATTAACTTAATGTGATATGGTACAGTAATAAGACTTATTTTAGACAATATATGGTACAATATAGCAAACAGCTACAGTACATGTGGAGAATGTGCTGTAACAGCCCAGATTACAGACCTCCAAAGGTACAGTAGAGAGCAGTGTATGAATTACTTACCAACATATTTCCCATTCTGAAGGTCTAGATTACAGAGGCTACTGTGAAGCAGCTCAGATTTGGGTTTGACCAGATTCCCTCATTGACATCACATTTGTCTCTTTGCCCTTCCTCTTCTTCCTACTCCTCTTCCAGCTCTTCTTCTTTGTCATTGCCCTCAACCTTGAAGTCATTGTGGAACCAGTGTTCCACAACAAGTGAACTGACCCATGGTGCTTTTATCTATCTATCCTGAGGTTCTGATTTGTGTTGAACAATTATGACTCTTAGTATTTATGTCTGGGAAATTGTGTGTTAATTGGGTTCCAGCTGTGATGACTTCAGTTAATGGTATTGAAAGCCGGTGCTTTCTAAATGAGCACATGGTGCAATCAGGAATATATTAAGGGATTTGTGTGAGTGTTTTTCACAAAACTCTGAATCTTGTGTTAAAACAAGGGAATTGTGTTTAGAATTGGGAAATGGTTCTGCCATTGGTAGTTGGCATAATGTTCAGGGATGTTTAGTTAATAGCCCCAATTAAAGTGTGTAAGCGTCCAAGAAAAACTGTAATTTAAGTTGAGTTGTAAGTCATTTTTCAAATTGCTGTGGTCAGATAATTCTGAGCCTCATGTCATGAAGTTGATATTTAAGTAAAATTAGTGTATATGAAATATTAAATTCTAATATGATTCTTATACATAAATTACCAGCCTTTTGCTTGTCTTCTGGATTTTTAAACTGGAAAGACTGATTATCAGTTCTGGAGATATTAAAAAATTATGTTAGAATATGGTCAGCAGTTGCAGAATCTTTCTGCTATTTACCACTTAAACAGTAAATGAAACAGATCACCTTGAAGAGCGTTGAGCCACATCGTTCTCAGTCACAAGCTCTTTTCTGGATGGTTTTTACACTTAAATAAAATAGAACAGCTTCGTATACTGGAATGTATGATGAATTACTATGAAGCAAAGTCTACTCAGGAAATTGTAGGATGTGATATGAATGGACATACAGAATGTTTAAATAGGTGCATTATAGGAAGAGTGAGGATGATTTGTCTAATGGGTGAGTGTTAACAGTGGATGTGACAACTTTGGAGACTAAAAATGAAGTAGAGGTAGGGAGTTTCCACAATTTGGAAAAAAGGAACCTGGACATCTAGAATTGGCACAGGGTGTATACTGTATATCTATGAAGACTTGATGGTTGAATCTTAAAGCTTTGATATAGGCAAAGGGAAGGAATCTGGTATGTAATGTTGAGGAAGAGTGTTATAGGAAAGACTTGATCTCTGGACATTGTCCTTCTCTGGAATATTAGTTGATATTCAGTAGTAGGCAAGACCTCTGTCATACACAAAGGTGAGAAATTAAAGGAAAAGCCAACATAAACTGTCTGTTCAAAGTGCAACTCTAGGGGTCAAACGTTCAGGCCTGTACCATTTTCTTGGTGTAAAGCCACACATGCACTCACCCACTTGTTGAGAAGATGGTGAAGGATGAGTCATCTGACCATATCACATTTTTTTCACATCCCTGTAGACCAGTGCTTTTAGTTGTTGCCCCGGTGAACTCTCAAATGTGCATTTGTTTTTGTAATAAGGAGTTTATGCACTGCAACCCTATATATCCTTCTCTATGCAATTGTTTACCGACCATTCATGTTGACACAGTCTGATCACGTCCTGCATTGACATTCTCAGTCACCTCGGGAAGGGATGCTCCTCTGTTTTTCCTTACATATCACACTAATGCACCAGCATCACGGTCATCAAATGTGCCCCCTCCTGCCCTGTGATTGTAGGTATCCTGTCATCCTGTTTCTCCAATCATTTTCTCTAATTTTTCACCTATCTCTAGCTTGAAGGAGGTAAAAGGAAGCTCTATCATTTCTATCAAACCACAACAGTTTGGGACGTGGAAATGTCTTCCTCCCTTTAGGATATATTCCCTCCCTTATTTATGATTTTCCAGATTCTCACAACTCAATGTCATGTTGTCTGCTGACTTTGCTATCAAGCTTTTATGTTTTCTTTGCAAAGGGGTGAGCTTCCTTCTCATACAGATGCACACACATTAATCAATTAAAATGAGTATGAGCTAAAAACACAAAAAAGGATTACCTCCTCAGAAATTTTTAGACAAAGCTGCCAAGATTGCCAGGCCTAATTTTTTCTTGAGCACTAAGTTAGGTATGGGTGTATCAAAAAACATATTAAAAAAAGAACGTAGATTGTTGAAAACCTTAATTTCCAAAACTAAACACTGCAAACATAAGCCACTCATCGTGTGGGATGCACTTAGTTACCAAAGGAAAAAGTTATGAATTAGGATTTTTGGAATTTGTAATTAGCTCATTAGCCTAAAACTCTCTTGCTCTCTCTTTTTCCTCTCCCCCTACTCCTGCTTCTAGGCTCTGCTCTGCAGCGTCGCTGGCTAGTTGTCCAACTCTTGATGCAGGTGTGGCTGGCGGCAAATCCATCACTGAGTGAGCGCCCATGCCCCAAAAGCTGTCGCTGTGATGGAAAAATTGTCTACTGTGAGTCAAGCGCCTTTCGTGATGTTCCCAAGAACCTCTCAGGAGGCTGTGAAGGCCTGTCGTTACGGTACAACAGCCTCGCCAGTCTTCGTGCTGGTCAGTTTGTAGGACTCAACCACCTCATCTGGCTCTACTTGGACCACAATTACATTGCCTCTGTGGATGGAATGGCCTTCCAGGGGGTCCGCAGGCTCAAAGAACTGATCCTGAGCTCCAACAAGATCACAGTACTCCACAACACCACATTCCATCCTGTCCCTAATTTGCGTAATCTGGACCTGTCATACAACAAACTGCAAGCATTGCAGCCTGGGCAATTCCAGGGCCTACGGAAACTTCTCAGCCTTCATATACGCTCAAACTCTCTAAAAATCATCCCAGTGCGTCTGTTCCAAGATTGCAGAAATCTTGAATTCCTGGATCTGGGTTACAACCGCCTACGCAGTATCACCCGGAATGCATTTTCAGGCCTGGTCAAGCTCACTGAGCTGCATCTTGAGCATAATCAGTTCTCAAAGATCAATTTTTCTCACTTTCCTCGCCTCTACAATCTACGCGCACTTTATCTGCAGTGGAATCGCATTCGGTCAATGAGTCAGGGCCTGACCTGGACCTGGGCTTCCATCCAGAAACTTGATCTGTCTGGGAATGATCTGACGGAAGTAGATGCTGTAGTTTACCAATGCTTACCGAATCTGCAGACGCTCAACCTGGACTCCAACAAGCTGACCAATGTTTCCCAGGAAGTAGTTGATGCCTGGATCTCTTTGACTACAATTAGCTTAGCTGGGAATGTATGGGACTGTGGCCCTGCCATCTGTCCTCTGGTGGCCTGGCTGAGAAATTTCAGAGGTGCAAAGGAGACCACCATGATCTGTGCTTCACCCAAGAAAGCCCAGGGTGAGAAAGTGATGGATGCTGTTGAAGCTTTCGGTGTTTGTCAATCAAACCTAGTGACAGTACTCACTGTGAGTATCCCTCCAACCCCATCCAATGTCCCTGTGCAGACTGAGGATCGCTCGGCCATTCTGGCTTCACCCACTGGTTCTGGAAAGAGAGGAGAGGGATCTGTCAGAGGCCCCACATCGTCAGCTATTACACCACCGGTGGCACCTCCCCCAGAGCAAGACTTGGAGCCTGTTTCCTTCCATAAGATTGTGGCTGGAAGTGTTGCCCTTTTTCTATCTGTTGCAATGATCCTGTTGGTAATCTACGTGTCTTGGAAGCGCTATCCTAGCAGTGTCAAGCAGTTGCAGGAGCACTCGGCAGCAGCCCGCAAACGCCGCAAGAAAGCTAGAGAGACGGAGCGCACCCTGAGCTCTCCGCTGCAGGAGTACTATGTGGACTACAAGCCCACCAATTCTGAGGCCATGGATGTGCTTGTCAATGGGACCGGACCCTGCACCTATACCATCTCAGGCTCCAGAGAATGCGAGGTATGACCCACACCACCGCCACTCCTCCTAAACAAAACTCTGTCCACAGCGCAGCAACCAGAGGTAATTATTTACACTGCTTTGATAGATGATAAGTATGCTACTTGATTACTTACCCCTTAAACAGCAGGTTAGGTAAATATGTGGTGTACCCATGGATTTATTGAACAAAGCAGCGGTGGTTTTAGGATCACTTTGTTTATAACAAGATATCGCTTGTTTTCACATCGGTGTTTGTATATTTGCTTACACCATAATCTCTGTTGAGATGCAAATGTTTGTTTTGCTGCAGAACTGTACAGAAATACAGATAAATGAGTCCGATAACATTTCCTTTTCTGCATAATCTTGAGCTTAAGCTATGGTGTTTATGATAAGACATTTGTGCTTGTTTAGGTATTTGTTTACTTTTTTTGCTTGCATATCACAGGCTTTGTGCTTTGTGTTTGCTCTACTGCTATTTGGTTTTTGATGAGCAGTATAGTGTGAGGTGAATAGCTGAATTGTGGGAAGATTCAATTCGGGAGTGTGTATGCTAATAGAGACTCTTGTCACTGAACAGGGCCACCACTGAGCTGAGTACTTCACAATTTTATTGACAAACTATAACTTGAGATATTTATTGGAAAATACTTAATGTCTGTTGTCTCCCATCAGCAGACTTACCGACTTGCTGAAGTTACTCACCTGTTGACTTGCTAGCTTAATTGATTAGTCACACATTAACTGATATGCGTATGTTCAGTGGCCATCCACACTTTAACTCACACAGGGAAATAAACACTTTTTGTGACAAACACACACACACTCACACAAAGTAGTGTTTGATAGTCCCAAAAGGAGTGGGAGTCCTTTGAAATGTTTTGTACACAGGCAAGTGAATTTCTTCAAAACAGTTTTTTTTTTTACAGACTATAGCAGTTGGGAATTCTCCTTTTTTCTTCTCTTGTTTCAGTTGCTACATTCTTGTGTACCTGACATACTATACCATTCTTGGTTCAAACTTTTTATTACACTGCAGATTAATC
The DNA here is from genome assembly GCA_016859345.1 of Istiophorus platypterus. Taxonomy (NCBI): domain Eukaryota; kingdom Metazoa; phylum Chordata; class Actinopteri; order Istiophoriformes; family Istiophoridae; genus Istiophorus; species Istiophorus platypterus. The sequence continues at coordinate 16,970,410 of CM029128.1, read as the reverse complement.
TCAGGTTTTCCAAGCTACAAGAATGAAAGCCTTTGAAGAAACGCATTTCTTCTTCTTGTATGTATTTTCTTATCACTGATTAACTGGCCCAGGTGGAACGGGGGCTAAGGATGGGCTAAGAAAATCTGGATGATCAGGTGGCCCGTGCTCTATAGCTATAACCCAACGGGTATAAGACATATTTTGGTTGAGCTCTCTATATAGTTTCACATTACCAGCCCACTCATACTCATTCCAGCTTGGCATTTCCATGGCATGAATTTCTGGTGGGTTCTCTCTGGAGGAATGACTATGAATGCAGAGGTTTAAACAGCAGGGAGGAGGAGGTGGAGGACGGCTCTGTCCTCCACATTATTTTCCATTTCTGCTACTGACTGTCTGGCTTTCCTCGATGCAGGCCCCCTGATGACATGAGATACTTGCAGGTTGCTCACACTGGTTTGACTGCAAAAATGGAACACAAATCACTTTGTTTGCCTTGCTTACCTCCATATAGGCTTACAGGGCTGCATGTGAATTTTTAAATGTGATACTCCACTGAGAGTGATGTCCTGGAGAGGAATGAAAATAGAAGATGCTGCAGGTACTGACTTTCAGCAGCACCAGTTCATTCTTTACAATGCCAAACAAGCTTTCAATAAATTATGTGGTATTCACATGACCAGATTTTAACACATCTCTTGTGGCTCCAACCCAAGATGTTCATTCTGTTGTCTCGCCGACAGAATGAACACAATGACATCTTATTTTCAGATCACATACTTGATCATGACCAGGCTATATAATTGCAGTCCATTAACTGTAAAATACAATATTATCCAGTACAAGAACATTACAAATATTCTCAAAAATATTGTAGATGTATTGACTTTTTTATGAACTCCCAGTAAAAAAATTTAAATAATTTTCCCAGAGGTAGTATTTTTTGTAGAGGTGTTTTGGATTTCACGAGCTTGTCCAAGTGTTCAGGTTCTTTTGGGCATCTCCTATAATTTAGATAGTTAGCTAGTTAATTTGAAAGGCACACAGCGGGTGATGCTGTCCTCAGGAACTATAGCCATATGAAAAAGGCTTAATGATAGTTGCACTTTGGACGAACTTTCAAAATAGCAGTCATGCCTTCAATGTGGACCTCTGAGTTGGTCCGTAAAAGATACATGATTATTCGTAAAACTGCTCAGTTTTCAATAGTCAGTTTTTTGACAAAGCCATTTTTATATAAAGCCAATAATAAAGGTGTCTAAGTTCACCTGAGCGTTGGACCTACAGACTGACATTCTGAATCAGAGAACTTAAAATATAATACTGTATATGGGTAGTGTTTGTTAGAGAATTGTTAATGTCAGCACTAATCTTAGGTAAACAATAGAAGACTATCGCACTGAGAATCAGGAGGCATTAACAACACCAGGGATACTGTCACACTAGGTGAAGGCAAAAAAAAAAAAAGCATTGGTTGCATTCTGATATTTCAACACTGAAAGGGATGAAATGGCTAATTGTCATTCTCAACACTAATTTTTATTCTGGATGCCCCATGCCAGTGGGATCGAACTATCAGATTCATAATGAACAGTCTGGAGGACCTTATAAGAGATGTTATCTATGAAAGATGCCCTCCACCTCCACTTAAAGGGACCACACATTTGAAATATTTCCCGGCCTTTCCATCAGCGTTAGCTAGGAGCGGGCTTGAAATCATTGAAATCTATCATTAGCCTTTTATCTTGACTTGACTGAACTTGGCAATTTAGCTGACTCTTTTATCCTGCAAGCCAAATAAAGCAGGAATTAACTCATACTAGGAAGGGCGAGGGCTAAATCAGCATTACAGAGCCAGCAGAGTATAATAATTCAGAGGTACTGGGAATATCAGCGATTAATCAACAAACAAGTATACGAAGGTACATTTGACAAAATATGTAAGAAGAAAACAAAGAGTTCTTTTTATTTTAGAATTTAGGACAAAGGTGGAACAGTGTAATATAAATAAAGGAGGGTGATACAGAGTGTGTTATGGGCATCCTAGAACAAGGGCAAAAGACATAGTAAAAAAATAAAAATAAATAAATAAATAAAATAAAGGTATCTGCACAACTTAAGGGCTCCCAAAGTAAAGGATGAAAATCGATGGATCTCATGAACAGCATTTTTGTCAACTGGTCAGGTTTGCCATTTCTGATGCACTCCACTTCCTCGTACTGTATAAACGGTCTAAGGGACAGCTACCTTACACAGGTGATGCAGATCATGTTTTTGTAATATCAGTATAAGCACACGTGAACTAAGATAATAAATGTAGCACAAACAAAATAGCTATGTTATGCAGGGGGTCTTTTATCATTTAATTCGGAGCCTTTTGTCTTTGCTTTCCTTACATAGTGCAATATCATACATAGGACATGCTTAATTTAAAGTTAATGTTTTAAACTAGAATATTTTATATTTATCATATATTTAAATTCAAGACAGACATACCATATCAGTCAGATGAAATTCCTATGCAAGGAAGACAAGGGCATATATGAGAACAGGAGCAGTATAGATTCCTAGTTTTGCACATCATGGTTAGTGTCGGTGAGCTAATTTGTTTTAATTTAAGGCTTTCTCATCCCCTCCCTTCTCTTTCTGCAATTTGCTAATTAACTCAATGCACCTGGAGGGGACTGTTATTTTCAGGATTACGTTTTGGCCCCAGGTTTCTTTTTAGCAAATCCTGTAAAACTATAGCCATACTATGTTGCATATTGTATATAAATCATTTAAAACAATTTGTGATGAGGAAAACCCAACACTCTGCTAATTCTGTAACATTAGCAGTTCTGTTTCCATGAGCTTCTTTTTTTAATGCCTGCACTCTCCTCCATTTTGTTTCTTAAGACATCCTTGAAAAATTCCTTTTTGCTCCAGCCTTATCTGTCCCTCTGTCTCATCTTAAAGCATTGTAGAGGGGAGACAGGAACTATCAGTCAGGAGTCCACAAAGTCCTGAGTTCATCACAGAATGTGCTCCGATCTTGTTTCTGCATTTTGTTGCTCTTGCGTAGACATAAATCACTTGGCAGTGCGCGGCAGACACCTGCTGCACTCTCCCCACCTCTCAGCCTTGCCATCTCTCCTCAGACATGAGGCCATAGCTGCTCAGGTCCGTTCATCTCTCCTGAGTGGAGATTGCTTATTCCTACTGTGTCACTCTCACCATTTCTTTCATTTGGATTCTGTGCCATCACTATAACTCACCCTGGACCTCTTCATATGATTGTCCTCTATCAGCCCCTTGGTCCACTTCATATGAATGAGTTTGGCAGCCTTTTTAATGAATTGCCTTAAGACGGTGCAATCCTAATTTTCCTACATCACTTCAACTCTCCCACTGATAGGATTATTTTGATCATTTAATATCTATATTCCTCTGATCTTTTCCTTTACAGCTGTTCTCCAGATTTGGGCAGTGGACATGACCTGATCTCCGGTCTGTGCCCCTTACGGCCTTTGTCATCTTTTCATGTATTAGAACATCCTTTGCCATTTTTTCTAACCCATCTTCTAACCTGGCCTGACTATATAGTAACATTTGAACTCTACCATCTTCCACATTGATCTGCTTATTTGTTGTATGCTGCCCCTTTGCGGTCTGAAGCAAAGTGAACTAAGCAGAAATTGTCCTTTGTTGTTGAATCAAAGTGCCTCAAATCTTCTTCTGTGATAAGGATTTTGCTGATATGCCAGAGGTGCTACACATAATACACCTACTGCCAGCTCATCTTTACCAACACACTATATGTCGTCCTTTTCCTAAGAAGTCCCGAACCTCATTTCTGCCAGCAGGACGTTCACCTGCCCTTCTGACGTAGAGTCATCCCTTCTTCTGATACTGCTTCTGACCTTTTCCAGACTACAATAAGGCACTTACTATAATGTCATACTGCATGTGGTGATCTTTAAATTAATTAATTTGTTCCTATTTTTAAGAAGCCCTGATTCATCTCATGCTAAAAACTAGACAATTATATGGTGCCTGCTTCTCTTAAATATACATACCCTTTAGTCAAGTATTACAGAGCAGCATCCTCAGATTATTCTCATTGCTTTCACTCGCTGAAGTGTAGAGAGGAATTGTCTGCTCGCTTTAATACAATAAAACTTATCACATATCATCTTTTATACTAAAACAATCTGGTAGTTAATCTAGTTGTGACTTCACTGATTTTTTTTTACAATTAATGAAGTAATTTCAAGCAGAAATGGCATGTACGAAATGGAAAACAGCTTCTAACTTATTAAATATGAGGGTTTGATGGTCTTCACCTTCATATTAATGTAGGTTTAAATTCTCTCTGATTTGAACTGTCGGTCAGACAAAGCAAACAATTTGAAAACATCACCTTGGGCTCTGTAACAATTTTCAGACATAATTTGGATAGAGAATGGTTAATCAACAAGTAGAAATAGATGAACAACAAACAAAACTCACGAATTAATACTACAATAATTGCTAGTTGTAACCCTAATCATTCACACTGGATGCTTGAAGTTACTGTTCTTTCTCAATACTACTCAGTCTTTTCTGACGGCACTCAACTCTTAATTTAAATTCCACCCTGGTACTCAGGGGAGCAAGCAGGAAGGACCTCATGTACAAGAACTCCTTGTATATGAAAGACACAGTAGTCCACAACCAAATTACTTGGCAAAAGACAAAAAAAAATTACTTTGTCAAGGAAAGATTGCCTGCATGGTTAAAATAAAACAACATTAAATTAGTGGCAGGATTAGAGTAAGCGTCAAAGTCACATGCTTCGTATGTCCAACTAGCCGAACTGCTCTCCCTCAGACCGATCTTACTAATTTGTCCTTCCCAATAGTAAAGCAGTAGCTATTTTTTTAAGGAATGAGGCAATTTCCTGCTCTTCCTGTCTCTCTCTCTCTCTCTCTACAGTCCAAGGTCATGGTGTCAGATTGTTAATTGCTTAGAAAGAAAACAACACAAGCACTGGGAGGCTAGCCAAGGGCAAGTAAGCTATCTGTAATTCAGTGGGGAGGCTGAACTTCTCAATGCTAGTGTCTACAGCCGACAATTAGCCACGTGAGAGACTTCCAACATGCGCTGCGCATGAGAGAACAGCTCTCTCATCCGCTAATCCTGTCTGTTTCACACTCCGGTTCCATGCCGCTGCTTTCTGTACCCCCATTTGATCCATGCTTAATGAGAGTGTTAGATCACCAATATAGCAATTACATTACCTGGAAATAAGGCAAGAGTCTTTTCCTTTTCTCCCAGTTTTCACAATGCAGCCCAAGTGCATTATTAAGGCTAAGCTTTGTGATGCACTGCCTCTGTTATCTTTTTCCTTGTCTGTGATAATCATCTTAAAATCTTTTGCAATTTGCATCTGATGTGCTTGCTTTGTACCTACTTGCTCTGCAATCATTATTATTTTCCCCCCACTGGTCTGTTCTCTTTCAAAGCCATTTTTCAAAGCTGCGCATCATTTGTTTTACAGAGATCCCTTGTCTCTGCAACAAAAAACAGCCTGTTTTTATAAATCGGGTATAATAAAAAAAGCGCAGATTACTGATAGAGCAAATGCTGGAAGGGTAATATCACATTAGAGCTGTGACTTGCTGGCAATCAAAAGTGTTCTTAAACTGCTAAACTAGCCTGTAACCTACAGCTACATTTATTGCAGTATGTAATTTACAGCCCTGTTAGAGAAGCTGTGCAGCTGTGATGCAACAAGCACGTAGCTGGTTAGGTTCAGGAAAAGAACGGTTATGGATAAAAGCAGCAACATTGGTCCTCTGTATTGTTGATCCATCCATACCCAACTTCTCCTAATATACTTTGTCAATCTTTGCACTTAGCCATCTGACTTCTTCCTTTTCTCCTGTCATAATTACTACAGATACCAGAGGTCAAACAGCGAAACACATTTATGGGTCGTAATAAACTGCTTGCACAGACGACCTATGGGCTTGCTGTTTGTTTTTCAAACTTTTCCAATCATGAATCATCATATTTCAGGATTTTCAACAATTATTTATGAAGGAATAAGACAGGTTGTTGCACTAGAATAAACAAAAATCTTGATTTTATAATATTCAAAATGAGTACACTGCATGTAGCTACAGCCACATCTCTTTTATGATTATAGCATACTTGAGAAATGAGTTCCTGGCCTTTCACAAAACAATTTACTCTCTTTTCTCGTTGTCTTTGGCTTGTTTGTAATATTAAATGCTTGCCAGTTGTATGGACTTGAGGGAAAGATATAGGACATTAGCACCCCAGTGAGGTACTCATTTTTTTCTAATTTCTTCTCATTTTATCTCATTAACTATATCATCATTTTTGAAAGGTTGGACAGCCTTACTATCACCTTACCAATTAGACAAAAAATTCAAATACTTATCATTCAGCAAGTATGAGGGAAGATGTAGATGACTCATTCCTGGACCTGCATCTAAGCACACACAAGTACTCGCAGCACTGCATCTGTTCAGGTCAGTACTATAAAATGAAGAAGTAAAAGGTGACCAAACCATCCCTATGAAAGGTATTTTCTTACATTTTATTTTTTTATTCTAGAAATACTTGAAGTTAAATTAAGCACTTCTGTTGAAGTTTGCAGACTAGTTCACTCTTAACAGAAAACGATGTTCTATTAAATGAATTGACAATGAGTCGTATATAATTACCTTGTCATCCTTGCATAACACCGCTGTCAAATATTTTAGCTTTAGAAAGTCAATTTTGTATTTATACTTGATAGGTTTCACGGGGCCTAGTGTCAAGGAACTTACTTAGAACTAAAGACGGCATCTTTCAAAGAACCGCTCTCTCAATTTATTACTTCCAGGGAGAGTTTTTATCTGATTCTATAGCTCATCCTTATTAACTAACTACTGTAATTAAGAGGAATATGCCTCGTCTTTACCGTTTCCTGTGGGTGGGCAGAGTATTAAGAGTAAAAAAAAAAAGCTCTTTCTTCAGATGTTTGTGGCTATCTGGCCTGCTTTCAGCTCCTATCAATGGAACAAAGTATTTGATCTTTCCACTGATGTCAGTCTCTTAAAAAAAAATCATAATATTTCATATATATCTTTGCAACTAGTCAATATTCCACAAAGTAAGAGACAAATAGAGGAGAAAAAGAAAATTTGACAGATCACTGTTAGATTTCCTGCTCCTGCTAGGATGTGAAAACATCCATCTTTTCATTGCTATCCATAGATTCATATTCATATTGAGCAGATTAATCAAAAACATTAACACATCTAGTCTAGTAGTACTATACAACTAAGCGGGTAGCAACTCTTAAATTAATGTCCTCTCCATTTCCAAACACAGTGCATCAGTGCTTCTATTGGCCGACCATACAAATTCAGTATTCACCTTAATCAAATGTGAAGATCTCAGTAAGGATGATCCCACTGGCTTAAATTCAACATTTTCAAACTGATGAAAATGTCCATTTCTTGAGTTAAACTTTAACTTTGTATTGAATTGCATAAAGTCTAAGTCCATAATGTAATCGTTTTAAGTCCAAGCAAATAACCCCACTTCCCCAGAGCTGAGGAGATGTTTGTGATTTTATTGGTACTGACAGCATTTAAGTCATGCTGCTCAGCGGATTCAACAGGCAGAAAAGACAGACTGGCACTCAGGGCTGAAGTGGAGTAAGACAGGTAGGCAAGTGAACCTGGCAGGAAGCGCGTTCAACAGGGCGGAGCAGGCGACAGGCGAAGGGGAGATGCAGTTAGAAAGCCAGAGAAATCAGGCAGTCATCCAGACTCGACAGCTAGATTGGCAGGCATCCGTCTGCAAAGGAACACAGGCCTTTGTCCATGGACAGCTGTCCATCCTCTGATCGGTGGTGGCTCAAAACTTTTTAGAAATAAGATTATACAGTAAGTGGGAAGCAAGGCCCAACAGATTGGTGTGTTTTTCTCAGTGGATAGATCAAAACTGCACTGCACCAAAGACGATGTGTGTCTATCCTCAGAATTAAGGGGCACTTTTGAACAAAATGGTGTTCATCTTGTGTTGTTAATTAAGTTGCTTGGTTTTAAAAATCATAGCTGAATGACAATGCAAGTAAACAGCTGCGTTGATTTCCAGAATAACAGATAGTTGATGGAAATCATACTGAAGCTGCTCTTGTTAATTTGGCAGAATCTTCACCACAGGGCCAAGTAAACATGTTTACAAGTGATATAAGGTTGTTGTGGTACAATAACAATTAGTTGATTAATTTAATAAAGTGGATGGGAAATGAATCAGCAATACATATTTTGGGGTTTTGAACTTTTTGTCCAGACCATACAAGCCTTTTGAATCAATTACCTCAAGATTCATCAAATCGCAATTGATTAAGTTAGAAAATTTTTTGATCCAGATATTCCCGCTTCTTGGGTGAATAGTGACAGAGTGCAGATGTAGTCTATAGTTTGGAAACCTAGCCAAATGTTTTGTTTTCACTTGTTACAAGTTGTGTTAGTGACATTTACTTGTAGATCCTTGCTCAGCTTTTTTTCTTTGTTCCTTTGGCTCTTGGCGGGATTTTCATTCAGAAATTCAGATTAGGCACACGCGATTTAGCCTCTCTCAGTCTCAGGCTCCGCTCAAACAAATCATATTATGTACACTATTTACATCAAAGCGCATGTACAGCGCATGAAGGTAACGTTCCTAACACTTCTACATGTCACACCAGCCCTGCATGAATAGAGGCCCAGTAGCAAAAGCAATCAGACATTACATTCCTGATGCCGCTGTGATGTACTGCCAATCTTTTATGATGTATATATAAAGAACCCACATGAAGGGCTGTGGGTGAGTGAAATATATTGATGTTGAAAATCCAATGAAAATTCCCATGCCTTCAAGTTTGATCGTTCTACGGCGTGTAGGTGTCGGAGCACGCTGGCTTCATGTGCTGCATGCACTCATGCCAGCATACAAAGTAACCTTCATCTCTCCGGCGAGGCTATTCTCAGAGGTTTCATTCCATTGTGTCTCCCATTCCTTTTAAAGCCTTTTTTCACTGCTGTGTCAAGCACATATTATTTAGTTAATTACCTGTCTTTGTTAACCTCCAGCATCCCGCTCTGTGGTTATCATCCTGCGGTGGAAGACAACCGGCGTCAGCCAGATGCAGGTCGTCTTCAACTGCAGGAAATAATATACACCTCTCTTGATTGATGACCTCTTTTGTCACTTTGGTATTCCAGTCTCAAATGTCCAGGCTGCAGAAAAACATCATATAAACACATGTTCTCAGAGCAAGTCCCAACCCGTGGTCCACTGTTTTTTCATGTATGTCATTCCAACACAAACACAGCAGCATCCCAAGACATTTGTGAAAGACAAAGGGAGAGGAAGTGGCCGCATTGTTATTGCCTTGTAATTCACATGCTCAAGCAATATCTGCCAATGCAGCATGCTGCATGTAGCAAATGTCATATATTTAGAGGCCATCTTTCAGAGTAAAATATAATGGTCCCTCTTATCGATTGGATTAGCAAGGTAATAAAAGCTCTGTATTGACAAAACTGACAATGGATACGTTGGGGATTGATTGTGCAATGAAGCTAGTGAGGCTACTTAGGGACCGAGACCCCTCTCTGTATTCACAATCTGTCTCAAAAGATAAGAACAATATCACAGATAATGATGATCATAAAGTGATAAAATGAGGAAGACTGCAAACCCACCTAGGCCTTGTGTCTGCGCTAACTCTTGTTTAACTTTACATTTCAAAATCCTTGGGACTTAAAAAAAAAACAAAAACAAAAAGAAAAAACATAAAATGATAGTAATACAAATTTTAAATGACTATATTCGCAAATTGATGTCAGGCTCGGACTTTTACTGTTTTTGTTTGTCTGTGTACCCAGATAAAACTTGTTCTTCTCACATTGTGAGCTTTTTGTATCCTGTGGCCTTTTAAAAAATAATTATTCAGAGAATGTCATGGACATCTGGACCACCCTTCCCTCCCTTTAGGCCAGACTACCTAAAAATTTCCAGTATGACATCTTGCACTTTTGCAGCAGTGGTTAAATTTATAGCCTGGTACAGGGCGTCTAACCACAGTTTTAGACACCAAAAACGGCATTTAATTTCTGCCAAGTGCAAACATCCGTAATATTAATAGATTTTACAGTGTATAAAAGAACATTACACAATGTTTTAAACCAACCTGAGCTGGAATACTACCTGTCCCAGGTTAACTGTGCATAATTAGTTTGCAGTAATTTGTTTGAACACCCACTTATTTAAAAATGTGTACCAGGTAAGCATGGGACCAGGTATTGAATTTAGATTTTGGCACCAGGCCTAGGTTCAAGTCACAACCTTACGATTATATTAAAAACGACCGATTTACTCTGTTTTATGCTTAGGTGTTTCAACTTAGCTAGTTTGCAAATAAATGGGATATGTGATGATTTTATATACCGTAGCCTGTTTGAAGTTTTATTTTAAGTACTCCTGCATATGTATAAAAGTTTTAAGAATTCTAAAAAAATTGTATGAAGCAAGTTGTAGCTCAAGAGATAGCTGTGTGAAGTCTGAATAATTGCTTCAAGTGTCATATCTTCAGCATCGTCAGTCGCAGTTGAAGACTAAAAGTTTTAAAAAAAGAAAAAAAAATGTTTGGGTGTTTGGATTTGGAAAGAAGTGCACTTATCAAGACTTAGCTCGCCAGCCAGTCCCTTACGTGCTGCTGAAGGCCGGTGGCACAAGGCTACACTAGCTGCTACTTTCATAATGCAGCCAGATCTCTGACTGAGCTTACAGCAGTTCAGATGCAATGCATGTGATAGAGGCAAAAAGGTTTTGTAAAAGAAAAAGAATGAGTGGAATAAAAAAAGACATCTTTGGCAGGTTGCCTCTTTGTCTAGTTAGTAATACAACCCTGTGGTCCCTCAGTTATTTGGTAATATTGCTGCTTTTTCCTTAAAAGCTTCTTTGGTATCATGGTAAAATAGATCCTTGAATGTATTGTGCATTTTGTGCATGTTACCAGTGAATCTTTCACTGTCTGAGAGGCTTATCCAGCTTAGTATAAATACAAAAGAATGAAACATTTAAATTCCAGGATAGACACTGAACTACACATCGCCTCCTGTTAGCCTTGTAATGACGCATACAGTGAGAAAGTGGCTGTGCTCTCTGGGGTAGCAAAGGCAGTGAGAAGTATTCTGCATGCCGCACTGATGTTCTAGCACTGCTCATTGTTTGTGAATTAAAAAAAGCTAAACAAATAATAAAAGTTTGCTTCTCTCATACTTTCTAATGTAACACAACTGTTCCAGCTTCTCTAAAAATGTTTCAACGCCTCAAGTGTGAAGATTTGCTCCATTTCTCCATTGATATCAATGCAAATTTCATATTTTTGGGTTTGGGAGTCTGGGTTGGAAAACGTCAGATTAATCAATAAATAACTATTCGTTTCATCCACGACTGTACCTAATTTTAATTTTACCTTGTCCTGGCCTCTCTTTTTCAACCTGTCCTGCCTTCATCTAATGTGGAAGGTGGGTTCAGTGGTTGAAAGCATACACAGACAGCCCCTTTCATCTGCAGTGTGTCTGATATTTCATTCATTCATCTCAGCTGATGTGCAGCCTTTGAGATATGATCTCTAGTTCTATGTTGCCACTGATTATAACCATTAACAAGCCGTCTGACTGTGAATGGATGGGGTCACTACTCTCAACATTAAAAAATTCATCAGGGTATGTGATTTACTGGGTTTTTCACCAAGTGGGAGTATATGCTCTTTGTAACATGGTCATTTAAAATGGGATGCAATCCACAGTGCAACACAAACGATGCAAATAGAAAATTTTAATCATCTCAGCCATTCTCCTTCACCTTTATTCTGTTCTATTCAACTTCTGTGGCAAACGCAAGTCTGGTTTGACAAAACAGCTTTTCTCTTGTGACTTAATCAAACCCTTATGTATATAAAGAAAGATTCCAACCTTTAACATAATCCTATTTTCATAGCAGAGAACCATTAATGAAGTAGATCTGTACTTGACCCTTGATAATGAAATTCTGCATTCCCGTATTTCTCTAAAGTGATCAACTTTACAAAACTTAAACAGCTAGGCAGGTTTTTTTTCCTACTATTTTTAATCAAGGCAGGTGGACATCTTCCCTTTTTTTTGATTTCCTCATAATAAGAGCCAGGGCAGGGTAGTAATCAACATTAGGCTAACCGGATTTGTGTTAACAAATTGATGTATTGGACCTATGACCACTAGAGTTGATGAATGTAGAATAATCTGCAGAGCGTGCACTAGTATTTGGGTGAGATTAAAGTGGTGGGTGTCAATCTGGTTATCCATTCAACCGTGAATTAAATCACCCACAAATAGGATGCAAATACATACAGAACGATGTAGAGAATCATAGCAAATACAATAACAGCACAATGGTACATACTCCCAGGGTACTGAGGACCTAACTCAATATCGCTGACTTTTTTTGGGGGGAAAATTTTACGCTGTTACCTAAATTCATCAAGTCAGCTGCAAAAGAAGATGTGGTATAGAAAGGGCAGAGAAGAGGGTTGGAGAAGTACAATTTGAGCCAAAGGACAGGCACAGACAAAATAAGAGAGAAGAGAAAAAAATGGGTAGGTGGTCCTCCAGTGATGTAGGATTTGAGGACAGAGAGAAATTGATAGTTGGAAGGTAGAGCAGGGAAGAGCACACACAGTCACTCTCTCAGCTCTCAGTGACCTAAGAGGCACAGCCTGTTTGATTTAGTGCCAATCAGAGTTTTTAATGTCTGTGCAGTGCATCATAATTTATTAGGATTATCATAAACTTGTGCTGGGAGAAGGAGCAGGGGCACTTGTGCCTCCCACTCAGAATGAATTACTTGCTGCGAGCCGGAGCGTCAGTCGGGCCAGAAATGGTGAAACCGGCTTTTTTCCACTTTGTTTTTCTCCATCCCTTCAATTCAGGGCCCATCAAAGCCAAGACCCACAATAAATATTCATCCCATCATATTCCACCCTAGACAGGGCCAAGGATATTAGATGAAGGACAGTTAAAGGCAGGTTTGAATTACATTCTGTCTCAGTGGGGGCATCCTTGTCATGAACAGCAGGGCATGGAATTGTCTTCTTCTATCCGAAGTGTGTGTGCGTGTGTGTGTATGTGTGTGTGTGTGTGTGTGTGTGTACTTGTTTTTATCCCTACGTTGGGCCCGGACCAAAGGAGCCCACCAAGAACCTGCCCCTGCAGCTGAGTCATTGGTATAGAGAGGATACACACTTCCTGAAGTGTGTAACATTTTCCCAATGAGATGCTGGTAGTAGATCATCTTAATACATGTATATTAACTGAAATGTGATATTTATACATATAGAGCCCTGAGGCAGTGCTGTTACCCTAGTAAAACATTGTTACAATTTTAGAGTTCAACTGAGAGACCAATATTTATTTTCCAAAAGGAATTATACATAGCAGCAGATTTCCAAAAAAGCATTGTTGTGATTAACTGAACACGTATTGAGAATTTAAATGTTCAATATTAAAACTTTAATAAGTTGATATATTAACCGCTTTTAGCCTAAAATCTGGAGAATTGCGTGATTGACAACCATTTCAGGCCTATCGGTGAAATTTGTTTTGTTTGTCAGAGGATTTCACGCCTCTGATTGGTCAACTAAACAACTGATTGGCATTAGGCCCGCCCATTCAAGTAGTTTGCCCTCCCTGACAAAATCTCCGGCTTTTTTGGGAGTTTGAATGTTTTCATTGGTTTTGAAAAATGGTATTTAATAAATGTTAATGTGGCGCTAATAGTTAGCTAGAGTTTAGAGTTCACTGCATTTTATCCGCTTCACTTGCAAGTAGAACATACAGTAATTATATTCTGAACTGGAGGACATGATGCTGTGTTATTTAGATTAGATTAGATTAGATTAAATTTTCATTTCACGAATACAGGTATAAAGTCAATGAAATGCAGTTAGCTTAAATCAGAGCTGCAAAAGAATAGTATTGTGTACAGAGAGTGCAGATTTAAGAAGCATATACAGAACAAGGGAGATGTGCAGAACTGTGGCAACTACAGAGGAATAAAGCTGATGAGCCATACAATGAAGCTATGGGAAAGAGTAGTTGAAGCTAGACTAAGGGCAAAGTGAGCATTTGTGAGCAGCAGTATGGCTTCATGCCCAAAAAGAGTACCACAGATGCAGTATTTGCTTTGAGGATGTTGATAGAGAAGTACAGGGAAGGTCAGAGGGAGCTGCATTGTGTCTTTGTAGATCTGGAGAAAGCGTGTGACAGGGTGCCCAGAGAGGAACTGTGGTACTGTATGAGGAAGTCTGGAGTGACAGAGAAGTATGTTAGAGTGGTGCAGGACATGTATGTGGACTGTAAGACAGTGGTTAGGTGTGCTGTAGGTGTGACAGAGGAGTTCAAGGTAGAGGTGGGACTGCATCAGGGATCAGCTCTAAGCCCTTCTTGTTTGCTATGGTGATGGACAGACTGACAGACGAGGTTAGACAGGAATCTCCATGGACTATGATGTTTGCAGATGAAATTGTGATATGTAGTGAGAGCAGGGAACAGCTGGAGGAGAAGCTTGAGAGGTGGAGATTTGCCTGGAGAGGAATGAAGGTTAGCCACAGCAAGACAGAGTACATGTGTGTGAATGAGAGGGACCCAAGTGGAAGAGTGAGGTTACAGGGAGAAGAGATAAAGAAGGTGGAGGAGCAGGCAGGCTGGAACGGGTGGAGAAAAGTGTCAGGTGTGATGTGTGATAGAAGAGTTTCAGCTAAAATGAAAGGAAAGGTGTACTGCTGTTTGGTCTAGAGACAGTGCCACTGAGGAAAAGACAGGAGGCAGAGCTGGAGGTAGCAGAGATGAAGATGTTGAGGTTCTCTGGGGTGACCAGGATGGATAGGATCAAAGACAGACTGAGATGGTTTGGACATGTCCTTTTGAACTGCCAGGAAGGAGGCCTAGAGGAAGACCAAAGCGGAGGTTTATGGATGTAGTGAAAGTGGACATGAAGACAGGGTTAGATGGAGGACACTGATTCGCTGTGGCGACCCCTAAAGGAAAAGCCGAAAGGAAAAGAAGAAAGAAGATACAGCATAAGTGGTGCTGTATCTTACAGGTTTGCAGTGTTTTTGACACTGGATAATATTATATATACACATTTTTATGTACATAAAATATATTAAATGCTATATATAGAGGTGAAATGGACAGAGTTTAGAAATGTTTTATAAACAGTTTCCCATGAACTAATTTATCTGAATTCCAGGTGACAAACAAGCAGGCTCCTGCTATAAGGGTGGATCCCACTAAAGGGTAAAAAAAGGGGGGCCCTCTAACATTAGAAAAACAAGTGTGTGTGTGTGTGTGTGTGTGTGTGTGTGTATATGTGTGTGTGTGTATGTGTGTCTGTGTGTTTGTGTGTGTATTTATGTATATATATAAATATATACTTAATTTCCCTGTTTTACACACTAAGTGGAGCTTAATTTCTCTTAACATATCTCTTAACATTCACCATTTTTGAAAAGTTGAAAAATTATCACTTTTGCAACTTCACCTTACTGTTCTATGCCCATACTTTAATTCTCATATTGAATTCTGGGGGTCTCTGGTCTCTCTTGTGGCAGTTGAGCTCCCTGCTTAATTTGAACACTGGCTAAATGGAGCACTTGTCTCTTTGACTGTTGTTGTTCAGACCGAAATGAAGACACTGATCTCTCATCATCTGTTAAGCCCTTTCTCTCCATTTTGATCTTGCAGAAGGAGAGAGCCATTGAAAGGAACGTCTTGAATACGTTAGTGAAGCTTCATTGTATCTGACCAAGACTAAGAACCCTCTTAACCTACTTTAGCCTCTGCATCATGACGGACTGGTGCTGAATTAATTTTTTCAGGGCAACAAATGGGTGAGTAAGAGGAGAAACAGTGGTGACGAAATAACTTGAGAGGGCTATGTAAGTATTAATTTGGAGGTTTTCCATGCACAGTGCAAGGACCTCAGAGTCATTTTTGTCTGTAATTGACCCACATAAGTTTTATTAAAAAAAAAAAAAAGTGTCGCAATATTCTAGCCTGTTTGAAACCCATTTTTACTTATTTTTATTTTTACTTATTTTCAGTTTTAATACAGTAAAATGCCTCATTCATTCCTGCTTCATAATGTAGACAGTCATTTCTTGAATATTATAGAATTATTTAAATATCTTTTTTTTTTCAATATCATTGCCAACTGCATCGGCATATTGTTTCCTTTTGTATTCAGAAATATGTTTTAAAAAAGCAATTTTTGCAGTGAGCAATACAACCTGAGTAGGTAACCTTACAAAGTAAAGGTCAGGTCTCTCAACTAGAGACCATTTCACCTCATTGCAAATTTAAGCATCATTAACCAAATGTAGCTTACAGTGAATTTCCTGCACACAGACGAGCACAGTCTATCTGTGCAAGGTTATGTCTGTCCTTTTTAGGTGTTTACTGTAATTTACCAAATTTACATCGTAGCCTTATCTCCCTGGTGGCCCCGCATTGATAGTGAAAACACACATTCAGGTGAAAGAATGGAAAATCAGGGGAACAATAGATGGGCTGGCTTTTGGGAGTTTGTTTGGGGCCTGTACTGGCATGAAGCTCAGTGGGAGTATGAGAGGCAGGCAGACCGGAGGCCTAATTAATCCAGCCTTCCTTAATTAGTCTCTTTCCCGTCCATGACGCACTCGCCAGTCTTCTGATGCTCCCTTTTCCTCCTCTGTTCTCCCTGTCTTACTCATATGCTCACCCTTCTTCTCCTCCATCTACATTTTTCTGTGCCTTCCTCCATTTCTCTCCTGCTCTGTCTTGTTTGCCATCTTTCCGGGCTTGACCGAATGGCGACAATATGTTCCGAGGTGATAAACCAGCACATGCTGCTGCAGCTTAGGCAAAGCTATGGTTGTCTGTGCGGTTGCCTGTGTTACCACTAGAGGACTAGACAAAAGCCCAGCTGTAGGCGGCAGAGATTGCCTGCACCACATTGTCTTTAGAGATATACGGTGTGTCTCACAATGCAGGTGGTCACCGTGCGGCTGGATGGCAAGATGCCCCGAGCACTGCACCTCCTGTGTGCAGATCATGGCAATAATCTGCAAACACTGGCACAGGAAAACGCTCGATGCATCCCTCCAGCATGGTGGGATAACAGGCCGTGACAGTAGCAGTAATCAGGGCCAAACCTGTTATGCTCAAAGATGCTGACTTTAATGACACTATGTGACGCCGAGACCCAGCCCACTCACTCTGTGCCCAGAATAATGAGGCAGTTATTCCACCGGTGGCCATGGCCATTCGGAATGACTGCACTGTGAATACTGATCAAGACTAACTGTTGACATTCTTATGCACCATGCTGGTTTTATAATGAGCCACATGATTAACTGATCAGGGTTTGCTTGTCTTTCGACGGGAAAGGTAATATACTCCACTTCAAATGTTGAGATTAGTATTCTTGCAAAGAAAGATTTACCTAATGTATAACTGAATGAGAGTTAAGATAGAAAATATTTATAATGAATGTGCCCTAAGCCACTTATTTGCAGTGGAATTCATATTATTTCAAATTCTGTATGTGTGTATATATATATATATATATATATATATATATATATATATATATATATATATATAAATATATATATATATATATATATATATATATATAAACTAAAACTACAATTGGTCTTTGTAGTTGTAATGTTATGATGAACTGATGGAATATTACTTAATATAAATCTGAAGCTCTATAGAATCTTTTAGCCTTTTTAGGTCATAGTTTTGGTTTTACATCAGATTTTTGTTCAGTCTCTATGCTATAAGTGGCAGCTGTTTTCATTAAACAAGTCTTAATTAATCTATCCTATGCTGCTTGGCTAGCAGAAATAGGAATTATTATTATTGTTATTATTATTATTATTATTATTATTATTATTATTATTATTGAAGGAGTGTGTGTTTAGCAGGATCATGGGGGCAGTTGGTGGTTTGCAGGTTTGCAGTTCCTGATATTCCTTTAAGCAATGCACATTAAAGAGATACTACTGGCTAAATACCCATCTTGCTAAAGTTTTACATGTTTTACACATTTTTTTTTTTTAATTGTAAACATCACTGGAATTAAAAGAACTAGATAAATTCCCAAATAAACTAATCTCTAATACAGAATAATTGAGAAATGTTGAAATTGAGCTTTAAATATATACATGTATTTTAGGAGTCAGGTCCTTCCCTGCTTGCACTCAGTCAACTACATAAAAAGCTGATGAAAAATGTGACAGAAATGAAGGTTATAATTACCTGAAAAAGATCTCCCATATTGCCAATGAACCATAATGTATTAAATATCTTAAGGGGGGATTTTTCTTTTTTTTCCTCTTCTTTTTTGCCAGTAAAGATGGGCTATTTGTGTAACAAGGTCATCTTGTATCCCTGCTGCATTTCCACAGTACGCATGCCAGTTTTTTCTCTCTAGCTCTCTCTCTCTCTTTCATCGTCACACACTTTCTCTTTCTCTCTCTCTCTCTCTCTCTCTCTTTATAATAAATATTATATATATATATATATATATATATATATATATATATATATATATATATATATATATATATATATATATATATATATATATAATATATATATATAAATCCCTTTTGCTCTATACTCCCCCGTAATAATGCTTCAAATGTCAAACCTTAGTCGTGATTGCCTTCACCATATTATTTGAGGCTTTGGTGGCATTTTGCGGTGAACTTGGTTCCAGATGAGATCAAAATTTCTCAGGTATTTTTTGTTGGCACGGTATTTTTTTTTAGATGTCAGCTAGAAACTTAAGGGCTTACAACTGAGACGTGAACATTTGCAGTAGTGTAAGTTGGAGCATATCATACAGTTCAGCTCTAGAAAACCCATGGATAGAGTGCTTCCTCTGAGAATGTACATGGCCAAAACACAAGAGAGAGTTGTTAACCTTCTGTGTAACAGTTTTGTGAGTTTGTTTCTAAATCCTACCCCTGCCTATAATCCCAGGTTACTTTAAGGCTGTGTGGGTCTGTGATTTGGGAGCGTTCAAGGTCCTGCACTCTAACTGGTGTATATAGTGACTCAACACTACACTGCAGTCTGCAGCCTTACCCATTACAGTCCCTGAGCACAGAGCATTAATGTTTTTAGTCTGCTCCAGTTTACTGTTTCTTTTATATATATTCCTTGTTTCTTTGATACTGACTTGGAAACTGCTCTTTGAGAATGTCTTTTTGGTGCGAAAATTCTTTTGGCATGTTCAGTATGGCCCATTTCTTCTGTATGGATTCTTGGTTCTCTCTTGTGTCTTAATTTCTATAGCTCTCGCTTTCCCAGGGCCTCCTCAGCATCATTTACATGGCCTACTTTTTGCATGGGGTATGGTTAATACCCACAAGCAGACACTTGAGCAGTAAACACTCCCCTTGTCGTGACTACCAGTGGGCTTTCCTGAATGAAATGATCCACTTAAGGCTTGACCTGTATAATGCCTGTTATACCATTCAGAACCATACTTCCCCTCAGGATTTTGACCAAGCAATAACACACCTCTGCTGGGTCAAAAGAATTCACCTCTTTCTAAAAGAGAGACTTAATAATTATTAACAAAATAATTCTTAGCAGTAGAATATAAACTGTACTCCATAATTAGTCTCTATAATTATCACACTCCTTCATCATTACTAGTGCTACTAATTGTAATGCACCGCATAGGCCATGACTAAAACATTAAAATATTATGAGGAGTCCTATTGGATTACTGAGTTACCTTATCAGAGAAAAATGAAAACCTGCCTTTTGTTGCAGGAGAATTTTTTTAGACAAGTAGGGAGTGAACCCTATAAGTACTACATGACTGGCACAGCAAAGATTTATTAAAATACTCCAGGGGAAAAGGAAAGAAAAAAAAAAAAAAACCTCCGAGGCATCTGCTACTAATTAAAGCTATTGATCCTACCCGGCAGTTTTTCAGCAGAGAGCACACATCATTCTGAGTTTGTCCATGTTCCTGAATGTCTCAGAACAGTCACTACCATAAAGTGTGGTGTGAATATTTCCACCTGTCACAGTCCCTTTAAAATTGAGTTTCAGATGTGCAACAGCTGAATCTAGTTGAGAACAGACAGCTGTGCCTATTTCACTTGAGAGGAATCTGTGTCCTTGCTTGCAGATCCATGATTTGTTTTCCTCTTTGCATGTTGTGAGGTTGAAATTCCTTAGAACATATTCATAATACTTGGGTGCAAGTTGATTTTCACTTTTACCATAGAGCATAGATATAGTATAAAATGTAAGTATATGTAAAAAGCCACACATCTGTTAGAATCTTCACCTGTCAACCCGAGTCATATGCTACATATACCTCTAGTATATTTGGACCTTAAATTGGTCACTAGAGATAGAGGGAAAAGAAGATAGATCCATATGGAAGTGTCAAATGCACAACTTTATAGAAAATGATTAGTAGCAGTCACACATTTGCATGCATTTTCTCACTATTTGGGGGTAAAAAAGATGGGAAGAAAAAATATCTCAGAAAGCTAATCTCCCACTGCATTTGCACGGCTTTCTGGGACACCAGAACCCCAGGAGGAAGCTGTCTGTGCACTATAAACAACTTCTCAGAGTTTGTGTTGGGGTTTCTTTGATAGAACAAGAGATAGACATGGAGGTTTGTCTTCCTAAGAGCAGCAAATAAAAGATAGAAAATGGATGAGAGATGGAGTGGGGAGACCACGGTTCATATATAATGGCTGACTGGTAGAGAATGAGAATTGGCTGTTTTTCATTTCACCTGTCGTCGTAAAAGAAGCGCCTGTCACAATGAGGGCAATGTCACCCGGACAGACAGTGTTTCCATGACAACCAGGAATTATTCCTCCTCTTTCTGATTTGTGTTGAGCTGTTGCATGGGATACGGCTTTTAAGCAAGGCTGTGCTACTCCTCCACAGGACATAAATGAGAGGAACACTTTTTTTTTTCCTGTCAATTCCTTTAGAGCAATGTTATATCTTTCTCTCTTTTTATTGTCCCTTTGCTCCTCAGATCTTTTTTTTCACCATGCTGCTTTTTAATTCTGCTCAAATCAAGCTGTGCCTTTTGATCGTCATTTCTGCTTGTTCTACATCAAACACTGGCAGTGAGGGTAAATTTATAGTCTGTCGTGCTGTGGTGCCACTAATGTCTCAGATCTCTGTTTAACATCTTGGCTAAAGAAAAAAAACAATCAAGTTGTCATTCTCACATTATCAGGACCCTCTGAGTTTTGCCAATTGTTTGTTGGTACGAGCCGGGAAAAGAGGCACTGGAGATTCCGCTTTGTCCGACAGAACAAAGAGTCCACAGGTTAAAATCCCAGTACAGTCTGTATAGATAACCACAACCCGTTAGGTTAAGGACGTTTCCAGTGCTATCCATGGAATCCCCAGGATGAAACATATCAGTGCTGTGATCCAGGATAAGGTGCTGCTGCATACTGACACACAGCAGTGATTCAGTTCATCCAAGTGGTTTAATAAGTGTTGAAGAGGGAAAGGAAACATCCTAAACCTGTGCTCACAGTTATCATTACAGTGAGTATGTGTGTAATGGGTCGGTTCAGCCATTTCATACAAAATGTTCTCACCTATATTTTTGTGGTATCTGACCATGCAATCGGTGTTACTTATATCTGCCCATGTTTAGAGGTATCCTTTTCTGAGATGTATGCTGACACCCGGATACAGTGAAAGTGACATCAAGAAAAATTTTATTTATTTATTTTCATTTTTTATATACTCCACAAAGTTTGGGAGAGATCTCACATGCAAGTATCTGAAAACCTCAGCAGATAAAAACAGGAAATTACCTGCAGGCTTAGACACAACTACAGGTAAGACCGGTGGAGCCAAGAGAAAATATGTTTTCTTTTGTCATTTTTCGTGAATCAACATAGCATTTGTGAGATGCTTTTCAGGAGAAAACTGTACGTGATGACACTGTTCAGATAAGATCTGATACAAAACACCATACAGAGTGTTTTGAGGTTTGTATTTCATGAGGCATTGTTGGCTTTGTGCACAATGATACCTGATTTAGAAAGAAGAAAGATGTTCTAGCAGAATCAGAGGCCCCTTTTCTATTGCAACACAGTTGGAAAATGATTAGGCCAATCTGCTACATGCAGGGAGAGAGAGTTCCCTGTAGGCTTATGGACTTTAAGTTACTGTGTTTACGTTATGTTCCTCCATCTCTCTTTTTGGGAGCAGCCGGTTGGCTTTTTTCTGGAGCACAGATTCTGACTCCCTCATCGCCTCCTGGCACTGAGTCACTTCCCAAGTTACTGACAGACCTACAGTAGCACACTGTTTTCAAAATGTATTTACTTTGGCCAATAGTTATAATCGAGGT
Organism: Istiophorus platypterus; assembly: GCA_016859345.1. Classification (NCBI taxonomy): domain Eukaryota; kingdom Metazoa; phylum Chordata; class Actinopteri; order Istiophoriformes; family Istiophoridae; genus Istiophorus; species Istiophorus platypterus. The sequence continues at coordinate 16,947,931 of CM029128.1, read as the reverse complement.
CCATTTCACCTTGAGTGAAACAGATTATTATGCAGTATATCAATCTATTGTGTTTTGGTTTCACAATCATTTCTTGAATATCTCATATATATTTATTTTCGATTGTAAATAACATTTCCAAATGTCTGAGAGGCAATCAAATCATGGTGAATTTAATGGTACGAATCCAGTGATGAATGACATCTCATAGTTCTGCCTCCTCAGAAACATTGCGTTTGCAGTGCAGTCTTGTAGAAAATAAGGTGTTTGGGACAAATGGAGAAGTGAGCCTAAACACTTATATATTCTTATATATATTACATATATAATTTATTTTATGCTGTATTCCCATCTGAGCCGCATATTTCTTATCATCTATGAACCAAATTTTGACCATAGAGCTCTTATCTGAACAGTTTCATCATGTACAGTTTTCTCCTGAAAAGCATCTCACAAATGCTGACTTAATATTTTGATTCACGAAAATGACAAAAGAAAACATATTTCTCTTAGCTCCACCGGTCTTACCTTCATTAACAATCCAACAAAGAGATTTTATAATTATGCAAATCTCAGGCTAATTTTCAGTATATGTATTATCTCCTCTAATAATCAGATTTATTCACAATCAAGACAGAAACATACTGGTCTCTAAAAACACAAAAAGTGAAGGAGACTGCTTTTCTGACAATGCAGAACTTTTGTTGGTAAAACTGTGTTTTGATGATTAGATAAATCTGATTCTGATTAAAGGCACAGATCTCTCGTATTCTCTGGCAAGAAACTTTAGATCTTAATTTTTTTACAGCAATCAAGCCAATGCTGAAAATAGGCCAATACATTAGTCATTTCCAAAGTCAATCAGTTAACTTGCCTTTTTTCTCTTTTTTTTGCTGTTGCACTTTCTTGATCAGTTTCTCTTTTAATCAATACATGCATGGATTTCTGTTTGAAAGAATGTCACTTTATTGATTAAACAAGTATGGGTATGGGCTTCAGATATCCATGCTCTTTTAATACCATTATCACATGCACTGATTTTAAACTGAAAGTGTCTAGGTTCTATTTATGGTGGTTGGATCACCCTCAACTGGAGGAGCCAACTGGATTGAGATGGATATGTGTCAAGCGGCTTTTCCATTTTACCTCATTTTATCCACTCCACATCTTTTTTTTTCTTTTTAACCTGATATTTCTCTGATATGAATTAATTGTTTAGAAGCTTGGACAGCAAAACAATAAATGTGAAGGAAAACAAAAGAGGTACAGGTGCATGCAGAAGTTTATTGGGAGTTTATGTTTATGTTTATGTAAACGGTTTAATTCTGTAAACATTAAAAATGTACTTTTCCTTTTTAGTTCCTACATGCAATTACAATAATTAAACTCTAAATTTTATACAACCATAAGAAATAGCTTGGAGGAGTACAAAGTAGTTACCTGCAGCCTGCATGTGTGCCAAGGGTTTGGTTCACTCTTCATGTACCTTTAGTCAACGTGATGAAGTTCAGGTTCTTTCACATTCTTTAATCATGGCTGAAGTGGAAATCCCCAAGAGCTGAATTGAAACTTGGCTTTCATGAGAAATGCACAAATACTAGGTATATCGCCTCTCCGATTTATACATAACCTATCATGTTCAGTTAGATCAGTCTTTAACTGAGTGGTCAGATTGAGCAGACAGAGTTGAAACACAAGTCTTAATGACTCCCAGCAGAGACAACATTAGACTGGGGTCTCTCAGTTCAGCATGATGCAAATACACTGGAAGTGTGCATTGATTTCCCCATCATGTCAGGACCATTCAGCAGCGCCAAATCCTTTTCCAGTCTCTCCCAATTAGCTTTCGGCCTGGGGAACGCTGTCGATCCCCATCTGCCCATCTGCCTGTCAGTGGCTTCATTCCACTGAAGGAGAGAGACAGGGAAGGGAAAGCAGTGGAGGAAATGAGGGAGAGAGAGCAAGAAAGCGATGGATAATTCTGTGTTTGGCGGCTACAGGCAAGAAGGCTTGGCAGATCTGTCCATAGCCAAAGCCAGTAGGGGTGGTTTGGAAGCGGAAGGACTCCCTGAGAGAGATACTGTTGTTTGGATGATAGAGTGAGGCACAATGCCCACTCACTCTCTCCGCAGCCATTTATCAATGAAGAGACAAGACTTATTCTCAATACAGCCTCTGCCAAGGACAGATGCAGATTTCTCATTTCTCTCTGAGTTTTATATGTCTCCGTTTCTTCTTATCTTCCCATCTCCCCTTGGGTTGGAGCTATCACCGTTCTGTCCTGAAGGTTAGGGAATCTAGTCCAGATAAGGGCCTGTCTAAGAAGACTTCAGCTGAGTTTTTCATTCTCCCAAAAGGCCTTGGCCATTGAAATTGGCAGAACCAGGTGGAGGTTCTGTATGATTACAGCCTTATCGTTCTCCTATGGCTTCTTCTGCTACACCCCCCCCCCCAAAAAAAAAAAAAATAGAAGATAGTTGCCTATGAACCAAAATAAGCGACAGAATCCATCCGCACAGTCACCCTGCATGTAACGTCTATCTGTATCTTTAGCGGCAAAAAATTGGCCACATGCCACAATTGTCAGTTTGGGAGCTAGAATGAGAAATCTGTGCAGAGTAAATGAGATAAAAAAAATAGTCCTGTCTATCAAATTTGATTTGACATCCAGTTTTCTCCTCACGGGCGTCTTTTGCCTCGCCCACCTCCCACAGCTGAATAGTGTGTAATTATATTTGTATGGAATAGCTGTTATATTCCATTGGCCGTGAGTGGTTTCATCCTTTCGAATTGGCTCCTCGCTCATGACGAGGCTTTGCCCACGTACATATAAATCATGACCATGCTGGTGTGGAGGCTTTGTTGTCCTCACTGTTTTCACTCATTGGTATTCCTCCTCACTCTTTGTCCTGATGGGTGGTGTAATTACTGAAGCCAAAGGGAGGTGGCTGGATTTTATAGTTTGTGGAAAGCCCACTGGGAGCTGCCCACTAGTGGGGAGGAAGAGAAATACACACCATCCGTCCGTAACCTCATCAAACAGTGTGCAACAGCCGATAAAACCACAACCCTGATGGAAAAAAATGTATGTGCATGTACTGATATTGAGACATGATTGGACACTATCATCCATGCACAGAATGCACACTAAAAAAACACATATAAATGCATCTTCATACAGCAGGCCGTGAGACACACATTGTGGATATGTAGCTGTCCGCCCCTGCATACAAACAGATAAAGTTGCCATTGGCCTTGGCTGCAGGCCGATGGATTTCCCCCCACATCCCTTTATGGGTTGTATTTTTTTATTTTGCTCCTGGGATTTTATCTGGGGGCAGCAGTAGCTGAATCCCTATATCCTGGCCCTGGCACAGTCAGGACTTCACCTACAGTGCATTAGTTCTCACATGAGGAATGAGTTTTTTGATGAAATGGCCCAACATTCTCAGGCCTGATGGAACACCACTAAGGGTTTACCCACAGTGATCTAATCCACAGCTGGGCCCAGACACTGGCTGATATACTAGTGAGAGGGCAGAGAGACAGAGAGAGATTGAGGAGCTGAATAGAAGAGATGTGGAGTAAGAGCTGGGGATTGAACCAGAATGAAAAGGATATACTCTGTGAGGAGAAACAGCATGAGAGGATCCTCCATTAGAGAGCCCAAATTTGGCATGTGTACGTGTGTGTATCTCGCCCATCTTGCTGGCAGATAAACAACGCCTAGCTTGACTGCAGGCGTACTGGTGGGTCAGTATGGTGTGTTTGGGGGGTAGAGTGAGAGAATAAACATCAATAACAACAGCTACAGTAAGCAACAACAACAGCGGTGGCAGCGACAGCGGCGGCAGCAGTAGCATTGTGGAGAAACCCAGAGTGGGGGCCCTGGAGGAGCAGAGCCTGTATTCATATATGACTCATTGGTGGGCTATAATGACCACAGATGGCCATTAGTGAGGTGTGAGGTGAACAGCGTAGCCCCAAGGCCACTTGGGCCACAGAGGTGTACAATGCTCGGTTATGACATGCACGGACTTGATGTGCCTATAACGAGCCCCCTGGTAAAATTGTTCTTGTTTACATAGCGTCTCCCCTTCTTACCTGCAAGAGAAGATTCTAACAACATGGGCGCTGCAGGCAGATTAGACATTGCTGATATCATTTACCAACCTTGGTAACATTTTTAAACCAATCCCCTGGCTCCTAAACCAATTACAAATTGAATTTGTCCCTATACCCTAGCCTCTCAGTAAAAGTTTGGGTTTTGAGTGGGATAAACATTTCTACAGGGTACACAGTAATCCTTTACCCTCAAATTCCTCCCTAACTCAAATACTTGTAGGCATTTTGAATCAATTTATATATTTAGTTATTTTTCTTTTTATTTATTTTGGCGTGTGTTTATTTTGTTGGACCCTCCAAAATTTTAACTATGCTCTAAGTTTCACACACAGTAGTTGACCTTCACTACTCTTTACCTTTACCACCACCCAAAGCTGGTATTTTTTTTTTTTTTAATCAATTTTCATTATAACAAGAGTAAATAAAATGGTTATCAATGCAAGACAGCTTGCTGTAATGTGAAAGCAGTAAAATGGACTTTGTTTTATAGATGATGTAGGACATAGAAACATAGAAAATCTAGTTTTGGGAACCCCTCTTCTCAAGGCTCCCTCTTCCTGCATCAGTCCCTCCTTCCTCATATCATCTGCTGTCCAAGGAGAGTCTCAGTGTACCACTCAGCTCACTCTTGGTCTCAGTGGCACTCTTATTCCCAAGGTGTACTTTCTCTGTAACAGTATGGGAGGTGCTAAGCCCTTCACCAGGGGAATGCTTTCTCAGATGCTTCAAGGAACTTGAGGTGAGTTTGCTGCCCCCTCTGCCCCCCTTTCCTTTCCCTCTGTCTCCAATCTTTCTCTCTAAGCTTGTTTAAATTCCTTGCCATGTTCCATCGTGGCTTAGCTGAACAAATCCCTGCATATTTCCTAAAAAATTGCCTGATAGAAAGTCGGGTTGGGAAATTTGAGTTTTATTTATTTTAAAAAGAGTTGTTGAGGGAGGAGAGGGGGACAGATTTATAGTCAGTTCTAAAGGAGCATTGGCATACTAATGTGTTTTTATTTACACACTAACAAATGAGAGTTTTTTTTGTTTAAAATACGTGCTGTTGCGCTTTTTCTCAGTATCAGTCTACCTGTTGTCTGCTACAATCATGTTAACCAAAAATGACTGAAACATGAGTATCCTCCTGACACTTTGTGTATACAACGGACAAGGGGTCTCAGTGAGAAGAACTGATTGGGAGGCACCCTTGCACTATGAACACTATTCTTCTGCCTGCCACATGCAGAGTGAATCCATGGATTATTAATAGGGTACATTGCACTAAGTGTGGGACAGCTAGTAAATTTGAATATGACAGGACCTCGCGAAACTGCTGCTCCACATGCATTTGACACATTATCCAGTTTGACTGGCCAGTTGGTTTGGAACCCAGTTACACACCTGTGGTGAGAAGAGTTACACATCATGTTTTAGTATCCAACCAAATGTGAAATATGGTCACCATCTCCCCTTCTGTTGCAGAGCTAAGGTGTTGAATAATGGCCTGAAAGGATCTTTGTGGCTTTACAGCGAAACTGAACCGTTTTACCGTTTGGATATGAAATGTCATCACTTCATCATTTTATCTTATTATTCATTTGTGTGAAACTTAGTTGTAACGTATGAAGCTTTGAGCTGCAGCCGAAAACGTGTTTTGTGAGGTCACAGTGAACTTGAGCTTTGACCAGATGACCAAATTTTAATCAGTTTATCCTTCGTCCCAGGTGGACATTTGTGCCAGATATGATTCCTGCCATACATCCGTTTAATTCACAGTAGCCCAAAACACATTGTCGTCTCATGAACTCTGCACCTCCTTTGTCTCACATGTACCGGTAATGCAGTGTATGCTGGTTTAACGCTTCTTGGTGTCTAAATATTTTAGCATATGATTACGTTAAGCTGCACCGCTAAGCAACTGGGTGTTTGCACTGTGAAATGGAGAAATGGTTAAATTAGTGAGTGCGTGTTTAGGTGCAGTGTTGTTCATTGTACTGAAACAGTGTGGAGGAGATAGATAGACAGACAGAACACATCACTTAGTTTAGTTTAGCCTGCTGCTCTTCATGGTTGCAATAAAACTTTTAGGCCTAATTCCATGAGGTAGGAAGGTTTAGCGGTGTACTTTAAAACTTTCTAGGCAAAGAACAAGCATGTCCATTCATTTTTCTTTTTTTTCCTATTTCCAGTTAGCTTTTGTTAATGTGCAAAGATAGGCAATATTTCTCATTATCCAGTAAAGTAAAAAGACAGTTCCATAACTGTCTCTATTAGTGTCTAACATGACTTAACTTAGTGTGCACCTTGTGAAGGATCAAACACTTTTCATCTGCCACATGCTTTTTTCTTAGAGCTCAAAACTTCTTCAAACAAAAGTAGTGCGAAGCAAGACTCTTTCCAACTTTTCCCACTTTGAATTTTTCTATCCTGTCCTATCTCGTTAGTCAAAACAGCAGAGTCTGATCCCTGAGAGACTGCTATAGGTTCTGGACGTCCTTTGTGGTCCTTTATGGTGCATCAGACTGGTGATGGAGCAGCTTTGCTCAACTCAGCAGGTATCCGTCTCCAACTCCTCCTCTCAGAGGGAGCTGGACATCAGGCACACAGAAGTGCAGAAGCCTGTGGCAGGGCTGGAGAAAATGGATCGCATAAAAACAACACAAGCTGACTGTAAATGAGCATGAGAACAGACAGCGGGGAGTTGGGGGGGGGGGCCAGAATGGCGGCGGCTGGGTGAGGCAAAGAGCCAACAGGCCTCAGAACAGACGCACCAATTCAACATCTCCAATCATTCACACTGCCTTGAGCCGCAGCAGGGGTATTATGGGATTCTTGAGGATTTTTTTTCTTCATTGACTCTCTCTGTGATCGACAGCTATCTACATTGATTGACACTTAGGGAACTAGCAGCCTGCTGAGAGGAGGGGGGCACCAGGCTAATTGACCGTCTTCCAGCTGGTTGATGGCTGGCTTTGGAAGAATCAGTAGGCAAGCAGACCACTGCCATTTTTTGCCTTGGAAAGCCCCGAAATGATAAATCCTCCTGGAATGTTTTGGCAGAGATGAATGGGCCTGGCTAGCAGATTCTCACTTTGTCTATCCCGTAAACGTGGATGTAGGTGTTGTGAGTCACCAACACCACAATCATCACCACCACCCTGGATGTTGGGAGTTCTCTTTGACGTTATAAATACTGTCTCTATGCTCTGATGGCAGAAATTAGAATTAGTTGGAGCTGAAGGCTTCCACTAAATAAAGCATTTCAGCGGTTGAATTATTGAACAAATAGAGATGTATACCTGCAGCAAAACAGCAGGGCCTGATGGTCTTTGTGAACACAGGAACACAGCGGCAGGATCAGTCATGTATGAAATTATGTGTTCCAATAATTTGCTCCAGCCTACTACATTGGACCTGGAGTTTTTTTTCAGCAATCCCACGATTGGTAAATCAGAGATATTGCACATAGTACATACATATGCATGGGGCATGCAGACATAATCCTTGAAGAACCGAACAAGACAGAAGAGACAGTTACTGTAAAGTCTGCCATAGTTTGCCACAATGTATTTTCATGACGATTTATTGCACATTATATAAATTGGATCACCATTTTACCAACCAAATATAAAATCTTGCTTTTGCATATGGTCTCAAATGATTAAGAGAGCAACATGACAGCTGAATAACATATCTTATGTCTTTTCTCTTTTTTCTTTTCTTTTTCTTTTTTTTTTTCTCTCCACTCAGTTACTAGTTACTGCGAGACAGTTTGTCTTGTTAATTGAATAGAGGCTCTGTGGTACCATTTATGAACATTTTGAGATGTAATTCATTTTCGAATCTTACTTTGGGTTCCTCCTTTCTATTCTTTATGCAGAACTCTAAAGAAATATTCTGAGCTAGAGGATAATGGCAACAACACATTTTCAATAAGTTTTGAATATCCTCTTGGATAATGCTGATAAACAATATCTGATCCAAAGCTAATACTCATTTTAATCTTCAGTAGATGCGCAATGTCTACACTGAGGTCATCCTATTGATTTAATGTAAGTCGCCTCAATGGGAAATTTGCTTTCATTGAACTCATATGGAGAAGGGTGCATTTGAAATTGATTCTGCAAGAAGGCAAAGTCATCCTAATGTTTCTGTAACTCCAACTATGGAATCGTCAAGACAAAATATTTTGTTTGATTTGAATACGGCTGTGGAAGATTAATTTTTAAGTTGAAGACTTGACAAACCAAGAAAAATTCCTAGTCAACTCTTGTACAGGATATGTCCTTTAACTCTCACATAAACAAACTTCAAGGACTGACTGCCTTTGTTCACCTACATAACATTGTAAAACTGTGGCACATCCTGTCTCAAAAAGACAGAGAAACTAGAACATTCTTTTGTTACTTCTAGGTTGGATTATTGCAACTCTTTATTATCAGTCTGTTCTAACAAATCCTCAAATCCTGATCCAGAATGCTGCAGCACAATTACTAGAAAAAGATCATACTTCTGGTGTTAGTTTCTTTGGATTGGGTGCCTGTAAAATCTAGAATAGAATTTAAAATCCTCCTCTTCACCTACAAAAACCTTAATGGCCACACACCATCCTATGCTAAAGAGCTCATAGTGCCTTACTACCCCATTAGAACACTTTGCTCTCAGAATACAGGCCTATATGTGGTTCCCAGAATCTCCAAATGTAGAATGGGAGGCAGAGCTTTCAGTTATCAGGCTCCTCTGCTGGGGCCAGACATCATCTCCATGTTAAAGAGTAGGCTTGAAACCTTCCTTTTTGATAAAGCTTAGAGTTAACGCTAGCTCAGGCTCAGCTTGAACCTTCTCCTCACTATACTGCTATAGGCCTAGACTGCCGGGGAACTTCCCAGGATGCACGAGCTCCTCTCTCCTCCTCTTTCTCTCAATCTGAATTCATTCATGTCCGTGCTACTTACTAACTTGGCTCCTTTTTTCCAGTAGTTTTGTACTTTCTCATCTCTCTCCTCTCTCCTCCTTTTTGCTTTATGCTAGTATTTATGCCCCAGGTGCAGAGTCTGATTCTATGACTGCAGACCACCTACTGCTCCAAAATTCCCATTATTATTAGTAGTAGTATTAGTATTAGTATTATTATTATCGACAACATCAACGACAGCAACAATAATAATAATAATAATAATAATAATAATAATAATAATAATCATAATAATAATAAATTATATTATCAATATACATCCTAATGTGGTAACTGTATTGTGCTATATTCTCTTCCTCCCTCTCCTTCTTCATTGTAACTATCAGGTTTAGAGGCAGGAGGACCTTTGCTAATGCACTGAGAATGGCTCTTTGCAAAAAGGGAAAGTGGCCAGCATGGAATTTGGATGGGCCATCCAATTTTCTGCTTCAGTAGATGTCTGCGGGTGTTAGCTGTACGCATGGAGGACCATGCTTTGGTGGTACCACATGGAGGCTTCAGAGTCAGCGAGGAAATAACTTACTAAAAAATAGATAGATAGATAGATTGATAGATTGATAGATTGATTGACTGACTTATAAAAAGAGTGTGGTGTGTGTGGTGTTGCTCCACACCTCTTGCTCAGACCTTGGTATTGACAAGCTGTCCACATCTCACTGTAATTTAGAGACCTTACCCCAGAGAGCAGGTCTGAGTTATAACATTTCTCTCTACCCACTCTTCCTCCACACTTGCTCCTTTTGCTTTCCTCCACCCATCTTCCATCTTCCCTCTCATCTTTCTTTTTCCAATTATGTTTTCTTTGCCCCCTCAAGATACCATTTACGTTTATTACGAGGTGGCCATTGTTTCTATTGATAATAATAACACTGTACTCAGCCAGCTGCAGAAAGGCATCCAACTGCACAGGTGGATCAGACATGGATACATAACATGGATGCTGATAACTATGTACCTGGAACATTTTTCAGACTGACTTTCAGGGTGAGTTTTGACTTGCCTGAGTTGTGGATGTATACAGTTTACCTGTGCAGTTAGGAATTATTACCAACATTTTGGTACATTCCCTTTCACTTTTGACAGCAGTTAGAAGGGGTCACTGGATAATCTGGCAAAATGGTTTACTTATTTATAACCTGTCATCATCATCCTAGTGCTTTTTTTACTGCCTGATCAGACTCCATTGTAAAAATGTTCCAGGTGCATAGCAATTACTTTTGTGTATATGCTCTTATCATAACTAATTAAAAGGCTGAAAAAAAAGTTGCATTAAACCAAATGTAACCTTTAATTCCTTCCCTGCTCCACCCTAATTTCTTTAATATTCGTTTATCTTTAAAACTATTTTAATATTCTGGAGCATATCATTTCCTCTTTTCAGCACCTTCTTATCCTTCAAAATTATCCAAGTCAGATTCAACCACTGGTCTGTTTAAAAATGTCACCTTGACTTCTATTACTGCTCTCATTGGTTCTGATCTGGGCCCTATCAACAGTGATTTGGGAACCACTCCACAAAATGAAAAAAAAAATAGATAAAAACATGAACAAACTCCAAAGAAAATTTCTCCTTTTGAGGCAAAAAAATGTCTTGCATCTTCATGACATTATATTAAACATATGGTAAACATTTGTAAATTGATTGGAATGAAAAGGTATCTGTTCTTCCTGTTGCAAGGGATACTGCAGATGTTAGTAACTATATAAGCTTTTTCCCATTTTCTTCACAACTAAATCTAGCCTCAGTGTTTTGAACCCTCTTTATAAAAGCATATGTAACCCATCAGCCTCAGTCCTTGATCAGGTGTCCCACAAGACCAGTTAGAAGTTAGTTTCTTTACACATGACTGAGAAACAATTACAGCAAATGAAAATGGACATCCCTCTGGACACTCAAAAGGCAGTTTATCAAAACTTTAATTTTGCACCAGCAATTTACAATGTAAATTTGTCCCCGCTCACAAAATAGATGCCTGTGATCAGCTTAACAAGAATTCAAACAAATGCAGTAGTATTCAAAGTAGGGAAGGTAAGAAATCAGTTCCAGAGAGGTTCCATGTGCCTCTTCACTGTTGACATTTCCATCTGACAGTGAGAAATTAAGAGCAGCCACTTTAGATGCTAATTTAACGGTTTAGCACATGATTTCCCTTTCTCAGTAAAGCTTTACTCCTGCCATAAAGCTGTCGCACCGGCTTCAGATTCTGACAAGCCGAGGTAGAGAGGTACACAGCATTGTTCTTCCCCCACCAAGAGGAACAACAACCTTCATTATGTTTAGTTTTAATCACTTAATCCATGCTTTAATACAGAAGTAAACAAATAAAAGTACATCTAAGTAAATGAACAGTTGGAGTCATTCTGTAATAGCTCATAAATCTTTCGGAGTACGTAATGAGCTCCTTTCTCCTCTGGGCTCAGCAGCAAGAAATCAGCACTTCACACACGAGTGAGAGCAACGTGCAGGCAGACTCCCATTCTAAACATGTACCACTGAGAGACTTTGGGGAAGATTGGATTGTTTGTTTGGGGAAGTTGATTTAATCTGTATGAGCATCTTACACTCCATTTTGATGAACAACGAACATCTTGAGAATATGGTAAAGAAATATGGATTTACATGGCAGAACAGTCGAGATGTTAAAGATTTCATTTACTCAGCTGTTTCATTAATGAGAAATAGAGTGTGATCTTCACATGCGATCTTTCAGCCTGAAAGCATGAATGGGTATAATCACATATCTAAAGATTAAAATATCATCTTTGTATGAGCAGATTGTAACTTTTCAATTTAAACATTTAATTCCTAACATTAAGATGATATGACCACCCTTTTTCCCTGTTTCTAGGCAACAAGAAAATCACATTACATTTTCCTTCCTCTCCTTCCTCCTCTGTCTCTGACTCGTTCTCTTTCATTCCAGGGAATACCTCATCTTACTTTTAAAATTAAATGCTTGTGGAGATTATTTTTGTCCCAAAATGTGTACCAATCCATCCCCTTTAAGTACATGACTATTTGCCAGTGGATTCCTGGTGCATCATCCACTGAGCTGCGACTGTGTTTTACAGCTATCCTTGAGGAGAGATGAAATGTTTACCAGTGGGTGAGGAGCAAACAGGGCAAGAGAGGGAGGAAGGGGTTGATGTGTGGGAGGTCTGGCTCAGTCCTACTACAGGAGGGGTGGAGAGGAAGGAGGTAGAGGATGAGATATAGGTTGAGTTTGATGTCATCGAGGCACAACCCCTCTAAGATAAATCAAAATATGGGCACAAAGTTAGATAGAACAGTGTGTTTTTCTTTATGTGTGTGTCTCACACCACATTGGTATGTGTCCTGTTTCTGTCACTGGACTGTTTTGCTATTTCTCCTGCTTTCAGTGTTTCTGTTTTCTGCCCACCAGTCTTCAATTTGCAATAATTTCTGGGCATCAGACTTACATAACCTTCATTTACCCAGTGTTGACTACTATTCAGTGCCGTTTCTTTGAAATTGAGTTGCCAGAGAAACTGTGTTGGACTTTTATTGCTTCACTGCTTGAGAAAAAAATGACAACTTCAAGAAATAATTGTTTTTTAAAGGCATGAGGAGCCATTAATTGTTCTAAGTATTATGATTAATTTTTTAGAAAGCCTATTATAAGTAGTTATCAGTTATTTGCAATTCATTTTGTCATTTGGATGTAACATGTCAGCCCTGAATACACATGTGATAAATTTATTTCTTATGATTTATAGTCTTCTTCTTTCATCTTAGAAATACGTAATTTATTTCTTCTTTCTTTAATTAGCCAGTGATGATGGGAGACATGCTGCTTTCAGTTAATCCTTTTACAGCTTTTCTCATTTATTCCACTGTTATCAAGAGTTCTTTATGATCTCTTGTTGTTCATCTTTTTAGGAGATCATAAACACACTTGTTGGATTAACTTGTCCAAGAGCTCCAGGTGCATTATGTATTTTTACTGTTTGTTTAATCTCTTTCCTTTACTCTCCAGTAGATGCTTTTAATGGTTCAATTTGATGCATTCATACAGTTGCTATGTTGAGAGATTAAAGACTTAATTTGTGTTTTGGTCTTTTTTTTGGTTTTTTACTGCCATTTCACTTCCCTGGTGTGCGTAGCAAAGTATTAATTGACAATATAAAATATTTGTTGCCAAAAAAAAAAAAAGAGAGAGAGAGTTGAGAGCTTTTTCAGCTATTGGTTACTGTAGTAAATGATTATATTCCTTCTGGTTTCCAACAAGTACAGAAAACCAATCTTACCCACTGAGTTTTGTTATATAATGTCTTCTTGTAAAGAAACAAGTCCATAGGTCGTGTGTGCAAGCAGCTTATTATAATCCATAGTTATGCTTTATTGCCAGACTACCTCTCGCAGGTGTAATGATAATGGAGAGCATCATTGAAGCAAAGGAGGAAGTTAGTTGATGTAGTCCACAGAGCAACAAAGTCCATGTTACAAGGAGACTGACACAGGACTTTCACATAGGAAACTGCTGAGCATGTGAAACTTACTTCTTACTTTTTTTCCTTCATCCATGACCATCTGATAACCTTATTTTTACTGATTTTAACCCAACCCAATCCTTTACCAAACCTGACCAAGTATTTTTTGACCCTTAGCTGAACCCAAACCGTGACTTCTACAACCTTATCCATGTGACTATTATTGTTGTTATGATGATAGAGGTGTGGTAGACCTGCTGCTGGTGCGCCTCTATTGGTTGTATCTTAGCTTTCAGGGTAGGGACACACAACCACTATAGTCGTTTAGGTTGGGGACAGGTTTTTTTTTCTAAGTAGAAAGAAAGTAAATATACAGCACAGATTATTATAATCCCGAGGATTACTTTACACCCCAATTACTTTACATGTGACAAAATCTGAAGAGTTTAAAGAAGATGGTCAGGTGCAACTGTGAATGCACCTTCCACTTATTTAAAACAAATCACTACTACTAGAGTGGAAAGATAGACTAAGCACTTATTGAGAGGTATTGTATGTACAGTATTATAATTTTATTTCTGTTCTTTTACAATAACTGTAGTACAATAATATAATACCATAATGCTGCTTTGCAACTACAGACATGTGACAAATTAAAGGAAAAATCTGCCAAATTAGTGGAGAAACAGGATGACAATGCCCAATCCTCAGGGCACACAGGGTCACTGAATGGTTTGATGAGAATCAAAATGATGTGAATCATATGCAATGGCCTTTGCAGTCACCAGATCTCAACCCAACTGATCAGACCTTAATAAGACATGTTATCTTGTGTTTTCCTTGAACCTAAAGTATACTTAAAGCTGCATTTAGTGTTTTTCAATATATTAATGAAATTCTCACAGAAAGACAATACACATTTAATCTTAATATAAGATGGTTATGGCCAGCATGGTTGCAAAAGTTTAACTGTTAACAAATCCTCCAGACAATAAGCAATGTTAGCATCATTTAGAGTAATGCCTTCTCTAAATGATGACTGTATGTTCAGCATTCACTCTTGTTTGGTCTCCACCAACTAAGAGGTGATGTAGTGCCCTATTTTCTCGACAACCTACTTTCTAACTTTACATAAAGTTACTGTGATGGTATAATCTGCTGAAAATAACAGGCTGCTGCTTGAAACATAGTTGATGAGAGAGCTCACAATGACACATGAGGCAGACGTGCCATAACCAAAACAATGCACTAATAAGCTCCATAGACCTGCAGAGTTTGGTGATGCATCCTGACGTCTTCACTGCGAGCAACCCCTTTCAGGGTATACACCTTCAATTGATTTTTATTATGGCGCATTAACTGTGGGAACACTTGCATAAGAATGTGTACATTTTACCTGCACTTTTCTTCTGTATCCTCAGAGAAGCAGGAAAGTAGCACAGGAAGCTGGCTATAGTCTGGGTTGAGACACTGACTCTAGCTGATAGTTCCACATGATGGATGCGGCTCACAAGTGACAATTCATGCTGACACCCCCAATGACAAAACCATGCTTTATAGCGGCCAACAGACAACTACCTGCAACCCAGCCTCTCCCTGGATAAGGCTTGATTTCCTTTGCAGTGTAAAGCATCACTTGTGCCACGTGCCAGTGATTCAGTGAAGTGATACTATTGACAAGTACCATATAGTGGTAAAGTAGGGTGTTTTCCAAAAATGTCTTATACTCAGCCAGAGTCATCCCATCGTTTGATTCTATCTATGTTGGAGGTGTAGTGTGCCTGGTGGGCAGACGTGCAGGGAAGAATTACTAGGCCAGTTGTTAATTATAACTATGCTGCACTGCACAAGTGCACATTTGGGCACCTTTGTGCTAGAAATTCATGTGTGAGTGTGTGTAAAGGTGAGGGTGGTGTGTGTATGTTTGTGTGTGTATATATATATTTTTTGTTTTTCTTTTTTGTGCATGTTTGCATATGTTCCTTATTTCTGTGTGTAAACATTATCTTGGTACACCTGAATGACGAATGAATAAATTACCTTTCACCAGGTTTCCTATGAACTACGCATTAGCACCAGAATGTAAGATAGTGCACATAGAACAGATACAGAAAGAGTCTCAGAAATTAAAAGATCCTCAGTTTAAAGACACATTGTGAATGGGAAACATAAGACCGAAGGCAAACAGCTTCCTGTCAAATCATGCCTTTTGTAGATTCATTCCATGACCTCATTTTTCCTCCGAAAACATCCTTTCAAGAAGAGAAACCTGCAGGGGAGAAAACAAAACGTCAACACCTTGTTGCCTATTTTTCTACTGTTTTACTCTTATTCTTTGTTTTGTGTGAACCATACTCTCTGGCAAACTGAGACTTATTAGAGGGCATGAGAGGAACTGAGAAAGGAAGATAAGCTAAGACTCCTCTTTAAGTACCTCTCCATCTATTAAGATGGAGATTATAGCTTCAAAGCTAATTGTTTTTTTTTTTCTTTCTCTTTTCTTTTCTTGGAGAATGTGCAGCAAATCAAGAAGTGCGGCCCTTTCTTTTCAATTTCCTTCTTAATAAATTCCCCCGCTTTTATCCCCTGTCCTAATATAACGGCAAATTAAAATTCATTGAATTTCAACATGTTCATTAGGCTCTGAAGGTGAGTTCTCTGTAAGAGGATGTGGTGCTTCAGAGGTACTTGTCTTCCTCTGTATAAGCAAATGACAAATAGCGATAGAGTGTCAGAAGTGAATGCAGAACAAGTGTGAAAGAGCTGATGGCAGGCTTCCCATTAGCTAAGGATTTTCACTTACTGCACAGTATTCTGTATGAGTAATACTTTTCATGTTGCGTATATATATATATATATATATATATATATATATATATATATATATGCATGCATTACAGCAGCTTAATGAAGAGTCAGTTGGTGCAGATCCATTTAGACTGTACTAGCCACATGCACATAGACACATCATGAGATGCTGGAGTGGATTTTTACTTATTTAGGATGACAACAGACAGTTCAGTGGGAAGCTTTAGTTGTGGACATGGCGATAAAAATGGTGCTGGCAGCTGTTGAGGATTCATGCACAAAGCAAACAGTGGTGTCAGTTACCCTGACTTCCTCACAGAGACAGCTTCCAAGCAAATAGTCACAGGGTCCACAGGGAAAGCTAAATACCAGACTGTGAAAACCTTTTTTTTTTTTTTTTTTTTAAGAAAAACAAGACACAACATGATATCTTGACACAGTATGAGTACAGTGTTGTTAGCAGCTCTAAGTCTCTTTGATAAAACAGTATTAGACTAATAAATAAGTTGTGATTGTGTGAAATGCTCGTTCATGCACCATCACTAGCTATTGCTTCTATGTCTATGTCCTTTGAGGTTTGTTTTATTTTTTCTCATCCCAGACAGGAATCAGGGTATTTGCAGAACGAAATTGCTGCTGAGGGCCATTTCTTAATATGTCAGAGTACCTTAACTGGGTTTTGTATAGAAATGCTTCTTGCTGGGTTTTCTGTATAATATTCCTTAAGATCTGTCTGATAACATCCCTGTTTTTCAACCTCGTTTTCACTGCCACTGAAACAAATTATGGCTACTATCTATTAAAATGAAGAGTTATAAAGGCTAGAAAAGATGGTCACTTGCCTCTTTAGTTCACACTGTCAGACTTGTATACTGTATGTTGCCAAGGAGATAGCCATACTCTGACTGGATGAGAACAATAACGTTTACGAATTTTTTTGCAGCAAGCAGTAACCTCATGCTTAAGTATAGTCATTACTCCGAAAATGCTTTGCTATAAAATACCAGGGGTCTGAAAACAAATTAAAACATCAGTTTAGTTTCAACAGATATAGTAAAGTATTCATTGGTTCAGAGTACTCATACATGAATATATTGAAAATACTTTCTGTGTTTCATTATTAGAACATTTTAATGCAACAAATGAAATAATTTAAATGTATTAATCTAAATGTAAAATAAGCCACTTTTGACAGAAAAGTAGAGTAGATACTCATAGATAATGACACCCTGATGGATTTATATTCAAATTGATACTAATACATAATTACACATATTGGAATTCCAGTACCCTATCACATAATGTATCTAAGCAGGGCCATTCACTCCCTTCTGCAAACTTTTCACCTTCTTCTCCTGGGCTGAGGGAGAGACAATGACAGAGCTCAAGAGAAGGACAGACAGAGAAAACAACAGATTTCATCAGGTCTTGGCCAATGAACGTGTGTGTTTGTGTGTGTGTGTTTGTGTGTAACTGTGAAGGTTGGGTGCATGCAAATGTGTGTGTG
Organism: Istiophorus platypterus; assembly: GCA_016859345.1. NCBI lineage: Eukaryota > Metazoa > Chordata > Actinopteri > Istiophoriformes > Istiophoridae > Istiophorus > Istiophorus platypterus. The sequence continues at coordinate 16,930,103 of CM029128.1, read as the reverse complement.
TTGGGGTTGGAGGGTGATGAGAAAAATCAAGGACAGCCGCCTGTGCCTTCCCTAACTCTGTTAGGCCAGACTGGCATTTTAATAAGGGTTGGTGAATACCACTGCTTCATCCCCTCGGGGGGAAGCCAAACACACACACATTCACACATCTTCAGCCTAATGCACACAAAGTATACAGAGGGAGGCAGAGGCACAAATCATGTGTAGGTGTGTATCCAGAACAAGGCTGGGTATATAAAAAAACCTCCATGTCTACATATTATCGAAATATAAAGGCACAATGGTGGATGTGTTCTAGTTATTCAATTATTTCAAAAGTAAATCTATAAATGATAAATTAAGTGTCTGGCAGAGATGGCCCCTGGGGAAACCCTTGCCTGCATTGTAATGCCATTACTGTCCGTACAAGAGCAGCAAGGGTGGGCTGTATGAATACAAGAGAAATTCCACATTCTCACATGTCGAGCACAGAGCCCAGTGACGATGAGGAGTGGGAGTGAACAGTGAGATTGCACCACCAGTGAAAACACCTCACCGGGCTTATTTTAGTGTACGGCCACCGACTGTAGCATCAACTGTCACATCTAGAGGTGGTATATAAGGCAAAGGGGACTCATCTGCGGAGAGTAATACAGATAGATGAATGCTGGCTCATATTGACCCATGCAGATGAAAGCAGAGTCATACATAATGTTCGCACATACTGTGCCTGCTTCTGCTATCGATCCATCGTGTGGAAGTGCTGGAGATGCTGGCTTGCTGTGATGCTCTCATTGGATTGCCGCTATCACACTCTTTACTCTCAGCAACATCCCATATCAGAATTGATGTAATGAATCTCTGTCTCTCTCTCTCTTTCTCTCTCTCTCTCTCTCTCTCTCTCTCTCTCTCTCTCTCTCTCTCCATATATATATATATATATATATATATATATATATATATATATATATGGCAAAAGTGAAAACATGAGTGCTGAGTTTGTATGACAACTTCACTGGAGCAACTTGCAAATGTAGTTGGGACCAAACTAATATGTTGACCTTTTAAGATGACAAGTGTGTAATGTGATTGCAAGCACGCAGCTCCATTTCTATTTTCTTGAGATTCCTTTTCACACAGCGGGGAGAGCGGTTTGTGAGACGGATCACAGTGTGCGTGATACCACTCGCCCTTTTTAAGGAAGGGAGAGATAAAACAGAGCAACGTCTTGATTGAAGATAAATCCATCCTGATTAGCTTTGCTGTGCTCTTTATGTTCTTATTTCTACTTTCTTCTTCTCACTTCTTTTAGTTGCCATTCAAACTGAAATGTCACAAAATACTGACATGCTTGCGTAATTCTTCACTCTTTAGTCTATTTTTTGATGAAAGCTGATTTCTAGATGACTGTGTTTTGCTGTGCTTTTCTGAAACCAATGAATAATTTGTCTACATCTATAGTTTGTAACTAGGTGTGTGAATCGTCATGTATGCATGCTAGCAGGCACATGCATAAAACATTGTGAATTACCATGTTTATTACTTCAATTCAATTATTGGTATCCCCTTAAGTAAGAAGAAATATTATTGGATTTCCCCTCTATGTCTTGATTTATTCATTTTCATTTTCCCAACAAGAGCCATGGAGGGCAGCTGTGTCCAAGTCTTTTTTTTTTTTTTTTTTACATGCACACAAATATTGCTTCCCTATGGTCCTTATACACACACCTATGCATAACCCCAACATATACAGGTTCTAGCTCGTCCCTTTACATTATTGGAATTGCCCAGTGGGCATTGACAGCAGGGGTTTAATGAATTAAAGTAGACATAGCTGACTCAGTTCAATCGATAGCTGGTACCCTGTGGAGCCCTTTGCTCCGTGCGGCAGAAACAGCAGAGAAGGGGAGATAGAAAGACAGCAATAGAGTGACAAAGAAAACAAGAGAGAAAAATGAAAGAGAGAGGAGAAAAGAGCATACAAAGGAGAAAAAGAGGAGGGACTGGCCCTCAAGAGAGAGATGATGTGAAGAGAGAGAACCAGGGATGGAGCTGAATATGAAAATAGATGGGGGGGGGGTGACGTTCATCGGATGAAAGGGTTAAGTGTTGCAGTTCTTCACCCTAATGGCTCCTGAGGCTTCTCCTCAAGCTAGTTTGTGCTATATCCCCACAAGATCCCGCGAGATACACACTCAATTCATGTTTTTTTTTTTTTCCTCATCCCAAAAGCAGCTTGTTTGTACTTTACAGCAGAAAAAAAAACTGTGACTTTATAACACATGTGGCCTCATTCAGTCCTGTGCTTATAAAAACAACATTTGTCTTGCTCTTCATTTTGGTGCTGATATCATGATTGTTGTGGCCTTTTTAGCAATAAACACTTTCATCCGGGGTGCTGCATTCCAACATGCAGTCTGTCAGAAAAAGTGAGTTTTGTTTTGTTTTGCATAAGAAGGTATTGAGGAAAAATGTAGGCCTGAAATGAATTACATAAAATAAAATGCAGAGTATAACCATTTTACAAGGTTGGATTTTCTTTCTCTCTCTCCATGGTCCACGCTGGTTTATATCAGTGTTTCCATACACCCACTATTAAATGTTTTATGAGTTTTGCCCTTGCGTTTGAGAATAGATGCTATACATTTTCCAACAGAGTCTGCTCTTGAAATAAATGACAACACTGGTCATTGGCTTACATCAATTGGAAAAAAAAAAAAAATGTTTTGCTTGAATACTCAGTAAGGACAAAGTGTTATGCTCTGAAGGAGTGTTTAGAAAGAATACAAAAGCAATTTTAGATGTAGGGAAAAGAACCAAAACAATGAAGACACAGACCTCAGATATTGTTTCTTTTCAAAAAATGTTATGGCTAATGCGCTAGTAAACAATTACCTACACTCCCAGCAGACATTGAGCAACATAAGTGTTTGTTTAGGGTCACGATACATGGCCGTGACTAATGTTAGTCCAATATGTTCTCCTTTTTGTGCTCTGCTTTATTCTCCACAGAATTCGGAGAAAAACACCTGTCTCTTTATAGCTGCAGGATGTTTGATGGTATTCACTACTTTGCCGTTAACTGTGCATCTCTGCTGGGTGGTGGAGGACAGGCGTCATTCAGCTCTTTTGCTCAGTATAACAATTGATGAGTGTGATTGGATTCAATCATACAGTTAATGTGCCACAAAACCAAAACAATAAGCTAAAGTAGCTAAGAAGCTGTAAAAACAAACTACAGGATTGTTGGCAACTTCATTTAATCCATATATATATATATATGTATATACAGTATGTACTTGTGTATATATTCTTTTTTATTAAATATATATTTATTAGTGGAGCTTCAATCATGCATGCTCTTATATATTTTTCCATTTTTCTTTCTTTAAACACACTGACAAAAACTGATTTCGTTATATAGGTAGGTATGAGGACCTAGGCATGGAATATCCAAATTAAAAGACCAGATGAAGTTGTATTTGTGGTCAACATTTTGAGTGTAGACTAGATTTCTTTCCAACTATTCCAAGCTCTTAAATGACTGCATGTATCTTGCCTGCTCTTAGCACCACCATTCCTTCCAATCACCATTTCTCCTTTCTCACCTTCTTTTTTTTTTTTTTTTTGTTTTAGCTTACCCCTACTGCATGCTCACTTTTCCTATTTTTTTGCCTTGACAGGGAACGGGTTGCCTGCCATGTCACACTTGTGACTGACTGCGTGATGGATGGTATTCCGGTTAGAGCTCTGCTCTGTTTAAGTCACACAGTGGGGCAGAAGCACCCAGCCACCTCCCACTTTACCTGTCACGCACCGCACCCTGCTCACGTCACCCTGTATTACTTAGATTTTTCTCTTACAGCTTGTCATTTTCACAGCAGCCTTGCTCTGGCTCTCCTTTCACTTGTTGGCTTTTCACTCTCGACTGGCACTATTTGTCTTTCTGCTGTGTATTTTGCTGCTGCAGACTGTCCTTCATTGTTTTCTACTTTCTACTGTGATTCTTTCCACATTTAAGTAATTTAAGGAAAAGCTAGGCCTAATATCCTCTAATGACACATTCTTCTCCAGTAAACCAGTTAGCTGTCTGGTTTTTGTTCTCAGGGTTTTTACATTTTATTTTTACACCCCAAACTTATCTGCAGTTCTCTCTGTATTAACATTAGACAATGTATTGTAATAATACCCTTTTTGCAATTTTTAATTTTTTTTTTCTTTAAGCTCTATGTTCTGCCATCTTTTTGCTGCCAATTATTTCTTTGCATTTGCCCATCTCACCAATCATAGTGTGCGCAGATGGACAAAGTGTTAAAATTTAGTTATGCTAACAAGGAGCGAGGCAAATGCAACCTTTTTCAGGGGCTGCTACTGTAATGGGTCCTTGACTGATTGACAGGCCTATTCTCTGCTCCTCCTGAGTGACAAGTCTGCAGTCGCCGCTGCAACGTAGGAAATGAGAGTGGAATTACAATACCAACCATGTCACCTCCTCAGGGGACAGGAGAAAAGAAAATACAATCACAGTCTCCATCAAACTCTCACACAAACACACACACACACATGTACACAAACACACATGCAAACACACAGACAGATACACAAAGTCGCAGTCTCCATTTAGATTCACTCTAGTGGAGAAAAACACACATACAAGCACTCACACAACTAGTCTTCAGCAGTGTTTTCGCCTAGTATTATGCTAGCTTGTCCTTGGGCTTAACATGACATCCACCCAAGCTGTTTAGGCAACGAATCGAAAAAAAATGCTGCACATGTGCGACAAGCAATCTTGGGATCATGTACGTTTTATTCTTATCAGCCATTTAAGGGAAATCTTAAAACTCAGCTGAAGTAAATAACTTAACCATATTCAGTCCAGTATTCTTCATATATAGACTATATTTATGTCTGTAGACAGTTGAGACCTCAGCTTCAATAGTTTTACATTATCGTGAGGGTTAGGGTGAATACAAAGGGAAGCTGATTTATTTCATCCTTGTCCTCCTGTAGGGAAGTTTGAGTGTGTATGAGGAAGTGTGGCTTTCTTAGAAAGGACTGTGAAAACACCCTTAATATTTTAGGGTATCCCAGGGATTTGTTTAAAGAAACTGTGAAATAGACAGAAAGTCTCTATTTCTCCTTATGTGTATGTGTGTGTGTGTGTGTGTGTGTGTGTGTGTGTGTGTGTGTGTGTGTGTGTGTGTGTGTGTGTGTGTGCAGGCGTGCATATAAATCAGAGACAGACTAAAAAGAAAGAGATAGTGCAGGAGAGCTGAGGTATGTTGTGTATTTACAACATGTGAGAAAAACCCAAATCAAATCTGCAGATTTCTCATCTGTCAGTCAAGTCTAAGTAATATAATCCTTGTAAGCTGGAGGGTTGGGGGGGGGGGGGGGGGGCTAAGTGATGATGACCATGTATCAACCACTGAGTGAAACAACAGGAGGAGCTTTGCCCTCTTTGTCCAGTTCGTGCTGCGATTTCACCATGTGTATTACTTCCCTCCGAGTCATTACCAGGTCTAGTTAATATGACGCTTTGGTAGATTAAAGTCTAAATGGGGACATTTCCTATTAAAAGCTTTCTGTTATGTCTGCTTTTGCATGGAGACGGCCACCGGCCTGGAATCTGTATACGCTGCATTTACTGTCGTTCCCCTGTCGCTCTGTCTTTACTGCCTGTGGTGCGAGCGGGGGTGTTTATGAGTTTATAAAGCCTCATGACGCATCATCTTGCTTTTATAAATTCAGACATGAAAACTCAGCCCACATGCCCTTCCCTCTTGCTCCCCACTGTCAACCCCCATTCCCTTGTTTCCTAACCATCCCAGCACACTCATTTAACCTTGTTAAACCCTCTAAACTGGACCGCTCAAGGGCTGTTACATGCCACAGTAATCTCTAACAGGGGATTCATTTCCGTCACCGTTAAAGGGGAAAATGGTTCACATCAGCCGTATATAATTTACAGACACCAAGTTCAAGATCTTTAGAGGAGGAGGAATGGCTACTGTGATGTTACTTGAAGATGTAGCCCTGGGGGCAGAAAGAGAGACAAGAGGCAGGCGGGTTTGTGCTTGGAAACACCGAGGCCCTTTGTGGCCTGACAGGCCAACACAAGGTGAAGGGTTGAGGGGTGTAAACACAGAAAAACCAGCAGTGGAGACAGAAGGACGGACGGACGGACAGACGGACACACACACACACACACACACACACACACACACACACACACACACACACACACACACACACACACACACACACACACACACACACTCGTCTTTAGCGTTAAGCAGCAGCTGGATGAGTGCACAGCCGCCATAATGAACTTTATTGAAGGTGAACAGGAGCCATGTGGCCAGCCTTTCAAGGGTGGACAAAAGGCAATCAGCACCCCCCGCCTACTTATTTTTTGTGTGTATGATGCACACACATGCCTTTACGTGTGAATAGGGGATCAGTCAGAGAATGGAATTGTGTATGGCATGGAGAATTTTTTTCAGGGGAACTGAAGTGTGCTGTTGTAGATGGACTGATATTATAGCCTCAGCAGGCATCTGTTGGAAAATCCCCTCAGAATTCATTGTGGTTAGAATAGAGCCTCAGAGTTGAGCATAAGACTGTTCAATAATTCTTCACTGTAAATTGATAGTTTTGAGTGTATTGCACCTCATGGTGTCATGGGCTCCTGAAATTGTTTTTCGTTGAGCTATAGGTTTCCAATCCTGCAGTTAATGATACTTGTATTTTATTCTTTCAACTGCAGCCATCTGTAGTCTTGGGTTTCAGACCAGGCTCATGAGCACACCTGTTTGAATGAATAATGGCCAGCACAATATTGTGCAGTTAAGGAGCGTCATATGGGGAAAGAAAGAAATGGGGATTGTTTCCTTCCTAGAGATGTTCTCCGCAACCACAGCATGGGGCCCACTCCACAAATAAACCACCAGATGTTTCAGCCGCAGTAGATTTGGATATGAATCTCCTTAACTGCGGCTCAGCCCCCCGATGACAGAACGAGTAGATGGTCAAATCACTGTTTGTGACAGCAGCCCTAAATTTTTGCTCTCCTAACAACTTCCATTAATGGTTTTCCTTTACTCATCCCTACCCTGCCATTCCATGGCTCTTCCTCGCATTTTTTACAGGGTTTCGCTCCTGTGGCACATGGCTATATTTCAGGCTGCACTGTTTGCTCGTGCTAATGCATTTAGTATCAATGGCTAATTAAAACTGCAAGATCGCTTTGGTGAAACATCTGTTCTACTCTTAATAAGCAGGGCTGTCTTGAAGCGATTGTGTTAAGTGTCATTAAGCGCTGATCAAACGATGCTGCCCAGTCAATGGTGGTAAACGTTGCTGAATGCCGAGTTGTGCATGCCCTGAATTCAAAATACGCTCCACACCAAACAATCACAACATATCTTTTTCCTTTTTTTTTTTTTTTAGTGAGTGGGGGTATGTTCTTTACAGAAGCCTTGAGAGGCATCTGAACATTTGTTTTTGCCAAGTTTTTCATTTTTTTCTCCTATCAAAACAACCCTGCAAGGCAAATGAAAAAGGTTGAAGTGCACCGCTATGACAGTCTGAATCGGACTAAAAGCATTCATGTTTTTTTTTTTTGTTTTTTTTTTTTCACTCCATGCACTCTACACACAAGGTACATATATTGTCTGTTAGCAAGTTATGTATTGTTAGTCTCATGTCTTTCTTTAATAAAATGTATTTTAAGATATATATAGATTATATTCTAAGGGAGAGGCTTTTGGTAGTCAGGTAAGATAGTATAAAGATATCAAGTAGGATGTGGTGGATATATTGGTCAATTATGCTGTTTTATTTTTTTGTTTTAGTTATTAATTTAATATTTTTCAGATTTTTGCTTTATTTTTATTCATAACTGGCAGAAAGGTTTTTTGGAAATAAACCAGGAAAACTTATGTAAGCCCTGAGAGTGTAGTCTGAAGAAGTATTTTGCCACCTAACTTTCAAGGCTTCCATGCTTCTTCTATTGCCATATCTCTTCTGTTCTGTGTTGACTTTTGCATGCAATTTGTTTGAATGACAAAGGTGAGCATTGATTTCAGTTATTAAATTTAATCCACAATATTGTTCTGGATCCCAGTCTGCAGTTGCTTTCGAAATTTTAATGAAAAGTACATTTAAAACTGAGCTAACAGTTTAAATCTTGCCGGATCTCTTCTGACGTCTAAATAAGGGATTTTATAACTGTTTGCCAAATTAAACTTTAAAAAACTGAACCTTCTTTCCTTGATTCCACTGTGTTGGGTTGACTGATATTAGTAAATGGAACAACAAATTCTTCCCTATCTGGGTCATCCATTTACATACAGACCAAAAGAGACAGGGAGAGAGAGACAGACAGACAGACAGACAGAACAGATAAAGATAACAGAAAATTATTCATTTGAAAGTCTTGGAGCAGAAAGGAAAATGTGGTACAGGGGGGTTAATTACGTGATTCCTAACTGGGGCAGATGGAGGAACCCTTGACATCTGACCATACACTGAGATCATTTTATATCCGTACATTATCTCACCATATCTACCTTAATAGTGGATATGGTGAGATAATGGAGCTGATGGTCTGACGTCTAAGGCATGTGCCTTGATTTTAAGAGATATTGAATCAATTTAGTCACAGATACCCAGAACAAACAAATTCAGATCATCAGCACTTTTATCCTTATTTGTACAATGCGATACATCACAGGTCCTTTTAAAATGTTTAGAGTGGTTGTTTATTCTTCAGCAGGTTAGCTTTATGCTATGAGGGTGGCTTAAGGTTTAAGTTTTTCACATAAATAAAAGACATTTAATCAAAAGTTTGACTCTAAAGATTATTTAGAGGTTAGCTGATTATACTTTGTAAAATGTTAAAAACAAAATAAAAATAAAAATAAACAAAGCGAACCATGTAAAGGTTTACAGATTCCTTGAAGTTTATTGCCCTTGTGATGGTCTTTTTTATTAATACTTAATGGATTTCACCAGCCAGGATAAATCTCCAAGGCTTTTGTGTTTCTAAAGATTCTCTTTTTAAACTCTCTGCTCTTTTCTTCCTTCCATCCTTTTATGCAAGTGCTCTTGTCTTGTGTCCCCATATAATGTCTAAAAGGCAGCATTCCAAGTCCTATTGTGTAAAGCATTGGTGTGCATTGCTGAACTAATGGCTTTTAAGATGTCAAAGGGAAATGTAGCGCACAGAAAAAGAAAACTCCTTGCCCAGTGTGGGTTTTCATCTAAAATTGGTTCCTGTGCACTGTGCACTAGGACAGCTACAATCCATTCTGCACGAGACCTTTTCCCTTCTCTCTCAAAGAATGGGGAACAGTAGCAGGCAACAATGGCGATTCAAGTGGGTGCATATTAAATCTGTTAATGTTCACACTGCTTCATGAACTTAAAAGCATGTTCTTGTATCTGTTTGTCTGTGTTTCCTCAGCATTCGTTTCTGAATTTTACACTTGGCTGTGGCAGTCTCAGGTGTGTAAAGAGTGAGGTGCTACCCATGAAAATGTGGCAGTGAGATGGATCCGTTCCCATTATTTTCACCGTGGCTTGTAAAAACACTATCCGGTCTGCTCACCGGTGAGCACATCCGCTACAGTGCCAGTGAAGCCTTCAGCTTATACAATGCTTTTTTGCTCTGACAATCTTTTACCCAGCAAATAAAGGCCTGTGTGGGTTTTATCAGCACTGCAATGCTCCCTCTGAAGGCTTCCTCTCAGGAAATGGAGGAGGAAGTGAGGGGTTGTGCACTGTCAGTTATCAGATATACAGTAGTTGCTCTGGGATATTACTCTCTGATAGATTCTGAATAAGACATCTGCCAAAATGCTTGGAGAGTCACTCCTTGCATAGGTGCTCCACAGGAGAGCAGACACTATTTGATTCCAAGATTGGAAATGCTAGAAGTTGCAGTTGTTCCGGTTCTTATCGGTGCAACATAGCAAAATTGCATACAGCCTTACTCGACCCCCCCAATTTACCAAGCCATGTGGGTTAAGAGGATGTGTTACCAACAGAAGAGTACAAGTCTACTATATCCACAACACTTACACAGACACATCTGACAGATGCTAAAATGAGACATAAGGGCCTATAAAACCCAGACATGGAGAGCAAGGGAGCTGAGACGCTGTAGAATCGGAGAAGAAAGACAGAGACGCTGCTGTCTGAGGCCACAGACCCAACAGCATCACTGTGTACCATTTGTCTACATGGATGTGACATTCCTTAATTATTTCCAGGGGAGGCTGAATGATCTGTATTTCACTCAATGAGCTAAAGGCCTTTTCTTCATTTAGTGTTAATGATTTAACTAAGTGCCTTTCATGCGCTTTATCTGCATATGAATTCTGTTAACTGTATTTTTAAGCCCAGCATATTCTTACTGATAGCTATACAATTCTATGGCTTCTTTTTAATTATCATTATCATTAGAGTATAAGATAATTGTATTGCTACTAATGCTATTGCCATAACTGGCTTCATCACGTAGTCCATTTGCTTTACTACTTTTTTTTTTTTTTAAAGATGTCCTTCATTTGACAATATGCTAATGAAATTCTTTTTGAAAATCAACTTGCAGGCTTTGAAGCTCTACTTCTTGCTCCATTTCATGTTCTTTGTGTTGTTGTTTTGCCTTGTACATTGGTGAAATCTTTCCTGAATCCCTTTTTTCCCCCACTCTCTTCCCTTCCTATTTCCCAAGACATTGTGGCTGTAAATAGATTTACCTTTCCCCATAGCAAAGTCCTTTCTGCATATGTTTTCTCTCCCCGATCAAGCCTTCATTCCTAACTTTCTGACTCTTTCTTCTTAACTTGAGACTAAACTGAGGGGACAGATTGATTCAAGGTGTCACTTTATCAACAGTTCCCCTCTAGCATCTTAATGTTGCCATTACATTTGGTTTCATTTATATTTCTACAGCATTATGCGGTGAAGCTTGCCATATCATTTTATCTGTGTCTAGTCACCTTTGCATTTCCCTCTATTTCATTAGAAAGCAGCATAAACAATTGAAAAAGTATAATCAGAAACCAAACATGTGTATGCATAAAATAACAATGTCTGAAAATAGCCCGTTTAAAAATGTATTAGCACACTCTGGCATTATTTGTGTCTCACTAAGCTGACAGTGTTACCTTTCTATTCATAACATTTAAATCTTCCTGCCATATGACAGCAAACAATGTAGGAGTGGCTTCCAAAATCCCCAGTAATCCATCTTCTCAGCGATTACCACAAGAACTGGCTGCTAACTGCTTGTGACAGCCAACATGAAACACTGAGACAGATGTCATAAGTTATTGTTGTTGGCAGTCAAGAGGCATTATACAACTTTAATGATGACTTACATCAAGCTTCACAAAGCTTCGTCGACTTCAAGTGAGGATGCCTTGTCGCTCGCAGTCCAATGTCTATCCAGCCCAAGTACACCATCCAAGTCCGCAAGCTGCAACTACAAGAGCATCGCTCCCAAAAGACTTACTGGAGCATAGCTCCGAGCCGCCTTGAACTATACCACTGCTCCTCAAATAACTCAAATGGAAGTCATTTCGCAAAGTGATGTTACTGTAAGCACAATGAATGTACTCAGTCTGCAGCAATGGCCCGAGGTGTCCGAGAGCATAAATGAGACCTTGGATATTATATTTCAATCTCTCCCTCTCCCTCCCCTCCAGGTCATTTGTGCACACATGCACAACATGTTATCTCTCCCCATTTCTCTCATCCAGGTTAGGTTCTTAAAACAATATACAGCGACAGTGGCAGGAGACCACAGATCCAAACCACTGCTCGCATCCCTCATCTCGTTAATTTTCAGACAGTGTCGTACCTGTTCCAGCTTCACTCTTCACACTTCAGATCCGTCTCTATAGAGCTAGAATGCCTCACTATCTCAAATTGCCCTCAGTTACCCCTGCCCCATTATGTGTAGCATCACGAAAACTCACTTATCAACAAATGTTTCCTTTTGTTATGCATGCTTACTGGCCGGAGACATAGTCCTATGCCCGACTCATCAGGCTGCTAATAGCCACCAAGAGAAAGGGGGGAAAACAAGGCCAGTGATGGGATTGGGTCTGGACAGGAGGAGGGGGGCACATTTTCTTTGAGGATGATCTAGCTTCTGAACTTAGCAAAAAAAATATCATTTGCCAAAGACCACCAAAGTGTAATGTGCAGCCTTAATGAATGGGAATAGCAAATGAGGGACTGGCATATACAAACACAGGCTGTCTGAATAATTCCATTAGAAGACAGTCAATGTTCATTTGAGCCGTAATTAGGCCCCCTCTCCCAGAGACATGCTGGCCTGATTGATAGTCAAATTGCAGTAGATTGTGTTTACTTTTTCATCCCATCTAGTTAGGAATTCATCCTACGTCTTATGTCTCATGTTCTCTATTTCATCCCTCCCCCAACCTTCTATCCATCTCATGAATAAACCAACAAAATGGCCAGGGGTTGATTCCTGGAAACAGGAAACACAATTAATGTAAACTCTAGGTACACCTCTCTAAAGGGATGATGGGGGCAACAACAGATGCCTTTCATCACTGCGGGTGTGTTTATGGATGTTTGCTTGTCTTAAAACCACCATTGTAAATGTCTTATGTCTGCCCTGTCTACACAAAACTGGCTCACTTGCTTCTTTCAAAATACTTAAATATTCCAAAATCTTTTCCTGGTGTGAAGCATGTTACACAAATCCCTAAAGTGTTTTAGTTATCTCTTTCAATTCCGCTTTAGCGAAAAATGTTTAGCTTTTTCCATGGCTCATGGTATAATATTTTATCTGTGAGAGAAGAGGTATGGCATCATGGTGTCATCATGATCCTTGAAATCTTTAGCCTTAGGGCAGCACATGGTGCTTGCTGTGTTGCAGTGTTTTTGCAGAGGGGGAGTGTGCCAGCCTGTGCAGTGTTTTGTGCAGCTAACACACAACACGTTGCTTGAGAGCAGAATTTGTATTTATGTACTTATTTATTTATCTATTTTGGCACCAAGTGGGTGGTATTGAGTTACTGCTATGTTGGATGGTGTGTGGTATTCTCATAGCTCACCAAATAATGATTCTGCTTTTGTGAGTACCCTTTGCAACCTTTAAATCCTGTTAGATCCTGATTGCATTGGGTTCGTTTGTAAGGTGAGTCAGTCAGTCGAAATCAAGTGACTGTAATAAGCTGCATGCTCTGGATGCATTTTTGAATCCATCCATCTTAATTTTGAATGGTCTAACTTTTATTATCTGCTTCCCATTTCCTGGATCCCTACTGTTTCTCAATCCTGCATAAAAAAGGGCCTGAAAATATAGATAAATAATATAGTATCCTAGACTTTTTTTTGTCTGTCCAACTACCAAGTGGCTTGTGCATTTCGTAAGTGCCCACTACAGCACTTTTGTTTTTGTTATTGTTTGCTCATGAGACTGCATTGATGACAAAGGCAACCTGCATGATCCGATGGCAGCACACTCACCCTGGCAGCCATGTGTGCTATCGGAGTGTGCTGGCAGCGCCTGCAGTAATGACTTAATATCAGTCCTCCCACGGCGGAGCAGATGAGAGCACAGGTGTGCAGATTGTCCCCTGTCACATGGCACTGCAGGGCCCACACACGCCATTCTCCATTAGTTAACCCACCATGGGGCCATTAATATATACACTGTCTTCAACACACACACACACACACACACACATATATACATATATATATATATATTTATATATATATATATATATATATATATATATATATATATATATATATATATCATCTTATGTGTTTGCTTAGATGTTATTCTTTCCAGCAGTAGCTCTTCGTTTCCTCTAAGGCGTTGAAAAATGTCTCGAAATCCTACCATCAGGAGGAGGCTTTAGCTCTCTTTATCTTTCTTCTCTTGCTTGCTTTCACTCTCCCTCCCTCTGTCTTTTTCTCTCTCTCCTCTTTGTCTCTCCCTCTCACACACCCACACTCTCATATGTGCCCACATAACCACATTGTCTTGCACAAACACGGCAGGGAGTAAGAGGGGAATGGTGATGACTAGTGATGGGGATGTGTTGTGGCTTGAATCTCATCTGAAGCCACCCCAGCTTCCCCGAACAAGGCAGATGGACCCGGGTGCTATCGTGGCCGCACACGCATGGCTCTGTCAACAGGTCAGGGTGCTTCCCTGCCTGCACTTTGTTTTCTACCTCACAAACTCACAAGCTGCAGCTTGTGTCCTCTAAGACCAAGCTAAGTGTAATCTTATTTCACTTCTGCTCTGTTCTCATCTACTCAGCCTGAAACCAAAGTCAACAAAATTTAGTTACATTTTCGTGGTTAGCCTCAAACTGAAACAATAAAATAGCCTCTTGAAAAAGTCTTGTACCCACAAATCACCATATATATGCTGCTGTATATCAAAGAAGGCTGCATCACCATGATCATATTTATTTTGTGCAGGCTTCAAAGGATAATTCCAGTCTTTTACAGCTTTGGTCTAATTTAAGTGGGTTTAGCCATTATTTCTTTCACACTGTTAGAGACACCATTTTCACAGATCTCAGCAGTTACTTTGGTGAATACAGCATTATTAATACTGATGTAACAGACAGACAAATGTATCATAATGAGCCTTAAGTTTTAATAATCTACAATTATCCTTTAAAGCACTGCATTTAACACAGCTGTTAAAGATGTTAAGTCAAAGTGACAAGGCAAATGCATACATTTCTTTACTGTATTCTCAACTGTATTTTTTTCTTAAATTGTCAAAAGTCATAGAAGTTAAAATGACACAGCAAAACCTCGGAAAGCTGATCACCGCCACAGTGTATAAGCCAATTACTACCCATAACATATGACTCAAAAATTACAAATCAACAAAAACGGTAATGTGTCATACCATGAATGTGTCAGTTGGGTAATTATAAACCTGGGAATGTCATCCTCGCCGGAAACAAACTCATCTAGTATTCTATACCGTGTTATTTACATTCCTCCATTTGCAGTGCAACTCCTGGAAGCAGCTACAGTCTGTTGGTCTCAGCTGGCAGATCGAAGAAAACACGTCTAGGCAGTTTGACTCACTGCTGGACAGCAAAACACTTGCTGTGTTTGAAAAGAAAAAACGACTCTTACATTGTGTTTCTGGCTTCATAAGAAAAAAATATCCTTCTACAAATGAGTTAGAGTAGAAATTCAAAATGAGACCATCTTCAGTAAGATCAAAAAGTTCACATCATCATGGATTAAAGAAATCCTACATGACTTTAGCCATTAAATCATACTTTATATATATATATTATATATTCTGCAGAGCATGATATTCTAGTAGAGATGATAGTAGAGATGTTTAAACCATGATAAAGTGGCTTTAATTATAACTCACAACAATAGATTAATAAGTTGAGTTGAGCACCACAAAACAATATTGTGAAGTCTTATATGTCTGCATGGCACAAATATAAAAGGAGCAACAGATCAGCCATAAGGTATTTTCCAGGAAAAAGTTCCTTAATTAAAGAGATTTGTACAGGTCTATTGAATTGCTAGTATGTGTTTGAACTACTTTGCAACATCAAGATTATCTCCTAAGCAGCAAGGTAGTCAAGGCCATGAATGTACAGTTCTGAGAATTGTACTTGCCATCCTTACTGCGCCTATTAGACCAAGCCTATTCTTAAAAAAGAACCACAGTTGTATTGTATTTTTAGGTGGCCTCTAGCAGCTGTACTAGTTGTTAGCAGAGGAAAGGGGGAAGTCAGGGGAGGTACGCTAGTGTAAACAACAACAAAACCAATGCTAAGAGGAGGAGAGGGCTGAATGAGTGGCTCAACAGAACACAGGACTCTCACAGCCTCTCCTTTTTATACCTGGTTGTCAACGTTTTTTTCTTTTATCCATGAGGCGATTCCACCTCCTTAACAACCTTAACTGCAGGTTTTGTGACCATGATGAAGATCCAATAAGCCGCTTCAGGTACACTCTATATGTTTCTTATTGGAACCATGACAACAGAGGATGCCCACCACAAAAGGAGATGCTCCTTTGGGTCATATCAGAAGGTGAAAACAACAACCTACATGGTCATTCATGTTGAAAGACTTGTTGCACTGAATGCTGCTGTAGCTTAGTGCGTGACGATGTTGCCTAGTTGGTTTTAAGATTAAATACATGGAGTTATCCCTTTATTTATACAGGAAATTGCAAAAGCTTGCAGTTCAACAATAAGATCTGTGAATTAAGTTTAGTTTGGATGTATTGTAAAAATACAGTGGGCAGAGAGCCAGATATGTAAAACTAAAGTTTTATACGGACAAAAACTATGACCATGTCTGAAACTTCAGTGTTGTTTTATATTGAATATATGGTTGAAGAGTTGATCATTGATTAACGCTGATTTTTATTGTTATTGTTATCTTTAATTCCCAATTTTAGACAAACAAATTGCAGTATTACTGATTTTTTTCTCCAAGCAAAGGTAAAATAAGCTACAAAAAGTAAATTATCTGATTGAAAAGAGACAAAATTCCGGTCATCACATCCCTAAAAGAAATGATGTTCAAATATCAGCTGTAAATTTGGCTAACCTTATAACATGTTCAGTGTCTCACCACTTCACAAATGCATGATTCATATCATTCAAAGCAGAGCTGAGTGGATATGGCTGTAGAATTAGAGATAAGACCGAAATTATGATAGAGTGTGTATGGAGTTCATTAATGGGTAACAGCAATAAAACTAAGGAATTTTTTTGATAATTTCGAAAAGATGTCTGCCAGTATGGTCACCTTATATTCAAAATATGGGAAAAAATATAATTCAAAAGTGAAGCGAAACTGAAAGAATACAGTGACATAAAAAATCCTGGAAATCCAGGTTGCATATACTGTGAAATGCAGTTATTATGGAGATATGCTCATAATTCCTATCAGTTTATAATTCATAGAACAGAATAAAGATGAAAGAGCTGAGCGCATGCAATTCATGTGGAGTCATAAAATATACATTGCGTGAGATCTTACAGAAGTGACAGCAGTCTTAAAACCGGTTGCTGTACGGATATTGCTTACAGTCACTTGGCATTGACACATACAAGTTTAGTTAATTCACAAGAATACAGGCAAATTCACCAGTCAGCATTTCATAGAACTAACATGTGAGTGTAATAGCATAAAAGATAGAATGAAACAATTCCATGAAAGTAATAAGGATCCTATTTCATTCAGTATTTATTACCAGTTTCTTTCTGTAGCTGGAGGGCATAAGTCGTCTTTTTCATTCAGCATAGAGTGTCTATGAAAAAGCTTGAGAGACTCTCTGGAGCCACCATTTAGTGATCATTTTTTAGCCTGCAGCCATAAAGCTCTTTATGGAAAGTGACATTAAACCAGTTCCAACCCAATATGTTTGCAATTATACATCCTCCCAGACAGACTTGGATGTATGGACAAGGCCAGTGGGTATACGATCATGGTTCAGTTCTGATCCGCATTCTCTCCGGCAAGGGCACTGGGACCAGTTTAATTTAGAGTTTTGCTCTGCAGATATGAAAAATGAATATAGCATAAGAAAATCAAGTTCATACATCTCAGGGAGTTGGAGGAAGTATACTGGGTTTACCCAACTAACCCTGTCTCCAAGAAATTACAATTCTATACAACTAATTTTCAACAGCAACATTTGGAGGAACTGTAATATCATCCTTATTTTATCAACACAACTGTTGATTAAAAACAAAAAACAAACAAAAAAATCTTTACAGTTAACTTTAACGTCAAAATATTGATACTCATCCAACCAATAATTAATCTTTTTTTTCCCTACAATTGTGGACTTGGTTAAGGGTCATAGTTTAATTCTATCAAAAATCAACAGTGAAGTTGACAGTTGAAGCACAACACAATGCGTTTACTTTATTCTGACTCGACTCACATTCTCTCCAACCTTAACCAAAGTGCTTTTGTTGCCTAAACCTAAAAACAGACAGCATTCGGCATTCAAGCCATTTGCTTTATTAGTTATATCAATTCTCATACATACCTGAATAATTCCTGATGATGTCCTGAGACTGCGCTCAGCAGATAATTGGCAGGTTTGGTCTTTTGTCAAAATGCTTAAAACATGCTCGCTGACCTCCTCTGATCATGCAGATGAACACTGCCCCTTCTCAGCATAAGGGCTAAGTATTGAGTTGAAGTCAGACTGCGGTTTTTAAAGCGTGTTACTGCAACACAGGAGACTTTAGGTTTAGGTCCCGTCTCCTACCAACAGTCAGTTTCTTTTAAGGTAAAACGAGTGGTGGCAGATCACAAAACACTCGTAATGTACAGTTTGAGTCATGGGAGTGGTTTTGGAAGTTTCTGACAAACGACCTACTGTACTTCAGTATCTATGTAGAAAAACTTTTAAACTTCTCTCCGTGCCTTTGTTTCTCTGTACATCATGTGAATCACAATCCCCTACTTTGAATTAAAACATAAAGCTTATCTTTTTTTTTTTCTTGAAGGGGAATGATTGAGGCAGTCTGTTTTCTCAGGGTCTAATAAGATCGACTCAGATGACACACTCTCCTCATCAGACTAATTACCCTTTCTCACAACTATGCCACAGAGGGATTTGTAAGAACCCACGGGACATCAAAGACAAGCATCGTCTGCTCATCCCTATATCCGCTGTCTCTTTAACATTCCTTCTTATAAAAACACTGGTCTGGCTTAATTGACTTGGCCCCATCCAGAGTAGCTCTTGCATATTACTGAAACCTAAGCTGCTTGTGAGTGTCATGAGGCAAGCCAGCAAGGCCCGGGAGGAAATATTCTGCGACAGCTCCTTTCCCCGAGCACTTATTGTTTTTCCAGCGGCACCATTGGCTGAGAATGGAACATTTGGATGATTAAAGGGATTTGGTGGCGCACTGTGTCATGTTCCTGTAATCTCCCAGATGATGGATTAGGGGTATGCCCTGTCATACTCCCCTAATCTGGCCCCGGTGACGTCTGCGTGTGAGTCCCAGTTGCCTTGACACCCATGCTGCCTTCCCAGAGGCCTCTGCTGTCCTGGAGGAACAGAAGCGACCACATTTGACCCAGTCAGCCAGATTTCCTGAATACAATAGCATCATATGAGCAGCTTATAGGCAGAGAATGCCTGGCGTTTATCTCTCTGCATTCCTAAACTATAGCCATAAAAGAGTGATTGTCAAATATTCTCATTTTTTCCTCTCCTATTTGATTTATATATCACTTTTCTTAGAGACCAGGAGATAGATAAAGAGCCAGAAAATTGTTATTCAGAATATTTCCAAACCCATGGGAGTGTCACACTTGCCATCTGTCATAATACACATTCTTACCTGACACTAGTGATTTGGATGGATTGTCTCATGGGATTTTGAATATGATAAAGCGAAATGATACTGAAATTAATAAGGTGAAATAGACAGATGTGAGCCTTAGCCTTTGCCTTTTAAGTGGCTGTCATCGCCTTTTGACAGGCTTCATAAGGAGAGAGAAAGAAAATGAGGAAGAGAGAGAGAGAAATAGAAAGGGGACAGAGGGGATGAGGCGAGAGAATAGCTTTCCACTTCTGCCGCCCCTAACAATAGCCCTGTCATCTCCCTCCAAAGAGCAGATGCCCAGGTTCCTGGTGGCATCTGCAGAGAGAATGTCAGGGGAGAAATAAATCTCCTAGCCAATTTATGTGAGGAAGGTGAACTTTTTACTAGATTTCCATGGTAAAGGCAAGAATGGAAAATCACTGACAGCTTTGAGTGGAGATTTTCTCTCTTCTTTCTTAGTTGACATGGCATTTTTATTCATTGGACTTCCAGAATGCACTCTTGTGCAACGTTGGGGTGAAAGAGAGTCAAAAGCAGTCCATGTGAAACTCCCCCGACAGCAGAATGGTAAAAAGTGAAAAAAAAAAAAAAATTCCCCCATGAAAGCTGGAAAACCTCCTGCTCAGTTAACTCCTTTTTTGAGGTAGGATCCTATTAGCGGCAAGCTGTAAATAGGCATGCAAGTGGCTGAAAGAGAATATTGCTGAACAAACATGTGACTCCCCCACCCAGCTTTTTTTTTTTTTACATTACACACATCTGCAGTATGTGTAATGTGGTATTTACCTGGAACAAGCACAGTAACAAGAAAAAATTCAATGGCAAACTTCTGCAAATAAAATTAGCTGTAATGCTCTATTTTTCCTTTTTTTTCCCTGAAGTACAAGAACATTTTTTTTTTCCTCGGGTCAACCAGTGTGATCCTAAGAAACTGGCAAAATTTGAACATGAAGCCAAGTGGTTTCCAGCAGTCAAATACTACATATTTGGTTGATGCAGGACTAACTGCCTTATTCATGTCTGCTCTCTGAAAACGGACTGTAACACAGGTGAAAGTGCTTGAGATTCAGTGCACGTGCAACATATTGACGTATCATTTCATGCCAAGCAAAGCAGTTAATACCCTTGAAAAGAAGTGAGAAGAGAACCAAGGATCCTGCACATGTAATTTACAGGACAGAACAAGGAAGAAAAGGTTACAGGAACGTAATATTAATTTACATAACAATGCCTCCTCATATATACCATGTAATGGAGAATGTTGTTACTCTTCAACAGCACTGTAGCTAGAGCAAACATTTTAGACCAGCATCTGACTTCTTCTGGTGGGACCTTTTTTTGTGTGTGTATCCATTTTCAGATCAATAAAAATGAAGATTGAAATATATAAATAAATATATGAAAATAAATACTGTGACATTTTGATTTTATTTCAATAGTGGTATTCAGTATTTAAGAATTATGGGATAGAATGTTTTGGGTTTTTTTTCTTTGATTTAACTCTTGTAAGAAGCAGCGGCTTTTGCAGTATGATCCTTAAAAGAGTTGTATATTTTCAGTGGGATCTTCTTGCTAAACTATTGCGTAAACAATGTATTTGCATCATAACCAATAAAATGGTTGTTACATTTTAGGCAAAAAGCCTTCGTAGTGCCTTTACAGCATAGTGAAGGAGTGAAGGTTTGATTATGTTATATCAGCAAAACACAATGAGAGTTTAAAAACAGTAATTAGGAAGAAATCAGAATGAATACACTGACTGCTCAGAGTGATCACTAATCACAAAATCACTTTTTTTTTTAAGTACAGCTGTTGGTTGGAAGATGGATTTGAATTTTTATTTTGCCCATGCTGAAGAGGCTTCGCCAGGAGAGAGTAGTGTAATAATACTACTATTACTACTGCTACTACTACTACTACTACTACTACTACTACTACTACTACTACTACTAATAATAATAATAATAATAATAATAATAATAACTTAGACACCTGGAGGTGGGGTTGTTGCTTCAGCATCTTTAGCACCTCTAGCTAATGATGCTGAATGACATCTCCTCAGGATCTGCTGTGTTGATAAATCATTGGACATCGGTGCCAATACTGAGACTGTCAGTGTGCACTTAATCCACGAAAGCTGCGTATTCAATACAAAGGCCCATTAACAAAATTGAAACACAATGTAAAAGATGGATTTTAGAGATGTTGTTTTCTTCAGAGGTACAAACAAACTAAAGTATTGAAACTAATGTAAACTTTTCTCTAACTTCCACCGCACTCTTTTATGAATGGATCCGATGCGTGTGCACGCCCTGGCATTTCAGTGCGTGCTCTGCGTTTTCTGTGGCATAAGCCAGGCTGACAGGCTTGTCTTGTACCAGAGGACTTCACACTGCAGAGGTCAGCGACTACTCTCACTTGTTTGGTGATGACGAGATATTGCACTTAGGAGCATACTGTAACTCTCAGGTCTCACGGGGGAGTGCAGCAATGAAGATATTTTGACAAGTCACTACATGACTATGTAGATGTAGCGAGAAATTTTAATGAGAAAAAAATGCTTCCTCACCTCCCTAGTTGATGACTCAGTGGCAGCTACAAAAAGAATTCACTGGAGGGAAAAAAGGTGTTGTGTCCCTTTTTTTGTGAAGATTACAATTAAACTAAAAGTGAGTCTTCCTGGCCTTGTTGCACAGGAGAAAAATCATTAATCTCTGTGACTTTCTTAGAGTTCAAGTGGAAAGCTGGTGCGGAGGAGGTCTTATTCACATCCGCCCTGTTCCGTCTGTCCTGGTTGGTGGAGTGTCCTGGCCCAGAGGGGAGTCTGCTTGCCAGTATGGCACACTCTTGGTGTAGGGATCTGCGATGCCGGCTGGTTGCCGAGCAGAGTTCAAATCTATTTCTGTCTCTTGCAGCGCATTTTTTTGGGGTTGCTCCCCCCTCTGCACAATGTCAGCTATTCCTATAAGGGCGTACAGCAATGTAACAGAAGCCGCCGGGGTGCTACCGGAAAAGTCCACTCTCTTTCCGTTTTAATGAGACCGGCCCATAAACAGACACATCACCTCCACCATCTCAGTATGAGGAAGCTCATTAGTATGTGCATAAAACATAAGGTGGCAAGGAGATATCCAAATTGTATGCTGTCCCTCCATCCACAGTGGTGTTATTATGTGCATATAAATCCTTTCTTTGCCAGGATATTCAATAGTTTTCAATCTATGTGAAGAAACAGCCTATGACTCTCTTTCGCTTTCAGAGACTACCCATGTGAAACTAGTTTTTGCTTCATCTGTTCAACATCATGGCAGCATATTTAGAGTGAGCCAAAGGTTGTTTGGATGCCTTAATATGGCTTACACTGTAGGCCGGGATGACAGGCTTACCCCCTTTCATTTTGCCTTTTTCTCTCTTGTATTTCCTCAGTGATACAACCATGGAATTCACCATCATGATCTACTGAGCATTATACAAAGTATAGAAAATAGTGTAGAGTTCTGAGTTTTTCAACCAGTCCTCATACATATTTGACAAAATGTTTCTTTGTTCGGGGTCTGTGTCTATGACCATCTGACATATCTGGGGTTAAGATTTAGTTTAGGTAAAATAACGTACTTGGTTAAGGTTAGGAAAAGTTCCATGGGGGATGGGATGGGGAAAGAAGCTGTAGGTGTCAAAGTCAGACATAATGTGAAGGCAGTTATCCCTTTGCGAAGTATGTGTTCTGATTGATCCCAAAGGTGACCGATATGGTTGAGGCTCTATATAGGCTACTCAAGTTCTTCTACATCAGACTCACTTTGGGCCTTTCCTAAACTGCTTCCACAAGGTTGAAGGCAGACTACTGTCTAAAATGTTCTTGTACTGCATTATGTAGCATTAGGGGCCCGGCTCAAAAAAGAAATACAACCTTAGAACAAAAGTAGATAAATGTACATTTTATGAGTGTCCATGTACTTTTGGCCTCAGAGTGTATGCATTTCTTTTTTTTTTATTATGGGTTCTATTTCCAGGCTTATTCTCTCTCACTTTGTCATTTTCTCTCCTGTGTTTGCACAGTGCTGCGGCAATGGGATTCACAGTCAATATCCATTGAGCACCGGAGGAATATTATAAACTAAGCGCACTGGACATAGCAAATATGCTGTGTGCCGCATGTCCAGTTCTCCTTACTTTTTTAATAACAGTATTAGACTGGGCTCAGTGTCGCATCGTGCATTACAGCGCAATTTGTTCTAATTCAAAGGGTATGGTTTGTTTGGTGGTGATATGTGGACCAAGTTGGGACATTGTTAATACTGTTAGAAAGCACTGAATTTTATTTCATGTAGCTTTGTGTGTGTTTGTATAATGTGTCTATCTGTGAATGAATGCTTATATGATCTTTCATTTCTTAGCCTGTCTGTGTTCATGTGTATGTGTGCGTTTGTGTATATATATATATATATGTGTGTGTGTGTGTGTGTAAGTGGGCGTGTCCACTGTGGGACTAAGCTCTCCGGACATGCCAGGGGGCGGCTTGGGTGATAGGATACACTGCCGCTGTCGACCATCCTTCTGAGATAATGCCATAATGGGGGGGGACAGCTGGCAGCTTCGTTTCCTGTCAGCGCAAATTTTCTACTACATCAATAATGCGTGCCACAGCCAAGCCATGAGCGCTACAGCTCAGTAAGCGCATGACTGTATTCTCATGTGCCCTCTCATTCTCTCTCCTTTCTCCTTCTCTCTGTATCTCTCCCGCTCTCTCTCTGTCTTTTTACCTTTCCCAATTTATCTTTATTTTGTCTTCGCCACGGCTTTTTTCTCACATATACTGTATGTGTCACCCCACATATCAAGCCTTTCCTCCCACACAAATTTGTTTGTCCTCATTTTTATTCATATTTTAAGATGCGTATACATGCTTATTGAAGCATAAAAGCAAGGGAGGTTTACTGTATTTCAAAACACGGGTACAGTCCTGATATTAGAAGCCGTTTTTAGGACTGCTTGGAGACCTTTTTAGTAAGTATTGTGATATGTCAGGCTGTATATGCAGCTAAAAAGAGCTTAGTTTTCCTTCATTTAAGGGGAACACAAGAAAAAAATGGTGAAAATTACTAAGGACACTTGAGAGCCGTTAAAAAAATGATCCACTTTTGTATGAATCTAAACTTTGCTCATTTTGGTGTGCTTGTCTTTCTACAATCTTTTGGTTCACCAGTATAATTTTGTTTGATTGGATGGGTAAAACATGTGCTGCATAATAAAATACCAACAAAATATCCACATCATTTTAAGGAGCTGTTAAACAGCAAGCTAGGGCTCTGCTCTCAAAGTGTTTGCTTTGTATAAATATAGGCTATGGAAATGACTGGGAGGTAAAATCTGGAGGATGGGAGAATGTTGACTGCTGCCATGTTGGAGCATCGGGGACCAGTGGCTGGCATGATAGTGTGACACTTAAAGTTAAGAAGTTCAGGATTTCACGAAGACACATCAAAGCTCGGTGATACAGTTTGTCGTGGTAGCTGCCTTTCAAAGACAAGGAACAAACTGGAGCAGAATATGAGAGTGCAGTGTCTCCAGTGTTTTATTTAATGCAGGTAACTCCATGCATGTCAGTATAAGCGCCTGGAAATGGTTATACTGAGATAGTCCTGCACATATAGCTTTGTTGTGTAGTCTAATTTTCTATATTTTAAAGCAGCATCCCATATTAAGTTATTACTCAATATGTCACACAAAAGCAAATAAAATAAAGTTAATGTCAACAACATGTGGCCATTTCTGTTACAACTAAACCTTCAATTTCCTCAGCAGACGTGATCTTAGCGTAACATTACAGCTTAAGATATTATGATTAAAAATGAACACACAGAGACCTGAACACAATAACAGTCAGATCTTCAGTTGTGCGCCAATAAACAGCAGGAAGCTTCCGCCCCACTTCACACCCGAATTGTAATGTGGGTTATTGCATCTCTAGAAATGTAGCACTCTGACTGAATGTTAGAAACATACATAGCCAAGTCATTAGTAGACCTTTAGCATGATTTTGAAATATACCATCCCCAGTATGTGCCAGTTGGTACATTCAGCCTTAACCGTGCACTGCCACCTCTCTGTTATTCATTCCTATTATAAGAGTTTTGGGCGGTTTGTATTCTCTCCCAGTCTACAAATGGTTTCATCATTATCTGTCTCTGTAGAGCACTTTGTAATTTGGTTTTAAAAGGCACTTTATATAAATAAAGCTAATTATAATTACAGTTTTCTTGCTTAGCCAGTTCATTTTCACCACTTTGATATAGTTATATCAGGAGTGAATAATAATTTGGCAGAACCCACTTTTTAACTAGGAAAAAATAAGAAATAAAAAGTCTGACAAATGACTCCTCCTCTACACAGCAGCATCAGAGGGAAATGCAGTCGCATGCAGGCCTGCAAACTTCCCTTCTGCTGTAATTGAGCTGACTTGATTGAATGTTATAGGCCAAGTGTGCTTGATCAAACTGTTGGTTGTATTTTTCCATCATATACTTGCTAGTATTCTGCCGTTAGCAGCGCTGTCGGCTTTGTTGTTGTTGCAGATTGTAGGGGCCGCTGACAATTGTAACTTGGAGTGCAGAGCAGAAGAGGATGGAGCCAGCCAGCTGTTGGAACCATTGGAGGAATTATCTAGGGTCAAACATCTGGTGAATTTTACTGTAGTTGGGTTGTCAGTTAATTTGACTAATGTTCTTTCATTGAGTAATGGATACCAGGCAGTCATGTGGTCCTTTGCTGGTTTGATGGCGATACATTGAGAACAATGGGTGAAAACCTGCAGTTAGGTTTGATGGATTTACTCATTAAAATTTCTCATTAACTTTTAGAATTGGTGTAATTGACAATTAATTCTTCAGTCAGGTTACAATAATCACTGAATGGATGAAAATGGTCATCCTTCCTTACATATTTTATTAGTATTAGTAATCATTGAATTTATGTGTTGTTTAATAGGCATGTTTGTGTTGGCGGAAACAAAGCTTTCTTGACATTTTATCAAATGCCAAGGTTGAATTTCAGTGTAGTGTGATACACTGAACCATTTTTACAAAAGAACAACATAGATGATTTCTTTTCCCATTTTAATTACAGTAACCATTGTACTGTTTTGTTCTCTAAATAAAATCATTATCCTTAATTGTTTCGTAACAAGTCGTAGGGGACATCATCTTTCCATGATCACAGAGCTACAAAAATTGTTTTAAGGTCCTTTCATTTAACAGCCTATCGCTGAATGTATTGGTTCTCATTTGAATAGCCTCACAAACACACAGCCATATCATTCTATGCGCTAATATGGAGTCTCCTATTAAATTTGGGAAAATCCTAACTGTAGAGGCACGCCACAGAGAAATGTGAACACTTATATGACTTGCTATGAATAAACAGTGTAATAATGACGACTATTCTGGGCTGCCACATTCTGGGATTTAAAACAGCTTTTCACAGCCACAAAAGAGACAAATCATTGCAGTAAGATGGCAGTGAAAACCCACTTAAAAATTTTAGCATATTTTCTTAGACACTCAACATGACCATTTTGCTTTTGTCATTTATTTGGCAAGAACATGCTGTTCCAAGCCTCAAGCCCAAATTTAAAAAAAAGGTAGTAGGTGGTAGTTGGTACTCCATGTTCAGGTGAACTGTGTGACACTATGGTGATTTCTACAGATTGGAAAATAATTCATTTTTCCTGTCATGGCAGGAATCTAAAATACCAAGTAATAAAATTGAGTTGATTTTGCATCAGACACTTGGAAAAACTTTTTTAATATCTTTCTGGGAAAATCACCATGGAAACAGTTGCCTTAATGCCCAGGACATGACCACACAATCAGACCACTTAGCAAGCAAGTCAGAGAAAGGTGATTGTTGGCTCCCTCTCCACCCTGTAATTCAGTTACCACTAGGCTGTCATTTGGCTCCGGCAGACTGACAGGGCTTTAAACGTAAGGAAGAAACTGCAATTACCCAGGGAGAAATGCAGTAAAAAAGGCAAGAGCCATCAGGCCACTTTCATGTCTTCACTACCACACAAGATCTGTGGGACTGGCTCCATGTTACACGTCAGTGAGGCTGGAGAAAGTGTCTTTTGTTCCCTTTTTTCCTCTGGTGTTCTCCGTACAGCACATTGTGTTGCATTTTGAGGCTTTTAGATGCGATAAGGCTCTTGTAACATCATCAGTGGACTGCATGCCCTGTACATCGGTGCGCTACACATCAAGTACAGCCAGTATCTGGCACTGGAAAGAGATGATTCACATACGGAGACATGTCTGCCCGTAGGCAGTAATCTGACACATTTTGTCCAGTTGATGCCACTTTTCTGTTGTAGTTTTGTCTTGGATGTTTCTTTTCACTGCCTGAACCTTTATAACCTCACTGTGTAGCTGTATTTCACTTTAATTTTCATTTAATGTATGTCAGGGTGGCAGGCTACAGCCCAAGATTCAATAGGATTTTAACTCTTAGCACACAGTGGACGTAATTTGTTTCAAAGAATAACCCTGTTCTTCACCATACTCAGTTAAACTGTACCATGCGAGATCATGGACACACTGCTGGAATCAGGGGTGCTACGTTTCTTTGATGTCCAATGAGGGAAAAAAACATCCTGAAACTAGATTAAAAATCAAACAAAAAATACGTCACTTATTATTTTAGGTTTTGATCATGATAACAGTACAAACAGAAACTTCAAGCATGTTGGCAAGTGTAGTACAGAATCTTAAACGATTTTTTTAAAAAGAATGGCAATAGGAGTAGACATTTTTGTTTTGAAATGTCCTTTTCAAAAGTCTATTTCATTTCCACCCCCCCCATGAAACATTAATTAACCATATAATGTTTTATTTTATCATGTCAAGTTTTATAATGATGTTTTAAATGATGTAATATTTCACAAAAATGGGGTTGTCACAACCCTCTGCCTTTTAAGCAAACAAACTCAGCAGCTGCCAGATTTAGCCAGCTAGCACCTGTTGAAATAACAACAATGTCAACTTAACATCAGATCAATTAAATCAAGTAAATTAAAATAACTGGTTTTATTGTTGTTTGTTTTTCTTCATGAGAGCTGCACATTTACAGTGCCACTCACATAGAATTTTTTAATAGTCTAACTTATACCTTAAAAGCAATATCTGGCAGGCATTGCTTAGACATGTAGGGATTATTACATTAAGCCTGTAAAAAAAGGGAGTGAAGACTGAGCAAAAAAAAAGAAAAAAGATTGCAATAATGAAAACAATTACAATAATAAACCAGCATCTGAATCAGACTTCCTCGAGCATCAGCATTCCTCAAGTGAACAGAATTTTATTGTGTTAACTTGTACTAGAATTAAACTAGAACCAGGCACAAAACTAAAACTGAATTACCCTCAAATCATCCAAAATGCTGTAACAACACAAGAAGGGAAAACACTGGAATAACTTTTTTTTGTTTTTCTTTCATCGTGAGAGATAATGAACTGCTCTGACAAGGACATCTAAATACAACACATTAAAATCTGACAGTGTCTCAATAGGGTATGAAGCTAGGTATTAGTATTCTAGCACAGTATGACCATGCCCATAAGACAGTTCTGGCTCTATTTGTCTGTGATGCAATTGCAGGAAGATAAGTAACTCTTCAAAGGACAAGAGGGATCTCTAAGGTCTTTACTACATATAAATGTCAGCAAATTTCTAAATTTCTTTCACCTTTCACCACCTATGGTCTAATATGAGCACTACTCCCAAAGATCTGCACAGCACAAGAATGCGGGGGATGTTTGATTTGAGTAGTTCGGGGCAGAACAGTTATTTCACATTGATCCGCTTTGAATTCTGTTGCAGTACTATACATGCCAGGATACAAATTGAGTTTTCCTGTGTATTATTGGTTTGTCTGTGTGTTTAGCTGCCAATCACTAACGGTAATTTTGAGGGAAAATGTTAGATAGCTAGGTCATAGGAGGAGATAGAAAGCCAGGAAATGGACCAGAAAAGATCAGGCACAATTTATGGATATACAGTTAATCACTGTATTTCTTGTAAAGACGAAAGGTTCTGTTAGGTTTGACCGAATGAGGAATTCTTTGTCATATTTTCAAAAACAGCAAAAACAGTCAGTTGTGTATAGGCAAACAGACTGCCACAGTAAGCCAGATGGACTCCAGTGTGCTAGTGTAGGCTGGCACTTGACTTGGCTGGGACCATCGTGGTAAAATGCCTTCAGGCTACGGCTCAACTGTTCATTGTTTCTAAGCACAATGAGATATTTTAAGACATCACATCTAACAAAGTGTGCTCACTTGAGTCACTGTTTTATCTCATGTTACTCTACAACTCGGCTGTTGTTTCTGCAGTCTGCCAGCTCATTAGTCAGCTAGTCAGCTGGAGGACAGGCTTGTCAGGTTTTTCCCAACATTTCTATGGGCTGAAAAAAATTAAATCATGAAAACGATTTACCTCCATATCTGCGACTATCAACTTGACGCTTGCTTACTTGCTTTTATTATCTGTGTAGAAGGTTTAACGTGAACTGCTCCTCTGATAGTTATATCTTTAACTGAAACCAAATATAGTAATATAAAATAGTAATATAAAAATGAAATACAATTTAAAATATAATGATAACTGCGATGAAATGTGGATTAAGCAAAACTTCTGACCTTGTTAAAGTCAAACTAACTTACACTGAGAAAACTCTACTCGTGTAGCACAAGTTCTCTTTGCTCGAGGGTTTGCACTGTAAATAAACTACAAGTAGTTGGATTTTGCAGAACTCTATCACTGCAAAGGATCCACCATCAGCAGTTCTGTTTCTTTTTTTTCTGGTTTAGCTTCTTTAATTCTTAGCCATAAGGAAATAGATCAGACAAAATATGATAGATTAGGTAACACAGATTTCACATGAGTATGGCATGAGAAGCAATTTAATTCCAAAAATACGTAAAGAATGAAACTATATTTCCATTTCTAACAAACAAATCAAAACATAGAGTGATTGAGAGTGGAGTTTTAAAAAAAAATATTTTGGATTGATTTGAATCTGTTTTCCTTTGAAATAAAATAGATAAGGGAGAGATGATGACTGCATTGTGAAAGCTTTGCATTCAGTTTTCCCTGATTTCACCTTGTCTCTGGTTCATTTGTACATCCTGAACTGAATGAGAGAAAAGACAAGGTGATAGAGACAGTTACAGATGGGGAATGAGAAAAAAACGAGACAGGGTAAGACAGCAACTTGGTGGCATAGCAGGGAGGTGAGAGACAATGACAGGGAGTCTGACATTGCATGGAAATATATTGCTGTAGGCCTAGACAGACGGTTGGTCAAAGTGCACCAGACTGGGGTATTTTGCTGTTTAAAAATTCTGTCAGGTTTGGATCCCCCCTGGACCACTCTACTCTGGTTGTGTAACCTCATCTGTTAACAGAAGTGCTCTGAAATTCTGCACATGCCTAAAACTCCTCAGGTGGTATAAGAGTCATTTCATGGTTTGGAACTGAAAGTGTAACTGTGATATTAAAAAGTGATGGGGGTCTAAGAGGGCGATCACTCAAACTGTGAGTTTTGATAGTAGATCTTTCATTCAATGACAGAACAAGAGCAGAGTTTTTTTTTTTTGTTATTATTATTATTATTATTATTATTATTATTATCATTATTATTATTTTCATCCTGACACTGGCATGACATTTATCTTTACACTGGCATGACATTTATCTTTTTTTAATTTTATTGTGTAGACAATAAATTATATGATTTTACACTGTGGTTTTTATTGCATTTAAATATTAATTTGCTCAAATTTTCATAATGCTGCAGAAGCTGCTAAACTTAGCGCAGCTATGATTGTTTGTTATTGTAACAGGGCCCATTCAAATATTTTGTTTTGCGAATGATGTCCATAAAAGAGGAAACCAACACAACAAGAGACATAATTACTTGGGTACATATTTTTGAGATGTAGCTTCAGGTTGCTGGAATGGCTGAGAAGGGGTAGCTTATGCAGCTTGCATGCATTCTTAACACATTTTTGCCCTCTACTGACCAAAATCTCACGTATTTCCAAACAAGGCTCTTCAGAATTTCTCAGAGTGCAAACATCTCTCTGGGGCTGAGATGGGTTGTGAACCCTTTGCCATCATTACCACACTGTTGTTGTTGAGTTTTTTGCTCATTTCAGCTTGACCTATGTTTCATTTTTAAAAAGTGAAAGTGATGTTTTGTGCGTGTCTCCTGTCTGTCATGTAGTGCATTCAGTTCAGCAGATGCAGGCCCAGGCGAGAACTCGCAGGGTAGACAGGCGTTGTAGTGCTGCTTTTTTTTTTTTACAATTGAATATTGATTTTCATAAACGAAGGTCTGTTTTTTTTTGTTTGTTTAGTTTTATATATTATATAATCAAATTTAGAATAATCGTTAACAAGCCTAATGTATTCAGGTGTGTGTTCATGGATAGTGCTGTCTGTGTTTGTAAATGTGTGTGTGTGTGTGTGTGTGTGTGTGTGTGTGTGTGTGTGTGTGTGTGTGTGTGTGTTTGTGTGTGTATGTGTGTATGTTGGAGGGAGTGTGGGTTGGAGGATCTGTGTGTGTGTGTGTGGGGGGGGGGTGTTGATAATTTCACTTAGGTAATTTGAATATTGTTGCTGCATTACAATAGCAATCACCAAGAGACACCTGATGAAATATTTATCAAGAATTTGAGGATTCAGGCAGTTTTAATTACCATTTTCTAAACAGGCATCTTATAAGGTTTACTATGGTGTCATCCAGCCTGTCATTCACTGTTTTCTTGTTTGTGCTTACAGCAGCATGTTATGCTTTGTTTTCATTGTGCATTACAACAAGAAGAAAACTAAGAAAGGAAAACTAAGAAAGGATAATTATTGTTTTTTTGTTCTCATGAAACCCAAGGTCCAAATCCTTAGCCAACGCTTGTTTGCTCTTAACTCATACTAGCCTATCATGTGTCTCAGGTCTATACATAAGTCAAGTAATATACTGTTTGGTAATTAGCTTTTTTCCTCCAAAAAACCACAGAAGAAGACAGACAGACATAAAGCAGGCCTCAGTAGCAGAATCATAGTGTAGAGGTACATATTATAATTTGCTCACTAACTTATAACTTCAAGGTACAAATGCTACAAGGTTCTAAAAAAACAGAATTTGAGTTAGAAAAAAAAAGCCAAAAAAAGAAGATAACAACACTATAAAGTAAGTTAAACTACTGCAGGTCAACTTGATCACAATCAAAACTGAGGGGGATGACAAAGTGAAGATATGATGCATGTTGGTAAATGGTGAGATATAATAAAGACCATGTGACTCTGTTCCAGTAACATTATTTGATGATCATGTAATGCAGTAGATTGAAAACCAACTGATAAATCTGAAAGATGAATAAATGGCAATACTGACAGACACATTAATTCACAGTGTTAGCTGGGAGTTACACTTCCTGTATTAAAGTAAATGAGGGGGGTTGAACAGGCACAAGACTGCACTTGGTGTCAGATATCGGTAAGGTGATCAAATAGGTTATTTTCTACAAATTCTCTGAATCCAAGATGACTACATTTCTTAGTGTTTGGTTTCATTCGCACTATGTCTTATTGAAATTCAAACCAGAGATGTTCTTGCCTCTAAGGAACTGTCGGGTCAAGTTTTATCAGTGAAAAGGTTTTCTCTTGAGGGATTTGCTCTGCCGCAACCGTATGCAAAACTGCCCCCTCAGGGACTGCCTGTAGCGACCTGGATTTTCCTGTGATTACTTAAGCCCTATGGCTAATTACCTTTTCAGATGAAAACATACGCCTCCTCATTAATTCAACACTCCACAATCTATCATAATTACTGCCAAATAAGTTGTTGTTATCGCTTTAATTCAAATTAGTGACTGTGATTCTGCCTCAAAAGCATTTTCATGCATGTCTTTGCACATAGTCAAGTAAAACAGAGTGGTAAAGAAACATCAAATATAAAACTGCTACTAATTACTATTGCATTTTCAATGTGTGGTTTTAAAATAAACTAACATCACATAACCATCTTATATCCAAGATGGTGTTATGTTATATTGATATTATATACCTAATTCTGTAAATTAGACATATAATATCAAATTGTAGACCAGGAAGGTCCTTTTCAGTGTTTTATGGCATTAGATTTATAAATTTGATGACCAAAGACCTATTATTGCACCAGCCAGGAACTGTGATACTACCACATAGACTCTCTGTCAGTGTAGGATATGCCTACATTTTCTCCACATTTCCATTCTCCATATACTGTAAATTATCATTACATACATATCCCATCACTGGTACGATCTGCTGTATCTGATGGTCTAATCAGAAACCTGTAAATCATTTTAGGAGTATAATACAAACTATTGTATAGCGTCAGTAGTGGGGACATTTGTGTAATATCCTGCCTCACTGCTATATGCCATTGCAGAGACAGACGAGTGAGTGAGAAGTAGAATTATGCCAAGAAATAATTAAAACTAGCTGCAATTTCACACATTTCACTCCATTCAGAAACAGAATGTGTTGATTTGAAGAGCTCAAACTTTGGTGAACTGTTTAAAAAAAAAAGTTTTTAAAAAAGTTCCTGGCATCATCCCAACTTTTAAAGCAGTAAGACGAGGGTGAAAAATACGAGGATGCCCAAGAGAGAAGGGAGAAAATGATTAACCATGAAGGCCACATGCTGCTTTAAGATGCTTTGCGTTGTTTGTTTGCATCAGTGAATATCCAGCTTTGTTAAAAGCCCATCTGTGTCTGAATGCCGTTGAGGCGGTGCGTGGTGAGGCAGGATGGGAAGCAGATAGGAAGAAGGTCTGCATATCAGTTCTGGCTGCTGCCCAGCTCCCTTTGACATGTCTTATTAGTCAGGTCTTTAAAAGCCTGGGCCTGCTTCTCCAGGCACACCGCTCCCCAATATCCCTGATTAAAGTGCAACTGACATTCCCAGTGTTGAGCCAAGTTGGCCACAAAGCATTTATGTTGGGTCATGCTCATTATTCAGACACACTGCCTGTGCTACCACGATGGGAAGCAGCACATAAGACATCGCCAGCCAAGAGATTTAGGAACTTTGAATTTGTTATGGGACAGCAGAATGAAACTACAAATTGTTCTCCTTTGACACAGCCCGTCATTCTGCCTTCTTAATATGCATTTGGACACTCAGCAATGGGTACAGGAGCTTTACTGTTTAAGCGGAGCTGGAGGCAATTGAAATTTGTTTGTTAAGCCATGAAATAACATCAGCGTGCCCGGACTGTGATCTTTTATCATTTGCATGTGCTGTGTATAGATAAAAGTAAAAGGCCATAGATGGTTTTAGCTACGTTAAGAAACTGTTGTAGGTTTAACTTAAATTACACAACCCAGATTCAAAGTTCTACTCTCAATAGATGATGGCAACTAATGCATGAAAAACTTGATTAATCATATAGTCATAATGCTGTTTAATCACTTCTTATAATAGAGACCTGATACCATGTTGCCTTTCACATTATTACATTATTGAAAAGAGGTCTAACTCGTATCTGATTGATGTTTGAGCCTAATGTCATATAAGGGAAACTATTAACTAAATAAAGGTAGATTAAATTATTTCTCTGCTGTAAAAGCATAGAAGAGTAAGAAAGAATTTTATATCCCTAATGAGTATCTGCAGTTATTTCTTTCAGGCTGCATACACCCCCATCAGCATCCACCTAAAAGATAAGGCAGCCTGTATGTAGCCTGAGAGGTAAAACCCAGTGCAAAAAAAAAACAGGAGTCACTTGCCTCTGCTCATCAAGCTGATTGCTGTGAGTGCATCAGTCATTACAGTAGCTGGACAGTAAAAAAACAGTACAAAAATAAAAAGAAAATATACTCTTTTGGTTGGAACAATTAGTTGACTACTAATTTTGTTGATTGGCTGCACAACAGAAAATTAATCTAGATTTAGAATAATTAATTATTCTGTATTTGGTAAGGAAAAATGCTGAACATTTTCTGATTCCAGCCTCCCAAATGTTAGAATTTTCAGCTGTTCTGCTCTTTTATACCATTGTAAATTTAATATCTTTATTTATTTCCACTCTTTGTCAGTCAAATCAAGCAATTAAAGACACAAGGACAGTAAACATAGCGTAAATAAATAACTGAAAAAGATGATCAGCAATGATAGTAATCATTAATTGCAGCCCTAATTTGTACTGACAGAGGTGAGATAACATGAAAAACCAAAATAAACTGTAACAACAGGGGGCCCGTACTATACACTGTGAGCTTTCTCTCTTATTTCCATTGTTCTGCGGATTCTTAGCCTCCCCCTTAATTAGTTGTGGTGATTGTGACTTGTCCAGGATGTGTGTGTGTGTGAAAGCAAACCGGGCTGAGGAACGTGTTGAGCATTGAGTAACATTTCACGGCCCATTTGCTTTGGTCTGCAGAAGCTCCTTTTACTGTACGCACCGTAGAGTGGGTGGAGGTTGTGATGAGCCAACCGTGGGCACTCATCGGTGCGTGAAGGGGGCCTCGATCCTGCTCTCGCCTTCTCTGTCTTTCCCTAGTTTTCTCTCACCTTTAAAATAGCTTTCTGAGTGGAGTTGTGTATGTATTTGTTAATGTGTCTATCTGTGTGTGCGTGTGTGTTGTGTCAGAGACCTGTAATCAAGAGTCACTGCACATAAAGGGGGCTACAGTCATTAAGGAATTAGTGGGAGGCTAACTGCTTGTTTAGAGAATCAATTAGTTTAAAATGTGGACATGTGGACTCATTCTGCACACAGCTCTACAAGGGAATGTCAAGGTTGTACATTCTGCCTCTGAAGTTAACTGACCTTTTACGACTAGTACAGTCCTGAGAGGCCTCTTCAATCCCACTCAGTGGATGCTGGTCTTAAAGAGATGGTGAAATGGCACTTACAGCATCTTTAGCCTCCGTAATGTGACAGATTTCCGGTTGAAATAGAACATGAGGGAAGGCTATCATTTCGGGAAAGATATGATCAACGCGTTCAGGGGTTTGATTTGATCGCCTGAAGTGGGAATTATTTAGTGATCACAGAGTCTCCAGAGAACCAAAGTGATTCCTCTATTCAATACTACAGGACTGTTTGTGTTGTTCTTTCAGCACAGGGAGGATGAGGATGAATTAATCAATTTCAGGTTGCAACTGCTGCACTTCTGGAAATGTAAAAGGTGCAGGTTTTTGTCCGTTAACTTGCAAACAGCCAGCTCCAAACCTTAATGTCACTCTGCTACTACAAATCACAACTTAACGATACCCGAGCTTTTTTGGTTTTTGTTTTTTAGAGGGTATTTGACATATTATACATATGTCCTTCAAAGAGGTTTTTATTTTATTCTTACTTTACTTTGTCTTAAAAGAGGATGTTTTGTTTGGAAATGATTTCCCAGTATCCACATTCTTTCATGCAGCCTCCGATTATTTTAGTTACCACGGATCTTAACAAAGACAGATGTGTACTACCACACCTCAAACATAAGTATATTACACAAAAAGACACTCACACATGTACTCATGCAGCCAGGAAGGCTTCCTCTCGGGATGTGCTGTCTGAAAACAAACTGATGGTGTTTAGCTTCACACCCCCTCAGACGTGTCCACGCACTCTGCTCTGCTGAAAACCTGACTGGTTGTTCCCATGTCATTGACGCCCGCCTAGCAACATCTGTGCTGACTATCCCTGCATCCTAGAGCAGCGTAACATTGAAAGGCAACACTCAGCCACATGGGGATTCACAGCCACAAACACACAGACATACGGGAGTACCCAAATGCACACACGGTCTTGTGCATCCATGCAACCATAGTCATCGTTCGCAGTGGTCACGTGATTATTGTTCAGTTGCTTCAAATATTTAAGTTTTTACTGGTAATTTGTAGGTTGACACCAATCAGCCACATTGTTGAACCACTGACAGGTGATGTGAATGACTTTGATTATCTTGTTACAATGGCATCATTCAAGGTCTGGGATTTACTGTATTAGGTAGCAAGTGAACAGTCAGATCTTGAAGCTGATTTGTTGGAAGCAGGAAAATCTACAACTTTGACAAGGGCAAAATTTTGATGGCTAGTCCACTGGGTCAGAGCATCTCCAAAATGGCAGGTCTTGTGTTGTGTTCCAAATATACAGTGGTCACTACCTACCAAAATTTGTCCAAGAAAGAAGAAAACAGTGAACTGGCAGCAGGGTAATGGATGCCCAAGGTGTAATGATGCGCATGGGGAGCAAAGACTGGCCTCTATGGCGTGATCCCACAGTAAAGCTGCGGTACCAGACAGTTGCTGAAAACTTTAATGCTGTCTTCGATAGAAAGCTTTCCGAGCACACCGTGCACCGCAGCGTGCTGTGTTGATGCAAACCAGTCAGGATGCCCAGGCTGACTCCTGTCCACCAGCGAAAATGCCCACAATGGACAATGAACATCAGAACTGGACCATGGACCATGCAAGAAGGTGGCCTCGTTTAATGAATCATATTTTCTGTTACGTCACATGGACGGCCAGGTGTGTCATTTACCAGCAGAAGAGATGGCAGCCGGATGCACTCTGGGAAGAAGGCAGGACAGCAGAGGGAGTGTGATGCCCTGGGCAATGTTCTGCTGGGAAACCTTTGGTCCTGGAATTCATGCGGACGTTACTTTGACACATACCTACCTAAACATTGTTTTAGAACAAGTATACCCCTTCATGAAAAATGTCATTCCCTGATGGTGTGACCTCTTTCAACAGGATAATGTATCCTGCCACACAAACAAAAAAAAACTGTTCAGGAATAGTTTGCGGAACATGACAAAAAGTTCAAGGTATTGACTTGGTCTTCCCCAAATCTCAATCCGATTGAGCATCTGTGGGATGTGCTGGAAAGATATGTCAGATCCATGGAGATCAGATCAGATCCATGGAGGTCCAACCTCGCAATATACAGGACTTAAAGGATCTGCTTTTAATGTCATGGTGCCCGATACCACAGGACACCTCCAGGGGTCTTTTGGACTCCATGTCTCAAAAGGTTAGAGCTGTTTCAGGGCCACAAGAGGGACTTGCACCATATATGGCAGGCGAGTTCAAGGCCCTGGCTGATCGGTGTGTTTTTAGATGTTCACATGGTTCATAACATAACAACTGACAAGCAAATGTACATTATGAACATGTGAATATTTACACAAGACACATATTTATGTGCTATTAACACTATGTCATGTTGCAAGCTGGAATTGTTTAGGATGTTTGATGATTCTTTCACTTGTTTAGTGAAGAAGTCTTGGTGATTGTAGCCTGCTGACACATGTTAACAATGTTGTATTCTTGAGTCACTTTTTTTTTTCTGTTTTCACATCCTTATGTATTTACCCATTCTCTTTTGTACTTAATTTGAATGTTTTAAGTGTTACTTTAAGTATTACTTCTGCTACTACTATGAGAACAAGGTGCTTCTACTGCTGCTACTAAAAAACGAACAGCACTGCTATAACTACTACTAATATTATAACTACTACTACCACTACTGGTAGCAGTAACATGGTTATCACTTGTATATTAAAAGATATTCAGTTTAAAGTTATTATAAGGAAAATGTATTACCAAATGTCATTGTCAATTATTTCATTAAACAACATACAAAAAAAAGTGAGGACAAGATAATGATGGAAGGGGGAATAATGTTGTACCAAAAGTATGAAAAACATAAAACCCAGAGTTCTCTGGAAGCTGAGATTCATTTTCTGTGGCAGTTATTACCCTGTACAGCAACATAGAACTCTGGGATGTGGTTATACTGAAACAATTTCAACAGCATAAACACTGAACCTTTACATCAAATATGCATTACAGTCTGCTTAAATATAGATGGACCAAAATGAATTATGGTAATATATCTCCAGACTTCTACAAAGAGCACTAGAGGTATAAGGACTAGACAAAGAAAAGAGTAATTAAACTGTTATTTCTAGTAACTCAGTCATGGTTCATTTCAATAATTCCCCAAAATGAATAGTGAGCCCACACATTTTTTTATACTTAATAACGCAATATATACAAACATATACATGTTAAAAACAGTGTTAAAAAGAAAGACAGCCAATATTAACAATTATAATTAAAAATATATGAAAAAGGGGGAAAAAAATCTGTTACAGAATAGTTGGTGATATCCACACAGGGAAACAAGAGAGATCTATGCACTCAAAGTGATACAACATAATTCTTGAGTTTTCCAACATAATTCACGAGTTTACAGACATAAAAACTGAACATTAATGAAAGTAGAAAAGTAAAGCACAAGCAACATTTTAGTGGGAGTCTGTTGCACCTCCTCTTCACTTTGTTATGCTTCTGTGTGCCACAATACGGTGACTTGAGAGGATCAAAGTGTTTGGCTGGGAAAGCGGCAGACTTTTGAACTATAATGCTCCTAAAACCCAGGGAGGCATTAGCATTGTCTGCCTGTGGCACTGTTACTGCTGCCTTAGCTGCTCATAAAAGCATGAATGCAAAAAGAAACACAACTTCTAAGAGGCACTGGAACACTGTAAAAATTAATTTATGGGATTTGGGGCTTTTTGAAAAAGTTAGTCATGACTGTTGTGAGGAAGTAATGTAGAAACTAAGCATCCACTGATTGATGAAGGGAGTTTTACAGTTCTCTGATTAGACATTTAAAGTTTAAAAATAAAACTATGGAAAAATTGTACACTCACAATGGTGTCAGAAATACTGAATAATACATTCACTTAAAAAATGACGCTAACAGAATGTCACACATGCAAAAATAACTGTAAACACAGAAGTATCCAAAGTCCCATGAAAAGCTAGTTGAGGAAAAGATTTAAAAGATGACCCCAGACTGACTGGCTTAATCTCCTGGAGCAGGTTGTGTCAAAGCTTTTGGGTCTAAGGTCACCCTACAGTGTGTTCATGCACACGGAGACAAAACATCCAGGAAGAGGCAGGATGCCAGTCATTGTCAGGTGAGGCACATGCTGGTAGTGGTGGCAGACATCCAAAGAGGCAAAAAGCCATCCAGCAGGGTAGCGTGTGGATTTGAGTGTTTTTTTTTTTTTTCCTTAATGCAAATGTATTCTGACAGTTAGGAACTGCGGTATACGATGTAAATTATAGTTGCACCTGTTCTCCGGCGGAGACGTCCAAATGTTGCGGTGGCACCACTTTGGCCACCTTGCTCTGCTCAGATTGCGTTCGAAGCTTAGTTTCAGTTTCGAACTTGTTTGTCATGATCTTCCAGTGAACCCTTAATGTGGTGACAACTGTCTCTCACAGACCCTAAGTGTTTGCAGTAATAGTTCAGAAAAAACCGAAAGAGGTTTCATGTACCCCTCACCCTTCTTGTTTGTCTTCTATCTTAGACTGAAATATGTAATCTATAACTGCAGGTTTTATTGTCTGGCCTTTCAAATGGGCTGAGACCTGTACAACGCAGAACACTCTAACATATCCGGGACATTTTTTTTCATTATCTGGCTTCACTGAGCCTAAAAAAACATAATCAAACTAAGCGGTCAGACTAAAGCTGTTATCAATTCAAAAAAAGTTCAGGCCAGATTTTCCTGTACGTTCACATAAAGGGGGCAGTATTGGCGGCATATGACCAATTGCAAAGATGGGCACGTCTACAAGCAGAACAGCAAATCTTACAAAGACCAAACAACAAATGTCCATCCATCTATCCATTCATTAGTTATGTCACTTACCCTTTTCGAGAGCTGGAGCCAATCCTAGTCATC
The DNA here is from genome assembly GCA_016859345.1 of Istiophorus platypterus. Lineage (NCBI taxonomy): Eukaryota > Metazoa > Chordata > Actinopteri > Istiophoriformes > Istiophoridae > Istiophorus > Istiophorus platypterus. The sequence continues at coordinate 16,888,949 of CM029128.1, read as the reverse complement.
ATTGGGCGAGAGGCAGAGTACACCCCGGACAGGTCACCGGTCTTTCACAGGGCCGATGTGTGGAGACAAACAACTAGTCAGATTTACAACAATGGGCAATTTAAGTTTCACCAATTAAGCTAAAAACTATATAACCTTATAAAGTAAATGATATTAGACAAATATGAAGAATTTCAACACCTAATCAAGGCTAAAAGCAACAGTTGCAGCAGCTAACTGCAGGAAGGATAGCTGGCAAAAAATTGCAGACTGTGTGAATGTGTAAGTTAATAGGCTTATGATATCACCGCCCCAGGGCACAAGTAGATGTGACTTTAATTTTATTTGTGTTTTCCATTAAATTAATTTGCTTCTTAGATGTATTCTTATGGCATGCATGACAATTTTAGCCATATTCTTGCAGGCGCAAGTGGTGCTTACTGGTGTCAAATGGGCATGGGACTAAATAAAAAAAAATATAAAAACACTATTCAAAGTGATAATTACTCTCACGTTCTTATCTTATAAATACAACATGTACAAGTCCTTAGTGCTTCAGTCTCTGTTGTACGATAATATTGTCATACACAAGCACCCAACAGGGAAAAAAATGAAATGAAGAAGACAGGAGGAAACACAGGAATAAACTCTTTCCAAGGAGCTTGTCTTCTGCAATAATGAGGGTCCTTCCTTAATGGAGGGGGGGGGTCCCTGATGAGACCTTTTTGGAAACTCCCAACAAGCCACTTTTTCATAGGGTATGTGTCAATGACTCAGTGTCAAGCTACAGGGATGCTATAAAAACGAATTTATATAATATCCTAATTATTGTGGGAGTAAGTAACATGTATTTACTTTCAACATACAGCTCAATTAGCTTACACAGATAAGTCATTCCCTCCAATATGCTTCTATACCTCACCATATAAAAGATTATAAGGGAAAGCAAAAGAGGTTTGCTGGTCTCCTCCTAAGAGATCCTTTCACATGCCCTTTTCCAAGAGAGCTGAATGGTCAGTAGGCAGTGTTTTTCTACGCATTGCTCTATCTTGAACACAAGCTGCTCTGGAGTGGAGTAGGTATGCAGCATAAGTTACCATGGCAATGTACCCAACTAGCAACCATCACAATCCTAAAAACGCAGGTGTTAAAGCTGAAGTTACCTCATTAACTCCAAATCCTACTTGGTAGCATAGGCCTCTGGTGTTTTGCTTTTACCTAGCACATAGAAACATGACACTGTGTTTCGGCTCTTCACCTTATCTGTGCTCTACCTTGCGTTTGGCACAGCTCATACAACTGATCAAGTGAAGCGTAATGTGGGACTAGGATGAGCTCATTGTACGGCATAGCCATGGGAGTGCTTCAGTAATGTTTGAAATTGCAAAATAAAGACACTATAATAAAAAGCAAGTGTTTCCTACAAAACACGATAACCAGTGAAAAATTGTCAAACCAATTTGCCAAGCACCAGCAAATACTACATTATATCTACTCATTTTGCCTTATAACATCACTGGGCTCCCATTCAGATAGATATGTAAATTATGTACTCAGTGCTCAACAAGCCCCGAAAGCTACAGAGTCAGTGAGTGAGACAGCCTGCATCTTTATATCCTTATGTCTGACTCGGCGAGCGTCTTCAGTCTACAGAACCTTGAAGCTGCCAGGAGGTTGATGCTTTATGATCTCGGGTTGCACTCACAGGAGCTTATTAGAGTGATTTGCCACTTATTAAAAAATAAATAAATACATTCTACAAAAGCCTTTATCTTTTATTTTGATTTTTTTTACTTAAAAAGTTTGGAAGCAAAGACCAGCGATGAAGTGATCAATTAATATATTGTAATTATCCATGTGTTAATTATTGCAATATAGATGTATTTTACATACAGGGGTCAAGATTTTCCTGTAATTTCCTTAAAGTATATGCCTAGCACTAAACTAGCCAACAGGAAGAGGATTTCATTAGTGGATATTGTGTCAAAAGAGCCTGGATTACTAACTAAGTGATTGGTAATGGATAGATCACAAAGGGAAAGAGAATTTTCTCTGTGGGCCTTTTATTTTGTGAAAAAAGAGAAAGGACTTTTCCAAAGTGTTTGACCTGTTAAATAAGCCCTTAAATTACCATCATTCATTCTCAGCCAAGGCACGTATTTTTAGGACATTTGGACAGTAAATTGAAGTGTCTATTTTGTATTTTTGTTATTCTGAGCAGATGTTATCCATTTACATATCTGGCTGTCTCCACTGTCAACAGACTTTTCAGTGTGAGGAATTAATAATTTCCTAATGCCGAAAGGCACAGAGAGAGGCTGATAGCATTCCTAATGAGCTGGCTGTACCTTGCCACTACATGAATGGCCACTGAATATCAATACACTTTTGTTCAGTATATTTTGGTCTTTGACTTTCTTTAACAAGCCAAATCAGGCCAACTGATAGGAATGCATCTTTCAACATCACGTTTTTTACAAACCTGCACTGGATATAAAGTATAGGTGAAGTTTTCTGCTCCTATGTTCTGATCTCACTTTATACATAGTAGTTTCTCGGTCCCCTTATCTGTCTCATACTGTCCCTTATCTCTCCTTGTTTTTTTTTTATCAAATACACTCACAGACAAGCACCCATGCGCGAATACATGCACATACACTCACACGCACTCTTTGCGAGGCCAGATTCATGCTCCAACAATTTGACGGAATCCACTGAAACGGTAAGGAGTGAATATCGGTTAATTAATTAATCGGACCCGGGCAGGGAGCTGTGAGCAGAGTTGAGGTGGACTGGGGTGTGTGTGACGGGAGATGAGGTGGTGGTGTGGTGGCTACAGCAGTGATGGCAGGGTTGGTGAAGGGTTTAGTATCTAAATGAGGGGAGTAATCTGCTGAGTGCCTATAATGTAATGAGTCAGTCTGGCTTAATGGAGTCTACATATTTGAGGAGGAAGGGGGTATAGAGAGAAGGAAGGTGTCGGTTCTGAAGGTGTATAGATATAGTCAAAAGAAAGGCTGGGTAGGTAGCCTGAAAGGTAGTTGCATTAAAAACGATGACACTGGATAAACATGCTCTCTGGAGCTCTCTGATTTGTACAATTGCTGAATTATAATGCTGCACTACTTCATGGAAGCATGTTACTGTAAAGCTCAAGGTTACAAATGATATAGTTTTTGTCTAAAACAGAATCGGTGTTAATGCTTTCAGAGTGGCCTTATCTTAGCCCCATGGTTCAGGGTAATTCCCGAACTGCCAAGCTGCACTAGCTCAGACTATTTCCTTTTGACTTTGAAATCTCTGCTTGCTCACACACACATACGCTCATGAACACACTATTCCCCCTTCTCAGTGAGCATATCCACATTTCCTTGACAGAGTATGTGCGCTTTAAAAAAAAAACCTGAGCTAAATTCTTGTATATTCCCTCATATGTAGTTTCTCTTATCAGAATTACTTTACACAGTATGGTAAGTTTAATAAATGTACAAGGATTGCTTGTTCTGATCACTCTCTTATTTTTAAATCCACCCCGTTGACTTGACTGCTCCTGCTTTGCTTCTCTGGGACATCATTCAGGGTTTATTTAGGATCACTATCAGAGTATTAGTTTTCAGTTTCGTCTTCCTTCCAAATCAACTTAAAGTGTCAGCTCACCAAATCAAAAAGAACATTTTCTTACTTGTGGTATCTAACGATGCAGCTAATTTCGGTTTTATCTGCCAAGGTTCTTAAGTCTAAGCATCTGCCACCAACAGTTTTCTTAAGGGTTAGGGACTATTTCTTGAGTGAAAATGTGTCTCTTTCCCAGGGTAGGACTGTTGTTTCTGGTAGGGTGTGTTGCTTTTGAGCTTCTCACATATTATTTTTCAGTGTTCTGGAGCAGCCCTGATGAAATCCAATTCATCTTCACAGCATGAGAGTGATGGCACCAATCTTAGAGGCTTATATCTCAAAATCTTGGCACATAGATCCAAAACTTCCTGCATGGTTAGATAACAACAGGGGGGAACTAGAAAACATGTTTTTGGGTTTTTTTTGTAAATTGGATGAGCTGATTTCAAAAATTTGGTCTCTTTTTTAAATTTCCTTTTCGTGAAGCACTGGTTAAGATCTCTCTCTCAAGATCCGGTTACCATCACTGGTTGAGCTTGGAAATGAAATGTTTACACTGTGTATGAAAGACAGTGAAGTTGTGACACTTGCTCCGCTTCCAGTGCCTCCTCAAGAGTCAGGGGTTGTATTATTCATGTCTTCTGCGCTGGTGTCATATCTGTAGCTCCTGCTGTTGTTGTGTGCTTCTTGACGCCTGTGTGTACAGATGTGATGATATGTCGCTCTTCCAGGCTGTGGTGTTTAATCCAGGTCAGCTGCCATCTTACCATGCTCTTTTCTTGGCCTGTTAGAAATCTCTTAATTGGCCTCTTTTTATAAGGCGAATAAGTGTGTGATTTAACGTTAGGGATAGACAGTTTCACAAGAGTCTCATCTGTTTACTTACCACTGGGTTAAGGGTTTTTTTTTGTTTTTTTGTTTTTTCTTGGACGGGGGGCACAAGACCAGACACATAGCCAGATGTGACGAGCGCTCCTGGCTGCAACACAAGTGACATGGCACTGAACAGAGTGCAGTCCTATTTGCTCCAGCTCTTGTGCCATGATTTGAACACAAAAGCATCTGTGGCATTCTGTCACTTGCGTGTGGTTTTCTCTGTCATATACATTTAAAATGGACAGCTTCTTATTCTTCTGATGTTCACGGTGAGCATTATAGCTATGTGCAGGGAGGACAGTCCAACTTTTACATGAAATGCTTCTCACATCTGAGAAAAAAAAGTAGAAGAAAAAAGGAGATGTCACAGATGTTTCATCGTTTTTTAGATGTCTTTGCAGCAAATGGCTTTTGGCTAGCTGGAGGTTCAGGTGGTCACCATGTGAAGATGATTACAGAGGGCCAGCAGTGAGCTGCCAAACTAAGTGTGCGGTAGATTTGGAGTCACACAGGCAAAATAAAAAGTGTAACAAATTAGCTGCATTTGGAAACCGAAACAACATTTGAAAACTATATAATATCCGTTTGAAAGGAAAACAGCTGTGTCTGTTCTTGCTGCATATCTAGGGCTCAGTTAGTTCGTTTTGGTTTAAAAAAGATATGCAGAACTTAATTGTTTTGTTTGTCTTTTGTTTGTTTTGTTTTTTTTTTTTTAAACCTTCTAACTGAGAACACAACAGCACTGGATCTACACTCACACTCACCCAACACTGCACACAAATGAAATTCCTCTCCCCTCCAGTCATTTAGGGTGAAAAACAATAAACCTCCCCTGGGGCCTTATAACCAAAGCTATCTTCAAGGCCAGATAACACAAGGTACAATTGAGCAAAAAATGTCTTGTTTTTTGTTTTGTTTTTTTTTTTGATTTGCTCAAACAAATCTTTTGAATTTTAAAATCAGATGAATATCAAGTAAAAAAAAAAAAGGATGGGGGGGGGCAAAATGTGTGTTTCGAAAATTCCCTCCACAGCACAAATGTTAAGCATTCTTTATTTAACTAACTAACCTCTTGTGCATAATCATTTCATTTATTGATCTCATTGATCTCTGGCTTTGCTCACTTCAGGAGGACATTGTTTACTGTCTATTATTGATCATCTTGTAGGTAGATCTATCTATTACTGGTATATCTGAAGGACACAATTTGCTGAGAACCTTATGGCTAATGTTTTTTTCCCTTTTCTGTGTCCCTTTTTGTCCCCTCTTCTCCTTCCTCTATTTCTTTCGCTCTGTGTCCTCTACCACAACTTTATCACCTCCATCACACTGTCTTTCTGTCTTTCCTCTCTGCTGTCTGTCCATCTAAACAGGTCCCCCACCAGATGGGTGCGCTGACCTTCTACCGCTATGAACAACCTATCATAGACTACTGCCAGGCCCATCAACCCCTGCGGCTCAACATGGGCTATGAGGGACCCCCACAGGGCCTGGAGGGCCTGGAGGACCTGGGACCGTGTGATAGGGGCACTATACAGACAGTGGCGCTGCCTGCCGTGCCCTCTGCTGCCAGCTTAGGTGCCCCTATGCCAGGTCCTTGCTCTCCTCCACCACCCCTCAGACCACCAACTGAAGGTCCCAGCAGCAGTGCTTTTCCTCCCGCCGAGCGCACCGGCACACTCAAATTTGGACGCTAGTGAGCCAAGCCTGGCTCTTAGAAGTGGGTCTAGGGCCTTTGATTCACCGTGACTTCGAAATGAAGGGGCAGGCGAGCTGGTTATTCAGTGGGGCCTTGTTTTCAGAACATGACTATGTGAAATAGAGGACTAAATTTTCAGATTCTGCCGGGAGGGATTTACCATCTGAAACACACAGTCTCACCAATATCCAGTACAGTTGAAGTTGAGACATCATTGCTGATCATTTTGATTTCTTTTTCCAAAGCACCTTAATGAAAACATTACTGACTGACTTGTCATCCAGCATATGATAAAAAGCATTACCTTGTTTCCAAATCTGGTCTTCGCTGAATTCCATGTCAGCGTCATGGGGCTCCTGTTGCAGCATAATGTCAGTCCATTCGCGCTGAATCAGGAGTGAAAGGGAAAGTGCAATAAACATGAATTCTCAATTACAAAAAGTGAAAGCAGAAACATAAAAGAGATGGAGCTAGACATCAGGTGCAGAACAGAAGGCTTTTTAATGTGATTATTATAAAATTTTCTAATCAGTAGTTGTTAACAAAGGCAGATCAATATCATCAGTCATTTTCTTAAGGCAAGTAGACAGAGTTTCTATTTCTTTTAATTTAACTCCTTTTTTTGTCGTCGGATGTTGGATTTCATGCTGAATTCCATTAACATGCATGTCAAACCAAAGAGTTTACTTACATTTTCTTTTTATGCACATATGCTACTTTAGCTGAGGGCATTCTTAAAATGCCAGTTGTTCTATTAAACTAGCCAGCTTACATTCCCAATTACAACCAAATCTCCTGGTGATCTCAGATGGACTGAGCTTGTCTTTACATATTAACTAAGTAATCAAGCATTACATGCAAGCGAGGCAGTAAAACTGAAATTTAAAAGAGGTATTTATCGTAATGTTGTATCTTACATGGCCGTCCCAGCATCAATTCAGCTCTCATCCATTATCTTGGTGATGCTATGAATAACCACCACCACAGAAACATTTTAAAGGAGATATAATGGCATGCTCCATGAATTTCTTAAACATACAGTACATGGGCCCTTTGCACACCAGAATGGCAGGTCTTTGTATATGATTATATCCCAGCTGAGTGATTCACTATGCTTTAAAGAGGTAATCATGGGGATTTTTGTGATAAAATACGAACATTTGAATGCAGCGTACTGTACATATTCTTTAAAAAGGTCCACTTTACTGAAGGTCAAACCACTCTCACTGCCCCAAACAGTCATTTGAAAAATTGTTGAGTCAATGTTTGACCTTCATCACAATGGACAGGTTGGAGAGCACCATCTTGCTGGGTTGGCAAAGCTCTGGCCATGTGCTCAGTCTATACTCCGCCACAGAGAACAACAGTGCGTAGCAGGAGCATGTTGAACCAGCACGATGACTTCTCTTTGACCTGCGTATGAACCCACAGACTGTACTGGGAATATTGCCTGACATCTCCTTTTTTTCTGGAAAGCGTGCCTGCGGTGTTGGACTCCGTTGCACTCGGTAACCCTTTTGCCACCGTGTCGAGCACTGCTATTTAATGACTTATGGAGCTGATGAACACTTCAGATACAGCTTTGATGGCCTGTCAAATATTACGTCTGAGTTAATCCAAGCAGTGCATTGGGGTTGTTTTCGACATGTCAGTGGACATTCTCCTGGGACTTGTGGAAACTGTGCTTGGTCCTCCTACACACAGATGAAACTGTGAGGGGCCAAAATTCGCTACAAAAGTGGGCGTATACTCAAGATATGAGAAAAAAATAGGTATTTTGGTTTTGTTTTGTTGTTTTTGTCTCTTTGGCTTGGAACAAAAGAGGCAGTTTTGGAGGTGTTCACAGATGATGTCAAGAAATTCTATAAGACTAATCAAAGGACAAAATCAAATAGAACTTATTTATCATGTAAATAGTCAATCTTTAATGATGAAAAAAGTATGAACTTCACTTCTTCTGAAACACAAACTGCTTGTGACCAGAAGAGGAGCCTTATTCACTTTCCAGTGGGAATCTGTCACCAAGATGACTCGGTGAAGAGGTCCCTACTGCAACGCTCCTGTTGTTTCGATGATAAATATTTTTCTATCTGCTCCCTACAATATTCTACCATTCCACCGTTGAACAGAAATTCTGTTGTTGAGGTTATTTCTCATAATATCCAGTCATTTTACTGAATCACACGAAGATGGAAAGATTGGGACCTGTTATTGTGATTTACTTCAAATATTAAACCTCGTTGAGACCCATATTTTCTGTTCTGACTTCAGAAATGTTTGAGAGCTCATCATGCAAGAGGTGTTCATATGATGTGTTGTTGATTACATCCCAATCCAATCCTCTTGTTTAAGTATTTGAACTCTATCTGCCATTTTAAGGTCTACTCGGGGTGAAGAACTGGGCTTTTCTTTATACCGAGAGTTTAACTTGTGAAGGATATTCTTTTTGATGTGCCATTATTTTGTTAAATGTTTTACTAAAAACCAGCCCCAAAACAACAAGTGACCCAAAAATCTTCATTGTTCAGTGACTAAGAAGGGTTCAGACCCCTTCCTGTACAGGACATTGCATAAAAAGCAGTTGATTCGCTCAGTACGGTTGCTTAATAGTGCTGGTGGAGTTTACTTTGTAATAGCAGCTGTGCCAATGTCTTTATAATGGGAGCTCTCTCAACTCTATCCATGTATTGTCTTGCCTTGCTCTATATCACCCCTGCTAACTCCTTGGCCTGAATTTCATGTCTGCCTCTTGGTGACTTGGGTGAACCTGTTTAATGACGTTCTATTTTTGTCCGCATGCTGATATTTTGGGAAACTACACCTAGTTAGCGAGGAGCACTGAACCGGAGACAAACAATGCAAGAGGTATTTTCCGTCTGGTGTGCCCTAAAACCAGAGGCACGCGTCATGAACAACTTCACTATTTTTAAAGCATCTTATTTGCTGACCCATTCCTGCCCCTGTCTCACTAAAAGTAAAATTCCCTGGCCTTATACACTGTAGGCTGTTGAGCTGAGAATGAGGCTTGTAGTGGGCACACACTCCAGGGACAGACTCTTCCTTCAATAGTCTCCTGCAAAGCCCAGCACCCCATATGTATTAATTACTTCAGTTTTCAGAACAGTGGTACTGGTTCAATTCAGTCTAAACACAATGATCAAAGCTATTTTGCCCTTCATGTGTAATTAGAAAATTCTAATAAAATCTGTCTAAGTTCACAATTAAATTAACTACTAATAAGCAATTGATTAATCATGACTACCTCCCTGATAAAATTGGATATGTCAGTGGAATGTTCGAATCCGGCTGCCAGTAATTATTTAGTCTTTTGTCCATTTCCTTTGCCATCAGACAGCTGGAAGCACAGGCGCTGCATGCTAATGATGCACGTTTGAGCTGAACTCCAGGACCGTCTGCACTAGCCCCACCACGCCAACAGGCTTTATTTTTCTCTTCTGCTTTGTTTGTTTATGGTTTTGTATACTCCAATCTCCCCAGCCCCCCCTTCACTCTTTGAGTTTGGGCTGAAGTCCACACTGGGAGCATTTTTTCTCCTTCTTTTTTGTTTTTTTTCCTCTTTTTCTGTTTTGCTTCGGGTAGGGTGAATAAAGGTCTGAAGAATTGCAGTGAAAACTTTCATATTTCAGTGTTTATGCTCAGAGGAAAAGCTAAATGCAAATCTCAAAGGGGTGAGGGAAAACGGAGGAGGTGAGGGGGGAGCCAGAGATGCTGTAAAATGGGGAGGATATGGAGGGACAAATGGGTAAGTGCAAGGATGTTTTATTCTTTTACAGTGAACGTTTTGTGATGTCAGCTTTAATTTCACTCTAAGAAATGACACAAACAGCTTCACCCAGGCTCAGACATTCACAAATCAGACACATAAGTATTCTCTAAAATCACATATGGCATACACAGACTAAACAAAAGGCATTGTTGGATCTTCTAAAATGTGTGTATTATGCATGCTCCCAAAAAATTACACAAATACACTCACATGGTTTTAAATACCCTCTTTGAGATGAATTTATAATTTACATTATATTACAAAGAATCCACTTTACCCTGTCAGTCTTGGACTGTAGAAACAATCATGCATAAATTCATACACACAAAAGAGAAATAAAGGAAACACAGGCAACACATACGCCTTGATAAATGATGATAGAGTACTGCAGGTTTTGACGCTCCCATCCATTCCAGTTCACCGAAGGCCATATGCGACGGTTCGGTAGGTTCTAATCCATTACCTGATAAATAGATTTGAAAAATTAATTCCAAGCCAGATGTGGATTTGCAGCTTTTCCTTCTCTGCCATACGTCTGTGTCTTACCCGCAGGCATCAGTCGGGCATACACATACAGCACAATGTCTTGACTTCAGAGAGTCAGCACATATACATATGGATGGGGGCAAGCAGGAAAAAAAAGAAAAAAAAAACAATGCTTCCCATCTGCCACTTCAAGATTTCCACTTTCGATTTTTGTTAGTGTGTCATTAGTACGTGTGCAGACTGCAAAGTGGTAAGAATGAATAACTTTGTCATGGTAAAAGGCATAGAGAGAGACAGGAAGCCTGGCTAGTGAGTTAGCTACCCTGCATGTACCTAGAAGGCCTGTGTGTATGGTGTGTGTATTTATAGTAGCGCCTACTCCTCTACCTCCTCTGAACCAACATTACCATTACTGATGTTCAGGCCAACCCGGTCCACATTGATTGTTATTGTTCCATGCTGTTTCACATTAGCAGGAAGTCTTTAACCTTTGACCCACATTGTCCTGACTCTGTTTTTCTGTTGTTGCTCATGTCAGAGGCACAGAGAGGGAAGGCATGGTCATTAACCTGTTGGTGAAAAACACACTTTTTCGTCTGTCTGAGAAAGCCAGTTTACGCCCCTAATTGGATTTAATTTGAGCAGCAAAGAAAGGAAGATTTTTATTCAAATGGGCTGCATTTCATTCCAGCACAGTGCAGTTAGAGAAAAAGGAGAGAAACTGACAGAAAGCGATATCAGAATTATTCTTTGTTTCCTTGCAGCCTCAAAGCATTTTCCCTATTTTTGGTTTTATTTTTATTTTTTTTTCATTTAATATGTTTATTTTTTTCACTGCCTCTTAAATGCTTTCCACCTAAACCACAGGATCCCCGCTGTCTCCTTATCATTCATTTCCTGCAGAGAGCACTGACTTCTGTAGGGTGTAAATATGCGCTGCATTGTTTCCTTTGGTCGTCGTTGTTTTTGTTTTAGTTTTTTTTCTAATTTGAATTTTTGTTCTTTTTACTGTATTCAGCATTTTCTGAAGCATTTTTGTGGAGACCTGGTCCAAGCGCAAAAATATGGCTCTTCTTTGAATATATTATTGTCAGAAAATGTTTTGTAAAAATTTTGATGATGATATCAGAAATAAACATCTAAAGATGGGAGTTGTGATGTCTTGTCTACCTGAATATATTGTACTGTAACTTGCTTTAAAAGGGAACTTTACAAATTTTACTCTCAATCTTAGTTATTTACTGTAGTTACAGTATGTACATTGTACATAATGTCAACAGAATGATGTTTTCTTTGGTCTCTGAAGGATCTTCCTGATATCCTGTGCTTTTGAAGGAGCAGGGGTCTGAAAAAATAACTCTGATGACGTCACCAGGTCACGTCGGGTAAGGCTTACAGACTAACAATGGTAATGGAATAGCATTAAAACCTTTTGAAAGACATGTTACGAACCTGGTCTACTAGAACAGTGCTATCAAGCTTCACTATTGGAAATGTATGATACAGTGTTTTTGAAGCTACACTGTAAAAATTCCAACTTTTGTATTTTGGCAATAAATAAAAATTACAAGCTATTATGCCTTAGAAACAGAAATTATCCTTTTAAAGTTTCATTTAAAGTAAGCATTAAAATTGTGATAACTTTATCTGAAACAAAGTGAGAGTGTTCTGTTAATTTTTTGCTATTTACTTTATCCTTTGCACTTTAAAATCTTGTTATATTAAATCAACTTTTTATTATTGTTATTAACTTGCTGTAATTAGACAAGTTTGTCAGTTTTCAGGTCAGAATGTTTAATTATTACTCTCAGAACTTATGATAATGAGTTCATTTGACTAAATACCCAATTGTTAGTTTACTTGGCTAATCCATTTGAGTTATTTAGAAACGACATTACCTTATTCACATAGATTTCCCAGCATGCACTACATTAAAGGTAAAGTTCTCCACAGTTTTTCTCTGACAAAAAGAGTTACATAATGGAGATTGTTATGCATGTTTTATAACTGATCATCTTCTCTCTGATCAACAACGCAAACCATGATGAGCATCAGTATACACCTCAGTGCCTTCCTGCGCCCTTGGTGTGTTACAAACTAGAGTCTTGGGAGTTCTATTTTGGAATATTATACCCAGTAATAAAGCAAAAGCTGTCATTAAAAAAAAACAAAAGTGCACTTACATAATACATTGATTGGATTGTTTGGACACCTTATGGTGCTAGCTGTTGATGATTAACCCCGAAAGCATTAATGGTAAATAAATTTCTCTCATCTGTGCACTCTCCAGTTGTTTCTGCACCCTATTCAGGATTTTACAAGCTCTGTGGCTTTTACAGAGAATCCATCTCAAGCTGTTTGGGATGGGGCTCAATTATAGTCTCATAGCAGAGGCAGATGTGATTTCTTTAGCCTGCAAGCTTCCTCATTGTCTTGTCAATTCTCTCCTGTAATTTAAAGATTTCCTGAGCAAATCGGGCCGCATTTTGTCTCTCGAGAGATTCAATTCAGTCATAGTAATTTAGACATGCAAATTCTGCTGGACTGCACTGTAACTGACACGTTAAAATCACTTATACAACCATCTAAACAAAGTCACAGTAATGAGTGTAATCTGGACCTTTCACCACCTGCAGGACTGAAATCACAGGGTCCATTGAGGATGAACAAAATCAAGCTCAGCAGGCTTTGACAGCCTGTGGTTAGCCTAACTGGGAATTCCTCAAAATAGCAACATGGTCTAAAAAGAGCACCATTAGAAAAACAAACACAGACCACCATGTTAGACGCATAGTGGCAATACCCTCACAATATGTAATGAGATTGTCATTCTCTTAAGCTGGAGTTTCTGAGGAGTTTGACACAACATACTGGTGTTTTTTGAAAGCTGCCAACATGCTGAGACAATACTTCTGGCTCATTGTGGTCGACACACCAGCAAAATAAACTGAACAGTATTGCCTCTGCTGCTAAGTGCAGTGAGAAGCACATTTTCCATCAAAGTAGAAATCTGTTTCACACAGTGTTAAGGTGGGCTATATGTCAAACAAGAGCAGCGTTCCCGAAGAGGGAGTTTATTCCACACCACAATGTAGCTGAACTTAGCTGAACAAAACATTTTCTCCATAATAAAATGTCCTATTGGTTTTGTTCTATATATATATATATATATATATTTAAAGAAACCACCTGAATGTCTAAAGTAAATCTAGACAGATAAGAAGAAGTAACAAGATGTGATAATCCTCACTCTGATCACACTGCACAGGAAGCAAAGTGCAGACAGTGAACAGTTGTTTTTATTTTTTGTGTTTTTTTGGCTGCAGATGCGTGCCCCACCTGGGTCACACACACATCACTTTGATATGGCTCTAAATATCACAGTACTCTTGAGTCTGTTGAGGCCATGCCATATACATGAAACTAGCCAGAGACAAATTATAAACCAGTGATTTCAGAACATTTTAATGCTGCTATCAGGAGCAAAATGCTGCATCGTATTTGGTGAATTCATCCCAAATTGGCCTATAGATAAAACATGAAACAGAGAGGAAAATATGAGTAAAACACTTCCCTCCTCCAAATTGATACTTGATGAAAAGTTTGCTGATGACTACTAGAAGTTAAAAGGTTTCACCCTTCCATATGATATAGAAGTCCACTCCAGGAAGCGTCATTACAGTGTGACAAAACTGATCAGTGTGGTTACAGGTGCAACAGAGCTCACTTCTGACCACACCCTGTTATTAAGTTACTCTTTAATATGCTTGAAATGGAGCCCTGATCCAAACAGAAAGCTGGCTGATGGCACAAAACACTCAATCCTGATGCTACATTCTTAGTGCCCATCTGGCCAGTGACACTCCTGCCAATAAGGTCTTGTTCCAAATTGATACAGTGAATCAATGAAATAATGAACAGGCACAGGCAAGTGGAAAAACCGTAAGAAAATGGAAAAACAGGGGCCGCATAACCTACATTTCAGAATTAGTGTTTATTTTCCGAAATTTGGGGAGACAGCGGTGGCATACAAACACTCAGGTAGTAAATGTGACGAATTACTTGTTCTGAGTGAACCGAATGCCCTCAGTGAAGGGCTATCGTCAGTGTCACAGAGACAGGAGATATGTATGCTTCATCCTGCTGTCACTTCAGGTGCACATGTCATGCCAACGCAGACTGGGAGTAACATGACAGAGCCGCTCACAGTCCAGCTCACAGTGATTTTCAGGTGCATGCGGCCTTACAATCTTTTGCTTTTCTCCCTCCTGGGATCACAAACCCTCTGGAGTAATGTCAACACAAGCATTAAAAAATCCATCAGATGTTTACATCTATATCCAGGTTACCATCAATTAGATCACGCTGCTGGTGTAGAATATACATTAGAAAAAAATAAAGCATTGCTAATCAGTAGAGAAGTTTCACTTAGAATTCAACGCATGTTAATGTAAGCTTAATTATCATCATAACCAAAGCATGTATATTTCTTATTGGCATTATAAAACTACTGTATAAGATACACTCAAAGGCTTTGAGCAGCATTATATCAACATACCCCAAATTGCTATGCTTTGGGAGAATTCCAGCTTTTCCTCTGCAAAGACAAACCTTATCTGAAAGGTTAAAAAAAAGGTCTGACATGGCTGAGGGGTCAGCCTCTTTCAGCTGATTGCACACAGCCTCATCTCAGTCTGTGTGAAAAAGCCTGTGGCTGGTGTTTGATTGGCCAGGTCAGGTGGCTTGGTAAGTATGCAGTGTGTGATTCTCAGTGACCTTTAAAGCAGCATGATGGTGGTGTGGGGCTGAAAACTCTCTACTGGAAGGGAGTGGTAAATTCATGGGTTTAAGACTCAGAGGTTGTTTCTCACTGTTTTGCAACTGCAACTCTATCTCTTTCTTTCTTTCTTTTTTTTTTTTTTTTTTTTGCTAGCCCTACATCCACCACAAGTAATGGCACTCCTTAGGGATGTAAATGGTTTGTCCTCAAACAACCTACACCGGCTTTCAGATATATCCTGCCGCAGTCTTGATCCAGCTTAAGTAAATTTCACCTACAATGGTTGCCCTCTATAGAAGGCCAAAGAGAACCCAGAGTGCACAGACGAGAACCCTTTTCCCTTTGGCATTTTCTTTTTACACACTGTACCATGTCTTCCCCAATGCCTGAACTGAGCAGTCAACATTTAAAAACAGTTTACCTTTTGCTTTATCTGCTATCTTTTGATTTTGCGCTTTCCTGCAGTCTAAACTTACCTACTTTTAGATGTTTTTAAAATTCCCTTGGTTTGGAAATAGATATAAAAAAAAAAATATATATATATATGTATATATATATATATATATATATATATATATATATATATATATATATATATATATATATTTTTTTTTACCAAGGATTGACCGGGAAAATAGAAAATATCAGTAACCAAAATATCGAGACTAAAAAAAATAAACTACCATATGAAATTAAGTACAATAATAATATGTATTCCAAATGTCATCAACTGCTCCAAAAACTGAAATAAAACAAAATGTCTGATTTAAAGATTCTGTTGTTGAAGCTCACACAATGAAGAGGGCAACAGCTTACAGTCAGATCCCAGCAAGGAAGCTTTAAGCAGGTGTTTTCCACCACGACAATCCACTGTGAAAGGATTCAGTAGAGGGAGAGCCCACCCTCCTGTGACAGAGCAGAGCAAAGCCTGGCTGCTGGGCCTCAGACGCAAACAGATTTGAAGATGCATGTTCAAGGTCACCAAGGTTTCCCGGACAAAATCTTAAAGCTTTAACCAGATAGTTGTTTATTTCAACCAGAAGTCGAGGGAAATCTAGGATGCCACACAGCCCCCTGGGGCGAGGGCAACAAGCTTAAGCTTAATCAGCAGCCTTCCCTCTATGCTACACTTTAACAAAACGACAGGGAAGACAGTTAGGGATGAAAAACTCTGGCAGATTGTGTTGACATTGTACACAGGTCGCACATGGCTAAATTATGCAGTTGGTGTGCAGGTGAGAGGTCATGATCCCGAGGTCATCGCTAAGCTTGATAGCTTGGTTTCAGAAAATGCCAGGAAATGAGCAGAAAGGGTCGGAGTCAAGCTTAGTTGATATCCTATTTGTTCTCAATACTTTGGGCATGCTGTGACAAGAGGAACTGTAATAAAAGCTGCTGGGATGTTACCTAACTTGTTATGTATGAAAGAATGGATATAGGAAAAGGTGTTTTTTTATCCTGAACATGTGTTGGTGTGAGGCTTGTCCAAACAACACTCTTTTGCTTAAGGACCTTATCTGAGCAAACCCTTCATCAAGTTTGACATTTTTTTCAGTGCAAGAAAGTAACTATTTAGATTTCAAACATGTGGTCAGTTTATCCAAATATTGCCTGTTTGGAAATTTGCTAAGACACTAGTACATAATCAGTAAGATTCATAGTGCATTTCCCTCAATGTTTTTTTTTTTTTCTCTCTTGGATGTGCTTTGTCCTAAATTCAATTCAGTGTTATTTAAAAAAAAAAAAATACAATATACATTATTTCTAGGTGCTCTACAGAATATGGTCAGAACTTTACAGTACTATGGAGAAATCCAACTTTTATAATAATACTGATTTGTATGGGTGCAATAGTGTGATGAACAACAAAAAAATAACAAAAAAATAAGAATAATAATATTAATGTGTTGACTAGAAGTGGCAGATCTGGACCCTACAGATCCAGACTCAGAGAAACCTGCAGGACAGGGGGAGGAAGGACAGAGTAGACAAGAAAACACACTACAGGAGAGAAAAAGAAAAAAAACAAAGTTAATGAAATAAAGTTAATGAAGTAATGTGATATAAATGCAGAGAGAGAGAGAGAAGAAGTAGAGAGGAGAGATGCTCAGTGCATCATGGGAAGTCCCCCAGCAATCATTGCCTATAGCAGCATAACTAAGCGATGGTTCAGTGCTCACCTGAGCCAGTCCTCAGTATAAGTTATATCAGAAAGGAAGGTTTCCAGCCTACTCTTAAACGTGGAGAGGACGTCTGGCCCCAGTAGAGGAGCCTGATAACTGAAGGCTCTGCCTCCCATTCTAAATTTGGAGACTCTAGCAACCTTTTCCTAGAGTTTCTGTAGGACCAGGGTTTGGATGAGAGTACTATAAGGTTTTTACAATACGACACCTTGGTCGTTTAGGGCTTTGTACGTAAGGTAAATGATTTTGAATGGTAGTCTTGATTTTACATAAGGCCAACAGAGAAAAAATAGCACATGAGTGATGTGATATTTTCCTAGTTCCCGTCAGTACTCGTACTGCTGCATTCTGGCTCAGCTTGAGAGTATTTAAAGATTTTTTGGGACAGCCTGATAATAAGGAATTACATTAGTCCAGACTAAAGGTAATAAATGCTTACACAAGCTTTTCAGCATCCTTTGGAGAGGGGATGTTTCTAATTTTTACCATGTTGACAGGTGGATGTAGCATGTACTATAGACTAGTTTTATGTGTGAGGTAAAGGACATGTCCTGGTCAAAAATGACCCAAAGGCTTCAAGGTAATGCTATCCAAAATAACGACAGCACTCGGCCACAATACAACCACCTATATATGCAAGTTAGTTACAAAGTGCAACTGCTGGACAAGTTGGACATTTCGCCTGAGACTTCGTTGCCCTCCAAGGGTCTCTGTCTTGCTCCCTCACTTACTCCTTCGTGTGGAGGTTTTAGTCTCCCTCGAGGGGTGCAATCACTCTATGGAAATGAACCTCTCTTTCCTAACTTATACCACTTTTGTCTAAATTGGTGCTTCTTCCTGATGTACAGCTCAGAAGCTCCCGAGGCAGAACACACACACGCAAAACTGTGCATTATTTGAAAATTTACAGAGGGAGGGTGGCACTAAAACCCTCCACTGGGTAGGGCCTTTAGTATTGTAAGGGAGATATGGAATTCATTATAGCATAACAAAGCAGAGTGGAGCAGATCAGAGAATAAGGCTTCTGTATGGTAGATGAATAGTCAGAACAAAAACATGGTAGTAAGTGATTTTACTGATGCTCGAAAACAGCAGTGAATCTTAATTTTGTAATGGAAACGCTAATCTTCACGCTACATCTTCCAAGGGAAAACAAGGTTTGTCATCAGACTGTACTCAATGCTGATGTAGAGCAAATGGGTATGGATGCTGAGGTAATGGATGGATAACTTTAGCTTTAATTGTGATATGATGAAGATAAAGGTTTCTGTTTACTTTAACACATTTTCCAGATACAAGAATAAAAAAACCTTATCCTAGGCTTAATCAACCAATCCAGAATATGAAATTACATATGCATTCAATAACTTTAATCCCTTTTTTCCCCCAATCCATAACCTATATATAAGATTTTGTACAATTCAATTTATAGCCACATAACCAATGAATAACATAAAAAAGACAAAACTAAACTAAAAGCAAGCAAGATGGTGAAGTGAAATAAAAGTGTGCTGATGTGCAATGATTTCAAACAAACGATTTGCGAGACCCAAGACATTGTTAACTTAATCACAAATTAAACTGAAGTTGTTTCTCTTGTCTCAACGTAATTTGAAACTGTCAATTTCACACATCTGTTTACAAATCTTGTGGAGTACTACTGCACTACTCAAGTAATGTCACTGGTTCAAGTGATTTAATTTATATTAGTGCTGGCTGAGGCTAAAAATACAGAAGATAAAAAAAATCTGGGATGTGAAGTTAGAAAAGAGTGAACCTACCATGTCTCTGTAGCATTGTTCCTGCTTGCTGCTAGCAGCTTGAGGCTACATAAGCCCCTACTGGCATAAGACGTGCAAATCTACAAGAGAACTGTAACCAGATGAGCTGTGTTGTGGGTGATGTAGGCACCAGACTTTGACAAAGAACAATGCACAGAAAATAGACATGAGAAAAAAAGCCTCATTATCCAACAGTAATGTTCTCAGCAAAGGATGGACACGTTCCAAATGCCCTTTCGATTGTTAACTTCATGGTGATAGATTAATGAAAGACATCAGTGTCTTCCCAGGCGATCTACTGTTTATAGCGTCATCATTCCATGTGAACACTAACGCAAGTGCCCTGGATCAAGTCAATCAGAGGAATCAGGGTTCCACAGCAACACGGTGCTTTGACATAAGCAATAACAGTAACCCCATAATACATACAAGTTATATCTGAAATATAACATCAAACACAAAGAGTCATACTTTTTTTAAGCTCAAACTTAAAAAAGGTGAAAAGATCAACTATTCGTTTAGCCCACTTGGAACCATGCTGTTCAACACATTGAT
Organism: Istiophorus platypterus; assembly: GCA_016859345.1. Taxonomy (NCBI): domain Eukaryota; kingdom Metazoa; phylum Chordata; class Actinopteri; order Istiophoriformes; family Istiophoridae; genus Istiophorus; species Istiophorus platypterus. Next base: position 16,869,208 of record CM029128.1, on the reverse strand, counting down.
CCATCTACCCCCCCAGTTTTCAGCAATATATTTACATCTTGCCAAGGCTTGACCATCTGAGATGATAGAAATAAAGCAAACTTTCTCAATGTGTGTCTACATCACACATCTATCTAATCTTTAAGAGCTCGGTTTATTCAGACTGTGCTAGTTGATTGTCAAGGGGGAGGATAGACAGCATAGCTGAGAAGAGGAAGAAAGAAATTTAGGTACAAATGGCCTGAGCAGTCAGAGCCATTTGAATTGGTTTAGTGCCCTGAACAGGAGCACACCGGCTATGTTTGTTTGTTTGTGTGTTTGTAGGTGTGTGTGTGTCTGTGTGTGTGCGTGTGGTGTTGGTGGTGGTGTTGGTCGGGGGGGGAGTTGTTGTTTATCTCTTGCCTTCTATAAATAATTTTGAAATCAATCTCTTTCTTACTGTCTTAGGGTACTTGACCTGAATTACAGATAACAATAAGATAAAAGGTTAAAGGCACAGAAGAGGACAGTGAAGAAAAGGAGAGGAGTGGAAATAATCCCAATCTGACAGACTCTGATGTGGCTTTTTGATGTATGACCTCGGTATCAAACTAAATTCTCCAGTCCCCAAGAGAGGGGTGAATATTTTAAAGCTACAATGCAGAGTTAATTTGGGTCTTTACGTGGGGAATTTGATTAGAGACCTGTCTAGCGTTTGTATTCAGATTTCAGTTCTATCCTTGGCATTAAGCACTGCTTGTGCCAAAGCATGTCGGGTTTGGCTTTTCCTTAGACTACAGTGCTAAGGCATGAACATGAAAAGTCTTTGTCAGTTTTTTTCCGAGTGCTCTTATGAGCTCTGTTACAGCTGTATGTGTTCCTGGTGCTCTGTGTGTCCCCTTTCCTTCCCCTGTCTTCTCTTTATCTCCTTGCAGGTGCTACCTGATCAGGCATCAATGAGGTGCATCTGGCCTGGGAATGAAGTGCTCAAAAGCTAGTAGGCCGGCATCAAAAGTGAAAGGCTCCTAGCGTGGGGACTGCTGGTTTTGCTGCCTCACAGGCTGGGATTTTTTTCAATGATGATGAAAAAAGTGTAGCCCTGGCAGTTAATAGGCTAAAAGCCTGGTAACGCTTCATGCCTTCTTTGTGGTAGTAAGTGGTAGTGCTTATTTTCATGAAAATTATCTTTCCCCAAACACTAACCAAGTATTCATTTTGCCGAAATCTAATCACACCTTAATCATAAATCAGAAACCTGATTTAATTTAATCAGTCATTTGAAGTGGTTGGAAGTCACACGACAAAATAAAAAGTCCACAAAATAAAAAAGTAAATAACACTTGTCTATGCCATCTTGAACAGCACATCCAGCACTATTGTGACAAATCACCATGGAAAATTAAATAATTTAAAGGATTTGATAACACTATGGTTAAAGTTTGATTAGGTTTAGGCACCAAAACAATGGTATTGGGACCTTTGTTGAAGTTGTTACAATAATTAGCATGTGGTTTAGATTATGAAATGATTGTTGTCATGCTTAAAAAAACAAATAAGAAGCACTAGTTAGAAATGGAGAAACAAACAGCTGACTTGTATGTTTAAGTCTGACATTCTGTTGACCCATCTATCTGCACTAATCTCCCTTTATGGACTTACAAGCATCACCCTTTGCTCCAATATAATTACTATGGCCCCTAGAGGGCTTCGTCCCTTCACCATAAACATAAGCTGTTTTTGGGGCAATTACTGAAGCAACTGTTTCAGTTCTTCTTCTGGGGAGGATGGCCTGTTTTATTACCATGAGATTGACCCATTACACAAACCCAATGGTTAGGGTTAGCCATAAAATCTGCTCCGTTCTCTTGTGTTTCGAGCACTTTTGTGCCAGAATGGTTTCCAAAACTCCACTGATCTGTGTAAACACAAAATGAGCTATGCCAATCTGCCCTCCCACACACTGGCAGATTCATCACAAAATTAATAAATATGCACAAGTACAAATAAATTGTGTTGCGACTGACAAAAATGGCATTCTAGATGTATTTTTGCTTCACCTCATGCCCACCAGCATGTTCATTTGTTGATAGATTTCTCATTCCTAAAGGAATAATATCTGTTGGAATAATATGTGCTGTAGCCCTATGTGAGCACTTCTGAAGCATTATGTGATAAATACTGAATATTGAATAGGAGCAAATATCCCACTAAAAACAGGAAATCATTATTTATGCTCTGTTTACTGTATGTTTTATTCCTAACACAGACACTATCGTACAATCTTATTTTTCTCAAAGGGGCAATAAAGATAGGTGTGTTGGGTAAAAGCCAAGTACAGAGATGAATGAATGAATCTTGCGAACAGCACAGCAGTTTTGAATAGTAATCAAGTTGAAACACTGAGCTCCGACACTGTGAAAGAGTCTGATAATAAAGCTGTAAAATACACAAATCTTTTTGCAGGCATTTGCCTCTGTATATGTGCAGCAGTCAGATCCAAAGTCCTGTTCTTTCTGCATGCAGTCCTGAGGGTCAATCTAATTTATTTGGAGCTATTTCATTTCCATCCATAGTTGTTTTTCTTTTTTTATTTGTGTATGTGTTAAGAGAAGATGGGCTCATAAAATTGCATTTAGGCAGAGTAATGACAGGCATCTCGCTCTCAGCCATCAGCCAAAAAGTGCAGTTCAGAGCAGTAACCCACCACTAATTTATCTGCATAATATGCAGCATTTATCAAGGCTCATGGGCCTATGCAGGACAATGACTCTGCTGGTGGTGGTCTTATGGCCAGATAGGAGGAAATTGTCAATGAATACCATGAGGGAACTGCATGGCCCCCAACCTCTTCACTCTTGAAAAGCTCAGACAGAGTTGTTATATTCACTCACACTGCAAACATTCACTTTATAAGGACTCTGAGCTTTGTAATAAGACTGTATTTAGTATATGTCACTAGAAGGGAAGGTAGTGGTGCATTTAGATGTGGCCATAATATGTGGTTCATGTTTCTCTTTAAGAGACGATTGAAATTTTATCACTGGGCCTTTTGAAGCTGTTATAGTCTGCTTTTTCCCTCTAGTATTTAGGCCTTAGCAGCAAGTGAAATACTGTAGATCAGATTTCATTGATATGTAAATTCTGCGTACTCAGGATCCATTGTGGGGATACATTTCATTGACACGTGGTTGAAAAATTAGATTAAAAAAAGTCAAAGCTGAAGCAATAGAGGGCATCTGAACCCTCCTTTCATGCTCCAGACAGCAGTCTCTAACTCATTTGTGGTCATCTTCAAGGGTATAAAAGAATTCAAATCCCCTATCGTCCCAAATCTGTCTATGCCAACAAAGCTCAAGAGTGCTTGTCTCTCTTCTTTCAAGCCATCAAAAAACTTGGTTCTCTAAAAATGTATGAGCTCAATGCAGGAAATAGATCTTAGCTTCAATTGAAAAACACAAAAAAAAAACTTTGTCTTTGAAAGTTTGTGGTATGTTATTTTGGGTAAAGCTCTTGTTTGCATCAAGGCTGCTAACTTCTAAAGAACTGAATCCTGCCTCTGGAGAGTAACAAGTAGAATTCATCTCTCGTCACTTCACCATTTAAACAGTTGCAAAGCTAAGACTGAGCACCGTTATTAAAGAGAGAGGGGCTCTTTTTTCTGGACAGCGTGACTTGCAAAGAACTCTGGATCTCTAATGTATTCAAAGGTTTTCAGATGTCAAGGCAAATAATATCTTAATATATCACGCTCCCAAGAGAGACTAAATTGATTATTAAGCCTTTGTTGTGGTTCTTGTGAACCGCACAGATTGCACATGTATAAAATTTTCCAATTACTGTAACTGCACGGTATACAGAGCTCACAGTGAAAGCAAACATTACACCTCATTCTCTGTAGATGGAGTTTCTGAACCATTTGTGTATTGCTACATTTACTGAGGCTATAATGCCGCTCATTGAGCAACACTTGAAACCAGCAAAACAATAGATCCAGATCTATAATACTCTCCCATGGTTACCTCAGCAAAAAAATAAAAAGACCATATATTGAATGCTCTACTGGCGGTGTAACCCACTATTCTGTAATTTTCTTGATTTGTATCATTATATAACCCCCTGCTGTCTCGTAGTCTTTCTGAAGTTATCCAATAATTAATACTACAATGGCGTGACTTCAACATGCTAGCTTACTTTATTCCAGCAAATACATAGGAAATATAGAACCAGCTTGTGATTACAACACATTTATGTGCACAGTGGTTCAGCAATCTCGGAAAATAAGGTAGCAGTGAGTAACACATCAAGTTCAAGTTACTTGTTGCACAAAGCTCTAATAACCTTGTGAGAGCAGACTCTGTTCTTATCCGTGGCTCTGAAAAGAGCGTTCCAAAATCTAAATTAAAAATATCAATTGTATTTTTTATTACCCCTCAACTCAACTCCTGAATATGTGTTTGTTTGTCATTGTCATTTGACTGTAACTGAGTGGCTGATCCTTATTATTTTTTCATTAAATGAAAATTAAATAGAAAATTAATGAAAACATTTAAATCAAACAAAAATGCATCTGAGTTAACCAGCCATATCTCAGTTTGCCCTTATAAACTTTCACATGCTTTCAGTTTTAATGGGCACTTGAGCAGTGTTGGTAGTTACCAGAAACATGTCATACACAAGTACTTGAGAGGGTATTAGGATGGATCCATTGTTACATACCCTTGGCAGAGAGTTTGAAAGATATGGGATTTATCAAGCAGGGAGAGTCTGACAATAGACAATATTAGTTGCATTATGAAAAAAGTTAGGAACTCAGGAGGGCCCCAAACACAGGACACAGACAGAGTAGTGTGGTAAGACAAAAGGTTTATTGTCATAGAATTCACTGGTCTGGGCAGCTGCTGGCAGGGAATGGGATCCGACAGCAGCAGGGCGAGAAAGGGTAATGGAAGAGCATCGCTGGCCGTGATCACGGAGTGAGGGGAAGTGTGGCGGGTAGGGGTTATCTGGAAAACTAGGAGGCAGCTGGCAGGCAGGCAGGTATGCAGGCAGGAGGACAGTCTGGCAGGAGATGACCCTGAGAGACAAGAGAGAAACGGGTCAGCATGCACAAGGTACCAGAATAACTGAACACTAGGAATAACAACTAATCAGTCTGGAAATGTCTGCTACCAGCGAGGCTGAAACAATCATCTGGCGAACAGTGGATGAGGACTATCCTGCAGGTAAATGAGCTGAATGGAGGCAGGTGCAAAGTTGATCAGCGAACCAGGAGCATGAGGAAGGGAAACCACGGCAACACAGAGAGACGGACAGGGAAGCAGTGGAAACAGGGAAACTGTGGAATCTGTTGGGTTATTACCACAGCCATAAAAGAGAATGTCATATCCGGTATTTCAAGATCTTGAGCCAGACTACAGATTAGAGTATCTCAGACTCTGCTGCTTTTTTAAAACTACCCTCATACTCACACAGTACTTGCATGTCTTTAAGTTTTGTGCAATTATTAGGAGACAGGAGTTATTTTAGATTCATTGATTCCTTGGTTGCTCTGTCCTTGTACTGCATGTCTTAATGAGTGACTGACAAAGCTGCAAAATGTTGTCATGTATAGTTAATATTATTCTACTAACATTAATATTAAACTTTGAGAATGGATCAAAAATATAATATAAATTAATAAGAAATATTAAACAATAAAATTTTGAATATACATTAGTAAACATTATCAATCTTACAAACATACAGACTCAGAAAACTAGTGTCAGAGAACTACGTTGAGACTATGTTGGGACATTTTGTTAATCGAACCATATTATATGTTCCAACTAAGCTGAGACATGATGCACAAAGTTCTGTCCCCACAGAGGTGGCAGGGATATTTGATTTGAGACCAAAAATTGACTCTGCACTAAAATACAGCAAAACTTGAAGACGAGCCTCTGCAGGTACCCCCTGAACCCAAACTAGGATGTCTTGGACACTGTTGGGAAGAGTAAAAAGCAAGGACGAAGAAAAGGGAGAGCAAGAAAAAGGAGGGTTAGTGGAAGAACAAGGCTGACAAGCTTGAGACAGACAAATGAACAGCTCAACAGGCTGACCAGGGATAGAGGGACAGATGAAAGCCCTCTGACTGAAAAAGTGTCTCAGCCAAAATTCATAACAGAGTTGTTTTCAGAGTTGATAACCTGTGGTAAGTGCCTCATGCCGGTAATGATATAAGTATCTCCCTAATGAGGAATGAGAAAAAAAAAGGGAAAAACAGACCAGTGGGAAGAAAAAGATGATGTATTCTGAGCACAAGATACCTGCCGCCACTTAATTACAGGATCAGTGTCTTAATTACAGTCTGTAATCAGCCAACAGAATGACTGTCCTTTTGCTCATTACCTGACGCATAAGTGTTACAATAGACTTTTCACAGCGTCATCCTTTATAGACACGCCAAATGGAAGCTAAGTCAATTTCCATCACTTGGGTAAACACGGGCTCTAACTTTAAACAGCATTTTCGAGGGAAATGGGGAATGGTGAGATGAGCTGGCAGGCACATAGCATCGAGTTATGACTGACAAAATGAATTTACAGGTGCTGAGTTCAATAGGATGTTTTCTACTCCTTCATGCTGACATCTATGTCTTCTTTGGAGGGAAACCACCACAACAAGCCTGGTTTAGTTTATTGTATTATTTATATATTTATTTAACCCTAGTTTAAGTGGGGTAAAGTGTAGGTGATTAGATTAGCTAGAGTAGTTTTCGATGCAATTTCCTTCTCAGTACGGTGAATAATAACGGGTATATTCTTGTATTCAACAACTTGTTGGGAGAATAATAATTTCTGAGGGGTGATCAACCTTAAAAATTATCAGCACCAGCAGAGAGCACCCTGCTAGGATATATCATCTAATATAATTACTGTTTTCTTGTTGCTGAGGCAGTCAAACCAAAATGATTTTCCAATGCAGCAGTCGTCGTTCTGCCTACTGTACATTGTTGAAGCTTTTTGTCAGGCTTCCTTGGATTATCAGTGCAAACGCACTAGCGGGTCAATTCATTTCAGATGCAATCCGTGAAAAGAAACCTCTCTGGTTCCATTTATTAAGATAACAATAACCAAAAACCTGTTGTAAAGGCATATATATATGTATATATATATATATTTGCAATACAAACACACTTGGCTGAAAATCTGAAACACCTAACATCAATTTTATTTTCTCTGTGTGTGGTACAACAGAGGGGGAACACCTGTTCCTACGTATGCTCCTACGTTCAGGTAGGAGCAACAGGGATGTAATAGAGGTCCAGTACAGGGTCGTAAACCTTATATAAATATATATACAGAAAGTGTTTTTTTCTTCCTTTTTTTTGGTACTGTTTCTGTTGTGCTGGTGGATTTAGCTAATTAACAGGAGCCAGGTGTTAATTACCTGAGGCGAGAGGGGATCAGTTTGGTTCCGATCCATAATGCCGTGTCTCACGGAGCTCCAACTCTTTGATCTCCCCCTCAGGGCTGAACACGCCACTGTGCTTGCCATTCCCACTTAGGATGTTAAACAGATATTCCAAAGATATCCTCCTTGTCACTCAGTCCCTTCCTCATCCCAGCCCAGATGAGTGGAACAGGATGGATGACAAATAGGCAGAGTGAATATTTTCTTTCTGTCAAGTGTTCTTCTTTCAGCTTTCTGACAGGAAGCTGTAGCTCCACACGCAAAGCAACACCTGCTGAGGAGGATATAAACATAGCAACAGCTTTCTGTCGGGTTGGATAGAACCGAATGAAATCGTTCATGCCATCATAGTTACCATTTCAGTGATAAGATAAAAGACAATTCCGTCTCTGAGATTTTAAAATGGCGACACTCGGGCTGAAAGTTCTACTTAGGCATTAACTACACAAGTCGTAAAGGGCCATCCGATTCATCATCAAATTTAAACGTGTCACCAGTAGAACTGACAGGTAGTTGAAGCCAATTAGTCACTGTATTATGTGAATTAGGAGGGTGCTTGTTGGCACGGCCCTTTGAGGCTTACATGTGTGCACAAATACCATCAGAGATGAAATAAAGAGTGTACAGCCACCTATGCGTGGGCCTTGCAGTGAAGGTGGCATAGCACTTTAGTGACACAGACACTGACAAAAATGTAAAAAAAAAATGGCTATTGCTTTCTAGGTATGGAAATAATTCTCTTATCAGCAGTTGCAATGAATTTTCCCCAGAATGATTCCTTTTTAACAGTGTTCGGATGTGTCTGAGACAGCCACTGAAACAGTCAGATGTTGCGTCACACACATTAAGAGACATGTACGTCCCTTACACTATGCAACATCGTTTCCCCTTTTGCATTTCTGCTAGGTCATTTCATCATGCAAAATTTAAAGCCACTATGTGTAGAATTTGTGTTAAACATTTCTGTCTTTGATGCTCCCTCCTTTGGCGGCGACAATGAAAACATTGTGGAAAAAAGCACCGCATGTCATCGCTCATAGTGGTTTTAACCTAAAATATTTATGACCTAAAGGTACTCTATGGAGTTTTATGTAAGGATTCGAGTACTGGAGAGCCAAAGATACACACAGAATGGAGACTCTTCAACAAAATTGTTCCATTGCTCAGATATTGGTCAAAAACTCAACAGGGTACCTTTTAGTATGTAGAAGGTTACCAGATGCTTTGTTGAATGTAAACAGATATGAAGAAGCTGTAAGTGTTTTGCAATTAGTCCAAGACTGCAATTCCCAGATGTGTAACAGTGTTAATGAGAGAAAGCTAATGTAATGTGAGTCTAAATATAAATTCAATGTGTGTTTGGTTGTGTCATGTCTTATCATTAATGCTGTACTTACTAATTTAACGGCTTGATGTTTTTTTCATGGACATTTGTCCTGCTTAAGGCAATCATAAGAGTTTGTCAAGGCCCTATCATGGCTTGACATTTTATTCTGATATATGAAAGAGATGGCACAGTGTGAATATGCATAGAAAATGGATTAGTAGCTACAGAATTTTACTGGTGTCTAATTTGCATCTCTACAGTGCCTCAAATATCTTGCAGCAGTTGCTGCACTGAATCGTATAAACACCTTTGTTTTGTATGATGAAAGACAGGTGGGGGGGGGAATTTTCAGTACACCATGCAAATACAGAATAACAGAGGATTAAAAGAGGCACATTTGCATATGAACAAACTGTTCACTTATGGGGAATGCTTGATGCCTACAGACTATGGATGAACACTCAGATGAGTAATGTGTCTTGTGGATGAGCACGTGCAGAAATAGCTCATGGGTTTTTCTCCTCAGTAGGATCCAATTGATGGGCTTACATAGAATTAGGCTGGCTTTGGAACTATAGGATTTTGCTGTACAGACACAAATGACAGGCCATTTAACATGCTGTTGTAATGTTGTGGCGTAATGTGGTAATTGTTTGGCTCTGTAAATATGAACCTGAGTGATGTCATTTTGAACTGGAAATCTGTGTGAACGAAGCATAGAGGAGACTGTTGATTAATGGATGACTGGCACACATATCCTGTGTTTGCACAAGGAGTTGGATGGATGGACAACAGTGTGGAGGGAATTTCTGCCTACAGTAAGATGTACAATCGCAGCCTTTAGGACACAAAAACTGTGCGTGTGTGGGAGGAGGCAAATAAAAGGGACAGAAGGCAAAGAAAATCCATCAGAGATTGAAAGGCATGTCACTCAACAGAGAAACTCAGGCAGGTTTATACACAGAAAGGGAGAGGGGGCACAAAGGGGGAGAGAGAACTACAGAGAATAAGTGAGGATATGAGAATAAGGCTAAAGGGGATACAAAAACACAACTGAATGATACTCCTCTCAACCTGATTTTAGAGTAAGGGAAATTCAAAGGTAGAATGGGAAAAATCTTTTTGAAAAGGTTATATTATAGAGTCTAAAACTGAAAACAGAGTAAATGGAGAGGAAGGGGAATCAGGATGAAGCGGTCAGGTGGATGCAGCGATTCTGAGATCTTTTGCCTGGACTACAGTACAGAATTGGAAGCAGAAAAAAAGGAACAATACAAACAAAATACTGCATGATTTAACGATGCTACATTAATAGAAGAGTATAAGATTCCTCAGAATTATGATCAGTGCATTGCAAAATTACTGAAATTGTTTTTTTTATAGTTATTTAAAAGAAAATACAAAAAATTCTGAATTATAAAAAACTTTAAGATGCACACACACACATTTTAGGAATAAAGCTTATACAAAATGGTTTTTGCCTCTCTGCCTCGGAATAAAGATCCTGTCAAAGTTATAAAACACATGATATGAACATATAATAACACCCTTGTATAATAAGCATTGGAGCATGAAAATAAATGGTGCACCATTTGTGATAAGAAACTGTTACATAATACATGGCAACAGACACATTTCACCAAAGAAGCAAAATTTCCATGCTCGTTTCCTTTATAAAAGATGAATCTTTTTGATTCCTGTCTAAGCACTGATTTTCATTCTAGATGTGAGAAAATAGCAGACTATAAGATCTTCACGCAGCTTAAGTATGTGTGACAAGAGAAAGGCTGACAATAGTGGGCGGTCATTACCACACAAAGAGCACATGATATTAGCTCATAAGATGCATATATACAGCATATAGTAGGACAAATGACCAGCAAAGTAACTGCTACACCATGGCAGTGCAAAGCGCTCATTGTTGAAGCCAACAAAACATATAACGTAATGCAATATGCACTGATATTTTCCAACGGCCACCATTTCTCTGTTTTTTGTAAAGCCTGTCATTCAATCTGGCCTAGAAACCCTAAAGGCTTGTATCAATCAATGTCTCTGCAGAAGCAATTATAAGGCGAAGCACTTCTGCTGTAAATCCAAATCATCTTCATATATTGCCTCCCAGTAAATGTAAGATGGCAAAGCAGCAATAGGTGGAAATTGAAAAGCACTTCACAGTTACGCTTCAAGGACTGGAAAAGAGTTGTTTCGTTCAATCAGACAAAAGCACCCAGTTGCTAATTGAGAACGCATGAATCACTGCACTCATGCTCACAGGAATGACTTAACCCAAACCCTAGTTCCTGCAAAATACTCACAGAAAGTAGCTATAAACACAGACATTTCCTATATTTCAAGATTGAATCCACGTGTCACCATCTTTCTTTTTCTCTGGCTCTCTTTCCCTCTGTCAGTTGTGTGATGGACTGACCTAGGGATATAAATGACATGAATTCCTATCTATCATTCCTCCTCCATTCCCTCTCCCCTTCTTCCTCCCTTGTGCTGTGAAAATCAAAGACTGCTGAGCCAAGGGGAAAAAAGATTCCATCAATCTTCGCTTGTCCCTAACAGTCACGTTTACCTGACAAAGTTGCACAGCACTCTGTGAAATGCGGTTCCGTCCTGCCAAAGCCTTGGCTTATGCCCCTGAAATACTGTTTCTTTCTTTATATTAAATTCTACTTAATGGGCTGCCTTGGTGTCTCAGCAGGCGTGGGTGCATAATGTGAACTTGCAAGATCATGGAATCTGTCTCATGACCTTCGTCACATGTCTTCCTCTCTCTATTTTGAGCTTTATTTATTCAGGGAGGGTTTGCTGAGCACGCAGGCTTGCTTTCAGCAACGCCTTGCTTAACATTCATACACTTACACACAGTCACTCGGAGCTGCCTGCACTAATACAGTCTTTAATGTTGGACACTGGTGTAGCTGGGGCTTGGACTGAAGGGTCTCTTAGTTCCTATAGTGCCTACCTACCTACCTGCACGATATCTGGAGCTGTCAACATTTACCTTCTAGTGACACTAATAGAAAGACTGTGATTGTTCATACTTGGTTTATTCAGTGAATGCACGAGTACATGAAATAAAAGGAGGCCAAGTTTCAATTTCTTTTTCATGTCTTTAAAGTGATATGCATCTACAGCATACATACGATATGGGTGCTTTGAGAATTCTACAGATAAGTATATTAAGCAGTAGTAATTCTGTAGGAATGGGGTTTTTTTTAGACAATCTTGAAAAATTTGAACCTATCCTTTAAAACCAGGTAGATAAAACAGTGAACATTGTTCTAAAGTGGGAAAAAATCGATGAGGGTGCAACCAAGTCTTAAAACATTGGCCTTGCCTTCTATCAAATACAAAATGCTGAGCTTGTTCTTTTGGTGTGGAAGCCCCATCTTGGGGTAGCCACACCAATTCACCCCAACCTCGGGGGGGGGGGGTCACAAAGCAACATTAGTAAAAATCCCTGTTAAATTCTGCATTGTGATACATTTAAATCTGCAAAGCAAAACTTCAGTTTAGATAAGGATATGATCTTGTCAGTTATGCAAATGACAGACATTGACTGTGACATTTACTAGTGAAAACAGTGAATAGGCATTTTAAAATAAAAATATATTGGATTTGCTATTGTTTTTCCAACTTATAGTATTGCATGCGATGTCTTTCAAGCTATGTTCTTTTTCTCAAAGTCAGAAATTTCCTCAAGTGGTATAATGGGTCGTTATTGTGATTTTTTTTTTTTTTTTTTTTTTTAACTTGCAGCTGCTCTACACTAAAATCTAGGTTAAACACCACATATGTACCTTTTAGTAATCCAAAAATAAACGCTTGAGTCAGACTAGCTCCTGGCCTTTCAGAGCGGAGAGCATTTCCCCAACTCAAGACCCTGAGGAAAAATGTTGCAAAATTATATGCTGTGCATAGCCTTGATACTAAGCTATAATACATACACCTGTCATGGTGTGTTCCAGAGGTGGTTATGTGTCTTGTCATGTTAACAACACAATAAATGTCCTGGTAAGAGGCCAATATCCTCTCAGAGGAACCAAGTGTCCTCAGGAATTCTTCCTTATCTGCGGAGTCATCTTTTGTTAAGTCACCCTAACGGGCTATGGTGCTAACATGTTGGATAAACGATGTGGCTGGCTTGCTGGGAGGCAGAGCAGGGTCATGACATTGTCTGAAGAGGCCCTGTGGCCATGTCAACATATTCACTGCAGGCATTCCAGCTGTACTCTGAAAATATCAGGCTTCCAGGTGCTTCAATTCCTCTTCTCTCTTCTCTGTCCTCTCATTAAATAGGCTCTGGGGACGAGCTTCTGGGTAGCTCCTTTCTGGCCCACAATGATAATGTTGATCCTCTAGGCTTTCAGCCAAACCAAGGGAACTTTCTATACTTAGAAAGACCATCATGAGCATATCCACAAAAACATTATCAATGCAGCAATGAAAAATAAGGCTGGGCAAAGATTTTAGGGGTTATTCAAGCTTAGTGGTGTAGTTAGCATCTGCTGTCTGATCTGTCTTAAGGCAATATCATATCAGAATAATGAGGACAGATATACTCTAGCTTTGGAGACTCTGCAAAGCAATCTTTGAATATCTTTGCCTTAACATATAATTCATTCAGTGGCTAGCTGAGGACAATCCATATCTCCATATCACGGTATGTCAGAGAAAAATTATTCATGTACAGTGGGCATAAAGGACTGTTATGTAATGATCAACTACTTGAAGTAAATCCACTCAAATGATTCTGTGAGACTGAAAGCCTTAAAGTTTAGTCTTTAGAGATTAGTTTAAAACCTTGGAATTTGGTGGAAAGTGACAGCAGTGATGGTAGAGAGAGCAGATAAGTTGAACTTGAACAGAGAGAAAGTTCAAAAAATAGGCAAGGATGTGTAGAGATTAGAGGAAGAGACAAGTATTGAATAACCATCTGCACTCTGAGAATATTCTATATATATGATGTAAAATTCTTTGTATAGGACCATAAATAACATCACAAAGGATGGGGCAGAAATCTTGAAGAAAACAGATGTCCCTTTTTGTTCTTTATGTTGTCGAGGTATATTAGCCTTATGACTCAGGCAGAAATACACTGAGGATAAAACAGCGATGTCAAGAAGGCTTGCTCATAGCAGAGCTGACAAAATAGACTATACACTGACAATGCGATAACAAAATGACCTGGAAAACCTACAGCCATCAAAACATTATTCTAGGATTACTCTGTATTATTTTTCTTTTGAAGTTGGATATAAAAAACATGCTCTAATATAAACAGAGTGTTGTGCATTGCATATATTTTTGTCTCCTCTGAGGTTGCAGTTTTGTCACCATTTTTTTCTAAAATAATTGTACGAATGCCTCTAACTGGCAAAATGGATGGGGATTAATCTATTTATGTCCACTGGTATTTCAAAGGAAGCATTTTCATTTGTATTTTTCTGCCTGCCTTACTCTTTGAGCTCTAAAAGAGCAAAGACTCCAGACAGTTGGTGTTCAGAGAAGCTATGCTTTTTTGTAGAAAAGTGTGAAAATCTTAACAGCAGTCTCCATGTGTGTAAGCATCGGCCTCAGCTCATTGTCAGCCTCGGTGATGAGCTTTTTGTGGGCCTGACATTACAGAGCAATGAAAAGAAGAAATGTGACAAGTGCTCAGAGGGAGCAGCTTCACATTGTGTGGAGGACTTTTAGCTAGGGTCATACGAGCTTTAACTTATGCCACGAAGTTGGAGCTTGCCGTGGTGGGTATGAGGAAATAGGGGGAGCAAAGGCAGAGTTGGCTCTGGCCTTGTGTAACCTTTGTAGGAAATTATAATGCAATAATGGGAGCACCCTCCTTTTCTAAATGAGAATATAAACAAATGATGGATAGCAATAATCTCAGCAGCCATCAGAGCGAATCGAAAGCCCCAACGCCCACACGATGATGTTGAAATGTAAGGGGACAGAAAATAAATGGGAAGCGGACAGAAAGTAATAAAAAAAAAATACCCCCCTTGCAGAGGTTAGAATTGTGGACTTGGAAAAAGTAAAAAAAAAAAAAAAAAAAACAGTGAAAGGGAGCATCCTATTCGCTGCTTCTTCACATTTTACTTTATGTTGCCCCATGTGTAGTTCAGCATTTCCGTGTCTGTGTCTGTTTGTGTGTGTGTGTGTGTGTGTGTGTGTGTTGCTGAGTATTTGTTTTTCCTTCCTCTCAGATGCTCGTCCAATGCAATGTTGCAATGTTTGTACCTGGCAGTGGATGCAGGTGCAGTGTCGGCCTGGAAGTTCCATCGCACTTCTGCATCATGTTGTTTTTTTGTTTTTGTTTTTTTTTTTCCTCTGTGTCTGTTTTCTTATCTCACAGTAACTGTCCAGGCTATTTTGCATTATGTTGTTTTACTCCCACCAACTATTGAACCTGATCTAATGAGTCATTCATTCTAATCTGCAGAGAAAAAAATGTCATCTGTCTTGGCAATATGAACAAAATAATTGTTGACTCTGTAAAATGAACAGCCTGACCTAAAACTCGATACATTATCTAACTGATAATGTGAAAGGGGCCAAGTGTTTTTCACCTTTTTTTAGTTCTTGTGCCCCTAGTGGATAAAAATCAATCAACACAGCTTTAAACATAATTCAGCATTACATTGAACCTGCAATAGCTAATTGTTTTGGCCACTTGGGGGCAGCAGAAATGAGTTGTGAAACTAGTATTAATATACAGTATCATCGCCTTTTAAGTCAATAATGCAAACTTGTTATCATGCAGCTTCCAATTTGTACATACAGCTGTTACAGAGAAACGTTATCATTCATTTGGAGCTTCGTCTCTGGTCACCTGAAGAATGTAAGATCAACATCCACTTTCTTTTACCTCCCCAGTGTATTAGTGACCTACTCGCTGACTGTAACCCAACCAGATGACCCGAGTCATCTGGTTGTCCTCTTCTAACTCTACACAGAATAATAATCCGGGTCTTTGGAATGAGCTTTTAGTTACTCTGGTCCTGATACTTGGAACAAGCTACCAGGTGACCTGATATCAGTCACTATTGACTGCACATTTTAAAAAAAGCTTAAAATGTTTCTGTTTTCTCAAACTTATGGCCAGTATTTTTTTTTCTTTTATCTTCTTTTGAATTTTTGAATTTTTTTTTGTGTGTGTTTGCTTATTTGGTTTTCAGTTTTTGTTGCATTTCCTTTATACTTGGGCTTTGTTTTGAGATTACTTTATAGCAGACTTTATAATATTGATCAATTTGCTTTCATTCTGATGTTAAGCACCTTGAATTGCCATTGTGTAAGTGCTATTCAAATGAATCCAACTTGACTTTTAGCTCTGTTTTTGTTTACTCAAATGTGTTGAATGCATGTGTTGAATGCATTTCCTTCCTCAAAAAAACATTTGCAAAGTTAATCTTAGTTATTTTAAATCTTGCACAGTTCACATGTTTACTTGCTTGCAGTCTGCTTCGGTCCTTGCTTTGCTGAAGAATTGCTGCCACCTGTTGATTGGGGGAACAGTGTGAAACCACTATTCGGACTGTGTCTCATACCACCTGCACATGCAAAGAAAACTGGGGGCCACTTGTAAAAAATAAATAAATAAATCTTCCAAAGCACTACTACTTCCTCAGACCAATTTTTTTTTTTCACTTAAAAACATAAACTCAAGAATATGAAACCATAAAGAAAAGTCCAGTGTATTTTTTTCCTCATTTACTGATGTTCTGGTGTGGGTAGACATGTTATATCTCTGCAACACTGTATCCTGCTCGAATTTATACCTTTGTAATTGATTATTGATTAGTTTGATCTGGGCAGCAGACATTGTCTGCGGAGCCTTTCTTGATGAAGCGCAGTATGAATAAATGACTTGAACTGACTACACAGCTGAACTGACAAGGAAACAGGGGCATGCCCCTTGGTGTTCTATGGCAAACAGAGGCAGCATAAGGCCACGGAGGTCAGTGATATCCTCCCCTCTGAGCCCTTTCACACCACCCACAACCATGCAGCTCACCTTGGAATGACCTGGTTATTGCTGTTTGGAAGCACACAGTTTAAGCCATGTCAGCTGGCCTAAATAATGCCATCACCTGAACAAGCAGGACTCAGCAGAGAGATGTGGGGATTAGCCAGCGTGTTGGCTGCTTGCTGTCTCGCCTGCTGAAGGGCAGATGGAAATTACTTGGAAAAACAATCCTTTTATCACCAATGTCAATATTAATATTAATCACCCAGGGAGCAATTCTGTGAGGAAAAAAAAGCCAAACATACATTCATAGAAAGACAAACACGCAATGGCACTCACATACACACACACATACACACACACACACACACACACACACACACACACACACTCAGACATACACAGACTTGTGCTCTGGCCAACACACACATTCAGTAAAAAGATCAAGGTCACTTAAGAACTAGCCTGAAAAGGCTGCAAGCAACCTAACTCATGATATAATGTCCAGTGTAACTTCCAAACAATCAACTGAAATTGTGGAATATGTGATACATCTTCTAAAAAAATCAGCAACTGTTTGCTATATTAAAAGAGGATGGAGGTTTTTGGAAAAAAATGGCTATTATGCACTTAGTGAGCACTTTCTTGGAAACACTTGTACACCTGCTTTTTCATGCCAATAATGTGACAGCAGTGCATTCCAAAAAAATCCTGCAGATACAGGCCAGGAGCTTCAGTGAATGTTCACATCAACCTTCAGAATGGGGAAAAATTCATCCCACTGACTTTTACTGGTGCATGAGTGTTGGTGCCAGATGAGCTGGTTTGAGTCTTTCTGAAACTGCTGATCTCCTGGGATTTTCACACACAACAGACACTAGAGTTTTTACTCAGAATGATGCGGAAAGCAAAAATCTCCGATTCTAAGGATGGAAACACATTGTAGATGAGAGAGGTCAGAGAAAAATGGCCAGACTGGTCTGAGCTGGCAGAAAACTACAGTAACTCAGATAACCAATCTTCACAACTGTGATGAGCAGAAACGCATTAAAGGATGAACAAAATGTCCAACCTTGAGGCAGATGGGCTACAACAGCAGAAGATCACATCGGATTCCAATCATGTCGGCCAAGAACAGAAATCTGAGGCTGTAATGGGCACAGGCTCATCAAGACTGGTCAGTTGAAGACTGGAAAAAACATAGCCAGGTCTGATGACTCTGGATTTCTACTGAGGAAGCAGATGGTTGGATCAGAAATTGGCACCAACAGAATGAATTCATGGACCGAACCTGCCTTGTGTCTAATGTCAAGGCTGCTGGTGGTTTAACGTAGTGGGGAATGTTTTAATGGCTTCTCAATACTGATCAATCATGAATACCACAGTCTATCCAGCATAATAATGCACCATGTCACAAAGCAAAAGTCATCTCACGCCAGTTTCATGAGCATGACAAGGAATTCGGTAAACTTCAGTGACTTCCCAGTCACCAGATCTGGATCAAGTAAGACAACTTTGGGATGTGGTAGCATCGGAAAATGGTAGTATGAATGTGCAGGTGACAAATCTGCAGAAATGATACGATGTAATTATGTCAACATGGACCAAAACCTAAAAGAAATTTTTCCAACATCTTGTTGAATCCAGGCCTCAAAGAACTGAGGCTGTTCCTAGTAGAGTGCTTCATGAGTGTATAACAAGTGCTGAGCTGACTGAAGATTTTACACCAATATTTTGTGTATCAACACTAAATATACACACACACACACACACTCATGCAAATGGCTTCCCTCTTTAGAAAAAGAAATCAAACTGCTGTTCAAAAAACATTTATTTCAAATTTTGTTTAAATGCCTCCCTAAAACCACAATTGACTGAGGGAGAGATGATCATTCCTGGATAACGCTGCAAACACTGTAATAGCAGAGCAGAGCAAATATTAGGAAATTCTATTTTTCAAAGTAAAGCAGAGCTTAAAACAGTCAATATTCCTTTGTAATTGTTCAGAGTAACTTTACTCATTTGCATTTTGAAATTGAGTGTGTGGAACTGTAATTCAAAACAAAATAGAATTGCAACATGAATTATGGATCTGTTTGTCTAATTGTTGAGTTGTACTTCATGATCTAGATACTGTGTGTCCAAGTAAGTAAATAAGTATTCAAATTACCGATAACCATCATATATTTTGAAAACACTAACACACAAAACCTGCGAATGATATTAACCTTTTTTGCGGAGGCAATTACACATCTACCTGCCTACAACTAGTATACAAACATAATTGCACCTCATCTGCCAAATGAGGGAGAACATTCAAGATGGTTTGGTGCTTTTTGCTGGATTGTGTCCACGCATCTGATGTATTCTTGAAATATCTAAACAACAGAAGGTGAGGGGTGATGGATATTGAAATCCAAATATGCAAATGCTCAGCCGCAGGAGCTCAATGTGCTGGATCTCGCTTGAGTAAATAGAGAGCAAGTTTTTCAAAGTCTCACTAAAGACTAAAATCACAAAATGATTTGAAAAAGAACAGTCACACTTCATGTAGCATAATGTTCACACTGCATGTAATGGGTGCTTCTGAACACAAACAACAGGGGGTGAAATGATTGATTTCCATTTTAATTACACTTTGCAGGTTTTTGCCATCAAGGCATACAGTTATATCAGAGTTCTAGCCTTAATGCATTATTCAGCATTGTAGATGTGCAGGATGCTTTAGTTTTGAACTGTGGTTTACTAATTTAATAATCTTCTCCTAACACCTGGGGTTTCAGAAGCAATATCATTGTAAAAATGTATTTTCATGTTAGTCAGTTGGGCCAATCTCAGACTTTTCAGAGGCTCCACCTGTGGAGCTCTAAACAATGCTGTTATTTTCTCAAAGTCAATCATATCAAGTGCCAGTAGGGAATTAATATCTTTACTTAGGGTTTAAATACAAGTCAATAGGTCACACTACAATATAAATCTAGAGCAAGTGTGAGCTCGCATTTTGTGGCATTTAATTTGCCAAAACCATGAATCGATGGCACCACTCTTTCCTTTTCAGGTGTGACTTTGCTAGGCTGATTGAAACAGACTCAAACAAATGGACTCACCCGAATCTGTTTTGTAGTGATTAAAGTCCTGCGCCAGGTACACTCCCCAGCTCCTCCACAGTGCTAAGCTCTCAGTTCTTGGAATGAAATGTGAGAGAATGAAGTGAGAAAACATAGACACTGCAGAAACATTGTTTTGGCATGTTACACTGATCCTTCCAAGAGCTGAGAGTGGAGAAGCAGGATGTGGAGTAGATCTACTGGGAAATATCTCTTGGATATCTGGCAGTGGGGAAATAAATGTAATCCCTCCTTGCTATTATCTTCGTCTGGGCTTGTGTGTACTTGAGATAATGTCAGCTTGGCGTAGAAGGGTAAAAGCATATTCTCTCCAAACAATGCATGCATCTGATTAGCCTTTGGCTGTTGTTAGTGGACAGGAAAGTGTCTTTATCTCTAATTTCTATGGCAGATGGCAAAAAAACAAAGAGGGGATATGAGGAAAGAGGAGAGAGGAGGGTAGAAGAGGAAAAGACGGAGGCATAATCATGTTTGACCCTCTTCTTCTTTATGCTGTTTCTAAAGGCACTATTCCCTCTGCACATAGATACTTTCTGTAAGTCAGAATCAATTCGGTTGTCTGTGGCACATTTGAATGCCATTGTCCAAATCTTTCAATTCACCTGGCAACCAAAGAGGCCTTTAATATGGAGACAGGGTCAGACTGTATCCTGACTCGGCTTAGGGTATAGTGGCTCTCCATCTTCATGTGCATCCTGGAAAAAGTTGGAAATAAATTGCTTTCTATTTTGTAATCTTTCCTCTGCACAGACAGTCTTCCACCAGAACAAATATGTGTGTTTTAATGTTTTCTTCATAGAAATATCAAATATGAATTACAGGATCATAAAAAAGGAATGATGCATATTTTTGCTGGTTATTGTCATGTTAAATGCAACCAGCCCGGCCTCCTGTACATGCTAAGTATCCTACATGCAGCTGGGTGATTTTTGCCACTTCATTATTCCTTTTGGATTCCTTATCAAAGTGCATACTCTGGCTGTGATTCTCTTTTCTGGTTCATCACACCACATAGATCAGCTTGAGATCCATGCCTAATTTTATTAGTTATTCCAGCTCTCCAAGGGGGAAGTAGTATGATAAAAAAAAGAGGACAGAAATACTGTAATTCTTTTCCCTCTGTGAGCACTGGCACTAAGGCTAACCGCCTCCTTCGCCTTCCTTTTTCTCTTTGTCTCAGTTGTGTCTTTCTTTTTCTCATGTAGACAAAAACACACAGTCCCCCTCCTTAACATTGTTAAAGTAAGTGATGGAGTGATTCCGATGGGCCAACATGTTCCCCACATCTCGAATTTGTTGCTGCCGTCGTTGTTCTAAGTTCAATGTCTCCCTCTGTCCCCTCTCTTTGGCATCTGTCGGCTGCCGCTGTGCCTGCAGGACACCAGAGGAGATGACTGGCATCCCCAATGAGGAGGGAAGCGGTGCTCGTCTTCACGCTCCAGCGCCTGAAGTGATGACAGGGAGAAGGAAAGGTGCGTGTTCACAGGCCAAAACAGCTTTCGCATTCACACAAACACATGGACACACTTTACAAATACATATGCATGCTGCACATTTGGGCCCACAAACAGGGGCTGGACATAATAACAGCAACACCTGTACCATTTAATGCAATCTAGTACAATTCCTCTTCTTTCCTCAGAGGTGAATTCATACCTCTTTGAACAGTCTAAATAAAAATGAACCCTGCCACAGAAAGGTTATTTACGTATAGCAAACAAGAAACAAACCAACCAATAAATTTATAAATGCAGGCCTATGTAGACTCATAGACCTATACAAAACATATTTATATTGTTTCAAAAACATACTTATACTTACTGTCAACCCAATTTCCAATAAATTACATTTATTAACAACAAATTTGCAACAGCAGAAGTGTAACTGCGACTAGACTACGTTTTCTATTAATGTAATTAGGATAAGTTGTTAAGTTATGTATTTGTCAAGTCACAAAAAGAAAACATTTCCCCCCAAAATATGATCTTGGTCTTGCTGTACAGTATCCATTTGTAGTGACTACAGTGTTATTTAACTTTTTAATGGTTATGTTTAGACATAGAGCACTCTGATAAGGTAAGTAAAGGATTGTTATCTGGTTTAATACAGTAATAAATTCCTGTGACTTCATACACAATATGGTTATTTAAATTTAACCACAACTAAAACCTTTAAAAAATATATATATTTTTTTTTTTTTTTTTTTTTAATTTAATTTTTTAAACTCTAAGCATTGCTTTGTTTCATCAAACCTGACATAGGCAAACAGGAGTGTGGATGTGATTTGAATGCTCCAAGGACATAAGACCTATGTCGATAGGACATCTTTCTATAATTGTCAAAACAGGTATTGATAATGTAAAAAAACAAAAAACAGAAAGAACCCAGCTTTTCAAGGTCTTTCATACTCATATTTGTCATGAATATTCTTTAGTTTTGATGCTGTGGTTGCCATCTGGCTTTGGGTGAAGCAAACATTTTTTTTTCAAATTTTGCCATGAAGTCAATGAATAAGCCGCCGATTTCATCTGAGACACCTGAGTCTCATGTTTTTGGCCTTAGGTTGTTTTTTATTTTGGAGTACCTGTGCCATTAAAACTCAGGGTGCATTAACAGTTCATAACTAACTATAATCACCAGAT
The DNA here is from genome assembly GCA_016859345.1 of Istiophorus platypterus. Taxonomy (NCBI): domain Eukaryota; kingdom Metazoa; phylum Chordata; class Actinopteri; order Istiophoriformes; family Istiophoridae; genus Istiophorus; species Istiophorus platypterus. Next base: position 16,846,717 of record CM029128.1, on the reverse strand, counting down.
TATGAATCCAGATCTGAAGTTATAAAGATATTTATCCAAAACACATGTCAAAGGCAGTGAAAATTTTAATGTCTTTCAAAGGTAGCAGGTGTCTGTATGACATCAGTGCATTCAGAATGGAACCCAGGGTATAAAGTGCAATACGAAAGAACAAAATCAACACCACTGAACAACATCAATAATGTTGTTGAATGTATTATTTGCCTTATGGGTTTTTATTGTTTTACCAACCAGTGCTGGTCATTGTATACCACCTCTTGGCTTTTCACCAGCCAAGTCTATCTTCCAGAAATTCTGTTTATATATTACAAATTTGAATGTGTTTTAAAAGTGTTCTGAATGAACATGTCTGCAAAGTCACAATATATTCATACATAAGAAGTATATTCTAAATTTAGTTTGCCACTAATATTCATTCTTCAATTTAATGTTTTTACATTCATCCAAAATCCCAATCTTTCCCTAACTGAAATGCTTTCACAGTCTTATCCTCACTACACAATTCTCCAGTGTTGCAGTCCTGTCTTAGACTGTGTCACCATCCAAGCATCATTTAATGATTAAATTTTAATAATTTTACATTTATGAAATAAATTTGTACATAACGTTTTGTGTGGTGAATACCCATCTCAAGCGGATTTGAAAGCTCTGCAAATTGATATTTATAAATAGTAAAATGAACAGGCACTGAGTAACTTTGAATGTAGGAAATTAAAGTACAAATACTTTTATTTTCTGCACTGGATTTAATGACCTTGATGGGCTAAAACCATCAGTAAATGATTTTGCTTATCCGGAGCAAATAAATATTTATATTGAACTGGTGCCTATTCAGTGTCTCCAGTCATTTTTGTGTGGGCAGCACCTTGACTCACTCCTCTATCTTCAGTCTTTAAGATCTTTTCTATTCACAATTAACTCTCTTTCACTGTGTTTCATATGGGAAATCATATCTTCTTTTAACAATTCATTCAATAATTAGTTTGATTTGGCGGGTTTTTAGCTGTCTTGCCGAAAGAAAGACAAAGGTTAACATCTGAAACTGAAGAGGAAAACGGGCTTCACTTGGTTACAGCCCAAAATTTTTTCATTCTTTTAATTGGGACCAATTGAGCTGTCATAAAAAGGTCCTCTAGAAACTTGTATAACCATAAACAAAATGCCAGATTTCACAGATTTAAGTCTAAGGTGGCATGACTGCACGACTTATCAGTGTATGAACAGACAGCTCATGCCTGATCCAACATGGGGCTGCTTTAGTTGGTGGGTGAATATGGCTCTTTGGCATGGACAACATGATACAAAATTTTCTCAACAATGGGCTTTTTGGAGGTTAAAGAAGAAAATTCATTTCTTGCAATTAAATAACCTCCTATTGCCTACTATCGGCATGCACAATAAATGCTCATGTGAACTCGGTGAAAGATCAAAGTGCTTTTTAATATCTTAAAATGAGACTCATGAACCACAAGAGTGACTAATGAGCGGCCTTAAGACTTGCTTTGGTCAGTTTTATTACTGACTAACATGCACTTTCTGGCACATAACAATTTTAACCTCAAGAAAAATGTAATATAAATGCAGTGCGGTGTGACAGTTTTAATAAAAATTTCCTTGCTTTCAGCCAATAACACTTGAAAACAAGCATCTAAAACAATCACAAATAATTAAGTCTGCTAATTGTCCTTTTCGCGCATTTCAGGTTTGTCACATTGTATTTTTCCTCAGTTTTTAGCCACACCTCTGTTCTGGCTAAAGGGATGGTAATCTCACTTTTTCAGTCAGTCTGTGACTTTGTTCCACCCTGAAATATCTCAACAGCTTTTGGATGGACTGACACAGAATTTAGTTTAAATATCCATGGTGTCCAGAGAGTTGATCCAGATGACTTTGGCGATCTTGCAACTTTGAGGATGACTTTATCTGTTATTTTAGTTTATGATCAAATACCTGCAGACGTCAGGGAACCCAGGTCTCATATATTTATGCAAATCATTTGGTAACCATGGCAACTGTGCCTCGGCACATTAGTGCAGTTACTGTCCCTGTTCAATCACAGAGCAAAAAGCAGTTAAAACTATGGTGTGTTGCGCCTGTATCCTGTTCAATGTACTTTGCCAGCTCATTGACTCCATTAAAAAGTGTGATATGGCAATCACACAATATAAAACTCCCACAATATTGCCTTACAAGGTGTCTTTTTTTGGCCTGTCCCTACTTAGCATTTGCAGTCTAATAACACTAATATTGCTAATGTCATTTCTCCCAGCGCTTTATATGACATCAGAAAACAAAAAAACACACATAAGAAGCATTAACCGGAAATTGGATTACCCATATACAGTTGGTCCATATGGCTGTGATGATGCCGGTTACAATCAGCGTAATCAGTGATTTACTGTATGTGTCAGTTTACATGACTGCCTGTTTGCAGCTCTTGTTTCATTTGTAAATGTTGTGAATACAAACTCTACCACAACTAATTTCCCCTCGTTCTAGAGCAAATGAACCGGACCGCAGGTATAAAAGCACACTTAGTCTTATTGTTTTATTGTCGGCTGGGGTTGAAGTGATTTAAAGAAGTGAAAGAGTCCTTCTCTTATCTCCTCAGGCAAGTCATCCCAAAGTTAAGGAGCCCCTCCTGGTTCTATAACCCTATGTCGAGATCTTGGAACAATGACTGGATAAATATCTGAGAAATATCTCAGGAAATGAGGGAGAATATAAGGTAATAAAAGGTCAGATATGCATAATGTGGAACAAGGCATAGTAATGAGTAAAAATAATGAGTAATGAGTAAAATGTTATAATCAGTTTGAAAATCAACCTTTAGCGAGTGCAAGTCTGGCAGGATCAGAACAATATAATCTTGTTGCTTAGCGGGCAGCCAAATTTTGAATGAGCTATAAAAAGGATAGCGATCCTCTTACTGATTCCATTGAAGCGAGTTAGAGTAGTCTTGTCAGGAAGTAATGAGGGTGTGAATAAAATTTTTGAGTTTTTTTCAGTGGAAGAAAGATCTGATCTTTGAAATTTTGCAGATAAAAAGCATTGATTCAGCATTATTGTCTAAGTGTTTACAACTCTACATTTCTTTGTCCTTTGAACTTATAAGTATTTAGAGTTTTCTCCCAACTCTGACAGTTTGTACTCTGTACAATATATGGCCAAAGGCATGTGGACAACTGAACATTACTCCCATAGTTGATTATTGATCATCTGATTCCAAAACATTAGCCATTAATCTGCTGCTATAACATGTCCACTTTTCTGGTAGGCTTTCTATAAGATTGTGGAAACTGGCTGCTAAGATTTACTCCTGTTCTAAAGAAAGTAGTAAAACCACTTGGCTACTAAATTTTATTTGGCAGCTGCATGTCATTTTAACATTGGGTCATGGACAAAAGAGGTCACATGTGGCTCAGAGTTAACTGAGAGATGAGAGTTGCCATTTAGATTGAGGTGTAGCTTTCTGTCAATATGAGTAGTAAAGAGGTGACCGTGAACTTGAAAAGATAATAATAACACTCAGCTGAAAAGAAAAAAAGCTATCAGGGGGATGTCAAGGTTATGCTGGGTATACTGTACAAAAAGCAGGTGCACATAGGAAAACTAGACCAAAAAGCACAAGTCTTGTGGATGAGCAAAAAACAATTTGAATGGTGAAGAAAAAACCCTTTATGACTCCACAGCATGTCAAGACCCCTCTCCAGTATTTAGGTGCACATATTTCCTTGTCAAGATCAAGAGAATACTTCGTACCCATAACCTCAGAGGATTCACCGCATGATGCAAAGTCCCGGCAAACCTCAAAAAAAGAAAAAGGCAAGGTTGCAGTTCACAAAAACATACAAAAAGAAATCAATTGAATACTAGAGCAATGGACTGATGAAACAAAAATCAACCTTGGTCAAAATATTGGAAATACGAAATTGTCAAGAAAAAAACAACACACGACCCAAAGCCCCCACCTCATCTGTCCAACGTGGCAGTGGTTCAGTTATGGCTCAGGGAATGTGTGGCTGCCAGTGGAACTGGCACATTGGTAATCATTGATGATTCTACTACCGGTTGAAGCAATAGGATGAATGCAGAGCTAAACAAAAGCTTTCTGTATTCAGATTCAGCTAAATACATCAAAAATCATTGGATGACATTTCATCATTCAGCAGGACAACAATTCTATACGTATGTCCAAAGCAACAACAAAGCTTTTCAGGGAGAAAAGGTGGGGTAGCCGCGACCGGCTGAGCCAATCACCAGACGTCTGTCCGACCAAGCAGCAGTCTACTTGATGAAGACCAGACTAAAATAAGAGAGACCCCACAACAAGCAAGAACTGAAGGAGGCTGCATTGAAGGCCAGGAGAGCATTACCAGCGGAGATACAAAGGGTCTGTTTGATGTCTATGGGTTGAACACAAGCACTCATTGACTCCACAAAATATTAAGTAAGATGATTTTGTTTGAATTCATGTGTACCTTTCCAATTACTTTTGAACCCTTGTAAATGGGGCACTATGTGTTAAAAGGGCTATAGCTCTAAAACTTTTCTTGCAATACTGATGCAATACAGATGCAATTACCTATACCTAGAGATTTGACACTTTAATGTAGTAAACATCATTTTATTGCAAATAAAACGTGCTTTAGCCCAAAGTCTGAAGAACAAAAATGTTCAACTATCTAAATTCTTACAGTCTGCTTTGGTAAGGCTTCTTCACACAAAGGAGTATCTAATATGACTGACAACGGCAATATACCAACATAGAATATGGCACTGGTCCACCAGTCCAAAACATATATTACTTCTACTAGCTGATAAGTCCTAGGTTTATTGGCAATTCACACATTGCAGTCAACTACCAGCATGTAACACTATTGCAAATTAATTATCTGCTTTACTGGTCTGACAACAGTTCAAACAGTTATAGTCTCTGTATTATTTAAAGGCATGATCACGATAGTCTTAAAGAGAAAGAGTTGTGGAGGAAGACAGTGCTTCTACTGTAGATGGCTTTAGCACTGTTCTCCCCCTGGTCAACTATAATGGCTATACCTCATCTCTCTTCCCGCTTCCCAGTGGCCACTGCGTATGTAGCAACAAAACACAACACAGATGTTCGGCGAAGTTTGAGCGCAACACATTGTCGGGACTCACGGGGTTCGGATCAGGTGCGTGAACTCAAATCGAGCCATACGGTGTATCAACTTTTAAAGATCAGAATAATTGTATGTCGCGCTGGTTCTCAAACTGAAGGGGGGAGAGGGCTTGTCTCCGTCAGTGCCTATCAGCAAGAAGTGGATACAGACCAACCGAGACAGATGATGTTAAAGAAGATATCTGTGAGTGACAGTCGGTTAGTTGGGGAAGTGGTTAAAAGGAGGATGACTGTTCTATGAGGAGAGGTGTCAGTTCCAGGAGGAGCAGAAGAAGGGACGGTGTTTCCTTCGCTTCAGTGACTTCCCCTCTCCTGTACAAGAAAGCTGTCGGCCATCTTCCAAGTGGACTCTCTTTCACTCAACCTCCTTTTATCTTTCTGCCTATCTGCCACCTTTAGCTCTCTACACTCTTTTCGTACGCGGTGTCTCCCAGTTCTCTGTTTCGAGGTCCTCGCTCTTCTCATATTGACAGCCACTGTTAAATCAGATAGATTGCAGGTGTGTTTCTACTGTGAGGGAGGATTCACTGCCGCTCTTAAGGCTGCAACCCCTCAGCATGACACAGCACCTCTCCCTGTTTTCTGTGCCATGATTTATCCCCAGACCCTATACATACTTAAACTGCATTTATGCATGCAGGCCTTATGGTTATCCTATTTATCACAAACCCTTACCTCTGCATTAATTCTGTGCTGTGATTAACTACAAATGCTGCCGTCAGTGAGCATATAAAGTCTAGAAATAAACTGTCAAGCTTCATCCACTGCCCATACAGTGATGGAGATATTACTCAAGCGGCCAATCTTTGATTATTCTGCATCCACTTACCCCAGGCTTTTTAGCAGAGACCAGATGAATCCACGCTGAATACGATTTTCTATCTTGCCTGCTGTGTTCTGAGGCATACGATATTTTCATCCCTGCATCCTCAAACTGGCAGCTGCTATCAGTAAATGGCACCAGGTTAGAAAATGACTGTCTTGTAAGCTTTGCACCGGCCTCGGCCCTCTCCCAAGATGGTAGTTAAAAAAAACAATGTTGACCTATGTGCGGCCTCTAGACTGTATATCTCAGCCAGAATACCACACAGGAAATAATCTCCACAGTTTTGAATTATTGTATGTCCCAAGGTCCCTAAATGGATTTTCTTAGGAGCAATACAAGTCTGTAGGAGGCGGACATCAGACTATTTTTGCTTTGTTGGTGTTTTTTTTTTTTTCTCCCTCTGTTATTGATTTTAATATTACCTAGACTCCCATAATCCCACTTATACATTTAGATTTATATTCACTTTTCCAGTGGTGCAGAACAGCACTGATTAATTGAGTCTCAATTGACAGGTCTCAGTTTACTAGACAAAGCATTGGATTCTAACTGTACACAATTCATTATTAGCCTACACTATTTAAGGACATTACATTGATGGATGACTAAGGTCTGGCCTTTTAAGATCAAAACAGTAAACAGTCTGGTTGAGACTGTCATGACATTTCTAGACCAAGCCTTTTTTCATTTCAGTGTCTGTCTCTGGTTGCAGGGCTCTATATAAAACAATCACTGGCTTTGTCCTCACAAGCTCTCAAAGGTCAGTCTGGACAACACCAAGTGCTCTAATTATATTTTGCTGGAAAAATTGTCTGGGGAGCCTATGTCTAGCCACATTGTAGCTGCTGCACAATAAAATTGATTGTCTACATTAGGGTTAAGGTTCAGTCTAAAATTGGTTCAGTTTCATGGGGGTTTCTGGGTTTTGACCCCACCAATACAGGTGCTGCTTAAGAGCTGCTGATTATTCTATTTTTTTATTTATTTTTTTCGTCATTTTCACATGCTTGTACAGTGACACTTAAGCTCCTACAAAATCGGAAGCAACAGAGCATTTTAATATCAAAAGTAACCCGCCTTCTACATCCTTGATATTTTGTTGTGGTGTTAGACACTATTAGAGTGTATTTTCTTTTTCAATGGGTGAATTTTTGCATTATCATCTGTAAAAAAAAATAAGGAAAAAAGCAGGCACAAAGGGGCAAAAGCAGACAAAAAGAAATCAATAATAAAATGCTTCAAACAGGGCACCTAGGAGGAGAAAGGTGGAAAAGCTCAAAACATCAAGTAGTGAGAGTCTGATCTTCCATAATCTTTCTCTTTGCTTCAGTTTTCCAAGACTAGGTAGTAGAAGTTTGGCAGAAATCCTCATTTCAATGATGCCTATGTTCTTGATTTGACATGCTGAAATAAATGACCAGTGTTGCATTTCTTATTTCAATCATACAGCGCTCACTGGTATGTCATTTTCACAATGTGAAATTATCAAGCAGAAACTGTAGTTGACAAACCACCATTATATATAGTGTATGATAATTGAATCATAGTGTAATCGATATAAAAATCAAAGTAGTTCATACCGAGAATGCACAGTATGAAAAGCTGGACTTCAGTGATTGCAGTAGTTGCAACACCTTTCATAAAATACATGAAGGAACCTTTGGAAACGAAAAGTTTAGTTATGATTTATTAAACAATTACATTCTGACTCTATAGCATGAAGCAACTCAGTTCTCTTGAGAGAAGATTTTTTTGGCAGCAATCGTTCCTTACAATGAGATGGAGGAAAGGTGACCCCTGAAGAGCAAATATCTCCGTCTGAAGCACTTTCCCTGTAGCTCTTTTCTGCCATGTGGGCCATCACAAAGCCAGGCTCAATCCACTTTTCTAAATTGCTGCAATTTAATGGAACACCTTGACCTAACTTCCTTCCCTGCCAAAAATAAATAAAGAAGTTGTTGGTAAAAATAAGGCCTTCCAACTTAGGTGATGCCCGCGAAAACATGCTTGGATGTCTTCAGATAGTCAAGCAATTTGAAGCAAAGGTGAAATCTAGTCACAAAAAAAGTCAAATTCTTCACGTCTGATTTGTTCCAGATGTGTGGATGAGCACCTTTTGCATGACCTGCAAGTACAAGCAGAGGTATAGGAAGTTCAGTGAGAAGGTGGGAGCATTTTTATTTTTGACTTCACTCCTTGTTTCCATAGCAATTATCGGGCTCATTTTTGGTTTGTTATTCCTGCAAAAGTTCAGATGCTGACTTCATCTTTGCACATCACGTAAAACCCCACATACTGGTTAGATATACAGTAGCTCAGCATGACTCCTTTGAAGGAGCTGAAAAAAAAAGCTTTTATAACCCAGGCTTATTTTATTGTAGTTGATTGTCATACTCAGAGTTTACAGTTACACTTTCAGACCCAGCCCTGTTTAAACATGAACAGTCTGAAGTTTTCTTTTTCTCTCTAGGTTGAACACCTCAGAGCCCTCTATTGAGAATTTAAATATAACTGGTTCTTAAGTGTGCTAGGCTTTAAATTAAGCCACTGAGAATCAAACCAGCAATGACTGCCGATTTGTATGACAACTTGTTTATGCAATGTGTCGATAAGAGAGTGACGTTTGCCAAAACCAAAGAGATAAAAAAATTTCAAGTTCTTAGCCAGTGGCTTAGCGGTTAAAGTAAACTTGCTCATGGCATTATCCAAATAAAGGAGTTGCCAGAGAACTTCATCAACATCTACTGACATCATCTCTTAAATCAAAAATACAATTTCTTTTTTGTCCTAAAGACAGAAAAAAGGAAACAAAAATTCAGAAAGAAATGTGAGTCCCTTGAAGATTACACAGACTAGAGTCTTAGTAAAAATACAGTCAATAGATGACTTCAACAAAAAAAAAATCCACTTCCCCCCTACACAAGTCTCTGTGCCCTGGACATTTAAGATCGGTGGAACTTGTTCAATCTTTCACTGGCATCAGCTCCAAATGTTGCAATGGATAAGAAATGAAAGACGCGGGATTACGCTTCCATTGGCATTCAGGGTGGTCCTTTGATCTCAGCTGGAACCCCACTTGCCTGCTGGGTGAACTTCGAAGGCGAGCCAAGAGTCCGGTAGAAAGAGCACGGTGAACCTGGGATAGAAGCCAGCTGCTGTAGGTGGATCTATACAACATCTGAATCGACCGCTGATAGAGCAGAAAAACTGCCATCCATTTGTGGTTTAAAACCAATGATGCAGGGATTTCCACTCTCACTGGGAGAGCCTTGTGAAAATCAATGCTTGGTATAAGAAGCTAGATGCAGCATTTCAACTGCATAAGTACCTTTATGGAACCTGATATGAAAACGCACCCAGTGACTCAAGAAAAATCTAACCAAGATGTAATATGATTCAACATAGAGACTTCTCTGGAGCAGTGTAGACAAATATTCCTCCTACTATGGTAAAAAAATTGGACAAGACTGTAGAAATTAATGCTGTATTGAATATTTCCAGTGTTTTGAGTTTTCAAGTAAGGGGTGTTGTGCACCTTTTAGGCTACACACACACACACACACACACGCACACACACACACACACACATACATATATATATATATATATATATATATATATATATATATATACACATATATACATATAAAATAACATAACTTAACTGCAGCAGTGAGAAATTCAAAATCCACTGGGAGCATGAATCAGGAGTAATATCCAAAGGATAACAGGTGAAAAGAGTCTTATTAGCCTCAGATGGGGTATAAGGGCTGTGTGCGGAACATTTTCTGCATCAAACACATTCAGCTACGGTAAGGCCAGAGGGGAAAAACAAGTCCTTCAGTCACTACCTAACTAGAGCCAAAACTTGTCACACAGTACTCGAGTGAGTTTTTAACAATATTCAAGGTTGTAATGCTTTCATTAATATGGCTGACAGATAGGCTTGTAAAATATACAAGGTGAGCAGGCAGGAGAACGCAAAAGCTTTTGTTAGTGTCAGACCTCAGACCATCAAACTCGCAAAAATATAAGTAGAAAATATTTTTTTCGTTCATTTTAGGCCAGTACTAGTGGAAATGATGCTTATGTAACTTTTACCTTTTTGTTTAGTCAAAGATGACCCTAACACCTACAGTCGTCGTCTTCATACTACTCATTTGCTCTGCCAAATTAAATTGTTTGACATCCTTGTTCAAAGAAAGATCAACGGAGTGAATGGTTGAATGTATGAAACACACAGGACTTGGACTTCTGAAATGAGGGTTCATGTCCTGTATGTGTTATCAAGTTTAGGCTACTAAAACACTTTAACTGAACTTAAACATTTACAGTAGGTTGACTAAATATTGAAGAAGCCACTATGTCTGCTGTAATGCTTTGAGTCAGAATGGAGGAGGAGTTGTGAGAGATTTCCCAAAACACTAGGAATACATTTGATGAGTTCTGGGATAGAATTTTTATACTTAATTTTATATTTGAAATGTGTCATAATTTATGATGATTTTTGTATAGTGAATTGTGTTGTACACAGTGAACAATGCTGATTGGCCAATCTGTGATGGTTAGAAGACAGGGTGTTTCAGCACACTACTCAAGCTAATGACAAGTACATCAGTACATCAGTAATTTGTTAACCTTATTTTTAATAATAAAATTGTATTTTTCACACAAGTTATCGCAGTTGATTGTGGACAGTTTCTGCTTTTTATGAAATTTTTAATATTGCATCTTCCCACAGCCATTACATGCAAAGCCAATATATTGATAAGGGAAACTTTAGCTGACCCCATTTGCTTCTTTGGAAGAAATAAGACAGTCACATATCTATGACATAACTTCACCACTCAGAGGCTCAGTGAAAGACACAGCCAGTCTGGCAGGAGCAGGATCAATAGCAGGCCCCTTTTCCTTTATTATTTTCCTCCTCGGTCTCATCCACCTATGCTGATCCTGTTAGCACCACATAATCTGTCTCAGGATGGCACCTTTCCTAGATCCAGCCTACCAGCCTTATAGATTACTGCCTTTTATTGGAGAAAACAACAGAATGGGGACAGGCTTTAGTCACTGCTGGAAACACATAAGGAGCATGCATTGCTCCTATAGATGAGATACTCAACCGGATGTATCCAGCTCACCGAAGCTATGCATCTCCTCTTAAGTGTGCTAGTGCTCTGTAGCCCCTTGAATGGAGGATGGAAGAAGAGGAGGGTGCATTTTGAGTGAGTGGAAATCAGATTGTCATTAAAGTTTAGTTCCCTGACAGTATAAAAAAATGCATTATTTGGTTGACAAATACCTCACAATTCTGTAAACCAAAATCTGAGTGGTTCCTAAAGAACTAATAGGAAAAAAATCGGTAACTACTTGACAGCTGATTAATTACTGCATAACTACCTCCTGAATCACAGACTATAAAGTAGATAATGATGACTTAACAGAGAACAAACTTGAGGATGCTATATTAGTGATTAATTATGTAATAATCAGCCCACAGATATCTGTTTATGATTGGCTGAGAACATTCAAAAAGGTCACATTTTCCAGCAGCGATATCACGGGGAGCTGTTGGTCCTTAATTTCAGCAACTTGAGCTACGACAGCGCTTCAACAGCAACACATTCACAGTGGCTCACAACAGGAAATTTCATGTCATTAAATGACATGTGAGAAACTCAGTAGCAGCTTGCCTTTCAAAAAGCAATGTCCTTGTCACCGTAGAAACCTTGCTGTGAATAACTTTCATTAAAACTACTTTGAACCCGTTCAACACAGTGTTAAATGTTCAATGCCCTGAGCAGCATGAATACAATACTGTTCACCACTACTGTGATAAGATGGCGGCGCGGAGATAAAATTCACCTTAAAACTTAAATTGATTATTTGTGATTTGGCCTTTTTTGACCTTTTCGAAACTCCAGCACAAAAGAGTAGCAAGGTGTGAGAGAACTGCTGAGCAAAATATTCCACGGGCGCCACTGCAATTAGAAAATCTCAAAGCTTGTTCCTGTCTGAATTGAACACATCTTTGTAATATCGAGTCATGGTTGTGTGACTTCTGCCGTTCTGCTTTTTGTGCGCTGTGCATTTTCTCCAAGGATTCTGCATTGTTTCTTGACGCATTGTGAAATGTAACGCACCATTACATCAAACAAATATATTGAGTAAAATCGCCTCTGAGGTGATCTCAAGCACCAAATAATGTTTTTAAGTGTACTTTGTGAAATGTGCTTGTTTCAATTATTGATTATCATTCAGTTAATTTATTTTTCAAGAGTGTGATTTTACACTTTGATGATCACAGTGTCAAATCATTTTATCACTCATTCTTACTGACTCATTCTTAGTAGCAACAAAGTTTTAACTCCGACTGACGTGTTTGTTCAAGTTCAACAGGCAAATTTACCTTTAGATGGTCCGAGTTGTAAACCACAAACGTTGTCCTAACTAGTTTGTTTTTTAATCCTCTTTGAACACCTGGTTTACTTCTTCCAATTACCACCCTCACGATTTCTTGGTATGTTTTCGGGGGAAACCGATGAAGCATGATTTGGTGGCGTGTCTGATGGATGGTTTCGGAAATGGATCACTTGCTTTGATTAAAGGACTCCGCATGGCTGGCTTTGCACATCATAATCTAAGAATGGATTACACTGCAGTAACGCCGGTCACAATATTTAGCAACAGCGAAGGCAAAACCGTTGCAGTGCATGGGAAACAACACTCATAGAGAGGGCTTCAACGAGATGCCGCTCGACACTGTGTAATTAAATTGTGGACGGTATACAGAAACTCACAACTGCCCATTTAAAAGTGCTTTGCCCATTCCAGCCAACCATATCACTCCTTCAATCCTGCCTCTGAATGTAAAGGTGAGTGTGATGATGGCTTTGCAGGGTGTACAGTCTATGTGCCTGTGCATGTGATTGAGTGTGTAGAGTTATTGACCTCTGGTGAGGGGGGAGCATTAATGTCCAGCGTGCCGTGAAACTGGCCTACACCCTGCGTCCAAGGTGACAGGCACTACCCTGTCCCATGGCACACTTCTAGCCCTGATGGATAGATTAGGCCTTAGAAAGGACGTCTTGTCGTCTACTGTGTCTATCTGTGCATGTGTGTATGTGAGCGTGAGAAAAAAAAACCAAAAAACTTTTACTTGTCTGCAGAGTTAAGTTTCGTTTAAGCTATCTCCCTGCATCTTGTAAGGCTGTTGTTCTCTTGCTAACTCCTCAGGAGCATTTATCAAGGCTGGGCCTTTCCCTCGATGCCTCATGCTAATGAATCCCCGTACTCTTTCTTCTCTCTAATGATCCTCAGAAAAACGCTCCCCTCTTGTCTCTCTCTTATCACTATCTCCCATGCTCCTTTAATTTATTTAATGCACTATTTCATTTAAGTAACGTATAGATGAAATGTGCCTGCAACATTTTCCTCCCTTCATGTTCTCCTTATATCTCCTCCTCTCTTTTCTCTCCATACATTTCCCATACTTGGGGTTTAATGGATGAATGCCAAATGGTACTAAAACTCGTATGCAGGACTCTAATGTACATGCCAGCTCAGTTAATAGGATAAGATACTGATTCCTCCTCATCATTAACAGAGGCAGGAAAGGTGAGAAAAGTGTTAACAGCATACATAAGTTGGGGATTTGACCAATGTGGCAGACAAATTCCAGCACTGGTTGACTGTAGACAGAAAAGTGAGGACATGTTCATCTGATGGTTATGTAGCCGATATACTTTCAGTTTGTACATTATGTTATGCTCATCATCACTGTTTATGCAATCAGCAATCTGCTGAAGGGCAGAACATCAGTGTCTGACTAAAAGATCTGAACATCAAGTCAACTTATTAGCCGTACAATGTGCATGTGCAAACGATCCATTTACAGTATATGTCCTCTTTTCTAAATATTTAGACCAGATCCAACTTGGGAAATGTAAAATAACTTAATAAATTATAAAAAAAGATGACTGTTTTTAAAACATTAAACAATTGGTACAAGATTTGTTCATGGGGTAAAGTACGGAAGAAAACCTACTGGTAGGTAGTTTTCCTTCCATGTCAATCCGGTGACCACAATGCTTCATGTTTTACTTTAGTGATAGTTTAGCCAACCAAAACTTTGAATTTAAGGTAAGAACAAAGACTGTGATCATGTTTAAAAGAAACATTGAAGGTCAGTAGGAGACATGACGCTCACATTAGTTTCTTGTGTCCGAGGCATATTCTTCAGAGAATCTTGTGTAGTTGAAGGACAATGGGATGCTACTTCAACTTTTGCCTCTGACGGACAAACATCATTATTCCTGCAGAAAAAAGAGGTTCTTGTAAAAAAAATAAATAAATAACCACAGGTCTTATTGAGTATTATAAATGACCAATGCTACCTTAATATTATGAAAAAAAAATGTTCTTTAGATTCAAGAGTAGTATGTATAAGCATATATTTTATATCGTTTATATCAATATAACATCACAGTTTCAGGGCATATTTGCCCAACTACATTTTTGTCACTTGGTACTTTGCAGATAAAAATTTTAAATTCGAAACTTTGATATGTTTTGTTTTTTTGTTTTTTTTAAATATAACTACCTAGTGGTATCTAATGTAGTTAAAAGTACTTTTAATAATACCTCCCCCATCTCTTTATTGATTGATGCATCTTAAATCAACAGATTTTTGCTTTGATGAATAAAAATTCACAAAGTCATTACTCGTCACCTACGCACATGTGGATATTCATGTGTGTGTATGAATTTACAAGTTTACGTAAACCCCTCATCTTCTCCATCTATTCCTCACTATATGGATTCCCATCACTGCTGACTGATAAGCTGCTTTGACCCTGTGTGTCTACATGTCCTGCAGTCGATGGAGATGATGATCGATGTTTCAAGTGACATTTCTCAGCTAATAACCTCTTATCCTATTGATTCTCTGCCCAGATACCCTGCTCTGCTCTCTTACAACAAATGGATTTTGTCCCCTGCTGTCCTTCTCACCACTCATCTTCATTTCTCAAGTTTCAGTTCTTTATAGAATATTTCACATGGACATTCAGCCCATCTTGGGTTTTTTTGTTTTGTTTTTTTTGGTTTTGTTTTTCTCTAATTTTTGTTTTCATACTCCATGTAGAGCATCCCAAGACTAAAATCTACTGTGAATTAAAACCAAATGAGAGAGAGGCCCACTTCTAAAGTCATCATGCAGTTTGCCAAAGGGAGTGACTGTCACTGCAGCTGTGGTACATCTGAAAGGGCAGAAAAGGGAAGGAATAGAAAACGAGCCCAGCCAAAAACCCAGCCATGAGTTACCAGACTCTTTGAGGAGCTTTCTGAAAGGAAATGATGTTTCTGCACATCCATATCACAAAGACAATCAATGCACACTCACTCACATCTTAATTAAAAACTGTGGGCATACAGCGAATGCTGGTTGTGCTGAAACTTTCACATTCTTGTTGAAAAAATTCAGTTTGTTCATTGTGTAACTTTTAGTCTGAGTACTTTGATTGGTGGTGTGACTTGAGTTGTGTGCTAATAAAAAACAATGAATAGTAGCTGAGAGAAATTTATGAGCTAGATAATTACAAAATGGTGTCGTCACACTTACTTCACTAAATGCATCTCAATGTGCTGAGTAGAATCCTCCCTAAAAGAGATGTAGTGTGAAGCAATTAAGTTGTCTCATGCCTATCGACTCTTGTGCAACAAAAACTCAAAATGGGCACTTTCCAACCAAAACTTCTAAAACTTCTCTTGGTCATCTGTTCATGTTTGTCTTCATGGTTGTTCTTCAAGTTTTATCTCTATTAAAAGCGCTAATTGTGTATTCACTTAAATGAAGCATCTATCCAGGATGCAGATTACAGCGAATTTAATAGAAGAGGGTGCTAATCTGTTCGCATGTCTCTGTGCAGGTGTTGATTACAACTATTAAGAATAAACAAACCTGAAGCCTGATAGACCATCATTTAGTCATCCCACTCATTTCCATGATTAATAACCCTGTGCTCAGTATTATGCTGAATAAGGATATTTACAACCCACCAATCCAAACGGCCACTGCAGATACTTGCATTTAACTTGACAGTCCGTAAACAGCCATAAAGTATAAAAACAATAAACTCACTTCCTGTAATTGCATTATTTTGCCAAGGAGGTCTAGTTTCTAGTATCATTGCTAAAAATGAAACTGGTATAGACAGAACACTATTCGGAATACAATCTTTAATAAAAGATTGGGAAAAAAAGGATCTCTGTACTGAGCATACACTAAGATGAACTTCAAGCCTGCGAATCAGCCCATATGGCTAAATGTGTTTGTAGAATATATATCCTCCCACTATAGGCCAATTAGCTCCATTTTCTCACAAAAAAACCCTACTTCCACTCATGTCCAATAACTCAGGGAGATGTTTTGATTTTGAGCGTTTACAGTGGAGGACTTATCATCTTATTTCGAATTAGAGTAGAACAAGTGTTGACACTACGTTTGCTCGGGATCACAAAGGCTGAAAAAGAGAAAGAAATATTTTTACATCAAATTATTTACACACTGGTGATGATAAAAAGTTTAACACTGAACATGGCATTCTAGCGCTTTCCCTATTGCTGAAAGTCTTATATATTTTTCCATTTGAACTAAATCTCTTTGCATATACCTCCAGTATATAGAAAACTACATTAAAACTACATTAAATCTAATGTAGTGATTGGGGTACTCGGACAGGAATTTTCCATATTTCCTTGTCAATAAAGTACAGAGTCTTCGTGATAATCAAAACAAACCTTCTCTAACCATAACCAAAGTTCTTTTGTTGTCTAAACCTGGCCACATATTGGACTCTGGGTGCCATCACTCATTCTGCGTTTGACAATACATCCACCCCAACCAACCCCAATCACCTCCTTGCAACTCAATTGCTGTTGATGAATCTTATGGTTCATTTATTCAAAGAATATGTTTCTATTTGAAAGACATTAGTTTGAAAATTGGGCTAAGAGTAACAAAAATGGAAAACCTGTGTCCACAAATCAATAGATTCAATTCAGTGACTAGTTCATAAATGGCTGTCAAAGTTGGCTGTGCATAGATGGATGTAGTTGAAGAAATTGTTTCCTAGACATTATCTTTCTATACAAATAACCCGCAACAGCAAAAAACAATTTGTAGGAATTGTAATCGCCAGCTTGATGATGCTCATAGGCAACTTTTTTTTTTTTTTAATGAATGGAGCGTTGCATTTATTAATGGTATCAGAGTCAGCAGGAGGTGACAGCAGTGGATGGCAGGCATACAGAGGACACACCCTTGAAAGACAAGGGTTTGCATCCGGAATGCGGTCAGGTCAGGTTTAGGTAATAAAAAGCAGTTTGGTTGAGGTCGGGAAGAGTTCATGGTTTTGTCAAATAAATGAATAATTCTATTAGGTCTGAAGTCAATTTGAATTTTTTATTTTTTTGTATTAAACCAAATGAAAGTCTTTCACTAACCTTAAGCAAGTGCTGGGAGAGTCTAAACATAATCATAAAAAAAAGTTGTTATAATGCTGTGGCCACTATGATCAGATTGTTTGGCAGAAAACGAAGACATTGTCTGAATTCTTAACACTGATGCGTTCAGTATTAATGGCTTTGCAACTTGCGAAAATATGTCTTTTAACAAAATATCATTCATCATCATTCATTATTTTAAAATCAACATGATCTGGTCGAAATTACATACAGATTGCATAGAAAATGTATTTGCTTTACGGTGAAAGAGTTGAATTGAGAATAACATCTTAACAAAAATTGCAGAACAGGGACGCAATAATAATGACACAAATCCAAGGTCACAGGGTTAAAACGCTTCAAAGTGCTATAAGTATAAAAAGCATTTTGAATTATTATTATACATCTGATTTTCTTGCTCTTGTGTTTATCATATGCTGATAAGGGAGTTTAAATCTTTTATGTAGCTCTGTATCTCTGCACATATTTAGATCATATTTCAACCCATCATTGTACTGACTTTTTTTTTCCGACTTGAAATTGTCCACCTAGCACTGTAAAGTTCAAACATATATATAAAAAATAGGAAAATTTTAACCTTTCAGATTCTATAGTAGGAGGCCTCTGAGGTTGAAATTTAATTGTTTTGAAGTTTTTTTACATTTTTAACAACAAGTTATAGGCAAATGATCTAATATTGTTGACGTTGGTTCCTGAACTAATATACAGAAGAACTAAGGGTTCGTTTGCAGGGTTGATTGCTTATGTGGCCCAATAACAGAGTACTAATCGCATAACAGCCATATATTTTTTATGAATAGTCATTTATATATACCACAACATAAAAAAACACATACCAGTTTTAATGTTGAGGCTGATCTGTATATAATATACGCAATGTTCTCTGAATGAATTAAGCTACGATCTGAGTTTCCAGAGTTTGTCTTTTTTTCCATCTCCAACACTGTGAAGTTGTTTACAAAAATGTAATGATGTCAACAGAGACTGGAATCCATTGCATGACGCCACATCAGAAACAGGGGTGTCCTGCATGTTTGTCTCCCAATTCATACAGACTCCAGACATTTGCATTTGGCCCATCTTCATGTAAATTCCAATCACTTTTTCAGTTTCCTTTTACTGTTGTTTATAGATGTTCCATTCATTTGAAAGCTGAACTCATCTGTGTGTCCCTGAACAACACTGTCTGGCTTGTGCCTATTATGCTCGCTACTTATCATACTAAAAGGAATACATGCATCTCTCCAAAGCACTTACATCTCCACACTGAAGAACATCCTCAACTGTCCCTGAAAAATAAAACAACATCCCCCAAAACACTCCAGAACTTTCAAAACCTGCGTCTGCCTAATGCAACAAGCAGCTATTTAGGAAAAAAAACAAAGCATAGAAAAAAACCAAGGATCAAGATTGAATTTTTTTTTTTTTAAACTGATAGATACAGAAAAAGTTTCAAATACTTCAAGTACAAAAATAATTTATTCATGAATTCAAATCTGGTCTAAACAGAAAATCTTTAACAGAAAAAAAAAAAAAAAAAACTTATTCTATTAGTATATTTTTTCCTGTATAGTCCTGGATGAAATTATTGGCACCCCTGAATTTTAATTACAGAATTTAGAATATCTTCAAAAATAAATGCAAGTTAACAAGTTTTGTATAATCAGAGTAAAATATCCAAATCTACCAAACAACAACAAAAAAGCATGCTTTCAAATAGTCAAATAAAAAATGCAGA
This sequence comes from Istiophorus platypterus, assembly GCA_016859345.1. Taxonomy (NCBI): domain Eukaryota; kingdom Metazoa; phylum Chordata; class Actinopteri; order Istiophoriformes; family Istiophoridae; genus Istiophorus; species Istiophorus platypterus. Next base: position 16,827,466 of record CM029128.1, on the reverse strand, counting down.
CACAAAATGTATTCTTGACACAATTATTGACACTTTTTTGATGAGTTTAAATTAGTTTTTTAAATAAAATAATTAACAAATTAGACTCAGCCATGACCTGAATAAACAATGAATGATGGTTTTAGTGCATAAAAAAAGAGTTGATTGTTTCATGTTTTTTTTTTTTTGTTTTTTCTCACAATGGTGAAGAGAAGAGAGAATCAGAAATTATATTCTCAAAAACCCTAACAATTACTAAGGCTAAAAGGCAACTATCAAAGATCTTGCTTGATCAGTGTTTGCGATGTTACAAAGAAGTATTACAGTTCAAAAATGAAACGTAAATGATAGAAGTCTGTAAAGGTTGATTTGGATTGTGTAAAAAACACTATGCAAGGCATTTTAAGGGCTTTAGGCTGACCTGGAGCAGGACAAGAAGGAAACAACTTTTCAAAGAAAGGTACAAAAACCAAGATTAATGTTTGCAAAAACTTTCACAGATAAGCAACAGTATTTCTGAGATAATGTTCTATGGACAAAGGAAAACAGTAGAACTCTCTGGGAATGCAATGTATCAGTTTGTTTATAGACAACAAAATGAAGCCCATAAGGAAAAGAAGACCCTACCTACAGTAAACCATGATGGGGGTTTTATCAGGCTGTGAAGCTGCTTTACTGCCTCTGGTACTGGAGCCACTGAATGTATCAAAGAAATGATGAAATCAGAAGATTACCAAGGAGTTTTAGAGCAACATGATTCACCCAGTGTCAGAAAACTAGGTTTGAGGTGAAGGTCTTTCAGCAGGACAACAACCCAAAGCAAACATCCAGCAGTACAACAGAATGGTTGAGAAGGAGAAGATGGACTGTTAATCTGGCCGGCAATCAGACTCGAACTTAATTCCCATTGAAAACCTTTAGAGATGATGAGCTTAAATCTGCCAATGCAAAAAGGACTCCTGCAAACTTAAAAGAGCATTAACACATAGAAATGAAAGAGAGATGGAAACTACCAGCAGACATGTGCAGGAAGCTTCTAGATGGCTACAAGAAATGTTTGAAGGCTGCTATAGTTGCAAAAGGTTCTGCAACCGAATATTAGTGAAGGCTGCCAATAATTGTGTCTGGGGTAAATTTTGTGTTTGAATCATTTTACAATTGTGAAAGTCTGTTTTTTTGTTTGTTTGTTTCTTTTGTATTTTGTTTTTTTTTTTGTTGTAACCTTGAGCATTTTATTAAAACATTTTGATTGTAAAAAGTTGGTTAATTCTTCTTATTTTGTTATTTTTTTATTGTTAATAATTGGGTCTGGCATTCATTTTGTGTTTGTATTAATTCACTATTATGCAAGGTTTTTTTTTTTTTATTTTAATTTTCTCATGTTCTGCAACCTTGGCCGTTTTATTAAAATATTTGATATACATATTCCAAATTTGTTTATTGCCATTTATTTCTGAAGACATCATAGATTCTCTCCTTAAAATTGAGTGGTAGCAATAATTTCAACTAGTACTGTATGTGAACATGACAAAGCGCAAAATCCCCCTGTAATGTGTAAATTGCACTTGCTATTGTGATTACCGACTTTATCCATATATGTAGAATAGAATATATAAAATAGCCACATATACATACGCTCAAAATTTAATGATTGTATTTCACAGTAACTAAATATCCAAATGTTTAAGACACTGTAACAATGAAAAAAAAAAAAAAATTCCAGGCATGTTACTTACTTAAAACATGAGATATCCAGTTCAATAAAACAAAAACTGGAGCTTGAAGGAAAGTTTGCAGGTTGTGTGCGTTCACAGCCAGAATGCCGGACCTAAGGTATATACACATAGCATTGCAAGGCTAAACATAGAACCCATTGACTGTCTAAATGTGGTCTTTAAACTAAATAAATTAATTAATTAATTAATTAAGTACTATATTAGACAGCTTTTCCAGGATTAAGTCTATGACTCCACATTTGAACTGTTAAAATGTAATGTTTTAATCTTTTAGTATATCTAAATAAATAATATTTATAGGAAAATGACAAGTGATTTTCTCTAAACTATTGATGTTTCATATGAAATACACACATTTGAATATATAATCTCACCAATTTCAGATATCAAATTTGAGTAAATGTTTAATCTCTGTTTGAGGTGGGTAAACTCAAACCTTTGCATTCAGATAGTTTCTTTTTATCTGACACAAATATCTCGTTCCTACAGTTTAAGCAATTCATATAATCACGCATATAACTCCAACAAAAAAAAAAAAATTCTGATTCATCAAAATCTCATATAGAGCTCAGATGGAAACTTAACCAAGATGCTGACTGATCCTCGTAGTCTGTACTGAACTCTAACAAAAAATACCTCAGTGCTAAAGCATGAAAAATTGTTCTTTTGATAGCCTCTCACAAGTGGCAAAGGCATTTAGGAACAGACAAGGACAGTGTTTTTCCCACTTTTTTCTCTGCGTGTTGTTGAGCGCTGAATCTTCATTTAGTAATTTTCCCATGCCATAAAACTGGCACAGCAATTCCAAGCCACTGTCAATCACTGACACTGTGTACTGCTGCAGAATAATTTACAGGATAGTATGGATTTTGTCATAAAATCAGACATCTAGAAAGTCTAGATTAGGCTAACTTGAAAAAAAAAATCAACCTGATAATATTTATTAAGTTATGAAGTTTTACGCATTGCCTTACTTTAGAAAGAGCTGTTTTGGCTAATTGAACAGCATGAGGGCCTTCAATACATTATCAATGTATAGCATTATTTTCAGTCTGATTTCCTAATGATAATGTTTGCAAACTCACATAGAAAATATCAAAACAAATAATTCATAAGGACTGACTTATACAGTAATTCTTACCATTTAATTACACACATTTAATTAAAAAAGTATAAAATAGAGGTTTTGTTTTGTTCTACTTTATATTCCAATTAAAAGCTGTCATGTCATTCTAAATTTTAATGGAGCTTCACACCCACTCACTTTTAGCCTTCATACATTAAATCTTAATATAACCCAGTAGCATTTTTTGTGTTCTACAGTGCTTATATTTTCCCTCTTTGTGTGCACCTTTCATATTTGAGTGTGCATCAGCTGTTTTTAAATTCAGTACACTACCGGTTGTTCAAATTTTCCATTTGGTTAGTAAGTGGTTATATCACAGAAAACATTATTTAATAACAAGAAACATGCACATCCCATTTGTCTTAATTAGGTGGATTAGGTATACTTTGTGTTTGTGATTTAGATCTGAAAAGTTTTTTGTGACTTGAAAATTATGAAGGTATATTTGGTACTGTTTTTATTCTTATCTTACCCCTCCTATATGTGACTGTAAATCTTCTGCTATCCAGTTCATGCATGGAGTGCCACAGGGATCAGTCCTTGGTCTTTTACCATTCTCCTTCATGTTTCATGTATGAGTCAAATTTTATAAACATTAAACAAACATTAAATAAATTATTTTTAAAAAGATAAATAAATATTAAATGTTTCTGCAATGATTATAACTGCTAAATTTTCTTCTGCCTGCTATCCTCCTGCCTGCATCCTGGTCAGCTAACTTCTGGCCTGTTAACCTCCTGTCTGCCCCTCTTCCTGTCAGTTAGCCTCCTGTCTGGTCCTGACCCTGAAGTTCATGAGCAGTCTCCTTTTCTTGTGTCTCACTTTGTTTATGCTGGGAGGGGTTTAGGGGTCACTGGCCCTAGAAGGAAATAAGGGTCTTAGGGACATCAATACCCAAAGCTGCCAAGCTCAAAAGAGACTAAGCTGTCAAGCAACCTGCCTCAGCCAATTTCCCACCTGTTCCTGAGCCTATTCCTTAGGTGTACGTTCTGGCCGATGTCAAGCCTATTTCTCAATTTGTTCCTGAGTCCTCCGAAGTCAAGCCTGTTTCTTAGTCTGCCAACATCAGTCTGTTTCTGGTTCCCGGTTGGCAGTCTTCCTGGTCCCCAGTAGGCCCAGCCGACCGTTACTTCTGAGACCCAGATGGCTCTCCAGCCAACCCCTGCTCATGATTTTTAGGCAACAGTTTCTACTGACTCACGGCCAGACCTCCCAGATAATCAGTAAGCCGTCGCCCCAGCCGATGATGACCAGCAAGATAATCAGTGGTCCAGTTGTTTCCAGTTGGCTATCCTGCACAACAGCTCCAACTGTCTGTCCTCCACTGGGCCATGCATCCAAGGTTTCCTACTCCACCCCTGTCATGCCCCCAGGCTGTCTGCCTGAGGTCTCCTCCTCCGCTGGTACACCTATTCAAATACTGATTTAATTAATGCCTTAAAAACAAGGGCAATGCATGGCAATCTTCTTTTTTAATCTCACATCTGGCATATTAGTTGTGCTAAATTTGTTTTCATATATTCTCTCTGTTCTCATATATTTTTCAGAATTTTTTATTTATCTGCAGATATATGAAGCGGAGGCCTCTGAGCCACTGGCTGTAGTGCTGTCATCCAAAGACACATCTGACCTTCTGTGGGTTACCTCCCCCGATGGCACATGTAGCTGCACAGGCTACATGTACCCTTTTTCCTCTCATACATTTTCTATTTTCAGTTTGTTTGAAGATGTACTTACAGGGCTCTATCTTCCTGGCTTTGTTAAACATTGTAATGGGACACTTTTCCATCAGTTTCCTCTTGAAGAACACGGAGAAGAAGAGAAGGATATTGTAGGTTGAGAACAAAGCGAAAAAAGATAAACAGAGGAGGAGAGATTGAGCTCTGTCTAACATTTAATGAGCTGAGATGTGGATAAATTTGTCAGCACTGGAAGTGTAAGGCTTCTGTGAAGGGATGTTGGGTTCTGGGCCTTGGCTAAGGGAGGTTTGTATTATTTGTGATTTAATTAGCCGCCTTTCACATAAAGACGTTAGCAACAGAGATGTATTTCTAAGAGCTTTGATCAGGGGAGCGTACTCCATAAGTTGACTATTTAGAGTGTTTCAGTTCTTGTGACTAAAACATGTATTTCTTTACATTTTCCTGGGCTCAGGTTGTCCTGAGATTGAATCCAAAATTAAATTGCCAATTTTCTACAGTGGGTTTGTAATGGCAATGTAGAGGTTGAAACACATTCACACACAAGGTGCTATTTTCAATGTATTTCTCGTTGAGGTTCCTGCATGCATGGAGGCTTTTATCAAGCTTCCTCTGCAAGGGTCCCTCCTGCAAACTTTTAATAGCCCAATGCGATTTCCTGTCATTGTACAACACTTTGTCATCAAATAAATAATAAAATAATCATGAAATGTGAAAGTGTTTTGGTTCTGTTAAGTGTTTTATATTGTGGAAGATGGTACCATAGGGGATTAAAATCATGTTGTGTCGGATGTAAGATAGAAATAATGCAGATAATGAGCAAATCAACACAGGAATACAAAGGCAATGAGTTAACTGAGTACAGATGAAGAAGCATCAAGCAAATGAAGCATGTTTAAAAGATGTTGGAATGTCTTGCATATTACACACTTATTACTGAGCTGTGAAACACTGGAAACATGCTTTGTCAGTTAGTGCAGCTAAGTGGAACTGATTATGACATATTCATCAAAATGTGATTTGCTTAAATAACTGTCACCAGCCCATCTATGCACACTCATAGTTGCCCAAGTTCATGCACTGCACTTTTACACTGAGCATACATAAGTTCACCTTTATTCATAAGTACATTTTTCTTCATTCTAACATGTATGTAGCACAAAAATAAATTGTTGTGTACAATCAAAAATTCATTGTTTACTTCTTTCCTGTTTTTTTGCCAGTGGGAGAAAGAAACAAAGGTAGAGACATAAAAAATGAATATCTGGGACTCAAACAAAGAAAGACAAAAAAAAAAAAACAAAGAAAGGGGTCATAGGAATAGAGACATGGAGGAGAAGACAAAGGAAAAGAGAGCCAGCACAAAGTGAGACCAAATATTCTGTCTTCTGTTTCCTCAAGCGGTTCATGCCTCTGCTTCCATTAACCTCCACGATGACGAGAAGAAAACAAACAGACACTCCGTACCTTTCTCTCCTGCACCCAGTAGTACATGTGATGCTGAGGTAGGGAATGGATCATGGACGATACGGATTAGGAGACAACAGGGTTCCCTTCATCTGGCTGGATGCAGCTGGAGGGCTGATTAGTCAACCCAAGCGTGGGTGAGGAAGGGGACGCCCGATGCTATCACAGCCTCTCAAACTCACTTCCTCACTGGGAACCCTGCAGACGACCGTGAAATTGATCAAGCTGCCTGAAAAGATGTTGCAGTATGTGTGAGTGACGTGTCAAAGGAGGAAAATGAGAATAACTTCTATATGAAGATGCCTGCAGGTCATTAAAAACATTTGGTTGTCATTTATCAGATTCTGTTAACTGGAGTCGAGGGTGAATTTGGTCAGTAGATCTCATTTTTACTGGTTTTGTATGCATCATTTTTTTTTTTTTTCACGTTGAACCATCTTTATCCTATATTCATTGTATTCTCTCTTTCAACACAAAAATAGCGACATGTCTGCCTTACATTTTATTGAATTAAAGAAACTATTGAGCTGCTATTGACAAAAAAAGACACAAAAAAGACAAGCATCCTGACATGTTTACTGATTATCACTCACAACATTCATTTCAGAAAAGTACAAGTTTTAAAAAATTTTCTGTCACTGGTTGCACACTAACAAGACTGAAATCAAACAATGGGAAAACAGTGTTGCAATTCTATCACGAGTGTATAGAGACCCCAAAAGGTCCTAGTGGGATTTTTTTGCTGAACTTTTGCATTACCTGCAGGAGGCCTCATGTGTTGTGGTTGTGTAATTTACATGGCTATATTACATTAGCTGTATCTATGGTGTTTACTGAACCTATATATTAATCTTCGCCAAGGAAGTTGATACTCCCACCAGGAACTGTCAGCCTTTGAGTCTTGTGCTTTTAATTGATAAAACAGATGTGTTACCAATCGAGCACATTAATTCAGGACTGGCATCACCGCAATACTTGGCCAATAAAACTATATCAGCAAGGCCTCCACATTAAACTAAAGTGTAAAATGTTGGTCCATGCCTTACAGAGAAAGACTTAAAAGTGATTTTTAAAAAAGTGCTATTCGTAAGGGTTGTTTTGTTTAGGGAGATAATGCTTTGAGATAAAAGTAGTACTTTGGTGAGGTCAAGGAGTTTTGTCATTAGAGTTACAATAATAACCATGTAGTTAAAGTTATGAAACAATCATGGCCATGCTCAAAAGAAACAATGACTCGTAATTTTCCTGGTCCATCCATCCATCAATGACCTCCTCCCCCAGTAATATTCTATATTATAGATACTACAATAACACCACCTGACTTCCTCCTTTGCTCCAATCATAATTACTATGGATGTTTGAGGGTGTTAGATCCTATAGGATGTTAGAGGTTGTTACAGACAGATGACAAATTGAAGGAAAAACCTATGTAAAGTATCTTAGTAAGATGTTTGGCTACCATGTGCCTCCAGCTTCATTGTGCCTTGGCCTTGATTCTCCAAATCTCTGGAGCTCTGCTGGAGGGGTGAACACCTTATCTCATAATGATATTCAATCATTTGTTTTTTTTGATGGTGATGGTGGAGAGCGCTGTCTGACATGTCAGTCCAAAATCTCCCAGAGGTATTCAGTTGGGTTGACATCTGGTGACAGCAAAAGTCATAGCATATGATTCACATCATCTTCATACTCATCAAACCATTCAGTGAACCCTCGTACCCTATGGATGGGGGCATTGTTATTCTGTTTATCACTCATATTTTAAGGTCCTTCCTTTAATTTTTCACGTCTCGAGATGTAATTTTCAAGCCGTTTTAGAAACATGTAGGTATTTAGTGCTACATCCATTAAAAGCCAGTGTGTCACAGCCAAAGCCATATACATAATTATACAGCAATGACGCCACCTAAATCTATAATCATACCATAATGATAAGCCCAGATGCTCAGTCATATATGCAGCCATCTAGCCATATAGCCACTGTGTCACAATCACAGCCATGGAAACAGAAGGTCACAATTCAATTTAAGTAGCTTCCGCCAGTTTCATAATATTAGCTGAAAACACCTCTGGCAGACTTATCTACCTTTACTACAGCATACAGCAATATCAGCTACAGCAAAGAGTATTGGCCATGTTATCCATATTTTCAAAACCCACTGCAAGGGAATGCAAAAGTAATTGAAAAAAAAAAAATTCCTACACTGACCTCTCAGGGATTCTGAACAGTTTGAATCTGATTGTTTGGAAAAAAATGAATTATCCGAGCCTACAAAGCAAAATACGCACTTTTTATTCATACAAAACATAATGTGCAATTAAAAAAAACAAAACAAACGTCCTATATACAGTAACATATGTGCTATATTTAATGAAAACTATACTGTCTGCATGAAGTGATTTTATATAAAATGCCAATCATGAAATCTATGCTACTACTTAATTAAGAGACATATATGAGATACTGATATATTCTCCACTTGTTTGCATATCAATGCGACAACAGCTATGTCACTATTATGCTGAGTCTTATTCACTACCGTAAGTCTCTCAAGAGGTCAAATGATATGAGATTAGTCTCCTTAGATTTAAACAAGGAAAAACAAAAACACTGCCAAGAGAAAATGGATATCCTGAAGAATTACTTTTTTTTTCCAGCTCAAAGTTTATCAATTTTTCTTTAAGTGGTGTTGCCCAGACTGCAGATAGCATCTTCCTTTCTGGCATTGCTCCAGGATTCTTTAAATGTGAGCATCAGATCTCCCCTTATGTACTTGTCTCCTCCTCGATCTCTCTTCCCTCTGACACATCCACTTCTTCAGCGACCTGTGACCTGCATTTCTTCCAGTCACTCATCCAGAGCAGGAGCTGGGTCAGCTTGACCTTTTATCCATCAAATACATAGCTAGAGTCAGAGTGTGCTTTGAGCCAATGGTAGCTCTTCTCTATACAGGCTAATTTTGTTTGGTCTACATTTACCATTTCATCTGTGACACTTAAAGGGAGTCATGCAGAAATTGACTTTCACTGTAGATAGAAGCACCATCATCCTCTCATTTCAGGCTTAACTTTGATGCACAATCTGAGGCTTGCAACTTAAGAGGATTGACCTCGACCACAACAACAATGAGCACACTCATATGCAATATCTTCAATATGTAATAAAGCTACAGGGTGACAGCTGATACTCGCATTGTCTTATTCTATGACCGATCCTGGTGGAAAACACTCTAAACATTAAAGATATGCTCAATAAAAAGGCAGCGGACTCTTTTTTTTCATTTATACTGGTCATCCAGGTTTCTCTTCAACAGGGCTGCAGAATGACCATCTGAAGAAAAGAGTGCTATTAGATTAAAAGTGCCATCCTTCATTAAAGAACATTTGCAATTGAATGATTCTGGTTTGTGTTGGCGGAACAAATGGGCAAAGAAATCCTCTGAGTTACAGTACAGCTCCTCTCAGCAGTGTCATTTACGTGACCCAATAAAGGAATAATGAGACATCACTGAACTGTCAATTACAGGTACAGTCATGTTCTCTGTGGCTTGTTTATTTTGTCAGATGATATATATCCCCCAGAGAATGCAGTATGTACGGAAAGTCTGATTTCAATAGGTATTATGTAAGTAATAACTGAACTGAGTGAATTATCTGTAATGCCTCTGGAGCTTTTCTCACTGAAGCAAAGGGAAATGCATCCACTTTACAAGTCTAGGAGCACAAAAAGATGTGCTTTACATTGTCATGGTGCTTAGTTTTAAGTCACAGTCACAAAGAAGACAAGAGCTTCATGTAGGCTCATACATCTGAAAAAATCTAGTCCTAAAAACCTTATTTTCTTAAAACAAGTTACAAAGCTAGGATGGTATGAATATTTCATCCTATTTCAAATAGAAATGAACTTGTTACAGCATTTTTTTAGATATGAGTTTCTGCATCTTCAATCCAAAAAAAGATTAAAGCAGGTTTCTACACTGTAGTCTACCTTTGTATATATCTCACCATTGACAGTTGTCTATATGCAAATTTAAAAGGCACATAAAAACAGTTGGAAGGAAATGCATCTAATGATACATTAAATTTTGTTTAATTTTGGAAGATTTTATTGAGTCAGCTTCTTTAAAGACATCTACATTAAGACACCTTCCGGAGAGAGTTGATATTGCCAACTTGACTGCTGAAAACAAAATATTGTATCAGCATTAAATCCTTAACCTGGGACACTATAGAGCAATAAAAACAAACCTAAAGATTATGACAAATCCAAATTATTCATTCCATTCATCTTAATGTATTCCCAACATGTAATAATGTTCTGTATATGCAAGATGAAACCTTTCAGCTGAAAATCCACTTGAGGCCACTTGTGGACTTGATGAATTGTGGATTTCAACAGCCCTTAGCACTCATGGACTTCCTGGTTACTAACCCATTAAGTCAGCAAGCCTCCAAGTGCGATGAAATCCGGACATTTGGATTCAACCAAAATCATTGAGCTGACTCATTTATCCGTTAATTCAATCATTTGATACATCCAGATATTGAAAGATTTCCTATTTTAGCCCCCGTAAGTTACTAGTGCATATTGTAACACCAGACCAAGTGACGCTGCTGCAGGAAAATCTATTAGAGTATTTAACTGAGCAACGGTGTGTCTCATTTTGTGCAAATTGAACTTGTAGGTTGTAAGAAGAAGACATTGTTATTTAATCTTTCAAGTCTCATTTCAAGGATATAATATTAAACAAAATAATTTGATAAAGAGGTTTTTACAGTGTATAAATAGCCGTCGTGTCATCTCAAATGTCACGCTTTGTGAAATGTCGTCCTTTGCGAAATGTTGCTGTGTTCTGTGAAATGTTGTTGTGTTTTGTGAAATGCCATTGTGTTTTGACCCTCAGGGCCACCGTAAATTATTGTCCAACAAAGTAGGCGAGTGGTATCAGACCATCCATGCGCACTCACACTTTTTGAAGCTTCTACACTGTTTTGCTCGCTGACCCCAAAATACCCTTTGAAATGGATTGACGGCTTAAACCACCCACACATGTTTGAAGGGGATGTGAGAAAGCAGCATCAAGCAGCAAGTGAGTATGAAATGCATACTGTAGAGGTCTGTATGACATTGTCAGATTTTATCATCAAATGTACAAGTGTGTAGCGGTTGTGTCTGTGCAATTCAAAACATAATCATTTAACCGGTGCAGTGTTTCCATCCGAGAGAGTAAGTGGTATTCTTGTTCTCTCTCTGCTCTATGGTCTGCACTCACTGCAAAAATGGTTATTCATGAAAGTTGTATGTTATATCTTAATTTATGGTGATTAAGTCATTTTGTCTTCTCTAATTTGAATAATTTCTGATGCACCATGGGTGTTACAACACACAGGACACGATCTCTACCCCGTTGGTTTTGATTTTTCTGAGCAAGATATTCAATCATTTATTCTTATACACTTTATTTTGTTGAATCGGTTAGACAGTGTTCACTGCAAAACGATAGACGTCACCATTACAACAAAAGTTCAAATAACTTTTCTTGGTAAATTCATATTGCAACAGGATGGACATGACTTCACTGCATGTCAACAAAAGAAACAAGAAAAATAGATGTAATAAACAAAGAAAAAATGTAAATAAATAACAAGAAGAGAACAAGCTAAAAAATGATGAAAATTTCTGAGGGTTAGATGAAATCGATACTGCTCCATCTGTCCATGAAATATGAAGGTACAGCCAGCAGAAAGTTCGCTTACGTTTGCACAAAGACAGCTAGCCTTGGTTTTTTTGGACAGGAATGAAATCCACCTTCCAGCACCAACTAAAAAAGTATCATCAACACATTATACCATATCTTGTTGTTCAATCTCAACTTAAAACAAAGGAAAAAAAAAAATTTTGGCTATAAGGGGGAGTATGTGTGGGACTATTTTTTTGGCCCAGACCTCCTGCAGTCTTGTTGTCACTGTGAGGATTCTGGAAAACTCTAAATTCTCTAAATAAACTCATTTGGTTTTCTATACACAGCCACAACATTAAAACTGGTAACTGGTTTTGATGCGTGGCAGATCGGTTTATATTTACTGTTTATATTTCCATTGAATTAGATTGATCTTAATTTCAATTGTTAATTGCTAGAGAGGTTATAAAGCATACCACACAAATAAAAGGAAGAAAGAAATTGCACATTTTTATCAGGTGATGAGCCATGGGTTACATGTAGGTTAAATCCATGTCATAAGAATACATGTGATTGATTCAGTTTTATCTATATAGCACAATATCATTACGGAGGTTTTCTCAGGGTACTTCATATAGAGCAGGTCTAGTCCAGACTCTTTATAGTTATTATTCAAAGAGACCCAATATTTCCCCCATGAGCAAGAACTTGGTGACAGTGGCAACAAAAAACTCCTTTTTAACAGTAGAAACGTTGAACAGATCCTGGCTCATGGTGGTAGTGGTGGGGGGGGGGGTCTGCCTCGACTGGCTGGGTTGAGAGAGAGAGAGAGAGAGAGAGAGAGAGAGAGAGAGAAAGGGGGATAGAGCATAGCACAATACAGGTACCATGTAAGGATGGTTGACAACAATGGCATTACTAACAAAGCTAATAGTTATACCATGGGGCTAATAATATTACTAATAGCACTAAATGAAATGGTAACAGTAGTAATCATACTGATTAAAGCAGCGGGTGTTGATCAGGCTCATGGGGCAGTAGCTCTTTGAGATAGGACGGGGCCTGGCCATTAAGGGCTTTATAGGTGAAGAGGAGGATTTAAAATTGTGTTGTGGAATTCACAGGGAGCCAATGCAGAGAAGCAAACACAGGCGAGATATGATCTCTCTTTCTCTTTCTTGTCAGTACTCTGGCTGCAGAATTCTGAATCAGCTGGAGAATATTCACAGATTTGTTGAGAAAGCCTGATAATAAAGAGTTGCAATAATCGAGCCTAGAAGTAACGAAAGCATGTGCTAGTTTTTCCACATCATTTTGAGAAAGGATGTGCCTGTATTTGTGATATTATGTGTGTGAAAAAGTTAGTCCTTGAAGTTTGTTTTATGTGGGAGTTAAAGGACACGTCCTGATCGAAGAGAACTCCAAGATTCCTCGTTGTGGTGCTAGAGGCCAGAGCAATGCCATCTAGAGTAAGTATAATTAGATAATGCGTTTTTGCGAGGTGTTGCGGGCCAAGCACAACAACTTTAGTTTTATCTGAGTTCAAAGGGAGTTGCTGGTCATCCAGATCTTTATATCCTTAAGACATGCATGAAGTTTAGCTAACTTATTCGTCAGGCTTCATCAACAGATACAATTGGATATCATCTGCTAAACAATGGAAGTTTATGTAGTGTTTCCTGATAATATTGCCTAAGGGAAACATATATATGGTGAATAGAACTGGTCCAAGCACAGAACGTTGTGAAACTCTGTGACTAACTTTTGAGTAGATGGAGGATTCATTGTTAATATGCACAATTTAATATTGCTCTGATGACTAGGACTTAAACCAGCTAAGAGTGAGTCCTTTAACCGCAATGAAATGCTCCAGTCTCTGTAATAGGATTTGATGGTCAATATGTCAAATGTGGTTGTCTGTTTTATCAGGCAATATCTGATATAACAAGTATGGAGACAACAAATTTATCCAATCTGGTTAGTAGATCATTTGTAACCTTCACCAGTGCTGTCTCCATGCTATGATGCCTCTAAATCCTGACTGAAAATCCTCAGATAAACTATTATTATGTAAAAAGTCACGCAACTGGTTGGCGACAGTTTTCTCATGGATCTTAGAGAGAAAGAGAAGGTTAGATATGGGTCTATAGTGGCTAAAACATCTGGACTGAGGCTAGGCTTTTTAAGAAGAGGTTTAATTACAGCTATTTTAAAGGACTGATGTACATAGCCCGATAGTAAGGACAGATGTTTATATCTAGTAGAGGTGGGCTAGCTAAGGGTAGAATTTCCTTAAGCAGCCTGGTTGGGATGAGGTCTAATAGACAGGTTGATGGTTTTGATGAAGAGATCACTGAAGTTAGTTAGCGAAGGCCGATAAGAGAGAAACTAAGTATATATTGGGTTTTACGGCTGTTTCCTGTGTTTGAGGAAAAATTAGTGCTATTTGAGGGTGGTGGGGATTAACTGTGTCTCTAATAGTTGGAATTATATCATTAAAGAAGCTCATGAAATCATCACTACTGAGAGTTATAGGAATACATGGATCAACTGAGCCATGACTTTCAGTCAGCCTGGCTACAAGGCTGAAAAGAAACCTAGGGTTGTTTTTATTTTCCTCTATTAGAGATGAGTAAAGCTCTGGCATTGCTGAGGGCCTTCTTTTAAGTTTTAAGACTATCATGCCACGCTAAGCGGGATTGTTCCAGTTTAGTTTAGCGCCATATCCTTTCAAGTTTTCATGTTGTTTGCTTTAATATACGGATTTGAGAGTTAAACCATGGAGCTAACCTCCTTTGTTTTATTATCTTCTTTTTTAGAGGGGCAATTGAATCGAGTTTCATTCTCACTGAGCCTAAAGCACTATGAACAAGCTGATCAGCTTAGGAGGGGCTAAAGTTAGCATACAAGTTCTCTGTTATATTGTGATATGGCAGTGAATTTAGCACTGATGGAATCACTTCCTTAGCTACAGCTCTATCAGGCAGACATCTAGTTAAGGCCTTTTTTTCCTAATGATGTGTCCAGCAATAGAAGCTCAAAAGTTATTAAATAATGGTCCGAGAGAAGAGGATTCTTGTTCAATTTCTATGCCATAAGTCAGAAAAGGTGGAGGGTGTGGTTAAAACAATCAGTGGGTTTATTTACCCTTTTTACACTTGAGTGTTGCTCTTAAATTTTTCTGTTACACTTAGTAGAAGTAGCTTGGTAAACACATATGCTCACACTCACCAAAGAACTTCTTTTTACTTCTAAATTGCCTCTGAAGGGTATTCTTTATTGCTAGTCCCTTTTTTTAAAAGCATGGCTCTTGATTTGCTGTCTGTTGAATGAAATTTTAACCTACTCTATCAAGCCCCTTCTTTTGTTTGGTACGTGTAAATAGCTCTGCATTAGTCAATATTTTTCTCGGTAGCAGGGGGTGTTTTTCAGTGCAGTGGCCAGTTATTCGGCAGGGGGCCAGCATGAGCCAAACTGCATGCTACAGCGTGTGTGGTGATTAATCATGCTGTGACTCTGCGTCTCTCGGGCCTGTCAACTACTCTGGCCACATGAGGTCTGGGAACATCTGGGGATGTCTGGGGACTTTGTGGGGGTGGACCATGACCCATTCATCTCCCAGGGACAGGGACCAGACGTGCCGTCTCAATCTCATGTCACCCCCCCCCACCCCCCTGGGGTCCCTGCAGACCCAGCCTGGACAAAAGGTGTACACTCTTGTTACATGACACATAACACTTTGAGGAACTGTGAACAGGGGAAGGTGATGTCTTGGGGCTCTACATCAGTGACAGTAACAACCGGGCCTGGTAATATGCCTGTTGGTGAGCTATCAAGAAGAACAACAACCTGCTGGGTGTGGGAATAAGGCCTGACACATTGCTTTAGCAGAAACTGCTTAAGACAGGGATGCAGCTTAAAATACCACAGCAACAAACACACAAAAGTGGCACAGGAGTACACTGATAAAATATATAAATCTTGTGCTTATAGCAGCACATCGGCGTGAAAGTGCTGAAAATATGCACTGGTTGAAAGGCAATAAAAGATGACGAAAAAGAGCAAAATACAAAGAGGTGTTAGTGGTATCTTTCCTTGCAGGTAGATCAGTGTAGCTGGAAATAACTACATGGCTTCTAACAATACATAAAAGCCCTGTCCTCACAAAATCCTCCTCCACTGGTGTCACAAAGCTCTGTCTTCATAAGGTATTCAATTGTATTTGGGAGCTGGTTCAATTCTTTGTAAGCTAGACACTATGGGTTTCATTAAACTTCATACTGTAATGATTCAACTTTAAACCACCACACAATTGAGATTAGGGAGTATGTATTATTTAGATTGCTCTGTTTATTGTAACAATTCAGGAACATAACCGGTTGCCCCCTCCCTCAAAAAAAAAAAAAAAAAAAAAAATCCAAAAAAAATCCTTGTTTAAATGCTCTCAGTGCAGATGACCTAAATATTAGTATTAGTATTAGTATGAAATATGCAAAGCAAGATTTTATAAACAAATCCTTCCGTTGGCCAGATTCTTCACCCATTAAAAGAATCCGCTGAATTTTTCACTCCAGGCATTGTGTGCTGTATCTTATTTGGTAAACATGAACCTGCTTCTATCTGTGGTACAATCCTGGTGATTCATAGTAAATCAATTCAGCAGAGATAAGATAAATCAGCTGTGATGAAGTTAATGCAGATGAGGTATTTTGGGCATAAAGGAACCAGCTGATCATGCAGTGGCCCCTGTGCCTGTTCCAGGAAACTGGTGTATGGCAGAGATACATGAGCCGCATTCCCCCCTCTCTTCGAGTGTGACGGCATGATGAATGATTGCCGGGGGGAGCAGAGGAAATGCAGCCAGGGTAGGTCTAACATGCGGGAATCATGGGGTATACATGCACTGGCTTTGTTCGCAGGTGTGTTTCCTTTTTTATCCTTCTGTCCCCGCGGCCGGGAGATCAAACACGAGGTCTTTCGAAAGCGATTTGAGGACCTCCCTTTAGTGCAGCATTTGACAGGTGGTGGCTCACAATGCATTGTTTTTCAGAGGCAAAGATTTGACATTTTAAATCCCGCTTAAATCAGTGCTATTGGACATTTCTAGGCACATGCACAGTGACACGTGCACACACAAAGAGCCGTATAAGCAGACACAAGCACATTGACACATGGCTCTCAGTGATGGGATTACCATGACTCTGGTGAAACTTTAGCAGAAACCACATGGATATGGACTATAATCTCTAATATGAGGGTCAGTATATGCCACAAAATAAAATGCTATCGAACAGCACAGGAAAATCCACATGCAGATGTGCCTGTGGCAACAATCAAACACAAAAGTTATGAGAAATTAAACACCAGAAAGTGAGCATTTCAGATGTGAGTTTCAAATGTGCACTTGTCACAATGAAGCATGTTTCACATGATTAGACACTAGAACAGTAAAGTGAAATAAGAGGCCCAAACTGGTGCAAAGCCATTAGCTGGAGTGTTCTTGGCTTTCCGTAAGTTTGAGCTGAGAATCAAATCTCTGCATAATACTATCATCATTTGTGTTTTCTGCATCCAAGAGGCATCTTATGTCTTTGTTGTGTTTTTCTATTGAGTCATAAGGGGGAGACTCTTATCTTGCTCACATGCCCAGGTGGGGATTTAACTGGGACATCCATTGACTGTACTCTGGTAAAGGCAGCTCATATCAAGAACCGAAAACAACACAACTCATCTGGCTAGTTGAATGAATTCCGAGAGCATTTATTCAAATGCTCTTAAAGTTTGCTCCTAAGTGCTATTTCCCAAAACAGCACTTAGGAGCATGTGCCTGCATTCAACTGTTAAAAGCTTCTTAATATCGCTGTCCATGGTGCTGAAAGGAAGCAGGAATTAACCGTACGTGAGGTACTTGACTTAATCAACTGTTTGTAAGCCGCATAATATTAAAATACTGAATATAAATGTAACAGATGGTCATATAGGAGCGTTTTATGCTTAGAATGCCCACACAGAGTACTTCTTAAAAAAGGACATCATTTTTAGTCAGAGATTCCAGCTCAGTGCATTCTATGATTCATGTTACTCGAATGATGTCGATGTTTAAGACTGAAAAATAAATAAATCTTTAAATAAAAAAGTAATGGTTATTAAGCGTCCAAGGTGCACCATTAACAGTTGTCAATCTGTTAATGTAAAATTAATGTTCCTGCAAATGAAAATTATGGAACAGGTATGAAACAGTGACAGAAACATGGCCTATTAGGACTACATGTTAACAAGCCGTCACTTCCAAGCCAATCCAAAGCAGCTGCTCTGCGCTGCTAAAAGCCTGTGCATTTGTATCAGAATCAGTATCAGGGGAGAAAAAAATTGTCAGTGCATCCATAGTTTGGTTTATTTTATCTTTTAAACACAATTTATGTTGCATCATACACAAGAGAGAATCGGTGGTCATTATAGTATGATAGACTTTAAATGAAATATTTATACCAACATGACTCCCACGTGACTGCATTCCAACAATTTTATAGAATGAGTTTTACATTTATTTTAGCCATTAATTTTTTTTTTTAGTGACTTAGGACCATTTAAACCACAGGAGCAACATAGACATCACCTGTTGGAGGGAAGTGATGAATTATATCTGAAGCTGCCAATATGTCTGTAGAATGTAAACAGCACCAAAATTGGGGGGTCGTTGCTTCAAAAGTCACCTGAAATATCAAACATACCCCTGCAAATGAAAGTTAAAGAATTTTATGGTCAGAAACTAGTGTTGGGATGTATCTTTGTCTTTCTGGCACCTAAACTGCTTCTTAACCAAACTCACAGGGCATTCAGATATGAACATCGTGTGATTCATAGCGTTCCAGAATAACACCCCACCTTTTTCAACATTACTTTGTCTGCACTCTTAATGACAAATTTTCCCATGTAGTGTTACATTGCATCTTTAATCCTTCTGTTGGCTGTATGATTAATACTATCTCACATCAATGCCATCAATTTTTTTTTTTTTCACTATTGCTCTTCCACATCTCCCAAAAGACATATTTCTGCTGCACTGAACAGATCTTACTGTCTTAAAGTGGATGCTTGGTCAGCCATGTTTTAAATTTGTTAAAAGCCTTATGAAAAGCATCAAGGTCATACAGATGATTTTCTTTCTGACTGATTTAGCAAGGCAAACAAGAACGAGTTCCTGTTTAAATTAAACATCTTTTTTTTTTCTTTTGGTGATGACAAATGCTTAGATGTCTACAGATCCACAAAACCAAATTTTCTCCAGATTCCTCCTTTATTCTGTTCAATCTGTCTGTCTCCAGCTGTGCATGTTCATCAGCAGTAAATGGAGTTTAACAGTTAAGCGCACTGACACAGAATTACACAGTGACTTGGATATATGAACGATAAGTTCTTTTCAATCTATAAACTTGAAATGGGTGAGGGAGGAAATAAAAAAGAGAGATATTAAAGATGCCTAGAGTGTTTAACTAAAGTCAATCACCAAATTAAAAAATATCAGAAATGTATTGCATCCAAAAGCCAAAATAGCAAAAATAGAAAAAGGTGAATGCCATACCTCAGAAAACAGCCCGTCTAGCTGTTATTCTACCACTAAATAACATTCTATATAAAAATGACTAAACTGTGAAGGCCCAGATAGTTTCACCTGTCCACCCTACATGTATATATATATCTTTTTTAAACTCTACCAAAGGTACAAGCTTCAAAAATTCGAAAAAAATAAATAAGAATGTACAATGTACAATGTTAAGATAAGATAAAATATTGTGGTTTGATATTTTCTCATTTAAGTGATTTTACGAGAAAGTTGGACATAAGACCCTTGCATCTGAAAGGGATGAGATATGAAAGGACTTTCTTCTTTATTGTACTGTTCAAATCTTGATGTTAATCAAGGTAAGATGGAAGCGTTTCAGATGTGACTGCCCTTGATGCTGAGTGCACTGAGTGGCTTCAATACCTAACCTCTGTATGCATGCAGCAAAAAAAAATAAAAAAAAGGTTGAAAAATTTTTATGTAGACTGTTGCTTTGTAGAAACCTCTTTCTCTGTCTCTCCCTGTTTATCTTTTTTCACTTATTCAAACACAAACAAGAAAGCATACATAGACACATGCACACACACACACACACACACACACACACACACACACACACACACACACATACTCAATATGGCTGTGCTTTGTTTGGCAGAACCTCCATGGCTGTGAAAGACCTCTTGTCTCTGGGAAGCAATGGAAATGACTGGCCTTTCATTAATCTCCCTGTCCACAGTGTGGACCTCCCCTAATTACAGCCATTGTTTACCTTTGCGCTGACACGCCCATTGAATTATTGATAGCCACCCTGCCCCAGTTAGTTTAAACGCCTCGCCAATGGGCACACACCAGCCAATCAACAGATACATGCCAACATATCTCCCATGTCTTCTGTATGACAGTTCACTGAAATATTAAACTAATAGCAATTTGTTTTCCTGACAGGTTGCCATAGTGCAGAGAACAACATATCATCATTGCATGCTTTGTTGTGTAGGTGTTTGATGATACGATAAAGGATCATTTCATGTGATAAATACATCATCAGGTGACTTCAAAGCACATTTACAATGTTATATTTCATCACATTTCAGAAAACATAATTGCTAATATCTCTGATTCTTCAAGGTTCATTCTTTAATTTACTGAATAAACAAATGACTATTGGATTTATTCAAATCAAATGGCTACCACTGACAATCTTCCTTACGGGTTATTACATGAATTGAAATCCCTCTGAAGCATAATACAAGTCACATCCAATTTGCAAAACCTGCCTTCAGCGGCCCGTTATAACCCTCTAATGGCATGCATATATAAAATCCCTCTATCTCTACCGCAAATAAAAAAGCAACTGAGACCAAACCAAATCCATGAATGATTACCCCCAACAATAAGTAAATCCGCAGGACTAAAATTCAATTTTCGGCAATCCCACAGTCCTACTGCTAGACGCCATTCAAAGCTCATGAGGATTTGGACTTAAGGCGACTTAGATGTGATTTATGCAGTAACCCAAATGGCTGTGCTAGGAAGAGAAGAAAGGCCGGGGCCTTCAGAAAGAGAACCTGTTTCTGTGTAATGACTCACTGTAGCTACACTGTGCATGACAAGGTGGGGGTGCTGCCATGTATCAAATTGCCAGGGTTTGTGCTCCACCAGTGTGCACACCCCCTGGTGTAACGCAGTAAGAACCAACCCTCTCTCACTGCTGGCTAGAGAGAAAAAAAGATCAATCTTAAATGTCAGAACCATTTGAGATATTTCTAACATGGTTGTTTAGAACAGTTCCGCTTCAGTATACCAATCTATAAAAGAATCTATGTATCTCAGTAGACATAAAACCCTGTTTGTAAAATAAGCAATATATGATTTGTCAAAACAACAATGCATTGAATATTGCACCTTAGGTCACTGGCACAAAACCATGGTATACAACAAATATATACTGTATTAATAACATGTGCTCATGGAAGAGTAATGTCTTAATGATCCCTCTTGATAATCTTTGAGCCAGTGCCCTTGTTATAATTCATACCATCAAATATGAGGAATAATATCTTGAAAGTCTGCAAGAGTAGATGAGTCTCATTTTAACTTTGATTTTTTGTGACATGATCAACATGAGTTTTGTATCAAAATTTGCTAACCAGTTTCTTAAGTATTAATAATTTAATAATGTAACAATGAGAGTTTGAGAGTGTGGATTGCATTAGAAACATCAAATATATTTGCTCTTGTATTGTGATTATTTTCTTTTTTTCTTTTATTTTCTAGAACAACCTTTGAAGTATCGGTAGGTGAGGTGATGAAAAGAAGACTGTGACCTGGGCAACGCCCTTTTTGAAAGTCGAACTGATGACATAGAAGACGGTTTCATCATCATAAGTGAACACTGTAGTGCTCAGTTCGAAAAAAAAAAAAAAACAAACCCAAAACATTGTTTATATAGAGTAAATAGCAGAGGAACTAATACTGATCTTTGTGGGACACCTTTATCAACCATCTGGGGACTTGATTTGACAACTCTGTCTCCTAGAAATTACATATTACTTTGCAACAACAAACGTGTTTTTAAAGGAACATAACAATCAGTAACATACTACTATGGTTTGTGTGCCCACTATCACCTCCCTGTGTAGTCCATATGGTAAATAATCATAGCTCACACCACAGAACACAAATTTGACAAAATTAAAAAAAAGAAACCCAACAAATAAGTAGTATATAAACCTAATTCATAGAAGACAGGGTTGGACTTCAAACTATTGACAGCAACGGCATGAATTCTACCAGAAATGTAGGATATGAACTCATCAGAACTCACAGAGAGTAGCTTAATCAACAACATGTTGTGAGTCTTGGATAGATCTACAGATTGCAACACAAAATTGCTGTTTATCAAGCAAGTTAACAATGGCATCCACAATCCAGTTGCAGCAGTAAATGTTTTATGACCAAATTGAAAGCATGATCCCTGGTGACATTGTAGGACATTATTTTGCTCCAGAAAGGCAGATCACTTTCAGTTGACAGGACTGCAATCCCTGTATATCAGACAGGACAGACAGCTTAGATGGAGTACCGGTTTCTGGGTTTTCAGATCAGAAGTGTTGGCCCCCTTGTAGAGTGGAACTACCCAAGATGTCTTAGTGAGAGAATTTTGGAAAAGGCAAAAGTTGTACACTTAAAAATGATTACAAGTGTTGGAGCACTGAGACACATAGACAGCCAACCATAGAAAATTCATTGAAATCAGTCAGTGTGTCCATCGGTAGGTGGTCATTTTACAAACTGGCTTGTCTTGCCTCTTCAGCACCACCACTGGTGCACAAATTAGGCTGCAGCTGTTTAAGCTAGATGGGTTTTTTTGTTGTTGTTGTCTTTTTTTAGGGAGGGTGTCCCGACTGTATGTAAAACTAAGGGTTTTTGGTGTGGAAAACCTAAGTTTTATCAGCTGAGCTATAGCCAGAGGAATGCAGCATTTAGGCTCGGCATTTCTCACAGTCTGTGTATTTACAGTATGCAGTATGTATCAATAGATCTATACCAGATATCTACGCACATTCACAGTTTAGCATTACTGCTTTCAAAATAGATTATAGATAGATAAAGAGATTTTCGCATTATCACTTCATGCTTGCACAGAGGAAAACCGAGTGGGTGCAGGATATTCATTATTACCAGAGGACCCATTGTAGCACTCAATATCTTAAATAAAGTGGTGTATTGAAAAATCAATTTGCAATATTTCTTATATTTTTGACACTGAATCAAGTTACTCCCTTGAATGTGTAAGATTTGTTCACACTACCTAAAATTTTAACTCCTACTGTCAATTTGTGCTATGCATTCGTGTTTAGGCAGAAAATAAATAATTTAAATGTGAATTTAACACTTTCAAGAGGCTTTAAACAAGGGACACTGTTAAAAAGAATAATTTAAAAGAAATCAAGAGAAAGAAACTCCTTATTAACGAGAAAACAGAAATTCACTTTCATGCAGACGGTTTCATATATTACACACATTCATTACGAAATTCCATTATTTCCTTTTTTCTCATTTTCTCAGCAACACTAGAACAAAGTACATTATTGTTATTCTCCCAATTTATGAATATAGCTGAATTTTGAAGTCACCAGATCACTGCTATGAAAATGTACTGATATGCTATGATCTACCCTATTTCTAATTCTGCAACACACCAACCGAAAGGAGAACAATTTCTTGGGACTTACATCAACTATATATATATATATATATATATATATATATATATATATAATTTTTTTTTTTTTTAATTTTGTAGAATATATAGTGTTTCAATAGTTCAACACTAATGGTTCACATACTGATATCACTATAAATAGCTTAGAGTAATGCCTGAGTAATGCCTTTGCACAGTCCACCACCCTCCTGAAAAACCTGTGCTGAGGGGTCGAGATGAGATGCTGGAACACATATGGTTCCTGTTACAGCACTGTGTTATTTATCTGCACAGGTGCATTGTAACACTCTTACATTGAAATGAGAACAGTAGATAAGCTCCACCTGATGATGATGGCAATTTTAAGACATTAGTCACAGTATGAGATGGAGGGGGATGACTTATAACAAGACAGCAAATGGAAAGGCTTGTCATGTGTTATTTATGTATCACCTGTGATATCTCCACATCACAAAATGTCTTGAGAGACACAATGTCCAGAGTCCTCTTTCAGGTAAATAAAAGATAAGATAAAACAAAAATAATGCAAGAAGATAATGCAACAAGAGGTTAAATTGTTTAAGGAAGTCAGGATCAACTTTCCACAGCGCACTACACATTAACACACACAATACTACTTTGACTGTTGAGATCATTGTGCAAATATGATGAGGGCTATTTCAGATATCTCTTAGAGAGGAGTGAAGTGGAAAGATAATAATGAGAGCGCGGTACAGTGTGGTTCTCAAGTAGCATTAAAGCTTCTTTTTCAGAATGTCAATCATCAACACATCACTGAGGGGCTTCAAGAGTCCTTGGATGGTTACAGCATGGATGGTTAACACTACAGCTCCCATGATGAATGTAGGACTTTCTGTAAAATGATTGCTTTGTTTCAATATGTACAGTTTACTTCCTTTGTTTTTTCAGCAATCTACAGTTTTGAAAAAAAAAACTGAACTATGACCGTGTGATTGAATTTTTTTTTTTTTCAAGAAATGATATTTAATATTGACAGTATTATTAAATAACAGAAATTCTCACAAGTAATAATTTCAACAGTTAAACAACCCCACACCTACTACAACATCTTGTATTGCTACGGTGTAGGAGAAAAGTGTCAGAGGTGAAACCACCATACGGCAGCAGCCCACCACAAACCAGGCACCCACTCAAAGTGGGGCCGCTCCAGCTCAGTACGCAGCAGGAGCAATTGCACCACCACCATCACAGAGTGACCTGAGCAGCGCCAGCGAGAGCGGCAAATCTGCGAGGGAGTTCGTTTGTGGAGACCCGAAGTTGCGGCCAGATATTGTGACAGATATCAAGTTCCCCTAGAAAAACATAGACGTGACCCCCAAAAGGTTTACAAAACAAAACTATGATAAAAATGAAATAAGAAAGTGGCTCAAATATTTGGTCAGGGAAGATGATGTATTTTGGACTTGAGCCACAGGGGGACATCCACACAGCAGAATGATGACCAGAGGAACTATACATCACATCAGACTATATACATTATGTATACTGTTGTACACGAGCCTTTCCCTAATATCAAAAAAAAAAAAAAGCTGTTCCTCATTATTCATTGAGATATTTCCCAGTGGATGTGAACCCTCTCCTTCTTCACAGAATGATGTCAGTCTCCAGCGCTCCATGAACCTTCCAGTCACCCCACTAACCTAATGTCTTCGATCTCTGACCTGGTTGAGTACTTAGCCTCCCTTCACCCAGTCTTTAAATCCTCACCCCTCCTCCACTGTCCATCTGTGAAGACCAGTGGCAGTGACCACTAATGGTAAATGGTTTTAGTGGATGAGATAACACAATAGCTAAGAGTGACATGTGTATGGGCTTGATGACTGTAAGGAGAGGGAACATTCATATGTATGAGCAGGCATTTTTTTTCTTTCCCCTCGGTTCATTGTCAAAGACTGAAAGATTATATGCTTAGAATCTTTTATCTTGATTCTAATCTTGCCATATTGTCCTCTTTGAGCTGACTGAAGATCATTTGAAGTTCTTAAGTTCAAACAGTTAGAATTCTCATTCGGGTCTGTCTTTTAGTTCTGTGGCTTTTGTTAAGTAAAAAGAGTCACCTCCAAATAGCTTTAACTGCATCATGCAAAATGGAGAAGGGCCTCACGTTGGGCCTCACATTGGGCCTTGCCTGGGTCTCCCAATCGTTAAAACCCTCCCTGTTCATACTTTGCAGTTTCACCTTGTATAAACTCCCCTCTGCTCTCTCAAGCCATCAATATTTGGCTTCAGATTCATGGTCATGTTTATTATAATTTTGACACAGGTGGTATAGTCTAGCCACCTGACTCTACTGTACAGAATCAGTTTTAAAATGCATTAAATAGAAGAAACGAGCAGTAACCAAAGACTTGATATTTTGGCTGAGTGAGCACACTGTTGGAGAGAGAGAGAGGGACACAGCTGCCTGCTAACTTTGGTTTTTGTGGCTGTGAAGTTTTGTTTTGCAATGAAATGTGTTTCATTATTAATTATAAAATTGTTATTATCGCTTTCATCACTCAAGTAGGGAAATATAGAGAAAAATCAAATTAAGTCATTACGGAAAGTACCATAGCACTCTTTATTGGTGACTGAGGTACCACTCTTTGGATACATTACCTAAGGTTTCTATGTATCAGAATCATTTGAGCCTAAAATATTATTTTGTATTGAACTTCCATAAAGTTGGGGAATTTAAAAGAGGTCTTCTTATTTATTTATTTAGTTGATTTATAAGAAATCAAATTATAATTGAACTGTAGTCCCTGGTATAGGTCAGGCTCCAAAAATGTATTTCCCATAATACAACTCAATAACAATATCTTACTTTAGACCCTTTTTTTTTTTCAAAATGCCCCCCTTCATGCTTTGAAGTCTCTGATCCCAAGCCATGATAAAACTGTTAAAATTCACCCTTTTGCTAATATTTCTCAGGGAGCGTATTACAAGACAGTGTGGGCACCATGCAGCTCCGACAGCTTCGATTGACTAGTGCGGCTAACAACAAAGGGGTGAGGCTTAGCAAAGGGTCAGTTGTCAGGGGTTATTTTTAGACTTGACAAAACTCCTCCAGAAACACATGGGACAATACATATATTTTCCCAGGTAGCGTAGCACTGTTTGTGACTAGTACACCTGTCCTAATATGTGGAATCTAATTTATAGAGTAGTTTCAGAAAAGACCCACTCATGAGTATAAAAGAATAAAAATTCAGGCATCTCATGTTGCCTATAGTGGGCTTTATGTTCACAATGCCATATTCTGGCTATATGGGACCTTTGATGTATGTAGTTCTCTTTGATTTCCACTCCATCTCTAATGTCAGTTTTCAAATAAGGGCAAAAAAAGCCCAAAAAAATCTTGTTAAAATGATAGAAATGCAAAAAGCACTTGATGTTGTTCTGTTCCTGCAGGACATAGGATTTCTGACTTAGACAGAAATAGGAGTTGTAATCATATGTGAGAGGAAATCAAAGCCTTGGTGACCTTTTCCAGATTATTTTGGATGAAAAATCTCCAAGGAATATACCAAAGTTGAAGGAAACAGCATGGGACAACTAAAAACATCAAAGCTCAAATGGCTGTCAAAAATTACACCTACATTAATTGCTACTGGCTTTACTTTGGCAGACAGAAATTCGTGCCGAATCAATTAAATGGAGTTGGTGATGCTTCAAAAAGAATTATTTTTGATTTGGTTTCATGTAGTTGTAGAAAACTCTGTGACATCCATTACTTTTTATCTGGGGCACAGTTGTTCAAGAGTCCTGAGCCTGCTGCAGCCTTGAGGTTTTATGTGCACATATAACCCTGTTGTCAGCATAAGAATTGAACTTTATACTATGTTAGTGAAATTCCAAGTGGAAGCATGTACATTTTGAATTAATATAGGATAAAACTGAACCACAGATGCAGATGCAGTATAATGTCCCCTGAAGTTACCAATTGGTAAGAGATGATCGTGGAACCGGTGAAAATCTGTCCCTAAATCCAATTTAAATTCCAGTTATAAGCAGAGCAGTCTGTGTTTCATAGTGTAAATGCATCTGGGAACAGATTGGCTTTTAATACAGGTGACTACAATAAATAAAGGTAAATACAGTAAGGATAAAAGAGAGGAAGAGTTTGCCAACAGCAGTTCTACTTTATTAGCAAAAGATGTCTCATCAAGTTAATTAAAAAATGACCTGAAAAATATATAATCATACCACCATTTCAACTGGCTTTCTGCATTTTCTTTTGCATTCCTTTGATTATACGTTGTATTGAAACAGAACAGTGTGCTCTGTTTTCATTATCATTTTCTTCCAAGGTCTCACAGTTTGCCATCATTTCTCTGAAAGCAAAGTGAGGGACACCTCTAAATAGCTTGAAGACAGGTACAGAAATATTTAATCTTGAAATGGCAAAGTTGGTGAAATTCATTTGATCTAACTTTCTCTGAAAACAAATTAAAATCTAATCAAGAATAATTGTAAACAGTGTATAAAAAAAGCAAAGACAAATAATACAATATAGCCATATGTAGGTTGAGACAATATTTCACGAAGACCTTGCACTAAAATGATTTTGTATTACATCTTGATCAACAGCATCAGCAACATCAATAGCATTAGCTGCTTTAGTAAATGCCCCAAAACAACAAAGGTTTACTCTGAAGTCATAAAGCAATCTAGTGACCAGAGGAGTTATGACTATTGGGAATGAAGGGAGGAAATAATGGCTGAATCAGAATGTGCAACGTCCACGATAACTGCCTGAGCCCACGCAGATGTTTTCAGGGTGCTTGACCATCAGGTGATAGAATGTGTTGGGAATCAAGGTGTGAAGACTTCAAATGTATCCATGGAGATGACATGAAGTTTAAAAGTTTTTAAAAGGCCCTAAACAGTACTTTTAACTTTAACTGTGTAGAGGAAGGTCCCCTGATTTTACAAAGTGGTTATTTTAAATATTATTAATATCTAACAGTTTTAGAAATTTTGGGAAAATAGTACGTTGTCCTGCCTTTAGGAGGCATCAGATCAGAAAATGCCTCAATCCTCCTGGAAGAAAATTACAGTTGTGATTCAGTTTGTTTTGACCAAGATAACATCAATTTTATGCTTCTTTTCAAGCTGCTATTTGTTTTAGTTATTCTTACAAAACACAGTAATGCCTGCAAAAGCTGCTTTCAAAGATGTAGCCCAGACACAGCGAGAATGCTAAATGCACCAAACTAGGTCATGTTTCGTCATTTGTATCACAGCAAGCATTCATTTTTGTTTTTCTTACAAATATGTGGACAAATATTAACATACCTATGCAATACACCACTATGAAGCAGGTTTTTCTCTTAATCTGTCTTTTCGTTGGGCAAGGACACATCATATATTTGCACATTTGGCATTACTTTCTTGTTGACATGCAGTCTTTAACTACACCCACCCACTGCCAGGCCTAATGGTAAGAAATGCTGTGGTTTAACACACTCACTGCTTTCTGTATCACCAGGGCACTCAATCTGCCCTCACATCCTGTACTGATTACTCTTAGCATTAGAGACATGGATATAAGTTTGATAAAAAGCACTGAAGTATTTCCTTTAAGATGTTAAAGTGCAATGAGTGCTTAAAAAAGCGGGAAAGACAGAAGACGATGGCTCTTCAAAATAAGCTGGAGAAATAAGCTGCTCTCGTATCCCTAATCTCTTTCTGACATTTCGGCAATAACTAATTCATAATGCAGGATGGCGCTTGGAGTTTATCAGCCTTGAATTTATGTTCAGCTTTTCAACATTCTGTCTCAACAACCCCGGTATTATCATCCGGCTTCTTGATTTATGATTATTGTTTTGATTCCAACGTGGAGCATCAAAAATAATCATGCATTAAATAAATAGTGAACTCTTTGGCACTGTGAGGGAGGAGTGGAGTAGATACGGAAACAGTTGGATGGTGTAGAAGATGCAGGGGCAGGCAGAAAATACTACTCTAAATGATAAATGAAAAAGGCTCAATAAGATTTTGAAATCAGACACGTGACCACTAGACAGGCAACAGGGACTGATGTTTAAAGTTCCCCACGATTAAAATGTTATCAGATTTTGCCATACTCAAAGCCAGTAGCTCTGACATATCATGCATGGTTTCATGATGTCACCCTGGGTGCTTATTTACCAGGACACATAGCAGAGCACATTCATCTTGCCATTAATGAGGACACTCAGTGACTCAAATCAAGAGTAATTATGAAAGTATTTGGGGAAACATCTTAAATTAGATTTGTGGATAGTTCCTACTTCACTATCACAAAGTAGCTGGAAGTGGCTGGTGAAAAACATTTTTTTTTTTTCAATAGGAATTTTTATGTGCAGAGATTATTCATGGAGCAGAGTCTCCTTGAGAACAAAGAGACCTATAAAACAATATTTCACTGACTGATTCTGTGTTTAAGTCCAGCTCCTTTTTTCTAGTATGGCATATTATTGTATTTAACGGACAGTACCAATGGTTTTACATGCCTTAACCTATCATGCAAATGGTTTCTATTCCTTCTTTTACAATATGATTTAATGTCAGATTCTTAAATTACTTGAATTGATGAATTCATCAGAGTTAACAGCATATCACTATTTTTCAAGTGTTTCATTTATTGTTATGAGTAAGTGCAGCGCATGATACTCAAATCAAAATAGATGCTATGCAAAGAACAAAACCACCAATGAATACTGCATCATCGCACTGGGTAACATGTTCGCTCATTACAATGAACATGGACACTGTAGGTGATTTTTTGTCAATACTATATTCACTCTGTGTACATACAGTAAATGTCCACTATTGTTCAACAAAATGTGGATTAAAACGCAGCTGAATATAGTTCCCAGTTCCTAAAGACTACAGTGTCCTGCTGTTCTGGGAAATTACTGAGCCTTTTTTCAAATGTGAATATACATAATACCTGTGACCCACTCTTAAAGGTTTTACATCCTAGGTTGGAACTAATGGTGCCACAGAAATTGTACAGGTGTTGGTAATAGTGGAGAAACTTATTTACAAATTGTGCACTTCAGTCTTAAATGGATTTGTTGACAACAAGAAAAAATATTGAATAACGCCTGCCTTATCCTTTAAATTGCATTACCAAGCAATGACTGACAAAGTAATTTGCCACACAACTCAAACAAGCTTCAGCAGACCGTAATATGATTTCCATACCCAGTGGAAATGGATGGAAACCAACGGCTGTAAAACGGATACAATTAAAACAGGTCAGCAAAGGACACAGCTTCATGTGGTTTACTGAATGATATTTGTATAAATGTTAATTTGGTGATTATCTAGGTTACTCTCATATCTGCAGAGTTCACCAATATAACAAACTCAATATATCTCCCCGGTTGTATATTTGTATTCACAGCTGGCTCTTACCATAATTCTTAAAATCAAAAGTCTCCAGGCTGTGGATACTAGTTCAAGTTGTGCACCCCTGCCTCCAGTTAGTCCCTTGGCACAGGAACACACAAGTCTGTGGTAATTTAATGCTTGCCGCCCAGACCCTGTGATCCTGTGGGAGTGCCTTTGCCCCTGTAAGTGAGGCTGAACGCTTTATCCTGTGGCATTAGTCGTCCATGTTTGAGTTAATACCCTAGAATAGAGCCTCTATCCAGAGGCATTAGTGTCTGACACTCTACAGCTCAGAATGGGGGAGGCTCTCACTTCCTCCTCTTGCACCAACACTCCCCCAACTCTTCAGTCTTGTGCCTCTTTCATCATTGCACTTTGGATTTTGATCAGAGTTGGCAAACTTTTCTACTTTCCTCAGATGAAAGATACACGATAAACTTGCCCATATCCAGATGTGCAGATCTGCTTACCTTTGAGTTTGCGAAGCACATCAGATATATTCCAATAACCCGTCTCCAGGACGCCTGCCATTTTTGATGTCAGACTTTTTTTTTTTTTATATATCAAAAAGGAGGCTGTTGTACATATGTATATTTTAAAAATAACTCAGCCTAACTTTTTAGATTATATTTGAGCTTTTGAATTATGCTTTCCCAAGTAACAAGAAGAAACATTTTTATCATAATCTTCCGGTTTTTACTTGTTTGTTAGAAAAATGTCATTGGAAACATCATCAGATTATGACCATCAATGGGTTACACAGTATTTAACAATTGACAGCTAACGATAGCATGAGAATGATTTAAGATCCTAAAGCCTTAGGATTTTCATAATCTGCAACATTTTCATGTAAATACAGTAGCTGTCTCTTTCTCTACTTTCACTGATGCTGTTTCAGCACCCCCACACATACTGCTCCATCCCCTCAGTACTCGCACACACATGCAAACACATGCACACTTTGAAGCCCCTGCGACGCACACACAAACACACAGAGATTTGAATGTTACGTTCAAAGATTAAAATTGTTTGTGTCATTATGGTAATGAAAGACAAACAATGTCTCCTGTCATTTAAAGCAATTAGAGTAGAAAATCCCTCTACTTTAATCAATTCATTTTGTATTTCTGTGGAACAATCCTGGACTAATTAATTATTTTATCTTTACTTAATTTATTCTAACCTTCTAGATCATGTGCTATTATTTCTATGCATGATTGCTATGATTGGGATTTTGTTGATGCCCCGTATACAGCCTCAATATAAGTGTGGAATTTTAAATAGAATATATCATCTGACTTAGAAAGGATATTCAGAACAGTCTGAAGTCTGTAAACCATGTTTCTTCTCCCTTTCTGCCACCAACACGGCTGATAGCATTAAAATACCCAGATAAACCCCCTGACCTGTCATTTCACGTTATCACATTCATAGCCTGTCTTTTTATTTTGGTGATAACCTCAGGGCTGACAGAGGCCATTGGCACTTTGTTGTCTTACCTCACAGAGGATGAACTATCCACAAAGTCCTTCATGTTATTCCCGATTACCAGCTGTTCAGGTAGCATCTCTTTTACAGCAGCCAGCTCAGCTAGTAGCACAATAT
Organism: Istiophorus platypterus; assembly: GCA_016859345.1. Classification (NCBI taxonomy): domain Eukaryota; kingdom Metazoa; phylum Chordata; class Actinopteri; order Istiophoriformes; family Istiophoridae; genus Istiophorus; species Istiophorus platypterus. Next base: position 16,794,988 of record CM029128.1, on the reverse strand, counting down.
ATATATATATGTATGTATTTGGATTTGTTGGCCAATATTTAGAATTTGTCAACAAATCCAATCATATTTGCAGAAATGTCTATAATCATAGGGTCATGAAGTTTTGGTTATTTTACTTGAGAAGTTTCTTTATTTCTGTTCTATTCCCTTTTCCTTTTCTTTTTTTTTTTGACATTACCTTTTTCACTGGTTTGAAGGAGGAAAGCCTCACAAGGAAAACAGTGATGCGAAATACTTCGGTTCATCAGTCAGGGTTAAGCAGCATTTGAATCAAGATCTGATGAATGTTCTGCTTACAGTATATTACCATCACTTCCAGTCAAATCTGATTATATTTAGTTATCAATAATTAATATTACAGTGAAATATTCAGGATTTGGAACCAAGTTTATAAGAAATTTAAGACCTTAAGACATACAGAAGAAATAGTCCCATAGGCCACGGCTACAGATGCCTTCTCGAAGATGATCAAAAGCCTGCACCTGCCTCCAGTTCTGTTTATTCAGTGCATTTACAGTTTCAAGGACAGATATTTAATTTTTGTAAGTAAGTAGAATAAAACATGCAACACCAACCAAAATTGTGAAAAAGCAACAAACTACACCCACAAATTTCAGCTTGTTAGCTCATTTGCTTCACGTAATTGCTGTGAATCAACATTTTTAATTTATTTAAACTTCAGGTCTCAGTAGGGCCAAGTAGCCTGTAAAAAGACACCCAAGATTCTTTAACCAGGTCAGTCCCACTGAGAAAGGCCCTCTGTTGTAGTTGTCTACTGTTGCTAAGCAAGGACAAAATATGGTCTAAATCTATCACAGCCAAATCAATGTGATTAAAGGCCATTTTGAAAGCAAAAAAATAATCGATAAATAAAGATTCAAACTGCCACTTTTCCACACAGTTATTTCTTCCACACCCACAAAGCGTGGAGTGGAAAGGTTAAACTGCCTTGGTATTTTCCAGTGCGAGAAAGTGCAGGTTGCGTATTATCATCTTGACAATCACAAAGTGGCATAATAATGCTAATGTGAAAACAAGGTTGAACACTCTGGACTCCAAGGAATTATAACGTCCCTTTGAAGTGGATATGAGAAGTGGGTTTTTGTTTTGGGTTTTTTTTGTTGTTGTTTCTTTTAGCTTGTAAATTGGCTTATTATGAGTGATCCTTCGCTTTACAGGGGGTTGAACACAAAGTCACCCTCCCCATTACAAGAAGACAAAATTTTTGCATTACACATACTGAGAATGGACCTCTGTCACCCTCATTTATATTAAATTTTATATTGACTTTAAAAGTGGCTCAGAGAAGGCACTTTATAAAGGTAATTGCAATCAAGGAAAACAACTAGGGGAAAGAAATTTGACGAAAAGCTTTGTTTGATTTTAATATGAGAACAGAACAAAATAATGTGTGTGTTTTGATTATGATGGTGAAAGAGGAACCCTTCCACAATGTGTCCTTAAAGCTGTGCATAGGAAAAGTGAATATCATGAAACTTGACCTGGGCAACCAGCAGTTCCCTGAGCAGCCATAAACAATGTTGTTCCCTTGTAAGGGTTTAATATCTACTTGTGTTTTTCCACCACAGGGTGAATCCCCTTTACGTAGCCACATGTAAAAACCTTGGGCTGCCTGTTCAAAAATCTCATACAGAGGAACTTCATATTTTTTTTCATACACCTCTTAGCTTTTGGCATGTGCAGTGTTGTGCACCTTAATGAGTGCCTGCTCCAATAACTATAGTTAATTTCATCAGCCTTGTTTATGTATATGACTAGGATCTTAATGACTAAAATGTCACATCTTAATGTAGTTTCCAAAGTGTTTTAATTAATTTGTACTATTGGTTTTCTAAAGATTTGATATTAATTAGCAAGTATTTAAAAAATGACCAGAACCAAAGCTCTAGCTGTTATGAAAATTCATTAAATGTTTTACCAACCAACTGTTCCATGAAAAGCATTTTTTTAGAAATCAGTAATTGTGTTTACTTTTCTTTTCAAGAAAAAAAAAGAAGACAAGCCCAACTGTCTGCTTGAATGTCTCATTTGCAGCTGGCAAGCTTGTTTTTGTGTTACCCCCAGTATTTGGTGTAAAAAAAAAAACAGAGGACAAGGCATGTAGGAAAAACAAGTCAACACTGCATAAAGCAAATACTATAATGAAGTAAAACCACAAAATCCAAGGAATTCAGAGGAATTCAATTCAATCCTACGCTTTTGATTTTGATCTACACCTCGGTGATTTATGAGAAAATGATTTTAAAGACATAGCTATTACATTGCAACTGACTGTCATTAAATAGTAGATTGGGATTAATAAACACTTGACACAAATTCATCAAACATGCCAGCATGCAACCCCAACAGCAGTTAAAAGAAGCTGTGAGATGATTAATGTGAATTTTATAGTGTTCTCCATTAAGACATAAAGTTTTGCGTCAATGCACCAACAGAGAAGATCAGTTTTGCTTGTATTTTGTTGTTTTGTTGATTTTATTTTGTTCCTCAAAAAAAAAATTATTATTTAAAAAGAAATGAATGAAGTAACATTTTAATTCAATGCCCCCAGTAACTACCTGGTGTCAGAGAGAATGTACAAATTGAATGTGTATGTGTGTGGGTGGGTGGGTAGGAGGGTGAGGAGAGAGAGAGGATGGAAACCTGTACCAGCATGGAACAGTTTTTCTCAGTTTTATGAGGCTCACACAACTTTTATTTTTTAAATTTTTACTGCTCATAAGGTCAAAATTCCCTGTGTTACATGAGCATTGAACTGATTAGGCAGACAGAGATTGCTAGAATAAACATCTTTTTAATACGTTTTCAGCAAAGGACTGATTTTCCAGATTTTCCAAAATTCAAGAAACTTACACAGAAGTCATGCAGTCTCTGTTAATCTGGGTAAATGGACACCAGAGCACTGATAAATTAAATTGATTTACCCCACTTCAGGCCTGATTTAACTTTCTTCCCAAAGGATCCACCTATTACAGGTACAGAGTTGATACAAGGTATAGTTACAGGTACACAAGCCTTCAGTTATCTCCATTCTCCAGGAGTTAAAAGACAACTCACCAAACAAAATTTATGATGAGCTGTTGGAAAAGATGAGGGCAACAGCCGCGTTCAGATTGAAAAAGTGGCCTCTCTCACAGCCGGCCAGAGAGCAAATCTATACTAGGATGATTTTCAGTAGATCTGACTCACTGCAAGTAATTTCAACCCGGCGCTCAAAGTAGCAGGCACGGCAGTTCCACCAGTGTCTGTGCTGAATGATTGCTGAGTGATTTATCAAGTTGCAGGTGGCTGTTCAGTGGGGAATCGCACATAAGCAGAATGCAAAAAAGGGGGTTCTCCGGGTTTAGAGAAGACTCCTGAGGCAGCAATGTGGGATTTTTGGAGGTTCACCTGATGATTTGACAGGGTCCAATGGGATGCTGCAGGTGAGATCTGCCTAAAGCATGAGAGAGCATAGGTTGCCAGGAATGCCTGGTTCTCACAGGTAGGCAGGTTTGGTATTTCTGCCTCTGTCAATCCATCTTTTTTTGCACTCTGTGTAAACAATATTTCCAGATTTAAAAAAATATAACCCAAAGGCTATATTTGTGAAGTATTTTCAAACAGAGCTGCACTTTAGGCAAGATACTACAAAAATGTATCATATCTTTATATTTCATGTCACAATTTATAACAGGCCGTTGAAAAAGCTGAGGGCAACAGACCTCAGATTGAAAAGTATCTCTGTGTCAGTTGTGTCCTCTTCAAGACATACTGCTCTTTGTTTTATTACTTGGAACAATATCCACTGTTAGTTTAAAATTTGCAAATATTACTTTACTTGAAGCTGTACTTGTGACTAAATGCCATCAACGTCAAATCCAAGCATTGTTGAAGCATGCTTTATGCATAATGAGGCAACACATCTGCCATTATCCTCTGAATCACTTCTTCTGTTAATGTTTTGACTCACCATGGCGATAAGTTATAAGTTTAAAGTGTTTTATATTCAGTGCGGGTGTTCACAGAGCTGAAAAACCCAGAGGGCTTATCATGTGGCTCTCCTCATTAGAAAATACACTTCATCTTGCTTATGCAATAGCTATTACCGCAGCTAGGCAACATGAAGCAATTCAAACAACTCCCAGTCGTCGGACAATTATCCACATTTTCATTCTGTTAAAATGAATCTGTGTATGCATTAAAAGCAAGAAAGGGATTTTAAGGTTTTTCTTTTTGTTTTTTTTGTTTTGTTTTTTGTTTTTTTTTTTTTTGCTCAAAGAATTTTTAAACCTTTCATTTTGATACATAGAGGCAATTTAATTGCACCACTCAAATGTGGTATGCTCACCCTATGAATCTATTTAAGAAAATTTATAAAAGTGTGGTCTTACTAGATAATTCACATTCCGGTTCCACTACGTTTATTAAATGAAACATCATGATTTAAAAAGGAAAAAAAAAGTAGGCGACAAGGAAAATGCCAGAATTTCATGGCAGGGCTAATAATATTGATTTGATTATCTCTGTACCCAAATTCAAGAAGAAGTATACTGTGTTATCATTAGAGACTCATAAGGGAATATGACTACAATTATATATATTTTTTTTAAAAAGATCTTTTTCAATAGTCTACGTGTTTCATAGTTGTTGGGGCGTTCAAGGTTGCTATAGGCTCAACTACATATCTGAATAGTTCAAAGAGGTTGTATTAAAATAGTGTCATATCTTGATGGATGAAATCATTAAAAAAAAGAATACGTAAGTGTCCTCAGGTGAAATATCACCAGCATGAGACAAAATATAGAGACAAAGCAGGTTTTGGCCATGTCAGCACCATGGACAGAGACACGACGAGCCACTGAGTTAGATACGCAAAAACATGACAAGACTGTCAGGATGCCCCATATTTATACAACACAGTAATTCGAAATAGGTATAGTGTACTCAAACCAGGCAATATGCCTATTTAAAAGGTTGATTTTTAATCTGATGCTGTTATGCTACTCTCCCTCAATGCAATGCACGCAAGAAAAATGAAGAAGCTGCTCGCATTTGTAAAATGGAATAAAATTAAATCTGGATGTTGCTGAGTAGGAAAACAAAGAAATGAGTACTGAAGAATATGATTTAGATGCCTATTTGTCAAATTCAATATACTGTGACATTCCAGTCACGGTATGATTGACATCTGACAAGTACGGAACTGGGGCACAGCATAGGTTTAAACCGCTTTAGCACATAAGAGAGACTGTCTGAATGTTACAGGACCAGAGAGACACTGTTCTCCAGTTCAGCTGCTGGAGTCTCTGAAGTCAGCGTTTCTAGACAAGATATGGCCTAACAAGTCCAGTAGGCTTTCACATTCCAACCAAAGGCTGCTTTCAAAATGTCTGAGAGATCTAGTCAGCTTTTGTTGAAATTTGGAGAAAATTGCTGTTATATTCTTTGTGGCCAACAGAATTCAATAACCCATTATGTAGAAGTCAAATGTTTAACCACCTGTTAACTTATAAAGCCAGGAAATGCATTCAGGTGGTCGTCTGTTGGGACAAATTGGTCACTTGACCTGAATAATGATCTGAATAATTTTTAAAAAGCAAATACAAATAATGATAGAGACCAGGCATGAACTCTTTGTTATGTTGCCTTTTTAGCAGAATGGATTTGTTGTTAAAAGTTATATCAATATAGAGTGGGGTCCAAAATTTGGAGAGCACTTTCCCATTCACTTGAACAGGAAAGTATTAATCAGACTTTTTGACTCCATCATATTTAATATAAACCTGGTAAACAGCAACAATAGTTTAGCGTCTTTGTGGCTACACTTTCCCTTTTGGGAGCGAGACACAGGTTGATCCCGGCCTTCTAGTTCTTCACAGGCCATACCATTCAAACAATCCGGCCCATGATTTACATGTTTTATATGGTCCATGTTTCGGGGCACATGTTTTACATCACACAGTACCTACATTCCACCTAAGAAAGAGTAAAGGTCTAAGAAAAAAAAAACAAAAAACTCAGTTACCTTTCAAATCCATTCAGTAGAGTCCTAGCTAAGAGGGGCTTTTTCCAGCATTCATGGCACTTCTGGTTTCTACAAAGTACCCACTTGGGTGCTTCAACCTCATAACTCCAAGGTCCCATCTAACGACAGCCAACTGCAGAGTTCATAAGTAACGCAACGTAAAACACAAGTTGAAACCCCCAGAAACTTAAGACTCTGGGGAAAGAACTCAGCCTGCTCCTCACTGCTGTGCAAACACAGCAGCTCCCTCCAGGGAGCTCTCATCTCACACAATTAGGTCTAAAAATGCGCAGAAGACATGCAGAGAATGAAAGAGACAGAAAACACTAGAGCCATCACCAGAGCCCAAGTGAAAGAGCACTGCTTTCTAAAGCCCCAAAATGTTGCTAACAAGCAGAGCCCAAAAGTCCTCTATATGCTGTACAATCAAAGGCCTGCACCCATAATAACATAAATGAGACATATACAAAGGCATAAATACAGATATACAAAATACAGAGCTAGATGAATAGCAGGGAACAAAAGACATTGATTCTATAGTTCTTCCTAATAGAAAAGGAGAGGGCTTGTCATTTGGTCATGTTGATACAATATGTGACAGTCAAGCACTCACACATGTATACGAAGTAGTCGAAATACCACTAACTCCTTCAAGATGAGACCCAACATTAGAAAACTGCTACAATATGGATTACAGAAGAATAGGGGACATTTTCATAAATTCTAAAGTCTTATCAATTAAGGAGAGTTAAAATACTTAAAACACGGGGATGAAAAACAAGACAAATACTACAACTATCAAGAGGCTAAATCTGTAGAGCTTAGCTTCAGCCTCACAATGAAATTCAAATTCATTATTAAGATCTAAAATACATTTTATGAGAAACTAAACCCACTAAATTTATGACTTTGCTTTTATGAGACTAAAGTCTAAAAGAGCAACTGTTCATTAATGTGCTGGTAAACAACAGCTTCTCACACATCCATCAAAACTTTGAGCACCGTGGGCATCCAAGTGGTGCTCTGTTTCTGCCCACTCGACAAAGATGCATCCAACAATCACTCAATTTTTTAGCTCCGGTTTGCTCTCGTAATAGATGGTTGACTTCACCGGCCACTTGTTTACGAATGTTCTCTGCCATTTCATTCTGAGCAGGTAGTACAGCAGTACAGGTGCTGTTGGTTTGTCTGAGCTTGTTTACTGGAAACAGCTGTCTCCACTTTTTTTTTTTTTTATATGAAGAAGTTGATGGGGGCCTTTAGCAGTCAACCCTACAGTGAAAATAAACCAGTGAAGAAAAATAATAAGCAGAAAAGTAGCTGCCAGCACCAAAGCACTCAGTGGGTTTAACAATATCAGTGACCTTTTACATGTACAGATTTATGAGGAAAAAAATGGATGGATTTATGTGCATCCAAAACAATTAGTAGGCAGTTACTAATGCTACAAACAACCATGTTTGTCATAACAAATCTCCTACATCAATCATCCAGTAACAAAGTAGGATGTGTTGCAGCTAAACACACCTTGCTCAGGGAGGCACAAAGAGCCTATATATGATATCGTACTTCTAAAGAATTTTAACCTTATTCCAGTCACCAAACTGACCCAGTTTTTCTTCCTACTTACCGTCCTACCTGTTCTGCCACAAAGGCACACCAGAGCTGCCTAAAGGAGATTTGCACCTACCCAGGGGCTTTAAAAAGGTAGCACTTTCCTAACAATAATAGGGATTACCCTCATTCCAGTCTAAAGACTGTGGGAGACGGAGGAAGAGGATATTACCAACTTCAATCATCTGGTAATTGTGACGTTAATCGTGCCATGATATTTTAGTAAAGCTGACCCCTCACCTCCCTGCCATCCAAGCACAGGAAGAGGCACATGCAAGTAGAGCATAACTGTACCCGCTGTAACACAAGGAAACAGAGGTGAGTCTAATCATCATCATTAGCTCATACAGTATAACACTATAAACTATTTTGTCCAAGGATGTGAAGGTGTAGCTCCCATGCAGTCCTCAGCGGATCCCTAAACACAGACAAACACTCCAGTATTCATCAATAATTTTGACACTGAAAAGAAATACCACCATCGGGCTGTAGAGTGAGGTAAACAAGAGTGTTCACCCATGTGCAGTTCAACAATAACAAATGCACCTGAGTCAGGTACTGCAGGCGCAATCAGAAACACTGCAGTTCACATACTGCATCCACTAAGGGTGACTAAATCTTTATCTAGGGGTCTGCATACACGGCTCATATACTGTATGTTTGGACTGTAGGTCTTGAATGTTGATAGGTAAATCATCTACCAACACAAAAATGTGTGTTTGGGTGTAATGCTGATCCTTCTATTACAACCCTTATCAATCCATCTGTACTAACAATCTCTATTCAGATTCAGTGAATTTTCTAAATAAAATGGTTTGTTATGGTCCATACAGTGAAGCTTTACAGAAATTCCAAGCACATATCCTGAACGGTCATTCGCGAGGTGCACCTCGGTTACATATGGGTGGCTGAGCAATGTCTTACTAGAATTAGACCTGACAGGGTTATTTCATTTGGGTTCTGTGGGTGGACCAATAAAGACGGAGCAGGATGAAATTAATAGAGGAGATTCTTTTTCCCAGATATGTCCAGCAGAATTTTCATTAGCAAAGAAGGGGATGAGAAAAACTGTTGGAGAGGTTTTTATGATAATAGGACTGCCTTTCCTTCTGGTTCCCAATTTATTCTTCCTCTGAAAGTTCTTTTAAATATTACCTACTCCCACTATTGCATTATATTGACATGATTAGGTAACTGGTGTCATAGTGAACCCGAGGCTTCAGTGTATTAGAATCTGAATTCAAGAGGGCCAAAGAGGATTGGCTTCCAACGAGACTATGTCTGGCTCAAAACTTAGTGCCCCTCCTGTCCAATACTAAAATCATAAAAAACTGCGTCACCTTTCAATAATTTTACATCAAAGACAACTTTTGAAAGAAAAACTATAAGGACAAAATTAACAGAAAAGAAATCTCACAAACTATTTAAAATAGTTTAAAAAAAAATGTTCTCTTTTTTCTACCACTTGATGAAATGTCAGCAGTATTTCATTTTGAAGTCTAGAGTGTTTGGTCTTATGTACAAAACAAACAGGTTAAATAAACTGTATAAAAAATATGGTGAAATGCACCCTCAGAGCAACAAAAGTCATTTTACCTGTGATCACTGCAACAAAAGCGATTATACCTATGATTTCCAATTAAGGCCAATTCTGTGAACAAAGTCATAAGATAACTCTTGAATACTACGGCTTCCTCACTTTTTTGCCTGAGTTGTGTCTAATGTAACATGGCTCCACATGGGAATGAACTGCCTAAACAAGTAAGAAACAAGATTGTGAGACCTCACAAAGATGAGAGGGTAAAGAGCATCAGTAGGCCACTGAACATATGCTGAAACACAGTAGAAGCAGTGGTTAGGAGGTATAGAAAGAGCAGTACTATCAATAACAGATAATACAGTACCTGTCCATGAAATATGACACTGTATACAATTAGCTATTTACACAACCATCTATCTTTAAAAACAGACAGCTAAATGCTTGTGACTTGGCACAACGATTATCTGTGGAAATGTGTGTTTCAACGACTGATCAGACATGGTGAAGGACATTGAATGAAGCCAAACTCTGCGGACGGTGTCCAAGAAGGAAACCATAGCTCACAAAAAAGAAGCCAGATGAATGTTGGCAGCACATTGTTTGGGCAGATGAAACCAAAATAAATTTGTTTAGACCAGATGGAGACCAGCATGTTTGGTGTGGACCTGGCAAGGACCAGCACAGTGACTACATGGTGCTGACCTTTAATCATGGAGGTGGAAATGAGCTGATATGGGGCTGCATGAATGCAAAAGGTGTGGGGGAAATCACATTCATAAACTGCTCTGTGAATGCAAGTTTAATTACCCAGATAATGAATGAAAAGTTGACTCGAGAAGCTTGGCGGGAGAGGAATTTTCCAACATGGCAATAATTCCAAACACCTTTTAAAAAAATTACATGATTTTGTAGAAACACTGTGACCTGGCCAAGTACATCCCTTGACACTTTTGGAGTATTTTGAAGCAGAAGGTAGGGCAAAAAAAACCCTTTCAGTAAAAAACAGCTGAAAAGAATGAGTTGTGAGGAACAGCAGAGGATCACTGCACAGACTTCAAGACTGGGATCATCCATGCCCAAAAGGACTGAATCTGTCATCGAAAATAATGCATACAACCAAAATCTAAATGGAATGGTATCTACCTCTACTTGTTATCATATTTAATCAGTCAAGCATACAAACTTTTTTGTTCAAATTATTTGGCCTTATTTTGGGGGCTTTTGTTTAAAAACAAATAAAAATATATTAAATAGACAGGATATGTATTTACACACTATAATGAGACTGTCCAGCAGTGTACTCGTTTTCATTCAAGGGTGAGAACTGGTTTGCATTTAACCAACATTGTTTTTGTAACCTTGACCATGACCACTACCTCCTCATGAATTCTCTGTTGACAAAACTAAACTGCACTTCGACTATAGAGTTTCTCGAACCATTATATGTGTCATCTTAGAAGGTAACAACAAGCATCCTGTTTTGTTGTTTTAGTGTGCAACCCTGTCTCCGTTTAGATATTTGTAATATTACATTAATAAACAATTTAATATATATTATTATACCAAGTTTTTTTTTATCATCATGAAAAAAATGTTAGACATATGTGCCAAATTACAAAATGTTGATTTTGAATATATCAGCAAATTGTTAAATGAAAACACATTTAATTTGTTTTCTGCTCTTTTTAATGGGAATGTTTATACACTAAGGAATTGTTTGACGTTTTTGGGTTTAAAGATTTCGGTACCGCTTGATTTGGTGATACCTGTGGTTACTGGTGGAATGAGCAAGTATACTTGAATACTCGGTAAACACTATTCAAGCAGCTACTTTATCAGAAATACACTAGAGGAGCAATTGGTCTGCAGTTTACAGCACAGCCAAATGGCCGTTCATGCTGTTTTAATAAAGAATGAAGTCAGAAATAATTCCAACCACAATCTGAATTCATGCAAATACTAGGATATTTTTCCACAAAATAGCAGGGAACAGTGAAGAGTTGGTTACCTGGCTGGGTAGGTAGAGATGTGCAGCCTGTCGCCTGCAGGCCCTCATTTAACAGCTCACCATGGCTGCCTACATTCTCATTCCATTACCTTCTTGCAAAAATTTTGAAATCATTTGATCATGGAAAAAGGCAAGCAATCTTTATTTTTCTGTTTTGCAGTTATATTTTACATGACAAAATATGATCATTTCAGTCAATGCTAACCTCTGTGACAAAAAAATGCATCCCCCTGACTGCTTAGATAATAACACACAGCAGGTGGTCCTCAGCTAATATTAATTATATGAAAATTAAAAACAGTAACAGAGGATTATATCAAAAACAGTAAGAGTGGATTACATACATGCATTATTTCCTGTATATCCCTACTAATGGAATGGCAAATTTAATCCGGTGCCAGAATGGCTCAACCTGCCTCTAAATATCAGATTAATACATATACATACAGTAAATAGTATCAAAAATAGTGTCAACATTCCTGAAGATAATAACTCTATGGTTTGAGAATGATTGTGGGCTTGGTTTTAAAATTAAAAAATTAAGAGTGACTTAAGTTCAAGACTCAACGTGTTTATTAACCTTTAAATATAACCACAATCTTTCTCTAACCTCAACCACAGAGAGCACTCAGGATATGAATCCTGGTCTCTGGGGTCATAGTTCAGTGCTTTTTACATCCACCATTCAACCTGCTCTCTTGCGTTCAGTGCTTAAATATAGTGCTTCTTTTGTAAGAGAAAACTTTGCCAAGGAACATGAATCAGGCAGCATTTATGCTTCCTAACGAAATCTTGGAAAATGGGCACACAACATTAGTAATTCATAAAGCTAATGTCTAGAGGAAAATGTAGAGATATGGCAACTCTTTTGCCTCAAAAGTACTTTCTAGTTATTACTGTGACCTTTGGGCAATGTTAGCTTGTTTACATTCTCTTGACTTAGTGCGGTGATATCTCATACAGTGTGTAATTCCGAGTTACACTGCCAGGGATAAGTATAGAATTGCAAAAGGAAAAAGAGGATGACATTCTTGGTTAAGAATTATTAATGTCACTTTAAGTTACTAGGTTGACATTTAGCAGTTGTTTCCTCTTTGTTACTACCATATAAAATCAAATTGCCCATGTGGTCAAGAAAACTAAAAGACAAAGTGTCAAAATGGCAACCAGCTAAAGATGTCTGATTAGACATCTGACCTATAAAAACCTGAAATTAAAATTAATGTCTGCATGCCGGTGTGTGTTGGCATTAAAAGTTTGTTAATTAATGATGCACAAAGAGTTTTACACTGTGTTCATAAACTAACCAGCTGAGGACTGCATTAGCATTCAATGACATTTGGCTGTAAATGAAAAGGGACAGTATTGACCGGGACATTGTTTTTGCACTGAGCTTGTAGTCTGGAGTCTGCTGCTGTACACATTTTCCATTTCATCTCCTCGCAGAGAGCCAACCATTTCATCACTTATTTAGCTTGTTTCTTACTCAGCATCTGTCCGTCCCCCTGTCTCTTTATCTCTTTCTCTGTGTGTGTTTGCAAGTTTGAGTGCATACTGTTATTCACTAAAAGTTTTCTTTCAATGTCGATGTATCTTTATTTATTTTCTGACTGTCTTGTTCTGGAAAATGAGTTGTTGTTCAGATGCTTGTCTCTCCCTTGCTCGACATTTCCTTTTTGACTCAAATGTAAAAAGGACACTTTGCCTCCGAACTTGGAATAGACTTTTTTCAAATGACCTCTACCTTCAGTCTTTCACCTAGTTCTCAGTCAAGTGTGGTTCATCTTGGAAGCAACTATGGAAAGGGCTGGTAGCAAAAAGCCCAAGGAAGTCCTGTTTAATACAACCAGAAAATGTAATACCTCTTAAACAATGCAGGGAATGCTGTGATTTTATTTGATCATTTATCAGCCATAGTCAAATGGTCAGTATCTGCTAAGGTAGAAAGATGAGAATCGAGGTCAGTAACTGGTATCTGTGAACTAGATAAGAACTCATACTGTTAAGTTTAAAACATATTTAGTCTGAGTACATCTAAATATATCTGTGTGCAGGTTGATATGTCTACAGTTCATAGGGAAAAAGAAGGAAAATTGGTGTTTATCTCAGAAACTGTAAATGAAGCGGCTGCTGGCTTCTCACTGTCACTTTTAGGGACTGAGAAGTGGTGTCCTGGGACATCGCCGGTGTTTCTTTGCCAAATTACTGAGACAACATCTTCTAACTACTGGTTTTACATGATTTAATTATATTATAATTATACCTGCATGTGTACATTTTCAAAAAGCATATCATCATTGAAAAAAGATGTAACTATGCACACTTCATTTCAACCAAATGGTCTTTCAAAATAAAAAGTGTATTTCAATTTGCACCAATTATATAGCATTAAAACATAAGTACATTATTTGTGTGTCAACAATGGCACAATCGAAGCTCGGTCATCTAGAAATACACGGAAGCATATTATTCAGAGGAGTTTAAATTTAGTATGCTAAATTTAAGCAGAAAATAAAAGACTGGTGGATCAGGCACAGGTTGCTCCATCCTAAAATATTGTGTCTTTTCTTATAATATGGTCATGAAAATACCTCTCACTGAATACAGTGAATAGAAAATGTCCATTAAAGTAGCACAACCAAATCAGTGCAGTAATACTAAACTAACCATAACAAACAGTAAAGTATGGATTAACCTGGGTACATACAAGCTTTCAAACATCGATTCAAGATTTCAACACAGCTTCTCTTTTTGCCCATTGGTAAGTGGCCATGATATGAGATTAATGATGCATTCTGTGATGTTCTGATTCAGCAGAGGAAACTTCTTTCACCTCCATTATTTTCATATATCAGAACACTTTATTAAGTATAAGTGCTTTTCTGATTTGCTTCGTTTTGATGTATCCATGGGTTCATTCCCTCAGGAGTTAAAATGCGCCTTTGACCTGTGCTCTGTGGTAGCACTTTCTTATTTTGTGAGGGTTATAACAGCAGTAGCCAACAATTACATTAATTCAATTATCCTTAAGTGATTAATTCCATTAAATTAATTTCCTGAACTCTGCTATTTGACTGTTGCACAACCAGTGAGAAGCACACACAGGCCAACAGACGAACACTCACATGAAGACAGACAGCAACACAGCAAAATAAGCCTGGGGGATGCTGCTGCTGAATTCCAGGATGTTTCCCCCTCACATCAGGTTCAAGTGTTTCTCCAACTGGTGACAACACTTATTTACCAGGAGACTCACTGCACCTTAAAAATCTTCAAAAACGAAAACTCCGAACAGCTCATGGGTGGCCAGGGACAATAAAAAGCGGGGAAAAAATTAAATAGACACAGAGAAAGAGAGAGGGAATCGGGTGAGGGAGGAGAAAGCAGTATCAGAAATGGCAAAGTGAGACACAAAAACAGCTTGGGAGGCAGTGCAGCAGAGATACTCCGGGACCCCTGGGGATGGGCAAACTCAACACCATCATAATTTTCATTTCTCGGTGTGTACCCCCAGATGATTAGGGCGTAATGATGGTTATTCTAATTGGCCTTTTGTTTCTTCAGTTTTGCATGATCCGAAGAGCTCCTAGGAACATTAACATACACATAAAAGGATCCTTTGCACATATAATCTTCACACAAATATTACTATAGGCTCTCACACCCTTGAGTTCAAGATGCCACGTGCATTGCACAGTTTGGACATGTTGTCCAACGGCAATCTCTGATTTTCATTTTGGGAATTATAAAAATCTCAGCTGCAGCCTTTGGGATCCACTATGAAAGCAAATCAGAAAAGGCCAGGGTCATATTCAGTAACATTTTCAAAACCTTAAAAATGGTTTCAGTGGAGTTCTGGTACTTTTAAGTAGTATAGTTATTTTTTCCCATGAACACTTTCACTAGACAAGAGCAATCATGTCGGAGGTTTTTCTCCAGTTGCCTGTTTCAAAAATCCATCTAAAATTCCCAACTGACTGGTAAAAATATATCTGAAACATTTCAGTGAAAAAGTATTTTTGTTGGTGATTTAATTCTTAGTTTGGTGACTATTGGCAGTTAAAAATCAAGATTATTTTTTTTTTTAAATAAAGTGATATTTTTTTTATTTGTTTAGACGAAACATGCTGAATGCTCTACTACATCATGTTTTGAAAAATGGTATCAACTAATTAACGTCTCAATTTTTTACCTTTCAAAATTGTTTTGTTAAGATTAGTTGACTTTTGTTTTGTGTATGTTTACAGCACTGTCTCAAATGGTCTACCTATCAAATACAGCCTGATGACATGCCAGCAAGCTTCAGTTTACTCCGTTGTTGATTGATTTTGTCTCAGGCAATGGCCTACCTAGAGCCACCTATTCTGAAATCTGAGAGGAGTTGGATGACTGCTGTTATCAAACCACTTCATGAAAAAAGAAAGAAAGAAAGGAAAAAAAAACAGAGATACTGCAGATCAATTCATTCAGACAGGTAGATATTGATCCTCTGGGCTTTCTGTTGGTGATGTTGTTTTTTGAGGCTCCCGTTCTGTCTAATTAAATTCAGTCTGTTTTCAGACTGCCATTGTGGTCAACCAGTGCAGTCAGGTATGTTATGCATATTCAGAATTCTCTCAACCAAGCACAAATAGGTCAGATGTGCAGCTGCAATGATGAATGATGAGGAGCTGCTTGCTGAGCAAAGTTGCAGAAATCCCACACCTGCAATCATAAGGGCATGGTGTCATATGAAAGTGTGCACTAACCTTAATGGATACAAGTTTTACTATGTGCACTCATGCGATTGATACGCTGTCTCTTGGGAGCTTGTTATACCAAATGCTCTGTAGAGAGCAATGCACATATGCAAGAACTGGCTACGAGAGATATGAGGTTGATTTTTATGCAGGCCACTGTTTTACTGCATTTTGTCCCCGGAAGAGGATATTGCATTGTTTTCAGGAGCAGCTGTTTTTTCAAGGTTCAGTGCTTTCCAATGATATAGCCCAAAACACATCACCCATGAAAGTGGGAGCTGGAGCTGGCATTGCAAAAGGGTGCTGTGTAGGCGCCGGGGTCTGGTGGTGACAGTCAGCTCTGATGTTTTGGAGGCTTCCCAGTCCTTTATCATGCACAGGGGACGAAACCCGGCAGACTGATGGGAAAGGAAGGCTATCATCAGAGGCTGCATTTAATTTCCATAAAGATGACTTTGTTTCCTAATTAATCTCCTGGCTCCGTCTCCCCGCTTTGCTCCTGTCACTTCCTCAGAATGAAACATGGCCGGCAATTTGTTAAATCAATTATTCCGGGGAGGAAGCGGGGCTTTCGGCGAGCCCGTCCACACTAAAGCACAAAAAATACACTATCACACACACATTCACACACACACACACACATGTACACACAGATGAAGGCGCTGAAGGACACGGATTGTAGAGATGCAGGCTGGCCTTCAAGTAAAAAGGTGGGTAGCAATGTTAAAATTTGGGATCTGGGAAGTAACAGAGAAACAATTTGTCCTTGTTGACATGGCAGAAAGCTTTGTAAACACTTGGCTGACGAGGACTCTCCTTGGCCTTATGCCCTGAACTCCTGCAGAAAAACAGGACTACCGAGCCCTGAGGGACAAGATACACAGAGAGGAAAAGAGTCAGGAGGAGTGAGGGTGAAGTGATAGAGAAGGAAATGAGCAGGGAAGGAGAGGAAGCGACAGGGAAACGATGGATGCCACAGGGGAGAAGAAATGAGAGCCAGTGATAAAACTGGATGAAAACTCGCCTTTCTCTTCTTCTCTTGATACTCTACATTTATAAAATAAGTAATATACAACCTTTTATTTTATGTCATGTTCTAACTGTGCTGATTTAGAATAAATACTTTTTAAATGTGACACATGCTGAAGGTGCACTGGAGCGCCAAATCAGGCTAAAAACGAAAAACAACAAAGCGCATTTCAGATCAAGTTTGACTTGTCGATGATCTAAAGGTGCAGAGAATAGAAGCATGATTCATTTCAGGGCGAGATGAGAGACAGGGGGATTGGTTCCAAATGAAAAGGCAGACTTTCAAATAGGAAGACAAACAGAGGAAGGGGCCTGATGGTGGCATCCGCTCTTTCTGGCTGTATTAAGGAAAGAGGAATGGCATGGCAGGATGTGTTTAAATCAGAGCGCTCTATCTTGTAGTGGGACACATTTCATTAAGCCCAGCAGCTGGGGCTGCGGCTCCATACGTCCACACATCTATCATACAAATCCATCAGGCCTGTTTCCTTCCTGCTCTGACAGCATGTGTGTGATAGGAGCCCGTTGTCCTGATCAGAAAACTCACTGACTGCCCACATATATTCATTTCCACTTCCATCTTCCCCTCTCTGTGTTAAGATTTCTTATTTGTGTTTGTCCCCTGTATCTGTATGTCTTTCTATGGTGTTCTCAGTTTCTCCCCCATCCACCTTTGTCCTCCATTTCTCTCTTAGCCCAGTTTCCCAGCTCTGAGTGGATTCTGAACCTCGCTGTTTCCTCTCTATTCCATTTCATTCCCTTATCTGTCGTCTATCTCTCCCCAAGTGGTGTGGGAGGTAATCAAATCCTTTACCAAAGTAAAAATAGAAATACCGTCGTGTACTGCGTTACGGTTAAAAGACCTGCTTTAGAACATTTCTCAAGCTATAAAATATACAAGCAATATGTACTCAGCTAATAAAAAAAAAAAAATCTATTTAGCTGCTTAAAATCAGATAGTGGCCTGATGTGCCAAGTGTAAATGCAACTAAGAAAACTTAGAGCTGGACCGCAACCCAATGCACATTCTAGCTAGATGTTAAAATCTGCTAGCAGGTTTGTTGCTGGCTTTGTAAGCTAACGCTGGCTGTATTGTTTCATGCATTTCATTAGCCAGACATTTACAACAGAGTTGGTAGAAGTCTCACACCGAGCAGCAGGCCCACACATAAGGGATCTTAGAGCAGAATTCATTGTTAATAAAACGTAACTGGATTTTATCGGGATAACTGGTGTGAGTAGAACATGAGACTTGGCAAAAAAAAAAAAAAAGGCCTCTGCTCTATGAGGGAGCTCTCAGAGAATACGAGCAGCAACGGGGATTAGGTTGGAAGAATGAATCCCCCTTAAATTAATACACGTGTGAATGTTAGAGGAGGAGGTTAGATAGGTGGAGGGGGCTGCAGCCGCACATGGCTTTGCCATGAGTTTGTCAGAAACGTGTTGGTGAAGAGCATCAAGTTACAGTACATTGGAACACTTTAATAAGATTGAATGTTTCTGGTAAAATGGTAGCCAAGCAGCTGCTGAAGCGTGAATGAAGCAGCTGATGCTAATCAGCTAATGTATGTAAAATCATGTATTCAGCACCCTGCATGAGCTAAAGCTATATCCCATTTGAGGTGGAACTAAATGTGTCTGTATATTTTGAGTCATTTGAGATCAAAATACCCATCATAATTTACGAGGTGATTATGTTTTTTAATGTTATATAAATCATACATATTCTCTAAGGTAGGTAGCAACCAAGTATATGTAGGGAAGTAAAAAATTACACTGTTTCCCTTTATCATTACAGTGTAGTAGAAGTATAAAAACGTATGATTCTTAAGTAGGGCACTTGAGTGAATGCCCTCTGTCTCCTTCCTATCTCTTCATATCTAGCTCTCTTCCTCTGTCTTTGCACCAGTGTCTGATCCCCCACTTCTGCCTGATCTGTGTGCAGCTCTCCAGTGCACTCAGCAGCATGCAAACACAGGGCTGTAATTGGAATGGGTAACACAGTGTGAGGGAGAAAAGCAGCCAATTAGGGGGCTCTGGTCAGGGGGCTCTAGGGTGATAGGTCACAGTGTAGCTCATTGTCCTGAGCTTGCTCTGCTGGCGGTGTGCCAGTCCATATGAGTGTAAAAGCCAGGGACTTTGTAGCCGTGACTCTGCAAATCAAAGGTCTATTCCGAGAAGATGAAGAGCATCTAACACTTCACCTACAACCTATCTATTAATGCCCTTGTTAATGAATCTTTCAAAACCAGTTAATGAGGGTGTTTGTCCAAGTGTTAAGATATATGGATAGGGAGCATGGAGGTGTTTTTAGCTTGGCACACTGGCTGCTAATTCTGCTTATTTCATTTTATTCGCATTTCTGCTCCTGGTGTGATATGCAAAAGGCAGCAATCATTCAACTCCCTTTATATTAGTCCACGAAGAGAACTCACTTGGAACAAGATCTGGTTTTTTTTTTGTTTTTTTTTAATGGCAGACAAGATTATCAAGGATAAGGAAGGAATATCAAGGAAAAGATTTAGCCGATTCAGTGATATTCAAGGATAGCTGGGAGGAATGCAACGTCTCTGTCTTAATATGAATGTTTTGAGAAAATAAAACGTGCAAAACAATGAATTCTCATTTGCTTATCAGATCTTTCTGAAATTACTTAGATAACTAATCACTCTATTTGACTCGTGCACACCTAAAATATGAACTCTAACTGTGGGTAGTTTTTTTTATTATCATTTATAAAGATATATCTGCTTTAATTATCATAGAGATTTGACTAGAAGTTGATTAGAGTCCACCCAGGCTAAGTGAATATATTGGACATAGTTTAGAAAGGCACACTGATTGTCAGGACAAAAACCAAGCCATCAAGTCCAAGCAACTCTCTGCAATAAAACTATGATGTGGCATAGATTAGGGCAAGGGTATAAAATCATTACTAAAGCTTTGAGAGTTCCCAGGAGCACAGGGGCCTCAATTTTTGTGAAATGGAAGAAGTCTGGAACCACCAGGCCTCTTCCTGGTCTCTCGAGCAGAGCTTCAGAAATTATCTGCAAACGTGGGGGAACCCGATGGAAGGATGACCATCCTAGCAGCAATCTATCAATCAGGCCTTTATGGCAGAGTGGCTAGACAGAAGCCACTTTGAGTAAAAGACATAAGACAGCCCAAGTTTGCCTAACAGAATGTACAGGACTGAGAGCATGAGGAAAAATACTCTCTGATCTGAGAAAAAAACAGAACCTTATGGGCAGATATCCAATATATGATGCTCATCATCTGGCTAATACCATCACTACAGTGAAGCATAGAGGTGATGCGATGGGGGTGCTTGTCAGCAACAAGATTAGGGAGACCGGTCAGAGTTGAGGGAAGGATGAGTACAGCCGAACACAGAGAGGTCCTTGAAGGAAACCTGCCCTAGTGACCTGAGACTGTGACGAAAGTTCAGCTTTCAGCACGACAATGACCTAAAGCTAACAGCCAAGGCGACGGAGTGGCTTTGGGAAAGGCCTCTGACTGTCCTTGAGTTTTAGGTGTGTAAAGCTTTCAGAGTCTCACCCGAGAACACTCAAAGCTGTAATTGCTGCTTCTATGAAGCACTGAATTAGGGCTCTTAATACTTTTGTAAATGAGAGATTTCAATTTTTGTTTTTTTATCAGTTAGCAAAAAAATTCTAAAAACATATTTTTCACTATGTTACCATGAATTATTGAGTTTAGTTGGGATGGGAAAATGTCTCTGGTATTCATTTAAAATTAAAACTTCAACACAATAAAGTCTGCAGAAGGTCAAGGAGTCTGTATCTCTGTATCTCAGTATTGTATCTCAAAGAACAAAAGTTGTTAATTACAAAGGACAGAACTAATAGGAAACAGCTAAAAAAAAGAGATGTAATCAGTTAAACTTTAAACCACAGTAAGCAGATAGACAATATGCTGACAAATGAAGACAAGTGGTATTAATGGTAAAATCTCGACCAATCTGAATTAATAGCAGAGAACACGGCAAATGTTAACTATGTATGAAATAAAGGCTTCATCTTAGTAGTTGACAGTTGACTCTGGAGATCTGATCATACGAACCTGATGTCCCGAGTCCTTTTTTCTGGGTGCTCACACTCGGCCTGAAAATGTTCTGTCGAATCTCTTTGGGCAGTTGTTTTCTTTTTGTGTCACCATTACCCTCTCCTGCTATGCAACACTGTCCATCTTTGTTTCCAGCAGATCACTCTACAAACCTAACCACTTGTGCTCTAGCTCATCAGATTAGAGCCATGCACAACTTTAAGGTGTCTGAAGGCTGCTGAATTTGGGAATCGTCGCAAAGTTCCTTTCCAGTGGCTTTGGGGAAGTTGCACCCCAACAGTTTTTGGCTAATGTTATCTCTCTTCACCTACCCCTACGGTATGAACATCTGCAGTGTGGCATTTTCCTTATTCATCGAACAACTGCTCCTTTAAAGTTGGCTGCCTCCGTTGCTTACCATAAGTAGCTTTGAGAAAAAGCTCTGCATGTGGGCCAATTTTAGATTCAAAGTGAAATGAGTTACATTCGGCTGAACACAAGCATTTTCGAAGAGTGGAGAAAAGATTCATTCTCCTTCACTTTTGAACACAGGTGGCGCAGGATTATAAACTTGATAACTCATGCATGTCTGACTTTCTTGTGTCAAACATTTCTATCTTAGGCAAAATTTAAGAGTATGACCAGCACACACAGGTTATATATGCACACCCTTATCTTTAAGGTTTATGCAAACATCTATCTTTTACTCCATACTCCATTGGTTTAGAACATATATAGTTTTACTATATTTTTATTTATGCTCTTAAAAATTTTCGTTATCCTATTGTCTGCATCTGTTTTATACGTATCAAAGCACTTGTTTTTGAAAAATTCTACAGAAATGAGGTTTTTCATAGTGATAGATTTTATTTGTATCATTGGGATCATAGTAACATGAAAACGAACATTTAGACAGATGATGTCTCAAGAGAATATCTGTATATCATACACAACAAAAAGCCGCATTTGGAAGTGAATTTCTGTCACTGTAGCTGCAATTAAGGCAGCAGTGATCAACGTTTCACCTAAAGGATGTATGACAGTTTTCTCTTGTCAGTGCTCTGGTGAAGATACTTCAACAGGCATCAAACGTCCCTCCTGGCTTCCCACTTCAAGAGGCAAGTTTTTCTGTTTGTTATTCAAATATACTTTAGTCCCTAAAAACTTCAAGAATCACCCCAGTTATTTTTTTCCAACGTCCTGTGATTATGCCTAATTAAAATAGCTTCAGCTTGATAAGTGCCTCTCATGTGTCGTGCACATGTGTTGGTGACATTAAAGTCCAAGATATTCAACAGTTCCACCACCTCCATAATGCCAGCTGTTATATACATTTACATAGTTCAATGTCTCAGTGTTTCTGAAATTAAAGCATAGAACAAATTTAAAATCAAGATTTTTTTTGAGTAATCCTGGAATCTTCTTGCTGAACCAACTTAAGTCTAAATTTTTGATTCTACCAGCAGCCAAACACACTTGTGACGCTCTCTCTACAATGGAAATTTAACATTGTTTTGAAAGTTTTTCTTAACACTGTTGCAGGAGTTCCAACAAATGTGTTTCACTTCATGGCTGCTTTGTTTCCACCTTCTGCCAAGTTCATCCAAAACCAGCTCCACTGGGTTTAAGTCTGGAGACTGTGCTGGTCTTCCAATAATTGATGGTATTCTTTTGTTTTTGGGTCATTATCTTGCTGGAGGAAAAACCCCAGACCAACCAGTCTGTCTTTCTTTGTTACTTGCCTTTATCTCATCATTTTGATAGCAACATACAGTCAAATTTCAGTATTACCAGCAGTTCAGTGTTACCCTGATCATGCATCAGAGGGTGTAGTAACAGTCTTTTCATACACTGCGTTTGCAAAGACAGTGGGTTTGTAAGTAATCAGCAAATGGGGGCACCTGTGGGAATTATTTGCATTAACTTTCAAGTCTTCTTTGACTTCCATTGCCGCTAGAAAGCTAGAAGTCAACTAATTTCTTAATACTTGAAAAACGCCTGTTTACTATGAAATTTACATGATTTTTTCAGGTGTTCGTGACCTAATCTTTTTTTTTTTTTTTTTTTTTTTTTTACCTTGGTCAGTTTACCACTGAGCTTTGCACCATTAAAATTCACTGGACTTGAAATGTTTAAATTTTAATAAAAACTGGAGAAATGGGGATGTTCTAAAACTTTAGACTAGTAGTGTATAAGAAGAAACATTTTCTTATATTTGCTTATGAACACACTCTAGACAATGCGAGAAAACATAATTGCTTGCCTGTTTTTCAAAGCCCCACACTTACCAATTAGTCAAGTGCAGTGTGTTAATTAAATTTAATTATATTAGATGCATTTGAAAAATGTGTCATTTACAATGGTTGAGTGCATGTTTAATTAATTTGATTAACTAAATACAAGTAGGGAACAACTGCGGCTTGCATCTCACCTTTCTTGCACGGTTGCATTCATTCATTTCACAAACGGACCTGTCTCTCTGGCTTTTCTGCTCTGACGCTCATCTCTCCTCCACCTCTGGGTCAGAGAGGTTAAAGTTTAACTGAGATTCTTACAAACTCCCTCCTTTCCACCGTGTAATCCCCGACCGTCTGTGGCCCGATTCCTTGTGAGCGGCAGATGTGAAGCTCATTTCAGACAGTCCCAACACGCTCTCTGACTCCATCTGTCTCCCAACATGTCTACTTGGTGAGCCTCTGTTTCGCTGTAGTGTTGTAGTTGTGTAGTTGTGTGAGCGGGAATGGTGCTTTTAGTGATCTTGAGCCAATCAGTGGATAAAACATAGCATTAGCACCTTGAGGGCAAGGGTTAGGAGTTTGCCCCCTCACCATGGAAACTAAAGTGATCAGTGTTATAAGACTTCAAATATGCAGTTTACAACAATGGCGAGAGAAGTACTTAAAATATACAATGTGGAAAGGTTGGTGCTCTAGGTTTACAAAGAGGTTGTGTCAGCTGCATGTAGCCAAAATCCCATATAGAAAAAGGCCTGAATACAATTTAAAAAGATCTAAAGGTGATTGTTTTGTGTGTATAGGACCACTGTCAGCAAAGCAAGCATGAAGCTCTTAAATTTTTATTTGTAAAATTTAATTTCTGTAGGCTATAAACCGATAGTATTGATCAATCATGAGGAAGATGAGCCGTGAGGAAAAATTGCATGGAATGAAAATTAAATTCCATATGAATCAATGAAAATAGTAAGAGACCAGTGTAAAATGAATGCTCTCATACAACTAGGAATCGTGCATAGACATTTTGTTAGGGCTTGGAAATATAGAAATGTTTTCAACAAAAAATGCCTCCAGTTTGTGTTTTTTGATTGAACACCTCTAGTGCAGGACAAAATAATTGTTTTGTTTCACTCAAAGAATTTTTTTCCTCGTATTTTTATCTTGTTACACCGTATTGAGCTGTATTTTCACACTTGCAAGTGTAATTTACTACATATGGTTTATACAGTTTTGTCCCAAAATCTGACACCAAAAGTCTGAGATTTTATAGCGATAATTGTTGTTAATTTATTCAAAACATATGAGGAGCACTTTAATACTGTAGCTGGTCAAGGTGGTGAAAATTACTGTTGGCAAGTTAAAAAAGAACAATGAATCATATTTTGTAAGTTGGTCTTCAAAATGTACAATATTTCCCTCACAGTTGCCCTCTGAAACATAATGGAGTAGAGGTATAAAATTAAAATACCCAAGTAGCTGTAGTTGAGTTAATGTACTTTACACACTGGTTTTAAAAATGTCCATACAACAGGCAGGTCACGACTCAGTCGCTTTCTCTTTTTTATTGTTTTTCCCTCTTTCTCTCTCTTTGACTCTCTATTCATATCTCTCTCCCAATCATTATCTCTTCCTCCCTCTAACCCGAGCTCATGCAGGGGCAGTATTATAAGACTACAGTGCCCTTTCAGAGAGGATAACCAAATCCCCACTGGAGATGCTTGAGTAAATGACCGTGGGAAATGGCTGTACTTTAGAACACAGTGATACTCATTCCACATGGAGGGGGAAGCCTTTGCTGGCTAAATCCTCTAGTCCCATGCCTGGTGTTTACCCCTGGTAACATATCGCTCCAGATCTGAAATCCTGACTATCCTCAAAACCCTATTACAGACGCTAATCCCCAGCAGTGCACACTCCGCGCTTCTCGCTCTGGGAGGCATTATGGTTAGACTGAGTAATTTCATTTCCACATGTCAAATAATTCCAAGTATACATTCAATCTTTATTCTCCAGTCTTGATCTTACACATGGCCATAAAATACATAATACATAAATACATACATACACACAGGTGGCAAATTAATGGAAAAATGTGAAAAATGAACGGAGAAACAGGATGACAATGCCCCCATCCATAGGTTACAAGCGGTCACTGAACGGTTTGACGAGTATAAAAATGATGTGAATCATGTGCTATGACCTTCACAGTCACCAGATGTCAACCCAGTTGAACACCAATGGGGAAAGAATAGGGAAAAAATAGTGAACGATGGTAGAAAGTACCTTTTGAGTTGGCTTGACTAATTCTGCCAGGTATATCTAAATGGATCTTTCTTCGGTGTGAAAAAGTTTCATTGATGAAAAAAGATACAGTACACTATGCATGAGAAGATAGTGAAAAAAAAATTGGACTTGCTGATGCTGAAAAAAGTTTCCAAAAGAGAGAACAAATACAGTATTTTTCCAAAATGTTGCGCTGTTGTCAGAGACAACGAAAAAGCTGGGAAACACATGATCACTGTTGACAAAACTGCACTCAGTTTTGGACTTTGTTCTCTTTTACATGGCACAACGGGGCGACAAATTTGGATTTAAAAAGCGAAATTTAAATAATGAAAGTGAGCCAGAAAAAGGCCGGAAAAGCCAAAAAAATGTTTTATCACTTTCTGAAACAGGCTAAGGAAAAGAGGCAGAGTTGAGTCGAGGCAGGAAGTCAGATATAATCTCAACAATTAGGATATGTTCTATAGTACGCTCAGTGTTTTATCCCGACATTGGTGTAAATCAAGATAAGTAGCCCACAAAGAAATTATTCATGAGTAGAGATTACAGTTACATGCCAGAATCATTATATGGTCACACAGGCTAAAGATATGAATGTGTAAGTGGAAAAATAAATGTGTCTTCTGACACAGATATCTTCAGCAACCCATATCTCTGTGCAGTTGACCCCAAGGGAGAATGTTATGCACGAACATAGAAGTATAGCAGACGGAATAACTTTTGCAAATCATCCATTTTCCATTTTGCCCAGAATACTGTAGTTTTGATAGAGCACATTACTGTTTTTTTTTTTTTTTTTCATTTGTATTTATTCTAATTTTAATTATTTACGTATATTGGTGTGTCTATTTGGGCGATGCCGGGTTGCCTGTTGAGCTACCTGAACAATGAGTCTTAATACTTGGGGATAGCAAAAACAAAGTAAAAAAACAATGTAGGTAATCACCTTTTAAGTCTATATGCTACACCTAAAGATATTAGCTAGTTATCCAACAGATAAAGAGCAACATTATTATTGATAAAAAGTTATGTATCTGAACAATTGATTAATGTTAGTCCAATATTCATTCTCCTTAGAGCCCCTTTGCGCTTTGCTGAGTGATCGCTAAGTTTGTGTGGTGCTCAGCACTGGACATGCACCTTATTGTCTGTTCAGACAGAACGGCAAGTGAATTTTAGACAAGTCAGTGGACAGATGTGATTACACGCGAATTTAACCAGAACAGAAGCGTCCACATGAGCTGAAATTGTTCAAAAGATTTGCAGGTATCCTGGGGCTTTATCAGTCTGCTACATAATGGAAGATAGGGAAAGGGAGATTGGAGGGAAATAACTGAACGAACCAGGCTTTCTGGTGAGTTCTGAGTTCAGTCGGAGGCTGAGCTGAACACACAAACAGGAACACGCCTACAGATACGGTTGGTGAGTTTGTTGCTAGGGTAGCTTACATCTCAAGTTTTTAAAGTTGGTGTATTTACTTCTTGGGGCCAGCGAGCGCAAACAGTTCAGGGCTCAAATTTGTGTGAATAACACAAGGTAAAGGTTGATTTGCTCCCGGCCTTAATACACCTTAACAGTAAGTTTTTGGAGCTTTTCGGCTGGAAGAACCCACCTTGCGTGGCTGAAAACAACACTAAGTAACACAGTCATACACATATTCTTTTGATTCAATGTT
The DNA here is from genome assembly GCA_016859345.1 of Istiophorus platypterus. Classification (NCBI taxonomy): domain Eukaryota; kingdom Metazoa; phylum Chordata; class Actinopteri; order Istiophoriformes; family Istiophoridae; genus Istiophorus; species Istiophorus platypterus. Next base: position 16,767,773 of record CM029128.1, on the reverse strand, counting down.
GCTTCAGTGATTCAACATCACTCATCTTGTATAGAGATATTGGATCTATAACTAAACAAACCCATTCAGGTCACATTCTGCAGCGTAGCTCTAGTTTGAGTGATGCAAAGCTCTCTGATTTCCCTGAGGGAGCTTGCACTGACATAGGATCAACAGTTCCATACTGGCGAGGAAACGGGGTCCACCTGTAATCTAAAGGCAGATGAAAAATGAAATACAGAGAGTAGAGTTAAAGTTTTGAGAGAAATGTTTAGAAGACCAGGGCAGTCAACCAAATGAATGAATGCACTAATACATAAACCGGCTATGATCACACCTGTATACAACAATCAACCAAAACATTAAAACCAGTTACCAGTTTTAATGTTGTGGCAGGTCAGTGTATGTATGTATTTATACAAGGTGGTGATGAATGACCTTAAGATGTTTACAATCTCAAGTGAATCGGTCATGGTCACACATCAAATGAGTGATTCTGTCACCATTTGAAGAATCAGTAACAGATGCAGTGAGGCCTACTGGCACACTGCCTATATCGGATCCTCTCGGACCCCTTCTAAAGCCTCCTCAGGGGGACTTTAATGGAACAACAGCTGTGCCGACGCTATTTCTCATTTAACTCACTTAGAGGCTGCCTTCTTATCACAGCCTCAGAACAAAAACACTCGGTCGCCCTTTCAGTGCTTCCCTCTTTCTCTACAGCTCCCTAACGTGATTGTAAACTTTTAAAATTTAATTGTGGTTGGAGACTTGCTCTGTGAATTTGATCGAAGCCCCCACTAGAAAGCAAATCTGCCAGTTTCCTTGGAGCAAAGCTCCTACCATCCAGCCCCTATCCCAGAACACAGGCAGCGAAAAAACACAGAACACTATGCACACATAATCATGCACACACCCAAGAGGGCACTCTAATATAATTAGGTACAAACCAATTATTCAAGCAATCAGTCTCAGTTTGATGATGTGTCAACACTCCTTGTCAGTCCTATTTCCCAAACTGTTCTTGAGCTGCATCACTAATTTTGTATTCATACTCAGCATCCATAAAGCTTGCACTCTCTCCCCAGTTTTAATCATTGTAGTCTCTGCAATCAAGAGCGAGGAAACTGTTGACAAGAGGTCAGAAGTCGAGTTATGAAATATTACAAAAGTGTGAATTTAAATGAACCACTCTGCTAGTTATCCTCCCAAAATAAATGCCCGAATGGACTTCTTAAAAGCATATTGCTGCCTTATCACGAAAGTTGAGGATGCAGGGCAACTTAAAAGTAGGATAGAAATTTTTGAGACAGAAACAGACATGTGTAAGACCTGGAAAGAGGAAACTAGAAAATGCACTCAGTAGAACAACATACGCCAGACCTCAGAGGAAAAATTTCAAATTATAAGAAATGATCCGGATCTGCTCGAAAAATGTAATGTGTTCTTCCCTGGCCCATGCCCAACCTTCCACAAAGTTCAGTGCAAATCTGTTCAGTAATTTTTGCATAATCCTGCTGACAAACAAAAAAATAAATAAAAGAAAAAATAGACAGCATTGATCACATTTACTACATGTGATATACACTGAAGTAACTTTGAAACAGCATAATAATTTTCAAAGTGAGTAGAGAAAGTGTATTTTTTCTATTTTCCTTATATCGTCACCTTGTTACTTTGTTGATTGATTTGTCAGCAGGATTATGCCAAAACTACTGACCCGATGCACCAAACTTGGAGGAGGGCTTATGTTTTACTGGATTGGGTTGAAATTTGTACTAAACATCCAAGAATATTTGTACTATGTTGACTTCAATGTTTTCCATTTCTGTCTGATAACTATTGACCACGTTTTTCATTTTTCAAACTTGCAGCTTTTAATGGCTCGGTTTGTTGCCTACTAGAGGATATCGTCTTGTGCCATGTGTTTGGACAAAATATTAATCTAATACATACATATTATTTTGCAATTTTAAACTTGTGTTCCTGTTTATTTGTTGTAAGTTCCCTTGCTTTCACTCTACCTATGATCCACAGTGAGCAACTCTATTTGCTGTCACGATGTAAGTTTAAGGAATTGTCACACTGGTTCTGAAGAAGAAATATTTCACTAAAAAGTACTTCTGGCGAAAAAACAGTGGCATCACGTGTCCAGTCACATCCACTTCTCAGCTTCAATTACTCTGTGTCCGTTCTCAACTCAGACAAACTTGAGGGATCAGCTTTTCATAAATGAAAGTGGCTTCTTCTTCCAAGCTTTTCAAGTATAGAAGGGCTGAATGATCTCACATCAGACAGCTTTTATATATTTCTGGGTATATTACAATCCATTTTGTAATAATCTACCCAAACCTGTTTCAGGTGGAATTAGCCCGGGCCCGACTTTCTTTATTGTGTTCTAATGCTCCCAGTCGATGGTGTCAGAAATGAGATCAGAAAACCTTGAAATTGCAAAATAATATAAGTGTTTTGAGCTAAAGGACTAAGATTAATGTTTTGACTTGACAAACAGCACAAGTTATATCATCTAGTATGCAACAAACCAAGCCACTACAGGCTGTAACTTGTAAATTTCCTCAACCCAATGAAAAACAATTTTTTAAGTAAGTCTTAAATTAGTTCCTAAAACAAAAAAATAACAAATAAGACTCAGCTGTGCTCAATTATTTGTGTGACATGACCTGAATTACCCAATGAATGATAGTTTTTTACTGCATAAAAGGGGGGTGATTATTTCTGGTGGCAAAGGTGGCAAAATTATTCCAAAAGTTTCATTTTGCTACCTCCAAAGCTCTGTGAGAGCATGAGAAATGTAAAAAAAAAATCCCATTTCAACATTTAATAATATTCATAATTTTATCAAGAGGTTTCACAGTTTCACTGTTTAGATCCATCCAAGACATAGTGCTAAGAAGAAAATCAATGAGAGAAGTCTGCAGATTGATGTGGATATCTGAGATGAATGTTATGATAGTTAATGCAGCCAAATAATATTCAAGCATGCAAATAATTGTACCCTAATAAATTTGTCTAGTTACTTATTGTGTTTGTATTATCTAACTATAATGCATTTTTTTTTGTCTTTTGTTCAGTAACCTTGGGTATTTTATGTAAAGTATTCTGGTTGTACAAAAGTGGTTCATTTTCACTTATTTCTGAAGATTATTATGTACTTGAGATCAGGGGTTTTAATCATTTTGATTCAGAGTGATTGATTCAGTAAAGTGCAGAACTTTCCAAATCCTTCTACAGAAAAAAAAAAATAAATAAAAATATGCTGACCATCTTGAAATTGCATACTTTATTTTTTTTGCTCTTTTATTATATAAACATCTATTACTTGAGATAGTGTCAGAACACTTGGGTTCACAAATCTTTTCCACAACCTCTTAACACATACAGTACAGTGAAATCCACGGTTTTCAAGATAAGACAGAAGGTTGGTCCTTCAAAGTGCTTTTTGAAAAGTAGTTTACATTTTAGTCACCAGATAATAGAGATGTTATGAGCTTTTTGTGAAAGCGATGCTGTTCTTCTTTACCTAGTTTTCCCCTCTCTACAAGGAGGTCAAGGGTCTGCTATAGCTGTCAATAATAAGAATTATCTTCCTCAAGGACTCGTCAGAAGGAGATAGAGCCATAGAAAGGGAGTTAGATGGGAAATACATTTTGAGTACACACAGCATTCTAATGGTATTATTGTTTGGGTTTTAATTTTTTCAGCCACACTAGCAGCGTGGCGATGTCAGTCAGTTAGTCCACCACTATGGTCCAAACCAACACTGGATGGACTGTACAGACACTCCCGTTTCCCGCTGGATGAATCCTGATGACTTTGGCGATCCTCTCACTCTTCCTCTAATGCCACCATGGGGCTTACAGTTTTGGGTTTAGTAAAATGTTTCGAGAACTACTGGAGGGATTCCCAAGAAATTTGGTGGTTATTCAAGGATCCCAGGCAATGAATCCTCCCGTGATCCCCTGACTTTTTCTCTGCCGGCAGTTTTATATTTGACTGTCAGACCAAATTCTGAAAACTACAATTAATGAAGTTCCATACCGCCTCAGGTGCCCTTTGTGTTTAGTGCTAATTACTAAATGTTAGCATGCCGACAACAGGGTGAACATAGTTAACATTGGACCTGACAAACAAAAGAATGGTAGCGTTGGCATTGTGAGCCTGTTAGCATGTTGATGATAGCATTCTGACATTTAGCTGATCGCATTATTTCGGCCCCTTTTAATGTCACCTGAGTGGTTCAGAAAGACTGTTTGACAACAATTGGTTTGCCTGAAGTCCTCGATGAGCCCAGTCCTCAATACAACATGACCACCACCTCTCCACAATACTAAATACTTGTGCCGACTGGGACCTGCTGTCTTTCAATTAAACTCCATTGCTATTGCTTGCGAACTCTAGAAGGATTCTTACGCCTCCCATATTTAAAGCGTAACCCACTAATGATGATGTTTCCAAAATATTTCAGTAGGTTATGTCAACTTCTGTTGACATGCTGTCTAGCTAGGAAGTGATTAGCCCTGAAATAGGATGCTTTGGGAATATCCTCTCCTAACATCACATTAACTTGCCAATCCTCTGAAACAAGATTCAGAAAGTAGGATCCTAAAATAAAGATGAGCCGCAGCTCAGTCAAATGTAAACATTGACAAACATCAGTTAGAGTTAGCTTGCCAGTGTTAGCTCGCTAACTTTTTTCAAATAAAAGACGTAACATTTTGACAAGCTCGACTGGAACTAAGGCTGCTGGCTCCGGTTTGCTACCAGCCGTCTTAGCTTTTTGATAACACAGCCACCTCTTTAATTCTACAACTGTCAGGTGGGGCTGCATGCAACTAATGCAGGATCATTTATTTGTGTCTTGTCGAGAAACGCCAGTGCCGCCATCCGTTTTGAACTGACAAGAGCAGTAGATGACATATGCATGCACATCACTGTGGGATAGCTCCGGGGATTCGGAGCAACTAGATGACATCAAAAAGTCTTTCTGAACCCTTGCCATTATGTGCTCATTTGGGAGATGAGCAAAATTTGCCCTTTCTGTGAAGAACCTCTCGCAGTCCCTTAAGAGACTCATCTCATTTCTTTCTTTCTTCTTCTGCCGTATTTCTTTCATTTTTGTTTTCCCTATTAGAGTCTTAACTTGGGGCTAATCACCAGTTAAGATTCATCAAGGGTAGTAAAAAATGATCAGTGACTGGTGGACCGTAGAACATGAAAGCTTTTCTGACACCAATTACAGCGGATATTTAACAGAAAATGCTCCCTCTGTGTTTTGCACATGATCTATTCGAATTCCTGTAAGAAAAAGGCAATAAATCAGTTTAGTAACACTCTGACCAATCAACTAATCTCATATATTTCCACTGGACCCACTGTTATCAACAAATTACAGACACAGACACCTCATTGACATGCGACACCAGCAGTACAGGTGAAATGACAGTACTTTCCCAGCCACTGTGCACCACATTGCAGGACCCTGCTTTCATTTTGAGTAATATAACCCCCCCATTTCCCCACCACCCCCAACACACACGTATGCATGCAGGCACATACACGGACACACAGACACTCACACACGTGCACACCCGTCAGACCATCTCATAACCCATGCCCTTTTTGCCATTTCTCATTCCATTAAACCCTGAATTATTCAAAGCAGATGAAATTGATTTCTTGATAGTTTAATCGCAAATCAAAGCCGAACTTTAGGCCCAGTTCATTCCCTTAGGGCAATTTTTGACAATCAAATATTCATGGAGAAATGAAATGTTAGCAGATCATTTCTGCTTCTGGCTGATTAGGCAGACACAATGAAATTCAGATGGAAAAATGGAGAAGGAATGGAATTAACTTGTGCCAATATGCCATGGAAAAATTTAAAGTGAGATAAGATTGTCAGACTTGATTTTATGATCCAGGAAATGCCCCTATATACAGAGCTTGCCCTCCTTTTTCATATCAAGCCACTTGGCTGCGAAGAGTAACTAAACATATGTAATTAACTAAACCTGTATTAATTTTTATATATAATGTGTCCATATGCTTATATTTAACAGACAACTGGCATAAATTTAAAAGAATTAAAATTGTTGAGAAATTAGAGTACAAGTACCCCATGCATAATATTCCACTGTTTATTTATGTATGATAGAATAATAAGTGACTATACTATAAATATTCATCAAGTCAGTTGACTATTTTCTTCATCCCTCAAGAGTATCCCATGTGCCTGGCATATCTCTTAACTGACCTCATTTCTAACCCCAGCTCCAAGATTTAACCACATGAATCTCAGAAATTTGCTTCTAATCAGAAATGGGAAAATACCACTTTAGCTTGTATTTCAATCTCATACAATGGATTTTAAGAGGTTTCAGGGAGCTCAGGGTGAAGAATCTAATCACCTTTTAATCCCTGTCACCAATTGCTTGCTCTGAGTGGGAATTGTTGGGTCTCTGTAAATAATATTACAGGGAATGATATAAACTCTCTCTGCTCTATATGAAAACTGTCCTGAGTCAGCTTCTGTTATGATTTGGTGGTATATAATTAAATTTGACTAGACCTGAGTTCACTTGACTTAAGGTGATAAGTAAGATTCTTCATCAACCCTTTTAATGGCCTGAAAGACTTTGCTCCTTCATCATATTTCCAATATTTCCAAGATAGAAAGTGCAAAGCACATATTGTTTTCAATAAAAACTACACGATGATACAAAACATTTCAAATATCATATAACAATTTTTGAAAATGATTTACTAGGTGAACTAATTATTATAATTAAACAAGTGCTGTACTGTCTACCAAAGTCTTTTTTAGGGAAATTATTTGATAATTCTTTCTTTCTTGCCAAGTGTTGGATGAGAAGATCGATATCACTCTCATCTTTATAGTAATTATGAACTGCCAGCAGTTAGCTTTTGTTACCTTTGGACAGGCATACTGTTTCCCCTTGTTTCTAGACTCTGTGTTAAGCTAAGCCAGCTGTCTCCAGGCTATAGCTTTATATTTAACATATATTGTAAATGTGAAAGTGGTATCAATCTTCTCTACCCACTGCAAGAGAGTGAAAAAGCTAATTCTCAAACATTAATCTAGTCCTTCAAATTGCCGTCAGATTTTGTAAGCTGTTGATATCTCTTCACCGCTGGCAGAAATGCAAATCTCTGTACATTAATTGCATGTAGTATATTAAGTGACTATTATTCAGAACAAAAATTAGCAATTCAGTATAGTGCATACCTCCAAAAAGATATCGTCAAAAATATCTTATCTCACAAAGCTAAGGAAAATGATAAGAAAAAAAATCCTGCGTCTACCCTTTAACCAGATCTGCACCAAAATTTAATGGGTTCTTTCCTGGCCTATGCTGTATCCCTCCACCAAGTTTAGTGCAAATCGGTGTAATGTTGTCAACAAATAAACACACCACCGACAAACAAACAAACAAACAAACCAACAAACACACAGGTGACAAAACAACCTCCTTGGCAGAGGTAATCCCCAAAAAGGACTTCGGAGCAACTGAGTGAACCCAAACCAATGTTGAATTCCATGAGATGTGGTTAAAAGTTACACCAACAAGTTATGCACCACTTTGTTGAAAATCTACTTCTTTCAAATGAGAGTATTGCACTGTCCAGTCTCAGATATCGCTTCTTTATTAATCCAAATGTGTGTTATCCAAACCAAACACAGACTTGGTTTCGATATGACTCATCCTTTGATGACAGTAAACACTGATGTCCAGAGTTAATTTGTTTGGATTTGGCAGATATGAGGGCGGGCACAACAAAGGTTTGTTTTTGGTTTTTTTGAGAAAACTTCAGTGTTATCTCATAAAGCACTCCCCAAAGGTCAAAAACACTGTCTGTGGTTCATTATTTATTGACATTTTTAGAAAAAAAAGAATAAGGAATTAAGTTTGCACGAGAAGGGATTTCTCATTTTTTAAAAGAATATTCAGAAAATATTCAGAATTTGAATTATAAATAAATGTAAGACCATGTGCTTCTCTAAGACTGTGATACATAATATTTGACTGTTTCATACTATAATGGAATCTGTATGATGTTTTTTGTTGTTGTTTTTTTTTTAAGATTGCTAAAATACATTTTTCATCTCAACAAACTTTCAACTCTTTAAATCATTTGAATACTATACTATGCATGAATTTTTAAAGAGAAGAATACAATTCAATTTCTTTCTCTACTCATCCACAGAATGAATTGCCCATCCATTACCTAACAAAAAGGAGCCTAGATATGACTGGCATTAGCCTCAGGGATATGATCCTCAGATGATTAAAGTCCATTTGAGATCCCTGGGCCTGCATAATAAAAGCTATGGGTTTCAGAGTTTTGTTTTTTTTTTTCAGGTGTAAAGAGAAAATGCGATTGAGTGATGAACGAGGGTACAAAGAATAAAAGGAGGAGATCAAACGGCATCACAGGGAATGAGGAAGCAAGGAAGAATATTTGATACAGCTCTGCCAGCATGCGTGGCTAATTCACTCACCATCTCTTTCAGCTGAAAGCAGCCTGAATGCTACTGTTTCTTTTCAAGGCAAAGGATGACTTACTCACACTGACATGGAAAGCAGCAACATCAGATATATTAGTTCAACAGATTGCATTACTGCTCAGAACATACTTGTGCCCAGCTGCTTACATCTCTCTGCAGTATGCTTCACGGGTTGTGCTACAAGATTTACTCTCGTCAGATGATATAAGAATTCTTATTATTTAGGATACTGAAATATTATCGTTTTTCTTGCAGGGGTGTCACAAAACCCTTGATCATCTCATCATTTTTGGGTTGTATTCAGAATTAGAAATATTGCCTTTATTTATATGTATAGTTATACAACAGGTGTCTGTGCATGTAAGTACATGCACAAATACATTGCATCTAACCTCTTGTACCCTAAAGCGCCTCAGAGTTACCGGTGTTTAATTAAAAGCGTTCACTCTCCTTCGGACTGAGAATCTGGTAATGTAGGGCCTTTCAATAATGCACAAATCCACTGGATCCCTTCAAGACATGCAATGCCTCCGGGATCATGACATGCATTATAGGAAATAAGCAATCCTGAATTGCCCCCTCCAAGGTCAACATACCGTATCATGCAATTGCAAAATGGGTTGAAATGAGCAATAGCACTTCAGACTTTGCATTCCACCTGGTGTTCCATGAGATGACATTATCCATTATTTACTTGCAATCGTTTGTACCACACGGGGACTTTCTTTCGCATAATAAATACTGTATGTGGATTCTCACCACTGCACTTATGCACTGTGTAGCAGTTGTGGAGTATGATACCAATGCATCTGAGACTGTGTACTCTACGTTAGCACCAGGGGCTATATCTGATTCTACCTCAGTAGCATGTATAAGACAATCTCTGGCGTGCATACATTTCTATTTGCATAATACATTCATGTTTTCAGTTCACTAAATTAATATTTTCTAATGTGCTAGACTGCTGCACAAAGTGCAGTTGGTGCCTGGCAGAGGACCTACATCAGTTGTTAAAGTTCTCAGCAACATAGTGTACATCATTTGCTGTTATTCTGTCCAAGGTTACAGAAGTGCTTGCGTTTGTTGAAATCATTTCATGAGGCTCTGTCATGCTGATTGAGCCAAAGCCAAACCCACATACAGACCTGTGGGCTAGAGGCCAGTGTGGTTGTGCTTCTCATAATGAAGAAGGTACAGTGCAGTTCTTATTGTGCTAATGTTTTGTGTAGGAACTGAATGACGCAGAGTGAAAAGGAGACTTTTGTAATAGCTATGACTGATATTCCACTGCCATCAAGTGGAGCTGCAAGAGACTGCAAGTATGCAGTTTGAGACCGGCCTGAAGCATGCAGTAAAATGCATGGATAAATTACATAAAATTTAATTAAATAAATGTACAAAAAGATGTTTAAATTTGTGTTTAGTGGACTACATACAAGATCAGAAACAAATGATCACTGATACTGGACCAGCATAATTTTTTAAAGACATATCTATGATTTTTTTAATTGCACTTATAGCAAAAAAGAAAAAAATGGACATGCTAGAAATAACCAACAAGGCTCTTTAGCCAACAAAAAACAGGTCCTCTTCTTTGAAGATCAATTTTGTACAGTCAGCTATATTTGTGAAAAAGAAAACTGAGCAGCCCTTCCTTTTTGAAATATCTTCCATAAGGATTCGTTTGGATTTAATAGGTAAAAGCCATCAGGGATAGTAACTTTCATGTGAATACATCTGACCGGTCCATTAACTTCTCAGCTGTTAGAGTACACCCAAAAGAAAATGTTTCACTACCCACAGATGTTAAGCACTGTGGTCTGAAAATTAGGACACATCTGAAAATGCTCTCAAGTTGAAGAACTCTTTGTTCATCTTCTTTGTCCAACTCCTTGGCCCTAGATATACTATTTACACTATCCTTAAAACAGCTGTTGTTTTTTTCACCCTGCAATGCCTTGAATTTATCAGGAAAAATTCCCTTATCTCATCAGACCTTGAACCAGATGAGCGGCAGCTAAAGACCAGGCTGGATTTTAATGCCATCAGATAAGAACAAGGGGATTTGTGCACAGAAAGAAAGTGCATCCATTCAAGGCCAAAGTAGACCCCTCTTTCAATGATAATGAAGTTTAGGATTATGTAATGCTGTTTCAAAATCTGCAGCACGACTCTGCTGTTAGTTTTCTCAAGTGTCAGTTTCCAAAGTCTTCACAGTGTCCAAACATTGCTAGAGGTGACACTTTGGCAATGATGTGAGTGGAGAATCTACAGGCACTCACTGATATATTTGAAAAAGGATTTGATGACTTAGTGAAATGACCAACTATTTCCCTTTCTTTGAGAAGCTAAGAATATAGAAATAAAGGCTAATTTTCTATATGCTGAAAGTGTTTCTCATGTCTCCCATACTGGTTACTTGAGCGTAATGCTGTCAATGTCAGTGGTAAAATTCCTTAATGTCACTGTCAATGGGATTATATCAAACTGAGGCATGTCCCTCACCAAAAAACTCTATGTTGGGCTAAGGGATATTGTTGTTTTTACTATTCTCTAAACAACTGGGTACATTATGCTATACAGTACTTTACAGCATATTATAGGTCATTCACTAATACTTTAGTATTAAAAACTTAGTATTATTTAAAAGTTTAGATTACATGGGAATTTTGTTTAATGCAGCACATCCTCACAGTTGCACTCATGCACTGAGATACAGTGAGAAGATTATAATAATGTACAAATGAATGCATATTTTACCAGTGCACCAAGGGTTACATTCCATAGGAACTCATTTGCAAATGAAAGCTTGTTTCTGCAGTATATTAGTTTTAAATGAGTGTCTTTATTGATATTACATCTCCCTCATATTTTTTACCTCCGCCAAGGAGGTTATTTTTTCACCCGTATCTGTTTGTTTTTTTTTTATTTGCCGGCAGGATAACATAAAAATAGGACAGATTTACACTGAACTCGGTGGAGGGATGGGGATGAGCCAGAGAAAAGCGCATATAATATTTTTAGGCAGATCTGGATCATTTACTATGAATTAGAATCTTTTTCCCTTGAAGTCTGGTGTATGTTGTTTGACATTGGCATTGGCAGAGGTCTGCACTCTACTGAGTGTCATTCAAGTCTCATATGTTAACATGACAATCATTGATATAATTAACTATAGTTGCTGTTTGCTTCACAGGGATCGTTGTGAGATTTTTCATTATATCAGTTTTCCCTTTAATCATTTTGGATTAATTTCAAAGGGAACACTGGGTGCTGAACATATGAGTCAGATGATCCATCTGCAATTTTTCCCTTTATTTTTATATGCCTATAAAATTTCTGTAGTTATGAACGGTTCAATACTGAAAACCTTTGACTTTTGTCAAAAATATTCCATTCGGCAGGGCCACCTCATAACTGATACAGTACTTTTAGTCTCATTCAAAATCAATTTTGAATATATTTCAACAAAGTACTTTTTTTTTGTGCAAATAAGGAGCTCCCGGTGGAAGGTCACATATAGTTATAGCCTATAAAATGGTGATGTGACAGGCACGCCCCAGCCAAGAAGCAGACTTTTTCACCATTCCAGGACACTTTGATTCAAACAAATTAATTCCAGACAAACATGGACACGTTGCAGTGATCTGAGATTTCCATATTTCGTCTACCTCCAAAGACCCACAATATTTTCTGCTAACCTCTCTGTTTTACCTTGCTGTTGTTGTATGTGTGCTTTGTAGGTGGATGAGGTTGTCATCAACATACAGTTCATCTTACCTGCCAATGACTGTGTACGATAAAACAGCTAGATGGGAAATCTCCTGATTTTAAGAGGACAATCAGCTTGATGTCCTGGACCTGATTTTAGGTCCTACTGTGATAAAAACTGTCCCAGCTGTTGCCTTTGAGTTAGACCCAGAGCAGTGCTCAGCATAGCTCCATTCTTTCTTGAGTCTCAGACTGCAACCTGTGAGAATAAGCATATCAGATCGATTTATTATTCCTGATCTGTATTTTCACAAATTATAAAGAGCAAGACACTCAACAATTGTCATACAACAGAAGTGCAAATTACACCAGTTTATCTAACCTTGATTCCCCTGACCTCATTTAGCTAAAAACGATGTGCTCGCATTCACTGTTTGATTCAATCTGCTAAATGTAACATCCCATGCAAAGATCTGTCAGCTTGTCATGATCACCAGTAAGCTTTACATTTTTATGACACAGAAGCCTATCATAAGATCTTAGCTTTTTAGTTTTCATATCCTCTGGGGAGACACTGACTTCATTTCATGTCAGTATGATTTGAAAATCAGTTTCGAAGACTCTCAGAATCAGAACTCGCCTGACATACAGCAAGAAACACATCAAAGTAAATATTAAGTTGTTTTGTCTCTGTAAATAACATTGTCACTGTCAAGACTTTTCCTTGTTAGTGTATCGCAGTGCTTGTCAGGGAGCTTGTGCAGAACCTGCCTATTTGATTATTTGCAGGTAAGGCATAGCACATATTAGAGATATAAAAGAAAAAAATTTGACATGTCCTTCCTTACATTAAGCAGTTTTCTTTTTCATTAACATGAAAAACTGAAAAAGCAACAAAAGAATGACAGAACAAAGGATTATAGTCAGGAGTTATGGGACAACATTCAGGCCCATTCTTACAGAACAACCTGCAACATTTTAACAAAAATAGTAAACTAACAAGAAAATATAAAACATTACCAATATAATAGTAAACCATTATTATCCTTATTATCATTTATATTATTATTAGTTGTAGTAGTAGTAGTAGAAAAACAAAAGATAAACAAATAAAAGAAAACAAAACATGATATAAGAAATATTGAAAATTATATTCACTACTATGAAATAACCTTACATTAAGGACCATTAAGGACAACTTAATATGAATAACAATAATAAAATACTCTGAAACACTGGTGTGTTATTAAAGGAGGTCTTTTTAAATTATACGGATAAAAGTGTGTTTACAGGTCTTGAGAAGTAGTAATGCACATGTGAAAAACGTTGCACAGCTAATGAATGGGACCATGATTGTTTTGGGTAAGGCAAACATTCAAGACATAAAATGCCAAACATTTTGAAACCTGTGGACAGGTGCAATGTCATTTACAGCATTAATAACACCGTAAAACTGTAAAGGAGCATGATACACAAGATGTTTGGACTATGCAGTAATATCAGTCATTTAAAAGCAGACAAGAAAAGACTGGTAAGTTACAGAACTGTCCTTGTGATGCAATTATAAAGGTGAGAATTGCAAACGTCCATCTAGACATAATCCACTAATGCCGCATTGCTAAATGTATTCAAGGTAGAGATATTCATATATCAGAGCATGCCTAGCAGCTATTCAGTGTACCTTGAAGACTACCATTGCATTTCAGTATGTCAGTGTATGCAGAAAGGCCTTTGGTTGACTAGCGTGGGTGTTTTTATTAAAATGTATGGACATTTGTTTTTTATTTCTTATTTACAACTATAATTGGAATAAGTGAAAAAGTCACACTGGTCATACTGTTTAGAATAAAATAATGGTGTTTTATCTGAGCCACTTCATATTAAAATGGGAACTAAGCAGGGGTATACTCTGTTATCTGTGCTGTTGTAATCATGGTTGAAACACTGATTCAATATTGACAGACATAGGTCTAACCCAAGAGGCGCGTCATATTTTTTTCTTTAAAATGGGTTTATAGCCATTGGTGTCTGTGTTGTCGCAGCCCAGGCTCATTGAAATTACACCTCACTCTACAATTCTGCTGTACTAATCATTGTTTAAAAACCAGCAACAAAAAAGTGCAGCTCAAAGCATCATAAAGAAAGAAAAGAGAGATAAATAAAGAAAGAAAATTAATCTAGTCAGGTATATAGTTTCTTTGCACCCAGCACCTTTGCTGCTTGGACACCATATAAAGATGCTCATGCTTTACCTTTGTCAAACTGACAACACAAGGAGTAATAATTAGACACATATGCCTTTCGCCAGACACATAAAGACGACAGTCAGCCTGCCCCTCACAGTGAATAGGAGTTCTCCCTTCTCTTCCCACAGGAGGGTGCTCCTCCCTTATCCCTTCTGGCTGTATAGTGAGTCGGCACAAGTGATTATGGAGGTCCTGCAGGGTGCTATCTTGACCCATCCAAGGGTGGTAATGGGGTTACAGTGTACGTTTTGCTGCTCTGCCCCTTCACACTTACATCAGCCTCTCTCATCATTCCTCTTGAAAGCGGGAATCTTAATCATTCTGCCAGCAGAAATATAGTTTTGGCTTTGAAGATATTATTTTTTTCTTCAAAGATAGAAAGTCTTGGCTTTGAAGATACTATTATTATTGCTATTAGTGCTGTAGTCAACCAAAGAAAATCCCGGTGGAATGAAATCGAACCTACTCTTCAGCAAACTGTTTGTCACGGGGGGGGGGTCTGCACGCTATCTTCAAGGGGCAGCACAGTGGAGCAGGAGTTAGCACTGTCACCTCAAAGCAAGGAGGTTCTGAGTTCTTGGGGTTTCTGTGTGGAGTTTGTTTGTTCTCCTCGTGCCTTTTTGGGTTTCCACCTCTTGCCCATTATCAGATGGGATTGGCTCCAGCCCCCCACAACCCTCACAGGGTAGCTGATGTATCAATAGATGGATGATATAGCTGATGGATGAATGGATATTATCTCCAAATCAGCCACAGTACACTCAGTGCACTCTACTTAGTAGCATTATTAGCATAAATTAATTATAAATGTATATACCCAGCTATAATGTGTTGCATATTAAATCAGTTCAATCTAATTGTTTTATAACGAAATTATGAAAACAGACTTGGAGGCGACCAGCATGCACTTGCCCCCTGGTGTTTTCACAAGTAGTCTGTCCCTCCTGCTGCAAAAAATAATGGATTAATCCTGGAAAGCTGCAGCGTTTCTCTCCTTATGTAAGTTACACCAGTGCTTGTCTGAGCAATGACAGGTTGATCAAATGAGAGCATATTGACCAACCGATTGACCAGTCGACCAGGAGACTAAAGCTCTGATATCTATATTTCTTTATTTATTTCCTCAGAGTGGACTTGAGTCTTAAGACATGTTTAAGGCTTTTCAGATTGAAAATTGTGTTTCTTTTAATATGTGTATCCGATAAAGTAGTCTGCAATAGTATAAGTAGGTACTTAGTATTTTCAGAAAATAAGTAGTGATAATGTGAAAATTCCGCAAACAAAGAATTTTAACCACAAATATATGATCAGATGGGTCTCCTCCTATCTTCTTCTATCTAGTACTATGATTGATTGCTAGATATGGAACATCAAAGGAAATATTTCATGGATTTCATCAAAATCTAACAATTAACTATTAGTTCTACAATAGTAAATTAGTACTAATAGTTTATTAGTACCACTATTTACTTACCACAAATTAATTTTGTAAAAACAACATGAGCAAACCAGATCATCAATAAAGACTGATAGTCTCTTACATATTTTACATCAGTGATTTAAGTCTAGATACAAAAAGCAGTCCTGTTATTGCAGTAAAAAATAGGAAATAAAAATACTGCACAAACGATATCTGTCCAAACCAATTTCTCTACTTCCTATTTAAGTCAACGTGTGGTGTTAGATAATAGTAAGAATCACGATGTACAAACAGCTGACAGTCATGTTTAGAAAAATCAGCAACAAGTTCATATTATATGGAATTCAGTTTGTCAGACTAAGGATAAATCTGTTGATGTCCACTAAAGGTTGATAATAGCAAAACACATTTTGTTAAACGAAATTGTGATGCAAGTAAAAAAACCACTGTGTTCATGACAAGTCTAGGAATTTGTGAACTTTTTAACTTCATTCCTTCCAGGTGCGTTTAGCACATAAAGCTCTCTCAGGAGTATCCTTATCAATTTGGGTGTAACTTATACAATTACTGTGTGTTGTTCGGATCTCACATTCAGGTCAAGCCTTGAGGGGCAAAGTGTGGAAATCTATCGTCCTCAAGCGTCATCATGCACATTTTACCACTTAGCTGACAAGGGGAAACAAATTAGGAATAAAGTAATCAGACAGCCCTAAATGGATAGACAACCGCATGTTTGTTGTTGTAACCACGACGTCCAAGTTTCGGCATGCATGCCAACACAGAGGTGCTGTTTCAGGAGATACTCCAGTGGATCATATCAGAGGATGAAGACAAGTGACATTCAGGTTGGAGGACTTGTTGAGATAGTTACACTGCAGTAAGCTTACTAGTGAATGTCTGCAGTACTATATACATGCATCTCCCTGAATTCTGTTGAGTCACCTGTATAATGGAAATAGAGAAAGGTGGATGTGTGCTTAGTAAAATGTTTTAATTGATTATTCATAACTTAAAATGTTTAATTTATAGGTTAAATTGGAGTAATGCATCAAAAGTCCACAAAGTATAATTACTGCATTTAAAGCCTTATTAGACAAACAAGTTTATTTCTGTCTTTCATCAAGAGAGACTAGGCTGAATTACCCCACTCAAATTAATGTTATCTTAACAAGCAAAGAGTTTTGGTATAGTATTATAGTATTATTTTTTAATATCATCCGAAAGCAGGCAAAGAGGGACCTAACAAGTTTTGTCACAGGGATATTTAGCTAACCTCAGACATTTCCCTGTTGTATTTGAACAAAAAACTCAGCTTGGCTAAACTGTACTCCTATAGAGACATCAGCGGCAATTAGTGACAGGAGATATACTTATGAGGTACTTGTGCTGCTGTGAAATTACAAAGTTTAAGTTCATCTCACTTGCCAGAAAACAACGCCATGACAAATCTCCTCTTTAAATCCATTTGAACCCATAGAAACGACACTCATCAGAGGAAGAAACGTAGACAGAGCTATAGACTAGTAATGCATGCAAGCCAGACAGACACTATAAAAACTGAGATTAATGATCCTGCTGTGAGCTCACTGAACATCTGCACAGAAACCAGGCAGTGGGTATGCATCATGACTTTTGGAACTCCTGGGGGGGGGCGCTGAGTGGCTGGAAGAAGTCATTATAGATCAATTTATTTGGCATGTAATGTGCTCTACTGATTCATGATCTGTACTTCATGTGATATAATATACTTGTGCAGTGAGCAAACCAAAATCAGACAGTGAGAATCTATAAACAACCACTTGTGCCTTATAGCTCACACAGTATTGATGCCTGAATGCTGAACAAATAGAAGACATTGTAAATTTTAGTTTACAATATGATTTACATGCCTGAAAGTTTTGAACCATTATGATGATAATGGAATTATTCATATGCAAAAGTCACAAAATTAAATCTGTATAGAATTTGATGTGGCTAGATTGTCATGAACTGAAGTGGAAAAAGAAAGTGTCAGTCTGACACCTCTGTGTCAGCCCTTCTTACACACTGCACAAGTAATGTGACGCTGGAGGAATTATAGGTTAATACGATACAACTTGGATGTATATTATTTAAATGTAGAAAAGGGAGGTGCAGGGAATAATACAGTGAGACTGAAACTGCCTGTGAAGCTATATATAATTGATTCTTCTTACATTTATTGAATTCAAAATATAAGGAGTTAATGGATTTTTTTTCTAACTGTTGTCAGTGCCACTATTTATTATTTGCACATGAGGGAGGCCTTCTACTGGCCTGTCCTAGTTCTTGGAGCAGTAAGGGAACTGTTCAATTGCTAACACAGTATCTATATTTTAAACATTAACTGCTCCAAATATACTTTTTTACATAATTTTTTAGGTATTTTCTATATCGAAATTGCTGAACCGCATTGATGACAAAATTAAATAAGCTAAAATGGGTGCTCTAATTTTACATTTTTGGCACATTTGGCAGTGAAATAATCTACAATGAAGTGTGAAAGGATCTATTTGCATAAAACTCATCATGGTTTATCCCCTAGAAACATAAGTAGTGTGAAGTATCTGTTGCTTTTTTGTGCAAGAAGCCAAAAGGTTTTTGAAATCTGCAAAACCTGATTTTTCTTTTGGGCATGTGGACACAGTTCATTGAATACAGCCATTTTTTTTTCAGAATGTCCTAAATAAACATTTCAAGCATAGCTCCTGAGATCAGTTATGTGGGATGAAACAGAAAAGAGAGTTATTTCACGCACAGACACACATACCAATGTGCATACGTAATTTTATTGCTGTTATTGGTATTTGGCTTTGTGTAATGGGCTTGGAATGTTCTTTCAACAGAGAAGCCAGAAGACAGAGAGAATTAACTGATACATGTCTAGCAAACTGACTTCGGTGGAAGATGTGTAAAGTCTTATCCATTTGTCTCGGCTTCCTTATGCGATGACAGTGTAAGAAGCCATCATGACTCTCACTTCTGACTAGAAGTGAAAAAAATGCTGCACTTTAAGTATCTAGAGAAAGGCACCAGAGACTGAGTCACTTTTGCACATAATGTATGGTGATTAAATTATTATGATATTTAACATAAATATAATAGCAGGGTACAGACATTATAAAAGATATAATAGTTGAATGTACTGCTCAAAAAGAAAACCTCCATGTCTTGAAGCAATTCATCAAAAGGTACCAATCCAGTTTAAATAGTCTGCAAACTATAAACCTAATGAGTTTTATAAGAGGCTGCTGGACCACAGTTTCTGGTTGGAACCCCAAGCCTCTTAGCAAGAAACTGAATTCTTCAATTCAAAGAATTTAAAGTGTTTGAGCATGTCATGAATTAATCATTTTCTGGGACAAGCCTTAGCTAATGCTCAAAATTCTTTTAAATCTCGATAAGTTTCTATACCCATCAACTGAGCTTCATACAACCTTAAGACATTGAAAAGTTTTTTTTTAATAGCTGAGTGGGTTGACGTCACGTTAACTCCCAGACTGATCTAAGCTTGAACCTGTTTCCAGCAATTACACTGTGTTAGAGCAAAAAAAGCAACAGCCCTGGAGGAAGCAGGTGTATCTTTTCCATAAAACTTCTCCAAGCTAACGCAAGATATAAAAAATTAAGTCTTTTTTACACCGTTTTTAGTGTTAGAAAGTGTTAAATCATACTAATGCTATAATAAGCTCCATTATAAGACATTCATAAAAATAGTTTTGAACATCTGGAATACGCTGCATGATTGCTTAATGATCTCTTACTAGGATCGGAAAAAAAGTTGACATTTCTGGAAATAACCTTAATTGCTGAGTATTATGATAAGATTGATGCCACCCTCATATCTATCCGTTAAATATGAAGGTAGTTCCAGCAGCCGCTTAGCCTAAATTAGTTTAGCACAAAGAGAGGCAAACAGTTAGCCTTGTACAACTGTAACAAAATTCACCCAAAGACACCTTTAAAGCTCAATAAGTAACATGGTTTTACACCAGAGATTTTTGTACAAATTAAGAAACAACCAGATGTAACATTTTAATAAGTTTGCTTTTGACCGCTACTGCTGAACAGAGCCACGCTAGCTGTTTTACCCTGTTTCCATGCAGTCTTTGCGCTACGCTAAGCCAACCAGCCGATGAAATTTAGCACCTTTAAATATCAATATATTGTTTTTTTTACTTAACAATGGACAGTCATTCTATCCCTAAGCTACATCAAAGCTTAACGTTGGCTGACTTCTTTTTATGTTAGCACACAATTTTCTCTTCAGGCCCATCCCTTATCTCAAAATGAAAGCAGTGCGCCTGCCAGCATGATTTACAATTTAAACTGGAAAAAAAGGACAGGGAGAAGAGGAACATCCCCATTACACACACTGAATGGGCAAAATTTAAAATTCTAACTTTGGATTTAGAGTTTAATTGGATATTGTGCTTGCAGCCTCTCTTTAAGTGGCACTGGGGAAAAGAAACGGCTCCAATTTGAGAAGGCTATCTGCTGATGTTATTCATTTTTTACCAACAAAGACGCTTTGGCTCACAGGACAGGTGCAAAAATGCATATCCTTAAGTTTATGCCAATTTCCCTTTATTCTTTACATCTGGGTTCTACCATAAATTAAACATGCTTTGAGTCTGATTAGCAGTAAATAAAGCATTTCTTTTTCCTACGGTTATGAATAAAGTATATAAAGTAAATTAAAATGAATGCAAATGTAGCACGATAAACGCAGCAGCAAAGTTCCATGAAAGGAAAACTTTGAGGCCCTGCCTTCGATGAAACAATACCTCAGGGGCAGGACAGGGGAGCGTCGCTTCAGTGGGTAAACCCTCCTCACATGCTCAAGTAGTATCACAGAAGGTTCAGCCTCGATCCCTGACTCCACACATAGGAGAGCAGAGCTGGACTGGGGCTACAATCCTCGCTTTCTTTTGCTCTGATTTGATGGGACACAATTTGTAAGTATGTTTTACATTAAAAAAAATACCACGACCTTCACATTTTTTTAGGCACTTAGCTTTCATTGTCATTGTTCTTCAGAGCGGTTTGCGGTCATGTAGACGGTTCCCCTTTTGACCGATTGTTGCTTAAGTCCCTGAGAAGATTTATTTATGTATTGCTTCTGTTATCTGTTAATAGATTATGCTGAATTTGCTGCTGCCCTCTAGCAAAGACAGCTGGCTTACGGGGTAACATCTACAGTTTGAAAATGAATTGTACAAGGTAAGCTACTGTTCATTAATGTCCTTGTGATAATGACGATAACAACACCTATTAGGCAGAATTGTAACAGCAGAATTAAGAGACAAATGTGTAATCATTCTGTGTGTGTATCAGTAGATCTCATTTTAACCCTATCATGGCTTCCTCTGCAGAGTTCTCCATGCCTTTGATGGTCACGCCCGGCCCTGTGCGAAGCCAGTTGACCTCGCCGTGTGTCTGAGCCTCAGTCGGCGCCAGCCTCTTTATGAGCTGCTGTCCATGTCTTCTCTGAAACCGACAAAGTGTCATTGTCACCCAGCAGACTGTCTGTGGAGGACCAGCCTTCCCTCTCCATATCACTCCTGCTCTTCCTCCTCACCTTCGTCCTCATCGCTGAACTCCTCCCCTGTGCCCTCGGATCCTCGGAGTTGTGTGCGCAGGGACAACGGCAGGGTGAACAAAAAGCGTGTGGTGTTTGCAGACACGAAAGGATTGGCGCTCACTGCTGTGCGCCTGTTCATTCCTGAGCCCTCTCCTCCCACTCCCACTCTGGTGATCAAACCCTCGCCGGCCAAACTGCAAGGCCAGCAGTCAACCTCAGATACACTGCAGCGCCAGTTGCGGCTTGGTTTCCATCAGCCGAAGATGGACTTCAAAGCCTTCCTTGCACGTCTGAGAGAGAAGTGTGTACAGCTGGAAAGCTGCAACATCTCAGTATACTCCCTGAGTGGGAAAGTGCGTGTCTCCCACGTCAGTACTGAGAAGGCTGTGCATATAAGGGTGACCTTTGACTCTTGGCAGAGCCATCATGACATTCCTTGCACATTCCTGCAGCAGCAGCGCTGGTGGGGTTGTGATATGGATGTTTTTACCTTTGACCTAAGTTTGCCCCAGAACATAGATCCAAAGGAGCGAATTGAGTTTTGCGTATCCTTCAGGCCGGAACCCGGTGCAGTGCCACACTGGGACAACAACAGAGGGCAGAATTACAGGGTGTGCATGGAAAAGGATGTGTCAAATGTTTACCAAAGCGATGTTTACCGTTGTTACCCCACACTGTCAAAGCAGCGGCCGCCATCTTGGCCTTCACATGTGACCCTCAGTATGCAGAACTCTGCTGATTTGCAGTATCTTGAGAGGAATTTATCAAGCAGAGTCAGAGCAGGGTGTAAAACTCTGTGTTCAACTAAATAGACCAGTTAAATTAGCCCATATGTTCTCAACAGAGTTGTGAGGATAAATAATGTTAATATATTATTAAAAAATATTTGTAAAAGAGTAAGTGCTTTTAGGAATGTATGAACTTTCACAGATCTTTTTAGTTGGTCTAATGCCTACTCTTTAAAACACAGTTCACCTACCTGAGCTGAATTACCCTGCTGAAATGTGAGAAACATATACTAAATTAATTTTCCTATTAAATCCATTTAAAATATTAACCATTTATTTCTCTTTTCTTCCATCTGCATAAGTTTAAACCCAATCATTCACCACATTAACAAATGCAGCTTAAAATGTACTATGCAATAATGAATATCTGCACAATGAAGTGTGACACATAAGACCTGTTTAAGACACAAGGCCCCAAGAGGGAGGTGAAAACACAAGACCTATATCTGTTACCTGTACCTGTGATTATTTTACTAACCTTAAGAACCTTTTGTACTTGCAGCAACTAAGCCATTTTCTCCAAGCAAAGTGAATGAACGACAATGCTCATGATATACTTTCACACAGACATTAATTCACTTGGCTCAGGCTCAGGTTTCGAGGGTGTCTTTTCATGCAGTACGTCATACATACCAAACAGAATAAGTCAACAAGCTGAGAGATCTTCTGGGCGAAGCAGCACACACAGTTTGCCCAGGAGAGTCTGTTCCAGACACTAGACACTCCCCTACCTGCTGTGAAAAGTGGAATAACATGTTACTCCTTGTACTGTGCGTGATGGGTCTGGCTAACAGCAAGTAACCATGGTAGCATCGGTTCCAGCATGTACTTTGGATAGTGTGTGGGTTTGTTCTCACATGCAAGGGTGGAGTCATTATTAGACACTGTAGAAGCCACAATGAGAAAATCTCTCTCTGCTTCTCTTGTTCCACTCCCTTTTAGTCACTCCTCAGTTGGACTTGTTTCTTTGTCCTTCATGTTTCTCTCAGGTTAGTGTCCTCCTCCCATCTCAGTGATATCAGAATGTTGCATGTGAGCGGTTGACACATGTAGCAGGTTTACACACCTTCTATCCTAAAGCACTTTTTAATTAGACTCAGCAGTTTTGGGTTGAAGGGTTAAATATATTTCCCTTCCTAACATCCCATTGATGATAAGCTAAACAGAATTAAGAGAAAAATACATTATCAAAACTAGTAGATTTCTAGTTTTTCATCTGAGAGCACTAAAAAGTTTCCAACAATTTTTAATTATTCTTGATATTTTGAAACTTGAAATCAATCATGCACTTATCGTATTTTCAGTGAGCAGACCTTTAAAGTTATAGAGGAATATGTGTTCTGTCACTTCAATTTGCTGCAAGTTATTCCAGGAGTAAGGCACATAAAGATCATGGTCACCCCAGCATGTAAAATGAAACATTTTAGTTGCAATTCAGTTCATTCCAATGGAATATTTACAGTTACTTGGGTTTCTCATGGGAGCAAAGTAAATCTGCCCAATATTTTTGTGTCAAAATTTGGCAAATGTTTGTGCAAATTTGTGCTGCTGTACAATAACAAGCCATCTTGAGAGTGCTGAGTTTAGAGGAGATGGACAGTGAGAAAGTCCAAATAAGCAATGTTGCACTACTGCCATAATACAATGTGGATAATAAACTGTATACCTAAACTGTTCTATCACAGAGAGGAGGAGTACTAAACAGGTCTCCAGGTCAAAGCAAGATGGAACCAGCTGCACTAGCCACTTTCAGCAACCATACAATAACAATGGCAAATGACACATCATTTTTACTAAGAAAGCCTTTAAAGTGGTCATTATCTATTTTTGTTGCTGGAATCTGCCAGTTCTCTAATTTTATCTTTGAGCCAGCAGCAGCCGCAGCTGGCTGATGGCCAGCAACCAGCCACCAGCTGCTTTTGCTTACAGTGCTGATGCTTAGTGTCGTCTGAATAATACCCTGAAGACTGATCCAAAGACTGAGCTGCTGGGAGCTAACAGTGGCGGCTGGCTGAAATCAAGAGACTAGGCTTCAGTGACTGGATTTGTTTTTATTCTGGTCCAATATAATTTCACAAGTGACCAAATCTTGCCTACAGCCATCTGGTACCCGAGGAGTTGTATGTAACAAACGGAAACTGCTGTATCCAGTGTCACTAGCAATAAAAAAGGAGTTGATAAAGGATTATTTGCCACTGTGTATCGTGTTTGTTCTGTTGTGAGCAAATGTTGTTGTTTTTCTAAGTGGATAATCGTAGCTACCGACAAAATTAATACATAGTAAGACTGATCCATCCCAACTGGACAAAGGTCACCATTGCATGGTTGCAAACCTACATATATCATTTGTCAGGCAAGAAGAACGATCTGTTCAGATTGTGTATGTATATAAAAAATTAAAAGACTTTATAGGAATTAAGAGTAAAGTACTTGCAGTTTAAAAGTTTATATTCTATTTCCTCATGTTATAATGCAGAAATTAATGAACATTATATGTTATAAGGTCACAACATGTTTTGCCCGCCCTCAGAAATGGTGACTCTATGGGGGAGGGAGTGTGAAAGTGCTTTAACAACTATTTACTGGTTTGCTTTTGTATTAAAAAAAACACTATAAAATCATATCATATCATATATATTCATATCTACAAAAAATATAACAAGCAAAACAAAAACCTGAATGTTTTTTCTCCTTTTCTGCGCAAATGCATTTTTTATTATTTAATGAAGTAAATATAATTCATACTGTATGTGGGACTTTTACTGAAAGTATATCAGGGCAGCAGATGGCAGAGTATACAACTTGTTGTACTACTGATTTATTCCTGCAAGTGAAGAAAAAAATGTAGACAATAGTGCCCTCTATTGGTAACTTGATTATACCCCGGAATAATTGCTCATCAAGAAACAGCATGTGAGGTAAAATGAGAGATGCAGATCTATTGTTTTTATTGTCAGGATAAATATGCAGTTCCATATTTAACAAGTGAGATTCAGTACATAGAAGGAATCATGGATAATTGTAGGTCAGTAAAAGTTCAGTACTAAAAATGTATTGTTATATACTGAAGTCATTATACTTCAGATGTGACTGTACAGTATAATATTTATATAAATAGTTCTAATAACATTATGATCCTCAATAAATTAAAAAAAAAATCCGTCACATCTGGAAGACAGCCTTGTCATGTGTCAGAGTAAATTCTTTATTTGACATAGGTGTTGGCTGAGGACTTTACTGACAGCGGTCGCTAGGCAGGTGCTCATGCTCAGGGTTCCAATGTGATTCACTGAAACACTCAGCAGCCTTCCTGTCACACTCACAGATGAACATCTCGCATTCGTCGTTTTTGCCTGAGGAGGACAAGGTAGAGAGCACACAATGATTACCGATAAAATATTTCCCATAAATTAAAAAACTAAGAACATTGTATATTTTATAATGGAGACAGTTTTCCCCCATTAACATCTATATCTTCTTTAATGAAAAAACAGAAACTCAATTTTTAAATTTTAAATCATCCTCGATAAATTTACCCATGACAATAACTAAAAGTATAAAGATGGAAAAGGGAAAAATGCTTCTTACAGCAGCTTTTATGATCAAATTAACATTTTATAAGATTACTGAGCGAGAAACTCTTTGGTGTACTCACTGTTACAGGTGACCTTCTTATTTTTCTTGTCACAACTATAGGAATAGAGCTCGGTGTAAGGGTTGTCTAGGATGGGCCAGCACTCAGGGTGCTGCATAGCCTCAGAGTAACACTGGTCATGCACTTGGCAGCACCTACAGGTTTAACAAGACACATTTTCAAACAGACGGAAAAGGCTTTTTTATGTCATATTAGTAGTATTAAGTAGTGATAAGTAGTATTCAGCCGCGTGACTGAATCCTCACCTGTCCAGATCATCCACAGGTGAGCCGGAGCCTCCCTTTCCACAGTAGCAGCCATAGTCGGCATAGTCAAGAACAGGCCAGCTATCAGGCATCACACACAGGATCATTCTTCTAAACTGGTTGAGAGCTTTGTAGTCCAAGGACTGGGCTGAAGCACAAGGGGGGAAAAAAAATCTGAATTCTATTTATATTGGACTAGAAGATGCATCTATTCGCAACCACCATTTATGCACATGGACAACTTTGTTGTTGTTGTGTTGTACTCACCTAAGGAGAGGCTTGCGGCCAAGAGAAACAGAGTCTTGAGGGTATTCATCCTGTAAGTCAGAACTTCAGCCACAGAGTAACTCTCACTATAAGTTCCTACACTCTTTATACGTCAAGAATGGGGCCCTGGGACCTGCCCTCTCAGCTGTTCATACGGCGTAGGGTCGCACGCCTGCCAAATGGACACACTCCGAGATTGAAATAGATAGTAGCATGTGTAAAAGCAAGTGAAAACTCCCACACTGTCCATGAACCTTTCTGAACCATGCCTTGTAGTTAAATATGCTGTTTCTAGAGTTTTTCAGTCTCCGTGTTTTGGAACCATGTGGGATGCACTAGATACACCAATAGGGTTAAGACTCATTAATTTCATGGGTTTGAAATAGATCAATTTAGCCATCAAAGATGTTATAACAATCCGATTAATTCACCTGCCTTGTCTTAATGATAATTTTTATCTTATTTGTTTAGCCTGATAATGTCTCTAACAAATCCCCCCCTACACTTATTTTTAGCTCTTGTGTTTCAAAACAAAAAATTTTCTAAAATATTCTAAACTTGCTCTTAGGGATAAAATATCTTATTCAAAACCTTAGTCTATTGTTATTATTTCAATTTTTAACCTGTTAGCCTACCTTGACTAAAAATAAAACAATTCCTTGAACTGATCCTTTTTTTTATTGTAGGACATCTGGTGGCAGGATTTATTTTAAAAATCTTATCAGGTGATAATCCTGTGCTACAGCAGCCACATTTGCTTGTTTAAAGCAAAAGCATGTTCATATCTAAAATGATTTCACCTTAATTTGACATGGCATTTTTTCAGTTTTGGCCATTTTTCAAAGGAAATCATAATGCTAAAATTATACCTTGTAATGTAAGACTCAAAAATAAAGTCCCCTCCTCTTGCTAATGGGTCAAACATTTGCAGGTTGTGTCTGACGGCGCATGACACATCATGATATCTGCAAATGTGTAGTATCATAAGTGTAAAAATAGCACTTACAAAAGTTAAAATGATCATCAAGCTAAACTTAGAGGCACTGTTTGCACATCACTAATTCATAAAATGCATAATTGTTTTGTAACAGGTATGAAGAGGCAGTGATAGAATCACTCTTTGTGTAACGTCACTATAAACTTTGTAAACTTTATACACATTTTCACTGTGTACACTGTAAGAAAAATAGTCTTAAGGCAAACTGGTGTAAAATACAACATATACCTTCTGTAGACCCTATTTTTGCACAATTGTGTAAAAACCCCATGTCTAAAATAGAGATAAACAAGAGGCCAAATTTAACAGGTCAAGTTGAGATTTTCCGTCATATGCGTAGAGACATGGAAAATCCCAGACTTGAAGATCAAAACATTGATGATATGAAGAGCACACGATGGTTGGGAACAAAGTGCTCAAAAGCACTGAAACAGTGAGGGGGAGGTTTGTTTTTTCCAGCAGTTCTGTAAAGCAGTAAGTGAACTTTCTTCATCTTTGACTCTGACCATGTTTGCTTTATGGTCTTTTGTATTTCTTTGTCAAGCACTGTATATTGTAAATACAACCTTTCAAGTCTGAGACACAATTGACATTTTTAATTAACAATTAAAATCAAGTTCCATGCAGCCTTAAAGTTTCCTGTTTTTCTATACTCTTATTACAATATGTTAAATGACTGTTGCTCACAATTTTATTTTGGCTATACTTTACTTATTTTCCTCTTCCCATTCAGATAATGGTTTGAAATTTTGAAAGCAGGTAAATGTTTTAAAATGTCAAAAAGTCAACAGCCACTGTGTTTGTTCATCATAAAAATGACCAGTACAGACTGCGCAGGGGGGTCAAAACAGGCCATTGCTTTCTACATGTGGACTCACAAGTGTCTGAGTGAGGTTGAAAATACACAAATACGCACACACAAATAAGAAAAAACTGAATATGAATTTGTACAGTAACATAAACTTTAATACAAATATCTCTGAAAATGGAAAATGTTTACACACCAGCATGGTTCAAAGGCTCAACAACATTTTTAATGATGCCGCAATTTATTTGAATGTCTAGCATCTGCTAATTAATAAATCATTGCCATGTTAGATCTGAGACAATAGCAGAAGTAACAAAAACCAAAGAGACCTTTACTTTGGAGATTGTCAGTCTCTGGCCTCTACTGGCCCTAAATCAACATCACAGTCTCTTTTGTTTATGGAAATCACATCAAGATACCATTTGATTTGACAATGATATATCAATGGTTCAAGTCACATCTTTTACTTAAAATTCAGTCCAGTCCTTCAGGCTTTGTGGAATATACACAGACCATTAACAGTGCAGAGAAACATGTTAACTATGACAAAACCCTTTAGTTTCAGTCTGTTACATGAACTTGCGCTGGTCCCTTTGTCAGTGGTGTTGTTCATCAAGCAAATGCTGGTCACTTTGTCTTTTGCCCACTGTTGTCATTGTCAGACATCTTCAACATTTTGTTTCCTGTTGATTTTTTTTTTCAAATGAACCATAAATGAATCTGAGGCATCACATTAACCATGGCACAAACCAATGATGCCATAATGACTAAGCCAACAGGGATCCACTATATGACTATGTGACTCTCAATCTATGGAATACATTTACACTATACAAAAGAAGGAAATTAATAGAACACTTGTGCAATGGTATATCAGAGCAAAGACCACTAAACCTGTGTAGATATTCACAAGGGTAAGCATTAGTTGTCCGATACACTGTCGTGCTGTAAGTGTACATACACTATGTACACATTCTACATAAAAATAAATGTTTATTATCATAGTGCAAAACTAATAGAATCATTTTAAAGTCTAGACCAAATTCAATTAATAATAACGTGATTAATTGTTCGGGTTTTGGTCTCAATTACATTGTCTCAGTTCTCAATAACAATCCGCTAAGACCTTTGACCGGAATGGTAATGATCACGACACTGAAAGTATATTAGGAGAACTATAGACAATAAAACAAATCACTTCATCAACAAAACAGAAAAAATATATATTACCGAAGATGTCACAAATAATACAAAAATATCTACTGTGCCCTCTGTGATTATACTCAATAAAACTCACCCAATTCAAGATAAAGAGGCAAAGAGAACAGTGTACAACTACTGCAGTGCATTTTTTCCTACTTTGACCCCAACATTCACATTCTTGATTGTACCACTGTTCTCTTCTCAACTGTAGGAAAAACAACAGCAAGCTCATCTATCTGGGGTCTTTCGGTCCGATTTCCCCAGCATTACTAACTCTCCTCGTTACATTTATGTCTGTTCTGACTACAGACATGTCAGTGTCCTACCTCAATAATAATGCCTCTTTATATCTCCTAAGCAAAGGTCCAATAGGGCAGACAGTGAACAAATAAAGGCAGATTATGAGGGATTGGTGTAACTAAGTGGCATTGATCATCCTCAACAGATTTGTACAACAACTGGTTTTACAGTGAGTGTACAAGATAAAATCTCAGAGTTGTGTGTTCAAAATCCAGAAAGGTTAAAGTAATGTCATCATTTCACTAACCTTCTAAAGCAGATTTGTACAATGATGCAAATGAATAATCTGCTGACACTTTACTGGGCTTGCCTATGTATCATTTAATCTTTTTTTTAG
Source organism: Istiophorus platypterus (assembly GCA_016859345.1). Lineage (NCBI taxonomy): Eukaryota > Metazoa > Chordata > Actinopteri > Istiophoriformes > Istiophoridae > Istiophorus > Istiophorus platypterus. The sequence continues at coordinate 16,737,667 of CM029128.1, read as the reverse complement.
TTTATGCATTGTTTTCAGGGCATTCCTGTAGTAAACACTATTCTTGGGTTAAAAAAAGAAAATTAAACAATAATCACTTTTTTTCCTGTTTAATCCCCCCCTCCACCCCATTCAGAGCTTCTCCATCATGTCAGGATGTGGTTTTAACAGGGGACACAAGTGAGCCTGGATTCACCTGGTCTCTCTGCTTCATGGAAAAAAACAGGTGGAGCTAATATTTTGTACACTCCGTGTACAGTAAACGCGCTGGGACAGAATTCAAGACAGTCTTCAGTCAGATAGGCTTATATAGTAGGGTGGTGACATACTTCTTCTTGTAGCGATGTGTCGCACTGAGCACCATTACCCCATCCTGTGACCGGAAAGATAACATGGAGAAAAAATTAGCTTAAAAAACAGACAAACTTTCTAAAGAATGAAATGAGGACTTCCATCTTAGATATAGAGGGGTTTATAGGGACAAAGGTATCGGTCTTACCATATGTAGCATTACCATACTGTAAACCGTAGAGATTAGTGGGAGGACTGCCCACTGATCTCTAGGACCTGCTCCGCTCGTTAATCCCCATCAACAAATCAGGCAATATAATATCTACCACTACCAAATCCCTGTTCCTACTTTCATAGAAAGCTACAGAGAGACCAATTTGTTGTGGTTTCAAAGCTGCAAAACTGCTTTTAACCTACTCTTAATGGAAACAAGCACTTGTTTTTGCTGCTTTACATTAAAGGAGCAGTTCACTACTTTTCTAGTCTGTCTTAAACAACAGCTAGGTGCCCATGTGTAATTGGAAAGAGTTTTTGCTTAATGTAATCATTCCTCCTTTATATTTGTGTTACTAGCACTCTGCTGAAGCTCAATAAAAAAAAAAAAAAAATACTGTGCAAGGAACTAAAATGAGGGAGTTTGTACAGACAGACTTTGGAAGCAACCTGCTCTATCTAATGAGCCCAGAAAGCAGAAAAATCACATCAACATCAGATATTCTTTGTACTAATGCACTTTAGTACTAATTGAGGGCTGTGGATTTTATCTTTTTCTCTTTAAGTGTTTCTTTAAAACAGACTTAAAAAAAAAATGTGAGCTTATCATTTAAAAGGTCCTCACCAGTGAACCCATGGAGGGTTTTAAATGAGAGGCAGCTACAAAAAAGGTGTTTTGCTGATGTGGGTTAGTAACTCATTGTTAGAATAAATTATCTGCTGCAAATTTTTTTTTCACTTTCCTGTCAGTGGATCATTTTTATCGATTGTGATTGTTAGCTATTGATTAAATTAACGGCTGCAGTTGATGAGATTACACCTTCCAACATGTCATTAAGCCAGGCTACACCTTTTAGCATGCTGCTCTGGTTGTATGGGAAAAAAAATCATCATCATAGGTTCTAATTACAGTTGCATAGACTATGTCTCATGTATCTAATTGTATGGAAATTCAATCTATTTTGTCTCACAACATCATTTCTGTTTGTAGCAGCATGTACGTTCTTTCTTTCAGACTCATTTTAGCCTGTTACCAATGAAACCATCCAGTAAGCATGTCATTTAGAAGCCATTCAAACAAATCTGACAGGCAGCACATTGATTTGTGAGTTTTCAGAGCAGCATGAGACACAAACAGCTTAATCTGGGCCATAAAAGCTCTACCCAGACTGTTGGTGTATCTATTAAAAATCTGAAATCTGTCACATTTATTTGCTTCAAAGTTTAAAATTTGTTGTTTTCCATATTTACACTGTTGCATTTTATCCAACCCCTGCACAGTCATTTGATCTCAATTACAAAGCTCCTGTGTAGCTCTAAAAAGAATGACACACTCCAAAATAAAAAAAAAAATTGTCACTGGAAACGAAGCCAACTGGAAAAAGATCAACTGACTATCTGACCAGCTGCCAACTGATATGAAAAACACTGTGCATAGTTCGAATACGATTTTTTTTCTGTGTGTGTTTGTTTTCTGTCTGCTTCCCCATTTAGTCTGACACTGATGCCCGTATTTATATCTTGCCGTGTGCCACTAGTTTGTGTAGCCTGTCACAATATTGGAATCATCTATTGTTGAGCTCCACTAATAGCAGCTTGTTATCTATGTTTGAATTCCATTGATACAATCAGCTGTGCCGGCCACATGCACGCTTGCTAACAGCAACAATAGCTCACACTTTCTATTGAAAATGCAAATAGATCAGGTAATTTTTAAGCGTCAGAGAACCCACATTTCCCACTGAATACTTTTTTGGTGTGATCGCGTCAGCTTGAGACCTTACCTTAATGGAAAGAGCATAGAGGTGGTTGAGCATGACATGGTTCGGTTCTGGGAGTAATGCAGGATCACACTGAAAAAAAGAATTAGGAATATAACAGATTTAACAGTTTTAATTTATCTTTGCATTTTTGATCTATTTTTATATTCTCAACTCTCCCTTTTATTTTAATTGCACAATTGATCTTCAGATTCAGGGTTTGTCTCATTTTATAGATTTTTTCTTTCCAGTTACTGGGAGTGTAGGTTGACTACTTGACTATTCCGGGATTGGTTGTTGTAACCTGTGGCTAAATTATAAGATGCTATTTTACATTATGTGAAGTTTAATGTTTTTATGAATGAATGAAGATTAATGAAAAGAGTGTATTTTTAGATAAGCTTGCAATATTTTGAATATGTTTTGATTTTCAGGAATAACAGTTACAATTAAAAAAAGAATATGAAATTAAAAAATGTATATAGCTGTGTGTGGAACGCATAGGATTTCATTGAATCACATCTACTTACAGAAATCCCAGTGTCTTTGTTGAGGATGACCTGTAGCAAGTGTGGTGGGAGTATGGGTGGAGACTTAAACTTCTCATCCTGTTTCGGAACATAGGAATCCTGATGATATGGTCCGGGGGGGGAGCTGGAGAGGTCTAATTGTGAAAGGGCAGGATAGTACGATTATTACAGAACATTATTTTATGACACTTCAATAGAACCTGTGTAAAAATCCTAGCCTCAGATCACACAAAAGTACAAAATTTACATTTGAAAATTATACTAGGTTTTAATTTCTTACTAAATTTGACAATCATGGTTTATATTTCATGATGTTTACTGATAGTGGCTCGACAGTGTGACCTCGGTGCCCAAGTATTAGAATACATAGGAACTTTTTTATAGTTTTCAAAACATGCTTTCAGCCTTCCCTCTGCATCGGTGAATCTTAATAGATCAGACATAAAAACACGTTGTCATTACTCACCTGACATGTCAGAGCATTTCTGCGAGTCCACCATTAGAGCATCAAACACCTCAAAGTCAGTTTTCTTCACCTGGATTATATTGTTGACGGTGCCAAGCTGGCTGGTTACAACTGGCTGTGTGGAAATACATGAGTCAAATTCACAACTAAAGTTCAAAAGTACAAAAGGATACAGACAAATTATGAGTGAACAATGACTGAATGCTTAATTTGTTCAACCCTTTCTAACAAATATCTCTCTCTCTCCACAATTTTGCAAGTTTACAGGATGTGTGAATAATTACTTTCAAATTTGTTGAGAAACTGAATTTCCTTGCTGCAGCGAAATAATTATGTTGGGTCATCTACACAGGATAATAGGTCTTTTTCAGAACACTGCTTGCGGCAAAAATAAAAAAAAACTCATTATCTACAGTTGCTTTTACAGTATATAAAACCTACAACCCTGAAAACCATTACACTTCATTATGTCATGATGATATTGGTTCAACAGTCAAGTTTCTTTCCAGACTCTAAGTGTTAGGAGTGCTGTATTAGCTTAAAATACAGATGCTGATGTAATAATTACAGGAAGTCGAAGAGGGAATTGCCCAGTGGAATATAACCAGATTTAAAAGGCCTCTACTTTAGGGCAAATTCATGGATGGAATGTGATTTTGCCCTGAGAATAATTGCTGACCTCAGCAGGGTCGTGGGTCCACTGGCCATCCACATAAAACTTGTACTGGTGTTCCCCCTCGGGCAGATCGACAATGGCCACAAAGGTGTTTTGACTTTGACAGATGACAAGATGAGAGAGCATTTGGCAAACAGGTGAGTTGACAAATGTGGCAAATGGCAAATGTAATCCTATCAAATAACTACAATGAGGATACAAAATGTCAAGATACACCCTTACCTTCTAATAAGGGGAATCTTGTTGGCCCAGTTGTTGAAGGACCCAGAAAGATAGACCTCCTTGCCATCTCCAGTCCAGCGAAAGACTGTTGGTCGGTCTAAAGTTGGCCCTTTGTCTTCAGCTTCCAAGTCTTGCTGCCATGCAAGGAACTCCTCTTTCTCTAAAGGAGCCTGAAAGGTGGATTTAAAAAAAACATCATTAGCTCTCTTGTTTGTTTACATTAAGTGAAGAGCGGGATTAAAAAAGTCTATGGGCACCAAGCAATCATGTCGGCAGATGATAATCTGAGGCAGCTGCATGACTTACTTTCAAATCATCACCATGAAAAATATCTGCATCTTCAGGGCTGTCCATGAGGATTTTTGGTCTCTCACCCTCCTTGGTACCTCGGCTGTCCCTCCTCTGAGCCTTCTCCCCCTGGCCCATTGCAGCCCTCTCACTGCTTGTATTCCCCATGGTTTCGTCTTCTTCTCGGCCAACACAAGGTCACTGTCAGTAAGAGTTTTAAAGCCAGCCAGCCAAGATGTGAGATTCTTTGCAAATAAGGTCATTAATCATGAATAGCCTGTGCTGGAATACTGGCAAGATGACTTTCTATTTAAGACCTCATCAGTCCTGTAAGAGAGCTAAAATTTTTTACACTTTAAGCGCTGAAGGGCTTATAAAGAATCATTTACATGAGTGTAGTCGTAGACTAAGCTAACTCACATGCAGATCTAAAATTACAGGAAGCAGTGGGCCAGAATCATTTGGAAAGATTAGACAGACTTTAATTCCACTTGAGTAGGAAATACAGCATGTATCACTGCATCGTATTAAATGTCACAGCTGAAGTTAACTGTTCTTTGCCAAATATGGCTGTACAAACAACACTGTATAATCGTTTAAATAAACCCTGCAGCTGGGAACTGAATAACATGGGGGATTATTTTTCAACACACCACCTGAGCACCAACAATGTTAAGAGTTTGACTATCTTTTAGAAATGATATTAGACTCATACTGAGTCTAAAGCCTAAAATATCATATCATCAATATCATTTCAGTATGAAACCACCTCTCTTTAAAGAGCCTGTGTTGTGAGGGGTCCAGGCAACCTTTGGGTTTAATTAAAGTCACTGCAGTATAAAATTATTCTAGAGACTACAGACCTTCTTGATATACAAAATCAATCATGATCAAAACATATACTGGATTATATTTATACATTATCTATTTTTACTTGGATATGTCACTACTGCTGCATAATAATAATAATAATGCAGTGAAGACTTTAAAAATCATACAGCACTGGCAGCTGAAAAAGTACGCTATGTTTACATGACCTTGACAAGTGAAATGCAGATACAGCATTTACAGTAATGGATTACCTATTTCAAGGAAGTTTTCTCAGTGCAAATTAAGTTGTACACCAGCGTGAAATGAAATAAAAACAATGGACAACCTAAATCAAATTGGAAAAAACTGTATAAAAGCAACATGCTTTCTTTTGTTACACATCACTGAGACACTTCTCAGTGATTCAGTTATCGCCATGTGATCACCACAGCGTGTGTCACTGGAAGATAACGTCGGTATAAGGTGACAGGGGGAGTTTGTCCATCCACCGTGTGAGTCAGGGACTGTTTGAGGGATCTTGATCAATGACTCCGTTCAGCGTGTCTGTATTTCCACCGCGGACGATGGTGATGCGACTTCGCCTCAACTTTACTGAATGATGTTGCAGTTAGCCACCGAAGAAAACGGCGGACGGAGATTAGCTCGTCTTAAAACCCGCAAGAATTCAAGGAAACAATCTCCACGACCACCTCTTGTGGGATCACGGCTCGTTTCCCTTAAACTGACCGGACGACAGGCGATTTAGTTTCAGCCAGTTTCCACCTGTCCGGCGAATGGCTGTAACGTTAGCCGCGGACTAAAGCTAACGACGGTTAGCAGCTAGCCGGCTAGAGGTCCTTCAACCCGAGCAGAGCTGCTGGCTGCTGGCCAGTGGCCGCCATTAGACACCGTGAAGCCCTTTCTCTAATACACACCTGGGTTCGTCTCGTTTACCTGAGCAGTGTTTAGCGTCGTGGCCGTCGGCGTTAACTCTTCAAGCCCATTTCATCCGAGCGGAGCAAGCAACATCAGCGGCGCTATCGACCCGCCCTCCCCGATCTGCGCATGTGCGGTACGTCGACTAATTACTCCGCATGGATAGAGGCTAAAAAATAATCCTGCGATATCTTATTTCTAGAGAAACACTTATCATCACACAGGCAGTTGATTATTTTTCATTTATTTTATTTATCTTTTTATTATTAGTCTTCATTTTTTTGCGCATGTGTAATGAGAGATGTAGTTTTATGTGCTAAACACTAGATGGAAGCGTGGGTCAAGCACAGTGAGACTGTGGGGCATGTTAATTGCTGCATATTGCAATAAAGATGAGATTATGCAACAAATGTCTGATTCCTGTGTCCAGGCAGCACAACCTGAGCCTGGGACAGCGCCAAACCTTACCTGCTGTGGTAACAGTGCGACTGTGCCAGCGCCCCTGTTTATAGATGGAGCAGGTATTTTGATTTGTCATGGGAGGATAACCACAGGCGCGATAAACAACTTTAATGGTATCTCTGTTCCAATTTAGTAACCAGTGAACCATACACATGAGCCAGCATGCATAATGCTACAGCTCAGCTGTTTAATGTTCTTATTTTGTATAATTTAACTGTGGATTTCTTTTAAAGCTGTTACTTCAGTGTGTTGCATTTCTTTTCTTCCTCCCTTGGCTGCTCTGATGATATCAAGATAAGGATGACTCTTCTTGAGTTCTTTCTCCTCATGGGGTGTAGCTCAGCGCCCACTGTTACTGCATCTTCTCTCAGTGCAGTCGTGCAGCAAAAGCCGGGAAAGTTTCCTTTCATCTTTGTTTTGTCTCCTCACCACCATTATTCCCTTACTACACAAATTATCTTTCCCTGAAACTTCAACACAGATTTAAAACAAATAATGATGTTCACTCCCCAAAGAGCACACAGGTTGAAGCAAACGCTGGAGGCTTTGTCATATAATGAGGAGGTGAGTTAAAAAAAAAAATGTGTTCAGCAGAGATAAGTGAATTGAAGCAAGTTTATATCTCACTGGACCATTTAAAAATAGAATTTACATTTCACAAGGTGCTATTATCTAGAATGTCACAGCAGAAACAGCCCAAAATCATCGGCATGGTTGCAAATGATTGCAGTGCACTGATGTCAGTCCACACCGAGTGTTTGGTTACAGGGATTTAATAATTCCCCTCAAAACTTTTATGCCATATTATAACCTGATAATATTGTTGGTTTTTTAGATGACTCTTTATCCAGGAGATTACATAATTGAGAAATGTGAAAACAATAACACTGTTATGGTATGGAGAGCAGTGCATGAGACACATCACTTACACAAGAGCACTTTGATATTTCATTAAACAAGTTTTAAAAAACAAGAGCCAGGCACGTTAGACGACCGTCCTGGAACCAGACTACTGTAATTGGCATGTCAGTAAGTTGGCATGGCTGGTGGGGGTGGAATGTGATGTCTTTTGCTTGCATGTGGAGGTGGATCTAAAAACGGACTGGAGGGATGGAGCTGGATGATATGGCATGTTGTTAGTTTTGATGTGTTGAAAATCAGTTGGCAGAACATGGACCCTGGTGGGTGTGGGTAAACCTTGATAGTGGATCATTTAAAGGTCCCATATTTCGCACTTTTCTGTGTTTTATTTGAGACCAGCTCAGTGTAGTTTTACATCTCCTCTCTGACATTTCTCTTTAGAGCTCTAACAATAACAGAGCGTTTGGTGTCGGTCAGCCAATCAGAAGAGATGCTCAGAGTCAGGCCAACCACAGGTAACCGTAGCCTACTACTGTAGTTTGGTAAAACTAAAGGCAAATGGTGATGGTCAGTCAGCGCTGAAATGAACAGTCACATTCGGACCAAAATGGTCAAGCTTGGCCTTACGCCTGTTTAAAGTGCAAACCCCCGGATTATCTCGTGCAGTCGGAGTCGACCCTATGCAGTGTTGCAGCGTCCAGGTCAAATGCAGGGGCAGTCCTTGCCGGTACAGTACCAGTGTGTCTCAAGGTCTGCCAGGGGAGTGTGCATGAGAACCTGAGACTATCGGGGACATCAGGGAGGTGGGTGATCAGGCAGCAGGGACAGCACGAGTGGATGAATGCATAGACGCAATATGCTTTTACTGAGCAACAGCTACGGAGACTAAGTCATCAAGCAGCTTGCAGTCCACGCACACAGTCATAATGATAGCTGGTTTTCAGTCCTAGTCTAACCCAAAAACAATACGACTGATAAAATGGGAAATTTAAAAGAGCAAGATAAAAGTAAGCCAAAGATCTGTAGTGGAATAGAGTTGAGAAGATTATAAGCTAAAAAAAAAAGAGGTTGAACAAAACACTGTCAAAGCCCTCTTTAGAGATGAATCACTTAGATAACAAATGAAAAATAACAGCAGATTTCAGATTTTCAACACTCAGGGATACCATATCTCTTTCGGTTGGAGGGTGGGTCCAGGTGGGCTGTGATGGGGGCATTGCTGTGACTGTATTGTTTTGACATGACAAAGCTACACAAGTCCTGACTGCTCGTTTTAAGGCACAGTTTCTGAATACAGACTTAGAGCATTTCTCTACGGATTGAATGCTTTGATACTTTCACAGTATTTATATAACACACAGACCTGCTCTATAATCAAAAAAGAAATGGAAATATCACTCTCTACAATATGACATCTTTTCTCGTATGAGTTGAGCACCTACTTTCTTTCTTCCTGTACGCCTGTTTATGTATACACCCCTTCACATCAAACTTATATTATCGAGGCAAATCCTTAAAGAGAATTGTATGTTAATCTAAATTTTATAAGTTTTACAACCAGAAGGCCAGCTTTGGTAGAATTTCTGTCTAAAGCCAAAAAGTCTCATGTTGAACCCTGAACTGTGAGAGCTCTCACGATCTCATTAGAAATCCCATGTTTGTTCACAAACCTGCTGTTGAAGTCCGCGATGTCACTGGAGCGCTGATATTTTACTGCATACCCTGTTCTGGTACCGCTTCCCCAGAGCCATCACCATGTGCTGCCACTCTTGTTTACCATTACTCATCCCTGCTGAGTGAAGCCATCACACAACAACAGCCACCCACTCCATAGCACCTCAGCCAGCAGCTGTCCCTGATACACCCTCTGTAGGACAAGTCAGATAACCTTTATACTGACCTCCTTTAGATTACACATGGGGACGTGACGACTCACACTTGTTTCCTTTGTACTCTTACAGGCTCACATCTGTGCAGGTTACACACTTGTTTTCATGCAATCATTATTTTGTCAAACACTGAATGAAAACTTATTGTAGTGTAGTGTTATTCTGTATTCTTAGTGTCAACAAGTTACAGTAAAGGCAAAAACCACCAATACTTCAATCTTTCAAAGCTCGAGCTTGAATGAGTTCTTAAAGCAGCAAAAGGGCACATGTACACCTAACTATAGAGCCCATGTTCATGGTGAGGAATGGACATGTCAGCTGACGGTAAATTATGCCTGATTGATTTGTTTATGTTCCATATCAAAGTGGAATAAACTATCAGACTTTGGCAACATAGGTACTATCCGTTAGAAGGATCACTTCATTGTTGTTGTTTTTCTTTTAATGGAATTTGTTAACTATAAGAAAAACGTAGAGTATTGTCATCCTTATCCTTGAACAGAAAGGCCTTTATGGATGAGTCCTGACAGCACTATTTATTTACTGTACAGCAGGAATTTTTTTAAAACTTGTCCCTTAATTTTATCTGCTGCTTCACACAGCTTTCTGAAAAGTTTGATTTTTAAACTGGCCTTTCATCTTGTCAAGGTTTGTTATGTTCTACTATTAGTTTAAACTAACTGGAACAGCTTTGTTGAATGAATCGCTCTATGACACGGCCCATCAAACTGATTCATGGACACCAATGCGGTTTAATTATATGTCTGTGGAAAAAACTCTACTTTGCAGAATATAAGAGGTGTCTGCTTCTTTTAAATTTCACCTTTTAAATGAAGAAAGTCATATCTAAGCCTTGTCACAACATGTGCAAAAGATTCAAAATGGATTGAACATGGACTATCCAAAAGGAAAGCAACTAATCTTAAAGAACTGCAAAAAAATGTTTTTGAGATTTTATCTTGAAAGAAGACAATACAGAGAAAATTACACTTCGTTCTTGAAATGTCTTAAAAAAAAAAGATGATTTGAATTAGTAATGTCTTCACATGCTGGCAGATTTGTTCACTTTTTTTAAGAGCGGTAAAAAATGAATTGGTAATAATGGAAATTTTTTTAATCATTCTTTTGAATTTTGAATTATTCATATTTATGTGGTTAATCAGCGTGGACATGAAAATTGTATCTTTGAGTATATGTATATCCATTACAATACACAAGATCATTTATTTATAGACTTCTCCTGCCTTTACCATTCATTGTAAATGTCAATTTTTATGAACATGTGGGCAATATAAAGAAACCAATATAAGGAAATTGGCAAAGAAAAAAATAAATACAGGCAAATGTGTCTTTGGTGCTACTGTGTTTCTATTTTCATCCCCAAAAGACAGAGATGTTGTCTATAATCACACTGGCAGATCTGCTTTATTTTCAGCTATTTTCAATTTTTGTTTCAACCCTGTAAAGTGTACTCAGCCTTTTTTCCACATTCTATGTTTTTCTTAAAGTTTCACGTTCGACTCAAAATTTAATATAGCAATTAACCTGGTCAAGCGCACGATCATTGAATCTGTTATGGAAAAGAATTACGCAATATCCTCATCTGAATGACCTTCCACACATACAGCATCTCATTTGTTGTGCCCTTTACCTCCATTTCCCGTTTAGTCTCTCTCTTTCTCTCTCTCTTCGTACTGCATGTGTGTCTCCCTCTTCCACTCTTACTGTGTGACCTTCAGTTTAACATTTGGGGGATGCTACCGCCGCACTCCTACCAATTCTTTCTTTCACTGACGGATGAAAAAGGCAAGACAAGCTGCAGGGCAGCAGAAGGTTTGTTTGCTCCGCTCCCTGACTGCATCGGGTCTGTTCTCCCTCTCTGTTTTTACTAGTTTTGATTTTTAAAGGTTGACAAGCCTTTGAGGTAAAAACTGTCCTTACCACAACTTCGATCCCACCCTCTCACTGGAAAACCCTGAGGGGAACTCCAGGTGGTTTGAGAGACTGTCCTTTTCTTACAGCGGTAAGCAGGTGAAAGGTCCGGTGGCCTTGATACTTGGGGAGCCAGGGTTCTGTCGTCTTGATGAAAGCTTGGGGCCACTTCGTACAGTCCCTGTGCTGCGATCCTCTTGATAGTAGGATTAAGGTCTTCAGAGAAAGCCTCTGTACTCTTTGGAATCTATAATCGGTGCATATCCTATTGATGAAGCAGCAGTCATATCATGCCATGTTCTGTTCTAGCCTCTTGGAATAGGATATATAGGGCAAACGAACCGAGGGAGCTGATAACTGGCTGAATTTTAATCAAATTTATGTTCGTCCTTGCTACGCCTGTCACGTTCCATAGCGCATATAGTCTATATAATGACTGGATTTTATCAGCTGGAATCAGCTGTAGCTACCTTGCAAAAGATGCTCAAATTCCATGAGCTGGTTAAAACACTGTCTCTAATTGACTTTTTAGTATTTTAAAACAAGAAGAAGAGTAAGAGTCTATGGACACAAGAGAATATGGAGAATAAATGAGAGTAAGAGGATACGGACACAAAAGATACAAGCCAAGACAAAAGACAGAAGCTAAAGTTAAATGTCCTTGGCAAAAAGTTAGCATCCTTGTCGGATTATTAGCCTTAGTTTTATAGCACAGTATAAAAACGTAATTAAAATGTTATTTGTTATAACATACAGTAACCCATAAATGTTTTGGATCCTTACACTATGCCTCAGTTCAATGACATATAATTTGAAAAGGAGGGGCCACCAATGACTAAGCTAGTTAGCTGGACATACCAACGTTTGTAGATGCCATTAGAGCAGATACACTCAGAGTTTCATCGATTCTTTACCCTGTTGCTCTCGTGTTTTTGGTTTTAAAAGGCTTAGAAAGTGAGTTTAAAATTTCAAAAAAATAATTGGCGATACTTATTGATAAAAAAATATTACAGTCAATCCATTTTTTTTTTTATAATAATTAGGAACAGATGCAGGTTAATTTCATTTCCATATGGCTATAATCATTAGCAGCCACTTGCTAGGACAAGTGGACATAGCAACTACCACTTTAAGCGAACAAGTAAATCAGGGAGATTAGTTTAATACAGGAAACAAAAAATGAAGGTCACGCATATGCTATTGTCACTTACTTGCTAATATGTGTTCAGATAGGGAAGCGGGCAATGTTTTGTTTTGCTCAAGTAACTTACAGTCTGTAATGTTGTGAAAAGTTCCAGTGAGTTGCTTGAATCTGTACTGAAACTACTGCGAGCAATTGGTCATTTAGTACCGGGCAATAATTCAGGTCAATATAATATTGATTTAATCTTGTCCTAATTATTCAATAGAAATTGTAATTAGTCATTGAACTGAACATCAATTAGATTATTTTATATGTCTTTTTATATGCATTAGTTGTATCCTGACATTAAGCCGTATATTGTTATGGAAATATATTATTAGTGTAAAGTTTGTGGTATTGATGTCACCATATTGTCCATTCCTAAGCTAAATGTTTTTGCATTTCTTTCATTTTTATAGTAAATTATGCCTAAAGAAAGGACAAAAAAGACACAAACCGAAGATTCTCAAGAAGGAGAGTAAATGCCATGTGTTTATTTCAGCACTGTGACAAATCCCTCATACTGTCAACATTCATATCATAACCATACTTTATTCACTAAGAGGAACTGGCATAAAACGTTCATTACATGGCATAAACACTACATGAAGTTGTTACGGTATGTTTCCAGTGATTCTAGTGGCAGTTTCATGTGCATTTAAATTGTTGTATAACCAGTAACATTATAGAATTCCTGCCTTTACTTCCATGACAAATTTTAAACGGTGCTTCTGCATATTCACAAAGGCCAAATGTTTACTCTGCATTTCCCATTGTCTTTCAGTATTTCATACATGATTATGTAACACGGTGGTCAACTACATCTCATTCCCTCAGTGCAAATAATGACACTAGAACTGGAGCGCAGATATCTCCACCTCGTCGCAGTGCAGCTCTGAGAGCACAACAGGAAGAAAATGTGCTATATTGCAGTATTTACAAGTCACTTACTGGTTTAGCTTTCATTAATGTTCACTTCACATTCTTTTTCACATGTATTACAACAGGAGAACATAGAGTCTTGAATGAGAATGGAAAAAAATCAGAGGATACATTGGAAGATACATGAATAAATACAGATTTTTTTTTTTAATGCATGATAATAATTTAAACTGGTATGTATAGTATGATTTAATATGTATGCAGATAGCTATCATTTCTGTTTGGTATATGTTCTCATAATGGCAGCTGCAGAGTTAATCTGTTACCAGAAATGTATCCATTTGTCAAACAGTACCAGTAATAAATTACCACGTGCCTCTGTGTAGAGTGATTAACAATTTTGATGGTGAATAACACAATCCCATTACAGTAGCATGGAGTTAATATTAGGACATGATGAGGCCCAGAGGAATGAATACTTGATAGAGTAACAGCCTGTCAAATTAATGTACCAGCATGAAGAGGTGGGTTATGTAGCTGGGTGTAGAGTGTAGTATTTGTCATTTAAAACAGAGCGTGAGTGTTTCAGGAGCTTAACCTATTGTGTATATGATCTTTTCCCTCAAAGTTTCAGAAATATCACTAACTGACTGACTAGTCATGAGTGGGTGGTTGTCTTCCTTGTCCTATCTCTCACATTTGTTAGAAGATGTCAGGTTTTTGGAGTCTGGACGCAAGCGGCAGCTGCTACCACTTGCGTCGTCTGGGTGTCAGTCAGTATGTGAGTTGTCAGTGTTGGGGATCGAGGTGATGCAGAGGAGGGGAGATTCTGTCGATGGCTTCACCTGCTGTCTCTCAGTGCTTCGTCCTGTTCACTCAGTTGCATTCCTCACTGTCACTGTATCATCGCGTCTATCTTCCTCCGCTCATCTGTACTCAACAGGGTACACTCTCTATCTCTCTCCCTCTCTCTCTGCTTGGGTTCAGTGGAGGATCCTGGACTATAGAGGCAGATGGATGTGCATGGCAGAACTATTGGGACGTGCAGCCAGAATATATATGGCACTCTCCTTTAAAAAGTCTGCCCAGGTCACTGGCCTGTTGAAGAGATTTTTTCATTTATTAGTCAGAAATCACAGTTTGCAATCACTTCTTTTAATACTATGACAAAATTAGGTGTGTGGATAAGGTTAAAACTGTGGGAGCTGTGACCCTTTTTTCTTTGAATGCATATCATCATTAGGAACCATGTAATTTATTGACAATGGGAAAAGCATATAATAGTATGAGACATTTCCTGGCCACACAAAAATCTAATACTGATCTTCATTTATGGGTTTTTAATGTCTCGCTCACAATAACCACATTAAATATGTACATGTACAGATATGATCCCATGCAGCCTACACCATTTAACAATACAATACAGTAATCGTGCAGCAGAAAAAAATATATGGCTATATTATAATAAGTGTTTCGTCTTGGGTCTGTTGTAATTTGCCTAATGGTACTTTGAAAATTCAGTTATAAAGACTACTTATCAGACCTCTGTCAAAGTATGCTCTGTTAATTAGCATTAAATTTAATATGACTCTTGAGTAACCTTCTTTGTAAATGTGGTATCCTGTAGTCACTGCCTTAAATGCTGGTGCATAGCCTGCAAGTATTTCAAAATCTTGTAATGTGGCATGAAAAAAGTCTCAAGAGTCATGATATATGGAAGGGGACTGTCTTCATTATCTGGCGATAGCTCGAGAGTGAGTTTGAGGTCATTTGGAGGGACAACAAAGCCTGAAGCAAGGAAGGTGATTGTTGTCCATGATGAACTGTTGGTTTGCGTGGTTTCTCTCAAGATTAAGCCCTCTGTTTCTGCCCACGAAACACTTACTGTCTATCTCTGTGGTAAGATTAGCAAGGTTATTTAAATTTCACTACATATCAGCATGGATCAGTGGGACTATAATGCTTTTTAGAAGTGAGGGCCCAAGAGAAAAGACCTTCAGTGACCTGATATCTACTGCAAATCTATCACATTATAATTTTCTCCACTCTGCCTCACAAACACTCACTAAAATATAAGAGGACAAACCTGCCGTCACCAGCCTTGCTCCATTCGCTCCCAGAACTGCCTGGACTGCTCTCACATATGGGGCCAACTTGACTTATACTGCACCGAAGGACAAAGAATAAAAACAGACAAAAAAGTACGAGTTCACTTGTACTACAGTCAGTGATGGCCGAGACATTTCCTTCCACAGAAAAATGAGAAAAGAGAGGAAATTTATCTTAAAACAAGGGGGGGGCTGCTATGTAAATTATTAATCATTCAATCTACATAGGTTGATGTAACAAGGGCGAACTCATAGTGTTTTTGTTGGGATTATGGCATTTTCCTTTCACATCTGTGGACCCTATATTTAAATAAAACTTATAACAAACCAGGAGTAGAACCAGTTATATGTTGAGAATATAATTATGAAATGCTGCTGAAAATTTCTAATCTATAATTTAAACTTTTCAAAAAATGTTAGTCTACTTTTAACAGACACTCAGAAATCTTTTTATGTCTTGTGCTTTTATTAGCTGCTACGGACAGTAAACTTGAACTGTGGAAAAAAAAATGGAAAGAATAAGCACAAACCCCTGTTTCATATCATTAGTTTTACTCTCATAATTCTCCAGCAAAATCATCATGTTTTTATGAATAAGCATCATTCTAAAACAAAAAAAGACAAGATAATCATATCACTACGTAATAAAACAAGGAAAAGTGTTGTTTGATGGATTGGCTTATATGATTAATTGATGAAGAAAATTGTTACTTCCCATGAAAACTTACTGTCTCTGCACAGAGGGGGCTCTGTGACAAATCTTCTGTTAATCAACTCAACATTTCCAATATATCTCTGATTCTCTGTTTTCCAATGTAGGGAAACAGTTGTTCAACATGTAAATGTAACTTCTGACAAGATCTTGACTCAAGTTCAGTTCGCAAAACTCATCTCATGGAGTCTTTTGGATTTTGAGTAATAAACAACATTAGTTGAGGGGCCTTCAGATAACAATTTCTTCATTTTAACTGTTCCCAACCTCGAGAATTTTCTTTTTTACACTTACTGTAAGGGTGAATTTTCTTTTTAATGCCAAATTAAAAAGCTTAGATAAGAATATAAGGCCTTATACATTTCAGTCCTAACTTGCTGCCACATCTATGAGCCAGAGAGAAGCTACCCTGATTACCCCTCTGACTGATGACTCATTGAAAAACTGCTTATCACTTTCACACTGTGGCTTCCGAATATCAGTAATCCAGTAATCACAGGGAGCAGAGACTGCGGAATCATTTGATATTTATTTGTTTTTAAATGGGCATGATTGAGGTTGCATTTAAGTGTCATGTGTGGACCTGATGAGTGCACTCACAACCTCTTGGTCCAAACTGTCCTCTTACCTTGATAAATAAGGCTTTTGAAAAGAAGCCCCTCTACAGAGAACAAAAGGCTTTCTTTTGATCCCCATAATTAGACGCCAGTGTGAGTCTTATCCAGGCTTCAGTATAACAAGACCTTATAAAATGAAGGGTTCACATCCTGCTCATTAAACTTCATTCAAGGATGTGTGTGTCTTCGATTGCTGTATGTTTGGAAAGATTTCCAGTTGGGAGTTAAGAGGCTTCTCTTTTCCTTTTTTTTATTTAGAGTGGGTATAAAATTATGAGAGAAATCTAAATGGAGGGGGTGTCTGAGAATACTGAGGACTGCAGAGTGCTTGAGGGTGTGAAGTGAGGAAAAGAAGACAACCAATGCAGTGCTGAGTCACACACCCACAATTCATGAGAGAGCAGAGTCCCATGAGTCTGTGGGGAATGCCATGTGTTGAATAGGTGAGAGGGATGGAAAGGCACAGCATAGGAGATTGATTTGACAGCACAAGAGGTTATAAGCCGAAACAAGTACAGAAACACACATGAAGCACACACACCCCAGTGCTGAAAAGCACATTTATTCTAGTACGAGTCTGAGGTACTTTTACTTCACAAATTCCCTTGCATGTTTATTTTTCACTACATTTCAAGAGGAAAAATTGTACTCTTTAACTCCACTACATGTATTTAACACAATCATCTACTATTGTTTTATATTCAAAACATATGGTGAGTTTGTTAAATATGATGCATTATTATAGAGCTAAACATCCACCAGTAGTCAAAAAATTGCTTCATCTTAACATTAAACTGCTGCTTCCCTGTTGCCTGCATCAGAAAGAATAATCAGAGAATAATAATCACTCTTGAGGCCATACTCTATAATGTCTACAGTGCATTGCATTATATTGTGAAATGTATTTAATATATTTGCTCTTCTTTGATAAAGTCTTGACAAAAGCTCCACAAAGGTGGTATTAATTGTTGTATAGAGTTGCCCAATACTGTACATACACAGGGTGATATTACTGTATTCATATCCTGTATCCATTTCAGGGGTAGAACTTCACTTGATCTCAGCCAAACAAAGCGCTAACAGCTCTGTACTAAGTCCTCCCCAAGGGTCTTACAAAATTACAGTCAAAGTGAGTTCCAAGGTTTAAAAAAACAGCTTAATTCATCTAATACCTGACAATTCATTAATAGCAAGAATACTGAACATCAAACTGAGAGGCTGTCGACATGAGTGGCAGCACAGAATACATTATTGAATGAAACATTATGTTAGTGCCTTTAACCTTCAGGAGTCGCTAATCATGCCAGCATGATCATGTCTGGGGAGGGGAAGGACAAACTGAGCAGAGAAGTGGGAGAAAGATGCAGAGAAATTCTGCTGGTTATTCTAGTTTTGTTGTGTGTTAGTGGATTTTAGCAGTCTGGAGTTGGAGTTAGAAGAGTTTAAGAATCAGTTGGAGGAATATGTTGGTAAACTTGTGGTGAAGTTGGTAATCTTGTGAACTGAGCAGAGAGGTGGCTCAGAGAGGGTCAGAGCCTGAGAGGGAGAATGAGCTAGTTCTTGTATTTTTATTATGCCTGTTTTTGGATTTTTAGGAGTTAGGAGTTGGAGTTGGGAGGGAGGAATCAAACCAGGTCAAGATCTCCACAAGCCCAGTCAGCACAGCAACATCAAGCTCTGAGCACAGGAAAACAGAAAATGATCCTTACGTTGCCCCACAAACCAGGTTCATGCCCCACAGAAGCCAGAGAGAGCCCATGTCAGCACACAATTAGCACATTCACTTATAGACCTTCTCCAGTTATATGTCTCTACTAATGCAATGAAGACAAGAAAAAGCAAAAAAATCAAAAAGCAAGCAGCCAATAACAAGGAAAAGGGCAAGAAGTATAAATGGGCTGAGGTTGAAATTGAGGGGTTTTACAAATTCCTTTGTCTCCTCATATACACAGCATTAGTGTCACTGCTAAGTCTCCAAGACTACTGGGGACACCACCACATTTTTTCCGTGCCATTTCCAGCCACTTTCATGACTAGAGACAGATTCAGCACCATATTATGGAACATCCGCCTCAGTGATCCAGATGAGTGTTCCCAGAAATGACAAGAAGAAGGGAACGCCAAAGTATGATAAGCTGTTCAGAGTCAAGCCTCTCACTGATGACACATACAATGCCTGCCAGGCTCATTACCACCCAAGGAAGGAATTGGCAGCTGATGAGAGAATGGTGGAAACTAAGGCAAAAACTGGCATGACCCAATATATGAAGGACAATCGGATAGGACAGATAGGGCCCACTCACACGGGAGGTCTCAGTGTGCTCCACAATGCATCCTGCAATTTTTGGTTAGGTGGTGAACAGGAGAGTGAGGGGTGAAGATGGATGGTGTGTAGTGAAAGTCATTGTAAATAGTTGTATGTAGCTTGATTTTAGTTATATTTTCACATTGGCAACCTGTGTTTACATTGTCAACCTTTAAATGCTTAATTGAGCATGTTTGTGTTTCTTATATTACGAAATACAATTTTCTAAATCTGAATTTATGCATTCTGTGTGTTTTTGGATAAATATGTTGAAACATTATGTCAAAGGAAAAAATAATCATCGGGTCATATAGTTGATATTTTTCTGAAAAAAGATTCTAAACGTTGGCATGGTAAACTTTTTTTATAAAAAAAATATATATACATGGTATATGGTAAAATATGTTATACAACGGCAAAATTCGAAGTATTCACAAACAAAGAAAATCGACGGACACGCAGAGTAGCCAGCTACCTTTGCTTTTATATTTTTGCTTGTTTTGCCATGATATATGGTTTATATGTATTGAACTCGATAACAGCAGAAAACTTTATTTGAAGAGCATTTTTATTGCTCATCACATGTCTCTTTGCTATTTTTTTTATCAGTGTATCAGTGTATCAGAAATAATCAGTTTCAGCTGAAAGCTTGCCAGAGAAAAAACCTTGGCATGCAACCCGTCTTGTTCCAGGGCACAGCATTAATT
The DNA here is from genome assembly GCA_016859345.1 of Istiophorus platypterus. Taxonomy (NCBI): domain Eukaryota; kingdom Metazoa; phylum Chordata; class Actinopteri; order Istiophoriformes; family Istiophoridae; genus Istiophorus; species Istiophorus platypterus. Next base: position 16,717,835 of record CM029128.1, on the reverse strand, counting down.
TTTGTTTATTTATTTGAGTTATGAACAGTACCTATCTTTTCAACATCTTGGAAGCAAAGCACGATGCTGCGGTAATTATGTAATCAGTAAATGATGCATTGGTACAAGAATTCCTGTATTGACTTTAATTTTCCTTCTTAGGGGTGAAATCACTACTGCTATAATTTTCATCTGATGAATCAGATGAAATAACATAGTATTTTAGTAATTATTTTGTGATTTTATGCCTGCCTTAACTTTTTTGACTTTTTGAAGTATAGTTAAAAAAAAATATACATACATATCTATTGCCGTCATGCCAAAACAGTTTAACAGTTCAGTATTACATTATAACAAGTAGAGTTTATTGTTATAGCATAAAAAATCATGTTATAATGTGATAAATGTTATAACTCGTGTTTGGATGAAGTAATCGGTGTAAGGAGAACAGATATATTGAGGAATATGGCTGATTTACATTATTTGATCACAAAAGTCTACCTCATGCTTGGTTTGAGACATGGGTGAGAATGTGCTGTTATCAAGGATGGTGTCTGATATTGTGCCAGATCACAATCTTGGTACATATCACAGTGGGTTCACCTCCACCCGAAACCTTATCTCATTATAATGTGAAACATTTCATGTCGCAACAAATATTATATGTTATTACCAGAAAGTATCTTGTTATATCCTGATAAATATGTATGTAATAGTAACGTGAAAATATCTCGTTATAACATGAGAATATCTTGCTTTTTACATAAAAAAACATCTTTTTCGAACAACAAACCTTCACGATTTTGTGAGGCTGATCTATCTTTATATTTCTGGAATGCCTTGTGTGGGTTTGTGCTGTGCCAAAATAAATGGGCTCTTGTAAAAAACAACAATAAAAAAAACAAAACCACATAATTAGTACTTAATTATAAGCTAGACTTCTATCTAGCATTGATTTCATGCTGCACCACCTAGAAATTATCAAAAATGTAGTATGAAACAAGATAGAGTAGGTTCACATTTAAGTGAACGCTACCTGGGGGCTGCATTTTAATGAATTCAAACTGTGTCCATGTTATCCTGTTTCTAAGTTTGAAGACTAGTATCGCCGTATTTTGAAGTGATGCTGTAATGAAACCCTGTGAAAAGTAGAACTGTAGAACACAACTAAATTGTGGCTGAAAGGCAGCATAAAGTTCTAAGAGAGACAGACCTAGAGCCTGAGAGAAAACTACTGTGTGAAGCGATGTGTCATCTTCAAGGTAATGAAGATAAACTGATACTGTGCCTTATGTTGATTAAGGGAAGCATATCTAATTAGAAAAGTACAAGTTATCTTTCTTCCAATTTTCCTCTGCAAGCTGCAGTGAGCATCCAGATGAGATCCTGTCTGCCCACATACCTGCCTGACTTCTACACAGACTTGTGTCCCTTTTATCTCAATCAGGACATGAAAACACTTTGTTTCCTCAGAGTATTCAAAGTAAGAATTTTACTATGCGCTGCTGGGCATAGAACTGGCAGGATTTAGGGACTCTCTGTTGGTGTGCTCACCTCACATTGCAGGAGTGCAAGTCTTTGTTGAGTTTGTGGAACCAGGACTGCTGGGCCTGGCGGCATTCTGCTCTTGTGATCATGCCTTCTTTGTCCAAATGCAGACCCAGGAACACTGACCGTGCTTTGTCTCTCTCCTTGGCAGTCAACAGGCGCACCAGGGAATTCTAGGAAAAATAAAATCAAAGTTCGTGAGATTTAGTAGCCTGGACCAACTTCTTTAAATCTATCATAATAACTCAAATCCCTTTTATGCTTTCTGTTGCCGTAATTTAAGGACCTGGCCAAAGCATTTTTAGAGCTCATTTCTTTGACCTTAATCATTCTCAATCACATTAGCACCATCTGATATAATCTGCAAGCACTGGTTTACCCTCTGCTACCCCAAAGCCACACAGTCATGAAATTGTTAACTTAATCTCCCAAGCCAAAAACAAAGCACGATATTTAACCTGCTGTGTGATGATCAAATGACAATGAAAATGATTAATTCAGGCAGGCGGATTCAGGCCAAAATTTCACTGTCCTTTGCCCCTGAGCCATTCCTTCAAAATAAGGCCACATTTTTACCTGGTATTAACATGCACCTTGGGTGAGCTGATCAAACGTTGACATGTCAAAGTATGTCAGTTCACACCTAGCATTAGAATGTCTCTCCACATGGGTCTCGAGTGACCACTTGTGATCAGAGCTCCTTCCCACTCTCTATGCAAAAGAAACGCATCTACATTTCCATTTGCAAAAACCGAATGCGCTGTTTTTAATCGGTGAGATGCAGTGATGCACTCCTCATGCCTAGTTTGCTTGAAATTAAAAGGAGAAAATAAGAGATGAAATCGAAACAACACAGACTGAGTCTCTTTCTAGGCAAACAAAAATCGCCCAAGACATGTGATGCCCTCATTACATATCTCTACAGGTTTTTCGTAATATTCAAAAATGATGGACAACTGCAGCTTATGCTAAATTTTTACGATTTGTATTTGTTTGCATATATGCACCTACATCGGTTTACAGGGAGCACGTGAGTTAAGTAGGTAGCCAGGACACTTTTGTGGCCCAGACCACCTCCAAACGTTGTCTGAGTGATTGGATTTCCATAATTTCTCAATATGTCTTTAGTGCATTCACACCTGAGTGTTTGGTGCATCCCCAAAGACACGTGTTAATGCCAGGTATTAACAGGGACTAACATCAAAGTAATCCATTTGACCCATTTTCCTGCGTCCTCTACAAGGCCGATTAGAGGTTATTTTGGCTGATCAGAGGACGGTATGCTTTGACAAGACACTCGAAAAATGATTTTCTCTTACTGGGAGTTTCCGTCGGTTAGAGAAAGAATCATCACCTTTTTCAGACCGCAAGAAAATAATTTCTCATTGAGTGGTGAGAAAAGGCAAACCTTCCAAATACCCCTGCATCAGGGTTTTTCAAAGTCTGAAAATGTGGGCCAACTCTAAGACAAAAACAAAATACTGCATAATGATCAAGTAGCCAGTAGCAGTTCCTGTTTGCAGTGTATTATGGATGTACAGACAAAGTATCACTTGATTATTTTGATACTCAAGAAAACTCATGAAAACATTTTTAGTTCCAGGCTTCTTCTGGAACAGGGTTCTAAGCACACCTATATACATTAACTCATGAGGGACGTCAGAGGGAACGATATCCATGGAAAGGATAAGCAATGCTGAATTAAAAAATATGGTTATTGTGTCTTTGTTCTAATTTGACAGAATTATGACTCAAAATCAGAGAATATTTTGGTGCTAAGGGTTTTAAAGTACCTACATGTCTCCAGTACCTTTGCCTAATGTTTCTCCTTCTGCACCTCCCCTGAGAACCTCTGTTAAATAAACAGTAGTTTGTCTATATCCCATAGTGAATGAGAGAATTTAAACATAGTTACTTTATGGTAATAAAGTATGGTTATGGTTATGGTAATTAAAGCATGACATTGTATCATTAGTAAATCAGTTGCTGCACCGAAACACAATAAAATTAAGTGGTGAATTTCAAGATTTTAATAATGAGGAACAAAAGCCATGATTTTAAAATTACCTTTGAATTCTCTGACAAATAGAGAACTGTATAAGATGCTATATGATTATTTCTTGAATATATAGCTTGTTTTCTCATGGTAGTATACTTTACCTCTGTGCGAAACTTCCTCAACATTGCCAGTGACTCAAAGTAGAGGAAGTCCGACCATTCAATGTGACCTTTCTTGTCGGGATCCAGCGCCGCGAACTGGGCCAGGACTTCCTCCTCTTGTTCATCAGTCAGGTCCTTATCAAACTGCTGCTTGGATACAAAGTGACGGTACTGCAGCAACTCATCTGATACCAGGCACGACTCTACAACAGCAAGGAACAATTCATCCGCCCTAATTAGTCACCAACCGGTGTTCCAGATATAATTAACTCATGTTGACTCATCTTCTACAAAGGCATGACCACCTCCCACTGTTTGCCCTCCATCCAACCCACAGAATAAGACCACACAATTGGTAGCAGTACAGGATGAGGGCAAATAATGCAATAACTTTGACTTACCAATCGAATAAAAAATTCATGGGAACAAGATCAAGTATAAAATAGGTTTTGCTGTGAGGTGGATATATTGTTTCTTTGTTTCTCTTGCTAAATGCAGGAATGAAAGTTTATTGCCTTGAAAGACCAAGCCGGGATTTGCTGAGAAGATAGAAGAAAGCAGGTGATCAGATAACAATAAGATGCATTGTAGTGCAGTAGCGGCCCAACTGCAAATTTTTCCTTAACAGCCATGGTGGCAACAGAGGAATAATAACAGGATGGAGAAATCAAAAAGAAGAGCATATTCTGTTACACAATTTCTTTTTTCTTTCACAAACCTTTTCTTTTTAGACGTATGGTTTGGTTTTAAAAGAAAAAAGTCAGGGAGACGCTTTTCTTGGAGAGGGCTACTACACCGGAGCACACGCATTCATCTTGTGTTTTATTAGCATTAATTATGTGAGTTTTATGTCATTGCCATTTATGTATGCAGAACTGGGGCGAGCAAACAAGGCAGTCTCCAGGTTATGGCAGCTTGTGCTTAACACTGTCTTGATAAACTTGCATCACATATTGTATATATTTATATATGCTGAAAATTGAGTCATAGCGGACATTGGCCCCTTTTATATGATAATTCCCTCACATTTTGAGTTGGGAATGTTTTTAATGTTTTGTAAAAAATAAAAAAAGGAGGGGGTGTAGAGCTGATGGCCATTTGGTACAGCAGTGCATAAAACGAGAGACAAATTGGATTAGAGTGTGTATCGCATTTTCACATGGCATTAATATGTGATCTATGTCTGGATATGTTTTCTAGATAAAGAAAAATATTGAAGATACTTCCAGTTTGGTGGTTGTTGGCACATTTTCAACATCCTTTAACTGCAATAATGCTTAATGGCTTTGGCAGCATCACCAACACATGCCAAAGCATGACTAACCTTGATTCAGTCACTCACCTGGGATGATCTTGCACTGCTTAAAGGTCTCCATGAGGCTGTACATCTCTTCGTCTGTTAGGAGTAGATTCAGATTATCCTGCAAAAGGGTAAGATGAGGGCAGAGAATTATACTTTGTAGAAAAGTGATTTTCTCACTGTTTCTTTCACTGTCATGTGGTGCATAATTTGATGTCATAAAGTGAGTAGGCTCTAATTATATGGAGTTTGTCCCAGAGGGGCCTCCTGCAATTAGCCACAAGCATACAAAGTATTGCATTCTCGATCTATTTCATCATTTCTATTTTGTTTCCTAAGTGATTCTCATGATGTGAATTCTTCATTTCTGTATTATTTGTAAAAGAAAGCCAGAAAGAAAGGAAGATGCCCAGTTAATTTCAATTGAGACATATAAATATACAGTGCCATGTGGCTTAATATGATTTTTCATGAAATGAAAATAAAACTTTTAGTTGTAAAAATACACCATTTGATAGAACATGCTAATATTTAGTGTCATGTTTTTCTCCTCTAATAATTCAATCTAGTGGTGTAAAACTACTGTGCACTTATAGTAATTTAATGACAAAGGACAGAGTTAAGTTACATGTAGGTATCTGATTACTTAACATACCAAAACCACAGCTTTAATTATATGTAGGTATATAAACATATGTAGGTATATAAAATTTTGTGTGGCTGAAAAATTACAAATTGTCTAGTGCTGATATCAGCGTATCCAAGGGCAAGGAAACTCACAGGAGAACCTGATTTGAATATTTATATGTGTAAATAATTTGTATATTATTTATAAGATTTGTGGCAGAATGAAATTTTAACAGTCCCTTTGGGATTATTGAGGTAAAATACATTCCAGTTTGTTTACATAATCCTTAATCACTGTTACAATCTGTCCGGGCTTGATAAAAGCCACATTATAAAAACTAATAAAAAAAGATGGAAATCGATAAAAAGCTGACCCTTACAAGTAATGATATGGATTTTAGCACTAAGAAGTTTTTTCTGTGTTCACCTACTACTTTTGAAATTTCAAAGACAAGTGTTTAAGATTATTTATTTTAAATTTGAATGCTAATCTTTGCCATGCACACAGATTTTCTTGCATTCGATAATTCTACAGTCTGCAGGTGAATGTGATGATATGATAACCAATTATAATAATGAACAAAAATATGATGCAAACACATAGGCTGACAAACACTAGAATTTTCTTTAAAAAAAAGATGTGAAGTTCAGGAAGTTGATTAAAATACTACTCTACTCCCAACGTATCCTCAATTGAGAAGATTAAAAGTGAAGAAAAGACTGTTTCACCACTTGATCTCATCGCATCAGCTGCTGGGAGCTGAACATATGTACCAATTAGATGCATTGTGTCCTCCTGCATTTTTTGACCTATCATCAAGATCACAGTAAATGCCACATCTTGCTTCCTCGCTGTCTGTGACATTTACAGATCATGAGTGTGTATATTAAGGATATTTAATAACTCATTTACTTATTTGCTCTGCCTTGAATACTACCCAATCATTTCATTTAATATCTGGCTGCAAGTGGGTGTTTCAGCTTAACTTACTCAATATTTTAAGAACCTAATGGATCTAGGAATGTCAGTCTCATATGAAGAAAATCGCTCTTTTTCTTCCTTCCTATATCCATCCATTAATTCATCGCACTCGTTCATTCAGGATTACCCTACATCTGCCCCTAGTTTGACGTCTGAACTTGGCACCCTGAACCAAGTTAATGCACTCACATCCTGTCGACAGCATCCCTAAAATGTCTGGGACACTGTGCCCTTGTTAAAATTCCAATACATATCATTTTGACAGAGTGGGACTAGAGTGTAAAGCTGTCACAATATAAGACCCTCCATGCTTTTTTCAACAAAGTCTGTACTTGTCCTCTAGTTGCTGCTGCTGCTTTGCAGTTTTTTGCACAGTCACCAAAATCATTAGTTCTGCAGATGTTGTGATGTTTTATTCATAGATAAAAAAAATATCTTGGTTCTACTGTTTATCACCTAATTAAATGTATCATGCTGATACAGTAATCATAATAATTATAATAGTATTAAATGAGAGAACTGCATGATACCCACCAGTGTGTTAGAGTACATCTGATAACTTGCTCACCAGCTGAAGATCATCTTCAGCTGCTGGCTGATTCTAGTGTCGTAAAATTAAATGTCACGTTTGTCTTCAAGTGCTTCAGCAGATAAATTGAGATTACTTGTGTTTGCTACCTCCAATAACATGAATATAACATTCCTAAACCATGGGGTGGGCAGGAAATTTACCACATACTCAACATAGTCCATTATCATTATATTCATCACTGCTCACAGTGCCCTGCATCTTCTTAAGCTCCTAATTAAACTAAAATTCCCACAGGAATTTGCGAAGCATCCATTCATCTGTCTGTCATGTGAAACAACATCAAGAGCAAAAAATGATCATGCTGTCATCAGGACACTTCTTCATTTCTGTGCATTCTGATCTGCAGTGCTTTACCCCCCAGAAACTGTCTGCCAACAATGAAAGTGTGCATCTGCTGTGGATGCTGGGGTGATATTTTTATAACTGCCTTATAATGGAGTGGCCTTTAAAGTGATTTAAAAGTTTATGCAACACCCACTGACAGCATTTGGAAAATAGGTTCTAGAGGCCAGAAAAAGCCCCGAGGGAAAAGAATATTGATAAAACCACATTCTAATTTTATTCTGGCAGCTTCCATAAATAGTAATTTGAGACTGTCCTGCTCAGAACAATCATAGTTGATGTTACATGTTCAAACAGCTTAAAATAGACCATGACCAGGCTACGCGCCAAAGCAGGAAGTAAAAAAAAAAAAAAAAAAGTGCTCCTTATTGATTTTAAAGCTGCAATAGTCAATATTTCTGTGCTAACAATGAATCAGAAAAATGTTTGATATGAAAGGTGACACTAGTGGTGACATAATCAGTAGATCATGCTATAAATAAGAGCAATATCACCTAACCTGCTGTTTACCTCATGTCTGTGGAGCTTTTATGTCACTTTTATCTCTCTTTCACTGTTTATCTCACAGCAGAAGGAGCAGATGTGTTCAGTGAGAACGTTCTCATAAACCCGTATATGTGCTTCCCAGAAACATCTCGCAGCTTTACTTTTTCTTAGGAGCTGGTAAAAGCTGAGTGAGCCAACCTTTATCGTGGTGGATACAAACAGGACACAAGTGAATCCATAATTTGCTCCTTGTCATTTACACGTCCAGCACATCTGCTACGTATGTAACTACACTCAACTTTGCTTTTAGCATGGTGCCTTTACCCATGGCACAGTTATGAGCTACCAGAACACGTGAAAAAAGTAAATCCTATGAAGATGGTTCATTCATGTACATGAACCCTTCCTCCATTTGATTGGCCGCCCATGATCCATACATGCAGCAAGCAGCTTTGAAGGCTGACTGTAAATCCACTTTTAAGGAAACTCAGTCCATCCCCCAGCAGCAGACTCCAGTGCCTGTGTGGAATTAAATATTAGATTTGACAGCTAATGGAGATATGCTAACAAAACTGCTGGTTTCTTTAGCTATAAGGACCAGAATTCACAAATTGAATAAAAACATTTCTCTCTCTCGCTCCCTAACTGAATTGTTTCCTTCCAGCCCCAATTCTCACACACTGAAGGAGCCTGCCAAAGAAAGAGGACCTATTAGTGTACTTTTATAGATTGTGTGAAAACATTGCCATCTAAGCACAACTTTGGCAAGTGAATTTGCTTCTCAGAGCTGGCAAAAGACAGCAAAGCCCCTACTTCACTCTGAAGAGTCCTCCAGTAAAAGCACTCTTCAGCTGCTGGTGCTAGAATTTAAAACAGATTGCATCATGCCTCTCACAGGGCAATGAGCACCGGAGTCATCCGATTTGGCACTGGCCTTGAATTCTTGATGAGAAGCTGGGAGTTTGTTTTATTGTTTTTAAAAACACTGTCAACTCATCCAGAACATTGCCTCACTTTTTTGAACTTGAAATAGTTTCACAATAACAAAGTGAAGCATTACAGCTGTGCAGTACCATAGTTGCTGTCATACTGTACCTGGAATATGTGTGGCAACTAAACAAAAACAACTGCCTGACAGAAAGCCACATCAAAGAGGTCACTGTCCTTATCTCACTGGTGCTGAAAACACAGTCAACCCTTATCATTGAACATACAATGTTCGTGCATCTAGAACATGCTCGATACACAACCTCCACAAAAGAGAACTTTGGAACATGCACATGCTGTATATGCCAGGATGTTCCAAATTTAAAAGAAGAAGATTTAAAAGAAAATCAGTTTTTGAAAGAGTGTGATTTTCATCGCAGTTTTATATTATAACATACATATTCAACAGTGTATTAACCAGGAAGTAACAGTCGATTTCGCCTGCTCTTATGACAGCTCGACCTAAAGAGTGTCCTAACTCAGGGTCCAGAATTTTAAAGGAAAGAGAGTCATTGTCAGTAACATTAGTTCTACATATGCTTTTCCTTTTATGACTAGCTGAAATGTCTGTTTTACAAAACTGCTATTGGTTGTTGTATGGTTAATATGCTCTCTGCATACCGGTGTCTGTACGTTCATACTTGGCCAAAGAGGGTTTCTATGGGAGAAGGAAATAATCTTTGTATAATTTTTGATATGTGAAAAAATGGTAGCTTGGCAGTGGTCCGGTATAAACGACAAATAGCCTGTGACAGGTTATCATAATCTTCTGGTTACGCCTTTAGCACAGCATAATCATCGCTTTAATGCTTAAAAAGTAATGTCATAATTGTAGCTGATAAAGATATTATACTGTGTTATGTGATAAATACCACTAATTCAGTATCCTAGCAAAACGTAAATCACATTGTTCAGTTTTTCAGTATAAAACTATACAAGTTTAAACAGAAGATAATTTTCCTCTGACACCCTGGTTTTTAAAAAAAAGAACATGTATTTGCAAAGTTTTATCTGATTTTCTTTATCAAGAAACAAGATAAGCTTGTCATTACATCTGATATAAGCATATTTTGTTTGATATCATGTAGAACATAAATATAGCCCTCTAGTTTAATTCATTGTTTAATTCAGTGAGAAACAGGACGAAATAGTGACAAAAACTAGTCGCATCAAGAAAACACAGGCTGAATAGAATAGCAGAAACAAAGCAGCAAGTTGCAGAAAAAATGACCTTGAGAAGCCACAGGCCACGGGAACACATATCAACACCGAAGCCAGCGTGGTGTATTTTTTGGTGTATGTCCGTGCATTTTGAATTTGAAAGAACTGCGTGTTCGTTATCCAGCGTTCAATGGTGGCAGCGAGCTGTACAGACTTACACAATAGTAGCAGCTCCATCCAGTGACAGAGTGGGCTGTTTCCCTCATCTCCTGCAAGGCCTCGGCACGCAGGTAGCCCAGCTCCCTCAGGCAGCCGTCGTGAAACACCCGCGTACAGATCCTGCAGGGGTAGAGGTCGTCGGCCGTCCACACCTCACATACGTCACACATCTCATCACTTGGCGGCTGGGGTGAAAACAGTATGTTTTTAGTATGTTTTATGACAGTTCTGTTGTAATGCTTCACATTAGGTTTACCAACTACATTGTGTCATTTACATAAAAATTTTGTTGAAGTTGTAGGAGTGTAGTTTGATGATACAAGGGGTGTTATATAATGTGACAGGGACAGTGTTGTGTACTTTGCTCATGTTCTTAGACAGATATGTAAGACAGCACTACTTTTAACATGGGCTTGTGTGGGCTTTTCTAATATGTGCTTGTTGTCAGTCGTTGCCCAGTTTCTTTGTTCATTCCATTTACCGGCCAGCTACAGTCAGATGTCAAGCCAGCAAAATAACTGCAGGATGCTTGACTGGTTAACCACACAAGGACATTGTCAGTTTTTATCCTTGCTGTTTCTTTTTATCTCTATTTGAGTGCCACAGGACAATCTTCAGGGTCATGGACACTTCACAGATGAGATCACAGCTTATCTTGTGCCCCGATGACTGAGTTTACATCAACAAGCAACCTGCATCAACGTTATAGTCAAAATGACTCTCTCGACTTTCAGCGGGGGCTATAAATGGTAGAGGAGGTCATTCATCAACTTCTAAGATGCAGTAATTTCTCTATAAATCAACACTATCATCAGTGACACTACAGGCTTACATTTTCATTATGCTAAATAGTACTAAATGTGTACTGATCGTAACAAACAATATACTGACTTTCGCTTTAAACTGAGTGGAGTATAGAGAGAATGTGCTGAATTCTTGGCCAAAATAAAAGAAAACAAAAAGAAAAGGCCACAGCTCATTAAATTCAAAGGGTTCATCCTCATGGTAGCATGATTGTGCTCAGCACCTTTACTTGCAGTTAACCTACTGAAGTGTGAGAGTTATCTCTTGTTCACAGTTGACATGTTGGCCTGATGTTAGTACAAGAGTAGGGCTCACTGAGTGTCAAAAGAAGTAAAAGTAAACATTTTAGAAGGAAAATCAGACTAAAATAAATTAAAAATGAATAGACAACTCAATTCAACATGTTTTAATATTTAGATGGGGATTTTTATCTTTTTAAACCAACACACTAAAGGTATGACCAAAAATCATCGGCAAATCAGTGATGCAGTCACTAAAGGAGCATATACGATGCGAATAAAAAAATGGGCCAAAAACTGACCCTTGAGGTACACCATACTTGATGAACGAAAATAAAGCATCAGTTGCTAATGGAGGTACAGAACCTTCAGTGTGACATAAAGGAAAACCAATGTAAACCAATTCACCAACAAACAAAAAGAGTTAGCCTTGCAAATCATCCCATAATGGATTAATTAGCTGGTGGAAGACGTTTTTTTTTTTTTTCTATTTCCATGCACTATTTACTCTTTGTAGAATACAAAACCTGATGGTGTCAGTGCTCCAGTGAACTCTAATGCCTCTCAGTCGGTTCACCCTGGATAGGGTCCCCTCTCTGAGCCAGTCAAAGTAGCCCGACGCCAAGATGCTCACTGTGAAGAGCACTCATGCGCAACCACAACACTTCTCACTGCTAGTAAGGAAATAAAAGGCCTTGCAGGCAAAAACTTCAAACTCACACTTTCTCACGTTCAAAAAGGGTGTTTAGATAAAGCTTAAGAGTCCCTTTATAGCTGGGCTGAATCATCATAATGCCTAACTTGACGGAGGAAAAGGGATAATGCACTGCTGTTGCCATGGAGATTCTTTGAAATGGAGATTCTTTGACATCTCACAGACATCTCTTTAATCCCAGGACTTGGAGATTCACAGTGTGTGTCTGCAAAAACTAAAATGCGTTGTGATGGCATTTACTATGATAGGCCATCATGTAATACCTGCTCTTTCTTTTCCAGCTCCACCTCTAGGGGCTGGTCGTCGTCGGCTTCCCTCTTGGGCCGCACAAAAGCAGGAGGTGTGAGCTGATGGGTCTTGTCGAGATCTTCAGGCTCCACTCCCTTCCCGTCCCGTAACCTTGACCAAGCCTCCTGATTGACCTTACATTCGTCCCTCGTTGGAACTGAGGCCTGCTGGGAGGTCGACGGACCTGCACTATTGTCTGTTTCCTCTTTCTCCTCATTCTCTGCATTCTTCTCTTCAGGAATGGCTAAAGTTTTGGCAGACCTGTCACCTTCCTCCACTTCTCCTTCTGCCTGTTTAGCTGCGGCAGCGCGATCCTTAAGGCCAGCCTGGAAGGCCGAGACGACGGCACTGCATTTCTGCACCTTCTCCACCTGCTGCTTCTTTGACATGAGGACTCCCATGCCTGCAGTCAAACTGAGAGATAAAGAACAATTACACAGATGTGCTGCATTTACAATCATAGCTCTCAGTTACAACAGCACAGGTATTATCCTAGATCAAAAGCCCTGAAAACTTGGTTTTAAATTTCAAGTATTTCTATACATTGTTAAATAAACATGACGGAATAAGTAATGATACAAGTAAAAAAATAAAAACTAAAAACATAGGTATCATTTATTGAATGATAAACTCAAAATATGCAAACAAGGTCACAGTCGTCATCTTATTTTGATTCAAACATTTCTACCTTTTAACTGATATATGCAAGTTTTTTTTTTTTTTTCCAGCTGAGCACCACCCACTTCAAACCAATAAGAAGTGCACAGAGAAAAAGATAAAATCTCATGTGAAATAACCAAAACTATTCTTTATATTGTGACAGTAACACAGTATTTATGTCCTATGGTGGTACCCAGTCAAAAGAACATGGACTGACCAGATCAGCCACATAAAGGACAGTTTGAATGGGATTAAAAGTGGAGCTGATAGATGTATACTATAACTATATCAGTGGCAATAAACGAACTGATGAACTCCCTGGTGTACTATAAAGACGCTGTGAGATAGTTCTACAGTTGAACACAGAGATGACATCATCACCCTATGAAAACACGTACTCTCAAAACTTGCTGTTACTGAATGTCCTGAATGTTTTCTGCTCTTCCTGAAAGGCTAGGTCTCTCCAAATCCCCCACATTCTTTTCCATAAGCACCAATGTCCCTGAACTCCACTCCTTACTACTAATAAAACCTTCCCATCTGCTTCCAGCCCAACATTTATTTGGCTTACTGCTAGTATTTCATATAATAGTTCAATCTGCATGAAGATGTGGATAATAAAGTGCAAACTGAGAAAGTAGGTCTAACAACTCATAGCACACGGAAAAAAAAAAACATACATTATGACAAGTTTGTATATCTTCATTTACAGCAAGCAAGCAGGCACATCTGCATCGCCTTAACATGCAAACCATCCGCTTCATATCAATGCAAGCAGGGGATACTGTATCAATGCAGCTATCTATATCTTATTCTAAAGTGCCTGTGGCTCTCCAGAGCTCATCATATAAAGGACGAAACTCATCTCTAAGAAAAACCCTAAGTTTAACAATAAGACTACCAGAAAAGAATCATTCAGATTTGTAAAGGTTTTTGACAATATCCTCATGTCTTGACATATGGATAAAGGGTTTCTCCATTATTAAAAAATAAATAAATAAAGTACTAACAGGCTCCAGTTCAAGCTGAACATAAAAACCTGTAAATGATATGCTGCTAATGGCCAGTAATCCAATTATTTTCTTGAAAATAAAAAAGCTATTTTACATATAAAAAGTTCTCATTTTATTTTCCTAGATTTTGAGATATCTGTCTCTGAGGTCTCTACCTTCGCCCCAATATAATGTAGGTGAAAGGAATTTTGAATGTGGTGCTCTCAGCAATGGAGAAGGACACTTAGAAAATCAAACAGCGATGTTTCTTTTCAGAAAATACTACTACTGTTGACCTTCTACAACAAAGAGTAAAGTTCATTCAACAGACATGAATGCTGTTGGGAATTTTCATGCTGAGTCAGGTTTTTCCCTACTCTATACTCCCAACCAAATTTCCTAAATTGGTCAGGGATTCATGCTGGTGCGACTCTCAATCTCTTCAACTGTGGGCCAGCAAGAAACATCATCTGCTTTATGATTGGTAAATTAACGTATAATAATCTCAGGGGGCCAGATTCAGGGTTCAGAGTTTATCCAAAGAGAGTAACCTTCAATATGAATGTGTATGTGCAAGCATATGAACCCTGTGCTTCTTTTTAATGGCCCCACAGTGGAATACTAATGCATTGCATCAGTCACCACAACTTGCTGAGTTCAGTCAAGCCAGTAAATGTGACACTGCTTCTCTTCACCTCAGTCTATTCACCAAATGAAATGACTTGAGCTAAGATAAGGTAAGATCAACATCATCCATCCCCAAGGAAAAAATTAACTTCGCTCTCTCCGCAGGTTTTTAATGAGTTTTTGCCAACGCCTTCAGACTGCTGATCATTTTCACTGAAACCCCAAGACAATTTGACTTTGATGACATTATCGTTATAGTTATTGTTAGATTTTGGCAGTAAAAGAGATAGGTCTATCAGTTCACAATATACTGCATAGATGCAATATTTGTTTTTATTACAAGAAAACAAAAATAATATTGACGAATGAAAATTATATGATTTTTGTGGAAACTGTCACACAACTCTATTCTTTTGCACTGGATTCTGCCAAAAGCACTAACTATTTGTTGAACTAACACCTTAATTTAAATCATAAACTGTAAGATTTGGTCCACAATGCAGCAAAGTTAGAAAAAAAAAATTAGATTCAGATAGTCACTTAGTCCTCAGTTCCACTTAAGTGAGATGCAACTGTGAATTTCATTATTGAAAAACGGCATCGTTGTGGATTCAAGTTGATTACATGGTACTTATGGGACATGTGTCTTTGCTCTGAAATGCAATCCCATCCATCCATGCTCCACATAAGTGCTTGTGTGAAATTCAATCACATTTATTTGAAGTGAAATGGGAGTTGTTGCCTCTCTCTTCCTGCCGGCCTGTCTCTAATAGCCTGCCAGGCCTTATGTCCTCAGGCTGCTGGTGGACTTATGCTCCGTAGACTGTAGACGATACAAGTCTCATTTGTATCATCCACAAACCAGCACAGGCTGCACTCTGTCTGGTTTAATACATTTAAATGACCCAAAAAACAACACAGTGAAATTACATCTCAGTTAAAACAAATCAAACAAAAAAACTTGAAGATTTCTTGTTTGGTTTTCTTTCAAACAGCTAAAATAGAAGCAAAGTGAAAATTTATTGATTACTGCAATGAATATCTGTTGTCTCTTTAAATGAAGGTCAAAGGTCAGGACAGCTGAGACATAGCAGTCCTGCAGCTGGTAGGTGTCCAATCTGACTAATTTTAACCATGTTTTGGGTATGTCATGTGTCCACGCTGGTAAAATAACAAAGTGAAGTACACTCCTAAATGTCAACATGCTTACTAAAATTATTCAAGTGTGTTGTTGATGCACTGTATTGTTCCGGCGCGCAAAACAGGAATGAAAGAGATGCTCAGAGTTGGATAGAAAAAGTGAAAAATTAGCAGGTGGAGAAACACCTTCAATTAATGGTTGGTAAACAAGTAATAAACTTTAAAAATTGTTGAAAAAACTGCTTTATGAGATTCATGTATACTAACAGCCAAGTCTTGACTGTGTTCCTTAAGGAGAAGCCCTTCATTTAAAAGAACAGTCTTCCTTTTAACATTGCCCTCCTGCAGTCTGATACAAGACAGACCTTTATCCTGACTGCTGGACTAACAATCAGCTCAATAGGTGATCTTTTAGCATAGATGAGCTTAGGCTCAAATGTTCTGTTCCATTATTTTGATGCAGGAGCGGTTGGGATCAGATTTTGGATAACAGAGAAAAGAGGAACAGGGATGTTGCTGTATCTATATGGGGTATGTTCTGCATCTTAACCATTTCATTCTTTCTATTTCTATTCTATTCTATTTTTTCAACCTTTTCATTCAGATGCAAATTGAAAACTTGTATAAAATAGGTGCATGGAAACGCACCTATCTATGCAGATACCCAACTATGTTTGCATGTTTGGAGTATATCCAGCCTTTTACAGGGCTTTACAAATCTAAAATGTTGGTTCTTAACCTTGGACTCTGGGCCCAATAAGGGCTGTGAGAAAATCTGAACATGTAGGATGTCTAACAAGATAAGCAAGAAAAGGAAAAAAGCATCTTTCTGGTGCATTTTTTTCTTAAATCTGTGCTTTCTCTTTTGAGATGCACAGAGTTTATTCTCTTTCAGACTCAAAAACTAACAAATGAAACAGGGTGCCAGAGCTCTGCAGATGACACATACACTTATTAAAGAGGGGTGATGAATAGGCGCCGACTGGCGATAAAAGATCACCGACAGAAAGGCTGGGAACCCATAATATAAACTACTAAAAAAAGGCAGGGGGGGGGGGGGCGCATCTGCATGCAGCCCACCTGCCTTTGGCTATGGAAGGGTCTGAAGAAGATTTACCACACAGGACTACAGCAGATAAAGGCCAACCTCACAATATGACAAAAAAAGATGCAAACAAAAACGTCACGATAGCACTAGCTTGGATATGGTTTGAAGCATTTGCATATGTAACAGTCTTCTTATCAGAAGCCTGCATCTAAAAGGCTCATGCATGGACTGTCAATAGAGAAGAAATGGGGATCACAATAGAGGACGGTACACTCATTATTATAGGAACTTAATTATCCACTGACATGACCTTCCTGCTCCGGCTCAGAGCAACGCTAGCGCAAACATGAGACAGTGACAACCCTTAGATGCCCGAGATGCCTACGAGGATCGGTTTGATCAGTTTGCTGCATCTTTCACATGAACAAAAAGGAAAAAAAAAACACTTTAAAAGTGTTTGTGTGCTTAAAAGGTAAAGCTTAAAATAACAGCATGGTTAATATATTGATTAAATGCTGCTCCCACAGCTGGATCCTCATTTACTGTGCTTTGCGGATAATGGATTTTGCCATTTGATATAAATGAGATAATCAACAATAAAGAAATTGTTCTTTAATGGCCAGCAAACTGAACAGGCTTCATAAACAGCAGTAAGAAAATAAGAAACAATAACAATAAACTACATGCTATTAGAAGCCCCAGTGTCTTCATACACTCTATCAATATCAATGCCAGCAGTAAATAGCACATATATATTTTCATTATCCTTTGAAAGTCAATCAGTCATAACTCTAAGTTCAAATTTCATTTCTCAATTCCAGAGTAAAATATATAGAGAGAGCAAAAAACAATAATGGTGCCCTTTTACCTGCATTATTAATAAATCCGATGCCCCAACCCATTTTTCATAATTCAAAACTAGCTTGTAAGGAAATCTACACTTCTGTATATAACAAAAAATTATATGATGCAAGCAGGAAAATAAAGACAGGGTTCTGGAAAAGCATGTACCTCTCAGTACTCAATCAGAGCTAGGAATGAAGTTACTACTGATAAGGAAAATATCGGAGTGCAGAGAAGACCTTGTCATTTTCAAGCTAACTTATGAATTTTAAATAAGGGCCTAATGTTTTTTTTTTTCCCCTTCCCCCCTTCCTCCCAATTCTGACACAAATGGGTCAGTGCCTGGCTTTGATACCTTAGTTTGTTAGATAGGGCTGAATAACCTGCCACTTGGTTGCCTTGCGGGTCTGAGATCCTAAAGCTTCTGACCGCGCGCCTGTCGGCCTGCTCAGCCCTTTTCCTGCCTGACTGACGGCAACATTTGTGCAGCTTAACACCTGCGTGCACTTCATGCTCAAGCAAGGGATCGGAGATATGGCTCATGAGGTTATGTTGTTTTCATCCATGGAAGCCTGCTAGCAAGTATCTACAAAAATAACATCACTACATTTTGAAGAGGACACATGTATTCATGTCAGTCAAACTGTTTGTTACAACTTGGCTCTTATTTTTGGAGTTTCGCCATCGTTTCTATCTGTTATTATAACATTGTACCCAAAAGCATAGTGAAAATGCTGGGGGGGGAAAGGAAAATGAAGGAAAAACCACTATCCAAATTGTCTGTTGTAAACATCCACCACAATTCATGGAGAGTATTACCTTGTGGCACGATGAACCAATACTCAGGAATTAGGTTAGCAGGGCTTTGTGCAGAGCTGAAGAATGTGTGAACCCCACAGCTTCACTGTGAGAACAGGACTCTGGAATGCTAACATTAGGCTAGCTGTTAATAGTAAGTAAAGACCTCCAAACCGCAGGCTGGCGGCCTCTTTAACCGTAATAGCTAATTACCTTTTCTGTCGAGTAATTAGCAATGCAATTAGAACAATGTAGTCTTCCTAAATCAACTTTGATCCGTGTGCAGGCACACATTTCTTGTGCAATGAAGGGATTAACACAGCCTGTTTAATCATGACTGCTGATAATGATGATGGCCAAAACTACAAAAATCAAATTAAAAAAAAAAAAAAAAAAAAGGAAAAGTGGTGCCGCTAAGTCTCAGCAGTCGCCCAAACAGACTCTTCATATTGTATCTGAGGGCAATACAAGCAGAGGAGGGAGGGATCAAAATCCCTCAGGCTTGACACTCACTAGACCCCTGCAGGAGCTGCTGCCTTCACCGCTCTGCTTTCTTTCCTCGACCCCTCTGAATGATTAAATGCCCCTGGATTAAAAAAAAAAAAAAGATCTGGACAAAGGGAAAGAAAACAGGGCCACTTCTCGGGGCAGACTTGTTATTCAGTATACAGCTGAGGAAATGTTATTATGTCAAGCTGCAACAGAATTCTCTGAAGATGTTGAAGTGTATCAGAAATTCAGTCATTTTTATGTCTCATGTTCTGTGACAGGATCTAGGCTTTTCATATATTCATCCATATTTCAAAGTGAAATACCAGTCTTTGGAAGAGTATGCAGAGAAACGCATCATTCATTTTGTTTCACAATTTTTCCCTAATGCTTCATATCCTTTTTTCACAAGAGTTGAACAAATATGTTAGTTTTGAAATGCATTCAGGCTCCTGATTCAAATCGGCAATTGAATGTGACAAGCTCTCACACGAAGAAGCTCTGAGGAGCATCATGGTTTAATTAAATATTGATAATTTCAGAGGAAAGTGGCACCAAAGTGCACTTCAAAACCTTGTGATTTTTTTTTCTGCTCCTCTGAGTAACCCTCTTGTATTCTGTCCACACTTCCCTCATCAATTGAACGCTACCAGACCATGTCGGACAAAACACACTAACTTCGGTTCACAACAGCAACAATAGCAGCAAACACAGTGGGCGTTCCATCATCACTGCATTAATCAAATCCTAAATTCCCAAATACCTCGGGTCATTTTGTGGATGCATCATGGACAGATTAGGAAAAAAAATTTCGGTGTATCTATTTAAGTCACATACTCTGGAGACAGGAGCTGAGAGCATTAATCTCTACTTTGAATTGGAATCCGTTTTCTCTGAGAAGCTGCAGCATAGTAGAAGCCTGCAGGGGCATCTTAAGGTCTATATTAGTATTCAGTCCTCTGCTGGCCAAGTGTCACTATGAGGAAGTTATTGAGATTTACAGAATTTAACAGCAATTTGTCAGTCTAAGAAAAAAGAATGTCACTACCAAGAAATAGCAGTATGAACACTTGGTTTAGTTGTTAAAATATATTATTCTTTAAATAAGAATTGGTCATAGAAGCACCTCTATTATCCATATAGGTGTATTTGGGTGTTCAGGTGCCACTGAGAAAAACTGAGAGGATATAGCTTGAAGGTCAGCGTGTAATTGTTCTCTGAAAACAGCTTAATGTGCTGCATAATCAAAGGAATAAAACACATCATCAGTGAACATAAACCACTGGACTATTTCACTATTTAAAAATATTTTAATGGGACAAAATTGCTTTTTCAGACAATTTCTAATAATCTATGTCAACACAACACTTTACATT
Organism: Istiophorus platypterus; assembly: GCA_016859345.1. Taxonomy (NCBI): domain Eukaryota; kingdom Metazoa; phylum Chordata; class Actinopteri; order Istiophoriformes; family Istiophoridae; genus Istiophorus; species Istiophorus platypterus. The sequence continues at coordinate 16,697,433 of CM029128.1, read as the reverse complement.
GTTGCCTCCCAGCCTGTTGACCTGTGACCCCTTAAAACCAAGCAATTTTGCAAAAAAATTAGTCACAGATTATTCATATGAACAAATCAAACCCCTTTTCAAGCCACACTAGCCCAATATACCATTATGCAGTCATGCATTTTATATCATACATGCATGAAAAGGATGCTATGCTGCATATGGCTTTGCTCTTATGTTTGTGTGTGTTCCTCCAACTGTACGATTCCCTTCCCAAAGCTGTTGGATGTCACTGGTATGTGCTGATTAGAATCCTAACCAGCCCTTCTTTTCAATCCTTGTTTCAGTGGAGGGGTGGGGTGGGGTGGGGGTGGGGGTTGAATGGAAGCACCACAAAGCATGCCTTTTCATGAGAACGAATCCCCCTTTAGCCAAAGATCTCACCCATGGACCAGGGAAGCAAAGACCTGGAACTAATTACACTAACGAGTTCACCCAGATCCCTGTAATAGCGAGTGAGTGGAATCATTAACAACCATTTAAACCACACAGATGTACGTGCACTTGGACACACAGAGCTAAATAAATCAAATCAAAGAGACTGAAGATGGTTCTCTTGCTGCCCCTGTCCTAAACACTGATCAGATTCCCCACTGCTCGAAGAAATAAAAACATGCACAAAACAACTCCCTCTCTCTCTTTGGCATTTCATTGCCTCTTCTCCCATCCTTGTGAGTGTAGGTACCCGAGCCCAACTGCATTCTCCACAAAAAAACATAACATGCTCAACGCCTAAGCAAATGCACATGGGGGTTTGAAACTCTACTTGAGAACAGAACAAAAAAAAAAAGTACCTGAATGGAGGAGGAATTTAAATCTCAGTGAATCGTGAGACTGGAGACATCACGTTGGCATTCAGGCGCTGCCAGGCAGAGAAACCTGTGCCAAACCAAATGCTCTAAGCAAGTCTGACAATAAGCACAGAGTAAGGCAACGGCGAAGCAGCTCAGGCAGCAGGGGTCTGTCACAGAATAGGGAGCAGGACTCAGTCCAAGGTTAACAATGAAACTGGCTCCTCTATGGAGCTATAAGGGCTAGAAGATAAGAAAAACAACAGGGTTGTAAACAGAGACTGATGGAGAGCCTGATGGACAGCATCTCCCCCCTGTGGGACGGTGCTGAGAAAAGTGGGCAGCTGGAGACAGAGCAAACTACAGCGTGTCTGCCTCGATTCAGAATTACCCTGCCATGCCCTCAGTCGCAGAATCTCCCACTGATAGAACTTAGGAGGTCATTAAAAGAACAGCAGCAGCCTGGTGCTTTGACAGCTGTGCTCCCAGTGACAAACACCGCAGCATCGCCCCCCCCCCCCGATCCTCTCCGTCCGCCCTCGTTTCTGCTGGTTTTTTGGCACAGCGCACCAAAGCCGCGGGGGGGGATCTCGGTGCGAGCGACGAGAACCCCCGGCGCGCATCCACACCCATGCGCAGGCCGACCCACACACGCCTCTCACAGGAGCACCTGTAACGAGGCTCCCCGGCAGGTTCCCCGGTGCGAGTCCCTGCCCCGACGTCTCTGCAACATGACCGAGACCCCGAATCTGGATCAGCGGACCGGCCCCGCAGCAGTTTCCAGTTTGTTATGTAACATCTTATTGGAGAGCCCAGAAAAGCCTACGTGCGCGGACTCACCTTAAAGGGTACAGAGGCTGGTGTTCACCGAGACTTGCTGGGGACTTTGTCCTCTCCTATCCCTTCAAGCCCGGCCGTCCTGCATGGCGAGGCGCCGGCTCGGAATGAAGCGTGTGCGCCTTTCCTGGCCCCGTCGGCAGCCGCTCGGAGAGACGAACGGCACAGCAGTTTATTATTCCTCCTCCCCCCCTCTTTGGTCCCACAGAGAGAAATTTACGGCTTCTCCCTTTTCTCCCCCCCTCGCAGGAGCAGAGACTTCTCCAAGAGCGGCGGACAGCTCCGGTGCTGAATTCTCTCTTTTCTTTTCTTTTCTCTCTCTCTCTCTCTCTCCTTGTCCTCACCCTCCTTCCTTCCCGAGCTACTCCCTCAGGCGGCGAGAGGCAGGGGGAGGACCAGGGCGCGGAGCCGCAGACGGACGGGCCACTGAAGTTAAACGTGGGGGCTTTCGACGGTCATTTATGCAGCCTCCTCCCCGCTCCTCCCTCCTCCCTCCCCGGAGCCCGGTGAGTTAGTGCGTCGGGATGATTCGGGTTAATAACTTGCGCGCTGCTCCGTCCTGCACCTGGAGCGTCTTGATTGGCCCGGACCTCCGAGACCCAGCAGTTTCCCCCCCAAATATTGACGTGATGTTTCCTCCTCCGCAGCCAACTGTTTCAAGCAAAAATGCAAAACGTAATATGACGCTCAAATATGAAAACTTACAACGATGTGCTCTACGGTATCATGAAAATGGAACATTCCTCATTGTTTATTCGGGGAATGATTCTTACTGTACAAACCAAATCATCATATTTTAGTTTTGAAAGCTTCTCATGATGTTCTCAGTTGAAGTGCTTCCACTTTATTTGGAAACCTCCATCTCCAAACAGCCTCAGCTGAAGTACCAGATAATATCTTGTACTGTGTGGCGAATGTCATCCTCCATTTATGCGATTGAAAATGACCAGTGAAGTTGATTTTTTTGGTCCAGGCCAAGAAATAAATAGTCTATTAATGCTAATGGGGTTTGTGTTATCCTCAATGGACCATGCTCAGCTTTGAATGTACCAATATTTCCACTCACCACGATGAAGGCAGATGCAGTGTGGTAAACATTTGAATTATTTTTGTATGACAATCACTATTATTGTGACATTCGTTAGAATTTCAGATAAAACTTTACGGTGAATGGGCAGATATATAGTATGTCAGAATTTCTCTTTAAACAACAATCTATGTCTTTTTAAACAATTTTTTTTGACATTTAGTAACAGAATCAACTTTATAGGGAGTTAAACATGAGCATCTCTCATATATGTAGGGCTGCAATTGTTTCCATCAAATATTTAGATTTTTTTTTTTTCAATTAATCATATAATGCACTGGTCTGATCTGCTAGTTACTTAAAGATAATCAGCAGTTTGTATCCTGTAATGGAACAAATTCTCCTTTTCTCCCTATACTCTGTGGTGCACTGTATTGCTCAGTTCTTTGGTCCTTGTTACTCTTGATATGTATCGACAACCTTCCCAATGGCTCAGACAAGCTTTTGAAAAAAATGTATTTGCAGATGACACAAGTGTCTTCTATGTGCGCAAAACTCCTGACACCACTATTGAGGCGTTAAATGAAGAAAATGCTAAGCTGTCTATTTAGTTTAAGTCATGCAAATTATTGCTTAACCTTTAAAAAGAAAGCTTAATCTTTTTTTGTCCTAATCTATGTTATATTTATTAATAGTTAGATTCAAATTGTGTATCCTGGTATTCTGGGATGCAACTTCTCAAGCCCCTGGAGGGTTTTTAAGAAATTTTCCCTAACATTCACTTGCAAATGATATAATGTTCAGATGCCCATCTAAGAAGTTTTCTTTGGCTACGGGGCTGTAACCTCTGCTTCATATGCTTTGCAACACACATGATTCTTTCTATTATCAGATTCACATGAAATTAATGTACATTACATTTAGTGACATCATAGTGCAGAAAAAATAATAATATTTTACAAGAAGACTAGTAAAACCTATAATTAATCTATATATCAGCATGTTTTTATACAGTCATGTCTAAAAAATGGAAAATCTATCTATACAGTATATAAGAATATGAAAATATTGCTGCCTGCACATAATATATAAAATCCAAGCACAACACGTACATTCCTAGAAAAAATAAGGCTCAAATTGGTAAAAACTGAATCAACATCATCAAAGTGCTATGAAAGGCAGGCTCTCCAGTGCTTGTCCATAGCCAGAGTATGGTTAATATACCAACAACTGTATGCACCGTGTCCCACTGGTTCCACAGCCTGCAGGTTCAAATGGAAGCCCATGCATTATTGATGAAGGCATAAGTGCACACTGACCCATGGGTCTTGAGGTACTTGGCCTCTTTTCTCAGCAGGGAGAAAAGAAGAAGAAGAAATGGTCATCTAAAGAATGTCACAGAGGAAACCTGACCCCTCACCTACCTCCCGGTGACACTATTTTCCTGTAGTCACCTCTCAATTAAAATATGGATTTTTTTTTCTCATGTTGGCTAGATTGTGTGACTCCACTACCGACTTCTTGATCAATCAGCACATTAACAGAAATAAGCAGGTAACACTGAAAAATAAATGATTTTTAAAAAAACTCTTTTTGTTACATTTACAGTGTGAAGATCTGGTTCCTGGACTCTCACAAAAGCAGCACGTTTGTTATTCTGAAATTTTGTCAGAATTTACATTAAGATCAAAAAACCTTGTGCAGTTAAGTCAAAGGCTTTAAGAGGAGTGGAGAGGGTGCTAAAGCTCATTTAAACCTTAGTTTTAGTTTTTGCCCCCTAAATGAACAAAACGGCAGTGGAAAAGCCAAGCTTGGAACATTTTTAAGAGAAGAATTGGGCTGGGAAAGCTAATAGCAGTGGTCTCAGTTCCTCTCTTAGAATAGCTGTAACGGTCTCAGTGGAGCAGTCGGTCACTATTAACAGTCCATTCACATGCCAGTTGCATTCACAAAAGCATTCCCATGGATTTGGAGTTGGGTTCTGGACCACTGCAATCATTGCCTTTTCAGCACTGAATTACTTTTCCTGTGGAATGAGAACAATGGAACTAATGGCACCTGACCGGTCAGTTCAAGAGAACAGCAATTGTACCTTTCTCTTTATGTCCTGCCACTTGCTTGGTTTCTGTGGTAAAGGAATTTCACTGCAAGAGCGTCAATTAGAAAAAGTATCTCTTATTTATTAGCCTCGATAGTCATGTTATTAATCAACCCACTAATCGCATCAAATTCATCAAATATGGTGGAAGCACTGGCAAAGAATGTTTTGGAAGCTTAGAATATACAACAGACAAAACATGGCTGCAGCTTTGGTGTAGTCACCATGGTTTCAGAAAACAATTCTGCATACTGTATTATGCAGTCAATACTAAGAGCTCAGTGCACTCTATGTTAAGTTATATATACTAGAAATAAGAGGAAACAAGACCAAGAGATAATGGTCAAAGAAAACCCTAAAATGTTACGCATAATTTAGATAATATATCTCTGGACACTCAGCAATGCTTTCTGTATATATAAAGAATGCAGAAAAAGAAGCAATCTTAAAAACCAAATCCTGAATCCAAATAAGTACACTGAAGCATCAGAGTCACTAACAGAATCACTAATTTTGAACAACATTGTAGAATATTATATTTCTTCCAGTGAAGACTCTAGAAACTCACTGCACCCACCCTGGTAATAAGGTAGCACAGAATCCCCCTTAAAAACTTTAAGAGTTACTGTTACACTCCAGTTTTTGTACAAATTAAATGAATGACATGTTATGCATGCAGATTTTTGTTTGGCCCAGGCTACGTGTTTCCATCTGTTTCCAGTCTTTGTGCTAAACTAAGCTAATGAGCTGTGGACTGTGCCTCCATATTTTATGAGAGTGGTATCAATCTTCTCATCACAATATTGCTAAGACAGCGAATAATTTTATTACTCGAAATGTCAAACTATTCCATTTTTCATTTCCATAAGCCATTTTTTCACAAAACAGACTACTTAAAGGTCTTATGCATGCTATCATCTCGTTTGAAAAGAATGAAAATAGTACATGGTGACTACACATCATTGAATTTAAAAAAGGAATTCTAATCAGCAAAGTGATTTCATACTGTTCACAGCTAGTTTTGTTGCTCAACGTAACATTAAATAGATTTTTCTGTCCAGAGGCACCATTCCCATTGCTCTGAAATTATTCAATCATTTAAAATCAGAAATGATTCCACAAAAAGAAGAAGGTGACAAGCCCCCAGAGCTCTGTTGTGCTTCAATTTTGTCTTACTTTGGATGAAATCTTATTGTGGGATAAAATAAGCCCTAGCAACCACAAAGCCCAAATTTAATGAAACTTTAAATATCACATTATACGTTTCTAAATGAAATATTTTAAGAAAAACACATTTTATTACTAGGTATAATAAGGCTTGTCCATTAAATTAACATATGACATACTGGATTTAAATCAAACACATCTCATGTTTTACTCACAAACCTCAGGTGTCTTTCTATGTGCATAGCTTTTCATCCAATAGAGGTTTGCATACATTAGTCTCATATGTCATTCCAAATATACTCCTGTTTCATTCTGTGTTCTCATGGATTATTCATGAATTATTGTCATTTTGTAGATACACCATATACACCTCCTCCTGTATGGTGGTTATATTTCTTCACAACATTACCAGTAAATTGCTTCACTCGGGGAGTTGCCTTTGTCTCTCTAACTCATGAAAAACCTTAACTTCAGCATGACACTTGACCCTGATACAATGACCTCAGTCACTGTATCAGGTTTTCTACGTAAAGTGGGGCTTGGTTCTCACACATTCTCTTAGATCATGTACCTTGACATGAAAGAGCTTGAATATGTTACTGGATGCAGGAGGAACAAACATAATTTTATTCCTTTTGGTCTGACAACTAAAGAGAATAAGACAAGTACATCATAGCCATTCCTCTTGCTGATAAAAAAAACAAAAACAACCCCAGGAGATTTCACTGATCTTGTCAAAGCACTGCATTGGTTTTCATTAATTTCCTGAGATCATTAAGCACAACTCATCTAACAGTCTTGCAAGTTGTAGTAACCATTTACAGCATCATCATTTAAGATAGTATACCACAAATATATATCCACAAATATATATCCACAAATATATATCCATTTAACAAATCAAATATAAAACAGGGGCAACAGTAGCTTAAATATCCATCCAAATATTTATATAACTGCTTTTTATGCACTGTTTTATATGCAGGTTACCAAAAATTATTTCTCTGTAATATCATGATTAAGTGGATTTGAACTTACAGTGTATTTATAAAGTATCTGAATACCCCTTCACTTTTTTAAACATTTTGTTGTTTTGGAGCCTTATTCTAAAATAGTTTCATTCCTTTTTTTTCCCTCATCAATCTACACTTAATGCCCTTTAATGACAAAGTGTAAACAGAATTTCTGAAATGGCAGGGCTAAATAGATCCCTTGTGGAGATGGTAAAAATTTCCAGGAGGACAACCCTCATAGCAGCACTCCACTGATCTGGGCAGGATGGAAGCCTCTTCTCAGAGAAAGACACATGATAGCTGCTTGGAGTTTGCAAAAATGCCCTTAAAGGACTTTCACAGTTTGAGAGGCCAGATTCTCTGGTCTCTCTGCTCTTGCATTATTCTCTTTAGATCAGATTGAACCGTCTTGCCTCAATTCAAAATGTCATGTCTGGAGGAAACCAGGCACTGCCCATCACCTGGCCTGGTTTGCTTTTGTCTAACTCTGTCTGAAATCAAGGACTCATGGTTTCAAAAAACACTATGTATTTTTGACAGTAAATCTGCCACCATTATCATTGTAGATATGTGCAATATGAGAATGGGGAGCTTGACAAGTGTTGCAAAAGTGACTAAAGGAGGCAGGTCTTAGAGATTGGTCAGTTTAGTCATACATCATTATAGGTTTTTTTATCCACAGCCTCATTCAATACATTCCTTTATATTATGTGATGTTTATTCATCTCTTACTCTTTCAAAAAGTCTGAATAAATCTAATTTCTGGACTCAGTCTGTTGTTGTTCAGCCCACATCACTTAGAAAAAGAACACAGAAAGTCAGAGATACAGAGGTCAAACATGCTTATTGCCCAAAGGTAGTAACAGCTGCGAAGGCAAAATAATTAAGGTGAAGATGCTTTCTTTTTTTTTCTTTTTTTTTGGGGGGGGGGTAAGGTGTCTTTTAACTTACATTATCTAAACACTTTTTTTCCATTATATAGAAAGCCCTTGACCTAAGGGGTTTGGGATGAGCCAGAGTGAGGGCTGACGATGAAACTCATCTTTTTTTGATGTCTCATCATGATCATATTAACTAGAGGATGACTCAGCTTTGCAACTGAACAAAGTGTGGATTGGGAAAGAAAGATGTTTCAGAACTTCACTGCATGTGGGAAACATGACTCGAAAATTCTTTTAACATTATATAATTCTTACTCTGTGATTTAATGTGTTTTTTTTATGCATTATAACTTTTGACCAATATTACAATGTTTATTATGTATAATAACTTCATCTTCATTCAAAAAACCAAAGCTGTATAGCTATGGTTGTCACATGCAGCCTGTCTTAGTGGCTTTGAATGCTGTAGGCTGATAAAACCAGTTGATGCCAACACCAGCACTGTTGCCAGGCAACTGATCAATCTTGCAGCTGATTTAGATTCATTCCAATTCAGCCAATTTTCTCTTCCAAAGTTTAGAGTGTGAGTTTAGGATTTTTAGAAACTGCACAATCGGTCCCTTAGACGGCAAGAAGTCTTACACAGTTGTGTGTCTCTGAGGAATAACTGCTGCTGTCGTGCCAGCCATTTGAAGTCAGAATCCTCCCGCTTGTGCTACATTATCACCAAAGAACTTGTGCTTCAATTTAACTTGCTTATATACTGAAGTTATCCGTGATGGAATCTTATATAGCATTTGCAAGCAGAAATAATCTCAAATTCCAAATGTCAGGAATCCAAATATGCTAACTTGAATATCTCAGTTTTGCTTTTTTTATATTCAATGGTAAAAAATTACAAGGTATTTCAGTGGAAATTTAGCTCCTGATTCTGACCTTATATTATTAATATAAAACGTTTTGTGCATTTTAGAACTATACATTACCCGATTCACCAGCTCCCAGACAATGTTGTTAAGTAGTAAGAAAAAAAAGCATTTCCTAGAAGCTACAGATCAAGGAAACAAGCTGTTATGATATAACAGATTGCTGGCTAATGGTCTCCATATTAGTTATTCTAAATTATACTGTTTTGCAATGCTTTAAACCAGATTTCTGTGAATGATTTTTTTGGCATTACATTTATTGCACAGAGAATGTAATTACACCTTCTAACTGGGCTTTTCTGATCTTAAAATCTGATGCAGTCAAATTAGGTCATATTAAGAGACTACATTATGTACAAGTCTAAGAGGAAGATAGTGTAATAGAGTCTGTAGAGTTTGTGGAGACTAAAATAGAGATAAAAGAAACTGAATATTGAACATATTTGCCTGGTGAATGAAACAAAAAACACCAAAATGAATGGCTCCAAATGAATGTTAGTTGCCCGTCATCTGTTGAATATGTTAAAAGGCAACTGCAAAAAATCTACATTCAACATATCACTATATTTTGAACTGGATGAAGATATGTAATGAATGTTTTTTATAGCTTAAGCCAAAAAAAAAAAAAAAACAGTTAAAGTAAGTTTGTAGGTTTGTATCCTATGTCCCTGCATTTATTTTCCACTATCTTATGGTATATGTCATGTATGTACATTCTAAAAAACATGTCTTAGGCATGTAAAAGCAAGTATTTCTCATCTCTGTGATGAATGCTTCTGCTGATTCATCCTGCACTTGGTAGTGTAAATGTCCAAGCTCCAAATCACTGTGCTTGTCCAGATACTCCATCCTTGCTACATCATGCAAGTTGAAGCAATTGAATCAAATCCCTGATCAATCAGATCAAACCCCTCCTGAAACTACATCCTGCTCACTTATTCATTTCACTCTGAAATGCCCCCATTACAGAAGCGTAAGAGGCTCTGCCGTTTAACTATGCCTTTAAGTTGACAACCACGATGAAGACATCCTCGAGTGCCAAGCTCAGGAAAATGGGGACATTTCAGTCCATATGGGAAATATGTCATTTTATTCATTGTTATCTAAATGTGAAAGTGACTGCACAGTGCAGCTTTAAATGAAGTGTTTGTCCCCTTTAAGACTACTGCTAACAGTCTGCTCTGGAGTAGTTTATGCCACACTCACACAACCCTGCATGGTATGATAGAATGAAGTGGTAATTGGATTTCCATTCTCGCACTGAAATCCGATAGACTGCTGCCAAATGTTAATCTCTTATCTACCTGTCCATCACCGCAGAACAGTATGACAAAGCAGAGATGAAGAACCCCGACTAATCTGGTGGTGGTGCTACCTCTGGAGCACAAGCTGCTCTTTGTCCCATCGTGGGCTCCATTCAGCGCCATGTTGCTTTCCTTCCTGACTCAGCAGAGTTGGTTTGATTTTCTCCAGATGCTACCTGACAACTGATGGTGCTCGAGCCTTCCTATGAAATAACACCTCTATCGAAACACTGTCCTTTCCCCCTCCTCATCAAAGCCGATCAGGGGATGTGTTCTGAAAGACTGAGTATGGTTTTCCTTTAGCAAATTACCTGTCACATTTTACACAGTCTTGTCATTTTCTAAATTGAATATAGAATTTGCACCTGTATATGGTCATTTCCTTAATCCTCTAAGATGATAAATGACTCGGAGATGCTCTCATTCCTCAGTCAATTTTATGTCTCTGTCTGGTGATGTAGGTTTATTACCAGATCTGACAAAGCCCCAGTATTCAGCACCACATCCCAGAACTGACTCAGTAGGTCTGGCACCAAGGCGAAATGGACCGTAAGAGTCTGTTTTGACCCAAAAAAAGGGAGGGGCAAATACAATGTCTGACAGCTAGAGCTTTTGAATTTAATTAAATGTGTCATGGGTTTCTGCCTATTTATGACATGGATGGAATAATAAGGACAGAAAGGACTGTAACTCTTGCAAGCACAGTAAGAAAATTTACCTCATTCAACTCCCACTGTGAGCAGAGAGCTACATATTTTCAAAATGGAACCCCTGGAGCTGGGGCTTAAACAAGATGCCAGACTTGTGAAGAAAAAAATTGTTCAGGAGGAGATAAGGTTGATATGAAAATAAATTTAGCAGGGCGAGTATTGCCTGTCAGCTCTTAATAACAATATTTATATTCTTAAAAGAAATACAACTCAATTTAGAGGTTTACATAAGAAATTCCTACTCTGAAATCTGGAGCCAATTTTTGTGGATTAAAAATAAAAATAAAATCCAGAGTCAAGTCAAACATTTGTGATCACCTTAAATGGCACCTGGAGGCTGCTCAGACAATAATAAATCAGAGGGAGACTTTATGGATCCATATTAGATTTATCTGAGCATTTGCAATGGAATGAACTTCTTTTTCTGGCAGTGATAATCAATCTATGCTGAAAAAGTACAAATTATCCAAGATTCATGGGGAACACAAGCTTTTGTCTCTCCTAAAAAATTGATCTGTCCTAAAGCATAAAGGCTGAATAATATATGTGAGGACTGATAATCATTCATGTTTGGATTTAATGTTACGCAATAGTCTAAGTAGTATAAATTGACAGCAAAATATGACATGTTTTATCTATTTTTGTTGCATTCTGCTACACATCAAAGTTAAGACACACACAAGAAGATAAAAGTTTCCCTTCAGGCTGTAAACTGTCAGAGAAAGTTACAGTCTTGTATAAATAGCAATGAATAAATTAAAGAGACTAAGATAAAGGAAGGATCCATGGACCCATTGAAGACCAGAGTCAAGCATAATGCCTGCTTCAGAATCTTCCAACCCCATTTAAGGCTTTCAGTCTGTCGTGTGATGATTATAAGTGGTAAAGTAAGTAGATTCCCAAACAAAACAATGTACCTGAACACCCAAACACTACAGACATATTTGAAAATTGAAAGTCTCATTCCAAGGCCATGGTATTAATATGCTGCTATTACATCTTCAACTTTTCTCAGAAATCCTTCAAGAAGACTTTTGAGCTTGGCTGCAGGGATTTGCTCTTATTCAGCCAAAAGAGTATTGGTGAGGATGCCCACTGATGTTAGGTGAAAAAGCCTGGCTCACAGCCTATGTCCAAGCTCATCCCAAATGCCTGTGCAAGAAAGTTCTTTCACAATCAAATAGAAAAAAAGATTTCTTTATGAACCTTTGTACACATGTTGAAATGGGGATGGGCCTTTTCCACATAAAACATTTATGTAACCCACCAGGAGTAAACACTAGCATCTGGGCGTAGGTTTTCCTTGACCCACTATGAACTGAAATTATAACAGTAGCTGAGAGAAAAGTTATAACTGTGTTAGATAGTTAGTTTTATTAAATTAGATAAAAAGTTTGTGACATCTCTGAGTTGTGTTTGGTCAACTTGCAGATCAACTGGACAAAACTTGATTCTCTTTCATTCAGGGGTAGCATTAGTCACTGAATACTGCAGGGTGTGCATCTTGTCATTTTATTCTTGCAATTCAGAACCTGCAGCTACTTATCTGCTACCACTCCACTAAAACAAATACACACTAAATGGAAAGCTATCCACAGCCTCACACATGTATGTGGAGGCAGATTTGTTTATTTTGGGTCAGACTGAGAGACAAATGTTCATGTAATTCATTCAAATAAAAATCATTTGTATATTTGGAAAGCAAACTGTGGAAAGCGAATAAGCATATTGCTCAAATGATGAGCTATTCCTTTAAGTGGAAAAGAGGGACCTCGCCCAAACCATGAAAAACATGATGATAACAGTTCAGGTTTACGTGCATTTGATCATATTGTGTATTAAAAATTATGTCAACTGAAAAATTGTTAAAACATTACATCCCCTAAAGGGTTGGTAAATAACCATTTTACTTGTTCATCCTTGTCCTTAATCTAGTTTAGTCGGGACTGTTTTGAAAAACCTAAATTTGAAAGTTGTATACATTTCACTTTGCTTGAAGTTGTGCTAAATGCAGTTTGCAACTAATCAGATAGGAGGATAATATCTGTAGAAATTTCTTATATATGAAGATGAGAGTATGCACACTATGTATCACTGCATTAAAATAAAATAAAATAAAGTAAAGCCATTGTGAATGAATTTACTTATTTAAAAAAAAATCATCTGTACTGTCAGTAAAGATGTACATTTTACTCGTGTTAACTAAAATAGAGCAAATGTAGCTGCATCCTAATTTTAGATTCTCAGCAGATATAAAAAAAAGATGGGACGACTATAAATACCCCAATAAAAAAGAAATCTACTTTACTGTCACATTGGATTACTCTCTACCAACACCAGTATACGTAGAGATGTAGCGTTATCAGTGGCTACTGAGGTAACCCACTTCTGCTGCTGAGGGCTCTGAAGTACCTGGCAGGGGTAATTAATTAGACATGAAGCGACAGAAACAGAAACAACATCTGAGACCACCACAGAAAACAGGCAACAGTCAAGTTCAGCCTCCTATGGTGATTTCAACTAAGAATAGAGCCTCAGGAAGTTTTCAGAGAGATGACTTTCCCTTGTTTTTTTAGACAAACTATCAGAAAGACTTCCACGCATGACATCCTCATCTTTTAATATACGGAGGCTAATTTCTGTGCTCTCAGAGGAAAGGCAGTAATGAAAGGAAAAGCCATTAGCGGTACATATAAGAACCATCTCCCTGCCTCTTTTGCAAGCAGACAATCGTCCAGATATTAGTAGATAATGTTTGGAGTCCAACTGACTGTCCATATTTCCATGGCAGCAGCCCAACAGAGCATTTTAGCCCAATTTAATATTTGACGGTAATGGAAGCCCTTGTTTTTCAGATGCATGTGGTCAGCAGTCTAGATGTTAGCTATGGAAACAAAGAAAACACAGTAGCCACAAGTCATTTACCTGAGTCAACACAGGTTTTTGGAGCGTGCTGATGGCTGAAATTCAGCTGTCTGGGGTGATCAAACAAGGGACATCTTAAGGTTTCTTGTTTTTAAAGCACAAAACCCAAACACAGATATTTCATCTCATGAAATCATCATCATCATCATCATCAACTCGATTTGAAGTCAAAAGCACTTGATACTATGTGGAATCCATTGCCACATCCAGTGTACATTAAACAGCCATCATTCAATGCTCAGGGAGTTATCATACACAAAAAAAAGTAAATGGACTTCTGTAGAGACGGAGGAGGAAGGATCTGACAAAGCCATTAAGAAATACTGATGAAAAACAGACAGCTGCAGGCAAAACACGACATTCTATGATCTAATTACTTTCTTCCGCACATCCTCCACAATTACAGTACAGCTGCCACCCCAAATCACTGCGTATGTTAATAAGTAAACTATGTAATGCTACGATATAACTCCATTACACTGGAACAGATAGAAGTTGCTGGCTGAGCAGGATGGCCCGCACTCTGTGTGAAGTCCTCAGGTGGTTATTAGAATTTATGTCGGGTATTTAGCTTTTCGAAAGTGGGTGTCAATGTTCCATCTTCCAAGTAGGAAAATGCTAAATCTGCATTCAGCAGAAAAGACAGTTCAAAGCACACTGCAATTTCAAAGTACAAAAACTCAAAAAAATATAAGAAATAAACCCTTAAAACCTAGTTTCAAAAATAATTCTCTATAACGTTAAAAATATCCATGACTTAATAGGCAACTGTCAAAGTTTAATTTCAGAACAAAGCAACTTTATGTTTTGTTAAGGTTTAACGCCCAAAACTTTACTATCTGCTCTGCTGGGACTGTGTGTTTGGTTCGATCAGATTTGATCTGACAGTGGTCTGGCAACATAAACATAAAGCCTTACAACCTTCATCAGATTTTTATTCAAAATTTTCAAAACTCTGATTGGTGCATGGACGTTTGTGACATCATCTTTTTCCAACCGAACCCCACCCACTTCACACCAGCGAGAGGAACAGAGACATAACCACAAACATAGAAATCTGTCGTGTTGAATAATTAAAATATTCTTAAAGATGACCATAGCTTATAATATGAAGATGATTGAGAAAACAGCTTTTAAGGGTCTTTTATGCCAGGATATACAGTGGCGCCCATTTTACAAATTCCTATGCCGCAGTCTTTACAGCCTCAGTCAGCAAGGCTTTTTAAGGATCTAGGTTCACTACAATCTTTTTTAACACACCTTTGCAGGTTGATGCAGAGCTACATAACTGGTCATAATGTCAAATGACTGAAAAAACTCCAGTGTTTCATTGTGACACTTGTAAGATATGAGTTATTATACACAAACACCTTGGCGCCACACTATATCAGCCGTGATGCTCTCACGTACTTGAGAATGAAAGGCGTGCTTAGCTCACATGCATAATTGATCGAGTCACTGGGGTAGATGAAAGACAGATATGCTGTTGTGCACAGTGAGAGACGGAAAAAATAAAACCCTTTCCCTTTGGCTGGGCCCTAATGTGAAAGGAAATGGACTGCCACTTATTGCAGATGCACTCTTGTCTTGTTTCTTGGGCAAAGCCACTCCGGCTGTTGTGAAAATGGATATGTAATGGTCAAAGGTTAAGAGGGGATTTATAAATAGGACTGCATATGCAAGAGATTTGAGCATTTACTTTATTTGATTAAAAAGAGTGCACACTGGGCTGGGGCATGGACCATGTTTCTGCAGCGTCTAGAATTTAAATTCGGTTGAACCTCATTCCTCATTCTATCTTGGTCTGTTGTGGATCTCTCAACTTTAAAATGTCAAATAAAGGCAACAGAGACTGGGAGAGTACGGTATATTGTCTTTGACTCCAGTATGTTCTTTCTTTCTTCCTCCTTTTGTTTCTATGTAGTTTTCTTTATGCTTTGGTAGAAAAATGAAAAACACTTTCCGATGTTTATCTGATATATAACCTCTGATTATGAAATTATCTCTATTTACTGTCATACTTTACAGCTGTTTTGATTTATACACATGTATTAGAGTAAGAGCTGACAGCATGATCCTTCTTGCATCCTTTCCACAGACAAAATTGTCACATAACTTAGATTGATGAATCACTTTGAATCATATATAATTGTGTTTTACACAATCTATGGACCAGTGTAGTTCCACTACACAATGAGTTTCCCTTTTGTCCGTGGCATTTGATTTTGTGATATCTTGGTCAATTGGGAGAATTTCTGTTTTTTGAGGTAATAAGCACTACAGAACCGTTCATCTTTCTCTGATTCCTTCTGAAAGTTTCATTTGATATTTTATCGAAGCTGCTTTATTGTGACTCTATGTAATCTCTCATCTTCTGTGCTCACCAGCTCCACACAGTCTGTAAAATGCTGCAGAATGGATTGTCAGGGCAAGTTAGGCAGGCAACTACTTGAAATGAAAAAAAAAAAAAAATTCTCAGAAACATTAAAAATTGGGAAAGCTACAGTTTTTTCCATCTTTTATTTTTTTTCTGCTTTTATTGTTCTTCTCAGATGGTTGTGTATGGTACAGGGTGGTGGAAAAATGGAAAAAAAAAATAAAGGTGCAGTTGTATTTGATTTATACATTTTGTTCATTGTTAACAGCAGAGATGAAAAATTGAGTTTCGAAAGAAATATTCCATCCTTAGAAAAAGGCCATGGTCTCTCCCATGAAAAGAATGAAGTAAAGGCCACAACTGAAGTTAGAAATCAAATCATCTTACGAATTCTGTTCACTATAATGTTTTAATTTTTATTCACTGCTCACTACTTCTGACTGATCTTCAGACAACACGTTGCAAACTAGATGTAGAATTATATTTTGTGTTCCACTACTTCACTCCACATCTAGCAGTAGGGCTAGATTCAGCTGGAGTGTGGCCAAAGGGCACAGTATGAGCCCCTGTGGACCCCCCCCCATTCCTCCCACTCTCTGTG
This sequence comes from Istiophorus platypterus, assembly GCA_016859345.1. Lineage (NCBI taxonomy): Eukaryota > Metazoa > Chordata > Actinopteri > Istiophoriformes > Istiophoridae > Istiophorus > Istiophorus platypterus. The sequence goes on along the minus strand of CM029128.1, from coordinate 16,680,758 downwards.
TCTTTTGTACATGTCATGCTGCCTTTGAATACAACTCATGTAGAGTGAAAACAGAAGAACACACATGGCAGCTTAATCAGTTTTTTGCCTCCAGTTCTCTTGTGCTGGGTAGTTTTGGGTTTATTTAGGCGTATAAGGAGTGTAAATGTAAAAATAACTGAAGTGATAAAAAATACACACAGGCAGTTCCAACCATTGTTGAACTTGTTATTTATTATTTTAGCCTCTCTGGCACTCAAGCAAGAGCAGGTCCTCGGTGTGCAACACAACTCTTCCCAATATGAGTTCACACCCTCCAAGCAAGCGGAGGCAGTTGTCTCAGAGGGAAACTATCTTCTTTTCTTGCCTATTCTCTATGCTAGGTTTTTCACGACAAAAGGCCAAGGCAATAAGCCAGTGGGGACTTGGAATTAATTCTTCTTTGTCCAATAATGTGACATGCACACATTTTCTACTAATGTCTTAATTTCTCTACCATTGGTGAAAATGACATAGCTCCTCCCAGTGGTTCATGCAAGGATAACTTCATATTCTTTTAAATCATTTATCATGGATGGATCTTGTACTAAAACAGCAGAAGAACATTCACAAGAGTCTGTTATAATTTTGTACAAGCTATTTATTGCCCAGACTCAAGATCTTGATCTTGGACTGGCGAGCGCAGATTAAGCTGGTGTGCAGCAAAATGTTTGCTCGCCCTCTACAAACCAGGGCACGGAAGGCCCACAGCTCCACAGAGCGCTGCCTCTTTTATGTCTTCACTTTAAGTATTCTAGCACCATAGCTCTGAGGAAATAACTGCAGTTTTTGATCAAATTTTCTTTTTCTTTATTGGACAGGCGTTCAGATACAACTGAGAGTGAGGTAGGAAATATCAGGCAGGCAGAGGGTCATACATGGGTTAAAAAACAGGCACAAAGTTTGAAATTCTGCTCAGTGGCAGAGAACAAACCTGACAACACGTTTTTGTAGCTTTTAGTATTTTACATTTACAATATTTGCTGCAGGTAACGACTTTTTGAGACATTATTTTCTTTTTATTTTATTGTTTCTTTATGCTTTCACATAACAGCAACAAAAAAAATAATTTTCCTCCTTACTAGTAAGATTAAAATCATACAATATATGATGAAACAGCCTGTTTATGTTATAAAGTCAGTGTTGTGAATTGTTAAAGCATGATATTGGTGTAATGGGTATATAGTTGTGGGTAGTTTCAAAACTTTATTAGGCCTGTGGGCCACAGTTTTGTTATCATATCCAAGTTCATACACTCCTATCTTTAAGTGCCTTCAATCCTTAGACGGAAGTTTAAAAACTAATATTTGTTTTCTCTCAGTGCAGCAAAACACTACATTTATTTTAGAATGTTGAATAACTCGAATAAGTACATAATTTGTTAGAAACCATTAGCCAAGTAGTGTTATGATGCACTCTGTGCCCCATTTACTAGTTAACATGCGCCTTGGTTGACTGGATCGTAACCAGAAAGCACTTAACCAAATGGTATAATTGCACTTAGGACATATTCAGGATGGAGAGTAATCTAACCATCAAAACCCTCCCGGACGTGGTCAGGGACACATTTGATCATGTTAACAATAACACTTAGAAGGGCAGTTTCTCAACCCACATAGTAGAGCAACTTAGCTTAGCACTAGCCGTTCAGACACTAACAGTATTTTGTCAGGATACTGTTAAATGGCAAACAAGAGATGTAGTATTAACTTCAAATGTTATTGAGAGGTTGTGATGTTTATGACAAACTGCTGAGGGAAGAGTTAGTGCCAACATTTCAGCAACATGTCAGGCATAAATGAGAAACTGTGGTCTGGAATACTAGAAATGCACTTTAAGTTTTTGACTGATGTTATCCGATGTCCTCGACCTAACTTTAAGAAACACAAATACGTTTCCCTACAAAACTTTGGTCTTCTTTAAGAGAGTAAGCTAAATTGTCAAAAAATGTTGTTGAAATGTTGTAAAGCAAAGAAGATTACACATCTTATGATAACCATCGCTAGTTTACACACTCAATCAAACATTTTTTCTCTAATTCTTCATTGTGATACCAGAAATTTTTTACGATAAATTTGAAACCGTTTACCTGCAAGTCAACTTTTGAACCTTTGTGTCAATTTGCACAGGTGCAGGCAATTCTGCATCTACTCATTACCAGTGACTTTGTATGTATTTGTAATTTCATATCTTACAAGTATTGTAAGTTTTTGTAAGTTATTGTAACAAGTATTAGGGTTTGACACCCAGCCATACTCCCATAGAAAATAATAATTTCACAGTTGCTAAAGATCCCTCATATATCTCTTCAGCTTTGTTGTGAATATTTTACCCTGTATCAATATATTCATTTTTTATAAATCTCTACCCTGCTTTCATTTCATTCAGTTTTTCTCTCCTGACTGAACTGAGTTTTCTTTTGTTGAGTCCCAAAACTTCACTTTGATGTACAGTTTTATTTCTTTTTAAAAGTTACTGTTAAAATATCAGTAACAAAAATACTGAAGTAGCAGTAGAAACTGTCATCACAAGATAAAGCAGCGAAAAGTTTTCTCTAGCTCAGAGCATTTTAATAGCCTGCAATTTTAGAGATATTTTCAACAGAGTTGATAGGACTGTGTGAAGGGAAGAAAAAACAAAAACAACTCTGTCCTGCTCTCAGTATAAATGATTTTTCTTCTCATCCCGAACTAACTACATCGATCTTCTTCCCATCTTGAAATAAGTTTAGGTGAGAGAGCCAGTACAATGTTGTTTTGCTCTCACATCCGTCTGCATTGACTTTCGGCTGTGTACAGCTGCAGGAGTAATATGAATGTGATAGACCTCCTGGCCATGTTGGCCCCATTCCCCATTGCACGCACTTTATTATGATTATAGCCCCGAAGGGCACGTGAGGCTAAGATCAGCTCTGCCAATACTGGTTTCACAACATCTCAAGAGTACTTAGAGGAGGTAGGAGGCAATAAGGGACTAAGTACCCATTTTCTTCTCAACCTTGACCTGGAATTTAAAGGCCGGTAATAAGATAAAGAATTTCCTATGGTCCCCTGCCTTATAACCTTTGACTTTTAAGTGTAAGGCATTCAGTGGTTCTTAGAGGCGAGCATCACTCTAAAAGCCAAAAAGCCTCGATGCTAACAAAATGCCAGCTGGATGAGGAAAGTTTACTTGGAAGGTTGTCAAAAAAAGACAGCAGCCCTAAATCGTTCTGGGAAACAAAAGCAGCTCTTTTCTGGCGATTCTTTCTAATTGTGGGTTTGCTAAATATTCATATCAAACTGTGGGACATATATTGACTTTCTCAGTCAACAGCAAAAACTGACAAGCATCACATCAATTCAGAATCCTATTTCAGTGTGTCAGTGGGGATGTTATCCTCTCTGCCTCTGCTGCCCAAACTGTTTAGCCTCTGAGAGCCATCAGGGGATGTTACAGGAAGTAAGAAGCTGCCATAAAATGAGATCACACAAAACCCACATCAAAATCTGGCTGCAAATGTTGTTTGCCTTCCATGAATCCACAATTCATTTTCATGGTTCAATCATCAGCTTTTGAGAGTTGTTAAGTATCTGCCTTCAGCTCACCTGGAATCAAGGTGAATCTACCTTCCCTGTTTGAATGTCACTAAAACTAACCACATCTCAGTAGTTCCCATTAGGATTCTGCTGCCACGCTCCAGCTCTGAAATCTAAAAACAACGCTTAATGATCTTTGAACTTTTCTCCTGAGCGGGTGGTTTCAATCAGAGAAATAAACATGCAGAGGATTATTTGATTTAAAAAACCTTTATGCGTGGGTCTGAAAAGTTTGAAGATTACGCCTTCATACAGGCAGCAGCTGTAGCCTGCATTTAATAAACATTGATAGAAACTTCTCAAGTCACTTCAGCAGCATATTCTGCTTTCCCATCATTGATTCCTACATTTGGTACATTGTGAACATTCTAGTTTCTTTATGTTTTCCTCATAGTTTTGTAGCAGGCATGCTATATTTAGCAGTTTATTAGCCAAGTACCAATTGCCTAGAAAATATCGAACTTGTGTTTTATGATTACATCTGAGTCACAGAGCTAAGCATTCAATATTTACAACAATTAGCATCAGCATTAAAAACTTGACTTTTTTCACCTTTTGTGAAGCACGTCCAAAATATTAACAAGTTATAAGTTATTTTGTATGAAAATGTCAAATAGCCATAATGAAACACACAGAAATGTAACTAAAGATCACGGTGTATTTTATTTTTCAGAAAATCTACTGCTTAGATCAGTGACTGGGCACAATCATCAAAAGATGATGCATGGTTTAAGAAGGATCTATGGATGTTTTGATGGGTTTTTCCACTTTTTATTGCTGCTGTTAGGGATATGATATGACAATATACATGTATCCTGTGTGAAAAGAGAAAAAACGTCTGTCATTTAATATCATGCTCTGTAATTCATTTTGTTGTGTTGCAGATCACACTCTTGATGAAAATATTTGTCATCATTTGATGACGCCCTGCGTTCTTCCACACCGCATGGATTCAGGAATTTGCTTGAAGGAAACATAAATAAACGTGGAATAAACAGAGTGAACGTGACACAAAACCCAGATCAGCCAAGACAAAACAAAAAGCTTTTACCTAAGAGAGGGGCTACTTCTGTCACATGGGTGTGATTGGGTATGAAAAGTTTGACTTGAACCACAAAACTCTACTCTGCAAATAACACTGCAGACCAGTTCCACAACAGACACAAACATGACAAACCTCGTTTACCACTTACGCAAGACAGTGCAGAGAGAGTCTACGGAAGAGAGCCACAGAAGTGCACTCGAGTGCTCAAAACAAACCCCCAGACTCAGACATTGCGAGAGGCTTTTGCCTGCGGCACACCATATGTCAAAAAATCACAAAGATGGAAGCAGATCGCGGCTGCCATTACAGCTTACAACTGCAAAAACATGGTCCCAGTTGACATGATCAAGGAGTAGGGGTTTCATGAGTTAGTGCCAATAGTTATATAGCGTATTTATTCTTTGAATTTACAGAAAATGTTCAATATCGTGATATGGATCATTATCTGCATAAGAAATGACCTATTTTTGGTATTTGAGATTTTGGTCGTATCATACGGACCTTGAAGGTGTGAATCTTACCACAGCTGATGTCTTTTCGATTTTTTTTTTTTATATACATTCCTATGTGTTACCTGATGATGGGATTATTGTGCTAGCATAGTGACATTTGAGAATGTGTTTCTACTTAAGCTTTAGTGTGTAGCTGATACTAGCCTCTCTCAGACCTCTGATTGGGGCTCTTTTGGGAGACTATCCTCCCCCAAAATGCATCCATAAAGTATCCCGTATAATCCCTCAGCAATTGTCCAACATGCCTTGAATGGATGATACATTAGTACTGAGGTTGTAGATGGAGTTTAGAGGCTGTGGGGGTTGAAGTGCAGTCAGTTGCCTTCATCCATTAGCTTAATGTGTTCTTTTCCACTCAATGGATGATCCCCTCTATGCCCCTATGAATACTTTGTCTTGTGCATTTTTCTTTTCAACTCTCTGTTGTGTTTGGGGAGATGAAAGTGAAAATAGTGCACTGTAATCAGGAGTTGTGCCTTCTCAAATAGCCAATAATGGGACAAATTCTCCTGTATCATTCCCTTTCTCAATGTCTCAAGCAACAATCAAGATTAAAGATTCTGAGGAAAACTGAGAACCTACATAAATCTGGCTGTGTCACTGCACATAGAGAGTGGATTTACATAAACTATATCTTTGGTAGGTTTAACTTGATCCTTTTATTCTGTTTCTTGTGCCACAAATTTAGACATGGCTTGGCCAGTATGACAAAAATGTAAATAATGAAGATTACAAAGTTATTATAACTGTGAAAATAAGTTTATTGATGGTCACAGCATATTTAATCACATAGAAAAGCCTTTAAAAAATATATAACGATAAGACTAAGAAAGGCAAAATAAATCCAGCAAAAAATTTGTAATAATTAAGAATAACTGACAGAAATCCACAGGAGTATAAATGAGTGAGGTGCTGGAAGACACTGAAATGTTCACTGAAATGAAAGTGTAAATGGTAGTGAAAAAAAAAATATCAAATGCATCTGCAGCGGTTTTATTTACTACAGACAATCAGGCGCCCCAACAAACATAAGTTTAAAGCTGTTAATTATATTAGAAGTATGACTTAGTTTTCAATCAATAATATGTTTTCTGTATGTCCCATTTCTACTGGGACAATAATGCCCCTAATTCTTGTCCTGCATTTATTCATAGAACAGCAGAAGCATCTTTGCCATCCAGCTTCACCCAGCGGACGTGTCACTGCGTTTGCTGGCATCTGCGGCAGCAACAGCAGCATATGCCTCACAGCTGTCAGCGCAGCTGAAAGGTCCAGAGCTCACTGCTCCAGGTTGTAAATATGCAGGCATGGGATGATTAGCCATGCAGGGCAGAAACATCACGAACTTAATGATATAAGTGAGAATACCCTGCTAACTATTGAAATCTAATTAAAAATTCAATGAAATGCGTGTAAATGTGTGTTGAAATTCTGGAAAAAAAAAGGAAAGGTGGTTGCACATATTTGCTTTTGCTATTTAGTTGTCCATGCTGTTATTTTTAGACACAATCTCTCAATCAGCAATGCTTTCATCCGTCTTTCTAGAAAAAATAAGCATGTTCTCAGTGTGTACTTTCCTTATTCTAAGATTAAATGGCATCCACTACAGCAGAAGCTATCAGAGACTTAAAACAACCATTACTTTGTGAGCACAGAAAAAATTTACAGCTCCAATGAAGATTTACAAGCAGGGCATTATGGGTACATTTGTCATTGTAACTTTGTTTTTTTCTTATGCATTAAAATTGGCCAAAGCTCTCTGCTAAAGTCATTTTCTGTTTTGTTTTTTTTTTAGTTGTATACTAAAACCTTGTAACTCTCTGACCTGCTCTTATTACAGTCATTCTTGTGGTAACCATGGCCCCTCAACCCGCACGTTCTGCTTTTACTGTAGATCTACGCTAGTCTAAAGTTCCACCAGTTTCAGCCAGCTTGAAATATCAACTACTGGATCGATTTCCATGAAATTTGATACATATGTTAATGTTCCCCCTCATGTTGAAATGTAATAAGTCAATTCCTCAACTTTTAAACTGGAAGCACCATCGTATCTTAATTTCAATTTGTTTAGTATGTTTATTTATGATCAAATACCTTAATACCTGACATTCCCATCACCCTCAGCTGTCCTTTGTGTCCAGGGGTAATTAGAAAATGTTGACGCACTAAACTAGGATGGTGACCATGGTAAACATTATAACTGCTAAAGATCAGCGTGTTAGCGTTTTCGTTGTGAGTACATTAGCATTCTAACATTAGCATTCAGCTCAAACACTGCTGGGCCTAAGTAAAGTCTCACAGGGTCACTAGCATGACTGTTGTTAAAATTTTATCTATATTTACCAATTAAAACATGAAAGCAAAGCAAGAGAACACACAAGAGAGAGTCTCTTCAGGAACTTCAGTTTTAATTTTTTGTTTGTTTGTTTGTTTGTTTGTTTTGGGGACATGGAAATCAACAATAAACTTTTTTCTTGAAGAACTCTCTGAGGTCTTGCTGGATCCTTGTTTCATCTATATCAATTGTATGTATTTGGGACTTTTAAACAGGGGGTCTGTCAGACAGGAGTTAGGTGGAGACCCTGCTGTTTTATATGCTCTAGGCATTGGACGGGCATCTGGAGCGTGATCTTGTGTGCATCTATGCGTCCACACTGTAGGAAGGCCGGGATCTTGCTCAGGAGCCACAAAGAAGAAAAATATTCCACCAGAGAAGAAGGAACAGCTGAGTCTGATTTGTTGGATTACCCGGCAGCTGGGGAAAAAATAACGTCCAAAATAACCCAACAGTTATGTTGTGTAATTGCTCTCATTTGTAATTCAAATTTATGTGAATAAATATGAATGAAGATTATGCGACTGTTTATTTCACCGTTGTCGCTGGCTGCAAAAATAAGACTACTTCTCTACCAGGTCAGATCTCTTCACTTTGTCAAACTCAGGACTTTCCTCTCTGCCAGCATGAACTAGCAAATCCAACAATATGCACCTGAATGAGATGAACGGCAGGTTTGTTTTAAAGAAGAACAGTAGCACCAGGGCCACTTGTAGTGGTGATGTCTTCCAAAGGATCTGTGAACTCTTAAACTTCAAAAGTCTTCATGAAACATGTGAAAAACATATATTTAAAAAAATCCAACACAAATACAGTAATGCAGAGATGGATGTAAATCTGATTAATGTTTTTCTTCTCTTAATTTATTTGAAGGGATTTGTGAGTGTAATCAGGAGCTAATTTTCTCCCTATATTTTCCTACTGGAAGATGATAGTATGGTGAACAGCATCTTCTTGCAGCAGGACATACTGAAATATGACTGAAGTTTGGTTTAAACTAATCAGTGTTGTCAACCCCCCGGTATATTTTCAACATTAATTATCACTGCAAAAAATGGGCAAAAAATAAAGATGATGAAAGGGACCAAGCGAAATTGTCACACACTTAACTCAGTCCACATTAGCACAGCATCACTGACAACCACAGACAGCTGGCGACTGGTTGCTCCTTCCTCAGAGTGCTTGTTGTACTTGGCCACTACTGTAACTGCAGGATATTATCTCTTCTCTCCTGGCATGATTTGATCATGCTATAATGGCACAGTGTGTGATTTTTGGAGTCAAACAGTATCAACAGCTCTCAGGAAAAAAACAGTTAAACAATAGAGTATGCAATTCATGAAGATTTTTTATGATATGATATATATTTTATTTTGTTCCTTGTTATGGATGCAAAAACCTCTGTAGTATTACATTAGTTATACACTGACAGCTAAGTCAGATCATTTTTAGTCTGTTCAGAAGGTCGTTAAGGCTGTTATATGCAAAAGTACAGAGAAATATATGCATCGACAAATATATAGGTTTAATGTGTAAGTCCACACATCTGAATTCTTTTACCTTCACTTTTATTTTCACTTTCTTCTTTTTTGTTTCTGTTGTTTTCATTATTGGATAAAACCAAAATTCCTGATAAGAAAGTCATAGTGAAAATTGGCAACACATTGATTCACACTCATACTCCACACTATGGGACTAGCAGAATCTTTAGGGAAACTTCTGTATAGAACATTACAGTAGACAGTGGGAACTAACAAAAAGGTCCTCCTCTCAGTTTTAGTGCTAGCCCAGTATGAACAAACTAATCTTTTCTAGCGGTATTTTTGCGTGTTCAATACAAATCAAGAGACAGTGAGACTATATAGGTGGTATTACAGACAACCGCCACCGGGAAAGACCTGTACATTCTCATTGTCTCAAGTCCAACACTGACACAATAATGGGACTAATAGCTATATATACTATAGTTATACTAACAGGGCTAATTAAAATACTAAATGAAATGGTAATAGTAGTAATCATAACAATCAAAGCAGTGGGTGCTGATCAGGCTCATGAGGAAGTAGGTGGATCTGCAGTGATGGATCCAGACTCTGGAGCATCAGAGGCAGAAAAACCTGCAGAAATTGACAGGAGGAAGAGGAGAGAGACGAGAAAGCACTAAACTATGGGAGAGAGAAGAAGAACAGTTAGTAATGAGCATATTTGAGGTGTTAATGTGCATGAGGAGAGAGGAGGAGGCGGAGGAGACAGGAGCTTGGTGCATCATGGGAAGTCCCCTGGCAGTCTAGGCCTATAGCAGCACAGTGAGGGGATGGCTCAAGATAATGTTGAGCCAGTTCTAACCATAAGCTATAGCAAAGAGGAAGGATTTAAACTGATTCTTAAATGTGGAGAGGGTGTCTGCCTCCTGGACCCAAACTGGAAGATGGGTCCACAGCAGAGGAGCCTGTATAAGTTACACATATTCAACGACTGTTAGTGTTAATAAGTAAATTGTATTTCTTTTCATCTCTATTGTCTCCAGTTTATTTTTCAAATTTCTGCTTCTGTCATGAGACAACATGTTATATACGTGTTGGTCAAATTTTGTTTATTTACTGTAAAAATACACACATAGCATCAGCATCACTGTAGGTAAGGTAAAACACTTGATTACATAAGGTGTCAGCTATATTTATTCCACCGCTCTGAATGTGTTTGGAATAAAATGAAGAATATTGTTTGATTTCCACTTGATACCGGCATATTATTCAAGTGTGTCCTGCACTCTCATGGCCTGAAAGGTGTGCAACACACTATAATGGAAAAAACTAGAAAACAATGGAAAATATTCAGTATATACTGAAGGAAAAAAGCACTTAAACATCTCGACACTAGTTCCCGAGCCAAACTGAACTGCATCAAACTAAACATCAGAGCCATTACACTGACCTAATATCAAAAATGTATATGTTGATCTATTTGTATATGTAATAAAATATTTATCCTACACTTTACAGTAAATGAAGGCCCCCACTTAAAAGAAATTGGTATTTCAAAACTGATCATTGTCATTTCCAAATTTATGCAGATTTTTCTCTCTGGAAAAAGATATTATTTTGATAACATATCAAGATATTTGCACTGATTGGCCTAATGCACAGCAGTACTTATCCTCAGAGTCTTCCGAATCTTCCTGTTCAAATAATGGATTCTGTTTTGAGATGGAGGTGACAGACCGGGAGACTTGTCTGACCAGCATGTGTGTTGGGTTGGAGGACTTCAAGGATACTGAATTTATTTGACTCCCATATAAAACACTTGAAGCTCCTGAAACAGACCTCATTGTCCTCAGGATGAGCCCCAGAACATTACTGTCACTGTAATGACAGCATCTGATCTATCTGGTCTTTCTCCTACTTCACAGCAACAGTGGCGAAGTACAATCGTCTCACATGTTCATTTGGCAGCTGTTCTCTCAGTACGATCCTCTCAGCTCTGAGACATTTAAAAGTGGGACACAGATATAAGACAAGCTGTGGTCTCCCACAAGCATGGAAACCTTTATCCGCCTTTAAAAGCAGGAGTGAAATCCTCTGTCATATTTACACAAAAATGTTGGATGAGATCGTTTACCTCATCACAATAACTTTCTATCACTCTTTAAACATCTAATTAAGCCACTGTCTATTGTGTTTATTTTGTATGTTTTTGTTTCTTCCAGTGATATAATTCTTTGGGGAAAAAAAAAAAATTATAACTCAGTTCTGTATACTGTAGTACAGAATCAATGATCAATATGAATTAATACCACCAGTAAAAAAAACACAGAAAGATACTGGACCTGCGGAAATGTAACTTTTATTTTACAAATCCAGGTAAATTGAACAACATCAGACTACTTTTAAAGGCCTGATTATGTCCCGCCAATCTCTTTTAAGCTCTGTTTTTGTTCTCCACCAACTCCGAATCGGGAAAATATCTGGCTCTTTAGCAGCCAAATGCTGCACTATGTTCACTAGATTGTAGAAATACACTGATCCAACTTTTTCAGTCCCAATATGGATATTTATACCTGGGCTTTTCGGTACCGGCGACACAGGGTACCAAAGGAGGAATCAAGCTTGACTGAAACATTGCTCTACTAATTTTGTAAAATGAAATATAAAAAATAAATACTTATATATAAATTTACCGAATTTTTATTTACTATCCCATAGTAGTAATCACAGAACTTGTTGGTGTAGTAAGTGTGGAATTACTCCAAACTCTTTGTTTTTAGATCCCTCTATGCTGTTGTGAAATGAGATTTATTTTTATGAGTTAATTTTATAGATTACCCTGTTTTTTTATTTGAGAGAATTGGTTTAATTAATGGTAAATACAATTCATATACAGTACAAATATAAATAGTTCCTTAATTTAAGATCAGGAACTACTGTACACAATAGGGTATACCTCGCCTGTGATGTTGGTAGCGGTTAAGATTGCTGAGGGATATGAATATTGATATCCGATATCAGTGTTGGATTGATGCATCCCTTCTAGCTAGACCTTTACTTTGTCTGTCTACCATCTGGTGCTGGATAGGTAGTATACGGTGTGTTTATTATAGATGAAAAGCCACTGCCTGTTATGGCTGGATATGGCATTAACGCAAGTGGGACAACTGCAGAATTTGTAAAGTTTTCAGTGTGAGATTGTCATTGCGAGTGACACCTATTATTAGACAATGTAAAGTGATTGATTTCTAATGTAATTGATATTAATTATATCAGCCTCAATCTTCATACATATTGGAATTTTTATGTTGGCTTTATTTTATCAGAAAACACTAGTCAACCACAACATTAAAACCAAATTTTAATAAGTATCCTGAATGGTACATATATATATATGTGTGTGTGTGTGTGTGTGTGTGCACACATAGTGGGTTCCACTTTCCACATATATACATATTACATATACATGCACATATTTGGCTCTGGGCAGTGCCAGTTTCTGGGGGAACACTCAGTAACCATTAGAAGATTTAAATAAGTATGCACTCATGAGATTTATTTAGAGATAAATTGGCAGCACTTATCACACAAATTTCAGCTGCACTTCACTTCCAGGTCCCTCCAGCACTTAGTGCAAGAGAAATACTCAGAAATGCAATCTCTATTTCCCTGTAAAATCAATCTAAACCAACTGATTTGAAAGCAATAGTGTGTGATTAACTGCAGCTATCCCATCAGTTTTACCAGAAAAACAGTAATTGGACAGTTTCTTGGTTTGTTGGTTATTCTGATTTTGTCCTTGGACTTGTATCGTTCTTTCTGGTTAGAAAAGAGAAAAAACAAGAGTGTAAGACTGAGCTCTTAGAGAGACTTCACTTTGGTTTCCAGTCAGTGTTGGATACATATGGTAATGATCTAAGATACCACCAAAAACCTAAGAGAAATAATCTATAAAAGCAGCAAAAGTTTTCATTAGAAAAGATGGGCCTGCATATAGTGGTATTATTTCCTTTTTCTTGACATTACATTATGTTCAAGTCACAGTCATGGTTTCACGTAATCTGTTGTTTAAGCTGCACAGAGGAAATAACCAGGGTGGTGAATTCAGCCAAACATTGTGCTTGCTTCTGTGTATGCCTGGACGTCAGATTAACATTTTACATATTACACTTGGATAGCTATCAAACTCATTCCTAAGTGGGAGAAAAAAAGTAATACTTAGACAGATAACACCCCCCCCCAAAAAAAAAGTGTATACTATTTTTCAAGCCTTAATGGAGCCAACCATTTTAGGACCACTCAGCCTTTAACTTTGAACATATAGCATTACACATAATGCTTTTATGATTATGTAGAGCTCTCTGGCAGGTCCACTGAAATGGTAAAGTTTTGTGGCACAACCTTCAGGTATTCATACATAAACCCTGTACACTTAAAATAAACTGTCGGAAAACGCATGAAATTCAACTCCAACAACTTATCTGGTTTTAATGTAAATTTATTGTTGAATAATAATTTTCTTCCTATATCTATGAGCACAAGCTAATCACAGACTTTACAATTTGTACTTATCCCTAAGTAAAAACAAGTCTGTTTGAAGGGTGTTTTATCACAGTGGTGTACATTACATCATTAGTCACACAGAATACAAAATCATGTGAAAGTTTTTCCCTGGAGCAGCCGAAGTCAGATTTATCCAGAAGTGCAAACAACATTGATAGAATTGTTTTCTTTTTTTATTCATTTTCATTAAAAAAATGTTTTAATCAAACCATCAAAGAAACTGAGACTTCATACTGCATGAAAAATGATCCCTCACCACAGAGCTTGCCAATTAACTGCAGTTTTAATGGTGTTGTAATCGCCCATCTATCCACTATCTCCATCCTTATGAATGATGGTGCTAAATTGTGTCCATGATCACAAGATTAACCATCATACTGGCTTCAAGTATGTTTATTAATAATTCAGTCATTTACATATAATCTGATTGTGCAACATTTCTCCTGTTTCATTAAACCCAAATCAAACATGCGTTTACAAGATGTCAGCCTAGCTTACTGCTATTAATAGCCTATTCAAAAAAAAATCATAATCCTGAAGGTTTTCATTAAACCCTGGCAATGGCCACGCAGTGCATTTATGTTCTGTAATTCTCTATATGGTAGATTTTCATTGTTAATGGCAGAGTCCACCATCCCTGCGCTGGATTTAAAATTCTATCACATGCACAAGGATTTCCAAGGGACAACGTGTGCATTTAATCCAGTGTTACTGTTGATAAATTTATCACAGTGATATCAGCCTCGCTGTTTACTGTTCTCTCTCCGAACAAAGTATCGGCACTAAAAACAGAGGTATCAATGCTCTCCTTTCGTATGACTGAAAAAAACAAGACTGAAGCCTGACTGAAAATTACAGTTAAAATCTGAAAGCTAAACTACAAATAGAAAGCAAATATCCTCCTTTGCCACGTTCTGCCACCATCTAAAAAATTATGTGTGTATCAGAAAAGCAATTGCAAAGTAATAACCATAGTGCTGACAGATATTAATGCATTGTCTGCATAGCCACAGATCAATTATGTGATTTGTCTGGGAAGTAAATGTTACTGTCTAACATTTTCTGCATGGGCCATTAAAAGAAAGCTAATTATAAAAAAATATTTATATACATTTTTGCAAATGAATTATTTGTGTCACTAAATTTCAAGATAATATTTGATTTTTGTTCCATAATTACATTTTGAATATAGGACTTTCATGAATAGTGAGATACCGTTTTCTCTTTTAATATCAACTTCACTAAAGTAAAAAAGAGAACCGGACATTTTAAAAAAGCAGTCGCTTTGGCTTTTACCTCATTTTTTTTCTGAACCAACAAACTTTAAAATTGATTCAGTTTTATTATTCAGCCAGAAAACAGGATGAATGGAAACTGTTTGGTACATCTAATTTTTTTTGGGTTGAAATACTCCGGTGGGGAGAAAAAAAGAACAGATTAGAGGCCTTACTCCTCTTTAATGAAACAGATTGGTCACTTTTACCCAAGCTAACCCACATTTTTTAAGTTGTGGACTCATTTGTCAAGTTTGTTAATTCAAAGTTTGCCAGTACAGTTTCAGAAAATGAGCTGTAGTTAGTGATATTGGCTGAAAATGTTTACACACATAAAGTCACTATGAGTTGAGAAAATCTGCATCCTATTCATCATCATAAGAAGAGCAGAAAGGGAATGAATTGATATCATTGGTGTAATTTTAGTGGGATCCCCTGTGGAAGGATCAGGCCTTTCTCACTAAACTCCAAGCACAAACAAAGGGCAGCCGGATGATATTCCATCCACATAATACAAACTGGTCCGACTTTAATTAGTTGATGCAAGTTGAAATGTGGGGTTTGTTGTCCGAAGTTCTGTTCATCTGATAATGATGACATTCACATCCAAAATAACAAGAGAGCAAAAGCTAGAGCAAAGTTTTACTGGATGTTACTGTAAAAGTTGTTTTTATTGGTAGAACCATATCCCCATCGCCATTCATAGTCGCACGGCTATGAACCTACACTTGTATGTCATCTTTTTTCTACCTGAGCAGATTGTATCCAGAACCACTGCCCTCAGTTTCATGTGAAAAACAATACAACAGCATTAACTTTACAAATGAGGCTATAAGAAAGAGAACTGCTGTATAAAAACATCTTTCCATTGAAACACAGTTTGGGGAATTCATGTGGTGAGCAAGCCCATAATCACTCAGGGCAATTTCTTCCTACATTTCTATGTAGCTGTAGCCTTGTGAACCATTGCAGTGGGTAGTTTCATTATCACAGCACTTTGCAAGAACTGTAACCATTGTTTAACAGAGGTCTGCAGTGGTATCAATCACTGAATAACACATTTTTTAGTGCAGTCAAGCCTGCAGCCAGCAGCAATTTATTTTGCTCCGCAATCAACTTTCCCTATTGCATTTCGCAAAATTTATATTCCAAAAACATATAGAGCTAAAGCACAAGTCCAGTAATTTATTTTTTCAATCAATTTCTCCCAGCAGAAAATTAGGATGTGTCTCCAAGTTTGTTAAAATAGTTTTATCAAGCAGTAACACAGTAATTACTAGAGTAATAATTTCTCTGAGCAGAAATCTGTTTTAAACAGTTTTCTTAAGTTTTTATGGGTGTAAATTGTAACTACAAGATGTGAAAATTGATATGTGAATATTTATTTGAATTCATACACTTTATCAAAAATAAACCCCTGCTTATTAACATCTCATTTAAAAAGTGCCCCCCCCCCCAAAATCCATCTGCCTCTAATGGGTAAGAGACAGGAGGAAAGTGAATGCATTGTGTCTTTGAGGGAATTGTGGCAAAAAATGACCAGAAAATATCTGTATTGGCTTGAACGAGCTGTTCATTGATAGCAATGACTTGGTTATTACTTTCAGATGGTTTCTGGCTTTGAAAAAATGTTCTTAAACTTTCCAGTCTTCTTTTAGGATGCACATAAACTGTGCTGAGGTGTGTCTGTGGACACCTCCTCAATTCCTTCGACATGCACTTGGACATTGTGAGCACAATCCAATATGGGACCATCCTCAACCCCGTCCAGTTTATATGCTGTGTCCTTGGTCAAATTTTATCATGATATTTGGTTTTAAAGGATGTTTAAGTGGAAGTTGCACAATATCCTGACTAACAATTGCATACAAGTGAGACTTTTAGCAGCTCTGTTATGCAAAATGGAAATGTGGGAAACCTCTGTGAATAATGAATGAAGCACCATGACTGATGGGTAGAAAGAAAAAAGACCCTGGATCAATAAACATTAGTTTGCACTGCAACAATAAATAATCTTAAATTTGAAACATAGATTTATGATCATAAAATCATACTCAAACTCATGATAATGTTAAAATAATGTTAATGTTATTATAGGTATTTCTCGTCCGTATGCCTAAATTACCACAAAGCTAGGACTTAATGTACAAAAGTTTTATTACATTTTTCACAGATTGTAAAATCATTTTAGTTAATCAGCTATTTATATATTAAACATTTCAAAAACAGAAAAATATGTGCCCACGTCATCACACAACTAAGCCAAACCATCACTTGAGCCAAAGTCACTACAGCAGCCGTCCTAAATGACTGATCACTCCTTTGTAACAGCCTGAGGAATGCAGTACTATTGCATTATAGCTAATTCAACCTGAGCTCGACATCCCTTCAATACCATGCATTAGCTAATGAGCTTTAGCTGCTGACTACAGCCGCAGAACAGTAACAGATCTTACTTTGGAGACTAACTTAGGCGTCCCGCAGAAATAAATTAACTGACAGTGTTTGTGGAGGTCCTGGATTTAATGGCCCTGACAAACTAATGACATCATACGCAAAAAAGGCATTCGTTATAGGCACCTATTCCAGGGACAAGGTGTATGAGGCCCAATTAAGACAAATGTTTCATTTGAGATTAGAAAACATATCATCAGTGATTAAAAAAATCTTAATTATAAATAGGCATTAGAGTTAGGAATCAGAAAAAATAAAAAAGACCATGAAAGATTAAGAACCAGACAATGCGTAAAAAAAAAATTATAATAACAGCAGAGTAATACAATTGGCAGTAATCAGTTGCACTGGGTATTTCCACTTCTTGAAAATACGAAACATAAAAAAGGAAAACTTCCTCCAGCAGACACTTAAATGACATGCTGTAATGCACTTGGATGGATTTTGCCAAATGGAGTTTGAACCTATAATAAAAGTAGCTCCGTACATTGGGTTCAGTTTCCGCAGCAAGACGCTGAACCTTTACCTGCTCATAAGTTGTGCATCACTGTAGAAAACAGTCAGGTAAATGGCTGAGGTGTAAATTTAATGTCAATTTGCCATAGAGAAAGGTCTTCCTTCCATAGCTGGTTTTCCGTTACATTAAACTGAATGTGTTTGGCCACTCTATTGCACATAAGTTTAATGTCAGCTTCGGTTATGAGGTGGAAAAAACCCAGATATTAAAGGTCAATTTTGTTTAAATGCTCGGGTTATTAGCCAGTTGTGTGTAGCTCATGTAAACTGTACGTATTTAGTGAGGCTTTTTAACTGCTTCACTATGAACCACTAGCAAGACTTGTCTGGCTTTGGAGAGCTTGGAAATTTTTCATCTGTAAGTTAGAAATCAGGAATTTAGGAGAAACTCTCAGAAACTACTGCTCTCTCCCTAATCACATACGACTCTGGACCACAAAGGTCTTTAACTCCCATTGTGTTTGTGACGTGGTTTACAAGCTTTAACCAAAAACACTGTGTAAAAAAAAAAAAAAAAAAAAAGTCCAGACACTCAGAGATGAGACAGTCCGAGATTTGAAGTTCCTCTGGCTGAAAAGGAGGCAGGCCTCAGTGTCAGTAATGCACAACATAGCCCTAAAAAAGTCACATTAAGAGGGAACCTCATATGACTTGTTTGTCGGGATCCTTATGTTAGACACCGACGGCAATGTTTTTTAACTTTACAGTGACCACATTGTCTGTTTTTTTGTGGCACGGTGAGCTCTGGTGGGCTTCTGTGATGAAGTAGCAGCACCGGCGCCTTCGCTACCTGGATGCATCAGGGATGATTCTCTTAAACCAGCGGCCCACGGCCACATCAACCCTCAACACTAATGCAACCCCGATCAGCAGAGACACGCTGCTCATCAGGAACCCTGAGGCCTCAAACATTAACCTGGAAGGAGAAAACACAGGAGACACAAATATTCAAACAATTCTAACTTTCCATTTTTATTAAAAACCTTAGATATCTGGGTCCAAATGTCTTCTTCTGAGTAGCAAAAACATTACACTATATTAGCAGCAAATATTTTTCTGAATTCAAATTACTTAGAAACAAGCTATTTCTGTATCCTCTGGACTGGGAATGAGAAGCACACTAACATTAGTAGGCACACTAAGAAAATATGTAAGAATTTAAGATTTAATATGTACAGAATATACTGCTGTGTAAAAGGGGACCTGTAATGTTCATTCACTGAACTGAAGTTTTACTCTGTCTATATCCTCAAAAGCCTTTACTGTCAGTGAGTGTATGCTTATGGAAAATCCATTCAGGCACTTCACTTACTTGGGTGCGAAAACCTTCCACACCATTAGGTGTCTCCTGAGGATAGCAGCTGCACAGACTGAAGCAAAGACCTGTGAGGAGTGCAGAGGTACTGAGTGGTGTGATGTAATGTGATACACAATCAAAAGGTGGAACTGAGCCAAAGGGGGAAAAAAGGTTTTAAATTGATGACCAAATAAAGAGTAAGAGATGACAACTGTGCTATGCCTGAGACGTGTCTCGGTCTATGGTTGCACCTGTGCTCCGTGAATAAAGAGGTAGCGTGTTGACAGTTGTAGGAGAGCAGAGCTGAACTGCTGGGGGTTTTCTCTCAGTCTCATCTCCATCACAGCATCCTCTCCTTCCTTCCCACAGACTCTTCCTCCTCTGTTTCCACGTACCTCACACACCAGGGGCCAGAACAAAAGCAATGGACAACCCACTGAAGAAAATCAGACATGGACACGAATATTAACACAGTTTCATGGTTTCATTACTAGCACTGTGTTGACAAATGTGTTTTTACATTTTCAGCTACCTTGGTAGTAAACTCAAGATCTCTGGTGTGACAAGTATCTGCTCTACCAACCAAGATAAACCGGAGGTGACGAAGCTTCAAGCTTCATTGAGACATTATATATGTGTAGCTGTGTCACAAGTATTGTTTAGGTTTTTGAGGACAAACCTTCACACTAACTTACAGTGTATGTAATAGATGACGTAGGTGCTAAGAACCATAACTTAACAATGAAATAACAAAATTAAGGATAAATTAATTTAGCAACTTCAACTCTAGTGTTCCAATATTCTACTTTCATTTCCCTTTAAATCTTTAAAAATTGTAAAAAGGACAACACACTTACCAATACAAAATATTAACCCATAATTCAATTTTTTATGACTGCAACTTTACACCCAATAGAAAAACTAATTGTTCTATTACATGAAGTTCAAAGTGAATTTTATGTGTATATCAGTTTGTTATTTTTTCATTTTGTTATGAATGAAAAAAATACACCAGTCATGTTTTTAACCATGTAGCCACAATCGTAAAAGCCTTTTAACTTTGAAGCTTTAACAAGGAAGTGTGCTTTGATTTTGGAGAAATCCAATCACTTTCATGGGGGACAAATTTAATTTAGTTATATTAAAGAAAATGGTGAAAATTATGTTCAAATTGTTACCATGCTGATCATAATTCATTTGAAGATCATATTATATAAGTTTTTCAATATTTTTTCCTCTGTCTCTTGCTAATTGTATATTTTGATTCTTTGTTGTATTGTACCTTGTCTTTTGTCAAAGCCAGATCTTTTTACTTTTGCAGATGCAGCCAAGTAATTTCCCTAATCCCGCTGAAAAAGGATCAAGACTTTTTATTCATATTAAAGTCAATAACAGCTTTTATTGTTGTTTCTATGGTAAGATGGTTAACTACCTGCAAACAGGATTTGTGAGGCAAAGGTGTTGAGGGTAACCAGTGAGGCGGGCAGCATAGTGCCTGTGTGTCCATCAGGAAATCCCACAAAGGCAGCACCCCACTGGATGGAGGGGAAGGTGGGAAGGTGACCCGTGGCATGGAAGAACTGGGTGGCAGCAAGGGACCACATTACAACTGGAGTCCAGGGCACGTTAAAGCCGCCTGAGCAAACAATGAGAAGTGAGTGAACAGTGTAAAATCTCTTTTTTAAAGGATGTCATTACTAGATACTGTTGTGACTTGAAAAGAGACAAAGAAAGCACAAAAAAACATCTTTTTAACATCTTACCAGAATATTTTCCATGTAGGCCACTGAGGGTTGTGGAGGAGGCGTGAATATGCAACACAGCACCCATTTCTATCAGCAGCAGGAGGAAAGACAGAGCCATGCCCTCTGGGTGCAGCAGCAGCATACCAACTCCCAGCAGGCCACAGAATAGCAGCAGAGGGGCAGAGTACACAGTTCCCAGTCCGTAGGCCTCCACAGCAGGCCGGCTGTCTACCTCGCTGCCCCCAATCAGCTCTCCGTCTTCTAGGGAACGGCGCATGCGCTGGTAGATCTGGGGAATGAGGTGGTGCAACTCAGCTTGGGGACTGATGCCAGTGCTGGCTCGGTAGCGGGGTGGGGGTAGTGAAGAACCTCTGGCTGAAGCTCCAGTCCTGGTCTTGACAAACACAGTGAGAGGGTCCAGCCAGATCAGAAACAGTCCAAGCCCCAAGAGACAGAAGGCAGCCCTGGGGAGGGCCAGCTGTGCCAGGCTGATCAGCTCAGCCAGATTCCTGAAGCTGTCTTCTGGAGTGGCACTAACAGCCCAGTGGAGCCCCAGGCACACAGACAGCAGCGGTAAGATCCAGCGGGCTGTGAACACCGTCCCACCGGAGGAGTTGAGGTTACCATAGTGGCGGAGGCAGCGTCTCAGCAGATATGTCCACAACCCCAAAGAGAGGACCGAGAGGATATAGTGGATGTTCTTCAGCTGGTTGTCCTGCAGCCTGGAAAGAGGATTAAGGAATGGCGACGGCTGGCAGGAGCCCTGCTCTTCCCGACAGCCGTGAAAGGACAGGGAGAGGTAGAGGCTCCCGACAAGGAGTCCTACACAGGCTAGGAGGGTGCTGCTTTCTTTCCTCACAGTCGATGGAGACAAGGTTGGGGAAGGAAGAAGCCCAGCGGACTTCAGAGGGTCATGGCTGGGTGGTAGAAGTAGGCCGTCCCAGTTGAGATGGATGGGAATATAGAGAGCCAGAGAGAACATTAGGAAGGTCACTACCCGGCCTTCAGCGATCACATAGCTATCTGAGAGCAGGGAGGCACAGCGGAGGATTGGAACTGACAGAGGCGGAATAAGGAGATGACGTAGAGTCTGCCAGCTTGAACATTTTGGAACTTTAGTTCCATTCTTCTCCACGGCAATGGTTCTGGATCGACAAGCAATCCAGAGGAAGAGAAGTTCAGAGCTGAGGGCAGCAGTTGCCAGGCACCATGCTACCTCGATGTAGCCCTGTGTAAACAGCTGACCCGCAGCCACGCAAACCCCCGCTGTTAACCCCACAACAACCGGAGCCTTCAGTCCAGGACCATTCTCCCTGAGCAGCACCAGTGAAAGCTCAGACAGGATGAAACACATCAAGCAGGCAAATAGCAGGATGGCTAAACCTGCCACCATCTTAAGTGGGTTGAATCGAGCCCAGGTAGCTCGACAGGTGTCTCTGACAGAGGTGAGGTAGGCCTGTAGTGAGGCAGCCAGCTCTGGGGAGGGAGACCGACCCTCATTTACCATGGTAAGGTACTCTGATGAGAGGCGGGCAAATTCATCCTTCAGCCGAGAGAGGCTCTCTGGTGGTATATCGTTGGCCATGGTAGAGTAAGTCTCCAAGAAACGGTTTACCTTCAGAAACAGACATGGTGACAAGAGAATAAATTAAATATACGTAAAACACACAATTACAGAACGTGGTGAAGGATATGCGAAGTCTGAAGTTGTTTCCATGTGAAAATATTTTAAAAAAGATCATTTAAAAACTGTTGCTGCTCGACAGCTCGGAACTGAGCAGACTACCTGTTTTGCGTTGATCCACAGTGCCTCCAGCTGGCTGAGACCTCCAACTGCACCCTCTGTCTGCCCATGAGGAGGGAATAAAGGCAAGAGAACCTGCCCCACACTGCTGTAGGGGATGGGAACTCCCAGCAGCAGAGCCAGGGTGGGCACCAAGTCAGTCTGGGGCACCACATCTGGTTCACTCTACAAACGTGACAAAATAAAAGCCTGCATGGTAAATTTGTGTCTCAATTTATCTATGATTTCAAAAGGACATTTAAGGAGACCCTCTGTGTAATGAGCAACGGGCTCAAAAAATACATTTTTTATGGGTGATTTACAAGGGCATGCCCCGAAACTCTAAAGGTGTCTGACACAGTATGTAATAAGAAGATTAGCACCAAAAATGTGTTTCTGTTAGACAGATCTATCCAGTCTTTGTTTTCTAGCATATAGCCAAGTAACCGTTTGGACGGGGGCATTAACATAAAATAAGAAAAAGCAGCTGGAAGGTCAGTTACATTGACTGTATTTTTTTAAACAAGAGTCTTGTACTGCTACTTGCTACCCAGCCCTAGTTAGAGCACTGGTAAATTATACATAAAATAATCACAAGAGAATTCACATTTTAATAGCAAAGGAGGTAAAATTGACATTTTGTTTTCAGATAATAAAATATGCAGGTCAAAGTTTAGCTTTATACATTCTTACTGCCTATAATTACTTGCCACAGAAACAAGAAGTGACAGGTGATTTTTGAACAGCAAATGGCAATAATTTCCCTAAAGTTGGTGTAATGCCTTCGCTGTATGCAGATTATGAATAAATGTCATAGTTGACTCAAGTAGTCAGTAACCTCAAAAGTGACATTTACCAATAAGATTACAGTATTTATTCTCCCCTTGTGGAAAATATGTGATCGCTGGATAAGAGTGTTTCAGTGTCTAATGGGCATCATGTTTAATAATGGCCTCTTTCATTATAGCAGTGATATTTTCTGTGTACTCATGTAACCCACATTTTTTCCATAATGTGTTATGTAATGCTCCAATTACTCTGCAATTATGGAAATCAGCAGTGGAATTTACTTTTCCTGGTGTGGCATCTACTTTTATCCCTGAAAAGGCAGAGACCACCTGCCGGCTTCAATTTAACAGATTAAGGGAACTGCACAGCGGAACATGAGCAGAAATGCGCATGCAAGGAGTGGTTTGATGTTTTCATATTTTTAAGACAAAAAATGTTCTGGTGATTTTGAGAGATAACCATGGTGTAAATAGCTACGTGCTGATAAAATAAAGACAAATAAACCCAAAAAAGAAGGCATCTTTTCATTGTGTTCTGCTTACTTATGAGCTTATTTGTAGACTGAATTGATATTTTGCTGCTGCTGTTGTTTTTCGACAGCATGTTCTGCACTCTGAAAAGGTTCAGGAGTCAACTTTCCTGCTGCCAGTTGTGATGGAGCATGGAAAGAATGTAATGAGTCTGTCCTGTAAATTTTCACGACTTGGAAACAGTGCTAATCTCTCACTCTGCATTTATATTTATAGTCTGATTTTTATTTGGTATTTTTATTATTTATTCTTAGTAACTTTTTGAGTTTCTGTACTTTGCAATACTTTTCCAGACAATTTTGCAGACTTGAAAAACCATGTATTCCTCAATTGCATATATAAGTTTGTAAGTACTATATATTACAACCGTCATATAACAGTGCATCACTTCATTAACTTTAGGAATAGGCCGGAACAGTAATTTCATTAAGCTTTTTTTTTTGTTAAAGATGCTGGTTGTGGAAAGTCATTTAAAAATGGGGCCTCATTAAGGATTAATAACTCATTCAAACTAATTTGTACATTTGTCTTTTTCCTTACACTGATAAGCACAATTTATTGTGCCTGTATTTAAAATTAAGAATAAAATATCCCCTAGTCTGCTCTGAAGTTCGACAACCGTGTTTAAATGCCCAAAGCCTTTCTTAAGTGATTGGTTGGCTGGGAGTTCATCCTACTGAGTATGTCAAGGTAAAATGAAATGGTCTTTTGAATGACATTTCTTCACAGGACTATTTTGATCATGGTAAAATTGATTGTGAAAAAGTCGGCCAGTCTACTGACCTGTGCCGGGGGTCCGGGAAACAGAGGGGCAGGACTGTAGAGGAAGATAGCAGCATCAGTCTCCTTCTGACTTTCTCCACCATGATCTCCAGTGTCCGTCATCCCATGATCTCCCATCACCACCAAGAGGGTGTCATTCTGCAGACGGTCTATCACGGACCTGAATGAAGAATGAATACGGTTGAGGAAATAAATAAGGACAGTAAGTGGAGTCCCTACCCATTTTTTCGAATAAAATCCATGAATTTTCAAATTTAAACCACAGGGTTTTAAACTTAAATTGTTTTTGCCAGCAATGCTAATAATAGAAAAATATTCCAAACATTCCATTCTTGTTCAGCATTTTATAATATCACTGTTACTAGTGAATATCTGAATATCTGTAGTAACAGGGGTACACTATGACAGCACATGGTGATGTAGGCAGCAGCATGATGCTAGGAAACAAGCTCCCAGCAGCAGTGTTGTTGTCTGACCTGATGACTCCATCCATCTGGGTGAGCTTGTCAGCCATGGCCGGGTGATCGGGACCAAACCTGTGACCACAGTGATCGACTCCGAGGAAATGAGCAACCAGGACATCCCAGTCACCACCCACCACTGTCAAAACCAACGGAGAGGGACAGATGGACGGACATGAAGTACTAGAGAAGCATGACTGCAGTTTCCATAAGTAATAATATCTCTGATTCTAGAATACTCTGAGATCTTTGCTTCAGTGTTAAAAAAATAAAGATTATCAAACTTGTGCATTGTGGTCTGCCACTGTTTCTGGTCTTGGATAGATCTACAGGCAGGTTTAAAAAGTATATTCTCATGTTACCATAAAAAACATATTAAGTAACACATACTAGTGGTGTAGAGGTGTTGGAGGATCCCATTGTCCACTGTGTGTAGATCCTTGACATTGAATGAAGGGAAGGGCAGAGAGCGGTGGAATTTCTTAGGAAAAAGATTCTCCCACGTGTCGTCACCCATGAACACCACCCGCTTGCCTGTGACAGGATGCACACATTAGGTTAGTCAGACCCGGCCTTCGAGAATTTGGAGCTTTAATAAGAATGTGGGGAAAAAAAAAACAACATCTGTATGGACATAAGACTTTAGAAGATTATTTCTCTCAACAAGTAAAAATAAAATTGGAGATTAAAGTAGGCTATCAACATAGGAAAAAATAACCTAAGAGCACCTATTGTGTTACTCCTGCGTAAGTACTCACCTACTTGGCCAAACTGGTGGATGAGATTGTCCTCCAAGATGGCGCTGGACGCAAAGTTGTTACCTACATCCACAAAGGTGGGCAAGGACCCGGTGGTGAAGCCCTTGATCCTCTGCATGGTGGTCGTGGGAGGGTCAGCGCGGAAGGGGAAGAGGCGGCCGTGAGAGGGCCTGGACGAGGCGGTCTCCTGCAGCACGGGCATCTTATTCTCAAAGGGTCGGGGCGCCTCGTTGCTGGGGTCGAACCGGGCGAAGTCGATCTTCAGGGCGTCGATGATGAGGAGCACAGCCCTGCGGAAGCGCGGCCGGATGCGGCAGAAGTCCACCGGGTCCTCCCCGGGCTGCAGCACGTCCCCGCAGGTGCTGGTCCTGTTCACCTCCAGCCTCACCAGCAGGAACCCGCCCACGAACAGGTAAATGCCCACGAAGTACGTGGCGCACACGGAGAGGAGCAGCGCCAGCACCGGGAGCCCCTTCATCCTGAAACAGCACAGCGGTGCAGTTAAATGAACAAAAAAAAAACACACCGGGACAAATCGAAATAATAACAATAAATAAAAAGCCAAAGGAAGAGCCGTCTGCTAAGCGACGCTTTCTACACGGGATGCTAATGCTGGCGACGCGTAACCTGCCGGAAACCTCCGGGTTTCACCTCAACCAGGTGCAGCGTGACAGGTGATAGCGCCTAGCTAACGCGGGCGAGTGGGCGCCGTTAGCCGCCGCTAGCTCCCCCCGCCCCGCCCCGCCTCGCCTCGCCGCCTGCACTGACCTTGCGACGCTCCGGTTTCCGTCCTCTCGTCTCTCGGCCGCGCAGCGGACGTGAATGAGCGCGTCGACGCCGCAGGTACGGGCGTCTCAGGTGAGCAGGAGGCGACGCGACACCGCCCTCACCTTCATCGGGGCCCCGGTACGACGGGATCGGACGGCCGGCGACGGGTAGGAACCTTCGGCGTGCACGGGAAAAGGCGGAAATGCGGAGCGGACGGTTTTCTTCGTAACACCCCCCCCCCCCCGAAGGACGTGAAACTTTTTTTTGCCCTAACCGAAGGCTTTCAGGCAAAACCCGCTTTCAGCCGCCGGACGGAATAAGAGAAACAATTTCAAATAAACAAGCAGATTCAGAATTTAACTTTATTCGGCCAAATAATCTCCAGATGTGTAAATCCTTTAAATAAGATTACATGAAGAAGGTATAGACACGAACCGAACATTGTTTTCTCGTCATAGACGTCAGAGACAGCTAGTATCGATTTAACAGTGCTGATGTCTAAATGGTTGAAAAACGAAATTTCGATAGTGCAACTCGAGAGCTTTCAATATCTGGGAACATCGCTAATTTTTTTAATCGAGCAATAACATACGATGCAAACCAAACTACACACCTTATCTGTTTTGTGTGTAAGTCGAGGTAGAGGGCTCAAATCCCCAACACAAAGAGGACAGAGGAACGATGTGCTACTCTGTCCTTATTTCAAGGTACCAGAAACCTATTAAAAAAACAAAACAATAAAAACTGTGGCAGATACCTTTTGTTGAATAAAGTCACAATTAAACTCTAGGTGATTTGTGCCCCATGTCCATTGTGGTGAGTCATACTCCTTTTTGACTTCTCATAAACTGAGAAAAATTCCAGATCAGCTTCTATAAGTAACTGAAGCTACATGTTGTGTGCTTTGGGACGGTGTTAAATCATGTATGAGATCAAAAACTGCTGGATTCTTGCACCTTGTTTCTCTCCATCAAGCCCCTTTGAATGAACCCTGGGACTCTTCTACCATAGCTCTACCTGTTTAAATCAAATTGACAAATACTGACCTATATCTATTGAAACACAGACCTTGTTAACCACCTCGACTATTTTCTTTATTATGCTGTTTTGTTTTCCTAACGTTTTCCACGCATTACATTCCAGTAGTTTCTTGTGATTTGCTACACATCATATCCTTCTCACATAATTGTATGTTTTTGAACAAATCTTTCATTACATCCCTTTCCAATAAATCAGTAACCTTCTGGTAAAGTCTCTTCACCTGGTGAGAGTCTAGAATGACACATACTCAGATGTGCCAATTATGTTCCAGAAACCTGTTGTAAGTATCAAAGAAACCTACAAAAGACTAACTTGTTGTCTTGGCAGAGAGCCATGACATTTAATAATTATATCCAATAAGACATAAGAGGTGAATACAACTATGAGGAGAACAGGAACATATGTTCCTAAGGCTGACTTTGTATACTAACTAATTATCAAGAAGAAATTATTTCAGAATAATTTAAGTTAATAACTATTTCTCAAGCAACTATTGGTTTAGCTTTTTCAGGGAGATAATGTTTTAATCAAAAACAGGCCAGACCGTGACACTTTGAGGAGCTTCTACAATTATGAGGCATCCAGCCAGACATCATATATAGCAACTCACAGTTTCTGGTCCCAAAGATGCTGAAAAAACAGTTGAAGAACTGTCACTGATTTCTGTAAACAAGCCTCATCAAAGCAAATGGCTCATCTGAGCTGACTGTGATTACCACATTAGTACTAATGAACCCACAGAACCTGAAAAAGAGTGATCCAGGCCAGCTCTGGAACAAAGAGGTGACAGTCCTGTTCAAAATCTTTAAATTAACTTCTGTGAGTATATTTGGCAGGAGGCCACTGTTTATTTACCAATCTGACAATAACTGAAAATAAACAAAAAAGTCAGTGAAGATCAAAAGTCCTTTTACGAAAGAGGCGATTTTCCCCCAAGTACTCCAGGACAAGATACTGCAAGAGTTCATAAAGTTTGCAGTTTTTCTTCCCATTCTGTCAGTAAAGGTGTGTGAACTTTAGCCACGCATCGATGCCTTGGAGCCCCCAAAAAACTGAAACATAAACTGCTCCTTCTGGTTCTTTACAGCTTCTGAGTTCATTTTGAGTCCTCTGCTATTGAGTTGATGCTGATTGGTTCTGAGGCTCTTCACTCTTCTCCTCCACAGCCTCTGTTGGGCTTGGTTTTGCCAATGTGCTGTAAATTGTCATGGCCTGAGGAGTGGGAAAATAAGACAACAATCATTCATAACATGACTGACAACAACAAAACCAAAAAAGATACTTTATCTAGATGCTGTTAATGCATGATATATAATAATAAACAGTTTGATTGAAGTGACTGTATTCTAAACATACAAATAACAATGCATGTATACCTGTGTGACCATTCCACTAATATCCCCAGTATTAGAGGGCAGAAGGATGGTGTTGGACTCCTTCGCGAGTTTGGAGAATGCTGACACGTACTGCTCGGCCACACTTAAAGAGGCTGCTGCATTTCCATTCTGTAAAATACACACAAAAAAAAAGGATCAGAGTTAACCAAGAAAAAAAAAATCTCTCTCATAATTAACACTATGCCCCAATTAAAAAAACAAAAACTACTGTTTACCTGCTCAGTAAGAGCCTCTGACAACATTCGGATGGCCTTGGCTTTTGCCTCAGCTTTGGCTAAGACAGCTTGGGCCTCACCTGGAAGGAACGAGGAAATTGATTAGTGACATATAACTTGTGTAATCATCTAAAATAAGTTGGCAATTCAAGTATTTTAACCCTTTAAAACTCAACAGAAAACATCACTGAGAGCAACAGATATGGGAAGTAACAAGAGCCATCCCTCGAAGCACAGTAACTACATAAACCAGATAGATAAAGGATAGCTTGGGTTACTAAATGCACCTACCGGCTGCTTTATTGATCTGTTCCGCTTTCTCACCCTCCGAGGCCAGGATCTGAGCTTGTTTACAGCCCTCAGCCACATTAATAGCTGCTTCCCTCGTCCCCTCGGACTCCAACACTGTGGCTCTTTTTTTACGCTCAGCCTCTACCTGTACAAAGTGAATAAAATGTATATTAAAAATGTTCCTGTGATTAACAAGTCTCCCCATCATCAGCTTTAGTCTTGTTAACAATGCCAACAAGAAATTAAATCCAAATGAAATAAAGACATCTTTAAAACTTAATCTTTTTTGAGTTCCTTTGATCTTATTTTTCCATTCTCTCACAGAGTCAACATATTAACCTCACCTGCATCTGCATGGATTCTTTGACACGAGGTGGAACATGTATATCTTTGATTTCATAACGGAGGCATCGAATTCCCCATTCATCTGAAGCTTGGTTGATGGAGTGAACAATGTTGGCATTGAGGGACTCCCTTTCCTTGAAGATAAAAAATTAAAATTACATATAAATCCTCACCACTACAGTAATGCAGCTGATATGAGATACAGCAGTAGTTTTTCAATACCCTGAACACTTTGTCCAGTGTGAGTTTGCCCAGTTCTGAACGCATGGTGGTCTGTGCCAGCTGTGTTACGGCGTATTCTGGATCCTCGACACCATAACTGGCCTGGGAACAAGAGAAGTGATTGGGAGATTTTAAAATATTACAATATTAAAATTTATATCACTATCATCATACTATATCAATGGATTGGACAACCATTCCTCTGTGTAAAGCGATGTCATTTTTTGCATCTCTACCTTAAAAGGGTCTAGGATCCTTAAATAAAGCACTCCATCAATCTGCAGTGTCACATTATCTGTAAAAACAAGGAAGTTCAAGCTTTTATTAAATTGTGTCACTCCGGCTGAACTGCATTATTCATCAAGAAAGTGATGGATGATACCTAAACAGAAACTGCCTTCACACGATTTCTCCCATGAGTTATTATAAAAGAAGCACTGTGTTACTTACCGAGAGACACGGCAGACTGCTCCGGGACATCAATCACAATCTCTTTGAGACTTTGCACATAACGAATTCGATCAAGTAAGGGGATGAGGAAATTTAAACCCTTGAAAAAGTGAAAAAAAAAAAATGTTAGAGGGCCACACCCCTCCACAATTGCCATATGTATTAGACAATACGACTTACTGAGGCTGGATGTTCTCTGATTTGTTTCCCCCGATACTAGTGCCAATATGATATCCTCCTCTGTGTATAACGCAATGCAGTTCAGCACCACAAAAAGCTACCTCCGGAATGATCAAGCAATTATGTACAGAGCAAACCAAACTACACACCTTATCTGTTTTGTGTGTAAGTCGAGGTAGAGGGCTCAAATCCCCAACACAAAGAGGACAGAGGAACGATGTGCTACTCTGTCCTTATTTCAAGAAACCAGAAACTTATTTAAAAAAAAAACAAAATAAAACAAAACTATAGCAGATATCTTTTGTTGAATAAATTCACAATTAAATTCTAGGTGATTTGTGCCCCATGTCCATTGTGGTGAGTCATGCTCTTTTTTTGACTTCACATAAACTGACAAAAATTCCAGATCAGCTTCTATAAGTAACTAAAACTACATGTTGTGTACTTCGGGGCTCTGTTAAATCATGTATGAGATCAAAAACTGCTGGATTCTGGCACTTTGTTTCTCTCCATCGAGCCCCTTTGAATGAACCCTGGGACTCTTCTACCATAGCTCTACCTGTTCAAATCAAATTGACAAATACTGACCTATATCTACTGAAACACAGACCTTGTTAACCACCTCGACTATTTTCTTTTATTGTGCAGGATATTGTTTTGTAATGAATGTCTTAATGGACGATACCGGCTCTAAGATCCGGTTGAAGCGACCCATCCTCTCCACCACCCAGGCCTCCTGCTGGGGCACGAACAGCACCACGGTATTCATGGGCAGACCGGACGCACACCGCCGCTGCGCCGATGTCACCCACAACCTCGGTGCGCTCCGCTGGGTCTGCTATGGAGACACACACACATCCAATTATGAAATCATAGATAAGAGGTTAAAACTGTAAAGTCTGAACATGATCCGGGGTGAATGCTTAGCACGTCAGTCACTAGCCAGCTAAACAAGGTTCATCTCTTATTGACTTTATCTCAGTGATGCTAATACTCGGATGAAGAATTTCGCGGATTACTGATACTCGGATGCACGTTGAATGACAGAAACTAACCAGCGCACGGAGGCGGAAGGTACATAAACACGTTC
The DNA here is from genome assembly GCA_016859345.1 of Istiophorus platypterus. Lineage (NCBI taxonomy): Eukaryota > Metazoa > Chordata > Actinopteri > Istiophoriformes > Istiophoridae > Istiophorus > Istiophorus platypterus. The sequence continues at coordinate 16,648,834 of CM029128.1, read as the reverse complement.
ATTTTACCTGTAAAAGGGCCCCGCTGGCGCGGCACAGCGTCCGTATCATCATTCAGACACAGCTCAAAGACAATAAAGCGATAACAGAAGTGGGGTTTCTGCTTCTTGGACGAGATTCTGTCAAAACTCTGGACTCATGTGAGTGACCCTTACCGACCAGGAAGTTACGGTTATATCACCGGTGCGACGCAGAAAGGTTTCCGCGGGTGGCGAGCGACAAAAGACTGGAGGGACTTTCGTTCCGCTAGACAGCGCTGGGACCGCCGCTAGACCGCGATGTAAGAATCCTGCAAAAATAATTAAGCCACGTGTGTTTTATACAAATATAATATAATCCACCCTCCATCCTCAGCTACAAGTCATGTGCGGGTGAGGGGTTTTCAACAAAGAGAGCCTTAAGGGAAAAAGGATGAGTTGCACTCTTAAATGAAAACAAAGTAAATATAGTCATTGGACGTGAATAAGTTTCCCTTGGAATTTACAGCTCTTATATCAAACACACTTATTATTATTTATAATATATCATTTTAAATTACAGGGGAAAAAAATGTTAGCAAATAGAATTAAAATAAATATTTGATCATACAACGTGGTAAAAGCTCCAGCAGAGGCGATCATAACCTTGATAATGTTATTATCACGTGCCTTAAGCGTAACCTTGTGTTTCATATCAATATGGTTAAAACCAGAATAAGTCATAATAGGGAGTAGTTTTCAGTTAAAGTTTCTAATTTATAGATGATGATGGTGGCACAGACCAAAACCAACAATGTCGTGTTATATTAGTACTGTAACTGCTATAAAATGAAAAATCAGTCCTCTTGGGAACACCAGTGGATGTCCAGCCTAGTGCACCAAAATTGTCCTGTTTTTGTTAAGTTGTTTTTGTAAAGATGTGTTTTATCAAATTGCTTTAATTTTCTTTGTGTGTGAATAGACTAACAGACAGAAAACCCCAGGCAAGGTCTCTTATTCCATCATAGAACATAGAAGTGCTTTAAGCCTGAAACCAACAATTATTTTCACTATCAATAATCTGACAATTGTTTTCTGCATTAATCGATTCATGGTGAGTTGTACAAAATGTCAGGAAAAATTGTGAAAAAGGCCCATCATTATTCCCTCAAGCCCAAGTTAACATATTCAAATTGCTTGTTCTGTCTGACCATCTGTCAAAAATTAACAAATGCTGCATTTACTGTTATAGATAACTACTAAACTACCAAATATTCAACTTTGAGAAGCAGGTACCAATGAATGTTTGACATTTTTCCTCAAAAATGACTTAAAACAATAAATCAGTCATCAAAATTGTAGCCGGTAAGTTTTTTGTTTATTAACTTATCTATTGATCAGCTTACATTTTTCAGCTTAAGACTAGTGATTAGTTTCTTATGTCTTGGAGAAATTATTAAACTGTCAAGTATGGTGGAGGTCAATTGGGGCCCAACAACAAATTTATGCCCTGGAGGCCCTTCAGGACGCTCATCCGGCCATGGTTCCTCTGCTGCTGAAACACAAGGCTTCTACAGAAGCTTGGATTTGGATGTTAAGTATCCGAATAGGTAAGTCCACAGACATTTAGTTCATTTAAATGTTGCCAGAACTTAAGATGTAAAGTAGCTAGACTTCCTACTTGGGGAAATGCAATAACCCACAGGGTCAGAGACTTTCAACAAATCTACATTATGTTACGATGTTATGCCCAGTCGATATGGTATTATGGTATTATGGTATTACAGCCTCACTCAGATCACATCATATCGATGAGGTGAAAATCCCAAATGTTGATTGATGGGCTTGCACAGGTGTACAAGTTAGGATCTTGAATTGAAATTCTGAAATTGATACAGAAATGAAAATCAGTGGTTGTTCTATGCACTACATTTGTAGCAATCATTCCTTGATCTGACAAAACCCACCATTAAAAAGGGTCATTTTATCCATGTTCATTTTTCATGATTTCCTGGCGACATTTTGACTTCAGTGCACATGAAAAATAATCATCTCTATTTTCAGTGTCAATGAAAAGACAGACTTCAAGATTATTCCTTCCCTGTACAGCTGCTTTGGCTTCATTACACTAACTGGACCATGCAATAAAATAAAACTTGCGTTTCCCTTTATCACCAGTGTCAGTGCCATGAAGGAGTTTGAAAGTTAGTAGCCTGGTAGCCACTATCCAGGAGGCTTAAGCCACCCCTGACATCCTGGTCTCAACTACATCTGACACTGAGAAAAGAAGTAAAGCTTATAAACCCTCAGTAAGGGGAACCAATACATCTATAGTGTAAGTTCACTGTATGAACTGATTGCCTCATTAGCAACTGAGCAAGCTGACTGTTGGCAAGTTGGGTCAGAGAGCTTTACTGTCCCCAGTAAACTTTTTACTGAACAAAATGTTACTACTAGTACTACTAGTACTACTAATAAGATTATTAACACTAACATTATTATTATTATCATTATTATCATCATTATTATTACTATTATTATTATTATTATTATTATTATTATTATTATTATTACATATTTAAAGTCTGAGGCCAAAACATTAATATTCTGCACTTGCTTTATATGGCTTTGAAATACCTGTTTTTCTTCAAGTTGTTGTCTCTCATCAATTCAATAAATGCTTTAGGACCCGATGTAATGACTCTCTAAATACACAGGGCGGTGCAGTTGTTGTTTTTATTTTGCTCTCCTTTACTTGTAGTCCCTCAGTGAGAGACCATGCACAAATCTAAATGCCGCTGTTGACCCTGAACTGTCGTTTAGGGGCCTTTGCTTTACGTCATGGCTGTTCAGGGGACACTTGTGCGTCAGCCCGACTTTGCTCTCAAAATCCCAATGATGTCAAATTGTGTGGAGAGGATCGAGTAGTTAGCGGACAGCTACGGATTAGGATATATATGGATGCACATCTTTATTCTTAATTTATTTTTTATTATTAGGTAGGCGAGTTTTCTGTACAGCTCTTAAGTTTATGACGGGCTTGATGAAGCTGACCTGACCCATCTGTAACAACATCAAAACCCCAAAAATGAAAATAATATGTAGTAGCCGTGATTTAAAATAATCCCGAGACAGAAGAAAATATTAAAGTAATGCAGATGTAGGAATGATACGTTGATAAAACCGAGAATGAAACAACAAAACAAACTCCAAATGTCCCTGTTCCAGAGAGAGAGAAGTTGCGCGTCCAGCCCGCTTCGGATCCGCCTGCGTCACCTGTTCCCTCTGCCAACCTGTCCGGATCACCTCCCGAAGCTCCGCCCTCGGGCGCAGCGCTGCTCTCTCATTGGCCACACGGGACGCCAGTAGCAGGTGCCCCCCCTCCCACCTCCGGAGGACCCCCCCCCCACGCTGCCCCGGGTCCCGTCCGTCAGACCGACGAGTCCGTGATGAGGCTTTTAATCATGTCGCGGCCGCGGCTGCTCGGGTCCAGCGTCGGAAAACCACCTGTAAAGGAGCCGACGAGGGACATCGCCAGAGATTGAGCTCGGTCGTTTAATGGACGTTATCATGTAGCCGCGCAGAGTCAAATCCCTCCGCTCTACGAAACTGTGTCAAACTATTGGATTTTCCGCTGGTAGCGCTCTGCCATGTCGCTGCTGTGTGTCCGAGGTAAGTTTTGGTCCGTGTTTGATTCCTTCGCGGGGTCGGAAACGACTTCGAGCGTCGTTTTTTCTACACGTCGAAACATTTAGTTTGTTGAATTCGGGCGCTGAAATCTCACCGAGCGGGTTGTCACGCAGGAGGCGCCCCCCTCCTCAGGCAGTCCCCCGAGAGGCAGCCTGGACGTCTGTCCTGCTGGGATTTTTACGTTTTTCTTTTTGTTTTAAATTCAAACTTTTCTAAAGGAAAAAAAAAAAAAAAACAAGAGTCATATCTGAGATTGTTTTTCCCAAATAGGATATGAGATATTACTTCTGTTTTATTGGAGCTGTCCACCCACATCATACCAGCTGTTTTGGCTCAACAGAGCCACCATGTCTGTGGTTTATGTTGACTTTGAGATATTACAAAAATATGAACAAACAGTAGCCACGGGCATGAGTTAAAATCACCAGGTTGTAAGACAAATGATAAACTGATTATTTATATATGTATATATGTGTATATATATATATATATATATATATATATATATATATATATATATATATATATATATATATATATATGAAAAAATAAGGGTTATTTGTTTATTTGAGTTAATTTTGACTTGGATTATTAATCAAACCATTTGTAGAGCAATGTCAAATGAAAGCAAGGGTTAAAGTAAATCTAAAGGGCAGTTTACTGATATGATTAGCAGTAGCGTGTCAGACTAAACCTGGTTCCGGGTCCCTTTTGGGATCTTCATAAGGTTCTCTCGGATCCTTAGTGTTCAGTGGATGAAAAAAAATAACTGTCTTAAGAAACGTTTCCTCTCCCCCCAATTGTTGGTATGAAATGTTTATTTAATATATGGGTAACTTTTCTATACTCAACTACAAACATAAATAAAACATTTTGAATAAAGTAAAAATAAAATGACACATGGCAATCTTTTAGGGCCCCAAACAGTAGCAACAGTACTACACTTTACTTTATAGCACCTTTCCACAACAAGGATACAGTCTGCTTTATGCAGACACATTTAAAGGCTAAAACTCTCCCAAAGTAAATCCATATTAGGTTGGTTTAACAAAAAAAATGTTGGAGAATCCTTGTCTGCACATCCTTTACAGCAGCAAAGCACATTATGCAATACCCAGTTCTCTGACAACAAGACCAGCCACTGCCCAACAATTTGGTCTGGTGTTGACCAGAGGGAAGAAAAGAGAGAGAAATAAAAACAGCTCAGATCATAGCTTCAGGCTTCTATTCTTTTAACCAAATATTTAATTTTAAACAGTGCTTCATACAAAGTTTGGCATTAGATTTTGTTTTTTTATTTGAAAATTGGCCCATTGTCGATTTTTATTTGTTTGTTTGTGTAAATAAGGAAAACATTTATTTTAAACATGGCATTAATTACAGTGAGTCTCTTTAAAGACTTCAAATTTTCATTAAGAAGCAAGATGATGACCTAGTTGAGATTTATTTTGGTACTGAAAATTAGGGATGAAATGGAAAATTTTCATCATAGGATAATTTCTCTGTGTTGTTACTGAAGTATGGGCAACACATATCCATTTGTATTCTTCCTGATAATTGCAGACTCGATACACTGATCATAAAAATAAAAATAGAAATGCCACGCTGAAATGTTGTAGCACTTTTTAAAATAAAAACATGGTTTCAGAAGCTAAAAAGTAAAAAACAAATATAATTTCAGGCATTATTTCCAATATATAAGCTGTGCGCCCATTTATCAAAGAAAGTCCAGACATATAAATAACATAATAAAAGCATTTTTATTCTACCTGTAAGTTCCATCTCTGATCAATAGTACCCTTTCCAATGGTAGTTTGATTATCATCTGTCCATCTCCATGGTGGCTCCTTGTTAAATTGATGGTGTCCTTTACAGAAATTATATGTGAATACCAGTGAGCATTTGGGTCAGGGTCGAGGGGTTGGGAGAAAATGTGACTTCTGGTTTAACCTTTACTACAGCTATGATAGAGTTTACAACTTGTTTAGCTGTTTTAAGCAGGGATTATAGTGTTTTCCTCCCTCTAGTTGTTTTCAGTCCCATCACTTAGAACACAACTTGGTGTTATATCTTTACTGAAACATCATTCATCTTGAAGACAGCAGAGTTAATGATATCCTGACCATTCCTGAAAATCCAGTTTCTGGCAACCTTGGTCAGATGTATTCCTTTGTGTTTGATTATTGTTATATCAAATTCAAAAGCACCAAGATATATCTTTTAGAAATTTGTGTTGTGTTTTTTATGCCTGGCATGTATGATTGAATAACTGACAGTTTTCTACTCAAAACGTTCTTTACAAAACCCAAAGATATTCAGTTTACAATGTTAGAAGACTAAGAAAACTACTCTGTTTTCTAGATTCTGGATGATCATGTCATCAGTGTCTCACATTTCAAAAAAAGAAACTATGGCGTGACAGCAGGAAGCAAAATAATTCAAAAGGAAAATCAGTTTAAACCTGGCTTCTATCAGTACACCAGAGGGAAGCTCCTGGCAAGGGAAAAGTCAGAAAGTGGCAAGTAGGTTTTGACCCACTTACCTCAGAAAGTTCAGCCCAATGACTCTGGCATTGAGGGTTATTGAACAGAATGGGGCCTTTCACTATAGAGCTTGCAATACATCCGTTTATTGATAAGAGTTAAAGCAAATGGAAGTTGGTGGGAGTTAAGCAACCCATGGATAAAAGAGAAAAGGGTGCTTGGGCAGTGGATGTGTGATTTTAGTGGTTGTTGTGACTCATCCCCTGGTAGCAAAGCTTGGCAGTGTTGCTTATTGATTGCTAGTTGAGAAGCTTCATCTCCATGACGATGTCTTTACACAACAGCTAAGTGGTTTCTCTTATAAGTGGACATTTGGGGGAGACTCCTGCTGTGGATCAGGAGAGGGCTGATTGGACGCATGGCCTCTTGATGCTGCCAGTACTGGAGGTGGAAAGATATAGTTCCAGACACGTGGTAACTCTGTATAAACTATACCTGTGTTTTTTTTTTTTTTTTTTTTTTTTATTCCCCAAAAGAGATAAGAATTGTAGTTGCTCCAAGGCACAAAGACATCTTCATTGGTTTGAAAGAGAAAATAGACAAATGCAGAGCTATTAGATGGGAGCTTTTGTGGGAACGGTTGGTCTGGGTCTTAAGGGATTCATATGGTCTCCTGCAAGGAGAGGAAAGTGGTCGTGGACTGGGTTGGTTGGCAATATTTCGTTTGCTGTCCATGAGGAATTGTGCAGCGCTTTAATGGAGGCCAGCTGACAGACAACGATCTGCTGAGACTGACCGGTGTCCTGGAGTTTGTTGTTGGAATATGAAGTGGCAAAGAACAACCAAAGTGTGCAGGAGGGTGTTAGCGTGAGGGAAATCTAAGCAAGTAAAGCAATTACATTTTGCAAATAGCTTTTAAATTTGGGTTACAATGCATAAATGTTTGCCAAGTGGCCAAAAAGGTTTTATTGGGCTGATATGTGATATCAGACAGAAGCAGTAATGTAGCAAACACTTGAGAAACAGATATAACAATTTTTTTGTCCTAGATTACCTTTTGTTGATTGATTATTGATTTACTAATTGATGTAGCACTAATTATCAGTGAAAAGCTACTTAGCTGCATCAAATGTAGTTGTTTTGGTTCTGGTGAAGTGGCTCCATGCTTCATACATTGGTACCTCAGTCTTCATTGCCAGCTGAGCAGTGACCACACAGGATGTTGAGCCTGTTTCATGCATCATCGCGCTTTTTGTATGCTCATTCTTGTGTTATCACGGTCAAATTTGTTTAATTCTCAACTGATGGAGCAGTTCTTTGTCGTGACGATGAATAAAAAAATACGCTGCTTTTAAAAACAACATTGCACCAGTTATCGCAACTGCATCAACACCCTCCTTGGTTGAAATTGATTCTGCAGCAGAATGAGTAGGCTAGGAGATTTAAGAAAGAAAAATCTGTAAAGGATGAGAAACACAGGCCCCACAGGACTAAAAATGATGGAAGTATAGGCGGAGCGGTTGAGTGTAGCAGTGTAGTGGAATTATGAGAGAAAGAGGCAGTGTCAGACAGAGAGAGTGCTTAGAGATTGTAGGAGTAATCCCCTGGCCATCTGTTGCTCTCTCCCCCCCCTCCCTCATGCTGACTCCACCTGATCAGATCCAAAAACTAGCACAAAGCGGAAGTAAACCGCTGCCTAGAGCAATAGAGGATTCTGGCGTCACTTCCTGTTCCTACGCTCCAGCTCTCCGCCCGACCTCCCTAATGATTTTCCTTTTGTATGGAATGTCCACACTTTGTGCAAGGGAGCTCTATCATTTGACTGATGGCTTTTAGTAGTATCAGCATGATTACATTTTCGAATAGGGCTGCATATTTGATCCAAAAAACTAAAGTAAATATGATGATTGTTTCTCTGGCATTTTGCAGATGTTTTAGTGACTGAACAAAAGCATTGGCAAGTGAATACATCTAAATGTACTCAAATTTAGTCTTGCAATTAACACAATATTTTTTGAATAAACAATTGTTATTGTAGCAAATTTGTACCATGTGATTAATAAATATGAACATATCCACAGAGTTGAACGTGGTCGATGATAAGTCAATGAATCTGTTAGTCAATCTGCAGAGAATTTATTGGCAACTATTTTGATATTCCTGCAAATCCCATTTCCAGCAAAAACAAGCCAATCGTTCTCTGGTTTTAGCTTTTGGAATGTGCAAAATATGCTGATTTTCTTTAAAAACAAAACAAAAAATTCTTGATACTACTTGGTGGCAATACAAATTTTATCAAGTTTTGGACTGGTGGCTGGATAAAACAGGGAATCTGAAGAATTCATCTTGGACTCTGTAAAATCATTAAGGCATTTTTAAGGGATTTTTTTTTCTTCTGACTTTTTAAAAACAAACCAATTTTATTGATTTTAATGGGAAAGTATATGGCAGTTGAATGAGTGACAAAAATAGTAATTAGTTACAGCCCTAGAGAAAAGCCAAGCAACTTTACTTTTGATTTTGAGTAATCAAATGCAGCAGAGGAATAAATTGTTATGGGGAAAAGCATAAAATGTGAAATTAAAACTTTCCTGCACCATGTCAGTATCTTGCAGCATCAGTTTTCAAGTCTAAAAATCAAAGTAGAAATTTTTGTGAAATTGTACAAAGTTTTATTATGTTTTGGTTCTTACGTGGAATGTATATCATTTTAGACTCCACAGCATGTCTAATCCAGTAGACCTTTTCCACAGCAGACATTTGTACTTGTTACTGTAGTAAAAACACAGGTGTTATTATTAATGAGTTGTAGGCTTATTAAGAAGAAAGTAAGCAAACTGGCGAAAAAAGTAGCCTGATAGGGGAATTCTACAACTTGTTCTATCTGATCTAAATAGCCTTGAAGGCCCTGGACAGAAAATGATAAGCATCAGTTTCCACCACAATGGCCCCTTGGTTTATTGCCCTCTGCTCTGTTTGTCACAGCCTTAAATAACATCATGCAAATTAGCCCATAAGGCCACCATGCCAGCTCATGTGTGCCCCTGACAAAGAGATAGGACCATGGCTGGATAGCCAAAAACTGTTTTTTGTTAAAAATTCACACTTCTGGTACCTCTCCACATTTCCACTGCTCCCTTTCCGCTTCACACTGAGGTATGCACAAGACAGGAAGTGCTTAGGAAGAAGTTCTATGTTCCTTTTTTTCCCCCATTGTTATCCTACAGATTAACACTGGAAAATATTTGTGAGTTTTATTCCTTCTATGTAGTGTCTGTCTGTGGCTAAAATTGAAACATACTGTGCATGCCTCTGCATTTATTTACATTAATATGCAAACTTGAATTACTTTACTATTAGTTTTCTAATTGAGAATGATGTGTCATACTGAGGGGAAAACAAATAAATACATTCCTACTGACTCATAGTTGTTTTTATGTGCGCAGAGAGATGACGGGGGATGTTACATGAAAGTATGAAAGTGTCATTTGTGCCTCCATCATCCCGTCCTGCCCATCTGCCATCACAGGCCACAGAGGTTTAATAGGTTACATGCCTGAACACACAACTCTGGCAAAGCAATCACAATTAATCCCCTCCAAAGCGCTTCACAATCTCATAAACGTTATTGTATAGATGCATCAAGGGGCTACAGACGGTGGTTCTAAAAATAAACCAAAATACAAAAACATGCATTTTTTTGCCCCGTAGAAATTGCTTTGAGGCTGCTGTTGCCAGACATTTTGAATTTGGTTTGTTATCCCAATACCCTTCCGGCCCCTCCACCTTTGCCATTGTTTTTTGTGTGTTTGTTTACCAACTGCTTAGTTTTGCAATACAGCTGTCCAGGCTTATGCTTCTTGATTTATGTTGAAGTTGGTATTGTATAATCATATAAAAGGGTATTTGTCAGCTTCAAAAAAAGAATAAAATAGGAGTAAGTATTTAGTATGTTATTTATCACAAAGATAATTTTTTTTTAAATTCAAGATATATATTATGTGTCAATACAACCTGATCACAGATAGTCCAATAGAAAAATCTATATATATATCTATATATATATATATATAAATCTAGCTGAGTTTAGGACTATTTTTCCAGTGTCAGAGGTTTTCCCTCTTGGGTTACATTCATATAAGAATTGAGATTATTTTTCAGTGGTATTTATTATGGAAGAGAAAAAAGTTGTTTTAAAAAAGTGATTAGGAAATGGACATAAGGCAGTTTGCTTGATAATAGTGTTTTTTGTTTCATTATAAAGCTGCCCAGTCAGGCGAGGTGACGTGTTTAACAAAAACGTTTTTTTCCCCCGATAACATTTGACTCACAGCTGCCCACCAAAACAAATAGCTCATCTGTTTTGATTAAGCTGCACATTAAGTTGTTGCAGGCAACATTGTCGTGAGGCTGTTGTTCAGGTGTCGCGCGTCATCGACTCATTGCTCGCTTCTCTGCATATCAATGAATTTTTTAGGCGTCAGTAATTTGACATCCTGTCCATTTTGCATTACTCATGCCTAGATATGTTTACATTTCATGCTCACTAGTGCACTCAAAATCTTAAATCAATTTATAAAGTTCTGCTGAAGAATTACTACATGACATGTTGATCATTATATTTGTTTTTCTTTTTACAGTGAAGAAAGCCAAGCTTCAAGGATCTCCGGGTGAGTATTAATTCACAAACCTTTTACATTTTATGAACATTTTCTGTATTTATTCAGTCTGGTCATTCACCTCCCCATCCTCCAGATGATTCACATTTTTAAGACTTTAATTCTCTGTCCTCCTTGATCTTTCTTGAGAGTTAAGAGCTAAATTCTAGTCTAGGAGACTTGTGGGACTGCTCATGATGTTTTTCAACTGTATGCTTTTTGCTGAATGACATAATATACAACAACCTCACCAAGTGTCTAACTGTAGGAGTACCCCAGTAGTTTATTCATTTGCAATACATCACCTAAGACGTTAAGGCTTTCATATAAAGCAACATTTTTTTATGCGGTTATTGTTCGAAATATGCCGCATGCATTCATTTTCTCATTTCAGGTTAATCATTCAAATCCTGGCAAGTCAGTTAAAGCTAGGTTTGATCTTGCATTATGTAATGCTGTACCTTCCATACCAAGCTATGCACAGGTGAGCTTAGATCAGTGGCTGTTAAGTCCAAATCCCCACAGTCTCCACCAAAGCAAATCCCTCTAGTGTTCAGCCTCACGCCTACCTTTAAGCCCTTTGACGTTTCCGTCAAGAACAGGCATAAGCACTGACAGAAAGTCACTGCCTCTTTAGATCTGCCGGTGACATTTCATTTTGCTCTCATACTCCGTCCCTGACTGACCTCTTCAAAGTCTTTTATGTATATTTCATTGTCCCTCCCCCTACACCTTTGGGGAAATGTATTGATTTTGTGAGATAATTCAGTTGAACCTGTCATCAACTTTAGGCGAAATTTAAACATTCACTCAGTCACTTTCCTATGCTAAAGGGCAAAATGTGACCAGTCCTGCAAGAGATTTATAGCCTCTGCATTTTTTGCTCTCCAATTGTTTTATTTTCCTTAGACCACATGATACCTGGAGTTGACATTGCCAGGGGCATGGAAATGGCTCATTGTCTTGTTATGATGCAAATACAATTAGTTGTGCATCGAAGCTGCATATTCTGCTGTGCTGATTTGCACTTAATCTTCTCTTCACTCATAGGAAAGACGTGTTGAGATCAGATTCATGCATTTAATGTAATTTTTTTGGCCATTATGTCACCATACTTCCCATTCTTGTAGGAATTCTAAGACATAACCATCTCTCTGTCTGCTTATTAAGGTTATTTATTCAGGTTTAAGGAATCAATTGCTTAACACATCATTGCTATTTATTGTCCTCATGATAACTCTAACTTGCTCTGCAAATAAGGATGTGTGACTTACTGGAAGAGCCCCCAAAGTTTACATAAGACTGGTCTGGGATGTGTGTTTGCACTGTGTCTTCACCACACCTTCAGATGGATAGACAGATTTCAGGTCTTACTTGGGAAGCCTAACATTAAGTTGTTTTTGAAGAACACTGTACATGTAGAACTGAAGGTGACCTTGGACGGGTCAGTGGCCAGCTGTCTTACTTTCCACTGATTGCCACCGGAAACTGGGGCTTGATAAGGGTGTGTGTTTGTGTGTGTGTGTGTGTGTGTGTGTGTGTGTGTGTGTGTGTGTGTGTGTGTGTGTGCGTGCGTGCGTGCGCGCATGTGTGTGTGTGTGTGTGTGTGCGCGTGTGTGTGTGTGTGTGTGTGTGCATGTGTGTGTGTGTCTCTGCGTGCGTGCGTGCGTGCGTGCGTGCGTGCGTGCGTGCGTGCGTGCGTGCGTGCGTGCGTGCGTGCGTGCGTGCGTGCGTGCGTGCGTGCGTGCGTGCGTGCGTGCGTGCGTGCGTGCGTGCGTGCGTGCGTGCGTGCGTGCGTGCGTGCGTGCGTGCGTGCGTGCGTGCGTGCGTGCGTGCGTGCGTGCGTGCGTGCGTGCGTGCGTGCGTGCGTGCGTGCGTGCGTGCGTGCGTGCGTGCGTGCGTGCGTGCGTGCGTGCGTGCGTGCGTGCGTGCGTGCGTGCGTGCGTGCGTGCGTGCGTGCGTGCGTGCGTGCGTGCGTGCGTGCGTGCGTGCGTGCGTGCGTGCGTGCGTGCGTGCGTGCGTGCGTGCGTGCGTGCGTGCGTGCGTGCGTGCGTGCGTGCGTGCGTGCGTGCGTGCGTGCGTGCGTGCGTGCGTGCGTGCGTGCGTGCGTGCGTGCGTGCGTGCGTGCGTGCGTGCGTGCGTGCGTGCGTGCGTGCGTGCGTGCGTGCGTGCGTGCGTGCGTGCGTGCGTGCGTGCGTGCGTGCGTGCGTGCGTGCGTGCGTGCGTGCGTGCGTGCGTGCGTGCGTGCGTGCGTGCGTGCGTGCGTGCGTGCGTGCGTGCGTGCGTGCGTGCGTGCGTGCGTGCGTGCGTGCGTGCGTGCGTGCGTGCGTGCGTGCGTGCGTGCGTGCGTGCGTGCGTGCGTGCGTGCGTGCGTGCGTGCGTGCGTGCGTGCGTGCGTGCGTGCGTGCGTGCGTGCGTGCGTGCGTGCGTGCGTGCGTGCGTGCGTGCGTGCGTGCGTGCGTGCGTGCGTGCGTGCGTGCGTGCGTGCGTGCGTGCGTGCGTGCGTGCGTGCGTGCGTGCGTGCGTGCGTGCGTGCGTGCGTGCGTGCGTGCGTGCGTGCGTGCGTGCGTGCGTGCGTGCGTGCGTGCGTGCGTGCGTGCGTGCGTGCGTGCGTGCGTGCGTGCGTGCGTGCGTGCGTGCGTGCGTGCGTGCGTGCGTGCGTGCGTGCGTGCGTGCGTGCGTGCGTGCGTGCGTGCGTGCGTGCGTGCGTGCGTGCGTGCGTGCGTGCGTGCGTGCGTGCGTGCGTGCGTGCGTGCGTGCGTGCGTGCGTGCGTGCGTGCGTGCGTGCGTGCGTGCGTGCGTGCGTGCGTGCGTGCGTGCGTGCGTGCGTGCGTGCGTGCGTGCGTGCGTGCGTGCGTGCGTGCGTGCGTGCGTGCGTGCGTGCGTGCGTGCGTGCGTGCGTGCGTGCGTGCGTGCGTGCGTGCGTGCGTGCGTGCGTGCGTGCGTGCGTGCGTGCGTGCGTGCGTGCGTGCGTGCGTGCGTGCGTGCGTGCGTGCGTGCGTGCGTGCGTGCGTGCGTGCGTGCGTGCGTGCGTGCGTGCGTGCGTGCGTGCGTGCGTGCGTGCGTGCGTGCGTGCGTGCGTGCGTGCGTGCGTGCGTGCGTGCGTGCGTGCGTGCGTGCGTGCGTGAGTGTGTGTGTGTGTGTGTGTGTGTGTGTGTGTGTGTGTGTGTGTGTGTGTGTGTGTGTCTGTGTGTGTGTGTGTGTGTGTGTGTGTGTGTGTGTGTGTGTGTGTGTGTGTGTGTGTGTGTGTGTGTGTGTGTGTGTGTGCAAGGGAGAGAGAGTGTTAGTATGTGCGCGCACACACATCAGTTCACTGTAAACTGATAAAGGTCCTATGTAGTAAGGGTTGAAGTGTCTAATATTTGAAGGTATCACTTCAGATTATGTTAGGTACAAGCTTGTTTTATTTGGTTTTACATATCTTGTGTGTTAGAATGTGCATCTTTGTCCATAACCAATATATAGGCAGGGATTTATATTATCCTTTGCTATCGTCTTGTCATGGATATATCACTATGTATTGCATGTACACAGTAATTTTGTAAAAATCAATAGAAATTGTCTAGCTGGAAAATTGACTAGTTTTATAGGGTGATTAATACATTTTATAATATTATTTTAGTTTAGTTGTCAATGTTATATATTAACTGTTACTGTAATCTTTTTTTTCCATATTAAACAAAAAGTTATGTATGTTTTTCGAAATTCTTTATACAGCTACATATAAGCGATCTTCAAAAAAAGGATTGTGTCTTTTGATTTCTGTTAATTAAAGCCTGAACAATAGTGGATTTTTCCGGCTGTTTCTAATATCTTTATTGGAGTTTGTGAGTATAAAGAAAATCCAGTGATATCTCCTCATACCGAGTTAAATATTTTTGTTTTATAAAAGATGAAAACAAACAATCTTGATATGGATCCCTTAGATTTCTTTTTTCAAGTTGTGACCAAGATAAATGCTGAGTGGGGACATGATACATTTGATCAATCTACTTGTGATTTCTCTCAGGTGGACAAACCATAATGTTGATACTGTTCCCCAATAACCTCTAACGTCTTTGGGATTTCTATACTGCAAGTCTTTGCTTACTTATCTACAGATATATACACAGATATATGTGCAATAAGCTAGTATTTTCCCATATATCAGTCTGATGGATTTATCAGTTATACACAGAACTAATTACGTTTTCAAAAAAAGGGAATGTTGGCTGATATCTTATCAATGTACAGTATGTAGTTTATTTTCAAACATGGACACTGATATCGACCTCATAAATCCATTAATGGCTCTCGTTTGCATGCATATAGTTTGTGTTTTTATAGGGAGTTATTTCTGCTTCCCTCTCAACAGTGCAGATTTTATCGTCCATACAGTGGACAGCGCCTGCTTTAAAGGGCCCACAGCCACTAAGTGGCTCTTATCTAATCCAACATCCTCTTCCCTTATCTCATCTCTTCTATTCATGGGAGGCGGCCCAAGTGTGGCACAAAGCATGGACTATCTAATTAGGGAAAGGCTTGAGCATCCCCCAGGCTCCTTTATAACAAGGCCTGCGTTTTGTCGCTACTATTCTCTCGAGACACTAATTAGGTCTGTGTCCTGTCACTCATGGTACTTGTAGGATGGACGATGCTTTCAGACAACGCTGACGTTGCTTTTAGATCACTAGGTCCTTACAGCACAGCTTTTTGTATTGGTGCCCAATTTACTATTAACGTTTATTTACAATGCGTGCCAGTGGAATGTTTTAAGAATCCACCTGTGTGAACTGTTTACTGTCATTGTGTCAAGAGTTGAATTTACTTAACCGGCTGCTGTGCAAAGGGCTATGTGCAGAGTAAATGTTTCAGTATGTTGCTTGGGTAACCAGGAAAATCTTTGTGTAGTGTGGTCAGGTGGTCCGTCTACAAAGGGAACAGCTGATGCCTCGCTTTTATTTCCCATAGACCAAAGGGCTGGACGGTGTGTATGTGGGTGTCAACTGAACTGTCTGTGAGTGCAGAAATCTTAGATATCACAGCGTTGTCTGTATCAAGACAGGGTATTAATATCAACATATTTTTGTATATTGTAAAATTCAAAATAAGTGCATCCAACTAATTGTTTTTTAGATAAATATTTACTATATTTTACATATCAAGGGTATTTGAAAGCACTTTCCTGTTGTCATTTTTGAACCTGACAAGATTATTCTATTAATTGATTTGTGGATCGTCATTAAGCAGACAGCAGCTATTTTGTTGATCAGTTAATCATTTGACATTTTTTGGGCATTAACATTATCTAGTCCCAACTTTTCAATTGTGAGGATTTGTGGATTTTCTTTATCTTATGTGATAATAAACTGAATATTTTTGGGTTTTGGACCACTGATCAGGTAAATCAAGCAGATCCGACATTTCACTGAATTTTCACTGTTCCCTGACATTTTTTCAGCTAAGAGTTAATGGACTGTACTAATACAGTGCTTTTCTAGTCTTATTTACCACTCAAAGCGCTTTACACTGCTGCCACATTCATGCATTCACACACATTCATACAGCTCTTTTTCTATACATCTACGCTTTCCATAAACACACACGTTCATACACTGATGATAGGCAATTCGGGGCATAGTATCTTGCCCGAGGACCCTTCGACATTTGGACTGGAGGAGCCAGTTGGTGGACGACCTGCTCAGTGCACACATAGGTTGTATATTCATTGGTAGAAACCTCTGCAATATTGTGTTTAATATTTGTACAATGGAAAAAAAGATGAGTTATATCTTGTAGGGCTTAATGATATATGGTGATGGTGTCTCAGTGAGCTATTTTTCCTGTACATCACACTAAAACTAATGCAGTCTTACCTAAAAGTGCAGTAAATCCTACCTTTTATGAAGACTAGAAATTTCATTTTCCATTAAGGGTTTTTATAAAGATCTTTATTTAAGTTTGCT